>OX243881.1:8750000-10000000 GCA_945859645.1 Amphipoea oculea | reverse complement strand
GGGGCGAGAGGGAGTGGGGGGCGGTCACCTCCTTCTGCGAAGCAGTCATGCTAGCGAAGGAGGTGGCTGAACGGCTGAGGGAGAGAGCCTCACACCCCAGCCGCCGCGGGAGACGCTCCGGGCGTCGGGAGCCGCGTGACGACTCCCGGCCACCGTAGGCGCGGGCCTGCGGACGGAGAGTAATGGGTAGCTCACCGTCCGATCAGGACCAGGCCCGTGCCGGACGGCGCGTACGTGTTCCACGCGCGCCTCAAAGAGATGTCAGCATAAAGGAAGGGGCCTGCCAGGGCCGAAGCCTGCCGGGGGTGCGGGATTGTCCGAAAGGGTTACCGCTACCCCGGAACATAAAGGGCTAAGGAAGGAACACGGATGGGTTTTAGTCAGTAAGAGTCTGACACTCCCTTCGCTCCACCCAGAGCGGGAGGAGTCATTTGATGATTTCCCATCCATAAAAAAAAAAAAAAAAAGTTCTCCGCTATTTGGCAGCCATTTTGCTTTTTTTGTCGATATATTTTCTACGTGTGTACAAATCAAGTTATATCTCTCAAAGTTTTGGTCCTACTGAGATAAAAGTTGGCTTATTCGGAGGGCAATAATATTGTCTATCGTTTACATTACGATCCAATGGGTTCACATTTTCGAACTTTAAAAAAAAAACATAAAAAACGAAAAAAAAAATCAAAAACAATTAGTAAATTACTGAAAAAACAACCCCTATGACCCTTTTTAATTTTGTCCTAGATCGACAGATTTTGAGCTAAGCTATATCGACATCAAATTATAATATTAATATTTTAGTGGATTCAACCATAGTGTATATTGTATTTGTGTACTAGAATAGTTGTATAACAAGTACCTCGAATATCGCTAGTCTATGACCGGACACATTGTATAATATTATTATTTTGACAGGACAATAAAAATAAATTTAATATCAAGAGGAATGAATTTATTAGAATCCTGCGTATTTGAGTCATTTCATGGAACTGCATTCATTTAATAATGAGGCACTCTCTCTCTATTAGTGGTGTCTTAAATTCGGATACGGTATTCTATAGCAGTCCCATGAAATGACTGAAATACGCAGGATTCTAATAAATTCATTCGTCTTGATATTAAATTTATTTTAATAGTTCAATACCAGTTCTTTAATATTTTAGAAAACCTCGAAACTAACTTCATATTCCAGAACAAATGCATAGAAAAATATGTCCTCACTAAGACCTTTCAGTAGGAATATTAAAATGAATAAAATTAAATGTACATATTAATGTATGCAAAAGAATTTGTATTGATGTCGCAGCCAACTGGTTTAATTAGCCGTTTAGTTAACCGCCTAGCCTTTTAACTAAACGGCGGCCGTTCAACTAACGGCCTGAATGATATTCAATATTATAGTTTAGGTTGGAACTGTAACCAATCACGCGCGAGCCGAATTGGTCGCAGTAACTAAGCCATGGCACCACGACCAATTGGGTTAGGATAGGCTAGAACTGTGATCAACCGCGTGCGAGCCGAGAGAGCGAAGCGAGGCGAGCACTACTTCCAAAGGCCAGGCGGTTAACTAAACGGCTGATTTAACCAGTTAGCTGCGACATTGATATTGCTATGCTTGCAAGCTGCTAAGTCATATTTACTAACATTGCACATTTTATGCACATACACATTTTGACTTCACTGGGTTGTGGAGGTCAGATAGGCGGTCGCTCCATGTAAAATACTGCTATTCGGCTGCATCCGGTTAGACTGGAAGCCGACCCCAACTAGTTGGGAAAAGGCTAGGCAGATGATTTTGATGACACATTTTTACTTGAATTTAACTCCACAGTATACCTACCTATGTCTTCACAACCCAAAAAAACCCAACACCCAATCTGCATTCACCAGATCGGCTGGTGCACGTCTTCTTGCGTCTTCTCCATGGATACAGGAGTGGGAGACACAGCCCACTCGTACGCCTACGATGGTGGCAGGGTGAGGAAGTGGAACGTGGCCACCTCGCCTTACGGCCAGGCCTGGCTGCCTGGTGACGTCATAGGATCCTGCATCGACATGGACAAAGGGACTCTGGAGTATTATAGGTGAGAACTCTTAGCCTTAACTGAAGTATTTTCTTTCTTTCTTGCTAAGAGAAATTTTAGAGAAAGAAAGAAAATTGCGATTCTTGGCACAAAAAAATTTAAAACGAAACGGGTGTATAAACTGTTGTAAACGGAAAACACCTCTGTTTACCGCTTCGGGGATTGTAGGCGTTTCGCGTATCCATACTAATATTATAATGCGAAAGTGTGTCTGTCTGTTACCTCTTCACGATTAAACCGCTGAACCGATTCAGATCAAAATTTGGTATAGAGATAGTTTGAGTCCCGGGAAAGGACATAAGATAGTTTTTATCCCGATATTCCCACGGGATCGACACTTATGCGGGTGAAACCGCGCGGCGCTGCTAATATTATAATTGCGAAAGTGTGTCTGTCTGTCTGTTACCTCTTCACGCTTAAACCGCTGAACCGATTTAGATCAAAATTTGGTATAGAGATAGTTTGAGTCCCGGGAAAGGACATAGGATAGTTTTTATCCCGATATTCCCAAGGGATCGAAACTTATGCGGGTGAAACCGCGGGGCGCTGCTAGTAGTTACATAATAGTATCGGGTTGTGTGTCAATTTCCCTGCCATCCTCTATATGATCTGCTTCATCTTAATAAAGCTATCCTTCATTTTAAAAACCCGGTTTAATTTATCTTTTGTCAAATCTGTCGTATATTTTGATCAATATATAAGGCTGACCGTACACACAAACACGGAACCGCTCGAGCAGTCGCGGCTACTTCGGGCGGTCGGCAGCGCGGTGAAATTTCATCGTGCGGTCAAGCAATCGCCAAGCATACACTGACTGCTTGAGCTGTCGACTGCTCTCGCGCAGTTACCTCCGGCCGCGCTCTTCATTCCACAACGCGTGTGTTAAGGCCAGCAATAAAAACCGCAGAGCAGTTGATACCGACTGCTGCAGCAGCAAGCAAGCAGGTATCAAAGGCAGCTTCAAACGGTTGAATTTGACTGCACGAGCAGTCCGTGTGTGTTGAGCACAGGCTTACTGCTATAGCAGTCCGTGTATGGCCAGCCTAAGGTTTGTAAAATTAGCCCTTGTAGAGTTAGGGGCTTGGCTCTAAATTAGATCAGAGGGGCAATTCTCGTAATTTTAAGAACGTTCACAGTCTGACCTTAGTCTCAATCTGTCAAAAACACGTCTAATTTTCCTACACTTTGACAAGATTTTGACGTTTGTTTGTCGCCGAGATGAGACTGCGACTAGAATTTGAACGTTTTAAATTACGAGAATTGGTCTTCTGATAACTTTTTAACAGTGAAAGCGTTATGTGAGTCTTGGCAACCTACCATGAACCTGACATGAAACATGTATTGAATCCATTGTAACAGGTTGCGCATCGATGTTATGCCACCCTTTATTGGATCACAATCCAACTTCCTTACATAGAGACTCTAAAAACCTTCGTTATGGCAATCGGATGCTTACAATCGACTCGTTTCACCTGTCATGGCAATCTCCTACATTTAATCATTAATTCACTCGCTCAATAAGAGGATAAATCAATCAGGAAATTCATCTTCGCTCCAACGATGCAATCTCGAATATGAGTATCGATTTTGATCTATTTTTACCAACTCGGATACAAGGGCATGGACTAGATATAAATAAATGTTGTTGGTACGATACGACCATGGTTCATGGAACATCTATACATAGTACATACATACATAAAAATAAATAAAAATGAAGAGTCTGATTGTAATATTAAAATAACCTCTTTTTACTAAATGCATATGGATGTAAACACGGTACATAGATATACCAAAATAACATTTTTTTTATTTTTTGTCGTCTGTCTGTTTGTTCCGGCTAATCTCTGAAACGGCTGGACCGATTTTGACGGGACTTTCACTGGCAGATAGCTGATGTAATAAGGAGTAACTTAGGCTACATGTTAGAAAAAGAATTAGGGTTCCGCGCAAAAAAATTAAAACGATTTCCGTCATGCACGCGAACGAAGTCGCGGGCACAGCTTGTCTTTTATACAACATTATTTTTAGTATATGCGAAACCCGAAACACGTGTCTAGTATTTTTATGTAAAGAATCTATGTACAAAATTTCAAAACTGTATCATGAATAATCACCAAGTTATAAGCTTGTTATGTTACCTGTTTGTCCGTATGAAATCATGGGCACCGCGTGCCTAAACGTACCGCGCGGCGATTGTATTGTAATTAACGGGTGATAACATTTTCCATCACACTTGCAGGCTTTGGACTGTCGTAATGGTCAAGTGTAGGTAGTTATTATAATGTACTTTATTCGTAAATAAATGCAGCCGTAAGCTACGAATAAGTAATTACTTATACGAATAATTACCAATATAGAACCGACAGATAGTTGCAAGCCTTACTTTCAGAAACACAAGATCCTCACCTTAGTTGGTATTTATATCTTAGAATTATGTAAACTAGTCCGTAAATATCCAGATTCTTACAGCACACGGGGAGACATACAAACAAATTATTCGTTGCGCCATAAAAATAGACTAAACTTGCCCCCCTCCCGCCTTAAACTACATTCATCTAGTCCATATTCAATGTCAATAAAAATATATAATAAATTACCAGAAGACATAAAACAACAAAATAAAACCAGTATATTTTTAAATAAACTAAAGCAATTCTTAATTAAAAAAAGCTATTACACAATACAAGAATATCTAATGGATAAATTCAATAATAACTAAGAATAATAGACATATTTTAATAAGTAAAATAAAAGTAAATTATACTATAATACCTAATATTTATATTACAATAATAACAACGAACAATTATTAAGCGAGTAAAGAAATAAGGAATATTAAATACAATGAAATAATAAATTAATAGATAGACCTGCATATAAAATATTAATAAAACAAGTAAATAAATGGAAATATAAATACATAGATAATAGCATGTAAAATATTTTTTATAGTTAAAGTCAATAATAATAACAAATAATTATGAATAACAGATATATATTAATAAGTAAAATAACAAAAATAAATGATAACATAACACTAATTAATTATACTACAATGAACAAATAAAATGAACAAATCTTAAGTGAGTAAAGAAATGAGCAATATTAAATAATAAATATAAATATATAATAAGGAAATATAATAAAGCGCTCTTCCTCTCTCTTACCTATATAAAAAATTGCTGTGCCCGACAGGGTCCATAATTGTTTCCATTATTTTTATTTACCACCATTGTACATTATGGATTGCAATAAACAATTTGAGATTTGAGATTTGAGATTACTTATTCGTAAGCCGTAAGTGATACAATGTAGTCAATGCGATTTGTTCAAAGTGGATGAAAAGTGTTAAATATCGCATTACTTAACCACAGCAGGCTGTAGGTACAAATAATAACTTTCTACAATTAACCATCTTGGCTTGTTTAAAAATGTTAATCATCACGGCAAAGCATTGTGTTCCACGATACTCTGATTGCTCCTCGTACCGCCGCACTGCCACGGATACGTTATCACTGTTATCTTTGTTTCTGTGTACTGGACGTTTGTGTATGAGAAAGTCATGGTTACACGACACTTTTTACATACGATAGGTAAGTACACGATCAACCGAAACACAACTCGGCGGGCGGCCGCGCGCTCGCGATTATGCAGTTGGACCCACGCGACACATGCGCGCCAACCAGTGGTACCCGGGTGACTGAGGTTGCTGCACCCCCGCCCCGGTCGCCCCGCTCGCTGTGCGTCCGCGCCGCGCCATTGTGCGCGTATGGTAGATAACTACCTACTTAGTCGCTCCTCGGGGCACAGTATAATATACTCGGGGTGTCCAACTATTAACCTTTTTTAAATATTTTTGGGCCAAAATATAACATGGGGTAAAAATTATTGGAATCGATTCAGTTACTTATTCTGAACAAACTATATTCAGGTTTCGCATATACTAAAAATAATGTTGTATAAATGGGAACGCCAAAATTTAAATAAAATGCAACTGACCCAAAAAGACAGAGTTAGTGCATAATCAGCATATGCCCATAAGGCCGCCTCTAGGTGAGAGGAAGTGGGCTGTAATCCACCACGCGGGCCCAGTACGGGTTGGTAGATGTCACATATCTTCGAATTTTTGGTTCTAGAACATGCCGGTTTACTCACGTGATTTACCTTCACCGTTTTGAGAGCAGTGGTGATGATATAATTTACACAAAGTAAAGCGCCGTGACTGGGTTCGAACCTACGACCTACAACTCGTAAGTACCGGCCGTGACCAATGGACCACCACTGCTCTCGCTTATTATTATTATTGGAGTGAAAATAAAAAACCACTTCTACTGGGGAGTTTGTTTCGCCACTTCTTCTTCCCAGATCAAGCACTAGCGAATTGGTGAAGAGCGGGCGTTTTGTGAGACTGTCTTATATAATTTTGATGTTCAAAACGTGCTGATTCTCAGCCTAATAATCAAACCGAATAATAATCGTCAAACTTCGGCTTTTCCGAAGATAGCCGATGAAACCTTTGGCAGTGGGTGTATTGGACTGACTTATTAATGATTCAATGTCTTGTAAATGTCAGGACGAAGGCTGAAGCTGTTCGAAATAACTTTTCAAGTCACGATTTTGCATTGATAATGTATGGCATCGGTGGTTCTGTGGTTGAATGAAGGCTTTGTTCATATTGGTTTTATGAAGTTCAGGGGCTTTGCTTGATGTGAGCCTTGGATTGGCAAGGTCGCAGCCTCATGCGGTCACCGCCGCATGTCAAAGTTGGAATTAAAAAACCAAGATGGCGGCCGCAAAAATGTTACTTATTTTTTTTCTTAATTTTTTGGGGTGCTAAACCGAGGTCAAAATTAAAAAGATGCAGCTGCAAAAATGTTCAAATTTATCATCATGGGTATCGTTTTCATGGTTATCGTTTTTTAAGTGCTAAAGCCGTAAGTAAGGTCAAAATGGAAATCCAAAATGGTAGCTGGGGCTGCGAAAATTTTCTAATTTTTAGTCATGGGTGTTGTTTTCATGGTTTTCGAGGGTGCCAAAGCCGATAGCGCGATCAAAGCCAAGAATGCTGCTGAGAAGATTTCAAAAAATACTTTTTTTTAACAATTCAACAGACAATTCTTCAGTCAGGGGTTTTAAAATAAACAATTATTTATTGATATTCGTTACAATGTTCTCAGCACTATAAAAACCTAATCACGTCTCAAAAGCGAAAAAGAAACGCACCCTTAATGCATAACATACTTTATCAATCACAATCAGCGGGGTAATTGCGTAACACACTATGGATAGCAATGGGGTTCCATTTTGACAGTTCAACAACATTCATTGCGTTATTTACGTTGTTGAGCAGACACATTTTTCGAACATATGAAGCAATGGATTAGCAATATGTTTCGAAATTATTCAGATTGAGACTGATAGTGTGTTACGCAATTTGGGTGCTGAATCATTTCGAAGGATATTTCTAATCATTGCAAGTAACCCCCTGACATCTCTCAAGTTTATTTTAATGACTACTTTTAAATCATTCACCTTTAACAGGAACGGCGTGTCAATGGGTGTAGCGTTCAACAATGTGACGCACGGAGCTGGTCTAGCGTACTTCCCGTCAGTCTCGCTGGCGATGCAGGAACACCTGTATGCCAACTTTGGACATGTGCCGTTTGTGTGAGTAGAGCTTCACTTCATCCAGTCTTTTACTAAAAACCCCTTTGTATCAAGTAGCAACGACGGACGACTACAGTCCGTTCACATTTGAAGGGATCAGGGGAAGAACCACTTTTGCCACCTAATAAACAAACTGAGATATTACTAATTAAAAGAAAAGATCTTAATAAAATAGTATCATTTATACCCAAGGCACTTTAACTGTAATAGTTAATAATAGTACAATGGTATAGGGGGTAGGGGTAGGTATAGCTGTCATAGTCGACCACTGAAACGGTTGTTTTTTTTTCCTGAAAGGTCCGGACATTGTACGTTTTTCCCTGTATCGATATTTTAAAAGCTTGAATGCTCGGAGACTATTGATGTTATTGCCCTGTGGTTTTTGACAGATCATAGCGACAGGTATAACCATTCACACAGCATTGCCCGTTTAAAAAGATTTAAAATTTGGCAAAAGTTGTTCTTCCCCTGACCCCTTCATTTGTTTTACCTCTGACATCAGCAACCCAACATCAACCTTATTATAACGAGTATAAGTATCGAATTGAAAGAAAAAAATCGATTGAGAGAAAAGAAAGAAAAAGTATTTATTGCGACTCGTACAGGAAGATCACAAACTAAACTAAACACAGTAAAAAAAATAAAAAAACCAAGATATATAAAAAAGTAACAAAACGAAAAATTGATTGATTGAATAAATTAATGTCCATTAACCACAGTTTCCCAGTGGAGGGCTATGCAGCTCTCCAAGCGCCCCCCAGCCGAGAGTGCGTGCGCGCCGCGTTGCTCTTAAAATCTCTAGACGCTCTGCTGGATGAACTGGCTCGACCTTCGGACATAAAGACTTCATTAACTGCTAAAAGCAGCAAGGTATACCAAATTATAACAGCCACACGTGTCAATCGCAGGTTAAGGTACACTTGCCGCGGTCAGTTCATGGCTGCAACATATCATGGACCACCCTTTACATAATCGAGACTCCTCCGTGTCTCTGAAAGCACGCTAAGCAGCCAGCGCTAGACAGCTAGGACCAACGGGTCCTAGCTGTCATTCGTAGAACTTTGACTGTCGTTAGGGTTCGCCAGAAGCCCAAAAGTCTGACAACCAGTCTTACCAAGTGGTATCGTGTTACCCAGTAACTGGGTTGTGGAGATCAGATAACCCAGATAAGCAGTCGCTCCATGTAAAATTCTGGTATTCAGCTGCATCCGGTTAGACTAGAAGCCGACCCCAACATAGTTGGGAAAAGTTATAGGCAGATTGATTGAGGCTTTCAGAGGTGATGGTCTACCATTAGAGAAGAGATTTCCGCTTTAGGCTTTTCAAGCCACTGGTGAATTGGGCATCATAAAATATCAATAAGGCATCATAAAAATCCTCCAGACTGTTTTTCGGCCACGGCGGCCAATCTCAACGGAGACGAGCCTTCGGCACGAGAGATATTATAGTGCACAAGTGTGCGCGTAGAGACAGGTGCATTCCCTCTTCCCTCACTCTCATAGTCCGATGGAACGGCAATCCGATACGACCGGAGAGCGATCAGGCAAGCAAGGCATCATACTGCGATCATCAACGTGTGTGTATGTTTTTTAGGATACCTATTAGGTTAAGAATTATATTAGGGAAAGTGTTATAAAGCATGCATGATCCATAGTCCGCACGGAATTAGTTGGCCGCTGAGGTGCGGGCAGGGGTGATAGTTCGCAACGCACGAACTGAGTAAGTAATGCACCCTCGCCCTCCGTCCCACCGCTCACATACCTAAGGCGCGGCCAATTAGTTCCGCGCGGACTATAGTCCAAATGCGTCGGTCTAGTGGTCACAAGCGCTACTACTGAGCATGAGGTCCTGGGTTCGAATCCCAGGTCGGGCAAAGGGTTATTAGGTTTTCTATCTAGTGTTTCTACGTTTTTTCTATCTGGCACTATTGGTACACTTGTGCCTAACAAGGCTTAGGGTAGCCAGTTATGATCAAAAATAACAAACACTAGAGGAGTCATAACTTTTTCTCTACCAGGCGAAGTCAGAGACATCGAAGGTAGCTGAGGAGGAAGTGGCGTTGCGGATCCACAGCTCAGGGTCCGTGTATACCCAACCGGGATCCCCACACGCCATCGTCGATGCCCAGAGCACAGAGGTGAAGAAGATGTCCAGAAAGGTACCCTAATGCCTGGAAAATTCGATTGAAAAGCTTTTGAGTAGTCTTTAGTGATAATAATAAGTTACTACTTAGTGGTTTCGTGACGAAACCGGCCGCCTCATCGTTTGTTTGATTATTTCTTTTATTTTAGCATAAAAATGCAGAAAATAAGCATGTTTATTTATTTATTTATATATACTTTATTGTACACCACAAAAATACATAACATGAAATAAACACATTAAACACTACAAAATATACAATGGTCGGCCTTATCGCTTTCTGCGATCTCTTCCAGGCAACCTTGGAATGGACAGTGATTTCCCTGGACATAAAACGGGGCTGTTGTTGGTGCAAATATTATGTATACAATACAATAAAATAGATATACAGATAAATACATATCCAAAATTATAGATACTAAAATATATATACATACTAAATAATTATAAGCACCGAAAATAAAATAAGACAGTAGATGATAGCAGTTAGGACAAAATCACAACGACAAGTAGTGTTCCTTTACAAGTCTTTTGAACACGTGTAACGACTGCGCGCGTTTTATTTCAACTGGCAACGCATTCCACAAACGAGCGGCCTGGACAGTAAAGGATTTATCAAGGAAAGTCGTGGAATGCGTTGGCATTTTGAGCTTTAAGTTATCTGATGACCTTAACAATTTCGTGTGGGAGTCACAAAGAAACTGAAAACGTTTCATGAGATAGAGAGGGGTGGAAGGGGAAAAGAGAACATTTTACAAAAGGGAAAGAATATGAGCATTCCGACGAAGGCGAATTGGTAACCACTTGAGCTTCACACGAAATTCGGAAACGTGGTCATATTTGCGCAGACCGAATATGAACCTTATACAAAAATTTTGAAGCCGCTCAAGTTTATCGAGTTGGTCTTGGGTAAGATCAAGATAGCTGGCATCAGCATAGTCAAGGATGGGTAGAAGAAGTGATTGTGCAAGCGCAATCTTAGTGGCAGTTGGTAGAAAATTACGCAATCTCTTCAAGGACGCAGCGGATGCAAATAGCTTGCGGCTAACTTCCTGTAGCTGGGCAGTCCAAGAGAATTCCTTATCAATAAATATCCCCAAGTTTTTAACTTTGTAACTAAAGGGAACCACTGAGTTGTCAAAAGAAACTTGGGGAAGAGTCGTCCAGTCGATTCTTGAGACCGTCCTAGAACTGCCCACCACTACAACCTGTGTCTTTTTGGGGTTGACCATAAGTCCATATCTCTCGCTCCAGTCGCATATACGGGCCAAATCACGATTAATCGTTAAGATAGCCTCGGACAGATTTCCAAGAGAAGCTCGCGAGTATATTTGTAAATCATCTGCATAAAGATGGTAGGAAGAAATTAGTCCGTCAGAGATTGAGTTAATAAAAACTGCGAAAAGTAAAGGGGATAGAACGCCACCCTGAGGTACACCGGCAGAAGTATTACTCCAGGAAGACAAGGTCTCTCCGATGCAAATACGTTGCCGGCGACCGTACAGGTAACTACGAAACCAGTCAATTACCGATGGAGATATGTTAAGAGAACAAAGAATGCCAAGCAAAACATCAAAATCAACAGTATTAAAAGTATTACTGAAATCTAGCAAAGCTAAAACCGTTAGATTACTGTTTTCCATGGCTGACCTTATATCATCTGTAATGTTCAGAAGCGCTGTGGTGGTGCTATGACCAGGACGGAAGCCAGACTGGAAGGGGTTGAGGAGATTATTTTTAGAGAGGAAAGTGCTTAATTGATTGTGGATTAACCGTTCAAGGACTTTGGATAGGAATGGTAAGACGGATATTTGACGGTATTCAGAAAAGGTCGTGGGATTAGACTTTTTAGGTAAAGGAATTATTTGAGCATCTTTTCTGAATATTTTTTTTAATTTTAATTATTTCAGCGCTATGCTCCACAGGATTATACGTTATTATTATTACATGTATTACAGTTTTATTATAATCCTTAACAGTGTAAAACTACCATTTGTGTTTGATATGACTTAATCTTTTTCGAAGTTATATAAGTATACGGAGTACATACGGATTATATACGGATAATAAAATATAAACGGAGATCATCAAAATGGCGAGCATGTAACTGCTCGCGTATATATACACGATTAGTCCGTATGCGTACTGGCACTGTATATAATAAGATAGTTAGGTCAATACGAAGTATACGCGAGTATTTGCGTACTACTCTTGTATAGATTCGAAGACCTTATTAAAAAAGTGATTTCCAATCCATACTCTTGCGTTCTGGCCTTCTATACAGGGTTAGTGGAAAAACACCAACAACCTCTTAAGAGGTCATTGTAGTCATCATTATGAACAAGTTTTACCATGGGACCTAACTTGAAATCGCGAAAAAAAAATCAGCTGTTCCCTACATTTATGTTCGTATATAACTCGTCAAAATGTAGAGAACAGCTGATTTTTTATTTTTTTTTATTTTGTTGGTTGAGGTTGTTGGTGTTTCTCCAATAACCCTGTAGAATGGAAATACGCCACTAGGCCACCACTGCTCTCCTAGGCTATTACGAAACTAATACTATGTACCAAAACTTTTTGATTCATTTTCAGTATTCTCATTTTTTTTTCTTTTTATGAGAAGACACCTCCTATTTTCACAGATTCCTCTATGCCATCAAATCATCTATCCTTTTCAGGCGTTCCTAATGTCCCTATCCCGGCTGGTAGTGGTAGAACTGGGCGGTGTTCTCCGTCTCTCGTACGTGGTGGTGGCAGAACTGCTGCCTCGTTTCCGAGGTCTCCTCGGCTTGAAGAACAGGAGCTTACACGCCGACCAATTCGCCGCAGACTTCTATATGAAAAGCAGGGATGAGAATTTTGTTAGTAACCTTTTTTTATTACTACCACAGAGCATGGGGTCGCCGGCAGCGTCTGGAAACGCCAGTACTAGTAAAAGTGGTGACGCCGAAAGTGCGTTGAGCGTACAAATTCTATCACGGACCGCCTTTTAAGCCTATTCTTGTTTCTAGTATACGACTTTTATCGTTGTGCGAGTAAGCGGTGACACGGTTGATTTGTATGAAAAGTGTTGACAAAAGTGTTGTGTCCTGTGTACAGATGCCAGCACATCAAGCCAATCTGTCAAATATATTTAATAGATTTTCAACTTTATCGCTAAAGCGTAAGGTTCAAAGTTGATTGGGAAAATGTTACAGTTTCGGGTAGCTTGATGTGCTAGCGTCTGTACAAAAGTATTGTGATAAGTAGCAGCAAACTTCACTATATTGAGTAAATAAATCGAAGTAAGTACTTGATTATTCTAGAATACAAACTGCCAAATTTTTTGCACACCTTGAAAAGAGCATAACCTGACTTTACTTTGCAAGACTAGCTGAGCCGGCAAACTTCGTACTGCCTCAGAATTAACAAATGTTTAAGTTTTTCAATGAATGAGGAAGCTTCTCGATAAAGGAAAACAATTTTTTATCGAAATCAGTCAATCCGTTCTCGAGATACCATCAAAAATGCCGTTCCATACGAAATGTATGAGAAAATGAATTAAATTAATTTTTTTTCGTGACTTTTTCCCATGTTTTAATAGTTATTCTGCTATTCGGGGCGGAGACAAATCCAACAAATCAAAGATCATAAGAATCGGTTCAGCCGTTCTTGAGTTATAAACGGTGTAACTAACCCGACTTTGTGTTATTTGTGGCTGATTTTCTGAGATTGATATTATTTATTTACTTACATGCTTCCATTTAGTATACTCCACTCCGTTTGTCTTGTAAGTAAAGAGACCAATTATCCGATTTATTTATTAAAACTTTATGCACAAGTAAAAAAACTGTACCAAGGCGGACTTAATGCCTTGGGCATTTTCTACCAGTCTACCTTAGGGTGATGCAGAGACAATACACAGTAGGTGCAGTAACAGAAAAAAAAGAATATATTTATAACTAAGATATAAGAATAGACGCCTACAGGATTAGTCAGGATTTAGTAACAGGAACAACAGTATATTATCCTCTAAAGGTTAAAATCGTTTCTAAATCTGTCGCTGCCCTGTGATTCCGCTGACCTTTCAACTTGGGTTAAAAATATTCTAGGATTTGGGCCAACTCCGGGAAATGGCGCTCTTAAATTGAAATTAACCCGTCTACTGTCTAGAGTGTTTCGTAGAACCCGCTAAGAGCACGCTAACTCAATTTGTAAGCCTTACTTAGGGAAAATGTGACGAGCGAAATGTCATTAGTTTGGTTCCTATTTCCTTCCCGAGGTACAGAGGGTTTCGTATATTACTTGGTTAAGCAATAATTAATTTAGATCTTATTGCAATCTTAATTAAGCACATTTTCATGACAGACTTTACTATTGATGTGAACCCACTCTTACCAGCCAATCAAGTAATTTATAATTAGATACCTGGCAGACGTCATCCGCAAATATTTGTCAGAGTTGAACGATGAAGACCTCCGGACCGTATTTCGGCCACTGTGGCCAATCTGAACGGAGATTAGCGTACGGCGCGGCAAAAACAGGTGTACTCTGTCTTCCCTCACTCTCAGTCCAATGGGACGGCAATCCGACACGACCGGGTAGAGAAATAATTTAGAAAATTTATTCCGGAAGGTTTACGTGTTTAAAACGTAATTAGAATTTCGGACACAAAATATCCATATACATAGTGTTAGTAACAAACAAAAAATAACTTATTGCCTACTGTTAGTAAAAAACATCCTCTGCACAAACTGTTGTACAATCGGAGAGCCGAAGCGCTCGGCTACAGTTTTCAGGATGCTTTTATGACTGCCCCTCACTCTCCTCAGAAGCGACGCCGTTTTTTTGCTAAGCGACGCCGTTTTTATACTTACATAGAAGCCGTCGGTGCGGGCTTGCGCAAACATGTTCGACGCGCTACAGTAACGAGGCAGCCTCAACAACATCCTGAAAGCATTGTTATATTGGACGCGCGGGACATCCAGCGATCTCTTAATAATTAAATTCGATATAGTACAAAATTGCCAGTTTTCGGTATGTATTTGTATTGTCACTTTAGTACAGTATAAAGGCAGACCAAAATATTTACCTACACAAATAGGTAGAATGCAGTCCTCGCGGCCGTTGATTGCTTCAGATACCGCGTTTCGCGTAATTAGTACCTTTGGTCTCGTGATCGCAAGCGCAACTACAGGGTCCTTATTCTTTATAACACAATGAACAAAACCGCGCGAAATGAACCCGAGATTAACGGGATTAGTAACCTCTCACTCGTTTGCCCGCCTACCTGTCGAAACACCCCACCACACGTCGGAGTAGTTGAATGGGCGCAGGAACAATGACAATATAACAATGACACATGTTGTGTACACTTGGTGTACCGTTGACATTCCAAGCGCTTTCTTTTATGTACACTTGGTGTACACTTGACGCTTGAGGGGTGGAATTGACGTGGTTTTAGTGAATTATAGGGCCCTGAGCGTTCCTGGGTTCGGTCAAAGTCGTGTTATTGAGTTTTTCCATCAGGAATATCTCAATAGCAGCCTGGAGTCTGGATTTGTGCCCGGTTGATGGCAATAGAATGGCGGCATGTGGGTTTACAGTCTCCCAAAGAGATAAGTAACCAGGGACGTCGGATATAGTTGAACTTTAGTAAGAAATCAATGGATGTTTTTTTGTATCAATGAACTGTTTGTTTCCTATTCATAAATTAAATTTTATTCGAAAACATCCATCGGTTTCTACTAAATTTCAACTATGTATATCCGACGACTCTGGTTACTTATCTCCTTTGGTCACCATACTTTAGGTACACGTCTGCTGAACCCTGCATAGATTACAGGCGTGATGTTGACTGTTCTTTTGTCTGCAGGTGGGCCTCGCCGGCAAATTCTTGGCGCAACCATCGCCTCGACTCTGCACCATGCTTGACTTACTGTGGACCTTTCTGGACGAGTCTGCTCTGTGTGATGTCTTAGAACATTGTGTGGTTCGGGAGTGTCTCCTCTTTGACTTAGTTTCACAGGTACGATTATCTACAGGGTGTCCCTGGAAGTATGGATCAAATCGAATAGGGGCGTGGGCAAGGTCATTTCCGAACTTTTTAACCCTGAGAATGTCAGTGAATGTTTTTACGGTTCAAAAGTTATGACCGATTTTTACAAAAATACCTACTATTAGGGCTATCTAAAAAAAATAAATTGATAGCTCTGATAGTTTTTTTACAGATTTCTTTAAAACGATTCGATTTCTCTTCTTCTTTTTTTTTTAGTTTTTTTTTTGCTAAAACGTTTGAAAATGACCTTGCCCACGCCCCTCTTCGATTTGATCCATACCTACTTCCAGGGATACCCTGTATATTTAAGAGGGTGCTTTCTGAAAGTTGGCAATCTCGCAAATGGCTGTCCAAATTACTTAATGAAATTATGTAATATATCGCCCTGTAGTGCACTAAAATATTGGTTATAAAACAATTGATAATATTTACAGGACATGTACTTCAACCAGCAAATAGAAGGTGTGTACGTGTTGTGTGGATTGATGCAACACCGGGAGACCAGACACCATCTCGTCAAATACGTGTTCTTCAATAAAATCACGTTAGTACGGCATTCTGGCATAAAACATTCTTCTTCACCATTTTCCACGTCCAGCTTCAATCAACAATAGTACTAGATTCCCGATGAGCCACAAAACGAGCAGCAAAACGGCCGGAAAAATAAGACCACACAAATAGTGTTGTGGTCTTATTTCGCAACAGTTTTTTTTTTCAACTTTATTACATAGAAATTATGTTTTATTTTTCCATAAATAGTTTTGTTCTTATTTAAAAATACTTTTATGATGGAACGAGTGTGCCCAGAAGATGCGTAAGGCACTGGAACTCCTACGCATCGACGAAACACAGCAGGCTGCTTGACGCCGGACTCCGGTGGGAGGGTGGTCGCAAACCAGGCGGGCGTTCGCAACGAAAAAATTGGCCATTCAAATAAGGTGATAGGTGCGACTATCCAGGATGCACCGAGCGCTCGGTTCAGTCGAGTAACTGGCGGAACAAACTGCGTTACACGAGGAGGCTTCTTCATGCATCCTAAAACATCTCAAAATCATCATCATCTTCATTTATTCATACTAAGCTGCGATCATCACTTGATAACCGTCATAATTACATATAACAGTATCCCAAAACGCCCGCCTTCACAACTTATCTGGGAAGAAGAAATAGCGCAACAAACTCTATTTTCCATTTTGAAGAACTTAAAACTCATGTGACATTATTACTTGTCATGTACTGTTACTGTACTTATTGACTAAACTCCTTTAAGCTGGAATTCTACTTTCAGTTTCGACAATTTCCTGAACGTCAAGTGTCCAGATGACACAGTGCTGCGGACAATGATCAGGAAGGCGTGGTGGCAGCGACCCACTGCTGTGCATGGAGAGACTGATCCTAGGATAGCTGGTAACAACTCTGTGATGATAAGAGAAAGTGTAGCGATAAAATAATGTATGTAATCTAGGTCCTGTTGTTGTGGGTTCAAATCTAAACAAGTACCAATTTATCTTTTGAATTTTGAAGAATGAGACTCCCAAAAAAGCACATACATAACTCATACAAATAAATAGTTAACGCCATTTGCAGAATAGCTGGGGACGCTGGGGTAACACAAATATCATTTATTTACAGAAATGACTGAGAAGGGGACCATTAACCGTTCACCATTCGCGCCTGCAGATACAGGTATTGTTCTATTTAAGTATTCAGACATAATATTTATAGTCTGTATTACTTACTATAAATGATTAGGACATTTTTGATTTTAAATATCTTCATCTCTGTCATCTTCTAACGATTGACAGAAACAGAAAGTTTTCATTTTTTTGCGCTAAACGCATTCCGTTATAAGGTCAATGGGGGCTATTGCAACTAAAAAAAAAGTTTAATCTTTAAACCTTTGTCAAAAATGTCCACCTCACTTTATTGTATAATATATTAATTCTATATGATTAAGTATATATAGGAGATTAGCTTTGACCTAAAATTATGTCAAAAATCTGTAATATTTGCTTAAAAACTTACCCCCTTATTCATAATCCTATTTTATCTCTATTTTAGCTAAAATAGGTTTATAGAACGTTTGTCTTTATCTGTCACGTTGACATTTCTGTGTGTAAGAAAGAGACAAACCCCATTTTAACTAAAATAGGTTTGATAAGTTTTATGAATAAGGGGGTTAATAAATAACCCATGCGGGCAGAAAAAGTCGCATTAGTCCCATGTTGGAGTAAATGCAACTACCAGGCCACTCAGAAAGTATTGCGAAAAAAAGTTTTTATATATGAGAGACTGGCCAGTTATAATCTATTTTGAAAATATGATTATTTGGAAGTAATTTCAACGGAGACTGTTCTTCTACGCGGGATATATAATGCACAAGTGTGTACCTACACAGACACAGTTGCTGCACTCGCTGTTCGCTCACTCGCATAGTCCGATGTTGGGGGGTACGATGGGGCCTGCCATTCCAATTTCAAAATTTCCCTCCACATTGTTTGCGATTCAATACATAGTCATAGTGATGTTCAGAGGCTTGCTGTGGTTGGTCCGTGGATGGGTGACCATCTTATAAACACCGAGACCCCTCAGTGTCTCGGAAAGCATGTTGAGCCTTTGGTCCCGGCTGTCATTCGTGGATCTTTGACCGTCGTTACGGGTCATCAGAAGACCGAAACTCTGACAACTAGTCTTACCACGGCCACGGAGTATCATATTACCGAGTAACTGGGTTGTGGAGGTCTGATAGGCAGTCGCTCCATATAAAATACTTGGTACTCAGCTGCATCCGGTTAGACTGGAAGCCGACCCCAACTTAGTTGGGAAAAGGCTAGGCAGATGATGAGTGATGTTCAGAGGATAGCCGTGGTCGTATGCCGCTTTGCCCTAAAGCTTATGATCGCTTACTATTGTTAGAATGTATTGTTTTGTTAAGGTAGTATGGTATTAAATTATAATATATGTTTAGAGAATACAAATATTATCACAGCATTTAACTACCACTAACTCTTAATAAATTTATTTTCTTCCTTTCTTTCTTAATGAAAATGTCGTAGTTAAAACTCGTACTAAGTAACATTTATAGATCTCGGCCTTAAAGTGTTTTAAAAGATCAACTTACAACATAAAAATATTATTTCAAAACAACGAACACAACACTGTGATCGGCAAAATTTTGATAATTTCAGACAAGATATCGAAGTTGATGGTGTCAGCAAAAGACGATGCCACGATCGAGGCACAGTACAGGGAGGATTGCAGTAAGATCACGAAGGCAATCGCACCTTTGGAACAAGTGCAGGTCAGCATGTTGTTTTAATAGCTATACAGGGTGTTACGGAAAGGGTATAGCAATACAAACGGGTTGAAGAGTGTATCTGGTCTAGAATCTCTGTACAAAATTTCAGCTCTAAAGCATTAACTTTGAAAATGCTTAATATTGTTTTACTTCGATATCACGGCGCTGCACTGGCGCGCGGCGGCGTGATGTGCGTGTACTAGGCGCACAGACACACTACAGATAATGGATAATGACCCTCGTAGTGCGGTGACACGTTTGTTATGATTTCAATTTAATAAACTATCGAAATAAAAAAATATTAAGCATTTTCAAAGTTACTGCTTTTGAGCTGAAATTTTGTACAGAGATTCTAGACCAGATACACTCTTCAACCCGTTTGTATTGATATACCCTTTCCGTAACACCCTGTATAGTTTTTTCTATGTATAATCAACCTATAATGTTCCTACTGCTGGGACACAGGCCTCCAGGAGGAGGAGGTCTATGTCCCAGGAGTATACGCTAATTACTCCTGCTTGCTTTGAGGCAATTACTAATAGAATAGAGTAGAAGATAAGATGTAACTTGTAGACTATGAAGTAGTAATTTTGGTATCTATCTGTGGAGGCTTGTAATTAGCAATTTAGTTACATATTTTGTTATTATAGTTTTATAAGTCTGTAAGCCTTCCGAAAATAATAAAAATAAATAAATATTTATAATTATGTCAAAACTATAATGAGACATTTTGGCACTAAAATATACGTCTTGCTGTTGCGACGAGTACACACAATATGTTACCGACCCTCATCCGTAGTTATGTAAGAAGAGAAAACCAAATAAATAGAAAAGTAATAAAAATAAGTGCAACCCACACACTTGGAACAAGTCCAGTTGATGACTTAGTTAAGTGAAGTCCAAACTTCGGACACTATTGTCAGAGATAAATGTTTTGAGAAAATGTTTTATGTTTTGTCATCTCGTATATTTCACCAATTCGTATTGCTAAGTAATTTATACTATTCACCTATATTCATATTTATCTATATTAATAAAATACTAATAATAACGCTGAAGAGTTTTTTTTTTTTTTTTGTTTGAACGCGCTAATCTCTAGAACTACCAGTCGGACTTAAAAAAATATTTTTGCATTTGGGAGCCCAATTCTTGAGGAAGGCTATAGGTTATTTAACATCACGCAACGATCCTTAGCAACCGAGCAAAAAGAAATTGAAAGTCAGGAAGAACGCTAAGCGAAAACGAGGACAAAGCACGGGCGGGCGATGCGATACGACGCGGTGGGCCGAAACCGAAGGTTGCTGAGACTAAAACTACAAACATAGTATACAGGGAACTCTTAGTGCCTTACGACTTTAACGCGAGCGAAGTCGCGGGCAGAAGCTAGGCTGATAAACATCCATCTTTGCCTGATTATAAGGTGGTAAATGGCATGCCTCGCCAAGATTTTGGTCAGTAAATAAAGTATATCCGCTGGCAAACCTCATCTAAAGCAGCGGGGCAATTGCGTAACACACAATCAATCGGAATCGGTTTCATTTTGACAGTTCAACAACATTAATTGCATTATTTACGTGTTGAGCTGACAAATTTTTCGAACTTATGAAGCAATGGATTAGCAATTTGCTTCAAAATGATTCAGATTCCGATTGATAGTGTGTTACGCAATTAGGGCGCTGTTCTGATTATCGTCAGATCTATAACGTTCAAAAATCAAAAGATGCTCGTTCGTAAGTGCATCACTTGAGCACAGCTGGACCGATTTGGCTGTTTTAAAATGTTCGTGATAGTCCGAATTAAGTTTATAATATATTATCATCTGCCTAGCCTTCTCCCAACTATGCTGAATACCAGTATTTTTCATGTAGCGACTGCCTATCTGAACTTCACAACCCAGTTACTGGGTAACACGATACCCCTTGGTAAGACTGTTTGCCTGTCAGACTTTCGACACAAACGGCTTAACAACCGAATTAAGTTTTTTCGGAAAGAAAAATTGGAAAAGTTTACTGGAAGATTTTCAAATTTGGGACAAACCGAACGTCCTGTTTTCTATGGCATTTGTTGGATAAGCATGAAAAGTATGTCGGGTCAGCTAGTTTGAAGAATAATTACGGTGATTTCACATCATTTTTATACAAACTATTTTTTTTAGCCTATACTGGCCCACTGCTGGGCAAAGGCCTTCCTTCAAATCCTTCCAGGAACTCTTTTCCGAAATAAAGAAACGAAAATAAATACATAAACGAAATAAAGAACTTAATTGCATCATCGCTAAAATTATATCAGTTTTGCATGTACTTTTAACGACCAAAAAAATGTTGACCAGCTGCCAGTAAATTACCAGCCTTAAGCGTCTAGGCATGTGCCAAACCCTCGACCCTGAGCAAGGCCTGAATCATAAAGTTCACGGTCTAATACCTAGGTCACGGGGAACGTTAGGTTTTTGGCAGCATTCCCACTGTGACCGCAGTTGTTATGCAAAATACTGGCAGGAGTAGATATTGCACCAATAACTGCCTTTGCCTCTTGGGTCTCGTTTAAGATGAACGCGCGGCGCGGTAACGGGCGCGGTAGCGGTTGAGATTAGGTGACTACAGTGCAATCTCAAGTTCTTTACGCGGGCACTGTACAATCTTAGATAATTTTCACTTAATCAACAATCTACTAAAGCGTTATAACGGTAAAGTCAATTTTTGATTGACCGTTTGTAATAAAAAAAGTTTGAAAAAAAAACGGTTGCAATCGAATTTGAACTTTGTTTTGTAGGATATTGAGTTTGTATTCCCATAATTTGATAATTATCTGAAATTCTGGAATGAAATGAAGAATGTAGACATGTTGCCACAGGGAAAAACAATAGGCGATCGCTCGCTAGCTTGGTCGATCAGCAAAGCACCCGCCATAGTCACTACACTATGGGCACAAACGGCGGTTTCATAATGTTTGATACTCTGTGCCCGCCTTAGCAAGTTAGCACCCGCGCAAGCTCATCACCCTGGCCGAGGCCTTAGAGGGGACTGTTGCTCACGGAACTGGCGACGACATTATTTCGACATTTTCAAACTAATTTGGCAAGAAAATTCCTCATTTTTCTTGCTTCTAGAATATGTTAAAGAGATTTATTGGAGGAGTTCTTTCAAGGGTGAAATGCTGGAGAATGTTATATGGCTTCCGTGTGGGCAACAGTGTTTATGTTTGTTTAGATCAGTGAGGTCTGTTTTTTGTCAGCAATTGTGAAGGTCGGGAAAAAAGGTGCTTTGTGTAAAATTAAAGACCTGTTAACTTCATTAAACTGCAGAGCATTTGAAGGACATGTTTTTTATTTGAGAATCATAGCAGATTTTTATACTTAAGAGTAGTCGATAGTGGACAATATATAGGGTTATTTAAAATTGACTAGCTAAACTCCGCAGATGCGATGGGTATCGTTATCTAAATATGAAAAAACAAAAGATAAATTAAATTGTTTGATTTTTTTGTGGGGTACTTCGACCGTAGTTAGGTCTTGACACAGAACGTCACTTTCGCAAAATGTTACTGTGAAAAATTTGGTCACTTTCGCACAACGTCATTTTCGCACAACGTCCTTTTCTCAATACGTCATTTTCTCACAATGTCACTTTCGCAAAACGTCATTTTCGCATTGAAGTCATTTGAAATATCTATTTTAAAATCTGTTTTTTTTTAATCAACTTCACAGACGTAATAGGCATCCATATTTAAACACGTTTAAATAACATAAGAAAACAGTTTCGCAACTCACTTCTTGTTACAACACTAACAACAGTCGTTGACATCTCAAAAGAATACATGGAATCTTTTTTATTTTTTTATTTTATCTTGTTTAGAAATCCAATTAACAATAACCTCATATAAAAGGAGACTCCTTTTTTTAAGCGACTTCTTATATTGTCCAGTATTGACTACTCTAGACCTTAATTAACACTACAAATAAACCTATATTTTATTTATCCAACAGCTCCAGTTTCTTCTACTTCTTTTAGACAACACAGACGGCACAAACATGGTACCCTCAACACGGAAGATCTTTCTAGAGAAGTTCCGGAGATACATCATGGACAACTGTATACTCGATATGGTAAATATTGAATTTTTGTTTAGTGGGCCTAGCACGAACGCACGGTGCAAGACAGATCACACACGCTCCACGCCACGGGGACGGAAAACGCAGCCAAATTCGCAGTGCGGAAGCGCGTTTTTATTGAATATGTATGTAAAGAATCACGCGTGAAGGCGCGTTATCTGCGCCCCGTCGCGTGGCGTGTTGTAGTGTGTGATCAGCCTTAACGTAACGTAAAAATGAACGATTTCAAACTCTGAAATACATGTTTCGCACATAACATTTACTTTTTTAAGAGTTTATTCATATGACTGCCTCGTTGGTCTAGTGGTCGCAAGCGCAACTGCTGAGCATGAGGTCCTAAGTTCGATTCCGTCCGGAGTCGGGCAAAGTGTTATTGGGTTTCCATCAGAATTTTCTCAGTAGCAGTTCGGAGCCTCTGGATTTTTTCCGGGTTGATGGCATTGGGCTCGCCCTCTAGTACATGTGACTTAAACATAACTGGTGAAAGTTATGTTATGTACATGTGAGTGAATTTCTCAAGCGTATTTTTTTCAAAAAAAAACGAAAAAAGAACTGTAATAAGATAACTTGATCTCTACTTCCAGACCGAGTTATCTTATTACAATTCTTTTTTCGTGAAAAGTAAGAAAGTATTATTTGTTGATTGTATTTTTTTAATTTATTTCACATTTGGGGGAGGCCTTTGCCCAGCAGTGGGACAGTATAGGCTAAAAAAAAGTTAATCGCTATAAGATAGTTAATTTTGGTGTTAGATATCAATTTTGGTGTCTCACCAATTCTGCTGTCAACAATATTGTTAGAGGACAATATTATTAGGATTAAATTATGTCTCTTACATTTTATGTAACTGGATACGTATTTCTTGCATATCAACTTCTTATATTCATTAAAAAATTCAAAAACAAAAATTTCCACCAAAATTATGTAAAAAATCATAGTTGTTGAAATGCACTCATGTGTGGGTGATTATGCTATTTGAGCTTGTCTCAAAAAATTAAACCAAAATTTTATAGGATAGTTGTATTTTCAGTTCAAAAATCGCTCGAGTTTACATTATGTTTACGTCGCGCGTTCGTGCTAGGGCTTCTGTATTACGACGGACGAAAGTCTTTCTTTTGTAGTTTTGACAACTGTCAAAGAAAAAAAAAACACTTCCCGAAAAGATTTCTTTTTAGGAAGTGTTTTTTCATTTGAAAAAGTATTTATTGGGACTCGCACAGGAAGAACACAGACATAACTATTAGAAGGTTTAAGGGTTTATGGAGGTTTTAATCATGCTCTTTCAAGGTTATTGCTTACACAGTCTGAAAGCCTTACTAGATCCTAAAAGGCCTTATGGTCTAGTGGTTAGTGACCCTGACTGCTATGCCGGAGGTCGTGGGTTCGATTCCCACCCAGGACAAATGTTTGTGTGATGAGCACGACCATTTGTTCTGTGTCTGGGTGTAATTTATCTATAACATGTATGTATTTAGAAATATATAAGTATGTTTATCAGTTGTCTGGTACCCATAACACAAGCTCTGCTTAGCTTGGGACTAGATGGCGTTGTGTGATAGTTGTGGAATGTAATTGTGGAATATAACATTTCTAGAGAATCACATAAAAAATGGAGAGTAAGTCTATTCAAACCATATGGTTCTAACTTCTTGGTTTATCAGGAGTCCGAATTTCACGATAAAAAAGTGTCAGGAGGCCATATTTCAGAGGCTGTTCAACATCTCGCGAACCTCTCCGGCTATTTCATGGTGCTGCCACGCCAGGCTACTTACCGCTGTGCTGAAGCTCTGGAACGAAAACCCCCTCGGAGTCTCGTGAGTATACACAGTCATCATCTGCCTAGCCTTTTCCCAACTATGTTGAGGTCGGCTTCCAGTCTAACCGGATGTAGCTGAATATCAGTATTTTACATGAAGCGACTGCCTATCTGACCTCCACTACCCAGTTACTGGGTAATACCACAGGTAATACGATGCACCTTGGTAAAACTGGTTGTCAGACTTTCGGGCTTCTGACAACCCGTAACGACTGTCAAAGATCCAAGAATGACAGGCACGTGGGGAGGCTCGGTGTGTAAAGATGGTCACCCATCTACGGACCGACTGCGGCAAGCATAGCTTAACCTGATCGATCGACCCCTGCGACTTTTATTAATAACAATAATATCCTCCCGACCGGTTTCGGTCACGGTGGCCAATCTCAACGGAGACGCACAAGATGCACTCTCTGTTCCTTTTCTCTCATAGTCCGATGGTACGGCAATCCGACACGACCGGGAGAGATCAGGTGCAGAACCAACGCCGTTTTTGGAAGTTGGTATCACACCAGTCGCCACCAACTTCCAAACCCCGGGTTGCTGCTGAGAAATTAATTATAGAAAAATCCAATAACACTTTACCCGACCTAGGAGTCGAACCCAGGACCCCATGCTTAGCAGTCGCGCTTGCGACTACGATACCAACAACGGGGCAGTAAATATAGTAGGATTCATTTAGCAACGTGTAGGTAACAGTTGGTTTTTACAAGTCAATGATCTTTTAACTTCTTCTTCTTCTCGTGGCCATGTCTATGTCGCTACCATCTGGCTTAATTAGCCATTCCGTTAACTGCCTAGCCTTGCCATCCTTTACTGTTCAAGCAGTACGGTTATGGAATTACTTGCCTGTGTTGGAAAAGCGGCTCAATATTTATCTACTGTACCGGAACCAATAGTGCCGATTCTACTCTGGTACCGGTATCACAACAAGGCCGATGGTACCGGTTCCCAAAAAATACCGGTATTTCAAGCCCAGCACCCTAATTGCGTAAAACACTATCAATCGGAATCGGAATAATTTTGAAGCAAATTGCTAATCCATTGCTTCATAAGTTCGAAAAATTTGTCTGCTCAACACGTCAATAACTCAATGAATGTTGTTGAACTGTCAAAATGAAACCGATTCTGATTGTTAATGTGTTGCGCAATTGCCCCGCTGGCTGCAACTCGAATCTTGGCTATAAAAGTGCCCCTAAAATGTTTTCAATTCAAGATAAAGTATTTCGCCGAGAGGAAATAGAAAAGGATAAAGCTAAATTCAATTTTCTCACACCCACTAAGAAGTCAGAGGCATGCAATATATGCATATTATGAAAGTATATACGATACCTACTACTACTAAACCATTTTTAATATTTTGTCTGTCTGTCTGTTTGTTCAGTCTGGTCTCCGAAACGGCTGGACTTTCACTGGTAGATAGCTGATTTTATAAGGAGTAGCTTAGGCTACTTTTTTTTTAAAGAATTCGCGAAAAAATTTAAAACCCATGAATCCAATAAAATCAAAGTCAAATCATTTATTTCAAATAGGCACATTAAAGGCACTTTTGAACGTCAAAAATTACAATAAAACGAAATTCATTCTAGTCTCCCCGTCCAAAAGGTAGTTTAATATTAAGTATAGCTTTTCATACCAAAACTACTGAACGGATTTCGATAAAATTTGGCAAAGAAAATTCGGAAGGAAATAGATGGCATCTTGGGGAATGACATAGGCTATTTTATAACCCAGTAGCACGTTGCCGTGGGTTGATTTCAGACATCGACGCGGGCCGCGGGCACAAGGCAGTCTAACCATAAATTTGAATAGAACTGCACCCTCGTAAATCAAGCCACGTCTGATAAGGGAAGCTTGCTATTTAAATAGAAATTCACACGTCGCCTCCGTGCAACGAACCAACAGTAATGTCGCATTCATGAAGCGTTTTCTTTGTTAAACATTTAACTTTGTATGAAGCATTTTGTGTTTGCAACTTATACTAATAAAACTAAAAAGGTATTAATGTGGTTAACGAACATTATGGTCTCACTTATTTGTTAGTAAAATTCCAGAACAGAATATATTTTTTTTTTGGTATCGATATTTTTTATGTGTAAATGTGTAGTAGCGAGTAATAGTGCATTATAGGAATGACCTTTATGTATGTATTTATTGTATTGTGTAAATGGTACACCACAGACTACCTACCTACAGTATTTTTCTGTCCTTCCCCTTTTTAATCCATCCAAAGGTTGTCTTTAAAAGATCGCTCTTAGCGATAAGACCGCCCATTGTGTCACCCATTGTAAAATTTCTATATTTATGCCTGTAATTTATATGGTGTACATAATAAAGAGTATTCTATTCTTGGTATTTATTGCAATTATATGCCATTTTTTTTATTTGTCCGAACCTTTAAATCTTCCAAGTAGGTACCTAACCCAACTTTAAAAAAAATATCATAAGCAGGTACTTTTTCGACTCGGAAAATTGCAATCAAACTTTGCTGTCGTATCATTTAGCGGAAATTATTGGTATCTAAATGGGTCAAAAAATTGGTATTTTTCGTTCAATAATCCTTTAGACCATAATGATTGTTTTATCCTTTTGTTCCTTGTGGAATAGGCTAAGGTCAAGGACCATGCTGCCTACTCATCAGTTAGACCATAATGATATACGAGCTTTCTTTCTGCAGTAACGGAATTCCCCACTTGCCAGCACGAACGTATATCGATGGAGAATTGGACTTCTACAACGTGGACCGCCTTGGTGGAGTACTGCCGTTCCTCGTCAGAACGTTAAGGTAAAACTCTTACTAGAGTAAAATTACAATAATAAAATTCTTAAATTCATTCGGGGTTAAGGGCGCAGTCCACCATACTTTTATACGTAAAATAAGTCTTATACTGAGAATAAATTTTGAATTTTTGACAGTTTTTCCGTCTGTCAAACGTCAATTTTATTCCACGTATAAAAGATAACTGACTTTAGTAAAATCAGCCCTAAATAATATAATGACCACCAAAAAAAAAATACTAAACACCAAAAAATTAAGTCTAAAATTAGAATAGTTCTAGCTGGGCACCCCGAGGTTAGGTTTGGTTAGGTTACTTTCCCCCCCGGTGGGTTCCCGCATTGTCGAGGCGGGGGGGCTCAGTAGCCGTGGCTTGGACACCCACGGTGAAGCGAAGTGGAACCCGAGGAGGGGCCGCTCGTCAGGGCTTTTGCCGGTAAGCCGACGACGTAGCGGCCAACAAGTAGGTTGCGGTGCCGCTTGAGCGACATCGCAGCTGAGGCGGGCCGCGATGTCGTATCGGAGGCATCGCGGCTGAGGGTTGGAGGCCGCGGTGGGAGAGGAGTGCCGGGTATTGCGGTGCGCCGCTCTCCCTACTTTCCGCGGCCTTGACGGGGTCGCCACCGTCCGATGGCGGACGCGGTGGGGCCGCGGAGGAAGAGGAGTGTTGGTATGACGTTGGCCGCTCTCCCTATCCTCTGCGGCCGAAAATTGGCAGGCGGCGGGGCCAATGACCTGACCCGTCGCAGGGGGACCAAGGGTGCCCAGACACGGGGTTGTCTGGCGCCCATGTGCTGGTTTGGTCCCTGGGGTGGTCACGGCGTGCTATGTGTTCTGGTGCGCCGGTGATGGGGAATACTCCCCAGAGAAGGGTCCGGTGACGGACAGCCGCGGCGGGTTCACGGATGAGTGCTAACGCGTGCCCGTGTTCCCGCCGTAAGCGGCAGAGGAGGACACCGTGGAGTTTTAGTGGGTTGGAGTCCCACATAACTGCACTATCTCCCCGTGGTAGTGCAGAATGCATGAGCATTTCTCCACGTTAAAAAAAAAAAAAAAAAATAGTTAGGTTACTTTAAACCTTTTACAGAAAAATAGGACATAGGATGCAAGAGCGAGCAAATGAGAATACAAATACCTTTACCTAGGTATTTTACAATAAAATTGAGTTTTAATTTTGGTGACCATTCACCATTTCTGGTAGTAAAAAGTGTTTTTTTGATGTTATGTTTTACTTTATCTGGTGATAAGTTAAACATAAGCCTATTCATTCCATAACTTACTCGCTGACAGACCACTGGTTCTAGTCCCATAAAATTTGGACAAAAGTTCCTCAGCCAGCACGCTACCCTAAATTGACAATTTTTCCCAATCAACTTTGAACCTTATGCTTTAGTGATAAAGTTGAAAATCTATTAAAGAAATTTGACAGATTGTATTAGCTTGATTTGCTGGCGTCTGTACCTAACGGAAACAAGTACTATGGAAGCTAGGATTTTTTTTTAATTCATTTTTCATTTTAGATTTCGAGCTACTCCTTTGCTGAGTGCGGTTAAGGGTTCCGTTTTTCCTGTTAAGGCACGGAACCCTAAAAAACAAGTAAGACGAAAAGAAGAAGAAGAATTTATTACTATTCCGTTGTTGTTCACAGACAAGACCTCGTCAGTGTGTTGGGAGAAGACAATCCATTCATACAAAGTTTCGAGCCGAACTACAATCGTGCGGGAGGAGTTGACACAGGTACTAATAATATATTGTACTATTTTTCATATACTCAACGTAATTTGTAGTTTGTATATGACTTTGAAATTAATAGATAAAACGCTTGACTAGAATGAAACACCTTTTGGAAAGGCTTATCTGTTGATTTGTAGATTAGTAAAACTATCAATAGTCATGTTAAAGGGCTTTTGACATACCCATTGTCCACCATTTTGGTTTTTTTTTTTCAAAATGGTGACCTCAAACCCCTTAAAGAGTCACGTTTCCGAGATTTTAACGTTCAAAGTTTATCACGTGACATCCATATTTTTTATTTTACAATCTTGTTGCATAGATGTTTGAAATCATCAGGCCATAATATTACTAGGTAATTGAGTAGGTCTTCAGAAGCCGCTGTTATTTTTAATTAGACTAGGCCCAAAACAAGAGTAACACGTTAGTGCTTATGTTCTCACCAACAACGCTGGTTTTTCCATGTTTTTCTTTATTTTTAAAGAATTTTTGCAATTAATTTATTTATGCTATAAAGGCGTGCCCAGATTGGCCGGTCAGGCTCTCTTGGTTGGCGCGCGACTGGTGCGGTCTGTCCATCACAACTCGCCGCGCGGTTGGTCACCCGACGCACGATATTGTTCAGGATCTCAGATTTAGAAATTAAGTGTAGCGACACACCTGCCGAAATTACGCGACAAATGTTCGGCATGCTTACGCCTGCAATAAACAAATGACAGTACAACATAATCAGCCTATAATTTTCCCACTACTGGGACCTCTGGGTCCCAGCAGTGGGAAAAGCCCACTCTTTCTCACAGAAATGAGGTCTGCCTCATCTCTGTGAGAAAGAGTGGACTTGTAATCCACCACGCGGGCCCCGTGCGGATTGGTGGATGTCACATGTCATTTTTGGTTCTAGAACATGTCGGTTTCCTCACGATGTTTTCCTTCACCGCCGGTTTGAGAGCAGTGGTGATGAAATAATTTATACAAAGTAAAGTGCTTGCTAGAGTTCGAACCTATGACCTACCACTCGTAAGTCGCTTAAAGGAACACAAGTAAATAATCACCAACAATTCAGCATCAAATCTTTGAATTATGACGTAATTTTCGACCCAGTTTGTCCAACCGATTACGTCTAAGCGTAAGCTTCTGCGCCGAAATACATAACGTAGTATTCGCAGGTGTGTCGCTCTACTTAAAAATGACATTTTTTTATTTTTTTTTATTAAGTTATAGATAATCCCGGTTTGTATGTGAGGCTGTTTAGGAAACTGAAGACGTAATCAATGTAGTCATGAGGACAGTCAAAGCAGCAACTTTTTACAGAGGTAAAAGGTTATGCGTGGTCATACATAAAAAAATATATACGCGTCGACTTGAGAACCACCTCCGTTTTTTCGTCGGTTAAAAATAACTAAAAATAAAGCAATGACAGGTAAATTAATTATGTGATAGATACATGGTGCTCACATATTTATTTACAAATATTGTAGAATTAGATGATCGGTCATGTATAGATACGTCTCTCTCTCACACTGGAATCATGATTACACTGTGTATAAAATCGTTATAATACGGCACCTATTGACGTCATCAATGTTGTCATGATCATTCAGAGTGAACAGTGCCATTTCTTTTTCACAACGGTGATTGTGGAAATTGTGCTCGAAAGAGCGATGAAAAATAGGACGAGTGTAGAAGTATAGACGCCAGCACATCTAGCTACTACAATTTGTCAAATTTCTTTAATAGATTATCAATTTTATCGCTAAAGAATAAGGTTCAAAGTTGATTGGGAAAATTTGACAGTTTCGGGTAGCTTGATTTGCTAGCGTCTGTACATATAACTCTTGTGATTTCAGTATCGTTTCCAGAATTCAAGTATAGTCTATTCGCTCAAATAGTGACGGTGCACCCGAACGGCATGCACGCATTAAATGCATTTAGATTTTTAGAGATCCTTACATTAATTTGTAAAAAAAAAGAGCTCATTTAGAGGGTTCAAAATATGTTTCAATGTTGAGAATACATTACCAGGGAGTAGATTGAATGATATACTTATCATATATTTAAAACCCCGCATAATTGAAATGTTTGGAAATGAATATAATATGTATTTTCATTTCATCTCGATACCCATTTTGTATATTAATTCAAAAAAACTATCAGTATTTGACATTAAGTCAAACCCCGCCCCCTAAAGATTTAAATTGCTAGATTTGCCCTCACCGTACTTAGTCACAAGAAAACGTGACCATACTGAAAAGAATGAGCTCACACATTATTATATAGCGTTTCTATAACAATCACCGCACCGATATTGCGTGGGATACCTATCTGTCCGCTACATTGATTTTTCTTCAAAATCCTGGCCACGCGTTAAACTTATATAATTCGATAGCTTACATCAATGCAAACAGAAAACATAATAAGACCAAACCCCATAGTGTCACGTTTCCCAGATATTAACGTTCAAAGTTGATCACGTGACATGCTTATTTTTTTGATCCTGATCCTGCGTCCACCTTGTTGCTTAGATGTTTAAAATAATCACTCCGAATGCTTAAAATAATTAAACATATATTTCTCCAAATGAGCGATATATGCAACAAAATAAAAACAAGTTCAAAACGCTATCGATTTACATAGGTTTCATAAGTGGCCGCCATTTTGAAAAAAAATCAAAATGGCGCGACATGAAGTATGCCAGGCTTCATATAAAAATCGTCAATCCTCTTTCTTGTGTTCATGGCGGTATGTTCGGTTGCGCTGGGCTGCACTATTTAAGCGAAAGATAACAGATGATCATCAGATGATAATGATGATGAGAGGTAGACATTTATGAGCCGAAATGTTAACAACCTCTAATACTCTTCCAAGCCACGGTCAGTGACTACACTTGGAACTTGCCAGGTGTGAGCCAAATGACGGCCGGCTCGCCGGGTCTGGCGACCCTGCCGCAGGTCATATCCTCGATGGCCAGGTTCATGCATCCGCCCATGCCACTCGGGCCTAACAGGTAATTTTATTTATTTGTTTCATTTTACCTTATTGGGACATACAGGGTAAAATTAAATTAGCTAGAGAAATTCCGCAGACTTCATGGGTATCGATATCTACTGCTCAGTGGCGTGCATTGCATATAGGCATATAAGCAGTGCCTACCTCGATATATCAACATAAGTCTGTCAATTACATTTTAGTGTGTGTGCCCCACAATTAAGAAACTTACTAAATTAGTTACCAGTAGAAAAAACAAAAAACATAATCTTCATACAAACATGCGGCAGTAGGCAGTCGCCGGACGGCCTACTCGGCTCCCGTACTATTCGCACATTGTCATTAGTCTTTACTCGTTCCAGTTAATACGACAAAATTAATAACACGTACATCTCACGCGTAATACCATGACGTTCGACCTTCGCAATTTATCACCCTTAAGTAGCCTACTCAAATAACCACACTTTTGACCTCACTTTTTTTTCTGATTAGTGACCGCGTTTGCCTAGACTAGAACCGGCCTAGTGCCTACCTATTCGGAAAACCAATGCACGCCACTGCTACCGCTGATATTCGGCAGCGGCAGCGACTTCTCGCTTCCGGCCCTGGTTCAAGCCATGGTCCGGAGAGACAGGGAGTGGGAGGCAGTCACCTCCTTCTGCGAAGCAGTCATGCTAGTAGTGAAGGAGGTTGATGATTTCCCATCCACAAAAAAAAGTCAAATTAGGTAGCGAAACTCCGCGGACTTGATGGGTATCGATATCTACTGCTGATTATAGGGTCAAGATATTACGATGATTACTGTTTACGGGTTTCAACACATAACATCACCCCTGTAATCCTCGAAAGGTAGGCAGAGCTGTACAGTCACGTCTAAAAGTATGTATACACTTCGCAATTTTCAATTGCGATTTTTTCGTAAAGTAACTAATGCAACGTTGAAATACGACACTTAACATAAACCTATGGGTTCGAAAATACTATTTTCGTAATAACATAAAATTTCATTCAAAAATAAAGGAGAAAATCGCCTTTGAATAAAGCCAAGTGTATACATACTTTTAGACGTGACTGTACCTTTAGTACATCCACATTTCACTACTTTTGTTTAAGTCCGGGTTACTTACGTGAAATTATGAGTTAAAAAAAAACATTTTCTTTTGTTTTAACATCATTAGGAATCGATGCTTATCAGCACTTGTGAATATTTGCCTATTAATTAAAAAATACTACGTATATTAAAAGCTTCAACTTAATTTTAAGTCAGCATAAGTCTCGTACTGTGTTTGTTACTTGAAAGCTTAACTTAGCAAAGTCTTTTAAGAACGTCTTTTAGTTGTGTTGTTTAAAACTAAAGGGCTATTGGAGATTTATGATTTCATTATCTTTTAAATTAGGCTGCTGATCTCTTTACGAAAAGAAAAAAGTGCCTTGAAAGCTACATACAGTTTTAAAAAATTGCTACGCGCTGTGGCTACGACGTAGCCACCGCTACGCTGGTTACGACGTAGCCACCGCTACGCTCGCTACGGCGTAGCAACACTGCCCATAGGCAATGATCACACTTATCGAATCAGCTTGAGCCGGTCAGAAAGAGCTTTATGTCCATGCAATAAAAGCGAATATTCCGACGCGGTGTCGAGTCGCATCGTCCGAAAACCAGGAAAAGACGCCTTTTTCGCTTTTATTGCGTTTTAAGAATCCGCGTCGATAAGTATGGCTACTCCCTATGATCGTTTACAGACTACACATTTGTTCTGAGTTATCTTTTCTCTCATCTCTCGTTCTCCTCAACCAGGGCTACAGGAGAAACGGCGCTGGCTCTCAAGGGCACCAGGTCCATGATGCCGGGCGCGGGGTCCATTGACATCAGGTCTGCATACCTTCGGCTTCTAGACGGACTCCTCGCGTTGTACCACGGAGCTGCCATCAAACACGCAGAGAAGGTATTAACGTGTTGTAAAGCCAAGTGCACATTAAAGCTGCAGCGGGCCATAGTAGAACGCATTTTCATACAAAGATGTACAATTGTACAGTGTGACTCACCTGTAGTGTGAAAGTGATGAATGAGGATTTTTGCAATAATAAAATAATAATAATTTTATTGCAGACATAATTCTAGTCCATAGTTTCAACTCATGCAATTATTATGAATTATTTATTTAAAAAAAAATCGTTTATTTATCTATTTACATATAAATTATTAAAAAAAAACAATTTAAAAATATAAAAAATAGTAGCCCACCGGAATCGGGAACAGGGTCCAAGCTATCGGCGGTCAGGGCTCCAGAGAGAGGAACCTCCTAACAATGCGGGCCGTGTCCAGAAGTACTGCTTTCTGAATCAAGCCCTTGATCCAGCTGCCCAACGAGAGCCTCCTTAGGTGTCGGTCGAGGCTCTTGGCTATTAACCCATTGGCAGTCACGACTATCGGCACTATTTTTTTTTTTTTTTTTTAATGCGGCCCAAGCCTGCCCCAATCCGCGCTAGACTTTACGACACTTCTGCGACTAGAGAAGCATATTCCTTGCAATAAAACCGGTCATTCGTGTTGAGCAAAATGTGTTGATGCATAAGTTATGGCTCTGTATGATTTATATTGCATTTTCTGCAGTCGAGACATGAAAACAAAGTTTAGTAGGAACAGGCACGCTACATTGCAAAAATACACATTTGTCAATTTAATGGAGTGGAAGATGTGGCGGACTAGGGATTCTTTTGTTAAATAACTATAATAATGTAATATGTATGTATGTATGTATGCTATATGTATGTAATCATTTAAAATTGTCTAAGAGGCCTCTGCGAGTTGGCTTCGGCCCCTGGTACGCCTTCCAAAGGTCCGGGTCCCCAGGGTCCCGAGATATGTAAAAGACCAATCTATATAAATAAAAACAAAAGGCCTGACTGACTGACTCATCAACGCCCAGCCCAAACCCTTAGACCTAGAAAGCTGAAATTTTACACAGTGGTTTCAGTGGTTTTTTTGGTGGTTTTTTTTTTTTGTGGTTTTTTTTTTTAGTGGTTTGGTTTTTTTCTTTTTTTCTTTGTGTGTGTCTTTGTATGTAATGTGTTTTGTGTGTGTGTATGTTTAGACAAGGAATAAGGAAGGATTTTTTTAAATTCAACCCCTAAGGGAGTTAAATAGGGGATGAACGTTTGTATGAAAGTCCGTCAGTTTTAAAGTTAGGATCTTCAAATTTTGTGTTTAGACTGACGACTAAAATTTAATTTATACGGGTCTCAGCGTTTTTGATAATTCCACCCCCAAAGGGTTAAAAAGGGGGATGAAGTTGTGTATGAAAGTCCGTCAGTTTAAAAGGTAGGGTCTTTAAATTTTGTATTTAGGCTAACGATTGAAAATTAATTTATACGTGTCTCAGCGTTTTTGATACTTTCTCCCCCAAAGGGGGATGAACGACCTGACTGGAATATCAACGCACAGTCTAAACCGCTGGTCCTAGGGACATGAATTTTGGAGGGTGTATTCTTTGTAAAGAGTAGGTATCGAATAAGAAGGGGTTTTTGGAAATTCAACCTTTTAGGGAGTGAAAAGGGGGGATTTTGTTTGTATGAAAAATCTTATTTCTTGAGTTAATAACCTCGAAACTTGGCACGAATACTTACCTAAGTTAATTATGAAGTTTGGAATTTTTCGTTTTTCTAAAATACCCTCTAAAGAGATATTGGGGGGTGTCAAAATTTGTATGGAAGAATTTTAACACCCTGTCCGATTAACTTGAAACTCAGTATTTATACTAAGGACTAAAAATAATTAATAACATGTATCAGGGTTTTGCGAAAATCTACCCCTAACTGTGTTAAAAGGGGTAGTAAATTTTAAAGGAGAGGATTTTACTGCGTGGCTTGATTAGCTCGATAATTGGTATAAAGAAACTTTGAGTCAAAAGCGGGGTGAAAAGCGGGGACACAGTTTATTTGAAAAATCTGATTCCTTTGTTATATAAACTTAAAAATTGGCCCGAATAGTTATTTATCTAAATTAATGATAAAGATCATACCAACATACATTTTCGAAACTTTTAGAGGAAAGTACGAATTTCACGCGGACGAATTCGCGGGCAGAAGCTAGTAAATAATAATAACATTTATTAAAAAAAACAACCGACTTCAAAAAAAACACTACAAAGTGATAAATAACTTTAATTTCGGAAGTCGGTGTCGTTGATTCCGCATTTTCGTTTTTTGACACCGACTTCCGAAATTAAAGTTATTTATCACTTTGTAGTGTATGTTTTTTGAAGTCGGTTGTTTTTTTTTTGTAAAAAAGTTTTTATTTTTCACTTTTTAGTTGTACCTACCCCACAAAAAAGTAAACAAAAAGATCGTTAATGTAGACAATGTAGATAAATTTTTAGATTTTTGTTGATTTTTCAAAAACCGATTCGATAAAATTTTCATGGGACCATTTGGGAAGTACATATACCCTTTCTAACAAAAAAAGAATTTTTCAAATCGGTTGGCAAACGACGGAGTTATGCGCGAACAAACACAAAAAAAAAAAAAAAAATACAAACATTCGAATTGAGAACCTCCTCCTTTTTTAGAAGTCGGTTAAAAAATATAAGGACTACCGTTAAATAAAGTTTCACTTAAATCTATGTCAAGTTCACCCGTGATTTGTGCCTGAACTAGGTAATCCTGTGTTTCAGGCGATTGGAGGTAACATTAATTGATTAGATAATCACATAATTATCATATTCATCTTAACTGCATCTGATCATGTTTGTTTATATATCACACTATCCTACTAATCCTACTAATATTATAAACGCGAAAGTTTGTGAGTGTGTGTATGTTGTGTGTGTGTGTTTATATGTTTGTTACTTCTTCACGCTCAAACGGCTAGACCAATTTTTTATAAAATTTTGTATGGAGGTAGCTGACACTGGATTAACATATAGGCTACTTTTTATCCCGATATTCTCACGGGATCAAAATTTACGCGGGTGAAACCGCGGGGCGCAGCTAGTGTATCTATATAATTATATATTAAAGTTACTTTTTGTGTCTGTGTGTGTGACCGCGCAGTTCTACCACAGAATACTTAACTTACGTACTACGTTCTACTAAATTACGCAATGGATTTTGGTGTGGTTTTCACCGTCATTAAGAGCATTCCGAAACGTTTATCGTTCACCCGCCGTTTAATTTTAAATCGGCCCCATTCAGTACATATTACAGCCGCAACAGGCCGCACCGCAGTTTTTGTATGAAAATGCGTTGAGTTGCAACTGTTTTGTGCGCTCGGCTTAAAATTCATGTAAGGGATTAGGTGTGTCAAGAAGTGGCGGCCTGCCAAAAAAAAAATAAACAGCGATTAATAATCTAAATGATTTTTAACAATTTGTAGTCGCAAGTCCTTTTTAAAATTCTCTTTTCTTTATCGTCTCCCTCTTTTAATTATCTCTTGCTGGCTCGCGACAACACCTGACATGATTGTGTGTTAATATTGTAACTGCAACTTTTAATTCTATTCCTTTGAATCTTCTTTCTTTCTTTCTTTTTCCTTCTTTTCTTTTTTTTTCTTCTTTGAATCTTATTTTATTTTCAGTTATGTGAGCTAAGGGACAATCAGCTGGACATGGCCGACTGTCTACACGATATTGAGTATAGAATATACACCGTCACCACTGAGCTGCAAGCTGCAGGTGATTGGTTAAAACTATCTTGTCTCTCATTTATTAGAAAAACTAGTTAATGATTATGTAGACCTACACCCTAACCCCGTTACTAATAAACTTATTATATCAGATGAATAGTTACACACCGATTTCTCTCATCCAGTCGTCAGTAATTTGACTTTCGAAAGAAGAAGACAAAGCGTTGTGTAACTATACAGAAGCTATACAACGTTTATTAGTAAGGGGTTATTGTGTAACCCACTTTCAATCACAATCCGAGGTATTTTGAAGGTAATTGCTAATCCATTGCTTCTTATGTTTGGAAAATTCATCTGTTCAACAACGTAAAAAACGCAATGAATGTGGTAGAACTGTCAAAATGAATGGCATTCCCATTGTAACCGTGTTATGTAATTACCTCGCTGTTGAAGTATACTTTTGTAAGTATTGTAAAGTTCACAAATAATTTTCTAGTTGGTACAACTCACACAGAGCTTACCGGGCTACCTTAGCCCTTCCCCCTAAAAGTCAACTTCAATGTCAAAAATGTACATAAAGAATGATGGGCATTTTTGTATGGACCTTGGCCTGATGACCAATAGAGTTCTATTGAGATCCACGAATGACAGCCTGGACCAACGGCTTAACGTGCTTTCCGAGGCACGGAGAGGTCTTGGTATGTAAAAATGGTCACCCATCCACGGACCTACCGCGGCAAGTGCAGCTTAACCTGATCGATCGATTACGTACCCATAAGCCCTCTCAATGTTATGAGTCAATAACTAATATTATTGAGAACTGCAGTGAACATTAGCGTCATAAACTAATACGTTTAAATGGTACTTGCAGGTCTGATATCTCTTTAACCCGGTATTTCACAACCTTCTGCTCATAATGAAAATATAAACAAAAAAAAAATAGAATATGAAGATATAAACTTTCATTTGATGTATATGTGGTTTTTATTGGACATATCGGCCAAAACGCCTACCATTCTTTGATATTTTTTTTTGGCAGAATGAGACTGAGATTAGAGTGCAAATGTTCTACGAATCAAAATACGGGAATTTCCCCTCAGATGCTGATGACAAACAAACAACACAAGATAATATTAAGAAAGAACTTATGGAGAACATGATTAGAGAATTGGAGAGGTCCAAAAATGTTTATGAAGTTAGTATTGTCAACGTTTTACTGTAGTACCTATTCGTGTCTGGAGAGCAGTGGTGCCCAGTGGAAATGGCCGCGACTTACGAGTTTTAGATCGTAGGTTCGAACCCTCACAGGCGCTTTACTTTGTGTAAATTACTAGCTGACCCAGCGAACTTCGTACTGCCTCAGAATCAAAACACAAAATGTATGAGAAAATTAATTATCTTCATTGATTTTTTTTTCCTGAATTTTTTCCGTATTTTAATAGTTATTCTGCTATTCGGGGCGGAGAAAAATTCAACAAATCAAAGATCATAAAAATCGGTCCAGCCGTTCTTGAGTTATAAATGGTGTAACTAACCCGACTTTGTTTTATATATATATAGACTAGCTTCTGCCTGCGACTTCATCCGCTTGAAATTTTTTTGTCCTCCCGACCCACCCCGTCGCATCGCATCACCTGCCCGTGCTGTCACTTCGTTTTCGCTTTGCGTTCTTTTTGCTCGGCTCCTAAGGGTCATAGCGTGATCATAAATAGCCTATAATCTTCCTCAAGAATTGGGCTATCAAATTCATAAAGATTTTTCATATCCGATAGGTAGTTCCAGAGACCTTGTGAAGGCCGCAGGAACCCCTTGGATGCGAGAAACAGTTGCTAAAAAAAATTAAAAAGTCTTTGCGACTCATTATGTAGTAAGTAATCAATCAATGATGACTTTATAAAGTGTTTGTATTTGCCAGGAGAAATTAGAAGCAAGTGCATTGCAAATGGCGTGGGTAATAGGAGCTATCTGGACGAAACAGAGGCAGACAGAGCTTGCGACGCACTTCTCAGGAACACTGCACTCCCTGAGGCTGTCTTCTGACCCTGACTATGCGACAAGTGCCCAAGTAAGTTTATTATTTCTGTTAACTGTGACTTTTTGTAAAGCCTATGGTGGTACTATTGACTTTAAGCTAAAAAACAGAGTAGTTTGAAATAAATTTATGTTACTTTCGTTCAAAATAAATTCATGGATGCTTCAATAGGCTCACCCCCTATTATATGGGACTTAAACATAACTGGCGAAATGTGGGAGTTCTCTACTGGGTGGCAGGGACATCGAAGCGCAAACTGTAACCATGAATTCAGCACGTGATTCTAGACCCCCCTTTTTTATGGATGGGAAATCATCAAATGACCTCTCCCGCTCTGGGTGGAGCAGAAGAGAGTGTCAGACTCTTACTGAGTAAAACCCATTCGTGTTACTTCCTTAGCCCTTTATGTTCCGGGGTAGCGGTAACCCTTTCGGACAATCCCGCACCCCCGGCAGGGTTCTACACCCCCAAGCGTAGAAATTTTTCGCCGTTTATCAACAAAAAAAAAACTTGTTTCATTGAAAAGTGCAATTCATATGCGGTCAAAATGTATGGAAGAGCAGTTTTTTTTAAGAATCATTTATTGAATCCGTGGTAATAGGGGGGCAATTCCTGTTATTTTAAGAACGTTCACAGTCTGATCTCAGTCTCGATCTGTCACAAAATACTTCTTAATTTCCCTATATTATTGGCAAGTTTTTGACATTGATTGTCGCTGAGATGAGACTGCGACTAGATTAATAACGTTTTTTAATTACGGAAATTTGTCTTCTGGTTACGCATTAATGTCCCTAATACCCTGTACAGTACACAGTATAGTAGAAATGTAGCTATGAATAACTCAGTCCGGGGCAGTGGTCCAACTGCTCTGTCCAACTAGTTGGACCATGGGTCTTTACTAGGGGCAGTTGTCCAACTTTAAAAATAGTTGGACCACAACACCTTTTGAGAGTTCCGTGGTCCAATTCATTTAAAAAATAATTTTCCAACTATAAAAACATCAACTGCATCTTTATGTGTGTATGGTACCTCTGGTTTACGGTTATATTGAACCTCTTTGCAGTTAATAGGTAGGTACTGGCTGGTTGTTTTAACCCTTCAGAAAAACAGGCGTGTAGTTCTGTTATGTTGGATCCTTTACACAAGTACACTTTTCTCGTCGGTTTCGTGTTTGGTTCATAAAAAAAAATATCATCTCAAAATAAAATATCCTGTATAACGTTAGGTATCGCTATCGACGAAGGAATGTAAATGAGTTATGTAAATGTGACCGAATATTAATATAATGGATGTTCAGTACGCGCAGGTGGCAAGCAAAGAGATCCTCCCCGGCAAGAGCTCGATACTGGGAGGTACCAGCTACGCCTCGCTACAGTTAGAATATACTTCCAGTTCGGACCAAAGGTATGTGTTCCTTTTAGTTCTCATGGTATATTTTTTTTTTTTAATGATGGGTGTTTTGGCCGGTATATCCAATAAAAACCACATATACATCAAATGAAAGTTTATATCATAAGCATCAATTTTCATTATGAGCAGAAGACTGTGAAATACCGGGTTACAGAGATATCAGACCTGCAATTACCATGTAAACGTATTAGTTTATGACGCTAATGTTCACTGCAGTTCTCAATAATATTAGTTATTGACTCATAACATCGAGGGGGCTTATGGCTAAGTAATAACAGCCGCACGGGTCGATCGATCAGTTTAACCTTCACTTGCCGCGGTTGGTCCCTGGATGGGTAGCCATTTTTACATACCAAGACCTCTCCGTGCCTCGGAAAGCACGTTAAGCCGTTGGTCCCGGCTGTCATTCGTGGATCTCATTAGAACTCTATTGGTCATCAGGCCAGGCTCCATACAAAAATGCCCATCATTCTTTCAAGTAGTTTTTCATCATGATAGTATATTTTATACATATTATAAATTAAAGCCGATGTTCGTGTCTGTCTGTGACCACGTTCCTCTTCTAAACTTCGCGACGGATTTTGATACAGGTTTCACCAACCTTTACAGAATTTACTACGGGACTTTAGATAGAAAGAGAATACGGTTATTTCCGGTAAACATGACGCATGGAAAGAACGCAAACACATAAAAATGCAAGTTGGGGAAAAATATGCGTCACATCCACGCAAAACGGCCATCGCTCAGCGTAAATGTTAAGACCCTAGGCTAGACAGAGCCTCAGCGCTGGTTAGTAGCGCATTTTAGTTTGTTTTCCGTGCAATGTTGCCTACCTCTCACCTTTTTCAGTCCTCAGAGTCAACCCTCAAGAGCGACGACACCTCGGATGGGATCCAACTCACAAATAGGAACATCTAGTCGTAAGTGAAGTAATAACACTCACTTTGCCATCAATTCATGGACTGGCACAGTATTCCCAAAGAATAGCAGTAGTTAGAGTAAAATCTATACAGTGTGGCAAGACTAGGGGCTTCTGTCGTCCGACCAGACAGGCCCGAGTTGGCGCCGCAGTGTTCCACTCGAGAATGGGTGCGGCCATTATAGGAATGGCCGCATGGGGAGGTGGGACCCGCTTAAGAACAGCGGGTCGAGGCCTGTCGGGAGAGCGGTGAATGCTTATGCGAATCCCGCACCCCCGGCCATAGGTAGAGGTGGAACACCGCGGTGGTTTTAGCCGGTAAGAGTCCGGCATGCCCCTCTGTCACCCCCACGATAGAGGAAGTCCGGGAGGATTTCCACAGCGCACCAAAAAAAAGGGTGGCAAGGACATTGACGCGCTAACTGTAACCAAGAATTCAGCATATGGTTTTAGACCGTCTAGCGTAGACCCTTTTGCGTCAGTTAATAAAAAAACATAGATGTTCCATAGATTTTGCTGTTTCAAACTTTAAAAGCACACAATATTTTTATATAATAATCCGCCAATCAGGGGACCGGCACTGTCTCTTTTTAACACAGGCTAAATTCTAGCCTTTCTAGGAGAACACTACTTCACCCATCTTTATTGTATATTTGAACCCAAAAAAAACTATTTGTGGATGCAACATATGTAAAGGGTATCATTTAAGCTATCACCAATTTAATTAGTTTTGTGTTTCTTAAATAATAGGGTTTGTCCTCCAAATAGTAGATCTGTCACCAAAATGTAGTCACCAAACAATGCAAGTGACCTAACCAAACCGAACCTCGGGGTGCCCTTCGCTCGCTCTTGCATCCTATGTCGACGGAGCCCCGCTTCGCGGGGCCCCTATTTCTGTGTAAAGGGTTTAAAGTAACCTAACCAAACCGAACCTCGGGGTGCCCTTCGCTCGTTCTTGCATCCTATGTCGACGGAGCCCCGCTATCTGAGAACGAAAATATTTCGTGGCGATAGATCTATTTATTAGGTGATACAAATATTTCGTGGCGATAGATCTATTTATTAGGTGATACAACTTGATGACAAATATAAATTTTGGTGATAGAAAATATAGTTCCCATATGTAAACATTGCAATCCCATTTTGAAATAAACTATTATTATTATTATTTCAACCGCGTAGTTACAATCATTTATTTTTTTATGAAACGGCAGATTTTGTTTTTGATAACCAACGAAAAATTTCTAGATCTAGAATCATATGCTGAATTCATGGTCTCAGCTTGCGCGTCAATCTCCTTGCCACCCTGTATTATTTATTTCGGAATATAATATTTACATATTAATATGCTAACAGACTTAAAATAATAATAATAATATGTATATGGATAATTGTTTTCCCTCTTTTTTATATACCTACCAATAATTAAATAAGAAAAAGTTTCTGAAACTGAATTCCATATATTTTTTGATAAGTCATATACATAGGTAATGCCATCCACGAAGACGCGCCCCACGCTTCTTACTAATCCACGCTAGTTAATTCCGCCAGTGTTTTAGTTTTTTGATACACACTAATTACCCACTAATAAGTAATTACTGTGTATCGACAAAATTAAAACACTAGCGGAATGTTGCACACTTGTACTGTAAGAGATTAGGAAGAAGAGTGGGGCGCGTCTTCGTGGATGGCGCTATCTCTAGACAGAATTTAAAAAAAAACCTTGCTAGACTATCCTCCTCAGCTGAGGACAAGATGGCTACTTTAAATACACCGCCGTTACGGCGTGGATCGTACAGGTGGCACAGAATTTGCAGAGTCTCTGTTCGCGTTCGTTCCTGAATACCACGTAGACGCCATGCTGGAGCTGTGCAACACGTTGCGGCTGTACATGCATCCCACCATATCCGTGCACCAGATACCAGGTGAGACAAATACAGAGTAGTATAGATGCATGAGGAACAGGGTGTAAAATTCACCCATACTCTATAGAAAAGGGGGGATCCCCCAACCAGACGGGTGGTGTGTCTGGCGGGCAACTGCCCGATGATTCATGTCGGGCCGTTGATAAATATGCTAATCGTGCGGTAATCTTTGCTTGCGAGATGCAGGATTTTGCATGACGTCAGTATGACGCGTTGTTCGCATGTGGCGTTGTAGATGCCGCTACATTGGCATTGTACATTGACGCGTAAACTGTAACCATGAAATAGGTGAAATACGTGAAAATGGAGACAACACTCTAAATACCTAAGTGAAACGGACTGTGGTCGGATGCTCTCTTTCTGAATACATACATATTATGACAAAGAAAACTGATATCACTGTCTCGTTCTTATGTGTGTATTTAGAAAGAGAGTGTCCGACACCGTATTCAGAGTGTTGCCTCCACTTTTATCTTAAGCTTCTTGATTTTACCGCAGAATGGGATGAACTAGTGGTGTCCTGTGCCGCGTTCCTGTGCTCGGAGTTTGCAGACCAGCGGATAGTACTGGCTAGCACGAGAGAGTCTCTGGTCCAGACTCTAGCCTCGTTCGCGACACAGCCAACCACAATGAGGGCTATCGAGAGAGTGCCGATCAAACAGTGAGTACACTAAAGCCACAGACACATTACTGTGTCGTGTTGTGTCGTGGCTTGGGATACACCAATCAAACGAATCTGTTAAGGACTACGTCAAATCATAACGAGTTTTGATTGGCTAACAATGCGTCATAAGGCGTCACGACAGTACACAACACAGAAATATGAATCTGGCATTATAGTTACAAGTAATTACTAAACCTTGGTAAGTAAAACCCAGGGTAACCTTTTTTCGAGGCGGCACAAGAGAGAAGACGGCGCTAGCCAAACTAAGTGCTCATACATACGATCGACACATGAAAACGGCAGTGGCTGCAGTTGCCTCTGCCGTTGACGCGTGTCGCTCGTGTTTCATCATCATCTGCCTAGCCTTTTCCCAACTATGTTGAGGTCAGCTTCCAGTCTAACCGGATGCAGCTGAATACCAGTATTTTACATGGAGCGACTGCCTATCTGACCTCCACAACCCAGTTACTGGGTAATACGATACCCCTTGGTAAGACTTGTTATCTTTCGGGCTTCTGACGACCCATAACGACTGTCAAAGATCCACGAATGACGGAAGAGTCTTGGTATGTGAAGATGGTCACCCATCCACGGACCAACCGCGGCAAGCATAGCTTACCTTATCGATCGACCCGTGCGTGCTGTTATTTGCCGTCGGCTGTCGCTAGTGTGTATGCACAGTAAAACAAATCCCCGGATTCACCTCAGTCTTGCCAGGTGTCGTATTACAACGTTTTAATCCCATTATCCCTTCATTATGTTTTCACCCAAACTACTTTACTGCGTCATATTAAGTGCGATTAATACACAATGAACAGCACTGCTGCTTAGAAAATAGTTTTGCTTATTTTTGAATGATATCGTTTATATCATCACTATAACACTTATTTTCACTACAATAACATCCAGGGCCTTTATATTGTTCCAGACAGATGTGCATGGTAGAGGAGCTGGTGCGTCCGTATCAGAACCGTGCGTGGGCGCAGTCCAACTGGGTGCTCGTCCGGTTCTGGCACGGCTCCGGCTTCGGCTTCCGGCACCGACAGTGGCCTCATTTAGCTGCCAAGTGAGAACACAAACGTACACGGGACATACACGGGACATGCACTATGTGTTGGGGCTCTGTTGTGATAGGTTCAACCCTATCAAAACAGAGCCAATACTTCCAATATAACCTGGGTCCATATCTTAATGTATCACCGGTTGATATTTGTCAAAAAGCTCGCATCTGTGAGTGAATCACGGGTTGATACCGCGGCCTATGACGTAAATAATTACCGATATTTTATTCTGTACTGTATCTAGGCTGCTCTGACTTGCACAAATTATACGGGAATGAACAAAGATGGCGTACCATCACTTGTCATGCCTCTCAAACGACCGAACAATGGTTACTAGACGTTTCTAAACTCGCCTGTGACGATATCGCGCCCGACCACCCTGAAGTCCTCCACACATGATGAACTGACTGACATGACTGCACGGATGTGGCGATTCGCGAAAAATGGATGCCACAGACGAGATGGATATTATGGCGTATTAATAAATAAATAAAGTTTGTTTAATTCAAGTTATAAGACCCATATACAAACAGATAAAAGGATACAGACAGGATAACAAGCACAGACAAAAACGAATACTCACAAGGTAACGATAATGTCTGCTGTAGCATTGCCGGATATAAGGGCAATCCAGGCTGTTGGCGATCATCGCCAGGACGATAAATGCCATCATTTTTCTAGTGTGAGAGAGAGAGAGAGTTATATACGATAGCACCCTCCCTTTTTTGCAGTGGAAAAATGATGGCATTAATACTTCATAATACTGCCCCTGGCTAGGCTAAATATAAGTCGTAGGACTAAGTCATCATAATAGTCACTGGTTACTATAAACCTCTATCATTCCACTACTGGGCAAAGCCCGAAGACTTCCGAAGTCTGCCGAAGATGATTATATCCGTTGAAGGCTTATGTGGACAACTGCTTTTAGGATTGTCCAGCACCCTAATTGCGTAACACACTTTGAATTAAAATCTGAATCATTTTGAAGGATATTGCTAATCCATTGCTTCATATGTTCGAAAAATTTGTCTGCTCATCAACGTAAATAACGCAATGAATGTTGTTGAACTGTCAAAATGAAAGCCATTGCCAATGTTAGTGTGTTACACAAATACCCCGCAGCTCGCCCCACAATCTGTAAAACTAAGCAATTTCGCAAAGATTATAAACCTTAAACTACGGGCATTATTTATGAAAATCGGGTCTGACTTTACGTTGAATAACAACACAAATGTGTCCGAACAGAATAGATAAACGGGAAACGAAATAACCCACCACTTCACAAGGCAAAGAAAACACACATCCCTGTTTCTAGAAAAGTTTTAAACTGAGAAAGTGTTCCCAACAAAATGGCACTTTAACTAGAAACCTTGATAAAACATTTCAACGACCACTTAAACACTGCGACGTGTTTCTCTTTAGAAACACAATGAACACTCCAAACTTCACTTACAAAGGTTACGTGAATCAGGATTTATGTTGGAAAAAGTTTGTAGGAAGCAAAAGAATTGTTTCAATTCGATAAAATGGGTTAGTTTGATACAAAGTGTCACACTTGATCACCAAATAATAAATACAGTCTGCATGCAAAAAATCTGTCAAATATATCTGACTAGCTGCGCCCCGCGGTTTCAACCGCATAAGTGTCGATCCCATGGGAATATAGAGATAAAAACTATCCTATGTCCTTCCCCGGGATGCAATCTATCTCTCTGCCAAATTTTGTCGAAATCCGTTCAGTGATTTAGGCGTGAAAAGGTAACATACAGACAGACAGAGTTACTTTCGAATTTATAATATTATAATACTAGCAGCGCCCTGCGATTTCACCCGCGAAAGTTTCGATCCCGTGGGAATATCGGGATAAAAACTATCCTATGCACTTTCCCGGGACTCAAACTATCTCTATACCAAATTTCATCGAAATCGGTTCAGCGGTTTAGGCGTGAAAAGGTAATATACAGACAGACAGAGTTACTTTCGAATTTATAATATTATTAATGTTATTATAATATTAGTATGGACATAGTATGGATTAGTATGGATAGTTTAGTCACTCATAGTCGGCCCATCATTGATTATATTAATTAATATTTAGTTAGTTTGAAAAAATCATTTTTCTAATTTCAACGTTAGGATTTATTTAATAGTTTCAAAATACTCCGTGGGAAAATCAAAATTGAATTCATAACAATAGAAAAAGTAATTGCGTCTCATTACATCACAGTTGAGCTCTTAGGCATATTGCCAGTGTTTGCATTTATTGTCATCTTCACGTTGTATTTCTAGGTATCATACACCTACGAGTAATCGAATCCTCATTTACACAGAAATCACCACAGGAACAACTCTGCCAGTACCTATAACTCATGAGAGATCCATAGTCAAATATATAGCCCCTACATCATTAAGATTTATCGAGGCAATATCCAAATGGAACCTACTAACTGTGCTGCACGACATAGATACATTGCAGAAAGCTAGACAATAAGATTCGATCTCGATTCCGATTCTCGATTTCGATTTTGATTCGATATGATCTATGTAAACAATAGATTTGATCATCGAATCTATTGTTTATATGGTTGATAAACCACATTGCAAGTACAAGTTTTGGTTTTTGTTTGTATGGTGCCAGTAATATTGTGCAAGTACAGCCCGCAAGAGTTAAATTGAGATTGGAGTAGCCCCTCCTGACTCCTGACCCCCGTGCAGTTATCGCTCTCGCTTACGACGCGTCAGTATCGCGCGCTTACGTCATCCAAGCGAAATCTCAAGTTAACTCTTGCGGGAACGGCCATAGCACTGAGCCTTTCGCCTCACTTTTCTTGCCGATGTCAGTCTACCAAACAAATCAAATTCCTCATATTGATAGTGACGTGTATCATCACGCAGGTACGGCGACAGGGAGCCGACAGTCAACAACCTCGGGGCCAAAGTCGACGCAGGACTTATGAGTCAGTGTTTTGGTGAGTTACTCAAATATCCTTTTATAGACATATGGAAAAGGGTTGTCATTGGTTATAAATAAAATTAGGATTAACACTTGGAGGCTTCATGAAAATAAGTAGATTTATACCTAGATGTATGCCTGTAGACTGGTTTTTGAAACTGGGTTTTACAATTTGGGTTTCATGGCCTTTTTAAGTGTACCCTTTGGAGAATCTTAGAGACTAGTTCTATTTTTATGCTAGCTGACCCGGCGGCGAACGTACCGCCTCAGAATCAATAAATGTTGTGTTAACTTATTAGCTGAATTAAATTCAGTTTTTTATTAAGATAAAATTAATACTCACGCGAGATATCATCAAAATAGCCGTTCGATCTCGGATGCGAGAAGCACAAAACCGGTCGAAGTGGAGGTGCTTGGGGGCCTATGTCCAGCATTGGACGTCTTTCGGCTGAAATGATGATGATGATTTCATATGAAATGTGTATGTTTAACATTTCATGGCACACAGTTAATTTAAATCGATGATATTGTCTCAAAATCAGATTGTTTACATTTTAGCAATTATTGTTAAGGGTTATTTATCTTTAAGACACTATTTAAAATAGGTTTAAGAAGGCAGTTCTTACTTTCTCAAGGTCCCTGCCCCTCGGAGGTGATACAGAGCCGCATAAAGGAGTACCTCGCGGCTCACCCGAAAAACGCGGCCTCCTTCCTCAACTCTTTGCTCAGTCAGATCAACTGGGCCTTCTCAGAGTTCATCACTATGATGCAGGAGGTAACAACCCCAAAATTGTTGCTTTATCGCGCACTAGATTTTAAACGCACTGCTGACCATCGAGAGTTGAAAATCCATCTGAGCTCTCTTTTGACCTGCCGGGATGCGCTCAGTTGGATTTTCAATGCTCGGTTTAATACCGACAGTTGAATATCCAGTACGCGATAAACATCGTCGCGTTAATAAATCGCCCGTGCTTACGAGGGCTAAGAGTATTGTTGACTTTTCCAGGCAAGGTGAGAAGAAGACTGTAATGATTTAGAGCTAATGACCGTATCTGTGTAATTATGATCCTGATTACTCGTTCTAAGCTATCAATCAGATACAATAAGTCTATAACAATGGCTTTTTTAAGCTGAAAAAAAACATTAATTATACCCACTTTTCGAGACCATGATGTACTCGTAAATTGTATTATCCCATGATGTAAATAAACTTTTTAACGATTTTTAACTGCAGTAACAATACCCAATTTACCTACTTGTAAATAAAGTACCTACCCTTTAGGCTACGTACGCACTGGGAGCGGTGTAGCCGGTAAGAGTCTGCCATGCCCCTCTGTCACCCATGAGGACACGCTAAGCGACTAGCGAAGGCGCCAAGCGCGCAGTGCGGCCGGTTGCGATAATTCTAGAGCGTTCGTTTCACTTCGCTACTCGCAAGGTGACTCGCTAGGCCCTATGCGCTAAGCAAGCCAACCAATGCGTACGTACCCTTAAAGTAACTCTATTTTATAGTCTTTAGTGTTTCACTATCAAAAAGGTCTCACAACTTATAACAAATAGCTTTATTGTAATTACAAAGTGCTAATAAAATATTCGTTCTATAAAGATGGACCGTGTCAGCGTTGATTCTCACCTAGAATCGCGGCAGATCAAGCTGTGCGCGACGTGTTTCGACCTGTACCACGGCCTGGCGAGAGCTCTGGAGATGACACTACACCTGGCCCCATTGTTGCTGACTAAACCAGAGGCCTGTGACAACCAGAACGAACTACTGCTTGGCAGGACTTGTCAGGTAAGTACAGTAAGATCCAAAGATGGTATACCGTGCGTTTATGCTCACTAGTTCCTTCGCGTAGTTCCTTTGAAGGAACTACTGAGAATTTTTGGATCGGTAGTTCCTTTGCAAAAGCTGAAGGAACTACTGAGACTAGATAGTTCCTTTAGCAGTTTCTTTGAAGGAACTACTGAGAATTTTTGGATCAGTAGTTCCTTTGCAAAAGCTGAAGGAACTACTGAGACTAGATATTTCCTTTAGCAGTTCCTTTGAAGGAACTACTGAGAACTTTTTGATCAGTAGTTCCTTTGCAAAAGCTGAAGGAACTACTGAGACTAGATATTTCCTTTAGCAGTTCCTTTGAAGGAACTACTGAGAACTTTTTGATCAGTAGTCCCTTTGCAAAAGCTGAAGGAACTACTGAGACTAGATAGTTCCTTTAGCAGTTCCTTTGAAGGAACTACTGAGAACTTTTTGATCAGTAGTTCCTTTGCAAAAGCTGAAGGAACTACTGAGACTAGATATTTCCTTTAGCAGTTCCTTTGAAGGAACTACTGAGAACTTTTTGATCAGTAGTCTCTTTGCAAAAGCTGAAGGAACTACTGAGACTAGATATTTCCTTTAGCAGTTCCTTTGAAGGAACTACTGAGAACTTTTTGATCAGTAGTTCCTTTACAAAAGCTGAAGGAACTACTGAGACTAGATAGTTCCTTTGAAGGAAATAAACATGCTGCCCGCTGCTACCGCATGAAGGACCGTAGGTTCGGTAGGAAAAGAAAGAGAAGCGCGATGACACAACGGTGGTAATTTATTGCAAATATGAAGCTATTATCTAGTAACAAAAACTATTTAATAAAAGATAATGCATCACTGAATGCAGTTTAGCATTAGAAATTTAATGGTATATTTTTAAATTACTGATCAAAAAGTTCGATAAATTCTTGTTTGCCGACTATTATGATGGGGACATAAAAATTATAATATTCTGTTCGGAAGAAGCGAAATTGGAAAATGTATTTAATATGCAATATGCCCTAAAAAGAGTTATATTTACTTACTTAGTACATCGAGCGAACCTACGGTCCTGCATGCGGCAGCAGCGGGCAGCATTATATATGTTTACTTCCTTCAAAGGAACTATCTAGTCTCAGTAGTTCCTTCAGCTTTTGCAAAGGAACTACTGATCAAAAAGTTCTCAATAGTTCCTTCAAAGGAACTGCTAAAGAAACTATCTAGTCTCAGTAGTTCCTTCAACTTTTGCAAAGGAACTACTGATCAAAAAATTCTCAGTAGTTCCTTCAAAGGAACTGCTAAAGGAACTATCTAGTCTCAGTAGTTCCTTCAGCTTTTGCAAAGGGACTACTGATCAAAAAGTTCTCAGTAGTTCCTTCAAAGGAACTGCTAAAGGAAATATCTAGTCTCAGTAGTTCCTTCAGCTTTTGCAAAGGGACTACTGATCAAAAAGTTCTCAGTAGTTCCTTCAGCTTTTGCAAAGGGACTACTGATCAAAAAGTTCTCAGTAGTTCCTTCAAAGGAACTGCTAAAGGAAATATCTAGTCTCAGTAGTTCCTTCAGCTTTTGCAAAGGGACTACTGATCAAAAAGTTCTCAGTAGTTCCTTCAAAGGAACTAGTGAGCATAAACGATACCGTGCGGCCGAAGAGAGAATGCGTTCTTGACACCTCTCAGTTTCATATAAACGAATACGTATTTTGCGAATTTGATCTTTGTTAGCCACTAGAATTGGTGCATTGACAGATGCCTGGAACGCATTCTCTGGATGGCCGGACTGATAGTATACCTAATTAAAATCTTTTTCAGATGTTTCATTGATTTACATACAACATAAATGAGTGTATGAATAGTCAGAGAAATTAGTGGTTAAGCAAATTCACTACCGATTTACACTGGCCATATATTCAAACATAAATGTGGTGCTGTTCCACAAACGATAGGAAAATTAATATCATGTCCTGCGTGTCCTGTCAGCTGCATGTTACAGGATTTGCTTGATTTGCTGGATTTGCTTGTCGGCGAATTTCGATAAAATTTAGCACACATGTAGACCATGACCAGTCTTACCAAGAGGTATCGTATTACCCAATAACTGGGTTGTGGAGGTCAGATGGGCAGTCGCTCCATGTAAAATACTGGTATTCAAGACTGGAAGCCGACTCCAACATAGTTGGGAAAAGGCTAAACAGATGATGATGATGAGGTAGACCATGACCTGGGCTAGGACGTAGTATACGTACGTTATACGTTTTTATCCTAATTCCCGGTAATTTCTGGCCTAAACGAGGGCAAAGCCACGGGCAAAATCTAGTCCTACTAATATTATAAACGCGAAAGCTTGTGAGGATGGATGGATATTTGTTACTCTTTCACGCAAAAACTACTTAACGGATTTGGATGAAATTTAGCACAGAGATAGTTTATAACCCGGATTATCACATAGAATTTTTATCCCGATATTCCTACGGGATCGAAACTTATGCGGGTGAAACCGCGGGGCGCTGCTAGTATTAACATAAATGAGGCATATAGAATCAAAGGTAGCTAAGTGCCTCCATGTCAAATTTTCAGGAACCGAAAAAAACGTTTTTCTAGTTTAAGAGTCAGGGGTTTTCATACTCTCTGAGTTTATTCTCCATACTTAGTAATTTTTTGAAAGTGTGGCGCTTAGCTGCCTTTGATTCTATGTGCCTCAAATATGGCTTCCATTCTAGATCCTTATGGCAGTAGTATCTCGGGTCTGCATCCGCGGCGGTGGGGGCGCCAGTTTTTCTCGTCTGGTCGCCCGAGGTCTACCGGACACAGACCGCGTGCACTACTACGTGGCCCTGGCGCCCGTGGCTGGGTGCCTCATCAGAATGCTGGAGCCTAAGCTTCCTCCTGATGTAAGTATAATTGGCATCAGATTATCTATACATCCATACTAACCCCCTTACGACTAAACGTTGTATAGCGTCTGTATAGTTACACAACGCTTTGTCTTCTTCTTTCGAAAGTCAAATTACTGACGACCGCAAAAGAGAAATCGTTGTGTAACTATTCATCTGATATAATACGTTTATTAGTAAGGGGGTATCATTATAAAGAGGCAAAATCTGTTTGTTTGTAAGTTTGTATGTAGGAGGTTATCTCCGGAACTATCAGTCAGATTCTTGAGGAAGGTTATATGCTATTTAACATCTCGCTACGACCCTTAGGAGCCAAACAAAAGGAAAACAAGTCAAAAAGAACGGGAAAACGAAGTAGTAGTACGGGCGAGCGATGGAATGCGATGCGATGCGATGGGTCGGGGTCCTAAATTTCACACGAACGAAGTCGCGGCCAGAAGCTAGTAATTTATATGAACAAAGGCGGCAAAAATAAAGACTAACTGTAATCTAAAATAATAGTCCCTTTTGCTGTGTGAGAATTGACTACTATAAGGTATGTTTCCGATCTCGGCAGCACGCAGCAGTGCTGCCGCAGCACTATTGGTCCCCATATATTCTCTATAGGTTTATACGGGGACCAGTAGTGCTGCGGCAGCACTGCTGCGTGCTGCCGAGATCGGAATCATACCTGTGCTGATTGCGTGATAGTTATTTTAGACTTTTACCTGTACAAGTTTTATACCATTAATTAATAAGATGACAGCTGTAATGTTTAGAAAAATAAAAAATGCTACACTGCTCCAAACAGAGCTACGTGGCAAGTGCAGCAACCTAATCGCGTCACACACTATCAATCTCAATCTGAATCATTTTGAAGGATATTGCTTATATATTGCTTCATATGTTCGAAAAATGTGTCTGCTCAACAACGTAAATAACGCAATGAATGTTGTTGAACTGTCAAAATGAAAGTCTTTACTTATAGTGTGTTATGCATTACTCCGCTGGAGTGTAATCATTAGATTTTTCACGATGCCGTTTGTGGGAACTATGCTTGTGTTTAAAGGGCGATCTTAAACTTAAACCTTTTGCCATCCAACGTGGTAATGCTGCCAGCCTTTTGGGCACTTATCCCATTGACAGCGATGCGGACAAATTTTTTGATGCCCAATGAGCTCCTGTCTTTTTTAATTTTATTTGTATACAGTATATATTTTAGTTTGTGTGTACATAAATAGTGATGATGTGTTGGTATTACTTGATACCTACTGTTTTTAAATAAAACCTTATAATATTGTTTTTGTTTTAGCATCTAGACCGAGTGACTAAAGCGTTGGTGATGGAACCGCTGTTCAGGATGGATGGCCTCGAGCTCATGCTCGGGAAGTCGAAGAACCACAAAATCTTTTCTTTTTACAAATGTAAGTTGCTGTTATAAACAAATGTTATATAGCCTTATAACTTACCCATTGGTCTCAAGCACGAGTGCTGTATGTGGGGTTCGATTCCCGGGTCGGGCAAAGTGTTATTGGGTTTTTCTTAGTTACACTTATGCGGGTGAAACCGCGGGGCGTTGCTAGTCAATTATTATTATTTACTAGCAGCAGTAAATAATAATAATTGACTAGCAGCGCCCCGCGGTTTCATCCTCATAAGTTTCGATCACGAGGGAATATCGGGATAAACACTATCCTATCTCCTTTCCCGGGACTCAAACTATCTCTATACTAAATGTCATCTAATTCGGTTCAGCGGTTTAAGCGTGAAGAGGTAACAGACAGACACACTTTCGCATTTATAATAATATTACTAGTACCTGTAGATTGTAATTTTTTTCGTTCAAAAGTGCCTTCCATGTGCCTACCAGCTGCGCCCCGCGGTTTCAACCGCGTAAATGTCGATCCCGTGGGAATATCGGGATAAAAAGTAACCTATATGTTAATCCAGGGTGTCAACTACCTCCATACAAAATTTCATCAAAACTGGTCCAGCCGTTTGAGCGTGAAGAAGTAAAAAACATATAAACACACGCACACTCACAAACTTTCGCCTTTATAATATTAGTGTGATAGTGTGATTGTGATAGTGTGATGTGATAGTGTGATGTGATATTGTGATTTGAAATACATGCTTTGACTTTGGGAAAGCTATACATGACCGACAGCTCCACCCCTTTTAAGGAATGGATTTTATTGGTATTAAGACTTCATAATACGTCCCCGGATGGATAGCTTGATGGATAACTTAAACCCTTCGGCTTATTATAGTCGAAGTAATGCAAACTCAAGCCACTTGAACGATTTAATCCTCCTGTCCCGACGCAGGCCTCTGGCGGCCCAGTACAATAGAAAATCAATTGTCTCATTAGCGGGAATCAACCGCTTAATAAAAGAACAATTTATTTCTTAAATCGGTATGAAGCTGAATGTCAATTTTTTTATTTAGAACTTAAATTTTTTTTCTATTTCAGATCCAGAGGACGTAACATTGGAAGAATTAAAAGCTTTAGAAATAGTAGCAGATCGATTACGCGTAGCTCAAAACACTATTGTGAAGGCGTATTCCCCGGGCTCCAGCGGGGCGCAGTCCGACCTCTTATGCACCATCTGCTACGCTAGGCCTGCGGATACCGCCTTTATGCCTTGTGGACATCATTCTTGCAGGTTTGTGATTAAGATACAAAATTCTTAAAAAAAAGTGTTGCATCTACAGTCTTTTCGCATTTATTTTACCTATGATTTTGATCTTTATAGTCGTTATAATAAGGTTGTTATCGGGTAACAACTGTAATAACAACAATATAACGGTAATAACTGTAATCCATTCACAGTTAGTTTACCTATGGTTTTGCATCACTGTCCAAATCACAGTGATCTTTATTCTCATTCTTATAAGGTTGCTTTTGGGTTGCTGCCACTGAAAAGACAGTCAAAATCATTGTGATCTTTATTATCGTTATAATAAGGTTGCTGTTAGATTGCTGCTGTCAGAGGTAAAATAACTGCGAACGGACTGTAAGCTTCATTTGTGATTTTTGAAAGGAAGTGTCACACAGTTTGTCTAGATAAAGCTTAAAATAATATAATTCTCTGTTCCAGAGCCTGTATAATGCAACACCTTTTAAACAGCAACCAATGTTTCTTCTGCAAAGCAGACATCGACGCTGTCCGCGAAATAGAACCTGCTAACAACTGACGCTATCTTACTACGTCATCAACAGTAATGGCGGCTGTACTTCGAGTTACATTTAATTAAATCTATGGAAATCATAGCCATCCTACATTGTTTTTATAAAATAAAGTATGGAGATAATTTCTTGTATTTAGGGACGATCAATTTTTGGTATATTTTTATTAAATTATTTTTTTAGCTAATGAATTGTATTATTTTCTTCCCCTGAGAAGTTATACTAGAAATAATTCAATGTAAAAAGTCGAAGTAAGTTTTCAACATTTTATTAAGTACACAAGTTTTTCTAGGTCAGGGCCCTTTGCTAAGTCCTTGTGGGGAATACGCGTAGTACGTCAGGGGACATTCACAGGTCCCACGCAGTCCTGGGTGGCCGCGGGGGCCTATAGGTCCTGAAAACAAAAATATAGAACAATTTTTATCATGACATTTTGAAACTTTTTTTTTGTGCGATTATTAATTGCTTTAATATCAATTAAACGTATTGATTTTATTTTAGTCGTTGGTCCCGGCTGTCATTCGTAAATCTTTGACAGTCGTTAGACTTTCGGGCTTATGACTACCCCCTACCAAAGGCTATCTTATAACTAACACGATACCCCCAATGTTACCCAGTAACTGGGTTGTAGAGGTCTCGAGATAGGCAGTCGCTCCATGTAAAATACCGGTATTCAGCTACGGTCGGTTGGACTGAAAGCAGACCCCAACTTAGTTGTGAAAAAATATGGCAGATGATGAGTTGTGATTAATTTTACCTTCTCGTCCTGGGTCTCCTCTGTCCCCGGTTCTGCCTGGATGACCCGATGGACCCATCGGACCTGAAAACGGCGATGAATGAATTGTATAGCATAATATAATCAGCCTATAATGTTTCCACTGCTGGGAAACAACAAGCCTCCTTAGGGAGTAGGCGCATCTACCGTGCATTCGCGATTTATTTGCCAAAAATGTAAACAAATATGAATTAATGGAAAAATAACTTTAATTCCTACACAATAAAGTTCAGAACATTTTTATAACTTTGTCAATAGTGCTATGCCCGATTTCTGAAAACACACTATCAACCACAATCTGAATCATTTTGAAGGACTTATCCATTGCTCCATATTTTCGAAAAAATTGTCCGCTCAACAACGTACCTATGAATGCAATGAATGTTGTTGAACTGTCAAAATGAAAACCATTGCTCCTAGTTAGTGTGTTACGCAATCACCCCGCTGAAGTCTAATTTACTAATCAATATCTTCCTTGATCAGTAAAACTACTTCCAAATCTCATATTCATCAGTGTGACCCAAAAAAAATAACCTAATCATAAATTATTTTACACAAACCGAGTGCCCGATTTGATTTCCCGACGAAAACTATTCTTCAGCAGCCTTAGGGGTTAAGTTACAAAAGACTGACAAGTACAACTAACTTTAACTTACAAACAAAAGCCAAAGTGCCAACTTCCACAATTCTAAATTAAAAAATTACGAACTTCCAAACAAACTTTCATCCCCTGTTAATGGGGACGAATTTTCAAAAATCCTTTCTTACTTTCAACAAAGCACATAGCGGTTCGACGACTGCTTTACAAACCTGTGGTTGAAAGTTCCTAATTAGGTATTGATATACTTTGTGATTCTTCTGTTTTCACTTTCATTATTTGTTTCTTTATTTTTGACTTTTGTGCATTTCATCGGTGGTTTAGTCTGTTCTTTGTATTTTATTATATAAAGTAGATGAACTAAAAAAAAAAATTTAAGGACTCAGAAGCCGTTCATTTTGTTGACTACATTACCTATTTGTCCCCTTGGTCCTTCGGGCCCCTGCACGCCGACGCCCTCGGGCCCCCTGTCGCCCTTATCCCCCTTCTGCCCCGCAGGCCCGGGGCTGCCAGGCCTGCCTGTATCCCCTGTCTCTCCAGGATAACCTCGTGGACCTGGCTCTCCGGAGTCACCTTGAATTCCTTGAAATTAAAATATTAAATGGAGTAAAAAAATAGGCGGTTAATTTTTGAGAATAAATTGCCGCCTTTGAGCAGTTCATTTGTCTATGGGTAAAGGTACATTTTTAATTATCATTATCATCATTGACTGCCTAAGACCTTTTGTACGCGGCACAGTTTCTTTAAGATACGGCGTATAAATTGCATAAGCGTGACATTTTATGTCCAGGAAAATCACTGTCCATTCCAAGGTTGCCTGGAAGAGATCACAGAAAGCTATAAGGCCACCCATTGTACATTTTGTAGGGTTTGATGTATTTTTGTGATGCACAATAAAAGAAAGTCGAGTTAGTTACACTATTTATAACTCAAGAACGGCTGGACCGATTTATATGATCTTTGAGTTGTTCGATTTGTCTCCGCCCCGATTAGCAGAATAACTATTAAAATAAGGGAAAAATTCACGAAAAAAAATTTTTGAAGACAATTAATTTTCTCGTACATTTTGTGTTTTGATTCTGAGGCGGTGCGAAGTTCGCCGGGTCAGCTAGTAAATAAATAAATATAAACCGCGCCGTAGAAAAAACGTGCCCCCAAACAAGTGCCAATAAACACAATAGGTAGCGGTTATAAGATTCTGTAGCCAAAAATCTTATAAGCGTAAGTAATTTAAAAATAAATGGCATATTTTATAATTATGTTTGTTACCTGGTGGTCCAGGGGGCCCTGGTCTTCCCGGGTGTCCTCGCTTGCCTACGACAGTATTTTTCTGCACTTCGCGATTTAGAGCCAGCTCTCGTAGACGAACTGTGGAGAAAGATATTGTTTAATCCTCCTGTTCCTTATTTGGAGATTTTTTCCAATTATCGCTACCGGTAGGGATATATGGAACCATGTGCTCCATATATCCCTACTGATTCGCACTGGTTGGATAGTTGGATTTTTTTTTCCGTTTATCGCTACCAGTAGGGGATAAAAAGTTTTCAAGGGTAAGATTAATTAGGTGTTCATGAATTACTTGTGATTACAAATTCGTGTTCCTTTGGATCAATCATCAAACACGTAAATGTGTAACTATTATCAATATACTTAATAAAAGAAGGTAGGTTGATAAAACAATTGGAACGAAGTTCTTTTTAACGCGGCTTGCGTTAAGAGTAAACTAGTAGAAATCATCACATAACGAAAATACGCCCAGTTTTCATGATTTTAGAGGGTGCCGAAGCCAATAGTGAGGTCAAAACGAAAATCCAAGATGGTGGCTGCGAACATTTTATATTTTTTCATCATGGGCATCGTTTGAATGGTTTTCGAGGGTGCTGAAGCCGATAGTGAGATCAAAATGAAAATCTAATATAGCGACAACTTTATGAGAGCTTCTAAATCCTCTACCGGCGGTTTACTTACTGGAATTTGATCCAGAAGTGATGAAGAATAGTTGGAGACTAGGAAGATTATGTTAGGTATTACTCGTCGAAATCTATGTTTTAATAAAATCCTAAGGATTTGATTGAGCTCTGAAAATTATGTAAAATGAATAGATACAAACCCTTAATGATATCTTCACAAATGTTTCTTATTTCAGCTTCAGAAATTGAAGGTGCCTGAAAAATAAATTAAACAAAGATTTAGTTTACAATAACTGACAAAAAGTTATAAGCGAATTATTTGGGAATGCATTTGTGAATGATAGAAGACTGCTGTTGTAAAAATCTTAGCTAGTTAGCATGTTGGTAGCGGGACTGCTAAGGTATTTTACTGCTTACCTCATGTACATAGCTGGGATGTGCCGGTAAGCCAGGCAATCCTGGTAATCCTCTCTCTCCAGGGGTACCGGGAAGTCCGTCCATGCCGCGCATTCCAGGTAGTCCAGGGAAACCTGGCTCACCTTTCTGTAAACATGTTTTTAAATCATGAAGATTTACTAGTAAAATAAGTGACTTAAAAGAAATAGTACCTACATTAATCTCCTATTCGTGATTAATATAGCAAGCATCCGTACGCCGCGTCCTAATAGAAAGCGATCTTCGCGCGAAAACGTGATCGACGCGTTCATATGTCACTTTTTGTTCGGTGAACCTAAACGCGTGGTCGCGCCTACTGGGCGCCTTTCGGTTTTCCGAACAAAAAGTCGCGTCTACAGCAAAAACTACGCTTTTGGTTAGAGCGCGGCCTTAGTAGTCAGCTACAATCTACTAAGTTGATGTGTTTCCTAGAGAACGTTTTTGACACCTTAATCTGTCAAGCTCCGCTAATGAGACACAATTGATTTTCTATTGTTTCGTCGCCGATCTGTAACGCGCGGGGCTTGACCGGTTAAAGTCAAACACCGCGGCCTAACACTTAAATCGCTAGATTTGCCCTCACCGCACTTAATAACGAGAAACAGTGTCCATACTGAGAAGAGTGAGCTCATTTATTATATAGCGTTTCTATGACTATCAAGCCAACTCACTGCGTCATTGTGTGTCAGAGGTGTCAAAACGAAATAGAAACGCGACTATTTTTTCACGCGTTAGAGTGTATCTAACGATTTAAATCTTTGACGCTGTCATCATTTTCACTGCGGCCGGTATATTCGGTCACCGTTTTTCTAGGAACCGTACCTTTAGTGCTGTTGCCGTTACAATTTTTAATCTGTAGATATATTAATTGATCTTATTCTGATAATTACCTGTCCCGTTGGTCCCTGAGGCCCCATTGGTCCGGAGATGTGCTGTAAAGATGAAGCTGCTGACCCTGGCTGGCCGGGGGGGCCTGGCAGACCCGGTGGGCCTTCAGGGCCCTGTGGGAAACGAAATGAAGTATTTTGTTTAACAATAAATAAATAAAATAAGTATTTTTTTTAACGAAAACTCTATTTAACCAAAAAATCTTTATTAAAAAAACAACCGACTCTCATAAAAAAACTACAAAGCGAAAAATTACTTTAATTTCGAAAGTCGGTGTTTTTGGTTTTGTATTTTTATTTTTTGCCACCGACCTCCGAAATTAAAGTTATTTTTTGTAATAATGTTGAAGATAAAACAAATTGGGAACGTCCGTTACTTCTTTTACGACGTTTTTTTTTTCGATAATACACAATATACGCAGACAAAATTTGCGGGCAAAAGCTACTGTAAGATAAATACCGGCAGTCCGTCAAAGCCTCTCTTTCCCTCCGGGCCCGGTAGGCCCGGTGGACCCATGTTGCCGGGTATGCCTTGTATTCCTACAAAGCCTTGTGGTCCTGGTTGACCCTGTGAAACAATGTAGAAAAATTTAGAAATATATACAGCGGAGTAATTGCGTAACATAAGTACTAACAGTAGCAATGGCTTTCATTTTGACAGATCTATAACATTAACATTCATTGCGTTATTCACGTTGTTGATCAGACAAATTTTTCGAACATAAAAAGCAATGAATAGCAATATCCTTCTAAATAATTCAGATTGCGATTAATCCTCTCTGTGAGAGGAAGTGGACCGTAATCCACCACGCGGACTCAGTCTTAAAATTTTTTGTTCTAGGACATTTCAAGGTTCATCAGGGATTCCTCAAGATGTTTTCCTTCACCGTTTTGAGAGCAGTAGTGATGAAATAATTTACACAAAGTAAAACGTCTGGCTGTGTTCGAAGCTATGACCTCGGCCGTTACCACTGGGCCACCACTGAATTTCCTATAATTAGACATCAAGTGAATTATAATTGAACTTGTTACATTACCACAGCACCGTCGCGTCCCGGTGTTCCTCGAGGGCCTACGTCACCAGGTCTACCGTCCCGGCCGGGAGCACCTTTCTCACCTTTAGCACCTTCATAATGAACAGAAGTTGAATTTAGAAATACAATAAGTATTGCACCCCTGTCAATAGCATAATAGAAAGTTGAGAGGTGACGCGGGACACCCGGCTGGATGGAAATTCCTTTAGCTGTATACAGCGTAGCAAGGTCACCATGAATTCAGCACTAAATTCTAGACCTCGTAGCGTAGAATTTTTTTTGCTGATTATCAAAAAATCAAGTCAAACTCAAAACTCAAACTCAAAGCATTTATTTCAATTAAACCATTACAGGCACTTTTGAATTGTCATTTTTAAGTAGTCGGTCAGTTAGTCAGAAAGTTGAAGCTAGTTGCCCATTCCAAAGCGTAGATCTCTATGGAGAAGAACGGGCAAGAAACTCCATGGACACTCTTTTTAAATCAAGATATTACAAAATCCTTGGTACATTATTCTTGTTGCTTCTATATGTGAGAACAATATAAAAAAACACATAAATGAAGAAACAATACAAGAAATAAGATTAAAAATAAGCCTTGGCAGTTAAGAGATGACCAGTCTCAACCGACGGCGCCCGTTCACGAACATGACGCATGGATCAGCACCGCGTATCACTGGTCAGTTTCCCTCAGTCGTCAGTTTATTTAATTCGGCAGTTTCATTGATTAGTCAGTTTCACTGATTCGTCAGTTTTACCGATTAGACAGTTGCGTTAACTCGACAGTTTCTGCTGTTTCATAGAAAAGTGACGAGAAGATACATAGAGAAGTGACCTACGCGGTCAAAATGTATGGAACAGCTATTTTTTTTTTTAATAACCGATGAAAAATTTTAACGTATGGGGCGTTGGAAATCATGTACTGAATCCATGGTAATAGATTGCTCTTCGATGTCCCTGCCACCCTGTACTATTTATTTAAATAACAGGCACAATTAAATAAATGAACAACGTTTGACATTAACTAAAGTAAAAAAAAAAACTCACGTATGATTTAAAACAAAAAACAACTTTAGACACTTGAAACTTGAGGCCTTGAAACTGACTTATTGTTTCGAAGTTTCTTTTAGCTCGCATTTATTGTTTTACGCGCCTACAGACGGGTCTTCTGAAAACTTATACTTGATGTCTTTGTATTCAAAACGCGTATTAAATTCACTCGTTTACGTTCATACATCTGAGGGGCAATTCTTGTAATCTCAGTCTCAATCTGTCAAAAATACCTCTAATTTCCCTACAGTTTTAACAAGTTTTTGACATTGATTGTCGCTGAAATGAGATTGCGACTAGATTTTGAATGTTTTTAATTATGAGAATTGGCATTCTGGTCATACACGCACGTACCTACAATAAATAAATACAATTTCTTCTTACCGTATATGAGAGAGGCATTGATGTTGCTGGCGGGGCCCGGGGGCCCAGGAAAACCACGATCGCCGGGGGGTCCCACAGGCCCTGGTGGTCCAGGAAATCCCTGAAGAAAGGCGAAACGTTTTTAAAATAATAATAGGTTTGGGAATTCGCTTTTGTAAAAGGAGTAAAAAAGGGTTTACTAAGGAGATTTGAACCTCTAAGAATTCACATTTTGCGGTCCTAAAAATATTATTGAACACTCTAATGTAATGATTGCGCCTCTTTTTATGAACCTCAAATAACTCCTATTTTGGGTTCCTAAAAATACGAAATAGCCGAGTAGCCAAGCGACCAACTTGGATGTAGCGATTGGTCACAGTTCTAGTCATGATCATAAAGTTTATTTGTGTCTAACCTAACCTAACCAGTTTGGTCGCGGGACCCTGCCTTAGTTACTGCGACTATCTGTGAAGAAAAAACCAGAGTTAAAAAGCTCAATTATTTAAAAAAATCTGCATGATTAGAAGCGCAAAAAGTTTTTAGAGGATTATTAATCATAAAAACCCGACTGCGGTAAAAAACATGAGTTAAAAAAAAACTGAAAAGCTAAAAACAAGCCCATTTTAAAATAAATAAAAGTTGGAAGCAGGCGGGACCCATTTGAGTTTGAAAATATAAAAATGGTATGGGTCCCGCCTGCTTCCAACTTTTATTTATTTTAAAATGGGCTTGTTTTTAGCTTTTCAGTTTTTTTTTAACTCATGTTTTTTACCGCAGTCGGGTTTTTTGATTTTTTAAATTTAATTTTTTTATTTTATTCTTTTTAGTTATGAGTTGTAAATCCCACTTAAGTGTGATAGTTTTCCTTTAAACTTCGTAATATATAGGTACTACTGCCGTAACATTTAAATTTCTAACTACAACCGTTTAGTTGGTAGAGGGGGGGGACGGGTAAGTAATATATGATATAATTACAAAACCTCTAATATTTACAAGATATAACAACTGAACCTGTAATTTTATTTGATACTAGCTTTTGCCCGCGACTTCGTTCGCGTGAAATTTCTTATTCCCTCGACCCATCTCGTCGTATTGCATCACTTGCCCGCGTCTCTTGCTCTATCACTTCGTTTCCCCATAGCGCTTTTGCTCGGCTCCTAAGGGCCCTAGTGTGACGTTAAATAGCCTATAGCCTTCCTCAAGAATTGGGCTATCAAATGCAAGAAGAATTTTTCAAATCCGACTAGTAGTTCCAGAAATTAACCCCTACATAGAAACTTACAAACAAATTTTACCTCTTTATAATATTAGTATAGATAATGATCAGTTAATATAATAAACGATTGATATAATTTTAATGTAACTAATTTCTATAAGAATAACAGACAATTAATATAAAATCATTTGATATACCACTCAATAGACATAAAACCTATTTAGTCTAATATGATAAAAACTTTTTTTTTCATCCTATGTCATCCTATGTCGACGGAGCCCCGCTTCGCGGTGCCCCTATTTCTGTGTAAAGGGTTTAAAGTAACCTAACCAAACCGAACCTCGGGGTGCCCTTCGCTCGCCCTTGCATCCTATGTCGACGGAGCCCCGCTTCGCGTGGCCCCTATTTCTGTGTAAAGGGTTTAAAGTAACCTAACCATTTTTTTTTTTTTTTTTTTTAACGTGGAGAAATGCTCATGCATTCTGCACTACCACGGGGAGATAGTGCAGTTATGTGGGACTCCAACCCACTAAAACTCCACGGTGTCCTCCTCTGCCGCTTACGGCGGGAACACGGGCACGCGTTAGCACTCATCCGTGAACCCGCCGCGGCTGTCCGTCACCGGACCCTCCTCTGGGGAGTATTCCCCATCACCGGCGCACCAGAACACATAGCACGCCGTGACCACCCCAGGGACCAAACCAGCACATGGGCGCCAGACGACCCCGTGTCTGGGCACCCTTGGTCCCCCTGCGACGGGTCAGGTCATTGGCCCCGCCGCCTGCCAATTTTCGGCCGCAGAGGATAGGGAGAGCGGCCAACGTCATACCAACACTCCACGAAGGCTTTCTAACCTAAGCTGTCCGAGTCGGATCGCTCTGAATCGGGGTGTTAACCATATTGATGGTATCAATATATATTTTAAACGATAGACCTAATGATTTTCGATTAAATAAACGTTATATCCAATTACGTTATACGAAGTAAATTTTAGAGTAGGTATATAAATGTTACCAATATGTAAAGAAATTATATCAACAGTTGGTATATCTCACGTTTATTATATCTTGTGAACGTTATTGAAATGAAAATATACCAAATAACTCTATACCTACGATATGAGACGCGCCCGGGGGGGACACTTGATTCTAACGAAAATTGGTACTTTAAAGCTTGATAAGTCACGAACGGTTTACTTAATCAAAAAACGGTCTTCCTAAACCACTAATATTTTTGAAAGACCTATTCAACGATACCCCACTTGACATAGTTTGTTGACTTTCATTGTTTTCATTTTCACAATATGGCGTCCAGTAGTCGCCATATTGAATTTTCATTAACGTCATGTCTTTAGTGACACTCGCCGGACTATGAGGAATCGATTGACGTGTGAATCATAAAAATCGGCCCAGGCGTTTGGTCTGTATAGTGCTTCAAAGGAACATACAAACATACATACATACATACATACATACATACATACATACATACATACATACATACATACATAGGCTGATAAACACATTACCACTCCTTTGCGTCGCGCAGTCGGGTAAAAAGTGCTCATCATTAGATGATCAATAAGTTTTTAGAGGACCAGTTCAATATTTCCTATCTAATAATAATCAACTCACATCTGTTCCATTATATCCTGGAGATCCTGCGAACCCAATCAATCCGGCATCTCCTTTATCACCTAAACACCAAAAATACAAAAAAAAAATACTTTTAATAAGTTCGACTATTAACCGGTTGAATGCTGTAATTACAGAAACAATTAAAAAGCCATTGAGTCTCGCGTGGATCCATGTCACGAAGGCTTAATATGGCTTTCAATGTTTAAATTAATGCATTTACCTTTTTGCCCTACATCCCCCTTCTCCCCCTTCTGTCCGCGTCGCCCTGGTTCTCCTGGGGGTCCAACATACCCTGGACCAGATGCCTTGAAATATAATAAGAATTAATTAAATAATATTTATAAAATAAAAAGCAATCGCAATGATAATATGCACCTAGGCAAACTTAAACTTAAAGCATTTATTTCATTTAAATCATAGGTTCTCAACGTGGTTGATAACGCCCCCTCGTGGGTGTTTAAGACTTTCAGGGGGGCAGTAGAAGACTCAGATAAAATTATATGTCTTATATTACGACTATATAATACACGTTTTATAAACGTAGCAATAGCTGTTCCAGATTCGCGACAGATGGTATAGTAAAAAATTTACAGGCACTTTTGAATTGTCAAAAGAGTTGGTTAGTTAGAAAGATGAAGCTAGTTGCCCATTCTAAAACGTAGTAGGTACCTATCGAGAAGAACGGGCAACAAACTCCACGGACACTCAAACTCAATTAACTCTAAATATCGGTAACATCATTCATGTTGAATTAAATACATGTGAGAATGTAGAAAGACGTACACGTTAAAAGCGTCCGTAATAAGAAATTTAAAAAAAGACGGGCATACAGAAAAATGAAGCTAGTTGTCAATTCCAAAGCGTAGTGGTTTTAAATATTAAGTGAATACATACATTAACGATAGCCCCCGGGGGTCCCGGTTCTCCCTTGTCCCCTGTGAAGCCAGGGGGCCCTGGTATACCCACACTACCCTTCATACCTCGTACACCCTAAAATAATATGTCATTAAGGTTAGCCACAAACAAACAAACAATGATGCTCGATTACAAATTAATGGTAGAACATTTTAAGATAGTGGTAATAAAATCTCGTCTTCGACAAGCTAGAGCTTTAATACCGCTATTATTTTTATGGCAATTGGGGTATTTTATTGACTGCCCCGTTGGTCTTGTGTTTGCAAGTGCGACTGCTGAGCGTGGGGTCCTGGGTTTGATTCCCAGGGCAAAGTGTTATTGGAATTTTCCAGGAATTTTCTAGTAACAGCCGGGAGCTTGGAACTTGGCGGTGTGATACCCCCGTGCTTCGGGAAGCACTGTAAGGTGTTGGTCCTACACCTGATCTCTCTCCGGTCGTCACCTATGTCTGCGCACACACTTGAGCACTATAATATCTCCCGCGCCGAAGTCTCCTAAGATTTGGTCGCTATGGCCGAAATTCACTCTGGAGGACTATAATTATATTTCGTACCGGTAATCCAGTAAATCCTCTCAGTCCCTGGTCTCCTTTAGGCCCTCGTGGTCCTTCGGGGCCCTGAAACATTAACAAAAAATGTTTAGCAAATAACTCTTGGCGATTTGTTTTGCTCCCTTTATTGTATTTAAAAAAATGTATCTTATTTATTACTAGCTGAAACGACAGACGACGTTGTCCTGTCCTTTAAAAAACAAAGGACGTTAAATTTATCCCGAATTTGACAATTTTCCGAGAAACTAATTTTATTTTTCTTTCCATAAACACTTAATTCAGTCATTTTAAAACAAACAGCCACATCGGTCCAGCCGATCTTTGTTATATTTGATTTGTAAACGCTATATAGAAGCGTTTGCCAAAGTTTATGGATAACGTAAAGAACACGGCTACTTAATAACTAGCGCCGAAATTTTTTCCAGCAAATTTTTCTCGTCATAATTCTAAACTTGTCCTGTCTGAATCTGTCCCTACCACCCTGTATAGATAAGACAAGATAAGATTATCTAGCTAAAAGAATATAGTTTATGATATTGTATATGAACTCACTGCTGGACACGTGGTGTTGCAGACACCCACCAATGGATCGGCTAATAACGACGGGTCCACTTCGTACTGCAAACAAAAAGACAATCTCACACGTCACACACGTATTTTTTTCACTTATTATACAAGGTGTAACAGAATAAACGCATGTCCTAAAAGTAGTTTGTTCATAATTGATTACAGAATCGATTTCTAAAACATTTACTTAACTTTATTCAAAAATTATGTTTTGCCATAAGTACTGACCGCCAATTGAGTCAAAGAAAATTTAATCTTATTTAATGGCTATAACATTTAATTTTAAATGCATAATGTAATGCTAGGATGAACATGATTTTCTTTTTTTTTTCTAGAAGATAAAAATTTGGTCATTGTATTATGCTTTTAACTCAATATTCTAATTGGGGTGTGTGAGGTCTTGCGTTAATTATGTTACATATCGTATTTTGAAATGGGAAAGAACCATTGAATTCGCAACACTGTTACCGTAACGACACCGCTTCGAATGTGTTCGGCTGTCTTCGGGATGTCCTCGGTTTAAATGTATTGTCAGTGAGTAAGTATTCTGTTTGTTTTGTTTTCACTTTTTTATTTTTGTTTATGGAGGTCAGATATGCAGTCGCTCCATGTAAAATACTAGTATTCAGCTGCATCATCCGGTTAGACTAGAAGCCGACTCCAACATAGTTGGGAAAAGGCTAGGCAGATGCTGAGGTACCTAATATTTATTTCCAGGTTCACTTACCGTTGGTGACGGCGTTGACACTAAATATTGAGGTATATTCTGAAAAATTGATAAAATCACAATTTTAGATTGTTTTGCTTTCATTTTAACAAGAAAAAACAGAATGTCCTATCTAGAAAGAAAGAAAAATATTTTATTTGGGACACGCACAGTAATTCAAACAATAAAAACCGAGTGTGCTTATGGCCACACGACTGAAGTGAAACGTATATTTGGCTATGAGAGGAAGAGAGAAAGAAAATGTGCGCGCGCACTGCTTTCTCTTGCTTATATCCCCCGCTCAACTCCCGTTCGCCTCGCCCGATCACACTTTTCGTAACGCGTTCGCCAGCTTACTCCCCAAGTCAAGCGTGCGTAAAGAAGTTTCACTTCAAAGAGAACATGAAATCTGACAAAAACATGAACACAATCAAAATAAAAAAAGACCATTAAAACTTTTTCTAAGATCAAAACTAACATAATAGATAAAACAACAAAAAAAAAAGGAAGACTGAGCGAGGCCAAAAAGGCTTCTAATCTCGGCATGATGCTGCGATATTTAGGAAAAAAAACAAATACCGCAACGCTACAAATGTAATTTATAGCTTACGATTTCTTCACAGCTATCTCGACTCAAATTGTACCGGTCGCAGCTCAACGACAGCCACTGGAGATCTATCTGTAAATAATAAAGCACACTTCATTTATCTACATTTTATTAAAAATATTGCATAATCAGCCTGTAATGTTCCCACTGCTGGGACACAGGCCTCCTCTCTGTGAGAGGGAGTGGGCCGTAATCCGCCACTCGAGCCCTGCGGGTTGGTAGATGTCACATGTGTTCGAATTTTTGGTTCTAGAACATGCCGATTCCCTCACGATGTTTTCTTTCACCGTTTTAAGAGCAGTGGTATTGAAATAATTTGCACAAAGTAAAGCGCCTGTCTTGCTTCTTGGTTCCAACCTACCACCTAAAACAAATCGCGACCGTTACCACTGGGGGCCACCACTGCTCTGATTAAAAATATAAAAATATTTATTACCTAATAATGCTTCTCAAAATCTGCACAGAAAGGATAAAAGTTTTATAAAAACGCTTATGGCTAATAAATGTTGAGAACGATACTTTCCACTCAGAAAATTAAACTGAAACCAGTTCAATACAGGAATCCCACAAAAAGGAAAATATATATTGTATGTAATTAACAAAAGGTATCAAATATCGGTGACAAATCGTCAACCAAAGCAGGTACTCGGGTAGCCACATCCGGCCGATGCTCCCGGATATGACATAATATTACCCGCATTACGGAAATCCCTGCAAATAAACCGGAGCAATCCACATGATGGTTATGTGTGGTTCAAATTATGAGCTGTCAATTCGGGAATATTTTAGAAAGTTGATCGAATAAGATGGTGGAATTATTATGCTACATTATGTTGTCCAAACGTTTCATGTGCTTGAAACTACACCGGCAGTCTTTTCAACCTTTTGATCCGGAATGCTACAACGGCAGAAATAGGCATTGTAGTCGTCTTGCCCGGGTGAACTTCTTCTACTCTACTACGAGTTGATCTACGACTAGCTGGCTGCTGGGGTATAAAATAGTTTTACTAATGTAACTAGCTTTTGCCTGCGGCTTCGCCCGCGTGAATCCTATCCCACGAAATATCCCACGAAAATATTCCAGATTTTTTTGTAATCTGGATTAACACATAGGGTATTCCCCTATGTGTTAATCCAGATTACAAAAAAATCTGTCTGCCAAATTTCACCCAAATCAGTTTAGCCGTTTTTACGCCAATCCGGAACATACTCGTACATCCAGAGAAACAGAGAAACGGTTAAATTTGTAAGATACTATTTTAATTTACATACAGATGTAATATATAGATTGGCCAACTGTCGTTTTATATTTAACGAAAAATAAATAAATAGAAAATTAACTTACAGGTGCGGAGGACCCGTCGTCATTCGAAACGATGGTGACAGTGGTAGCGTTGGCGATGTCACGGACCGGACTGATCTTCTCTGGCATCAACTGAAATACAATGATGCATTTTTTTAAACAAAATATGACAATGGTTAGATAAGGAACCCAAAAACTGTGGATTGTAAACGTCCGCAAGAAAGCCTATAACAGATTAACGAGAAGCCAGTAGAGCCAGCAACTAAAAACGAGGTGGCGACCAACGAGCAGCGAGTGCGCGACGGTGACGAGCGATTACTCGTTGGTATGCGTATATACCAGTGGCGAAGGTACCATACAACTCGATTCCCACCGGCTTCCCTTCGAAAATTCAGAACATAACAGGCCTGATTTTGACAGGCCTGATGGTCTAGTGGTTAGTGACCCTGACTGCTATGCCGGAGGTCGTGGGTTCGATTCCCACCCAGGACAAATGTTTGTGTGATGAGCACGATCATTTGTTCTGTGTCTGGGTGTAATTTATCTATAATATATACATATTATAGATAAATTACACCCAGACACATACGTATTTAGAAATATATAAGTATGTTTATCAGTTGTCTAGAACCCATAACACAAGCTCTGCTTAGCTTGGGACTAGATGGCGTTGTGTGATAGTTGTGGAATATTATTATTATTTATATTATTATTATAACCACACTATAGTCAATTCATAATTGAAATTATTTTTTTGGCATTTTTTTTTTTGCTCCGGCTTACCTCTGTCATAAATTCACCCTTCGCCTCTGGTATATACCAAGCGTGAGTCTCTCAGCGAGTGTACTGCCAACCAAGCTAGCATCGTTGAACGAGTAATCTCTTTGATAGCTCTTGTCGCTGCAACAAACGAGTACTCGCCGGCAGTGTGAATAGTCAACGATCTGTATGTATCTTTTTTACCTACACGGGACCTACAATTTTTTGTATGTTGAGCGAGAAAATCGTTGATAGCTTGTCGCTTCCTCGTCGAACAGGTGCCTTAAGAGTAATTGTGTTTTTGTAATATTTTTATAGTATTTAGCTGAGATGATATCAAAGGTCTTAAGTTTGTAGTAGTACACTTCTTTACCTCAACACAGTCGACGGCAATGTGCACCGTATTGTTGGAAATCGATGCGTGTATCTTGTGCCAACCAGGAGAGAATATCTGTAAACGAAATCATGGAGAGTTTGTCACTACAATAACTTTTTTTATCTCATCTTCGGTGTAGTTGCAAAATGCAATTCTTGCGTAGGTGCCACCCGAAAGAAAATCAATTAAATAATTACTTCAACAAAAGTTTGCATAAGAGTGTTTTCTTTTATAACGAGGTGAACACAAATTGAGGATTTTTGAAAATTCATTCCCTAAAGGCGTTAAATATGGGATGAAAGTTTGTATTTTTGCCGATGGAAAATCTCAAGCAGGCTTGTTTAATTAGAAAAAAATAAGCAGTTTTACTAACCTCCCAACTAGTAAACATGACCTTGGACCCTCCGATGAAAACAGCGATCTTCTTGCTGACGGGCAACATGGTGAGGGAGAACTGCAGGCTGGAGGGGGAGCGCGCGCGGATCAAGCTCCACGGCCGCCGCTGACCCCGGGCGTTGAATGTACCCACGACCGTGAAATGGGGGGGTAGGCCGGTGGGGAATACGCCCCTATGGGGTAGAAGAGGTCACTTTGTACACTTTACCTAAAGGCTTTTACAGTAACTACCTAGGGAAGTGAGGTAGTGATATGAGTTACAAAAGAAGTAAAATGTAGAGGTAGACTATAACCACGAAGTAAATGATATAATTGACATATATAATTTAATTCGTGATTATAACAAAAATTTTAACATCTCCGTTTTTCATAACGGGAAGGAAAGGCTTAAAATTAAATCCAGAGTTAAGTAGCTTCAAACTACGATCTTACTGAAATAAAGAAGAATACTACTAATTTTAAATTTAGTTTCTTCCAAAGATTAAAAAAAAATCAGGGTGGATTTTTGACACGGGGCAGTAAGAACAAGCGCCTTAACTGTTGTACGAGTAGCTATAGGAAAACCTTATTAGGAGACTGTCCTTTACTTTTGAGTAATTGCTAGAAAACCGTTTATACGTTTGTTTCTATGATGGCAGCGATGCAGTTTCGAATAAATATTAAAAGACTCTTCGCTTCTAGACTAACATAGCTTAGTCTGTCTGTAAACCTATGTTAGGTTGAGTCTAACCTTTGTTGGTCTAGAAGAGTCTTTTAATACTTGAAGGTCCTCTAACCGTTGGGTTACTTTTCAGAAGACAATCTCCTAAAACGTTTTCTTGTAGCTACAACAATTAAGGTACCTGCCCTCACTGCCCCATCTCAAAAATTCACCCTGTATATATATTATTTTAGCACTTTCATCATATCATACTTACTGCAAAGGCAGAGTCAAATTAACATCGATCCCAATCCTGTAAGCCCTCTGCAGGTCCTGCGAACCCTGCACCAGGGTGATGCCCTTAGTGCCAGGCTGGTCCATCTTGTACACGGCTATCAGGTCTACCGTCTGGAAGTCCACGTCCCCTGGCCTATGGGGGGAACAGGGGGCTACCATGTCCGCCAGGGGAAGTTCTGTTGTGGTGGTATCTGAAATTATATACAGGGTGGCGATTTAGTCAACTGCATCCGGCAAGGGGATACTAAACAACTTTCGCTATGAATCACAACATATCCCATTATTGTGAATGACTAAATCGCCACCACGTATTTTTGATAAGTAAGCAAAAGCTTGGAGTCTCCTAACATAGGTGTATTTGCTTAAAAGAAGGTTCCAATCACTAGTTGTTAAGGTATTTAGTCTAAATAATAAACCATTTTTCATTTTTCCATTATCAAAAGCATCCAGGGAGTCCCCGTACGTTGTATTTAGTAATCTGACACGTGTAAACCAGATCAAAGAAATACTGCTTGGTGACTGAAATTGTTAATATGCTTTCTCATTAATGTTTGTATGAACAGCCATAAATTATCTTAAATCAGTGCATCAAAATGTGAATTGGAAACCACTTGGTATTGACAGAATTGGTTCAGACCAATTTGGTCAATTCTGTCAAAGTGTTTTTTAATGTTGGCTTGTGGGACATAAACTATCAATGATTCATATGTTTTGGGAGACGAAAATAAATTGCTAAATGTATTTTCCTTCCATACTTTTTTGTTTTTTATACAATGGTTTATTTATTTTATTTGTAACTAACAATTTACACTAGATACTAAATTAAATGACTAACTAACTTAAGGAACAAATAAATATAATTTAAAAATAGATTTATATTGATTATTATTTTACAGATAAAGCGGCCAAATGCGAGTCGGAGCGTTCCGTACCGTCTTAACATTCAGTAAAAAACGCCAAAAAGAACACGTTTCTTGTAAGGGAACGCCCTTTAATTTGTAACTATAATTTATTTTTATTATTTTTTGTAAGTACACACTCTGTGACTTTCAATGTCTACCTATTACGGTTTAAAAGATAGAGTCCTATGACAGACGGATGGACGGATGGGCGAACGGACGTACCGACGGCGGAGCAATAAATCCCGTTAGCACCCTTTGGGTACGAATCCCTAAAAATTAACGTCAAACATCATTTAGTTACCACATTTTTATGTTATTTTTACATTATTTATTTTGTCTCACCTGTTTGTCCATTGCTCGCCGGGTATGATGATAGCACGATTATGAAAACAGTTAACCTGAAAAGAAATAAAGTAATATTAAATAGGATAGAAGAAGTCCCTGCCTCGTAAAATACAGGTAAGTACTCTAACCTAACCCTGGAGCCAGGGTGTCACATTTTTCTGTAACCTGTTTTTATGGCAATAAAGAAATGTATTTATTTATTAAAAAGCTAACAAAAATTGCGATTAAACAAGGCTTTTTTTACTCAAACGAGGTATGTTTTTGGACAAGGTTCTCAACCTCCAAAAAATGATCTTTTATGACTATTTAACTCTTGATTTGACCTTAAGACTCGTGCTGATAGGAGAAAGATAAAAACCCTTCATCATCAAGCTGTAGCAAAAATAAAAGACTTGTTTATTCGGTTTACCTACATACAACATCTCGTGTACTTACACGAGATGTTTTCATATCCAGACTTAAAGCTATTTTGGTATTTCAACAAACGACAAACTCAAAGTCAGCTCAAACTCAAATCATTCATTTGAAATAAACCAATTACGGGCACTTTTAAATTGTCAAGGGGTCGGTCAGTCAGAAAGATGAAGTTAGTTGCCCATTCCAAAGGGTAGTAGGTAACTATGTAGAAGAACGGGCAACAAACTCCGCGGACACTCTTTTAAAAATAAAAATAATATGATTGTAAAATATTGGTTACGTCATTCATGTTGAAATTATGCATTGCGTCCGCAATGAAAAGAAAAAAATAACAATTTAAATATAAAATTAAATTATTATAAGCCGTGGTAGCTAAGAGATGACCAGTCCCTACTGACGGCGCCATATGAGCTAAATGATACAACACACATAGGACATTAGTGGTTGTAGGCGTTCATTCCATACTAACATAGTCCTCTGTTTTCTCCCTAGTTAATGATTCTACTCCAAATATTTTTTACGATAGATGTACATTATTACCAACCCACACCGCGCCCGCGTGATGGATTACGGCCCATTCCCTCTCACCGAGGCCTGTGTCTCAGCAGGGAGAATATTATAGGCTGATTCTGAAATACATTATATCGTAAAAAAATATTTGGACACTGCCATGACCCTATGTTTTGTTTTTTGGGTTATTTTTTTTCTAAAGTTAGTCAGGTCAGAAATAATCTGGATAGTTCTACCACCTTCCCGACCTAACATTGACCTTCCACCCTGTCGCCAAAGTGTCGATACATCAAATAAATTAAACCATCAGTTTGTGGCCTACTTTGGGCATCGAATCTCGATACACTCAGGTCAACAAATAATTGAACTGCGTCCACAGCCACTTGATTTGACCTTCAACAGTCAATAAGTGGTCTGCGAGCCAATTTGATGGGTTCTTTAACGTTATTGTGACGTCAAGACGCTGAAATCTGGGTCATGGAAACAAAACATTATTGACTCGTGTAAAAAATGTGCAAATATTTTTGGCATCTTGTATATCTATAACAAAATCAGCCTATAACGTTTCCACTGCTAGAACACAGACCTCCTCTCTCTTTGAAGACAGGCACACGGGCCCAATGCGGGTTGGTAGATGTAACATGTCTCCGAACTTTTGGTTCTAGGACATTCCGGTTTCCTCACAATGTTTTCCTTTACCGTTTTGAAAGCAGTGGTAATAACTTTACACCTTCCTGCCTGGGTTCGCACCTGCGACCTACAACTTGTAAGTCGCGATCATTCCCACTAGGCCACCACTGCTCTATAAATCTATACATCCTTTACTTTTCGTGACGTTGTTCTTCTAAGCTACGCATCGGAATTTGATACGGTTTTCATCATCATCTAGATAATTTACTCTGGAAGGTTTGTGTGAATAATACATTAGTACCTAACTTAGAAATGGCACAGAAAACTCGATGTTTTCTCAAGTCTTAAAAACCGTGGGAAGCCATCTACTCAATAAGCACGAATTCCGTCGTTTCAGTCGAAGTTACGGCCGAATCCTAAACCGTTTCAATTACAGACAATGATTAGTTCGGGGCCAGCGAGAACTAAGAACGAATGACAGTAGTCCCTACTCCAGGATACTCATTTGCCTGCCCGAATAATTTATTTTGACAGATCGACTACGTTCGGAATTTCGGATGACTTAGAGAAGTAGACCCCTAGAGACGGATTGCTAGTCGCCTGTAAATGAAGTGGTTTCATGACTGGTCACAAAAAACCACTTCATTGTTTTTTGTCGAAACATGAAAATGGAAGATATGTTACTCTGGAAGTTTAGATTTTTATGGTAATAATTAAAAGGTTGTTTCAAAACTCTACACAAACTCTCCCATGTATAGGAACAAACTACATCGTGGGACCCAGCTAGTTTATATCTGTAGGAGTGCTTAGAGCGTATAAACTTGCAATTAATATTTACAAAGAAATAGATAAAGCACTGATTCTAGGAAGAATGCGGAGTACCTACATGGATAATAAAGTGCCGAAGCCTACAAATTGAAAGAAACACATAACAAAGTCTGCAGAGATAACGGTGGCGTTGGAATTGTACAGACGCCAGCACATCAAGCTACCCGAAACTGTCAAAGGACATGGCTAAAAGTTCATAGACATTAAACCCAGAATCGCCAGCAACGAAATGTATAAAAATGGGTTCACTATAGTAAACCCAGTACGGTTTCAAAAAATCAGCCTCCTAAACCATATAGTATAAAAGTTATTATACTTTGTGTGTTTATGTTATTCATACTTACATTGATTACTCGACTTTTATTTTATCACAATCTCTTTAGTATAATTATGATAATATATTAAAATAATGTAAAAAATATACCCTTCATCTTTTAATATGTTTTATTATTAATAATCTTTATACAGGGTGTTTTTTTTTTTTTTTACTTTGTGTAAATGAGCTCTTTATTTTAGTTTGACGTATGTCATTACTTCCCAGAATTCGATCCTTACTAGCGACACTATCGAATGGTGTAATAATACAGTGTTTTTTTTTTCAAAATCAACAGGTTCGATTCCTGGCTAGAAATATAGATTTTTCAAAAATCCAGTGATGCAGTTTTAGTTTTCATCAAAATCGAGCCCGCGACTCCTTTGAGTACTTTTCGCTAGTCCTCATAGTTTCGGAATTAGCCATACACGCCCACTTGAAAAATTCACCCTGTATATCTAGTATACCACGTCGTTTTTGCAGTATATTATTATATATTTTTGTTGTACATATTATGCCTATAAAAATGGCATATATATGATGTTTCTGGCGATTCTGGGTTTTTTTTTAGCCATCTTTTTTTCCCAATCAATCTTGAACCTTATGCTGTAGTGATAAAGTTGAAAATCTATTAAAGAAAGACAGGTTGTAGACGTTGTAGTAGCTTCATGTGCTGACGTCTGTACCTACTAAGTAGACGACAAGCTACAAAGAGATTTAAGATAGGTACAATGATTTAATGTCTTTGCTTTAAGTTTACGTTGAATTCGGTTTACATAAAATCATTCTGTAAAGTGCAAAATACCTATACCAACATCATCACCATAATCAGCCTTTTTTTTTTTGGTGCTCGGTGGAAATCCTCATAGATTTCCTCTATCGTGGGGGTAACAGAGGGCATGCCGGACCGGCTAAAACCACCGCGGTGTTCCACCTCTACCTATGGCCGGGGGTGCGGGATTCGCATAAGCATTCACCGCTCCTCCGACAGGCCTCGACCCGCTGTTCCTCAGCCGGTACCATAATCAGCCTACAATATTCCCACTGCTGGGACACAGGACTCTTCCCTTCGAAAGGCAGTGGGCTATAATCTACGTAATGGGGGTTGGTAGATGTCACATGTTTTCGAATTTTCGGTTCTAGGACATGCCGATTTCCTCACGATGTTTTCCTTCACCGTTTTGAGAGCAGTGGTCTTCTTCTTAGCGAAGCAGTGGTGATGAAATTATTTACACAAAGTAAAGCGCCTGTCTGGGTTCGAACACCGTTACCACTGGGCGACCACTGCTCTCACCTCAACCATGCTTGCCGCAAAATTAGTTGCCTCAAATTGAAATCACACTTTTGGGGAGCAATATTCGCTTGAATTATTATCTTAATTCTATACCTACTACGTACCAACATAATTTTTTAAAGAATCTTGGTAAATTCGCAACTCACAGCAATAATAAAAAGCTGCTGGTCGTTGACCTGAAGCCCTAATGGAAACAAATGAACCATAATGAACGAATGAAAGCTCGCGTTTCTCCATTTCTCGTTCATTGAATCTTGGTAGTTACCCTAGAAACAGGCGATGTAAAAATGTCAAGAAAATACAGGTTCAACTACTCCATGAATTAAGATTTGTACAAAATAATGATCGGGCCTTTTTACCTATGAGGTTAGCAGAGGTGTAAGTATTAGGTTTCGTCAATTATTCACCCGCATAAGTCTCGATCGCATGGGAATACCGAGATAAAAGGTATCCTATGTCCTAATCCAGGTCATGGTCTATCTATGTGCCAAATTTCATCAAAATCAGTTCAGCAGTTTTAACGTGAAAGCGTAACAAACAAACATAGAAAAAACCATTTTTTTTTTCTCTTTACAGTATTAGTTTACATAATATAACCTCACGCCTTGTTGCCCCGAAGGGTTGAGCAGAGGTGTACCCACATTTCGCCAGTTATGTTTAAGTACAACGTCATGGCTGCACTGTATCAAAAGCGCAAAAGTCTCGATGATTTGACATGTCTTCAGTGCACCCGAGTGAAGCGCCCTAATTGCGTAACAGACTTTCAATCACTATCTGCATCATTCTAAAGGATATTGCTTATCCATTGCTTCATACATTCAAAAAAATGTCTGCTCAGCAACGTAAATAACGCAATGAATGTTGTTGAACTGTCAAAATGAAACTCGTTGCTACTGTTAGGGCACGTTCACACGAGCGCGATTTCTTCCGCGCGCGTCGCGTACGCATCGCTCCCTCTAAAGAGAAGCATTTAATTCCAATGATTCTAAAGAGGGAGCGATGTGTACGCGACGCGCACGCTTTAAAAATCGCGCTTGTGTGTACGCGCCCTTAGTGTGTTACGCAATTACGCTACTGGGGCGTGTCGCTATCGTTACAGGGTATAAAATAAAGATGGCCAAACATAACCAACATTGTAGCGAATGAAACAGTAAAGTTAATGAATTAATGACTGCACCGAATAGCTAAAGCTTATTCAGAGATTTATTGACATCGTAACAGTATGAACACGGAACATTAAAGTTACTTAATGTTCGCCTGGATTTTCTTTTCTCTTGCTGGCTGATTGACTTTGTTATATTGGAGTAGAGTGCAGCTGGAGTAGAGTGTACCTACATGTACAGTCATCAAAAGGGATAAGTAACCAGAGTCATCGGGTCAGTGGCGTAACTACAGGGTGGCATTGGGGCAAAATGCCACTGGCCCCCAGGCCGAGGGGGCCCCCGGCCCGAGAGGATCATGAGCACAGTAGGATCCTTAACATAAGTTTATAAAAGCAAACTTTTTTTGAAACTGTGCAACAAAGCACATCATTCAGGTTTCGAAAATTTTGTACCTTTTTCCCATTGTTTGTCTATTTTTTTGGACAGGACCTCATGCTCAGCAGTAGCGCTTGCGACCACTAGACCAACGAAGCAGTCAGGTTTTAAATTTTTTAGGGGAAAATATGAAATCTACGCGGAAGAACTACTAATAATAAAAAAACTATAACGTTGGTTGAGCTTCTTTACATTGAGGGAGGGCCCCATCCTTTGAATTTGCCACGGGCCCCAAAGGGTATAGTTACGCCACTGCATCGGGTATAGCTGAAGTTTAGTAAGAAACCGACGGATGTTTTCGAATGAATTTTATAAATGAACTTTTTGTTTTCTATTAATCTGAAGCCCGATAGCGTTAAGGCACATAGGTACCAATGGAAAGATCTCACCAAGGATAGTATTTCTTACTTTAAGGATTTCTCTTGATTGTTAGTAGGTAAGGAGCTACAGAGCTCTAAATGGGAGTAATTAATTATTATCTATTGAAATTCTGGCGTTTCGTCAATTAATTAGCTTTCATTAATACTGTGTCTTGCAAACATCATCTTTTAAGCCTACATATCTATACACGGACATTTTAAAATGATAACCTCCTAGATGCCGTTTTAGAAACAATGTTTTAAAGAGTCGGTCGGCTGGACATATCGTTACGCCTGCTACATCCTCCAATAGCGTTAAAATAGATGCCAATGGAAACAGCTTGCAAGGAGAACCTGTGCTACTAACACGGCTTTTGCCAATTGTCAGTCACTACGGAGTGAATTACTTAAAAAGATGACAACTTGGGCACCGAAGTTATGGAATTCTTGGCACCCTTGGCCATAAGATATACATACACCAATGAAAAGAGTTTTTCAAGGAGAGTTTTTAACAAAAGTTTTAATACTAAGTAAATTATAATTTCGTATGCTTACATGATATTCGTGGATACGCCGGTAACGGCAAAACATAGAGATCTCTGTACCTATTCTATTTATTTTAAACACATATTTTTACACCTATGTTTAACAAATAAAAAACTTTGACTTTGAAACCTTTTGAAGGCGCTCAAAATATTGAATACCTACCCCTTTTTGCTCAATATTTCTCCTCACACTTTCAATATAATAATGTATTTTCACAAAAACGACATCTTCTATTATAATCATTTTGGGCAAAATTTTTGCCTGTATGAGTGCTTTACTCGCACTAACGTCACAAGACTTTATTCGAGACAAATCTTCAACATCTCGCGAAAAATATTAGCACATGTGCCTGCCTACTTGACTAGTGGGAAAAACATCTGCAAAAGTTTCATTCGCTAAAAGTACATGCAGGGTCACAGTTCTTAGTTCCTATTAATAGGGGGAGCTGTTAAACCAGTATATGTGTGAGAACTGCCCAAAAACAAGAATCATGATGACAATCAGAAGCCATCTTGATTAATCTTGAACTTACTTCTGTCAAAGACGAATTACTCATAAACATGATGAAATGCAAACGTTACTATAATTGTATGCATGTATTTTTACGAGCGCTTGATTCGGCGATGTGATACGATCATTTAATTCATTTGTTTCATTTAGCAGAGTGTGCCGCTAACGACATTCGTCATCCTTTATTATGTCCCTTGTATGTTTGTCTAAAGGAGTCACACAAATTATATACAAAATTACAAACTAGCTGTGCTTACGACTTTGTTCGCGTCCATCTCGGAAAAAAAGCGTTTTATGTGTCATATACTTTTTTGCGCGGAACCCTAATTCTTTTACTAAGCCTAAGTTAGGTACTCCTTATAACATTAGCTATCTGCCAGTGAAAGTCCCGTCAAAATCGGTCTAGCCGTTTCGGAGATTAGCCGGAACAAACAGACGGACAAATTTTAAAAATAGTTTTTGTTTTATGTACCGTATATATGAACTTTCATATGCATTTAGTAAAAAGCTGTTATTTTAAAATTACCAACAGACACTCCAATTTTATTTATTTGTATAGATTAAGAAAAAGACACGAGCTTTTGCAGTCAAGGTTCTGAATCACAAGAAATCCGTGAAAAAGTGCTTGATTTTGAACATGTATTAGGTACGTAGCCTATGGTTTAAAAAGAACATGCATATTGGTTTAAATGAGTGAGCTGTATATTTGGCAGAATATCAAAAACTTAAAATAAAATGCATGCTAAGGAAAAGTAGATCTAATCCTGTCTAATCACAAAAATATAAGCACATTTAAATAAAACCCTATAGCTGTACAAAGAGAATTTGCATTTGCATTTAACTCTACGAGAACTAAAAAAAAATACAAAAATTCTTATCGATCTATCTTAGGTTTGTCTTTTTTGTTTTGTACAATAAAGTGTTCTTAAATAAATTACTAATAAATATGATTTAGTTAATAAAAAAGGAAAGCTTACCTTAAAACCGCCATATTACTTAAAATAACGAACTCTCGCGCATTCCGAGCGCGCGCGCCGATCCGCGCGACCCAACCGCTGCGTCTTATCTAGCTCCTACTGACTGAACTGCTGAGCAAGGCTGAGATTTGACAGCGCACGCTGATGTATATCAATTAATTAGCTCCTAACAGCAAGAAACCGCAGTTGAGTGTAAATGCTTAACTTCACGATTCTCCATTGTGTGGCCAAAATTGGTTCAAAGTCCTCATCAGCACTGGATCTACAATACTGGGTCCTCACAGATGTGTGTCACTCACGATTACACGAACAAAAAATCCAAAAAAAAAACAATAAAAAATAAACTCGGAAATGACATCCCGCCAATTTTTATCCGCATTAAAAATTCGTCCATTTAAAAAAAATTACATTTATCTCGACTGCCAGTGCTAACAATATCGAAGGCTGGATCATAGACTTAGGTAATACTTAATAAGTCCATGGGCTGGATTCAGAAAAGTTACAGACATATACAACCTCAGGTGGCCATATTCTCCCAGCTGTTAACGTACAGGCAGGCCTTCCATTATCTTCCAAATCCAGTGCCGAAAAGGATTGATGGAACCGACCCACGAATCCATAATTCCATACTAATACTTATTATTACGAGTATAAATGCGAAAGTGTGTCTGCCTGTTACCTCTTCACGCTTAAACCACTGAACCGATTTAGATGAAATTTGGTATAGAGATAGTTAGACTCCCGGGAAAGGACATAGGATATCCCGATATTCCCACGGGAAACTTATGCAGGTGTAACCGCGGGGCGCTGCTAGTATTAAATACAAGCTTCTGCCCGCGACGTTGCCCGCGTGGATGTCGAAAATTATCCCACTGGAATGTGCTTGGACAAGGATAAAAATAACCTATTATATCCAATTATAAGATGCCATCTATCTCCTTCCCCAATTTTAACGAAATCCGTTCAGTGGTTAGGCGTGAAAGGTAACGTACAGACAGAGTTACTTTCAAATTTTTAATACCTTAAAGTATGGATGGAACCCAGCACATTGTATTTTTATTTGATTGGACTTTAGTATAACACAACTTAACATGTCTTCCTGGCCCAATCAATCTGCATTAAATAAAATTCATATTATACATATAAAAGTGCACCAACTGGTTAAACAAGACGTCCCTGCGACCTTAACGGTCAGGTTTTTAATGAAGACTTACTCATGGCGCCTGATATTTAATCCTTTCTTCGTTTCCACGCGATTTAAGAGCTCGTAACTTTATTAAACTAATGAGCTGCTGTTTGTTTGAATCAGTGCAGTCAGGGCAACGAATTCTAAATAGGAACTAACCTTTCAAAGCGACACCGCCATATGCATGCGTCTAGAATCTAGATTCTAGATAACACAAATTAATTGGTTCTAGGTTTTTTTCAGAGTCCTAAATAATACCTAAAATCATTGATGCGCACAGAGCGATATTTGCTATTCTAACCAAAATAAGTTAGGTATTAAAAATAAAACCGTAGATTCTATGTTATCGTAGATTCTATAGATTATAATTTAATCCCAATTACAGTAAAATTCAGAAACGGATGCTAGGCCTCGCTACATTTTTAGCTTTTAAGGAGCTTCAGGAAAAGACCACTTTGGGATATTTTTTATCATAAAAAAGAAAGTGGAAGCCTGTGGGATAAGTGTGTAACACACTTTATTTTGTTTTTTTGTGGATGGGAAATTATCAAATTACTCCTCCCGCTCTGGGTGGAGCGGAAGGGAGTGTCAGACTCTGACTGACTAAAACCCATCCGCGTCCTTAGCCCTTTATGTTCCGGGGTAGCGGTAACCCTTTCGGACAATCCCGCTACCCTGGCAGGCTTCGGCCCCTTCCTTTATACTGACATCTCTTTGAGGCGCGCGTGGAACACATACTTACGCGCCGTCCGGCACGGGCCTGGTCCTGATCGGACGGTGAGCTACCTATTTCTCTCCGTCCGCAGGCCCGCGCCTACCGTGGCCGTGGGGAGTCGTCACGCGGCTCCCGACGCCCGGAGCGTCTCCCGCGGCGGCTGGAACGTGAGACTCTCTCCCTCAACCATCCCGTCACCTCCTTCGCTAGCATGACTGCTTCGCAGAAGGAGGTGACTGCCTCCCACTCCCTATCGCTCCGGACCATGGCTTGAACCAGGGCCGGACGCGAGAGGTCGCCGCCGCGTGTGTAACACACTTGCCTTAGTTCAAAGCAGACCAATTTTCAAAACATTATGATTCACAATTTCCTTCAAATCCCGACGAACTGTGACTGATAGGTAGTGTATGACGCATTCAGGGTGCAGCTTGCTTCTGAATATTGGTACCTACTCACAAGTAGAAACCAATACCTAATGAAAAACCCGTCTGTGACAAAGCGATGACACAATACTTAATACATTAATTATTTCAATTAAATTACACTGTCAAGGCTCCGAGAAGCTTTAAATAGGCCATCTTCCTGGAACCAGTGCATGCCAACAAGGAATGCGATAGATTTCATTCGTTAATAGGTTTTAATGGACAGAAAGATAAACGCACGCAACACCACCAGTCTTTAATTAACGATTAAATAAGTTGCTAACAAATCATTAGAACTAGGAACTGCATGGACCGTATGGACGAATGATATCATTTATTGTGGATTTTATTTTATTCAATCAAAATATTTTATTTCACAATAACATGGGCGCTTAAGAAACGTTGCGTTGTTGCAATATAAGTTAAATAAAAAAAAAGGTTTTGCTTCATTAAATTAAAAATACTTCAGGCTGATATCCTCGAAAAATTAGAAAAAATGCCTTTTAATTTTCAAAAAAATAAACGCTAATGGCCTTCCGTAAGTTTTTGACCATGGAATTATTATATAATAATTCCATGTTTTTGACCGCATCCAGTCAGTTTCTTCGAGTACAGTCGCACAGAGAAAAAAAGGTTTGATGCCGTAAAAAATTGCTTCCTTTGAAGTTTTTGAACGTCAAAATATCGACGCCTTAGAGTGAAAACCTCAGTAATTTTTCAGGAGGAAGATACAACTGCGTGCTGTACAATTTTTGTACGGCGTCTTTTATGTTTTTTTTGTTAATTTATAGGTAAATTTAACCCGCTTTCATATCCAGAACAGTCATATTCTCGAAAATTGACCGAAATGCATAAAATACTACTTACAAGGTATTCATACAAAAAACTATGCAAATGCATTCCCGAGGTTTTCACTCTAAGGCGACGATATACTCTATTGTGCATTGCATTGACTGGTTCAATCAAGCTGCGCTTTTGTTTGTTGCAAGTTAATTAGCTACAATAGTAGGTACAGTTACCTTAAAGTTTAGAATAGTAGGTATCTATCTGTTATGAGACCCAAATCAATTTTACGGGGCAAAGTTATAGGCCAGGGTCAGCATTGATCATTTTAATGTCCGCCCTCCTTATGGTTGATTACTGGACCGACCTAGTTTAACTATTTTAATGTCAACAGAAACCAAACCCTCGAATGTATGATGTTACTCATATATCAAATACATGGTACTTGTTACATACCTATACCTACCTAGATAAACGTGTGTTCACTTAGGTAATAAATAAGGCCATTCAGTTTGTTAAACATACCTAATAGCGTGACTCCCATCATCCTCCGTAATTTTTGAAGTGTAAACTTCTTTAGCGGCGTTGCATACTTTTAGTAATGGGTAAAAAATGTTAAACTCGCGTCAGGACACGTGACCGTCAGGAGAGATTCCCCCCCCCCCCCCTCTCTTTCTACGGCGTCGCCAACCGAAGTGAAGTGACACACGGACACAATGGATGGATGGATGGATGGATGGATGGTGATGGAAGTGGAAGTGGAAGTGGAAGGTGAAGTGGAAGTGGAAGTGGAAGTGGAAGTCGAAGTCGAAGTCGAAGTGGAAGTCGAAGTGGAAGTCGAAGTGGAAGTCGAAGTCTAAGTGGAAGTGGAAGTGGAAGTCGAAGTTGAAGTCGAAGTCGAAGTGGAAGTGGAAGTCGAAGTGGAAGTCGAAGTCGAAGTCAAAGTAAAAGTCGAAGTCGAAGTGGAAGTCGAAGTGGAAGTCGAAGTGGAAGTCTAAGTCGAAGTGGAAGTGGAAGTAGAAGTCGAAGTGGAAGTCGAAGTGGAAGTCGAAGTGGAAGTAGAAGTCGAAGTGGAAGTCGAAGTGGAAGTGGAAGTCGAAGTGGAAGTCGAAGTGGAAGTCGAAGTTGAAGTGGAAGTCGAAGTGGAAGTCGAAGTGGAAGTCGAAGTAGAAGTCGAAGTGGAATTCGAAGTGGAAGTCGAAGTGGAAGTCGAAGTGGAAGTGGAAGTGGAAGTGGATGGATGGATGGATGGACAGCTGATGGCTCGACCGTCTGTGTAGTAGCCACACTGCTGTGTATTCGTAAAATTCGTGTATATAAAGTGTTTCTTCTTCTTCTTCTGCAATCGGTCCCTCATTACTGAGGATCGTTGGAAATTGAACAAAGTGCATCTATTAACGAAAAAAGTGCCGCAGAAATAGTGAAAAAAAAAACGAGTTATATTAATTAAATTAATAATTGATTTATTTCAACGTTAATATTCAAGTTTTCACTTCTGCCGGCACTCCCGGAGTGCAACCCGTCTTTTTTTTTTTATTACATAGGTTTACTTATTACAAGACTTCTCGGATTGGTTAATTTTTAATTTACCGGCTTATTAGTTCTCAACTGATGCTTAGATTTAATTAAATTACATATAGGTACCTATTAATATTATGTATTTAAATAGATACGAAACCCTAATAACCAATGTTATTAAAAATGTTTTAATTTTAACAAATTAATGCGTTAAGTACATTTAACATGTTTAAATATTTGTGTGCCAGTCCATGGCGAAACATGTAACATCATCACTCCATTTATAAGACCTTAATGTATGGTACATTTAAAGCAAATAAATGTACTATTCTAACTCCTCGGCTACAAAACGCTACATACGCCGCCATCTGTCGGCTGTTACGGCTAGTTAGTTAAATCCAGACAGTCTCACACAACTGATTTTGGTTTTTCTCTAATTAAATAATGCTCCGCGTTATATTATTAAATAGTTTGTACAACCTTTTATTCATTCAGTATATTTAATGTTAGAAGCAATACTATTTCGAACTTATCTCTCGTAATAAGCAGACAGCAGATTTGTCGCTAGCGATGTGTGGACGTGAGATTTTGAAATCGTCAGCTAGGCGCTGGGGACTAAAATCACTGCGTGTGTATTTCAGTCTTTTATTTCAAATGATTATCAATGTCATATTTTTTCTCTAACATGGACTGTTCTCTATATATTATAATTTATCCATGTTCTCCTCTAATTTTTCGACCTATTTCGATACAGGCAACATTCACTATATTCCATTACGCATAAATATATATTTTATTCACTTCAAGGAATTGATATAGCTTTTACTATTTTTATCATAATATTATTACTAAACGCTTATAAAATAACTATGGCTTTTAATCGATTTACGAGATTTCTAGATGTTTGCGCGATTTGTAAATAAAGTTATAATTTAAAAGTTTTATCTTTTTCATCATAGAGAATCGAGTCTTTTGCATGTCAAAACGAAACGTAAAAGTTGTCTTCAGTCGTCAACGTGAACAAGTGCTGTATTTCATCATTCTTTTAGTTATTTCCCAAAATTATTAGCAAAATAACTAATAAAACACAAACAAGGTATTAAAATAGGCCGACTGAGGCTTTCATGTTTAAGAATCCTTAAAAAATAGAATGTATAGGTTATAAATTAAACAATGGTTTCAGATGCCTCTTTCGTGTCGATTTTACCAAGAAAAGTATCCGGAGGTGGAAGATGTGGTGATGGTGAACGTGAGGTCCATCGCGGAAATGGGCGCGTACGTCCACCTGCTGGAGTACAACAACATTGAGGGCATGATCTTGCTGTCCGAGTTGTCCAGACGTCGTATCAGATCCATCAACAAATTGATCAGAGTAGGCAAGACTGAGCCCGTCGTCGTCATCAGAGTGGACAAAGAAAAAGGTACCGCTATGTTTATACATTAACTAGCAGCGCCCCGCTGTATAACCCGCATAAATTTCGATCCCGTGGGAATATCGGGATAAAAACTATCCTATGTCCTTTCCCGGGACTCAAACTATCTCTATACGAAATTTCATGTAAATCGGTTCAGCGGTTTAAGAGTGAAGAGGTCACAGACAGACACACATTCGCATTTATAATATAGTATGGATTAAATCTTAATGTTAAATAATTTATTAGCAGGCAAACTTTCAAAGTTAGGGTACCATTTACACAGCAATTTATCCAGTAAGTGTCAAGAATGTGAGCTTTATGGTCTAATAGATTTTGAAGCAGTTTAACAGAGTCATCGCAAACTTACTTTTACATGTTTACTAACTGTAAAAACTTATCATTGTTGTTATGAATATAAATAATAGATTTCAATATAATACATACAATACTTGCTGTTATATTTTTTTATTGGATTTGGTCATTCTATTGTCTATCTCTGTTTTAAAATTATGATAAAAAAGCACTTCCACTCTCCTTAAACATTATAATTATATTTTCTTTGCTCCTGTTTCATGTATACTATTATATATTTATATGTATATATTTATTTAGATTAGTATAATATACTTTATGTATCTATTTATTGTATTGTGTAAATGGTACACCACAGACTACCTACAGTATTTGTCTGTCCTTCCCCTTTTTTTAATCCATCCAAAGGTTGTCTTTAAAAGTTTGCTCTTAGCGATAAGACCGCCCATTGTGTCACCCATTGTAAAGTTTCTATATTTATGTCTGTAATTTATATGGTGTACGTAATAAAGAGTATTCTATTCTATTCTATCTCATGGGTTCTCAACATGGGTGTTTAAGACTTTCAGGGGGGCAGTTATAGAAGACCCAGAAAAAATTATATATCCTATCTTATGAGTGTCTAATAATAATATTACATATTTTAATACAATCATGGCAATAGCTGTTTCAGATTTTTGGCAGATGGTAACTAAAAAAAAAGAGGGAAAAGTTTTATTTCTCTACAAATAAAACTATTCTCATACCTCCTTACTAATAAACATATATCAGATGAATAGTAACACACCAATTTCTCTCTTTCAGTTGTAAGTAATTTGACTTTCGAAACAAGAAGACAAAGCGTTGTGTAACTTTACATTATTGCTCATTTGGAGAAACATCAATGTAAATGTGTTTTTTCCCAAAAATTTGTTAAATATGCCAAAGCAGTAAGAAAGAGTATTTACGTTAGGAAAGCAAAGACTTACGATATGCTATACAATGTTTATTAGTAAGGAGGTAAGTGGGCACTGGGCAAAATAAGATTGAGAACCTATCATCTAACCGAATGCTTCTTAGTCCAGTATAGTTTGTCATGCTTCTTCTTAAAGTACTTATTGGAAAATAAAATTCTTTACAAAAAAATTATATTCCCATTTTCCAGGTTACATAGACTTGTCAAAACGTCGTGTATCCGCAGAAGACATAGACAAATGTACCGAGAGGTATGCTAAAGCAAAGGCAGTGAACTCTATCCTGCGTCACGTGGCTGAACTCCTGCACTACGAGAACTCGGAACAGTTGGAGGAGCTTTACAAGAGGACCGCGTGGCTGTTTGAGGAGAAATACAAGAAGAAGGCTTCAGCTTATGACTTCTTTAAACAGGCTGCAGTGTGAGTATATAACAGAAAATCTTCCTTTCCCTAACAGTTTTCCTCATAGAGAATATTATATTAATGACAGAGAAATTGAGACAGCTGTGCTGCTGGGGAGTTTGTTGCGCCACTTCTTCTCAGCAAAAACACTAGGAAGTGGTGACATTCGAAAAGGGCTGATTCTCAGCCTAATTTTAATGACTTGATTTTTTCTGCTATTTTAACTGTTTCTACATAAGTTCTGATTTACTTGTTGTGCACAGCGCTTGGAACTGGATGTAGATCAGTCAACTAGCTGTACTGACTAAACCAATGGTTATATTTGACTAGCTGCGCCCCGCGGTTTCACCCGCATATATTTCGATCCCGTGGGAATATTGGGATAAAAAACTATCCTATGTCCTTTCCCGGGACTCAAACTATCTCTATACCAAATTAACATACAGACAGACAGAGTTACGCTGATTTTTTTAATTACCGACAAACAGCTCTAGAATCATGCACTGAATTCATGGTTACAGTTTGTGCGTTGATGTCTCTACCATCCTGTATAATATTGTCGTCTCCACCTTGTATACTAGAAATAAAAATGAAATATATTTCTCAATAAATCTTCTAGCGACCCCTCAGTGCTAAACGAATGTGGTCTCGACGAGAACACAAAGGAGGTCCTCCTAGCGAACATCAAGCGGAAGCTGACGTCACAAGCTGTGAAGATCCGCGCGGACATAGAGTGCGCGTGTTACGGCTATGAAGGCATAGACGCTGTACGTGCTGCGTTGAAGGCTGGGCTTGCATTGTCCACTGTGGATCTGCCTATCAAGATTAATCTTATTGCGCCGCCTTTGTATGGTAAGTGTTTTATCTTTTTTTTGGGGAACACCCAAATACCAGGCGTCCGTCACTCGCTCAAGGCCGCGCGTTATATGCCTACCGCTTCGCGTATCGCCGTCGATACAACCGACAGTCGGTTGCCGCACGCCTGAGTGCTCGCTCGCCAAATTTACCGCGCTGACTATCAAATCAAAATGCCAAAAGCACGTAATTATTGTGCAGTGGATGGGTGTCACAGTCAAAAAACAAATGAAAATTTGTCATTTTTTTCATTGCCGAAAGACGAACAAAGGTAAGTTAAAAGTAGTAATTTAAATCTTTTGTATCGAATTATTTTTTCTCGTTCCTTTACAAATTATCAAATTACATAGGAAGGTAGGTACCTACCTACTATGTTAATCGTCGTAAATTAGGGAGTTCAATTAGTGTTGTTTTAAAAAAAATATGACAGAACATAGGTCCTATCTACCTAGCGTCGTCGTAAAAAATATAGCAATCATAGCCGTCGTTGATTGGTTTGATCCTAAATAACATTAGAAACAACAATGGTCAACACAACAAAAAAAGTATGGGTTTTAGAAATAAATAATTTCTCGAATTCAAACTAATATGATATCAAGTAGGTAGGTAATATAATAAAGTTTTCTGAATTCTTAGTGAATTCTTAGTTTTGACAACGTCATAATGGATCGACCTGGCAGCACCATCTTGGAAATTTTAAAAACAATTGATTTTCCTCCGCTTTGCTCCTGTTTCCCTTTTGATTACTTATTGAAATTATTTACGCGGTTTCGAATATTTTCGACAATAAAATTTAATAATCGGGAATTCAGGGAAGGGAAAAAAAGCATCTACCATTTTATTAAACTGAAACATATTTGATTAACAAATAAAAAATAATTGTTTTTCTACAACATTCGTTTTATTACCAAAATCATCATAGGTACAACCCTAGCATATTCGCTTGATGACGCGCTCGCACGTGGGTCGCGTGGCGGGCAAAACAATCTCGACTCTCTGTGTGCGTACTTATGTTACATTTCTTCTCGCTGCAAACAGCTGGTATTATTATTAAGATTTTGTAGGCTATTATAGCGTAGGTATTTTCGCTTTTGTACTAGAGTGATGTATCTGTTACGAAGTAACTATTTAGTAATCTGTGCAAATACTCCGAAATATTTTACTCCGAATTTCGATGTTCCGATTTTCAAAAGTCCGAATTTCATAATACCTAAGAATCATAACGTCTATTATTAAAAATCACGACATTTATTTTACCGAAAGTCAAAAATGCGACTTGTTTGTTTTCCGATTTACATATATTCGAAGAATCAAATGCTCGATGGGTTCTCGGTCCGAAAAACGACATTCCGATTTTCAATACTCCGAATTATTTCCGATACCGCACCCGAACTCAACGAACGTAATAGACGACGTAGGATGCGTAGAACGTAATAGGCGACGTAGGATGCGAGCGAAGGGCACCCCGAGGTTCGGTTTGGTTAGGTTACTTTAAACCCTTTACACAGAAATAGGGGCCCCGCGAAGCGGGGCTCCGTCGACATAGGATGCAAGAACGAGCGAAGGGCACCCCGAGGTTCGGTTTGGTTAGGTTACTTTAAACCCTTTACACAGAAATAGGGCCCCGCGAAGCGGGGCTCCGTCGACATAGGATGCAAGAACGAGCGAAGGGCACCCCGAGGTTCGGTTTAGTTAGGTTACTTTAAACCCTTTACACAGAAATAGGGGTTCTATTGTTGGTTTTGTGCCATCTATATTCTTACAATTGGAAATATGTGTTTATTTGTCTTGCTATTCAGTTTTACAAAGCGTTATTATTTCGGAATTCTAATTAATCGGTATTTTAATAATCGGAATTCGTATTTTTGATGTTTCGAATTATCATTAAGTCGGACTTTTTGTTATTCGATCTATTGAAACTCGGTATTTTGAGAATAGTAATTATAAACGTTAGGGATATTGTAATTTCGGAATTATTAAAATAGGATGAATGATAAATCGGAGTTGTTTTAAAAGGAATTTTGAACCATTCGGAATTATGAAAATCGGTATTTTGAAATTCGTATTTGTGACTTTCGGAATAAAGTTTTTCGTATTATTGTAGTGTACCCTTTTTTTGGCAATCATGTGTGGCGGGTCCTACATCGCCACATGGGCATTACGCATCACACTGACGTCACGTAAAATCCTGCATCGCGCAAGCAATGTTTACCGCACGACTAGCTTATATATACAACGTCCCGAAATCTATCGTCGGGCAATAACCAGACACAACACCCGTTCTGGTCTGAGGATCCTCACTTTTCTATGGAGGATGAGTGAACTTTACACCCTGTTCCTCATATCTCAGAGTAGTGCAAGAGACGTGGTGGCCCAGCGCCAACCCGTACTGGGCCCACGTGGTGGATTATGGCCCACTCCCTCTCACAGAGAAGAGGCCTGTGTCCCAGCAGTGGGAACATTATAGGCTGATTATGCAGGAGTTTCTAAAAAAAAATTTCTGCAACGTTTTTCTATCTCTTTTATTCATAATTTACATCATTTTTTCAGTAATGACCACATCAACGCCCGAGAAAACAGACGGTCTCAAAGCACTGCAAGATGCCATCGACAAAATAAAGGAGACCATAGACACCGCGGGAGGAGTATTCAATGTGCAGATGGCGGTAAGTACGAAGCATACTAATAAAAATGATTGCTTTCTATACAAATAAATTAAATTGAAGTGTCTGTTTGTAATGTCAAAATAACAGCTTTTGACTATACGGTACTTATAACAAAAAAACCTTTATTTTTGTCTGTCTGTTTGTTTGTTCCGGCTAATCTCCGAAACGGCTGGACCTATTTTGACGGAAATCTCACTGGCAGATAGCTGATGTCATATAGCGTTATTACTTCGAGGCTACTTTCATTTAGAAAAAGAATTAGTATTACGCGCAAAAAAAAACCATGAAATCCAATTTGTTTTCCGACATGCACGCGAATAAAGTCACGGGCACATCTAGTTGTGTAAATAAAATTATGGATGGGAAAAGAAGGCCGAAACCAGGCACTAGGAAATGGAATGGCTGCTTATATTATTGAGTTTACCAAACTCCCATTGGAAAAATCAATATGTATACTTTGCTCGACCTAGGGATCCAACCCAGAACCCTTACTCCACGCCCTGTATTCGGTCTTGATTGATCATAGCTTGGAAATTAAGCAATCATCTTCCTACCAGCAATTCGCTACATTTCTAAAATCCATTTCTAGTAAGTTATGATATTAAAGTCCTCGTTGTTTTACAGCCTAAGGTAGTGACGGCGACGGACGAGGCCGAACTCGCGCGGCAGATGGAGCGCGCGGAGGCCGAGAACGCAGAGGTGGCTGGCGACTCCGCCGAGGAGGACGAGGACCAGGGTATGTACAGACGCCAGCACATCAAGCGACTACAATCTGTCAAATTTCTTTAATAGATTTTCAACTTTATTGCTAAAACGTAAGGTTCAAAGTTGATTGGGAAAATTTTACAGTTTCAGGCTAATATTAGAGCCCACTGGAAATTCTAAATAGTAGTCATCTATACTATCATTGTCCCACTTAAGTTTAGCCACGAGCCCATCATTTAGCCACGAGCCCCTCATTTAGCCACAAATGATAATTAATGTGATTATTTTCCCAGGTATGGGCGACGTGCGCATGGATGACGAACCCCAACAGAACGGCGCGTCGGACGACGAAGAAGACTAACCTCGAGATATATGTCCCTCTATACATTACTATGATAGTACGTTACTACCTAATGTATGCTACTACCTAATATACACACGTTTTATACATAAACCCCTTTCATTTTGTCACAACCTAAAGATTTATTGAGCACTAGCAGCGCCCTGCGGTTTCACCCGCATAAGGAGTCCCGCATCCCGGAGTCTCGATTTGTACCCGGTTGATAACAATAGGCTCGCCCCCTATTACATGGGACTTAAACATAACTGGCGAAATGTGGGTGTACTATAGTTACAGTACCCGGCGATAAATATTGCACATCGACCTTTGGAAAGAAACAATCGGCTAATTTCGGCTTCGTAGTGCGTTATCTCTATCGCACACTACCTATGTGACGTTAACTGACGTTTTGTCAGTCGTTGTTCAAGTGCGATAGAGTGCGATCGCGTCCAGTTCAAAATATATATCTAGAGTTGTTAACACCCCCAAATTTAAATAATTTAAAGTTGTATTATGGCATCTTTAGGAAAAATAGGGGAACCTTTTTATTTTACCCCAACCTAAAGCAATCATTTATAGAAAAATTGGTGTATTTTATACAAAGAATAAAAAGAATTATCAAAAGAAGCAAATCATAATTGTTTTAACAGCTCCTAATAGATACCGGACTGTTTGTATTTCGTGCGACAGAGATAACGCTCTACGAAGCCGAAATTAGCCGATTGTCTCTTTCCAAAGATCGATGTGCAATATTTATCGCCGGGTACTGTACACACATACATAATCAGCCTATAATGTTCCCACTGCTGGGACACAGGCCTCCTCTCTGTGAGAGGGAGCGGGCCGTAATCTACCACGCGGGCCCAGTGCGGGTTGGTAGATGTCACATGTCTTCGAATTTTTGGTTCTAGGACATGCCGGTTTCCTCACGATGTTTTCCTTCACCGTTTTGAGAGCAGTGGTGATGAAATAATTTACACAAAGTAAAGCGCCTGTCTGGGTTCGAACCTACGACCTACAACTCGTAAGTCGCGACCGTTACCACTCGGCCACCACTGCTCTCTCTGGGTACTGTACACCTGTAGCTAAACCTTTTTTTTTATGGATGGGAAATCATCAAATGACCCCTCCCGCTCTGTGTGGAGCGGAAGAGAGTGTCAGACTCTTACTGACTATAACCCATCCGTGTTCCTTCCTTAGCCCTTTATGTTCCGGGGTAGCGGTAACCCTTTCGGACAATCCCGCACCCCCGGCAGGCTTCGGCCCTGGCAGGCCCCTTCCTTTTTGCTGACATCTCTGAGGCGCGCGTGGAACACGTACGCGCCGTCCGGCACGGGCCTGGTCCTGATCGGACGGTGAGCTACCCATTACTCTCCGTCCGCAGGCCCGCGCCTACGGTGGCCGGGAGTCGTCACGCGGCTCCCGACGCCCGGAGCGTCTCCCGCGGCGGCTGGGACGTGAGGCTCTCTCCCTCAGCCGTCCCGTCACTTCCTTCGCTAGCATGACTGCTTCGCAGAAGGAGGTGACTGCCTCCCACTCCCTCTCGCCCCGGACCATGGCTTGAACCAGGGCCGGACGCGAGAGGTCGCCGCCGCTGCCGATCGCCTCTACGAGGGCACGGCGGGGCAGACCTCCACCGTGCCATCGGTTTTTTTTTTATTAATTTTTTTTTCTCAAGTTATCGCCGTGTGGAGACATGTTCTAAGAGTGTATAGAAATACGTGGCACGAAGATTATATCGCCGCGATTCTCTCGCTCGTGAAGACGGGCCCTAAGGGGAATTCAGGCGTGTTATGTAACGTATATAACAATGATCTATATTTTTAAATTGCAGCGTTTATATTTATTACATCACCGAAAAGTAAAACAACGAAAAAACATACATAATTATATAATTTATTTACAATAACAACTATTTACAAGTTCATCATAATTAACGTAAAAGATCTAAAATCACATTGAAAACAAATTCATAAAATATAATATTCTACAATAAAATAAAATTTGTCTATACTAATATTAAAAAGAGGTAACATTTTGTAAAAGGGGGATCTCTGAAATATCTAATCTGTGAAACTCCCAGTCAGATTTGAAAAAATATTCTTGCATTTGATAGCCCAATTCTTGAGGAAGGCTATAGGCTATATAACATCACGGTATGACCCTTAGGAGCCGAGAAAAAAGGTCAGAAAGAACACTAAGCGAAAACGAAGTGTTTGCGCGGGCAGATGATGCGATACGACGGGGTGAATCGGGGGAACAAGAAATTTCACGCGAACGAAGTCGCGGGCTCAAATTAGTACTATAATAAAAATGAAATGCTGTTCTTTGGTAAGTACATCACTTGAGAACGGCTGGACCGATTCGGCTATTTTTTGTTTTAAAATATCCGTAATGGTCCGAAACAGGTTTTTAGGGAATGAAAAAATTGGAACAGTTTTGAGGACTGAACATCCTCTTTAGTGTGAATTACTAAAATTTGGACAGGACGTCTGTCGGGTCAGCTAGTTTTAAAATGTTTACGGTTTTTTACCATTTATTCTATTCAGTTTACTTCTATGTAGCTTGTCGAAGAATAACAGACCTGCTGCCTTTTCTATTGACTCTGGTGGTACCTGTAACAGAAATAAGAATAACTCTAAATATTTGTTCGAATATTTCTCCAGAGGAAACTTCCTAATATATTTTGTACTAGATTTAGCCTGCGGCTTCGCCCGCGGTATACACTTGAAATTTTCACAGAGTATGTACAGACGCCAGCATATCAACCTACCCGAAACTGTCAGATTTTCCCAATCCACTTTGAACCTTATGCTTTAGTGATAAAGTTGAAAATCTATTAAAGAAATTTGACAGATTGTAGTAGGTTGATGTGCTGGCGTCTGTACCTACTATCGCCGCTATAACAACAAATAATAAAATAATTGGACGGCGGTGCGGAACCCGTCATGCCGCAGTTAGCATCAAATAGCAAGAATATCACGTAACCATACCATAAACGCAGCCACAGGCGTGTCATCGGGTATCTTCTGGTTGGGCATAACGTAGGCCTCCATATCAAGGGTCCCATCTTTCGCTTCCCCCACCACGACTTTGTAGAAGTGGGTGGGGACCGCCACTGTGTTGGCGCCGATCACTTGGTAGCGGACGTAACATTTGCCGTCGGATTCTTTCCTGGAAAAAGAATGTTTCAAAATATAAAAGTCCTCCAGACCGTACTTCGGTAATTGGCAGCCAAACGGAATCTCAACGGAGGCTTTAGGCCAACCTCTTAACTGAGACGTTGCTTGAGGTAGCAGCGCGGTGCGGGAGGGGTGTGTTGACGTGATGCGAGAGCTCAGTGATTCGTCAACTTGGGACAACTATCACCCCTCCCGCACCGCGCAGCTACCTCAGGCAATAGCCATCAGCGCGGGAAATATTATAGTGCACAAGTGTGTGCGTAGATACAGGTGTACTCTCTCTTCCCTCACTGTCATTGTCACGACCGGAGAGAGATCAGGCGCAGTACCAACGGTTTAACATGCTTTCCGAGGCAAAATATGCATACTTAGGATAGGCTTTTCCCTTCCATAAAGTTACAACAAGCCTGTATTCCCCGGATGATTAGGCAGGGGTCTCCAAACAATGGGTGCCTAAATGCACGGCGCCGCAGAGGCCGGCCTAGAAAGAGATGAGCTGGACGCGTACCGCGAGGGCTGGTTCAAGGTGGCGCGGGAAAAGAGTTCCTGGAAGGATTTGGGGGAGGCCTTTGCCCAGCAGTAAACTAATAAAAAAATAAAACCTGTAAAAATGTGGGTGTACCCCACATTTTTACCAGATATGTTTAAGTACCATGTAATAGGGGGCCAGTCTATTGCCATCAACCAGGCACACGCCCAGTTTTTCTTCCATTCTCCACTTTTATGAAAAGAAAAAAAAAACCCTATTCCAGAATTGAATTATGCATTTTGATTCTGTCACCTTCGTTTGTGCAGTGGGCTATGATTGGCGCCACAGATACAGAATTAGTATGATACCCTAGAAATTGCTGTTCTTTATTGGGTGTTTGACAGACTTTTAACTGCACAAAGAAGAAATTGAAAAAATTCAATAGCTGTGTGCTAGACTTTACAATAACCTTTTGAAAGTCTGACAACCAGTCTTACCAAGGCGTATCGTGTCACCTAGTAACTAGAAGGTCAGATAGGCAATAGTTCCATGTAAAACTCTGGTATTCAGCTGTATCCGGTTAGACTAGAAGCCGACCCCAAAAATTGTTGGGAATAGGCAGGCAGATGATGATATTACCTGGGCAAGTACAGTGGTCCAGTGCAGCAGTACACATTGGTATAAACTTTGGTAAGTTTGCGCACATGCCTCTCCAAATTATTCCACGCATCTCTGTTGAAGCCTTCTCCTACCTGTCAACAATAACAAGGTGATTTGTAATATAGAGGAACTAGCAGCACCCCGCGGTTTCACCCGCATAAGTTTCCCGTGGGAATATCGGGATAAAAACTATCCTATGTCCTTTCCCGGGACTCAAACTATCTCTATACCAAATTTTATCTAAATCGGTTCAGCGGTTTAATCCTGAAGAAGTAACAGACAGACACACTTTCGCATTTATAATATTAGTATGGAAGTATGGATGAGGAACTGCCTGCAAAGTTCACTAATCCTCTATAGAATAGAGAGGAACCCTCCGACCGCACGGCTGTCGTGTCTGGACCCTAATTCACTATGATCACTTAAAGATTCCTTACTCGAAACCACGTCAATTCCTTAGCTATTCCTGCCAATCTCGCGTTCATTTCGCGCGGTATCGCTTTGTGTCATAGAGAATAAGGCCCCAGGTGGGCAACTGCCCGACGATTGATTTCGGGACGTTGTATATAATATGCTAGTCGCGCGACAAACTCTGCTTGCGCGAAACAGGATTTTTCCGTGACGTCAGTGTGATGCGTATTCACATGTGGCGATGTAGATGGCGCCACAGTAACTGTTGGTCTCATGGAGAAAGTAGTTTAATTTGATGGTCTGTACCACAACCTTAAATATGAACACACCTTTTTGATCCATGGTGTATATATATAGGTTGAAAACTATGATGTCAAAATTATCATAACAGTTTATTTAATCATTTACCTGAGGAGCCATGTTGGTGAGAAAGAATGTCTGATCAACATGTCTCTGAGACAGGCGGTGGTTACCGGCGGCCGCAAGGTGGCCTCGGTCGAACCCTGAGCCTTTGTAATCTGTGTTTTGTGACCTGGAATTCATTCAGAACCAATGTTTAAACAAAAAAATGCACAACCTACAGGCTCCTACACGCATGGCTTCCCCACGACTATACCGCCGTCATAAACGGGCCAGAAGCACATCATCTAGAAGCTGCGGAACATCCCTTCAAATGATGCATACAAAAACCCAGCAAACATGCCCGCAGCGTGTAGCATAGTGTGTAGGAGCCTTCTATAACTAGAAAAACTGCTGTAATATTGCTGAACCAACAAATAACTTTGCTTTCCTAGGTAATTGTGTTTAGTAAACTGTTAGTCGGTTACACTCGGCCAGAATTTCTCAGTTTGTAAATATTGGCAATCACAATAGCAATTATCAGAGCAGTGGCAATGCCCGCGACTCACGAGTTGTAGGTCGTAGGTTCGAACCCAGACAGGCGCTTTACTTTGTATAAATTATTTAGTCACAACTATTCTCAAAATGGTGAAGGAAAACATGGAAACAGGCATGTCCTAGAACCAAAAATTCGAAGACATGTGACATCTACCATCCCACTGGGCCCGCGTGGTGGATTACAGCCCACTCCCTCTCACAGAGAGGAGGCCTGGGTGACTTGGGTCCCAGCAGTGGCAACTTTAAAGGCTGATTGTGCTACAATAGCAATTTGAGTAGATAACATGGAAGTTTCTTACCTAAAGAACGGATGTATACTCTCATCAGGTTTAAAATCACATTTGCTTCGGTCCACCTGCTTGTTCTTCGCAATGTGTTCTTGAGTGATATGCTCGAACACCCAGTATGGTACTCTGTTGCGGCGGTCGTAAGATAGTATGAAGTCATCGTAGGAGCGAATATTATCCAGACTAGGGAAGCCATATTTCATTATTTGTGAAACCTGGAAATTTTAAGTCATAATGTTAATGTTTATTTTTGTAATAATGATAATACGTGCTTCAACGGACCAAATGGGAGTCTAAGTGCGGAAAAGGGAGCCCTATCATCATCATCATCATTATACATGCTTGCTTGCTGAGCAAGCTTTTTCTGAGGAATGTCTGGCTATCTATAGCTCTGTGTATATGTGTGTTTTTCTATCTGAACAGACAGCTGTGCTGCTAGGGAGTTTGTTGCACCACTTCTTCTTTACAGCGAAAGCACTAGGTAGTGGTGAAGCATTTTGAGTGATATTAATTATATAATTTAACTTATATAATTTTGATGTCCGAAAAGTGCCGATTCTGAGCCTACTTTGAATAAATGACTTTTGGATTTTGGTGTATGTTGCTATAATCTTCATAATCCGATTGAGCCTGTCCCTTGCTGCCATCCCCAGGGATTCCCTAAGCCGAATCGTAACCCACAGGGGGCACCCTTAGCATGTACTTTTAAAGTTTTCTAAGCCCTGGCTGGAGGCCTTAATTTATTGAAGCACCCACAGCCAAGCCCAGTTAAGTACCCGACAACCTCCTAGGTTGACCTACAAAATGCCATTCAAAAAAGCGTGTTAAAAACAAATAAAAAGTGTAAGGATGTTGCAGAGGCAATTTTTTAAATTATGGTCAACCTTCCAACAGCGGCAATAGCAACAATTTTGGTCAACTTTATATTGTGGATACCTGTAGCAACAATCCTATTGATATTATAAATGTGAAAGTTTGTATGGAAGTTACTCAAAATCATGCAAAAATGGCTGTAATGAAATTTGACAGATTGGTAGCCTGGAACCTGAAGGAGGCTGCCTTTCATCCTGGATCGAAGAGGAAGTCGCAGGGAACAGCTAGCAATACTTATTGAATTCTATTCATTGAAAAGACTAAATTCTGCCTTTGTCTGGTTAGGTTGCAAGCTGACGTTAACATAATCTGGTTATAGTGCTACGTACTTTTAAGTGATAAATTAACACAAAACTATGCCATTAAGAATCTTACCCGATCTTTAGCGCCACCGGTTTCCATGTATGGAGTAGCAGCCGACACTGTGCCGAAAATCGGCAGGCCCGGCATGCTCTTCAAGCGTTTACCGTCAACAATAATTGAGTCATCATAAAGAAAATTATTAATTTTTTCTGTATTTTGTCCCACATAAAATCCGGTCAGGCCGATAGCACTCAACTGAGCGACATGCAAGAGCCGCTTACGAAACATGTTGTGTTAAGGTTGATACAAAGAAGTAAATGAGATTCCGTGCTTTAAAAATACGTATTTATGTCAATATTCATAAAATTACTGTATTTCAAAGCACGTAACAACAAACCTATATTTAGGTTATGTAAAGTGACAGCTGCAATTTTTTTTTAATTCCCGGTTTTCGAACATTGAAACTGCCTGTAATTTTAGTTTCACCAAAATCTTGATATTTTATTATGCTGTAACTATGAATTTAATGATCTGATTGTCTATTTAACAAAAATCTGAATTTGAGCAAAATTTAATAAATAAACATTTACGGAATTAAAAATATATTGTAAAGTAGTCAAATCGCTGGCGCTACTTTTATGCCGCGTTCCAAGTTAAATCGATTACAGTCCAAACTGGGAATGCACCCTATACGTTACGTTAGCTGTCAAAATATGTTGACACAATTACGTTCCAAGCGTGTATAGTTTACGTTTAATTTGTCATATTTGTATTGCTATCCCCCTTTAATTACTTGTAATAGAGCAGGTGCGCGATATAAAATTGCAATCTGGAACTGGATCTGGAAGAACGATTAGAGAATTCGGAGATCGTGGACTCCAACAATTCTCATATATTTTCTTTATTAAAATACTTTAATAAAATACGTGTAATAGTTTCAAGTGACGAATGAAATCGTTAACACGATTTCCATTGCTAAAGTGATGTTCTTGGAAAATAACACAAGAATCATGACGAAATTATTTATGAAAACAAACCGTATTCTTTCAGCGGTTTTATCGAAATATAAATACAGTACAGCTGCAAAATCTGTTGCTTCAGTGCAAATAAAAGGCAAACAATTCATAACAGACGATTACACTAATGTTACACCTAAAATTTTATCATATTTAGGTAAGAATCTGCACTTGCAAAAAAATAACCCGCTTTCAATCGTTAGGCAAAGAATTGTGAATTATTTTTACTCCTCGTTCACTCATAGAGGACACCCAGCGTTCAGCATTTACGACAACTTGTCTCCTATTGTCACAACGAAGCAAAATTTTGATGATTTGTTGATTCCCTCTGATCACCCGAGTAGAGCGAAGTCTGACTGCTACTACATCAATAGGGGCAATCTTCTTAGGGCTCACATGACTGCCCATCAGAGTGAACTATTACGGTCTGGTCTGGACAATTTCCTTATGATTGGAGATGTTTATAGGAGGGATGAAATTGATGCTACACATTTTCCTGTATTTCACCAAGTAAGTTATGCAGTATACTACTTTTTCATTAATAATAATGATGAAATGCTTAATTTTAATCATCATAAAGTCAAACTTATTAGACCAAACTTATTAAACAAATTAGACCATTAAAAAGTACTTTCGATCATCACAAAATGCAAGAAAATAATAGTTATTGATTTCAATAGCTACTCTCTATGCAATAATTATTATTATTATCAGCCATTTCTGTCCCACTGCAGGGCAAAGGCCTCCCTTCCCTCCTTCCTTTACATTTCTATTTATTGATGAGGAAATTAATTATTTATATAATATATTTAGTATATTTGACTTCCAATCAAAAAGTTTAATGATTTTAATATAAATAATTATTTTAATAATAAATATTTTCTTAATCATCTTAATAATTTCTAATATTATAATATTTTTATCTATTATCTTATCAAAAAAGACTTTTTCAGATCGAGAAAAATGTTCTCCATTTGAATGTGGATTTGACCCTAAATCTTCAGCTCGAATTCCTTTTTCTTTACATTTATTTTTAATTACTGTAATTTTCTTAATTTTTGATGTAGAAATTGCTCTTATTTTTCCCATTATCCCCATATTTAAATTAATTTTTTGAACAAAAATTAGATTTTTTTTCATTTTAATTTTACTGATTGGCTTATACCCTGAATGAAACCAAAACATATTAAATTGAACTAATTAAATAGGATTACTTATAGTTTAAATAAAACATTTGATTTGCATTCAAAAAATATTAATTTATATAATTTATCTTAAATAAGAAGCAATTATGCATTTAATTTCGACTTAAAAGAAAGAGTTGCAATGCAATAATTAAATAATCAAAATAATAATTTAAATGGATGTAATATCGTTTTTAGTCAAATTAACAATAACAATTAAGTGTCCTTTTCGGCAACAAACTATATTACATCAACATTAAAATCCATTTAAAAGTTATGTCCCAATTCACCTTTCGGTTCCTATTCACCCTATTTGACGGTATTTGCAAATTAAGAATAGAATAGAATTCTCTTTATTATGTACACCATATAAATTACAGACATAAATATAGAAACAATTAAGCAATAAAAAATCAATTAATTATGTTGATATAAAATAAACTGTAGACAATTATTACTAACATTTGAATGGACAAAGAATCAGTGTGTTAGCAAGCAATCAGAATTTTCAATCTTAGTTCTGAGGATCTAGGAGAGGGCTATAAGGACAAGGATGTTCTTAGCAACTTCACCATCAGCATGCTTAACATGCTTTCCGTGCCTCGGAAGTATTCAGTCTAACCGGATGCAGCTGAATACCAGTATTTTACATGGAGCGACTGCCTATCTGACCTCCAGAAACCAGTTACTGGGTAATATGATACCCCTTGGTAAGACTGGTTGTCAGACTTTCGGGCTTATGACGACCCATAACGACTATCAAAGATCCATGAATGACGGAGGGGTTTTGATATGTAAAAATGGTCACCCATCCACAGACCAACCACTGCAAGCATAGCTTAACCTGATTGATCAACCCATGCGGCTTATATTACTTAGCTGCAAGCCCCTCTATATTCTTAATGCCTCTATTGAGAATATTTATTTTAAAATGCTGCTGATTCATTTTCTCCTTTAGGAGGCTCATGCACAGAGATATTTGCTGGAATTAATGACATTTTTTTCTACATAACTATTTTACAAACAATAGCATTTTATTAAATGTTGATTATTTTCATTTCAGGTAGATGGAGTACGATCGCAGCGAAAAGAACAGCTGTTCCCGGGCCAACCAGATCTAGAAATATTTGAACCAAAATATGACAAAAACAATCCACATGCCTTCACCAACTCCATTGATGACCCAATGAAACAGAGTTGCCATACCTTAGAAGCTACTAAATTAATGGAGACACAATTGAAAACGCACATCATTGGTCTAACAAAAGTGTTATTCGGTGACAGCATTAAATACCGATGGGTTGAAGAGTTCTTCCCTTTCACTCATCCGTCTTGGGAGCTTGAAATTTTCTATGAAAACAAGTGGATGGAAATCTTAGGCTGTGGTATAGTTAGGAACGAGATTCTAGTCAGCGCGGGACCCTCAAACACCATAGCATACGCATTTGGTCTTGGCTTGGAGAGACTAGCAATGGCATTATACAAAATCCCTGATATTCGGTTAATGTGGAGTACAGACTCAGGGTTTTTGACACAATTTGAGAATGTTGACTTAAACGCAAGGATTGCCTATAAACCTGTCTCTTCCTATCCTCAGTGTACAAATGACATGTCATTTTGGTTGCCTAAGAACTTAACAATAGATACATTTATGAGCAATGATTTCTATGATCTAGTCAGAGATATAGGAGGCGATATCATTGAACAGGTTTGTTAATTTTCTTACCTTATTATATTTGTATTCGGCTGGTATTCAGCTGCATCTGGTTAGACTGGAAGCCGACTTCAACATATTTGGGAAAAGGCTAGGCAGATGATGAGATGATGATTATATTTGTATTCGGCGGCATCACGTCATTCATTTATAAATAAGATACAGAAAATAGACGGTATTTTAGCGCTCGTATCCCAGCGCGTCAAAATGACACACTGTTGAATTTTCAACTCTCGGCGCTAAACAGTGCGTTGAAAATCCAGTGCGCGAAAAAAATTGCCACGGGAAAAACGCACCTGTGCGAACCTGGGCTAAGAGTTTGCTGCTACCCATAGAACCAATACTGAAGTGTACAACTACTCAGGAGCAGCAAACTCTATAATCATAATAGTTTGCGCTGTAGTCACTATTTAAAACATCTGTGGCGACATCTACATCTCCACATGTCGGTCGCAAAATCCGACCACCATGCCGGTCCTTTCGTCCTCGTACGGCCAAGGCCCGCGTGACGTCCCTAGTCCAAGTCCGCTCCGACCCTTGCTCGAGCCAGCCCGCGCCGTTGAGCCTGTAGCTTTAAATTCGTCCATCAATCAGTATCGATGAATTCGTCCCAGAATAATTCGATCCAGCCTGTCCCTTGCTGCCCCAGCAACGTCCTAAGCCGAGGTCCGTACCCCACCGGGTAGTAGTAGTAGTCGCTTAATTTTTAATCCCGGGCTTAATTTATTATACCTTAATTTATTGAGGCAACCACAGGCAAGTCCGGTTAAGCAGACCACAAACCTCCTAGTTGAACTGTGAGATACCAATCCCAATAAAAAAACAATCGTCTGGTAGTTGCCCACCAGACACAACACCCATCTGGTCGGAGGATCCCCCCTCTTCCCCCACATTCAACCTCGGACCTCTAAACACCCATAGGCTGGTCTAGCCCCTTGTATTCGCAGAATTAGTTAGCTGCATACTAAGAAGAAATGATTGAACTCAAAAGAACAACTCCGATCCACAAATTAATTCATTTAATCCACAAAAAAATCTAAAATTAAATTAAGTTTGTATTTATTTTTCAGGTGAGACTCAAGGACAAGTTCGTTCACCCCAAGTCAAAGAAGCACAGTCTGTGTTACAGCATAGTATACAGGCATTTAGAGCGAACACTCACACAGGCAGAGGTCAATCAAGTTCACAAGGAGATTGAGAAGGCTGTGGTCGACGCCTTCGGTGTTGCTATGAGATAAAATATTTATTTATTTATTAAATATAGTATGTTGAATTTGATGTGCCTTTTTTACTTTCTTACGAAGCGATGAAAGTCCTGCCGGAGATGGTCGTGGAAATTGGCTGAACGCGAGAGCCGCAGATCGGCTCAGTTATTCCGTTTGCCCATCCTAAGGAGTATACGCGGAAACGCGTGTCCAAGAATCCACCCTAAGCAACAACATTGTAAAAGCCAATTATTTTTAAAAGAGTAACCGCGGAGTTCCTTTCCGGCTCTTTTCCATAGGAAACGACCGATTTGGAACAGTGCACCTAGCTTCTGACGTTTCATAAGTGCCCATCTAGGTTTATGTGAAATAGAATATTTTGATTTTTAAACCTACAAATGTCCGATTATCCAACTAGGCCTAAGGTGCATTCTCGGAAATGCGTATCCACCTCAGGATGGATTTTGTTGGGGTGGATAAACGGAATAACCCGATGTGCTGACATGATGACGTATAATACAATGGGAAGGTAAACATGTAGCAGTGGACGTCTTTCGTCAGAAATAATAATGCATAGTTAATCAGCCTATAATGTTCCCACTGCTGAGACCCAGGCCTCCTCTCTTCAAGAGTGGGTTGTAATCTAGCACGCGGGCCCAGAGTTGGTTGGCAGATGTCATATGCCTCCCTCACGATGTTTTCCTTCGCCGTTTTGAGAGCAGTGGTGATGAAATTATTTACAATTTGTTTAAAAAAATGACGTGTAAAAGTGTCTTAAAAGATTTACTTACAGAAATAAACATCATTTAATTTCACCAGCATATACTTACTTCAGCCACCAAGCTGAGTTGCTGTGTTGCGGTTTGAAGGGTCTCAGCGTAGCTACGGGCTCCTACGACGCCTCTAGGACATTTTATTGGGCTGTATAATACAGGGTGGCAGGGACATTGACGCACGACCTGTTACCATGGATCAGTACATGGTTCTGAACCCCCCGCGATGAAAATTTCGTCGGTGCTCCATGGACCAATTGGTCTATGGGGAAAATCACATGTTTCCATCGTCCAAATACCAAATGGGCTATGGAGAACACTGGACGGTTATTAAAAAAAAATTTGCTGTTCAGTACATTTTGACCGTGTACGGTAGGTATTGCACTTTTCTATGAAACAGCAGAGTTTTTTGATAACCGTGTTAAAAATTGTACGCTAGGGATCTAGAACCATGAGCTGAATTCATGGTTACAGATTGCGCGTCGATGGGACATCGCCACCCTGTATAGAATTCAAGGAAATGGACTAAAACACAAGTATTACTTCCATAATAATTATTTATTAACACATAAAATTAACACCAGTTTAAAGACATTTAATAAATCGTTGGATTAAAAAGTGATGTGCAGTAAAGATCCTGCCCGTTTTAATTAGCGATGCTCATCCTTTTTTCTTACAATCTAATTATCTATCCTGCAAGTAAATAAAACCCAGCTTAAACTTGCTACTTTCTCGTATGGTAGGTTACTAAAAGCGTCAGGGCAGCCCGCGAAATTAAAATTTTGTTGAATGACAATTTCATGAAATCATGACATTTGGGGCCAATTCTAACTCAAGTAATTCTATTGCTGATTCTAAAGATTATAATCAGCAAAGCCAATACCACATGACACTGCCCTGCAAATTATAAAAACAAACTTTAATAAAATTTTATATTTGCGGGATACCTTAGCGCATCCCTCTTAAATAGAAAAATAACTTGGAACTCGCGTAGAATCTTAAAGCCTTGAAGGGTCGGCTTCGCGGATCAAAGTTTGAGTATCCCAGTACAATTCTTACATTTAGAAATCACGACAGTGCAGACTATTTACTAGCTATACACCGAGACACCAGCGCCCTAATTGCGTAACACACTATCAATCGGAATCAGAATCATTTTGAAGCAAATTGCTAATCCATTGCTTCATAAGTTCGAAAAATTTGTCTGCTCAACCCGTAAATAACGGAATGAATGTTGTTGAACTGTCAAAATGAAACCGATTCCGATTGATAATGTGTTACGTAATTGCTCTGCAGGAATCAAATTAACACAGACTTGCCAGAAAATATCAGGCTTCCACAATATCGCATTAGGATGTCAGGTCAGCACACTATCAATCTCAATCTGAATCATGCTAATCCATTGCTTCATATGCTCGAAAAATTTGCCTGCTCAACAACGTAAATAACGCAATGAATATTGTTGAACTTTCAAAATGAAAGCCATTGCAACTGATAGTGTGTTACGCAATTACGCCGCAAGTACCTTTACATACTATGTCTTTTGCAACAAAATACAAGAGTAGGTATTTATTTATTATAACAACAATACAAAACATTACGCCTATAATCCCCGAAGGGTAAGACAGAGGTGTAGCTACAGTACACCCACAATTCGCCATTTATGTTTAAGTCCCATGTCAAGTTTATTAACTATCCCATTTTACTGAAAAATACGAAGGAATTTCATGCCAGAAATACGACACGAAACTCTGGCATGAAATTCCTTGGCCTGATTTTTTTCGTTCGCTTACTCCCTTGTGTCAACTGCTGTGCAACGACCTTAGTTTCTAACCTATCAGAAAGTTGCGCTTACTTTGGAAATGTTTCCAGCAATTATTACCCGGCAAGTCATGTCGCCATGTTGCCTATCATTGCCTAGCATTGAGCAATTTAATTTGCCCGTGTAAGCCTACCGTAAACTTAATTCCCACTCTGAGCAATCAATAAGAATATTTATTCAAAGTCGAGGTTAAAATCACCCAATAACCAACACCAATCAATCAATATAACATTGGTATGCCTATCCTAAAATAATATCACAGAAAATCCATGGATTACATCGCACAGACAGAACATCAGGCATACATCAGGAAAAATTTATATTCAGAAAAGTCTAAATATACAATACTGTTTCATTATTATTAATTCTATAGGTCTAAAATATTAAAAGTATATTTACAAGAAACAGCTTTACTTCTAGTCAACTTACATCTAATTGTGATTTTTAAATACACAGACCACTGTTGTAAGGGTTGTACCGCGAACGCAAGGTATCGCAGTGAGACATCTTCGGCATGTAATTACCTATAATTACATGCCGAAGATGTCTCACTGCGATACCTCGCGTTCGCGGTTTAGCTCGCTACCGCAATGGCACCTCCATGTAAAACAAATGCATGCTAATGCTATGCAACTATAGTCGGCGCGGAACTAGTTGGCCGCGCCTTAGGTATGTGAGCGGTGGGACGGAGGGGCGGGGGCGCATTAATTATAATGATGTATTTATTTATAGTATTTTTAAGTTATATTAATATTGTATTTTATGTGTTTTCTATGGGCCTTGATGCCTGAAATAAATGGATAAATAAATAAATAAATTACTCAGTACGTGCGTTGCGAACCGCCACCTCACCCCTGTCCCCACCTCAACGGCCAACTAGTTCCGCGCGGACTATAATAGACACGCACTCACAAAATATGACATTTGTGTCGGGTAGGTACAACTAAAAAGGTGGTGTCAAAAAATGAAAATGCGGAACCAACGACACCGACTTCCAAAATTAAAGTTATTTTTCACTTTGTAGTGTTTTTTTTTTTGGTAGGCGGTTGTATTTTTTTTTTTTGTAAAAAAGTTTTTCTTGTTCAGTGTCATTCACTAGACTGATGTCACTGGCCACAAATAAAAATGTAACTTAAAAAGAAATGTATTGAACTTAGATTTGTCTATCACATTATTTACTTAGGTTATTTAACCTCTCTGCTCGACAAAATTTTGACATTTGACACACCAGCTGACTCGACGGGGTGTTGCGAATTACGTCATGATAATCAGAAATTTACTTTAACTTTCAGCATTCGAATTTATTAAGAAAACTGTGTTACCGCGCCTATTTTGTATAATAAGTTTGTGGCAAATATCTCTAACTATATGCTGAGGTCGGTAAAACCGCGTCATTCTACTGTGAAAGTTGTATAAAATAGATATTACCACACCTATCCAAAAGGTAGACACCTCAAAATCGCTGAAAATATGTACATAAACCATCTAATCTCATGATGAAAATATGCAAAAGGGAAAAATAAAGATATTGTCATTCTCTCTGCATTCTTACTTTTACCATTTTTCATACATAAACTACATAAAAAACATGATCAAATCTTGATAAAAATTACGAAAAATTGTGTTGCGACGTGACACCTCTTAGTGCTGACCATCCACCCAATTTTCTTATTCCGATTCAAAAATGTCATAAAGCCTAATCGATAATCGGTATTTAAAAAAAAATAAAAAAATTGCAGAGTCTGAATAAAAACTCTTTGGTATATTTTATAATGAATTAATAGTTTTTTGAAATATAATCATTTTAATAAGTACAAACACGTACAGTGTGGATAGGGGTGTAACTTTTTATGGTTCCCTACGTCCGAATGAAAAAACGGAACCCTTATAGGATCACTTGTGTGTCTGTCTATAGGTTTGTTACAATCGATTTGTTTCGAATCTACTGGACCGATTAAGTTGAAATTTGGTACACATAGAAATTTCTGTGACTCAAATACGGACGTGTAACATGAATAAATTAATTATGAATATGGGGTCACTTTTTGGGGTCACATTAGATAAATAAAATACCATTATTATAGTTTCAAACTCAAATGGGTCCCGCCTGCTTCCAAATTTTATTTAATTTAAAATGGGCTTGTTTTTAGCTTTTCAGTTAGTTTTAGTACAAGGATGCAGTCGGGTTTTTAAATTTTTCTAATTACTTTTTTTTATTTCCAGCTTTTTAGTTTACAAATGTGAAAGATGTGTTTCGCAGACGATTTAGTTCTTGATACGTGTTTTTTACGATTTGTCACTTTGAATTACTTTTAACCATATAAGTTGTATATATTTTTGTAATCACCTTTTAAAACCCTTTATTTTGATACCCCACTCAAGAGGTATTGAGAAAAAAAAAAATTATTGAAGGCATAATATGGCGCCAAAAATCCGCCATTTTGTTTTTTTTTATTTTGATATGCCCAGTGTCACTCTCACAGTAAATACGAATCTAACGACACCTCTCAAGCTAAAATCCATCGAGCCGTTCAGGCCGCAGAGCGTGCCAAACAATTATACATACTTACATACTCTCGAAAAACATAACACTCTACTTTTCATTTCGAATATAAGGAAAGTAAAAAATAGTGGTCTTTCTAAAATATTTATTGATAATAATAACATGAATAATAGGTACCTATTTAAAATTAATCGAAATATTAGAACAATTTGTGTGCTATTTTAAATATGGAACACACCGCGTCACTGCCGCGGGCCGTCCCGCTTGATAGGTATTTTTTTCACACTGGCTGTTTATACACTCACAAGACCGCAACATTTTTCTTAATTATGTAAAAATTTCGTAGCTGACTACTTAACTAATTTAGTTCTATTTTTAAATTCATTCCCGACCTAGAGAGGGAAGCAATTACTATGAGTCTTTCCCGCCTTAAGGTGGGAAGCAACGTCTGCCACCCGCTATTCGGATCAAACAAATAGGTACTACTTTGCGAGTATGAGAAATGAAAAAGCTTTGCTTACTGTAAGTACCGTGTGATATATCAAATGAAAGGGTTTGTCGTGAGGGTCACAAACATATTTTTTAATAACTAAAAAAAAGATATTTATTATTCTATTAAATAGAAACAACATATCTGAAACCACAACCTAAAATAAAAAAAAAACTACAAAATATAGTTCTGTGATTATTCTAGATTCCAAGAGATCCTATCAGAAGTCTTAAAATAATATAGCAAACCTCTCATTCTATACTGCGTACATATTTACATTTGGTCATAGTCAAAACATGTTCCGGACGTTATATTCAATTTAAAGTTGGTATTTTTTAAATGTTATGCTTAAAACACTTGTTATAAGAAGTCGGTTAAAAATAAGATTTTTGGCATATTCAATCTCAAATAGCAGCCAAGGGGGTTAATTGCAGACTTTCGCTGTAATAGTAAGAAATGCTCAAGATGTTATTGCCCATAAGAAAAAAGTAGGACTTTTCTTTTCTGGCCGGCACTTTAATTTTTGAGTACCTTATGAACTTATGAATGATGGGTTTATGAAAAACAAACTGATTTTTGCAGTCGATCAAATTAATGATGATGTACATTGTGCATGCGTGAATATTCAACCCTAACGGAACCTTTCACTGTGCGTGGTCCGACATAAACATGGAAAGATTTTTTTTAAATTTCGTTGGGAAACTACCACAAAAACAAACAATTACCTTTACTCAAGTAAATTAATAGAAACAAAAACTACCAAGCTCATAAAACTAACAACACATATTAAAATGTAAAGTGATTGCGGAATACGCAATTTATACAATTAATTTATCATCATTCCCAAACTTCTGCTCAGCCTACCTAAAAAATGTATACTGGGCATTCTGTAGCAAACTATTAGAAAAGTATCAAAAATAAATACTTAATTGTAAAATACATAAAAATAATTTTATACGGCGAGCGCATTCGAAGATAAATTCAAATATAGAAACAAATTCGGCGCGAAATTCAATAAATGACAATGGTCTAAGGTCCTCAGTGTTATTGACTCAGTTCAATTGAATGTCCAAAAAACTATTAAAATTACATTAGAAAAGCATAAATCATTATTATAAACAATGCTTATTGTTTTTAATGCTTAAAATAATTTTATTTCAATTTCTGAGTATCGATTTCCGATATTCGACATATTAATTACCCGAGTCAATCGAAATTAAAAAAAAAAAATCGTTTTGCATAATCGCTTTCGCACATCATTACGATAAAAAAAAACGATAATGGACGGCGATTTTGAACACAAATTGAGTAGTGGTAATGAATAATACGTGTTATTCGACCTGTGTTCCAATATTACGTTAAGATTTGGGCATTTTCGTGTTGTTAATAACATTTACAATAATATTTGTCACATTTTAAATCTTATCTACTTGTGTGTGTGTGATATTTGTGAAAAGTAAAAATGTAAACACGCAATATTGGCGCGAAACTTCGACATTAGATATAAAAAAACTTCATTACCACTACTTATTTTAACTTGAACAACGTATGAATTCGTCAAATAATTAAATTATGTAGTATTCACTGCCCCTGTGGTGGAGTTTGGATGTTCGAAATCCCCAATTTTTATGTTTTTTAGCCTCGACCACCACTGACAACAAAATGGCGATTATCGCATTTACAGACTTGAATTTTATAAAGGTAAAGTAATAACCTTGCGCGCTAAATATGAAATATTTAATGGCGTTAACATATAAGTTTTTTATCCAACTCTCTTAATTAACGCACATTCATAAGATTTGATGGGTAGCTTAATAAATATTTACATAATCAATGTAGGGTGTCGTATGTCGTAATTCTTGGGTCCTAAAGGGGTCATTACCGAGCCGGCGGAGGTTTGTGTGTTCGGGTCCTAAAGGGGGCGCTACCGAACTATACGGTTAAGATAGGATGAGTACAAAACATGTCTTTCCTACATACAAACATAATAAAATAAACTGTAATGTTTCATACAAGAAGATAGTGCAATATTTTCATAGAAAATATGCACGGGTAAAAATTGTTCCTATTACATACATACAGTGCTAAGCACAAAACTTGAGCGCTCAGTTTAAGAGTGAGGATCGGTTTACGCATTGTAAACCTATGGTAAAAAAAGTCCCCACTCTTCCATCGAGCGCTCAAACTTCGTGCCTGTCACTGTACTGAAACACACGCCTTCTTTCCATGGGGATAGGCAGAAACATCCTTATATAATCCGTTTTCCTCGTTTACGTTCATATATCAGCATAGCTATTCACAACCACTCGATACGCTTCCGTACCGTATCGAACATCAATCAATGTTATCGTAGGGGTCCTATTATAAACGTTGCTCACAAATCCAGAACCCGAAAATTTTGTCAATTTACATCAAACAGACGACCGCTATTCTTCCGACAGCTGTTTGCTGTCCGGGAGCAAGGTAAATCAGGTTATCGAAATGTATAATTTTCGATACGATAGCTTGTCGTATGGTTGTATATAGCTATGCTCGTCATACATGCACGCCCGTTGCGAGTACTACCGACGCACCTGACCGTTCTAAACAACATCACCAGTAAGGTACAGAGGCCGGCACATCAAGCTACCCGAAACTGTCAAATTTTCCCAATCAAACATGAACCTAATGCTTTAATTATAAAGTCGAAAATCTATTAAAGAAATTTGACAGATTGTAAGTAGTTGCTACTATAATCTGTCAAATTTCTTTAATAGATTTTAACTTTTTTTTCAGATTTTTAGACGCCAGTACATCAAGCTTGTCTGTACCTACTGAAATCTCTATCTCACACATAAATTTTTGTGTTAATCCGTTCAGAAACATTGTAATCTTACATTAATTTTATTTCTATATCAAAGTAATAATATTTTTAGCATTATTTAAAAACTAGCTGACCTTGTTTTCGTGAATTTTTCCCATATTTAATAGTTTATCTGCTATTCGGGGCGGAGACAAATCCAACAAATCAAAGATCATAAAAATCGGTCCAGCCGTTCTTGAGTTATAAATGGTGTAACTAACCCGACTTTGTTTTATTTATATAGAAAATGTGGTGCGCACTGCTAATTAAAATACAGGTGATGAAGAATTGGCTTAGTTTAAGAAAGTGAAAGCACTGAACAGGACCACTTATCCATTTAAAAATAAAATACTCGTTGAGCTAAATTATTGTTAATATTTACATAGAACTGAAATAGTTTTATTCTTAAAAACACAACATAAGCCTACAGGGAAATTATAAAATCACTCACCGAATAAATACGCCAGGTATGGTCTAGGTCATATTATAATCACTAATGTGTAATATTATAATCACTATACATCAACTGTTATGTGTTATTGAGTCACTAGCTTTTGTTCGCGGCTTCGCCCACGTGGAGGTCGGAAATTATCCCATGGGGATGGACTACCACCTACCGGGACAATAAGTATCCTATGTGTTAATCCAGGTTATAAACTTGTGGCGGCATCTATATCGCCACATGCGAACTTCGCATCACACTGTCGTCACGCAAAATCCTGCATCGCGCAAGCAGAGTTTACCCGTGTCCCGACATCAATCGTCGTCGGGCAGTTGTTGGGTCTGCTCGGAGGACCCTCCCCTGCCTATGGAGGATGAGTGATCTTTACACCCTGTTCCTCATACCTCTATACACTATCTGTGTGCCAAATTTCATCCACATTCGTTCAGCCGTTTTTGCGTGATTGAGTAACAAACATCTAAACACTTTCATATTTCGAATTTGTGTAGGAGAATACCCGTACGCAAGCTGCGGGTTAAGAAATCCTTCGCCCAATTAAAGATGCTAGACTATCATACACCTAATATACAATCCTCATCCTCTTCATTACTCTCAAACCCAAATGGCATTTGTAGGTCTATTGTATCATTGTACTCGTCACTCATATAAAAAGTTTCAGTGTCAGCCGCTGATAATTCCGGTTCAGTTTGCTTTTCAACAGGCGCTTGCGGTTCTACTACATCATTGTCATCGACACTCATAAAAACTTGTTCTACGCCAGACGCTGGTAATCCTGACTCGTTTTGCTTTTCAACAGGCGCTTCTGGTTGTACGTCAGCCGCTGGTAATTCTAGTTCAATGTACTCTGTTCCCGATTTCGGCACATTCTTGCTTTCTTCGGGCGCGTTTGCCTTTTCATGTTTCCTTTTCGCTATCTTAGCTAGCGGTTCATCGTCAGAAGAGTCATCATTGGACGAAATAGTAGTAGCAAATTCTTTGTAAGGTTCTGCACGTGACGTCGTTGGAGTCGGCTCGTCTCCTTCATCCGTAACTTTATACGTCAAGGTAGAATTTCGCTTCACTTTAATTTTCTTAACGTGTCGCCTCACAGGCACCGGGCTGTTCGGTTGTACGTCGTCAAAAACAACGTCTGAATCAGCGTTCAAATTAATTTTCATCAAAAACTGCTTCCGTTTTATTTTGTGGTCTGAAGAAATATTCGACGGATTCTTACCGTCTAAATTAATTTTATTTCGGTTCAATCGTTGTAAAATGCTAGGTTTCAGAGCTTTGAACATTTTCACCGGTTTAACTGGGCCGCTAAAAGAGCCGGCCGTTGGGCCAGTAGGTGAATTATTGACGAGTAAAAGCGACCTCTTGCTGGGTGAAGTATCTGGTTCTGTATCTTTCTGTTTTGGTTTATCATCGTCCTCAGTTAGATCTATCACTGATTTCGGGGCTATTGGCCGTGGTGTCGTTACAGCTGGTGGTTGTATTGATTTCAGTACTGTAGGTTTCATGCAAACGTTTATGGGTACAAGGTATCCAGTTTCGAAATCTAATTTGAAGAATACTCCTTTATTAGCGCACGCGTATTTGAGTTCGTACAACGAAGTGATTGGTGATAGCTCGCCAAGAGGTGATCGTAATTTCGGAGCTACACGATTGTCTGTATTAAAGTTTGCTGGTATCAAAATTGGCCGCACTAGAGGTGTTCCTGTGGAGACGAGTGCAGGTGGTTCCTCAACCTCGGGTACAGGTAGAGGTGCTACCAACGAGGCTTGCGTCAATACAACCTGTTCGGCCGCTTGTGCAGCATATGTTTCTACCGGTTTTGTTTCTTCTAGTTCAGAAGTCATGTCTTCATCGAATATACCGGACATTTCCATCAAGTCCGATAGTATATTTTTAGTTTTAGGTCTACTGGGCTCACTTTTGCTTTCTTCGGGTGCTGCTGTTTTAAGGTGATCTAGTACTTCGACACTAACGTTCTGACTTGATGGCTCAAACTGATCTTGTGCTTGTTTTGCTAATACTTCGTGTACATCAGTACGTTCAGTTTGGCTTGACGGTTTAGATTGATCATCTTTTTCAACGTTTACTGTCTGACTTGTTGGGCCAGACTGATCTTGTGCTTGTTCTGACGATTCTTCGTGTAAATCAGTACGCTCAGTCTGGCTTGAAGGTTTAGGCTGATCATCTTTTTCAGCACTCATTGTCTGACTTGTTGGGTCAGATTGATTTTGTGCTTGTTCTGATGATACTTCGTGTACCTCAGTAAGTTCAGTCTGGCTTGAGGGTTGAGGTTGATCACCTTTTTCATCACTCACTGTCTGGCTTGTTGGGTCAGACTGATTTTGTGCTTGTTCTGCTGATACTTCGTGTACATCAGTACTTCCAGCCAAGCTTGAGGGTTTAGGCTGATCATCTTTTTCAGCACTTACTGTCTGACTTGTTGGGTCAGACTGATCTTGTACTTGTTCTGTTGATGCTGAAAGCGTTTCATTTTTACTTGACTCTTGGACATCCTTTTGAATCTCAATAACGGTATATTGGTCGGCATTCTCATTTTTATTACTTTCTGTCTCTGTGACATCACCGTTGATATTTGAATCAGTGCAATTTTCTTCTCTTTCGTTAGACGTATTCATTTGTGAATTATGACTAACATTAGGGAAATCTTTACTATTTATTGCTGCAGTTTCCTCAGTAGTTTGAACTTCGGTCCCTAGTGGGGTTTCGTTATTCTCATTATCGTTAGCATTAGGTGCAGATTCATCGTCATCGTCAATAAGATCAACCACTTCGCTATCCTTGACACCTTTTTTATTTTTCAATGCTTCCTCCCGTGCGGCTTGTGTGTTCATGTATGCTTGTACCGTTGCAATGATCGCTGGCACCTGCATCACCTCCGTTGCGCTCACCACCACATTTTGGTCTATTTTGTACACAATTTTGCCATTAGACAACAATATTAAACGCACACCGTCCGGTATTTTAAGCGTCGGACGCAAAGCTTTTTTCGCCTCCTCGAATAACTTCAAATTAGGAGGAAACTTTACCGTGGTCAACAATATTTTGTTCTTCCCTAAATATACTGGACTTTTTGTCGGCTTCTCGGAAATTTGTTTGCTGTTCAAGAATATCATCTTTTCTTTGAAATGTTTTGGTGGCACGAAAGGTTTATTTTTGATTGGCGGCAGAGGAGTGTTTGTTTTAAATCTACTGGACGCCTTAGACTTTTTAATCGCCAAAAACTTTTCTAAAGTAGGCGGAGAACTGGTGGGTTGAGTAATCGCTGCATTGGGAGTTTTCATCGCATTAAGTATAACAACGCCTCCAGATTGACCGTCAGAACTAACACAATTTGTTAATGATATAAAGTTGTGATTTTTTACAATTGGAGCAGCCACAATTCTGCGCTTAGCAAACACGTTGACGGGAGCCTCTAGTCCCCGTGCTGCTAGTTTCTCCACTCCATCAGTAGTTGTAACAGATACTTCACAAGCCGGTACAGGAACATCGCCTTCTGTATCTATAGCATCAATATCTATAGGTTCATTTTGAGTAGTAGTATTGGTAGTCGATTCATTAAAAGTGGCATCTACATCTATAATAATTGGTGTATCTTCAGGAACTGGGACCATTCCCGCACTAGAACCTTGAACTGTTTCTACATCTGGAACATGAACTGTTTCTACATCTGGAACATGCACTGTTTCTACATCTGGAACATGGACTGTTTCTACTTCAGGGACTTGTCCTGAAATTTCCACTGAATTTTGGGCAGGATTTTCTACGCCAGTCTTAACAGATTCAGAGCTAAGAGTCCGTTCACTTACCACACTTACTTTATCTAGACTTGGTGCTGCTTCTACCAATTGGATTTCTGTGTTATTTATTTGCTGATCATTCAAAGTATAATCCCTTAGCAAATTGCTACAGCAACACATACATAGTTTCCGACAACCGTGCGGCGGTATAGTGTCCCTACTGAATAACAACTGTAGCATTCTTTGTCGAGCCCAACAACAATATTTAATCTTCTTCTTAGGCTGTTCAGTTCCTGCAACATCAGTTTTACTTCTATCAGGTGGATAGTTCGTCGCGGCTTTTATATTGATTTTGGGCTTCTGGCACTTTGATGAATCTTCCGAAGTATTAGTTAGCTCTTCATCTTCTTCAATTGCTTTCCTAAGAAGTACCATGTAACGGGTATCATCATTTAATTTCGGCCGTCCTCGTTGTTTCGGCGGCTGAGCGCTACTTTTGGGCTTCGGTTTAGGCTTCGGCTTTTTCGCAGCAAGTCCTTCCGGTTCTTGATTATCAGTTAATAGAAATAACATTTTGTTTAGAGCATCTAAAGTTAGGAGTGTCTCCTCCGTCTTTTTGGAATTAGTATTTGCATCGTAATTTTTATGGAGCCATGGTATTTCAGGTCTAAACTGCCTCGGCTTCCATACCGCTGGTTTTGGCAGAATAAGTCTTTTCCCATTCATCATTCTCTGTGGTCGGCCAGGTAGTTGGAGCCGAGGTCTGAAGCCATCATTATATTTTCCAGTATAATATTCAGGAGTCTTTTTAGCAGGCGTTTCGTCTGTAATGTCAAGTAATTTAGGAGGACCTCTAGCATCGGTCGCTTCTGGTACAATCGATCGTAAATCTGTGTTAGTTTCCGCGATCGTTCTGGTTTTATGAGCAGGGTAAGTAGAAGTGTTAGGAGATGTTGAGACGATAGTAACTGGTACTTGCGGCTGATTATTTTGAACTTGGATAGGCGTTACTTCCGCAGTAAGAAGTCGTTGGTTGATGCGACGTATCTCTGTGATATCTGGTAGGTTTATTACTTTATTTCTCTCACTCGTTGGTACTACATTTTCTGGCCGTTTTGAAGCTTCCAAACATTGTTGTAACATAGGAAGAATATCTGTGACTTTCGAGTTATCTATAAGGCTTTGAGCGGGCATGGCGGAGGGGACTACTGAAACGTTGTGGCTTTCTGTATCATCTATTATTTCCGTTACAACGTTGTGATCAACGGGTTTAAGATATAGCGTTCCGGAGATAAGTTTGGACTCGAAAGCTTTACTTAGGTCAACAGTCAAGGGTTTGCAAGATTTGATAAGTACGCGGTTACGCGGTGAGCCGAAGAATCCTACGCTTAACCTCCTAAGTCTTGTGTTAAAGTCAGGGTTTTTACACAACTGTATAGGATTGTATTTGCGACTTCGCGGTTTTTGTAACAAGTAGCTGGTTGGTTTGACTTTTTGGCTTTCATCTATTACATTTTCCTCATCGTCATCAGATGTTACATTATTATCATCACAATTATCATTTTCTGGTTTAAATTCAACGCTTACAATATTCTGTTCTGGTACATCTTCAATTGGTACGATATTATTTTTTGGGACATCTTCAATTGTTTCACTTTGAACATTATCCGGTTCTTTTTTTATTATAATACTATCTTTGACTAAAACATTTTCATTGACACTTTTTTGGACATATTCAATTGTTTTTTCCCTATCATTTACTGTTACACTTTCAATGTTTTCACCACAATAGTTTACCGTTATATTTTCAAGTGTATCCTTGCTATCACTTTCTGGTTCCTTTTTGATTGGTTTGCTTTTCTTAGTAATGGCGTCTAATAAATGTTTATCATTAACGTACATGTGATTAATCTGTGTGTGGAACAGGCCCATGTCATCTAACCTGGTTGTGTAGACGACGGGGCACATCAGTAGCTTTGCATCTATTTTTGGAGTGTCCTCGTCTTCGTCTTCCTCACATTTGATTTTTGTTTCTGTAACCAAGATATTAAGTATTTTACTAAAATAAATATTATGCTTCAAAGTACCATTTAGAATGCGTCCCTGTCGCGAGTGTGACGTCAGTGAATAATAAGGAAAATAGTTAAATACAGTTCGTCATTAATTCTATAGGAATGGTTCGCAACTACGTTGGGATCGGCTTCCAGTCTAACCGGATGCAGCTGAATACCATGTAATTTACATGGAGCGACTGCCTGTCTGACCTCCACTATGCAGTTAGACTGCCTATCTGCCCTTCACGACCCAGGCACTGGTTAACACGATACCTCTTATTGTTAGTTAAGACTATTGGGCTTCTGACTACCCTTAACGACTTTCAAACAATCTACGAATGACAGCAGGAACCAACGGCTATAGCACACGTATCAAACCGGAAAGGGATCGGCACCGTATCAACTCGTGCCGTTCAGTATTCTTTGTATGAAACTCCCTACTGCAACGCACACTAATCGGAATCGTAACGTGTAACGTAATCGCCTCGCCTCGGGAGAAGCTCACGAACCGCGGTGCGGTGCGTTACAGTTCGTCGTCCCCGCGCTTACGTCTCTCCGTACCCGAGCTTACGTCTCTTCGTCCACCCTTGCCCCTCTCACCCCTCCGGCCTGCCTGCTGCACCATCAACCAGCGGTCGGCGAGCCATAAGCGCGGCATCGCCGCGTCGCCTAGCCGTAGCCGAGTCGACTTAGCTTAGCATCTGAGCTTCTGACCCGCTTTGGTTACGTGCTTACTTTAGGTTGAAGCCTTTTTGACGGCGAGGCGAAAGGCGATACGGTGCCGATCCCTTTCCGCTTTGATACGTGTGCTATGACCTTTAACGTGGTTTCCGAGGCACAGAGAGGATAGGTCTCGATATGTAATAGATGGTCACCCATCTAAGAACTGACCGCGGAAAGCGTACCTACGATTGTATTGTATAATTGCATAGCACAGATGTGAGTTCTATGTACTATAGTGCTACCATTTACCGGGTAATATGTCTTTCATTGACTTGAATGTGCCTTGGCGGCTGATAGTATGTCATGCTCGCACAAATGTCTCGCTGAAGGTGGCGTGTGTGTTGGATCATTTAGCTCCCTTCAAAATTGTTGAACTGAATGGTGCTGATCTACGAGTCAAGTTCGTGAATGGGCGCCGTCAGTTGGGGCTGGTCATCACTTAGCTGCCTCGGCTTATTTTTAATTATTTTATTTTTGGATTGTTGTTTTGTTACAATTTCTGTACTCTGGATGCTTTTAACGCGTACGTCTTTTTATGTTTACATCGTTCTCACATATAATTATAAATTCAACATTAATGATGTAACTAATATTTTTGTAAAAATATAATTTAAAAGAGTGTCTATGTAGTTTCTTGCCCGTTCTTCTCCACAGGTACCTACGTTTTGGAATAGGCAACTAGCTTTATATTTTCTGACTGACTGACTTCTTGACAATTCAAAAGTGCCTGTAAATGGTTTAATTGAAATAAATGCTTTGAGTTTGAGGGACCCGTGCGGCTGTTATTAATTAGCCACAAACCCACACAATGATTTAATTTACTGTTTTCATAATGTTAATTACTACGTTTTTCTAACTGAACTGATAGCTGTGCTGCTGGGGAGTTTGTTGCGCCACTTCTTCCCAGCTAAAATACTAGGAAGTATGAAGGGCGGACGTTTTGGGGGACTGTCTTATGTAATTTTGTCGTTCAAAAAGTGCTGATCCTCAGCCAAGGTTGGATAAATGACTTTTGATTTTGATGGATGTATGTGCTATACCGTGAATAATAATAAAAAGCCACTCACCTGTATGCCCATCTTCATCAACATAAGCAATGCCATCGTCAACGAACTCAATCCCTTCGTCCGCGAAACTAATATCATTGGACAGCTCCCCGAAGTTGAAACTTTTTATATCCGGTTTAATATCTATCTCCACTTTTTTCTCAACACTATCTTCAGCGTTGACAGCATCTTCAATTACGTTTTTGACTTTTGAAGGCTCAGTAATAGAAATGTCTAGATCTTCAGGTGTTGAATCAACCTCCATTGATTGATCTTTATTATCTTTGGGTACGATTTCTTCGTTAGTACTTTTAGGTACAGGTTTATAAATGACGAGGTCATCTACATTATGATCATCGTCATCAGAATCAGTAATTACCACTGGATCTGAAGTATTTTCTATTATTTCTATATCTTTGATTACTTCGGCTGTATTGGTAACTGTAGTTACAGGTGCTTTTAAAGCAGCAACGATTGTAGGATAAGCGAATTCAGCATTTAAAACGGGTACATTTTCTTTCGCTACGAGTTTAGTTGTGTCTTCGACGTTAGCAATAGCGCTGGTTTCATTAACGCTGCCGATAACTTCGACGATATCACTTACACTAGTCTCAACTGCAGTACCGACAACTTCCGCCTCACTGATTACATTGGTTTTAACTGCGTCACCACCAACTTCGACGGTACCAGTTACACTGGTCTCAATAACGTTACAAATAACATTGGTTTCGTCAACTTTGCCCGTTACGTTAGTTTCTTGAACGTTATCGGTTATACTGGTTTCTTCAGCATTACCGGTATCATTGTTAGCATCAACATAACCAGAGATATCATCATCATCATTGATTTCATCGATCTCATCGGATACACCACCAGCCGGACTTATTGCTCCAATATTCTCGCTGACATTTTCGACATTATCACAAATATCAGCTTCTATATCGTCACTACTGACTTCGATAACTGCATCGTTATATCGGGAACTATTTGCGTCAATATTATCGCTAGCACTGCTTTCTTTTTCGCTACCGCGCGCAATGTCATCTTCAACAATATTGCAATCATCTGTGTCTTTATCGTTACCGCGAACACTATCTTCATAAGTATCGTCAACATTACTACAGACTGTATTTTCAGCGCTACCATAGACTCTATCCTCGTCTATATTAGCGAGTACGCTGGTATCACTGACATTACCGAACACACTAGCTATTTGTGGCAACACTGACTCTTCCTCTTCTCTCACTGTTTCTTCAGTTTCCATATCAACGTCATCATTTTCAGGGTCAAAGTCTGCCGCATCCATGCTGTCCAATTGTTCGTTTTCTAAAGCCGTTCTTTCTAAAACCACTTCGTACAAAGATTTCTTTGGGGGTTCTAACGGTCTTTCGTCAACTTCAATGTCATCTTGAGGTTCCTGTTTTATCTTTACTAGGGGTGGTAGTATAACTTCTTCTTCTTCTTGCTTTTTATCTTCTACCGCGTTATCGTCCGGTTCTAGTCTCAGATCTATTGTTTCTATTCTTGGTTCGATCATCACTAAATCTGGTACATCTGAGGATTAAAAATAGGGGGTTAGGTGTGTCCAAATTCAGAGAAAAACGATGAATGAACAAAACAAAAGAGTTTAACTGGAAGAGACGTATTACAATATTAGCCTTTGGCCAAACTGAAGCGAATCATACGCGGGATGCGGGACGAAATGTACACATATAAGCACTCATACACAAACACCTACTACCATGGGGCCCGCATGGCTGCCTACTCTCATGAGAAGAAGGCGTGAGTTTAGAAACTACAGAACGAACCTGCTACAATCCTCATGTTACATACTCCTTTTGTTTCATTTATGTTCATACATCAGAAGACCAATTCTCGTAATTTAAAACGTTCAAAATCTAGTCGCTGTCTCAACTGGGCGACAAGCAAATGTCAAAAACTTGTCAAAAATATATGGAAATTATAGGTATTTTTGACAGAATGAGACTGGGATCAGACTGTGAACGTTCTTAAAATTATGAGAATGGCCCCTCTGACCATACGTACACGTCGGTTGCGAGTACTACGCACCTGACCTTTGTGAAGAACATCACTAATAAGGTCTCTATATTAAAAGTGCGCAGTGCTGCACACCTCCACCCTATTTCAAGTTAAACAAATATCAACTTTACTTCAATGACAATTAAGTTGATTTCAGAGTGACTAGCACTATTGAAAAATTTATAAAAATGTTTGAAGTCGTAGCGTAAACTGAACTTTATTGCGTAAGAATTAAAGTTATTTTTCCATTAATTCATATTTGTTTACATTTTTGGCAAATAAATCGGGAACGCAAATTATATGCCCTTCTAGGGCATTTCCACTCACCCTTCTAAATACCTTTTGTTAGTCGCCTCCTCACATGTGTCTCAACATGACCTCAATCTAGCATAATCAGCCTATAGTGTTCCCACTGCTGGGACACAGACCTCCTCTCGGAAAGAGGGAGTGTGCCGTAATTTACGACCACATTCTAAGTATACTCTTTTAAATTTTTGTAATCACAGTTTTAAAGTGTTTAAATTTCGATTGTTACGTCATAATGATTCGATTCGACTCACCTTCAGTTGGTTTAGGTGCAGGTCTGTTTAGAGCAGCCCTTTCTTTCATTTTTCTTTCCTGAAATAAATTAAAAATAGTTAACACTGCATAACACAATCTTTATCATGAGCAAACCTCATTTTGGTGCCCATTTTTTTTTATATACAAAGGAGGAAAAACGACGGCGAATAGTAAAATTAACGTAAAATAAAAGTCGAAAGGTGTCGTGGTTCCTTTCGTTGTGACAGGGTGGCAAGGACTTCGACGCGCAAACTGTAACCATGACTTTAGCACATGATTCTAGAGTTGAAATTTTTCGTCGGATATAAAAAAAAAAAATCTGCTGTTTCATAGAAAAGCGCATCCGGTTAGAGTGGAAGCCGGCCCCAACAAAGTTGGGAAAAGGCTAGGCTGCTGATGTTGATGTATAAGTCCCAGTCTGGCGCCAGTTGCAAGCCTAAATTGTCATCAAACGGCCAAAAATCCAGATTAATAAATCATTTATTTTAATTTTTACTTACAAATTCCTGGGGCAGCGTGACCAGTCTTTGTTTTATTAATTCTTCCCACTCGGGGAACGGCTGAGTTACGAGTAGTTTGAAACTGAAAAGTAATGACATGTTCAAAATTAGAACAAAGATTTAGTTTTAAATTGAGATTTATGTTAGAGCATTAATGTCAAAAAAACAGCAACAATTTTTAATTTTTTTGTCTGTCTGTCTGTTCCGGGTTATCTCTGAAACGGCTGGACCGATTTTGACGGGACTTTCACTGGCAGATGTTATAAGGAGCTACATTTGGTCCCTGTATCACGTTCCCGTAGTATAATTACCGACATTCACGTGGGCGAAGCCGCAGGCAGAAGCTAGTTTTGTATACAAGCATTTTAATGTTAATAAGGGCGAATTTCACCAAACTCTTAATACCTAGAATATGTATCCTGAGAATAAATTTGAATTTATGACAGTTTTTCTACTGTCAGACGTCAATTATATTCCATGGATAAAAGATAAACGGACGGACTTTTGTAAAATCAGCCCTAAGTAAGAGATAATAAAAGTGCGCAGTGCTGCACACCCCTACCCTATTTCAAGTTAGACAAGTAGCAACTTTATTCCAATGATTATTAAGTTGATTTCATATTGACTAGCACTATTGAAAAAGTTTTAAAAATATTTGAAGTTGTAGCGCATACTGAACTTTATTGTGTAGAAATTAAAGCTATTTTTCCATTAATTCATATTTGTTTACATTTTTGGTAAATAAATCGTTAACGCAGGTTAGTTGAAGACACGGTTGAGAAAATACATACGTTTTAGCAATCTGAGTTTGCAGGGCTGACGGCTTAAAAGGTTCAGCGACGTTGATTCTCGTGAGGTTCCCTCGGTAGGCGTACCAGAAATCGTAGAACTTGTACCTGGTGATCTCCTTCAGCTGGTACCAACGGCGCTGCAGCAGCATCGGCGAGCAGTGGTGACCTCTGCGGAGAAAATGTTTTTTTTTTTTTTTAATTGTGGCAGTAGCTTGTGCACTACTGCTGATCGTGGGTTCGCAATTCCCGTTGCCGGGCAATGTATTATTGTGTTTTCCAATAAGAATTTCTTAGTAACAGCCCGGAGTTTGGAAATTGGCGGTGTGATACCCCCGTGTCTCGGTGCGCACGTGTCGCCGTGTGTTCTGCGCCTCATCTCTGTCCCGTCGCATCGATTTGCTGTCCCATCGGAATATGTGAGCGAGGGAAGAGAGAGAGTGCACCTGTGTCTGCGCACAAACGCCTGCACTATAATATCTCCCGCGCCGAAGGCTGGTCTCCGCTGAGATTTGTCGCCATGGCCGAAATTCGGCCTGGAAGACTATCTAAGAGTTGGTTTGTCCAAAAAATGCGAAAATCCGACGACTTCTCGATGGATAAGAAAAGTGCTTTAAACGATAGTGAGACAGGGAGAGAGACATTTGCATTGCATTCATAAGTATGTTGAGATGCATAAACTTCAAAATCCGAAACAACTCTGTAAACCTGCGGGGTAATTCCGCGATTTTTTACACCAAATATAAAGGGTTATTCCGTTTTTTATCCACCCCAAAAATCCACCCAAAGTGGAGGCTTATTCCCGGCGGCTCCAAATTAAAAAAGCAACAGAAACTATTTTAATAGTTATTTTAATATTTTAATAAAATTATGGAGCTCTTGGGAATCAATGTAAGGAGTGAAATTGTTTAAAGAACAATAGATTTGGAGCTCCTGGGAATAAGCCAAGGTGGGTACGACAAAAACTCCCGAACGAATTTTCATACGGTTTTCACTAATGAACGGAATGATTCACGAGGTTAAGGTGTATAATGTAAATTGGCTGAAATGTGACGATGATTGTCGAAGATGTTGGAAAAAATCATACCGATGGTCAGCTTTACTGACGTGCGCCGCGTAAACCAATAGTTACATGAAAACAATGTATTACGGAATTAATACATTGTTTACCATATAGGGTACTTTAAAATAGGAACATGAGGCGAGTCGCTGCGCAATAACAAATTCACGTGTCAGCGGGGGTGAGGGGGAAGGTACCTACTGCGCAGCGAGTAGCACACTTCAGAGCCGTCATAAAGCGACATCCACGCGGGTAAAGCTGCGGGCTAAAGCTAGTCTATACTAGCCATACTAATATTATAAATTCGAAAGTAACTCTGTCTGTCTGTATGTTACCTTTTCACGCCTAAACCGCTGAACCGATTTAGATGAAATTTGGTATAGCGATAGTTTGAGTCCCTAAGAAGGACATAGGATACTTTTTATCCCGATATTCCCACGGGATCGAGACTTATGCGAGTGAAACCGCGGGGCGCAGCTAATTTTGTATAAAACTTACTTCTTGTTATAATACAAGGTAGCCAATGACCAGGCTTCAGCCAGCTTATCACCGCTCAAAAACTCGAGGTTGAACCTCTTCACCAGCTTGTAAAGCTCCACCAGCACCGGACGATCTTCCTTATCTTTTGAATCGTTCTGAAATTGCACAAGACATCATTAATTAATAATAATAAATTGTTTATTACCACAAATTTCAAGTACATTGCACTGTATACAGATTAAATATCTTAATTTAGCATTAAGTAGATAAGTACAATAGGTCCGACCCTGTCCCCTAAACTAGGCTAGGCCTGTATCTTAGGGGGCAAAAAAAATTACAATGACAAAGCTTTTTTCGTTGGCTAGGAAAGGTAAATACAACACCTAGTAACCCTTAATAATTGCGTAACACACTAACAGTAGGAATGGCTTTCGTTTTGACAGTTCAACAACATTCATTGCGTCATTTACGTTATCGAGCTGACACATTTTTCGAACATATGAAGCAATGGAATAGCAACATCCTTCAAAATAATTCAGATTGTGTTACGCAATTAGGATGCTCGGCGGAGCAGATATATAGAGCAGTGGTGGCCCAATGGTTCCGGCCGCGACTTACGAGGTGTATGTTCGAACCCCAACAGGACACCAACACCAATCCAACACACCAACACCAATTCCACAGTAGAAAGAATACTGTGCCAATGCTCTCGAAATGGTATTCAAAAGCATCGTTAAAATAGGCACGTCCTAGAACCAAAAATTAGAGGACATGTGACATCTACCAACCCGCACTGGGCCCGCGTGGTGGATCAAGGCCCACTCCCTATCACCGAGAGGAGGCCTGTGTCCCAGCAATGGGAACATTATATTTGTGTGTACGTCGTTAGCTGGCTAGAGATTAAAGAATTCTCTCCTTCTTTTCATACAACAATGAACATAATTACCTGGCCAATAAGGTCTATTTTTTGGTGGACAAGCACCAGGTCGAATAGCAACCAGTCTGTCAGCGACATCCGGGCTGCTTGGGGTACGGCATCCATGCAGTCGTTGGCTGCTAAGAGACGGTCCAGCTTCTTTAATGTCAGGGCTCGCATTCGCGTCCTGAGCACAAAATAAACATATGGTTTTATTTTTATTCATCAAGATAATAATTACATAGTATAAGCTAACACTTAAAATAATAATATCATGTACAGGTACATGTATAATTATGAAAAAAACCGCAAAAGAGTCATAGGCCATCAAAAAATTCGTCCGCTTCACTGTCAACAGAAACAGTGCCCAAAAGGCTGGCAGCATTGCCACATTGAATGGCGATGCTAATTCTTTGGCCAAGAAATAGGCCAGCCCTCTAGTCACGTGAAAAGTCGACTAACCGCTTAGCGATATCCATACAACGTGGCAATGCTGCCAGCCTTTTGGGCACTGTTCCTGTTGAGAGCGATGCGGACGAATTCTTTGATGCCCTATGATTATTTTGTTTATTTTTTCATATAATTGTACATATTATTATAGTTTACATGTTAGCTTAGAGAAAAGTTGAGGACTCTTGCCAAGTGACGTGCATTTTCGTGAAAATATTTTGAGGCAAATATTGGCAGTTGAGACAAGACCATGTTAGCGTGTGCTTGGTTACAAACTAACCATAATAATTGGCAGTCGCAACCAGTCTCCTTCTTCAATTCCGTCCATATTTCGTCCTCCGGTTTCTTCTCCTGCAGTAGCAGACGAGCAACGGCTCGGATCAGACGTCTCTTAAACTTATCTAATTCTACGCCAGCCTTGGTACGTACAGGATTCTCTGCAAAGAAAAAGAGCATATATTTATGTGTTCTTATAGTAGGTAGTGTTGTCTTGGCAAAGAATCAAATATTAGTTAAACAAGATTTAAGAGTTAACAAATTCAACCTATGCTTTTAACCCCTCAAGTCTCAACGGTACACCACATGTACAGACGCCAGCACATCAACCTACCCGAAACTGTCAAATTTTCTCAATCAACTTTGAACCTTATGTTTTAGTAATAAAGTTGAAATTTTATTAAAGAAATTTGACAGATTGTAGTAGGTTGATGTGCTGGCGTCTGTACATAAGAAAAAGTGCTCGAAATGTCAACGGTACACCGTGTGTACACAACAGTGTCATTGTTCTATTGTCATTGTTAAAACAATGACTTTACTGCGCCCATTCAACCACTGCGACGCGTGGGGTGTTTCGACAGGTAAGCCGGCTTTTGACTATGGGTTATAATATAATATATATTACATCTTGAGATATAATATTTTATCGCTCGTCATACATTTTGTACGAGACCGTTCACACTGTGCTATAATATATACAACGTGTAACATTAAATGCGCAAAACCTGAAAATAGTTTGATCAGAATAACGAGCAGAATCAATTGAACCACTTTTTAATATAGGTCACATTTTTCAAAAAATCTTCATTAAAAACGTTGCCGTGTCTATTTATTAATAGGTCAAGCCATCACATGCGCAAACCCGCCAAAATAGGTAAACAAACACAAGTTGTTGTCGACCAATTTAAATTTTCTCATACGCGGGATAATAATAGCTCTTATTTCAATGCTAATACGAATCTTCCGTACAGTAAGTAAGTACCATGAATAAGACAATTTGAAGTAAACAATAATGCTATCTATCTTTTTGTAACTAAAACTTAACCTAAGGGTTAGAAAGAGAAATGACGATCTGCACGGGAGTGGGGCGTGTGAAATACGTGACAGTGGCCATGTTTACTTCAGTCTGAGCGGCGCGACGGCACATGCGTCACAGGTGTAATTGTTCTATCCCCCGGCGAGGCGGCCCTTGCGCGCGAATTTCGCGACTATGGCGTTTTTGTACACAAACATTCAATATTGTGAAATGGTGAGAATGTTGGCGCGTTGTAATGACAACGTTAATTTGGCCAAAGCCGGGAAAAATGTGATGGAAACTTTTAAATCTCTGTTCAAAGATAACCTAAGTTTTTTAGGAGCGTAGATAGTAAATAATAATTTCAGCGCGGCGCGGCGGCGGCGCGGAGCGGCCCGGTGACGACTCCTCTCCCTCAATAGAGCGTCATCGCAGACGCAAGAAACGATTAGAATTGCCAGTAAAACTAAAACAGCACATAAAACCTTTACAATTTTTTTAATGTTTTTTTTTTCTCTCTGAAATAGGTCAATTGAATTAAAAATCAGTTGGGGTGTCTGAGGTTTTGCGCATTTAACGTTACACGTTGTATTACATCCCAAACTATAAATATTTTTTCGAGCGATATTTAGAGGTCATTTTAGATGTATATTTTACCTCACGTCCCCGGACACCGCGCCTCCTCCTGTCTCGCCCTCAGTTTGAATTTTGAATGGTAGCGTTCGTGTGCAGACGTGTCAACTGTTCACGTGTTTTGAATTTTCGTAGATGTTAACTATAGATATTTGAAGTAGGTACGCAATCCTTACCTAGGTGCCTACGCATTAAATTAATTAAATAAAGAACGTGATGACACAGTGATAACCGAAGCTGAACTGTTCCAAAATATATAGCTTACAGTGTGAACAGCAATCGCGGGATGTAATATATAGCTCAAGATGTAATATATATTATATCCCATAGTCAAAAGTCGGCTGTAGGCGGGCAATCCGACTTCAAAAAAAGGAGGACGTTCTCAATTCGGTTGATTCTTTTCTTCTTTTTTTATGTTGTTACCTCAGAACTCCGTTATTTATAAGCCGATTTGCAAAATCCTTTTTTTACTTGAAATTCATCAAAATCGGTTCAGGGGTTTGGTTTTTAAACCAAAATTACCTACTGGTAAAAAAGTAATTAAAAAAATTAAAAAACCCGACTGCGGTAAAATACTTGAGTAATAAAAACAAAACTGAAAGCCAAAAGCAAGCCCATTTTAAATTAAATAAAAGTTGGAAGCAGGCGGGATCCATACCATTTTTATTATACTTTCAAATTCAAATGGGTCCAGACAAATTCAATCAAAGTCCAGACTGGAGAGACACCCCAACCAATTGGCCCCTCAACTCACAATACCAACTTGTCAGCTAACGCAATAGACGCAACATCCTACAATTAGATAACTTTGTAGAGAGCTGCATTATCTATACAAATAAATAAAATTGGATTGTCTGTTTGTAATATTAAAATAATGTATATGGATGTATACACGGTACATATTATTCCAAAGTAACATTTTTTACAATTTAATGTCTGTCTGTCTGTTTGTTCCGGCTAATCTCTGAAACGACTGGACCGATTTTGACGGGACTTTCACTGGCAGTTAGCTAATGTAATAAGAAATAACTTAGGCTACTTTTATTATAGAAAAATAATTAGGGTTTCGCGCAAAAAAATTAAAACATTTTCCGGCATGCACGCGAATGAAGTCGCGGGCACTATAAAGGTATGATTCCGATCTCGGCAGCACGCAGCAGTGCTGCCGCGGCAGTGCGGTCGCAGCACTACTGGTCCTCCTCATACATTTTCTATGGGTTTATATGAGATTACATTCCGAGTACAGCAGCAATGTGACGCAGCAATGTCGCGCAGCATTGCTGCCGAGATCGGAATCATACCTTAAGAGAGTTGCTCCTGAAGAGGAGTAAGTCTTACCTGCCAGATATTCCTACAAATCATCTGCTCATACTTTTAAAAACTGATTACAAGATAAGCACATAAAAAAAATTACTAAGCAAGAAACATAATAAACTTAAATAGAAATAATTAAAATTTAGTACTGATATATTTTAATGAAAAGATAATATGACAATTTAATATAGCATTATCAAATACGTAACCCAACACAGACAGAGTCAATGGCCAGCCCTAATATGTTTTTATCTATCGAGCAAAAACCGAGCCGAGCTTGTAGATAATTATTTCAAGGACATTGCCTAGACAAAATACTGCTCTTTTCACCCGACTGCGCGACGCAAAGGAGTGGTAATGTGTTTATCAGCCTATGTATGTATGTTCCTTTGAAGCACTATACAGACCAAACGCCTGGACCGATTTTTATGATTCACACGTCAATCGATTCCTCTTAGTCCGGCGAGTGTCACTAAAGACATGACGTTAGTGAAAATTCCATATGGCGACTAGTGGACGCCATATTGTGAAAATGAAAAAACTGAAAGTCAACAAACTATGTCAAGTGGGGTATCGTTGTTGAATAAAAATCATTTTTACCCGACTGCGGCGAAGCCCAAAAGGAGGGTTATGTGTTTGACTTGTACGTATGTATGTATGTCCGTTTCTTTGTTCCCTCGTAACTCTTAAACGAATGAACGGATTTGGATAAATTATACGTCTTTAGATTTGTCTTGGTGGCGCGAGTGTCACTGGCTACATGAAAATAATAAATACAAAAACAAAGTAAAATGGAGGATTTGGGATGCCATATGGTTGAGTTCGAAATTTTTTTTTCTTCTAATACCACCGAGTGGGATATCAAAATAAAGGGTTTTAAAAGGCATAATATAAGGCGACCACGGGAAGGTACTTTCTTGTTTCATCCTTTTCAGTAGTCGGGTTTTAGTTTTTAAACTTATTTTTTTTCCTTAACTAATGTAACAGTATCTAAAGGTAACAGTCGTAAAGTAAAATAAATAAATGACGCAATTATAAGGGTTTCGTTTTATAAAATTGGCTACGGAACCCTTGTGATGAACTTGAATAAATTCGCCGATTAAAAAAGGCCGCGACAACAATTTTTGTAATCACTTTAGTACGCATGTTTGTTTTATAATGCTATTAATAATATTCAACTTGAAAAATATCCATGAATTTTATTATGTTCGCAAGTTTTTGCTATTGCTGTTACAAAACAGATCGTAATCGATTATTTTTTAAACATTAAGAAATAGCGGTTCTTCTTGTATTTAGGGTTACCATCCGTCCGGATTTGTTCGGACTTCTAGACTTTTGTCCGGATTTTTTGGCTTAGATGGAATACGAGTTATAAAAAGTAATACCAAATAAGTCTAATAAACTTCTCATTCATCTAAAAACAAAATATAAGTACTTCTTTATCAATCAACTTAAAGAGATCAAACAATAAATCTTGCAAGCAGTCAACTAGTTCAAACATAAAAAAAGACGGGTTGCACTCCGGGAGAGTCGGCAGAAGTGAAAACTTGAATATTAACGTTGAAATTAATCAATTATTAATTGAATCACAACATTGAATCATAACTCATTTTTTTCACTATTTCTGCGTCACTTTTTTCATTAATAGATGCACTTTGTTTAATTTCCATATTTTAAACACTTTATATACACGAATTTTACGAATACACAGCAGTGTGGCTACTACACAGACGGTCGAGCCATCAGCTGTCCATCCATCCATCCATCCACGTCCACGTCCACGTCCAAGTTCAAGTCCACGTCCATCCATCCATCCATCGATCCATCCATCGATCCATCCATCGATCCATCCATCGATCCATCCGTTGATCCATCTATCCCTCAATCGATCCATCCATCGATCCATCGATCCATCCATCGATCCATCCATCCATCGATCCATCCATTGATCCATCGATCCATCCATCGATCCATCCATCAATCCATCCATCGATCCATCCATCGATCCATCTATCCATCCATCGATCCATCCATCGATCCATCCATCGATCCATCGATCCATCCATCGATCCATCCATCCATTGTCGTGTGTCATTTGGTTCACTTCGGTTGGCGCCGCCGTAGAAAGAGAGGGGAGGGGGGGAATCTCTCCTGACGGTCACGTGTCCTGACGCGATGTCCTGGCGCGAGTTTAACATTTTTTACCCATTACAAAAAGTGTGCAACGCCGCTAAAGAAGTTTTCACTTCAAAAAATTCTTCAAAATAAAATTAGTTTTACGTAAAATAATCAAACTTAACACTAGTTTTTGGTACTTATAAGTATTAATTTTTATATTTTTACCCTCACCTCACGAGCGTCTGCTACCTACCATGCCTACCATACCACTGTACTAACTAAGTGGGTAATGTTTGGATTTTGTGACTAAAATGTCCGGACTTTTATTGAAATGTCAAGCTTTTTGTCAAGACTTTTATAATTTCTAAAATATGGTAACCCTACTTGTATTGGACTCTTGCACTCCGCGTCAAACACGCTTAGCACGGTTTGGTATTAAGGACAGCGCCATCTATTACGAGTATAGCAGACTACAAAGTTCGACGTAATTAATTTTAAATTACATTCAATACGGAACCCTCGTGAATTTCATTTAATTTCAACTTTACATTTTTTATCAAGTATTTTTACTTTGGCAAAATGACAGTCGCGATCGACCTTTTTTTTGTCAACACCATGTAATTTTTTTATGTCTTTTTGTTGCGACATTACTTAGTATTTAATTATATTCGCTGTAATTTTGGACTCGTTAATTAAAAAGCAAAGTTTAGGTAAATACCGCGTTTCCTTCATATTTCACCATTAATTTGGTGTTTTTTAATGGTTCATTCATACACAAGTGAATTGGTCCGGCAACCCGGTACGCGTTAAACATGCGCGAGTATCGTCTGATTTGTGAATAATGAGTAACAGTAAGAACGCTCCTCATTCCAAACATTAAAAACAAAATCATCCGAAATTCAATTATTCAACTGGCAACACAGCCGTGCTACTTCCATACTGAATTTAGTACCTCAAATGCCTATTAATTTGTGCAATTAAACTTATTTTTAATTTTCTAGACCAAAATGACGGCTAATAATTTTATGTTGACAAAATGGTGGATCGCAGCTTTCAATAAAGAACTTTCAATAGGTAGGTACAGTACAGATTTTTGTTTGTAGATAAATGTATTAAGTAGTCATTTTATTTGCCTCTTTATTTTTTTTATATCACTTTTAATTTTCTTGTCGATGATCAACGATCGGCCTATATTTTTAACTCATGGCTATTTTTTTGGTAAGTATAAGTAGGTATTACTTATTTTTTAAACGAATATGTTTTCTTTTTTATTTTGTAATAAAAAATAAATATCACTAGAGCAATAAAAACTTAATTTAATATCATATAGAATGCCAGAAGCAATCCAATAAAACGACTTTTTAATATCAGCCGTAGACACGTCTGCATAGTTCTCATGCAACCTCGCAAATGAACATACAGTGAGCAAACTAGACGTTAAGAAACATCAAAATATAAATTACCCATTGAGTACAGCAAACCCGCAACACAAGTTATTAATCACATTAAAATCAACTAAACACATTCACAAATATAATAACAAGCTAGAGTTTACTTTCACAGTACACATTTTTTTACACTTGCGAACACGTCAACGTTTCAAAACAAAATGGCGAAAACGTGCATCGTTCAATAAAGACCGACTGGCCGCCGAATCCACACGGACAGATTGTTCAACGGGTGCGACACAAATAGATTCTCTTTCTATCCTTGTCGCGCATCATAGCAGGATTTTGAAACAAGGGAGTTGCGTGAGCGAGATAACAACATTTCGAAATCATGAGCCACTTTGAACGTAGACTTCAAACGAGTCGGACGTGTGTATGGCTGTGAAGTGACGGAAAATTCTATAGTGACCCACGTTAATTTAAAACAAGCATTATTATCTTATTGTTGTATGAATGCATAGAGGCTTTTAATTCTAACTGTGATCTTGGATGTAGGTATTGTTTTTCTGCCTACTCCGTTACTAAAATAATCTAAGCGTGAAGAATTTACTACGAAAGTAGGTTACCGACGTTATATCATCAAAAGAATAGAAAACGATTTGCAAAGTGAAATTTCTGTTTAGAGAGTGTTCAGTTCGTTGATCAAGTGAGACTATTGATCCTAAGTAGACCTCAGAAATTAACAGGTAAACATGTCCTTGCCCAGGTAGACGTGTATATTGTTTTCGTTTCAAAAGGCTCCGAATGCTAACCATGAAACTTGTAATCATAGCAGATAAGAACCCCTACTATGTACCATTATTTTTAGTGAGAAGTAATGAGTACTGGATTCAAACTTTCAGAAGATTAATAAGTCGGTGGGTAGAGAGGTAGATTATGAAGTGTAAGTTTTAATGAGAAAGGGCGGGAAAATAAATTTTCGAACGAAATATGTAGGAAATAAAATAAATCGCAATAATCATTCTACATTAAACATAGAGCAACACGGGCCACCGGGCGCCGCGCGCCGGCGGTGGTCCGGTGTTGCTCTATGAAATTAAGTAAGTACCAAATGTTTATATATGTACAACTTCGATATTAAAATATGACTGATTTTCGATAGAAACTCGATTGAGTATTTGATCACCATAGTACGGGCTTACAAGAAAAAATCGAGCGCGTGACGCGATGTTCGCTTGTTTCCATTGTTATGTGTCAAGCCTTCCTGTTAAATTATTTATTTACATTTGAATTGAAAGTATATATTTATTATTAGCATTAAATTAAATTGGTGACCAATTGCACAACTATTTAACTATTTACAATAGGTACTAAATGAAATAAATACCAACAAAAGGACACTTTTGAAAGTTAATTATAATAATGTTTAATGTTTTTACCATGTAAATCACATAACACATACCATCACACCTGTTTTCCCATAGGAGTTTAGGCAGTGTTGTACATACCTATATTAAACCCATACTTCGGCATTTATTTATAAAAGTACTTTATTTCATATTTTCGAAAAGTTCAATGCCCACGAAAATAAGTAAAAGTAAGTATAAAATAGGTAGAAATCTGAAACATTTAGGCGTAACAGCAAATATTGAATTCACAAAAATGGATGTATCATAATTTATTATTACTTACCTGGTAACAATACACCCTCTTTTTTCGGTTTTTTTTTTTAGTATGATTATCGTATCGCACGATTCTCGTCAATGAAAACGTACTCGCCAGCTGTAACTTGTTTGTAAGGGCGATAGTGTGTCTGTGCACATGATTATAAGCTTTGTTCTTTTACGATAAAGTTGACTTTTAGGTGTACGAATGCTTTTGTACTTATATTCTTTGACCTTCGTGCATAATATCCAACGGTTATTCAAAAGTTTGTGTGACGTAATTTCTAGTATAGGTATCTTCATTATTTAAACACGTTTTTATCATCGCTTGAGTTGCCTAGGCAACCTCCCAAACAATCTTAGTTGGTAGCTCAATTTTCGAATGAAATGTTTTTCTAAGTTATTGGGTTTTTTTATTCATACTTAGATTTGAATTTTAATAGCTGTTGATTTGAAACAGCGTAGCATTATCAGCATAAATGTTCCCAATGCCACCCTCTGCTGGGACACAGGCCTCCTCTCTGTGAGAGGGAATAGGCCGTAATCCACCACGCAGGCCCAGTGCGGGTTGGTAGATGTCACCTACCTTAGAATTTTTGGTTCGACATGCCGGTTTCCTCACGATGTTTTCCTTCGCCGTTTTGAGAGCAGGTTATGAAATTAAATAACAACAACAACAAAGAATGTGACTGCTAGGGTTGCGGGTTGTTCGAAAGAGATACCGTGGCCCCTGGCACAGGCAACTGAAGGAACACGGGTGGGTTTTAGTCAGTAAAATTAAGTCTGACACGCCCTCTCACTCCGCCCAGAGCGGGAGAGGATAAGATAATTTCCCACCCAAAAAAAAAGGGTTCGAATTCGAACCCACGACCTACCTACCTACAACTATTAAGTTAGCGCTGATACCACTGGGCCACCACAGCTCACAATCAAAAAGTAAACAATCTGTTAAATTTCAGAAGACTTCAGATAGAAGGTCTAGAGAGACTGCCTCGTGACGTGACTGTCAAGTGGTCGCAGCCGCTACTGCAGAGCATGAGCACAGTATAATATAATGAGGTTCTAATCCATTGCTTCATATGTTTGAAAACTTCGTCTGCTAGCCAACGTAAATAACGCAATGAATGTTTTCGAATTGTCAAAATAAAAGACGTTGCAATTGTCCTCGTTTGTCTAGTGGTTGCAACCGCTACAGCTGAGCATGAGGTTCTGGGTTCGATTCCCATGTCGGGCAAAGTGATTGGGTTTTTCTATCAGGAATTTCTCAGTAGCATCCCGGACTCCCGGAGTCTGGATTTGTGCCCGGTTGATAACAACAGGCTCGCCCCCTGTTATTATGGGGTGGATGTACAGTCAACAAAAGAGATAAATTATGCAGGAAGCAGGATCGTCGGATATAGTTGAAGTTTAGTAAGAAACCGACTGATGTTCTCGAATAAAATTTTGTTTTATTAATAGAAAACAAACAGCTCATTTATCTTAAATTTCAGTTGTTGAACTATATCGACGATCCTGCATACTTATCTCTTTTGTTGTCTGTACTATAGGTACCTCTGCACAACCCTTTTTTTTATGGATGGGAAATCATCAAATGACCCCTCCCGCTCTGGGTGGAGCGGAAGGGAGTGTCAGACTCAGGGGCGTAGCTATCGCCGTATCTGCCGTATCAATTATACGGGGCCCCCGGGCCACGGGGGCCTCCAACGTGCGTACCTAAGCAAAAATTAATAAAAACTTCCCCTTTTAATTTCACAAATGACAAAAGTTAAAAAAAGCAAATCAGCTATAAATGATTTAATAAATCAGTTTGCCGAAAAAAAGGCAAGGAGAGTGTATATTTAATTTGAATTGTTTGTAAAAATTTTGGAAAAAGTGATCTATAGATAGATAATTATGATGAATAAATATTTCTTTTCATTTTATGCAAACATTCTTTTTTCTTTTGTGAGAAATCTTTACCCTTCCTAGGGGCCCCCAAACAAATTTATATACGGGGCCCCGCCAAGGCACGCTACGCCACTGGTCAGACTCTTACTGACTATAACCCATCCGTGTTCCTTCCTTAGACCTTTATGTTCCGGGGTAGCGGTAACCCTTTCGGACAATCCCGCACACCTCTGCACAACCCTGCGAGGAAACAAGGCGTGATGTTTATTAGGTATGTATTATGTTAGAATTACAATTATTTATTTGTAAAACATAGGTTAAAGGTCAAGGTCTTATTAGGGTTCCGTAGCCAAATGGCAAAAAACGGAACCCTTATGGATTCGTCATGTCTGTCTGTCTGTCCGTCCGTCCGTATGTCACAGCCACTTTTTTCCGAAACTATAAGAACTATACTGTTGAAACTTGGTAAGTAGATGTATTCTGTGAACCGCAGTAAGATTTTCACACAAAAATAGAAAAAAAAACAATAAATTTTGGGGTTCCCCATACTTACAACTGAAACTACAAAAATTTTTTTCATCAAACCTGTACGTGTGGGGTATCTATGGATAGGTCTTCAAAAATGATATTAAGGTTTCTAATATAATTTTTTTCTGAACTGAATAGTTTGCGCGAGAGACACTTCCAAAGTGGTAAAATGTGTGTGTCCCCCCTCTAACTTCTAAAATAAGAGAATGATAAAATTAAAAAAATATATATAATGTACATTACCATGTAAACTTCCACCGAAAATTGGTTTGAACGAGATCTAGTACCTAAGTAGTTTTTTTTTAATACGTCATAAATCGAAAACCGCGATTTACCTTTCACAAAGTTACAACGAACTACAAGAACTTTTATATTATGTTACTTGCTGCTACGGAACCCTTCATGGGCGAGTCCGACTCGCACTTGGCCGGTTTTATAATAACTAGCAGCGCCACGCGGTTTCGCCCGCATACATTTCCCGTGGGGAATATCGGGATACAAACTATCCTAGTATGTCCTTTCCCGGGACTCAAACGATCTCTACCTATACCTACCAAATTTCATCTAAATCAGTTCAGTGGTTTAAGCGTGAAGAGGTAACAGACAGACAGACTTTCGCATTTATAATATTAGTATGGATGGATGGATAAGAAATTTCTAAAATGATTGGTGGACAGACAAACTACGGAGTTAAGGAAACCCTACGTATTTTTTTTTTCGTTTTTGTGGCGCTACTTGTAAATCTGAGGTAGGTATAGGTACCTACCTCAAAAAGTAGGAAGACTTACCACCACAAACACTGAAAATACAAACCCAGATGTGATACTAATGACGTAATGTGTATTATTATAGGTAACTCGAAGGTCGCCATGGTAACGTTTTGTTGCTGTCTCGCTCTAACTAATCAATAAAATGAAACTGCGCCGCGGATCGGATACGAGCGCGCGGCAGTCTCTACCTCACGAGCTCGAGTATTGCCTGCACAAAGGTACCTAGTAAAGAGCTAGGTAGATACTGCAGGACAGGACAGACCCATTTTGTATAAAATAAGACATCAATGGACAGACCATTTTAATTTTACATGGTACGGTTCTAAATGGCAAACAATATCTAGGTAGGTGTAGATATAATATTCATAGGTACAGACGCCAGCACATCAAGCTACCCGAAACTGTCAAATTTTCCCAATCCACTTTAAACCTTAGGGTTCAGAGATAAAGTTGAAAATCTATTAAAGAAATTTGACAGATTGTAGTAGCTTGATGTGCTGGCGTCTGTACGTAGGTATATAATTAAGTACCTATATAATATAGCATTTGGTAGAGTCATTAAAAATTATAATATTGAAAGAAACCCATCGTATAGTATTATTCTTCACAGAGACTAAGAGAAGACCGCTGCGCCGATCGCTAAGTAAAAAAAAAAAAAAAAATATACCTACGCGTCGAATTGAGAACCTCCTCCGTTTTTTTTCGTCGGTTAATAAAAAGGAATTGTTTATTATCGGAATCACTTTTACACATCATCGGCCTAGCCTCTTCCCAACTACATATGTTGAGGTCGGCTTCCAGTCTAACCGAATGCAGCTGAATACCAGTATTTTACATGTCATATTAAAAAAATACTCGCTAGATGTAGTTGACATTTCCAATCTGACTACCCGTGAGAAGAAATGGCAAAAGAAACTCGGTCAGACTCTTTCAACTTCGCTTCTAGCACAGTAAGATACCAACATAATTATAATTCTGCTAGAGGTAGAGACAGACGCGAGATGGCATCACTCTGTAGCTATCACACTCACACAATATACCATAAAATAAAATTTTTCCACTGCTGGTGCTGGGACACGGGCCGCCTGTCTGTGAGAGGGAGTGGGCCGTAATCCACCACGCTCGTCCAGTGCGGGTTGGTAGATGTCACATTTGTGTTCGAATTTTTGGTTCTAGGACATGCCGGTTTCCTCACGATGTTTTTCTTCACCGTTTTGAGAACAGTGGTGCTACCTACGCCTGTCTGGGTTCGAACCTATGGCCTACAACTCGTAAGTCGCGGCTTTTACCACTGGCCACCACTGTCTGTCAAAAAAGCTCCAAGATTTTGACATTTGTTTGTCGCCGCGATGAGACTGCGACTATAGATTTTGAACGTTTTAAATTACGAGCTGGCCTTCTGAAATCTGTGCTTTCCATACAAATCATGCGTTATATGCCTCCTGCCTGGCTTACTTCTGTCATCCACAAAGTGATGCCGTACGGGTCGATATTTTATTTTATATCGATATTTTTATATTACGTTTCAAAATACAAGTACTTAGCTATGGTCTAACCATTTTTCGTTATCATCTAAATTAATTCTCATTTTAAGTGAGTCCGAAAATATGTGTACCTAGTTAGATATTTAGACATCGCCGTTTACATTTAGTAGGTAGGTATAGGTACTTACTTAGTTTATGAAACTGTTGCTTGAAGCCTAAGGTTCCACGGGGTAATTGCGTAACACACAGTAGCAATGGTTTTCATTTTGACAGTTTAACCACATTCATTGCGTTATTTACGTTGTTGAGCAGACCAATTTTAAAACATAATGAAGCAATGGATTAGGAATATCCTTCAAAATGGTTCAGATTGTGATTGATAGTGTGTTACACAATTGTAGGGTGCCTGGGTGCCGTTCACGGCCTCGGGCGATGCAACTTGCTTCATGTGCACGCGTCATTTCATTCTCTCCAACACATCCTTGTAGAGAAGATGGAGAGCAAAGATAAATGAGGAATGCAATTAAAGTTTTTCATAGACTATCAATACAAATACCATACTGTTTATCTCAACGCTCTGTGCGGTATGATAAACAGTTACATAAGGTTCCCAGAAATGTATAACACATGGAGTTCCACAAGGCGGTGTAATCGCCCCTACTCTATTTTTTATTTATTTTAATGATCTATGTGCCCACACTGGCCTGAATAAGCTGTAAAAATGGTTGCATAACAACGTCCTTACCCTAAATGCAGAGAAGACTAAATATAATAATTTTGCAAAGTCCAAAAAGTTTCCAAAGTCTAGCGCCGCGCCTAAATACCCTACAGCACGACTTGCACGCGTCGTGCACCCGCCTTGAGACAACAAACTATGTATAATATACCTTGGGGTGATACTGGATCCTTGTCTGAACTTCGCTCAAAACGCTCGCTGTTCACAAGTCCAAAACCCGAAAATTTTGAAGGAGATTTTTAGCAGGTGGAACTAATGGGTTGATACTATGGTTAAAGGTACTAAACAGCTATGCTCGGCAAGAGGCGCTACAACTCCGTCGAACGGTCCCCTGGTAGATTTAGAACTTGTTTCTCCAAGCGATTCTTCTGTTTTCTAGGAGGAATAGGGGGATAACAAAATAAAAAAGTTTACAACATTTTCCTGTTTATAAAACACCTGTGTACCGATAAACTTAATTGACGGCTTATCACAAGACTAAAACGAAATAAAACTATGTTTAAAATGAAATACCAAACTTAACTTTTATTAGAGATACACGTAAACAAGTTCCTATATACAGGGTTGCTTGTAATTCGACGTATATCCGTCAGGAGCTGATAGGGGGGCTAAAATGCAATAAATTAAACCCCCATATGTATGGCCGAAATTCAATAATTTTCGAGATATTTGAATTTTAAGGGTTTTCGATATATTTCCAAATAAAAAAAACCTATATATTGAATGGGTACCTACCATTAAAAAATGATATTGCAGCTGGCACATCAATTAAGCTATGAACATAATTAAAAGTATTTACTTAATTAATTCAACAAAATAATTAAAATGATGAAATATCTTACCAATATTTTCATTTTACGCTTCAATAATGTTTCAAATATTTCGAAAACTATTGAATTTCGGCCATACATATGGGGGGTTCAATTTGTTGCATTTTGGCCCGCCTTTCAGCTCCTGACTGACGGATATACGTCGAATTACAAGTAACGCTGTATTAGAAATTATGGCTTTGCCGAATATTCGAATAATAATGGAAAGTTTTTATTTGAAATTTTTTAACATTATTTTTTCCAAGTTTCTAATTTCAAAACGAAACTCATTCATTAGCTCAGTCATTAGCAGATTACTCTCGTAAACATAGTATACTATTTTCCATTTTACAAACTTTTTTTGTTAACCGTCTATTGCTTTCTCTGATTCGCTTTATTTGAAGTCTTTGCCTTTTAATGGTATCCTGAGCCCTCAATAGAGATAACTTTAAGCGACGTGTTTGACGCGAGTCCTGGGGATTTGGTGTATAATATGCTTCTCGTTTGGCTTGGCTTTCATTGGCAGGTTCTTCATCTAACTTTTCCACAGTGATCTGAAAATATTACAGACAACATGAAGTGTTAGTTAGTTTAAAGTAATATTTGACAAAAACTTATAATTGTGTAGTAATAGGACTTAACACCTCTATCTGAGCCAGAGGCTCCCCGTCCTTTATACGGATTACTGATGCTTGATAAGGCAGGTCCTCCTCCTTTATACGAATTGCTGGCGCTAGATCAGGCAGGTCCCCTTCCTTTATACGTTTTGCTGGGGTTGTATCAGGAGGGAACTTTTTCTTCCCACGTTTTGGTGGTGCTAGATCAGCAGTGTTGTGAATATTATTATTGCTATTTTTGACTGAATCGATCTGAAAAGTACATAATTTTTACCACAGTGCCAAACACAATTTACTCTTCATATTTTACCTATTGTCAACAAATCAAAACACTACCTCATCAAAAATAGGGTGAAGTTGTAGTGTTGGAATAGCATCAAAAAGTAAATATGTTTTGGAACTCTTTTTCATAAAACTTTCAGCCTCAAAATGCTCAGAGCAAATGGTATCGTGTTTATGAGGACACCAGTTGCACTTTCCCGTCGCTCTTATCCATTTATCTTTTACATAAGGATTATTAGGAAACCTATAAAGAATAATTTTGCATCAGAAAACTTAATTTTAAAGGTGCGGGAAATAATTCTTGTCTATTATGAGATTATATTATTATAAGCAAAAAGATTAACAATTTATTTTAGATATTACATCTTATCGCATAATTACAAAATGCATTTATCGATACGACGCGACGCCAAACAGAAAGAACGCGTCACCTCACTATTGCATGACTTCACAAACAGCGCAAAAACAAAGCGAAATAGGTTTGACTATAGACAGACAGACTACACAGCCCACTCGCGACTGAAGTTTGTGTTCCAAGATAACTGACGCGCAATTTTTAAAAAGCTAAACATTGCTTTATTGACTTACTTGTGATATGATATGCCAGAATTTTTTTTATTCACGTTTTTACTTTGATTATTACACCAAATTACAGCACAATGAGGCATTTCTATTTTGTATCCGTATTTGAAATGTGTTACTCAGTGTTTACTGCACAACGTGCGAGCAGAAACCAACTGAAACTGACGGATGACTCATGGCTTCCCGTGACATTTGACAACCGTAATTGCGCTCAGCGCAGTAGGAAGGAACCAAGAAGCTTATCTATAAGCTTCTTGGAAGGAACCTACCTATCTACTGCTAGGGTTGCCAACCATAATGTTAAAAACAATATTTAGGTAAACTATTTTTCTCTTACTTACTACCTACTTACGTGAACAGAATCTTTCAATAAACCTTTGCACATATTATCTCATAATATGTCTGCTGCGTCACTAACTGTTAGTAATAAAAATAATGTAGATAGATACCCGCTCCGCCTAGAGCGGGAGAAGTTGTTTGATAATTTCCCACCCAAGTAAGTAACTTGTTTTGCATTAAATAATTAACAAAACATGTTACTTGAATAAATTTTTTTAATGAGCATCCCTATTTTTTTTTTGGGTGGGAAATAACTTCTCCTGCTCTGGACGGAGCGGGAGGGCCACCCGTGTTCCTTCGGTTGGCTGGGCCAGGGCCGCGGTACCTAACTCTTTCGAACAAGTCGCGACCCTGGCTAATGAGAACTCCTTTCTTTTTTAATTTTGATTTTCAAAGCTGCGGCTGCGAGGCCTAATAAACATTTATGAATAAGCGGGCGAGTAGTCTAGTTCTTTGTGAAGGAGCTCATTCGGGGAATTCCGCATGACATTATCAAGCTTTACATTTCCAGTAAGTACAAGCTGACTTCACTGCACGAAAAGCCAATGAGAGGTCAGATAAAATTGCGGGTGGCAATGTATACCTTGACATGTTGTCGTGTGTACTACGAGTCCAACGCGCGTGAGTACCTCTATCATAATATGATGTATTTCTGTCACCAAGCAGCGTTACCGTGTTCCAGATTGAACGGAAGGGAAGGGTATGGGTGCGGAGATAATTACAGGCACACGAGATATCAATTTCGGCACAGATAATATACTTCGGCTATCTCTCTCTGGAATGGCGACGCATCTGCGAGGCCACTTGTGTTGTAGTTGTCCATAGGGGCGGTTACAATTAACCGTAAAACTTATTAACATAATACATATGCGATACTACTAAGTTCCGCAAAATCTCAAAAAATATTAACTAATTCAAAACATTTTTCAATGATATCATAATATTTGCATGTCATAGTATGTGGCGGATATGTCTGAAGCTAAACTATAGTTTATGTTATCCTACATGCATTTTATTCTTGTTTGCATACACGTTTGAGCAAATAAATATACTTACCTAATATCTTCATCTTCCGTCTTCCTCCGGCCTCATTACGGTACTGCTTATTTTGTAAAAACAAGTTGGCAACCCTAGGCACCAAAAATATATAGAAAATATAAAATAATAGTAGATTGTACAACTAAGGCATAAAAGAAGCTATTTTACCACGAGACCTTTATATCCACGCGAGCCGCAGGCGAGCGTGGATAGTTAAGTCGAGGGGTAAAATGGCTCGTTTATGCCTGAGTTATACACTCTGCTTTTCACTTCGATTGCGAGAAAATGAAACAGGCATAAAGTATACAGTACATAATTAATCAAAAATGTTGCAAAGCATAGCTAATTCCCGCCACCGCAGATAATACCGCCACGAAACTTTTAAGTTTTTTTTTTTTTATTTTTTTTTTATTTCTACATTTGTCATTCGACTTGGGTACTTCATACTGCCAAGTCATAAAAACGTTCCTTTGCGTTTTTAAATTATAAATGACAACTATTTTACCTGATTTTATTAAATTAACGATAGAAAACACGGAAGTGGTATAAATTAAAGAAAATGAAATAAATCACGACTTTAATCAGCGAAGTTCTATTGCGCGTGTGGCTGTTGGGCCTGATTACCTTAGTAGAAAAAAAAATACTTTATGCACTAGAACATAAAAAGCGATTTTATGTCGCCTAAGCACAACTTAAAGACGAACTTTTATTTTAGTTTTTGTATAGTTTTAGTTAAGTTAGGTTTTAATTTTGTTATTTTTGTTAATTAAGTTTTTAAATTCAAATAAAATCGCGTACTTTTAGAGCATGAGAAGTGAAAATATATTTTTGTACTTTTTTCGATAAATATGTTTTGAAATGATTAATTAATCTGTCAAGCTCCGCTAATGAGACACAATTGATTTTCTATTGTTTGGTCACCGATCGGTGTCCCGCGGTCCTTTAAATAGGCCTCCCCTGACCAAGCACCGCCACTCCGATCGTTCTGTACTTCCCGCATCCAGTGGATTCCTGATGTACGTTTGCCTGGCTAGGCCCCCCGGAATTTGCGATTTAGGTATACACCAATGCAATGTACTCGCCTCTAGGAGTATATGTACCGCTTTCTTTTTCAATGTACCTCTGTACTTTTGAAGAAATATGCAAAAAAAGGGGGCCGTGCCAGCCAAACGTTTTCAGCACGGCCCTCGTGTAACTTGAAAAATATATAGCGTATTAAAAAGTTTAATAAACTCAAGGAATGTACTTTATTAACACGTTCTATGTACCGTAACAGATATTGTGAATTCGTAATAACAAATAATATATAGACGTGGATAGGGGGCCGTGCTGAAAAAAAAAGAAATGAGAAAATATCTAAAAAAGACAAAACAACCTTAGCCAAAAACTATATAAAAGTAATTCATGTTTGGCAAGTAACATATGTACCGCATTGGTTTCTCATACAACTTGCTGAATTAAAAAAATAAACCAATTTTAGTTTATTCAGCACGGCCCTCTATAGTTGCCTATATCTTTTTAAATATGACATGTTTGTTTACAAAATTCGACTTCCTGAATTATGTATAGGAGTACATTCGTTCCAAATAAATTGCGATTATGGTGTATTAGTATTTTAAAAGATAAATTGGATCAAAAATATCCTAACATGCAACTGATGGGGTGACCATGATTCCACGTGAGAATGGATAAAAAAACTTCTGAGTAAATCTTTAATAAAATAAAAAAATCAAAAATATCGTAATCTGTATTAACTATTAACGATAACTATAATAGTAGTAAGTAGTAGGTCGCAAATCGAACAAAACAACAAGTGTCGTTAAGACTAAATAGCTCAAAATGCTTAAAAAAAATCACATATATACCTATTTCCAATAAATCACACGGATTGATGTACGGTACATTACAATAAAATTACAGTTTCGGTACATTTCACAGATTAGTTACGTTTACCTATGGAATAATCGCAGAAAAACTATGTGTCACAAACACTACAATTCTTTTACCTATTGTGGTATAGTAATTTTATTTTAGGTGCATCGTCCTCACATATTATTATATAGATGTAAAAAAATTAACCTTAAAAACTTTGAGAGGTGCTTTAGACCATCGAACTGAACAACTTTCACTATGGGACCAACTCTGAAATCACGAAAAAAAAATGAGCTGTTTCATACATTTTGGCCGAGTAGGTATTGAACTTTTATATGAAACAGCTGATTTTTTTTTCGTGATTTCGGAGTTGGTCCCATAGTGAAAGTTGTTCAGTTCGATGGTCTAAAGCACCTCTTAAAGTTTTTAAGGTTAATTTTTTTACACCTTATATAATTAATGTACCCATGCAAAATATTGTAGGTACCTAAAACATTTTAAAAGAGTAACGGTGGAGTTTCTTGCCCATTCTTCTCCACACGAAAACTACCTTTTGGAAAGGGCCACTAGAATCAATTCTATTTTAAGGTAATTTTTGACATTCAAAAGTGCCTTTTATGTGCCTATTTGAAATAAATGCTTTCACTTTGACTACAGAGCTTAAAAGGCTTAAAAAATTACAGATACGTTTCCAACAAATCACATTGATTGAACCTTACCTAGTGAATTAATAGCGACCGCACACAACAAGTTTTAACTGATTTAATTCCCTTAAAAGATGTCATCGCTAATATTAATTTTAAAGAAAAAAAAAACAAATTGTAAAAAAAGAATGTTTATTTCAATGTAGTCACATAATTTCATTAAAGGTATAGAATAAATCAACCTAATTTATGGAACCATGGTCACCCCATCAGTTGCATGTTAGGATATTTTTGATCCAATTTATCTTTTAAAATACTAATACACCATAATCGCAATTTATTTGGAACGAATGTACTCATATACATAATTCAGGAAGTCGAATTTTGTAAACACACATGTCATATTTAAAAAGATATAGGCAACTATAGAGGGCCGTGCTGAATAAACTAAAATTGGTTTATTTTTTGAATTTAGCAAGTTGTATGAGAAACCAATGCGGTACATATGTTACTTGCCAAACATGAATTACTTTTATATAGTTTTTGGCTAAGGTTGTTTTGTCTTTTTCAGATATTTTCTCATTTCTTTTTTTTTCAGCACGGCCCCCTATCCACGTCTATATATTATTTGTTATTACGAATTCACAATATCTGTTACGGTACATAGAACGTGTTAGTAAAGTACATTCCTTGAGTTTATGAAACTTTTTAATACGCTATATATTTTTCAAGTTACACGAGGGCCGTGCTGAAAACGTTTGGCTGGCACGGCCCCCTTTTTTTGCATATTTCTTCAAAAGTACAGAGGTACATTGAAAAAGAAAGCGGTACATATACTCCTAGAGGCGAGTACATTGCATTGGTGTATACCTAAATCGCAAATTCCGGGGGGCCTAGCCAGGCAAACGTACATGATTCCTGCATTCTTCACCAGTTCATCAAGTCCACCTTTTCGGAGGCCTTCCATCGCTACGTCTTCCGGTACGCGGTCGCTACTCTAGAACCTTCCGGCCCCAACGGCCATCTGTTCTGCGAGCAATGTGTGTGTGTGTGTGTGTGTGTGTGTGTAAGGCTTTAAAATCTAATAAATAAAACACAAATTAGCGTTCAAGTGTATTCCGAAGATACATCATTTCTATTCTACTGCAGCAACCTAAACATACTGTCCTTGATAATGACTAGAAACTATACAACACATATCTTATGACAAACTTAAGAAACTAAACGTTTTGGGAATGTTTTAATATAATATAATATATGATACCACTCTAAAAGCCTCCAGTCTATTCATGTTCCCTGTATTCTTGTTGTTATCACTTAGACATTTCTTTTAGAGATCCAGCCTGGAGATGTTAAAGAGACTCTCTTCTGCAATACTGAGGCAAGAAATGGAAAGAACCTGCGATTCCGTCGATCATAGGACTTTAACAAACATCTTCAACAGCTTAGCTGCCAATCCGTTGTCTAACCATATTACCCTACCAATTCAACTTTCAAATACATATTATTACTTATACATATATATAATAAATACATTAATAAAGTCAGCATAAAAAAAATCAGACCTTTTTGAGATTACAAAGTGGCAATACAGAAGGTAACTGTTTCGACAGTTGTAAAACTAGCATTTAGTGGTTAAATAATATTGACATTACATCATTATTTTGGTTAAATAATACTGATAATGGTAATGTCTTCAAATTGATTTTTTTTAGGCATCAATTTGCATGTGGTACATATTCTTGGTATCATATTCTGAAACAATAAAGAATTACGTGTTAGTACAATCAGAATCAAAAGGAAATGGTCGCTGAAAAGGGAAATACGGTTAAAGAAGAAAACTGGCCAGTTACAATAATTTTGACAAAGATGTTTATATTTTTATTGCTGAATGGGCCTGCACTTACCTCAATCACAACCGATTGAAAGCGATGGATGAGGTCTATTATGGAACAAGTGTGCCTAGAAGATACCTTGTCACTCTTGCTTTGCGTTGCAAGGGTCAATGGTTTCACTGTTAATTCTTCAATAAGTACTATCTTAAAATCCTGACAAATATCACTTTACTGGGCTTCAGGGTGTATTTTAATATTAAAAAAAAAGTAAAGTGGTTAAACCACCATTTTCGCTGTCTTGTGGAAATACAGTAATTGCCAGTATATCTATCTTGGTCATATTCATTATTTTGGCAAAGAGCCTCAACAAACAGAGTTATCGAGAAGAATACAGCTTTGTTGGACCGCATTTAGCAATTTGGACGACATTCTGAAATCAGCCAAAATTCCAAAATGTCTGAAGTCCAGCCTCTAGTCAGCGATAACCAGTGTACTGTCCACCTTGACGTACAGTGCTGAGTCGTGGACGCCCCCGCGGGAGACTGTCTACAGGGTGAGAGTGGCACAGAGAGCCACAGAGTATTCCATATTTGGCATAAGGCCAAGAGGCTAAGACCAAGTCCCGAATGCTGAGATCGAAGGTACGGTGTACGAAGGTTTTCGATATCGGAAAACGAGTTATGGAACTCAAATGGAGTTGGGCAGGACACCGGCAAGGCGCAGTGATGACAGGTGAAGTAAGGCAGTGACCGAGTGACGTCCAAGGACTGGGAGACGGAATTGTCGGTTATCCGGCGGCGAGATGGGCGGACGACATTGTTACCTTCGTGGGTAGAACCTGCACCCTAATTACGTAACACACACTAAAATCAGAAAGCCATTGCTCCTGTTAGTGTGTTACTCAATTACCTCACTGGATAATTGGATCTGTAGCGGTATCTACAACGCCACATGCGAACAACGCGTCATACTGACGTCACGCAAATCCTGCATTTCGCAAGCAGAGTTTACCGCGCAACTAGCATATATACAACGGCCCGACCATTGGGCAGTTGCCCGCCAGACACAACACCCGTCTGGTCGGAAGATCCTCCCTTTTCTATAGAGTATGAGTGAACTTTACACCCTGTTCCTCATACCTCTATAGATCCATCATTGGATGACAAGCTAACCAGGCGTTCACTACGACTGGACAGGAAAGGCCTGGTGACAGGGACCATCTCGGGACACTGCTCGCTAAATAAACACTTCCACACAGCACGTGTAACGGACAGGCCCCTGTGCAGGGCTTTCATGGAGGCTGATGAAACAATTGCGCATGTGCTCTTTATGTGCACAGATGTCACCCAGATTAGGTCAGAAACCCTCGGGACACCCAGATCGTACACAGATGTTCTAAACAGACCAGGAGACCTAACCAGCTTCTAGAGGGAGGTGGGCTAGTTGGAATAACCACCAACTGCTGCCATGACTACACGCACAATGAACCATTTGAAGGGTTAAGTGCGGAAACCAAACCAATAACATAGAACCCTGAGGGAGGCCTATGCTCAGCAGTAGGTGAAGTTGGGCTGTGGATGATGATGATAAACAGTAATTATAAAATATAAATTACCTTTCTCCTCGATACCATTCTTCTTGTCCAATGCCTTCTTCAGCTTGGCAATGGTGGCGGACAGGTTATGAATGCCCATCATCAGGTCCCAAGCCTCCACGCAGCTGCCTTCACCACCTAGAAAGAAAACAAATAGTTTGAAGGTATGATAATCCATAGGGCAAACAGTTTTTTTTTTTATGATTGGCATCTCGCAGTTCAAAGTCTAAAGGTGTATTATAACTATACACTCTTATGCCTTTTATAGTACACCTGATACTACAACAAGCATAAATATATAGAGCAAGTATCATCAATTATAGGTGGACCGCTTAACTGAGACGTTGCCCTTGGGCAACGTCTCAGCACAGCTACCTTGGTAGCTGTGCTGTGCGGGAGGGGTGATAGCTGTCACAAGTTGACAAATCACTGAGCTCTCGCATCACATCACACCTCACCTTTTACCACAGGCAACATCTCAGTTAAGTGGTCAGCCTATAGTTTCATTGGGGGTCCGTTTGGAAAACTATAATTATATTATGGTTGTTGCAGTTTGTTTGGCAGACAATTACTGGCATTTTTTTTCTTAGGTAATAAACAAATGGTATGTACTTAATGAACGAAAATAACAAACTAAGTAATTAAGGTGAAAAATTACATTTTTACTTTGAACTATCTGCCTGAAGTCTGGAGTGACGAGGGCAGTAAAGGCAAAGCGCAGGCTAAATTAAATGACTTGCTCAACATTTGTTTTAAATGTTTTAGTTATAAATAATACTGATTATTTAAGGTCCGCACAAAATAGGTCGGCTGTCCGGTTCCCGACCGCGGGCCGCCATTTGGTGACTCCTGATAATAGCGTATCCCTAGACTCTTCGGATTTGCCGAGTAGAAATCGGAAAGGGTGGCTATTGGCGACCATACAGGATGAATTATCATAGCTTACGAAGGACATTACATTTGCATTCAAACAGATTTTTTTATCCTGATACATGAGTAGTTTTCGATGTGAGTAAAACCGCGAGCAACAGCTAGTGATAAGGTGATAAAAACGCACAGCTAAATAATAATGTGAGTAAACTTACTGTCGTGAATAAGATGCTCGTAATAATTGGTCGCTAAGGCTGGGCTCAGCTTGGTCATCGGGTACGGTCCGATGTATTTATCTGGACGTTCTCCTTCCTTCACAGTCATTTTCGTTGAAAAACGATATCAAACTCGTCACAGAAAGATGAAATTAGCACAGAAGTAACAGCTCGACTGACTGTAGTTGACTGCAAAAAAGCAAAAAAGTACTCTGTGCTGCACAGCGTATTTTTTTATAGTAAATAGACTACGGACCGCGACGTAGAAATCGCAGACGCAAACAATGGAAAATTGACAATGATCGACTCGTGTTGCCAGAAGTTTCGAATATAATATTGATTTTGCTGATTTGCTCTCAGAGCAGTAAATATAGAGTTCTTACCAAAGAGTAATAACTATCTAAAGGAAGTTTTACCGAAACTTATTTATAGTTGGGGTCTTGATTGAAAAAATTTTTTTTCTTTAGCTATTGATCATTTCGGTCAGAGCTTTCATTTTAGGGGTAGTTGCGTAACACACTATCAGTAGCAATGGGTTTCATTTTGACAGTTCAACAACATTCATTGCGTTATTTGCGTTTTTGAGCACATTTTTCGAACATATAGAGCAAAGGATTATGCTTCAAAATTATTCAAATTGAGAGTAATAATGTGTTACGCAATTAGGGTGGTTGTGAGCCCAGAACCAAAACCAACTAACATAAAAATCATAAAATAGCTTGAATGGTCTGTTTCTGCAATACATACTCAAAGGTTTTGCAAGCAAATAAAACAAAGTTGCCATTTGAAATTGATAAATAGGTACCAATGTTACCGGCTGAATGTTTCGTGAACATCAGCAGAATGACTGACCATAAAAATTACCGATCTTTATAATATTACTAAAATCTATTACCTATTTGCTACTATTTGATATCTTTGTTTAAATAATGGGTACCTAATTAATAACTGAGAAAATGAATATTAACGACCGATTTATTTTGATTTGAAGTCGGTGAACGACACCGACTTCCGAAACACTTTGTAGTATTTGTTTTTTGAAGTCGGTTGTTTTTTTGTAAAAAAAAAATTATTCATTTTGTAGAGTTTTTTTTGAAGTCGGTTGTTTTTTTTTGTTAAAAAGTTTTTATTTTTCACTTTTTAGTTGTACTGTACCTACTACACACAAATTCATTAACACTAGTGCATTGAAGAATTGAAGACACTGACTAGAAGAATCATAAAAATTCGCATAGAAATGCCGGAGATGCAGTACATTTATGCATATAACTTCGTACATACGAATAATTACCTAATGTATTATATACTAAAACCTTTCTAAAAGTATGTAGATCACATTAGTGAAAGAATTATCGAAATTGGTTCACTAGTTTTTGAGAAAATCGCGGACATACAAACATACGGGTCGAATACAGAACCTGCTTTTTTGAAGTCGGTTAAAAATGGGCAGTTATTCTTGACTGTCCACATTTAGAAGGGGAACTATATTTTCTATCACCAAAATTTATATTTGTCATCAAGTTGTATCACCTAATAAATAGATCTATCGCCACGAAATATTTGTATCACCTAATAAATAGATCTATCGCCACGAAATATTTTCGTTCTCAGATAGCGGGGCTCCGTCGACATAGGATGCAAGAACGAGCAAAGGGCACCCCGAGGTTCGGTTTGGTTAGGTTACTTTAAACCCTTTACACAGAAATAGGGGCCCCGCGAAGCGGGGCTCCGTCGACATAGGATGCAAAAGCGAGCGAAGGGCACCCCGAGGTTCGGTTTGGTTAGGTCACTTGCATTGTTTGGTGACTACATTTTGGTGACAGATCTACTATTTGGAGGACAAACCCTATTATTTAAGAAACACAAAACTAATTAAATTGGTGATAGCTATACCCATTTAGAAGCTCCAAAATTTCAATTTTCCTTTAAAAAGTACCTATTTGATACCTAAATCTTCCGACACTCTTGATAATGCTACTTTATGTAGTTGCTGATTGTACAGACGCCAACACATCAACCTACCCGAAACTGTCAGATTTTCCCAAACAACTTTGAACCTTATGCTTTAGTGATAAAGTTGAAAATTCATTAAAGAAATTTGACAGATTGTAGTAGGTTGATGTGCTGGCGTCTGTACCTACGACTACGTGTCCTAGGTAGCGAAGCAGGTAGAGCTAAATAGAGGAAGGAGGTATAAATGATGAAATAATAAAACGAAATAGATATATGGATTTACAGAGCTTTATTTAAAAAAAAAAAACATACATTCCAATTGTTAACTCTGCACTTAGTGTTAAGTGAGTAGGTAGGTATAATTAGCGCCACGAAAGATGAGACTTGACCCCGCCTCCCGCGCTTTTTCCGTCGCCCCTATGGCCGGTATCCCACTGACGTTTTACGAGCGTCGGCGTCTCTCGAACGTCTGCGCAGCGTCAACGTCACCGTTAGCGTTAACGTTGCGTTCAGCGGACGTTAATGCTTGTCACGCGCAGACGCGACGTCAACATCGCGTCTGCGCGGCGTCGACGCTGTGCAGACGCGACGTTGACGTCAACGCTCGTAAAACGCCAGTGGGATAGCGGCCATGACGTCCGGTCCCGTTCCGCGCTCAGACTTCATTCCGCTAATGAGACCTAAAATCGTGTACTGCACTAGTCAAACCACGTGGTGTGTCAAGTCTCATCTTTCGTGGCGCTAACTATACCTACTTAAAAGATACGAACACTAAAACGTACAGTTTCTTTGTAGGAACTCCTGCAAAGTGAATCATTTCGTATTCTGTCCTTATTGTAAGTGGGTACAATATGCATGTGACTAACTTGATAACATTATGCTCTCCTTACTTATTTGTTCGGCCAAAGGCTGGGCCCTAGGCTTTAATTTTCGTAACTTTAAGAACTTTTTCTTTGTAAGAAAAATCTAGACGTCGCCGTGGTTGTGGAAAGCGCAGCGTGGATCACATAAAATGGACCGACAACGCTGGCTATAGCATTGGATGCGAGAACCACAAGACCAGTCGCTCGCTGTAGATATTCTTGGTCCTGCCATGGACATCATAAAACAGACACGATAATGATGATCACAAGTATAAGCAGTAAGCTGATGACTATACAAGTATACAGTTTCAAACAACACAATAATCTGAGATACTTATATATATCACAGTGAACTATGTCTAAGATCTAAAGTATCTAAATAACAAACAAGAATAACATTGAAGTTCACATATTGCAATGTAAAATTAACATTAAATAAATTAAATTATATTCCTGTAAATACTGTATACTTGTTACGGTCGCGAATCACATTTTGTTCAACATACAACTTGACACTGACCTAAAAATTGAAAAAATCCTAAGAACATTTTAATTGCGCGGGCTAGCCGATTTACTTACACCTTTTTAGGGTTCCGTAGTCAACTAGGAACCCTTATAGTTTCGCCATGTCTGTCTGTCCGTCCGTCCGTCTGTCCGTCCTCGCTTAATCTCTGTGACCGTTAGCACTAGAAAGCTGAAATTTGGTACCAATATGTATATCAATCACGCCGACAAAGTGGTAAAATAAAAATCGGAAAAAAATGTTTTATTAGGGTAGCCCCCCTATATGTAAAGTGGGAAATGATTTTTTTTTTAAATTTCAATCCTAACGTGTGATATATTGTTGGAAAGGTATTTAAAAATGAATAGGGGTTTACTAAAATCATTTTTTGATAATGTCAATAATTTCGGAAATAATCGCTCCAAAAGTAAAAAACAATGTGTCCCCCCCCCCTCTAACTTTTGAACCATAAGTTTAGAAAATATGAAAAAAATCTGAAAAGGACTTTCTAGGAAAATTATTTTGAACTTGATAGAAACAACAGTTTTTGTACAAAAAAAAACTTTATAAGGACTTTCTAGGAAAATTATTTTGAACTTGATAGAAACAACAGCTTTTGTACAAAAAAAAACAAAAAGTTGTACAAAATCATTTCTGGACTAATTTCGTAGTATAATCGTATATGCGAGCATTTTTTTTAACTTCGTTTACATAGTTTATTATCCTGAACGTATCTTTTTTTCAAACAAAAAAAGAATTATTAACACTTTGACAGCGGATCACGTACTACGCACGTGACGTTTATTCGACGCTTGTACAATGCTTGGCTGTCAAAGTGTTAAAATCGGTTCTCGCAATCCAAAATTACCACCGAAAACTTCTGGCACGTCTATGTATTAATTAGTAACCCAATTCCCCAAGAGATGGCGCTGTAGGTACTTATTACATTGGGTCGGGTATTATCGAATTGTACGTGGGAACACTTATTGTGACGGACGGGAAACTACGGGACCCTACACTGAGCGTGGCCCGACACGCTCTTGGCCGGTTTTTTCTTTTATTTGTTTGTACTAAACGTCAACTCGATAGTAAATGAAATCGATGAATTATGAGCGCGACAGTTCACTACAATAACTCGATGGATCAAAATCTCCAATAACTACCTATAAGCTCGAATCATCGGCAGCGCGAAGGCACATTATCTTGAATTATCATTTCTCGAATGACCATCTAATCGATTTACAGAATAGTTTATTTGAGTACAGACGCCAGCACATCAACCTACTACAATCTGTCAAATTTCATTAATAAATTTTCAACTTTATCACTAAAGCATAAGGTTCAAAGTTGATTGGGAAAATCTAACAGTTTCGGGTAGGTTGATGTGCTGGCGTCTGTACAATAATGAAATAATTTTTAGGCGTTGAAATATAAATCAACTATAGGTACCTAATCATTCGATTTCAGGTAGGGAACCCCCATCTAACCACGCACTTATATTTTTCGTTTGGGAGAACGGCAAAATAATATGAGTCTTGTCAAGGTGGGCTCTTAAAGAAGGCAAGAAACGTTTGCTCCTTAAATCTGTCATAACACTTAACTGTGTATTTAATAATAATGGATATATTGTGTTATAAAAATAAGAATGATGTTTCGAAACTCGATTATTTTTAGTTTTTGTCTCTTCCTTTGGTTGTATTATGGCTTTATTTACAGCACAAAAAATGATATCCAACATTCTCAGTTCCTTTGTAGTAAAATTGTTTAGCTGGGAACATTCAATAAAAACGTTGTGTTTCATGTGTTTGTGTGTTTTTTTTACAAACACCCGCACAGAACTATTTTTTTTGTCAAGTGTAGCGTTTTCCGGTGTTAGTAAATCAAGAAAATCTTTAATACAGGGTTCAGTTTTACACTTTGATATCGCTTCTAGTGCCAATAGGGAAACATTAAATGAAACGAAATTATTTCGATTTCTGGGAATAACAGGTTTCTCTGGCTCTCGTGAAAATCTTACTTTGATATTAACTTTTTTGGTGACCAAATCATTAGTGTGCCTTGCAGTTTTATTTAAAATTGTAAGCTCGGGTTTCCCAGTATTTAAAGGCTTGCAACAGCAACTACAATTTGTCGGAGAACATGTGTGGGCATTCCTTATATAGTTTACAGTATTGGGTAAAGCGCCAAGAGCTAGCAAACGTCCAGCAAATTCTTCGCGTTTATACCAACAACAAATATCACCCACGATATTGTTTGCGGTTTTCAGTCTTAGATATGACATTTTTTTTCGGTAGCCTCCAGTGTTTTTTAAGTATAATTTAATCTGGCCATCTGCTCCGATTGAATAATATTCTCCTCCAAAATTAATATTTGTTGAATGTAAAAATGGTGCGTCTTGGTTCTCTACCACAGGGTTCACAGAACTGCTATTTTTTTGGAGTTTAGGATAGACACTCATCGATTTCGAAAGTAGTGTTTTTCTTGATTTATCTGGCAGTGGTAGTGGTGTATGCATTTCTATCATTCTGTTTAACCAAGATTCCATAGGCTCTCGTGAACTTGGCCTTACTGATGATATCATCGTTTGGTTTCTACAACAGCAACGGCAAAGATTAATTGCACATTTGTGTGGTTTTCTCATGAACCTCAGTGTTTCATGGGGAGCGAGCGGTAACATCGCTAAACTCAGTTCTCTTTTATACCAGCAACAGCAGGAAATGTGCGAAACATTTTTGTCCATTTTCAGAAATCGGAAAATTTTAGAATTACTATCATCAATACGAAACTTGTTATATTCCTTAATAAAACAGGATTTATCTAGACCATATATATCGGCTTCTTCATTTTGCAGATCATATATTATTCTTCTATGAAGCTTACGTGATTGGCTGTATGTTGTTAATGGTCTATCACTGACGAAGGGATATATTTTTTTCTCAATTTTAGAAATCCTACTGTCGGTACTTTGTGTACGTCGTAAAATATATTTAATGTCTTCAAGCACAACTTTCACGGGTTTGCACATGGATAACAGATTTTTGTTACGTTTAGCTATTCGAGCAACTTTTCTATTGAAAGTATTTATATAACAAGATAAATCTTCGTATGAATAATAGGAATATATTGTGTGAGTACGTTTTCTTTTCCAGTTTAATTTTGGTTTACTCTCTTTGATGATTGAATTGATGATGGTGTCTACGCTCATGTCGGTTGTATCGTCCCTGAACAGTTTCATTTCATCTAGTTTTGTCGTATACACAATCGGATTGATGATCATTTCATGGTGAAATTTTAGTTCAGGTTTCTCTTCTTCGAAGCTTTCTGTATCACCATCGCTGAAGTCCATCATTACCTAAAACAGAAAACATCTAAGTACCTATTGTAAATATTATTAGTTGTTTTAACGCTTCATTATAGGATAATCCGGTCATAGGAACTTATATTGTTTGTAGAAGACATAAAAAAGGGTAATAATTTTAACAATTGTTATTTAAATATTAGGGAGGTTTTATGATCAGTTGAAAAAAAAATTAACGGGCAGTTATTAAATTTTTCAGCGGTTGGTGAATTAAAAAAAAAATATGAAAAAGAAAAGAAGAAAATTGGTAGGTTATTTCATCCTACTATTTTAGTACTTATAAATGAACGGGCAGTAAAAATGTTGGAATGGGCAGTAAAATAAATAGTCCGGCAGTTCATGGGTTAGGTTGGAACTGTGACCAACCACGCGCGAGCCGAATTAGTCGCAGTAGAGTGCGTTTCAACAAATAGTTCCTATGTTATAATGTTGGCTCCCCTGTCCTCCGCTAGGAGTGTATGTGTTCTGTGCCCATGTCTGTCAAGATAGTAGATATGGGAAGACGATTCTGCGGTTTTTTTTAAGAATTATAAGGTGTCCGTGTTAGAATCATGACCAAAACATTAAGGAGTGGTGAAGAATAAGAAGTGGTATACATTGTTGCCAATATAACGGCATAGGAACTATTTGTTGAAACTTGAAACGCACTCTAAAGGTGAACGTGGACTTGGCCGCACCGCACGCGCCGCAGTCGCCGCATTCGAATTCTTCATATGAAGTTCTATGCAATCTCGCACACCCACCCGCGCCGCAGTCGCTGCAGTACCTGAAGCGGCCGAAGCCGAACTCCCCAAGCCGCAGCTGATGACGTCACCAACGCCGGCCCGCCGGCATCGGACGCTGGGGTCGGCGCGGCGCGGGAGTCGTCATTCGCATTCATCTTACTTAAATTAGAAACTAAATGAAAGAAACCCAGTGTGATGCGCTGCAGGCTTACTCTCGACACTCGATCTCAATCGGAATTGGAAATTGGGATCGAAATCTTGTCATTTGGCACTCTTGAACGCTACACTAGCGCACGATTGGAATCGTTTCAGGTGGATTTTTTTGGTACTAAATGAAATCGACTTTACTCGAACGAATGCACTTTTTCCGGTACTCTTGACGAGATTTTGACGTCGACATATCGAGTTTGAAGTCGTGTTTATGTCAAAGTTGAACGATTACAAATAGTCTACTTTTTCGGGATCGATTTTGTTATTGTGGTTGATTTGTGAAGTTTTTATTGTGAATAATGGCACGTTTGGAACTTATTTATGATATCTTGGACAATGCTCATAAGTTAGATATGAGACAAAGGCGGAATTTGGATGATATTGAGGATGCTATACCACCCATGGGAGAAATGCAATTAGCACAGAGTGGGTTAGAGGTGGATCGAGGTTCTGCCTCAGTGGAGCTGCGCAGGGGTCGCGAGGCTCGTGCACAGCTTGTACAAGAACTGTGGACAGCTCGGCATCTTCATTAATATTATTATTTTCTGATGTAAGAACAATTTTTTGACTAAGACATGCTATTTAATTTAAAACCTATTTCAATTGAACTTATTTTGTAAATTAATCTTTTTTTTTCACTACACATACTTTTTATAGATAGCTAAATATTTATGTGACCAAGACTTGTACTCTCTTTTATTATAATTGTAACACTATTGTTCTGTCGTGTCGTTTGATTTATATTGTGTATTAAATAAGTAATGGGTGGTGCTGAGGGTTAATAATAATCAAAATAATAGTGAGCTTACCTAATAAGTTTAATAAAAATTATAATAGAGGTTTTGGTACAATTATTGAAGAGCTTATGTTTAAAAGGTAATATCTAATTATTATTAACAAGTATTTGAATAAATAAAATTATAGCCTTTTTATTAAGTAATATTCATTAATATTGACATATAGGTATTTTCACCACACACATAACTAACTTTTATTTTGTTCACATCATAAGTTAGGTCTAAACACCTTATTTATTATACAAGTACTTTATAAGACATGTCACACATCGTTGGATTCCTTATTAAATTATCTATCCACTGAGGTATCTATATTATACAATGTGAGGATGACAATACAACAATAAATTAAACTACGTACTTATACCTAATGACGTTCCCAGTCTGCATACAAAAAATCAATCAAATATATCCAATAGTTTAATTACTAGACATTATTTTTCATTTTTAACATTTTCTGCATTATGTATCTGTTAACAAGCCGACACCGGTAGGTTCAAGACATCTGCAGTTAAACAACATGTTGTCAGCTCGCTAGTTCAATAACCTCCGCCAAAGTTCTTAAATATTATTTCCCGATGCGAACTAATGCATATTATACCTTTTGCTTGAGACATAAGAGTCATGCATGCGGAAATTATTACTTACTACAAATGTTACATTTTTTACAAAACTGCAAAAAAAAGGGTGCCCGGCACACTGACTTACTTATACAATTTTTTCAGGTTTTGGCCATATGTTTGTTGGGTCAATAACACCGCGCTGTTGTCGCATTATTTAAACTTTTTTGTTTACACTTTTATGCTATTTATTATGTTAGAAAAAATCACTTTTTTAATGCCAATGTTAGGATTTATTTTGATGGTTCCTAAATACTTCTATGCATTAGTATTATTAGTGTAATGTTTTAATTCATTGTAATGTCATCTCCAGATTGTATATATTTGTTTCCAATGGAAAGATACTTCTACGTAAATAGGAAAAAAAAATTAATTAAAGGCTGTTTTATATGTATGTTAAATTACTCGAAAAGTACTTAACCGATTTACGAGTTACCCATAGATACCTCAGGCCATAGAACAATACAATATTTAAAATAACACAACTATGTTTTTGAGGGCGTGACGCACCCTCGAATGGTGGTTGCAAAAACTATATTTACAAAAAATAACAAACTAAAGTTTTACAACATAATATATAAACTCAATTAAGTAGGGTTTTCAGAAGGACTAGACATCAATTTGGCTAGGTATAGGGTATCTGGACATACAAAAAAAAAACTATAAATTACAGCTTTGTAGCCCACTTGATTGAGGTTTATAAGGGTTGTACTTACGATTTTTCGTAGAATCACTATTTTACCACAAAGTTTTACCTAATTTTGCAATATTATCACTATGAATTTAAGTTAGGTAATGAAAAGAAAAACACTGGGTATAAAACTGTTTTGTGACGCATCGTCGCTAACAACTTCCATATTTTGAACTCTAAACTAGTAAAAAAATATAATTACTGCCTATTTTGTCTCAGGGCATCAACAATATTATTGAGAGCATTTGCCACAGTTTGAGAGCCTTCTCTTATGGCTTCTGAAAGTCCTTCCATTTGTTCTACAGCTCGAGATAAGGCCCTCGCTGTGACAGTTTCTGCTTCAACCCTCTTCCTCTCTATCTCTGTGAATCTCTCCCGGTCTTGATCTAACATAGTCCTTGATCGGACACGCTGTCCTGAGGGCAGGCTGGTCCTTCCAGGACTATGTTCTCTTGGTGTTATAACTGAAAAATAAAATATATAACATTTATGTAAGTAATTATATCATCATGAAAGATGGCATACATAGTTTGAAAGATTATTACCTCTCACAGTCTCTTCATTTTGGACGGGAGAAGCATGAGACTCCAATTCATTTGCATTCATATTATCATCTTCGGTTGGAATGATAATTTCCACTTGGATGTCACTCTGGCTTTGGCTCTGTAATGATAGAATAAGTACTTCATTATGAAGGTGTTAACTTTTATCAAGTTTACAATTGTTATAAAATTTAGAACTAAACTGACTTACTGTGGATGGGAATGGATTGGCAGCAACATGGCTGTCTCCTGCAGCAAATTGTAGGCCCCCCATCACTGCTACCAGGCGTTGGTCGATGGGTGTTAATACAGGTAAATTATCTGCAGACCCACCACCTGTACGCCTCATCGACTGTGCATGCTCGCCACATGTCTTCTTAAGGGTATGCTTTTTGTCAGCCCAATACTGAAAAGGAAATAAATGTACTAATTATTGTAACTGCTATCATTAAATAAGTGAAAAAAAAAAGTTTATTAATGAGTATACAGCACCTTAGCCCAGCCTTTACCATCTTTCTGTGCACCGCCTAGTGCATTTAAGGATACTGCTATGTCGTTCCACTTTCTCTTTGTTTCCTGCTTAGCATGAGCAGTGCGCAATAAGCCCTTGGCAATTCCTGGGTTCTGTACCAGGAAATCTACCAGAGTCTCCAGCTGTTGGTGTGTTGGCCTAGTCATCCTGTAAGAACAATAAATGTTTGTATTGAGCAAAAGGGTTTAATATTAAAATTTAAAGAAATTAGGTACAATATATTTAATAGAATTGTGGCCTTACCTTGATATTTTCGTCTTCCTCGGTTGAATACTTGTCTTAAAGTAAAACTAACTTGAACTTGTGCATATAAACATCTTTTAATACATTCCAAACTAAACACTTGAAAACTTTTAGATAACATCGCTTTGAAACTTTTGTTTATCGCAACAGTAATAATTCACGCTTTTTATTCAAGTAGGAACCTAAGTGGATGGCAGATGACAACCGCGCGAGAAGTTTTTTTTTTTAATGTAACGTAACGTAGGCAATGACGTGCACAATGAACCATTGCTGCCTAAATATTTAGTTCAAAATACGTATAAATGCAAGCAAAGAACACTTAAATGATTATTTATGTTAAAATAAATATCAGAACAGTTTTATTAATAGATTTAACGAGTTATTCAATATTTATAAATTTGGTAATTAACGTTTTGATGTGTATGGCCACCCCATGAGAGTCAGTGTAGTCGAACATGCAGTCGATTCCAATCTCAATCTCGATTTCGTTTAAGAGTGCCAACTTTCTGAAGATTGAAATTGAAATTGGTTCGGATTAGAATACGATCGAGATTGGGATTGGTTTCAAGAGTAAGCCTGCAGGTGTGCGAGGCCAATAACTGCGGCGACTGCGATGCGTGCGTTGCGGCCAAGTCTGCGTTCACCTTAACTAAGCCAGGGCTCTCTCTGTCCTTTTATATTATATTAGAAAGAGACAGGGAGACAGAAAGCATGGAGGGGGCATAACGTTTTTTCGTCAAGTAACGATTTCTACCAGTTTACTCCTACCGAAAGTGGCGAACTTCGTTTCAAAACAACGCATAACGGCATAATAAAAAAAAAATTGTGTCGAAATCGAAATTGTACTATTACTTTTCTTTTATACGGGGGTAACTGCACGCACACACACTAGTACTTATATTATTATTCGTGCGGAGATATATTAGAGATTTTTATTTCCATCGGAGCCATTCACAGACGCTATTTCCTCCTTTTTTAAGTAGGTTAAAAAGATAAAGTGGTTTGATCACAATAATTAAAACTGTTTTCAATAACTAATTAAAGGAGTCATAGATGGAGAGAAAAAGACTAACTTTTACGTTTTGCAACTCTAGTAGTTAGAAGCTGGCAACATTTCAACGCACGACTATAGCGCCTCGCTGTCCGCGTTTATGGAGAACATGTCGTGGAAAATACGATAAATATACTGGGCATACTGTATGTAATGTTTTTTTTTTTGCAGGTTAGGTTTAAAAATCTTCACATTATTATTTTCATGTGAATATTTGGGTTACAGTTTCTATGTAAGTTTGTGGCTATAGAAAATAATGTAATGTGGAAAAAATGAACCTAACAATACAATATAATACCTACCGTATCCATGTCCATTACAAATGTTGACATTCTGACACTTCTACAGGCACTCAGGAGTTTAAAAAATGATACAACCTATTTATCACAACATAATAATTAGGTAGGTACGAAAGTATGGAATGATTTGCTAAATTCCGCACTATCACAACATTCATGACAACAAAGACATTAAAATTATAAATCTCTGCATGAGAACAACACGATCGCGAAGGATCGCGGGGAATGGGCGCGGGGCGGGGTTGCGCCGCCCGCCGTCACTCGCGCGCGCGTTTTCGTTCATTCAACTTCCGAATACATAGTTCCAATCCGATACTCGTGGAGCGCGCAGCGCGCTTAGCAGAGGGGTAAGAAGAAGAGGGGGGAATTCCTGCTGACTTGCCAGGCGAGCCGACACTGAGGTGCGCAGGGGGAGGGGCGGAAGTACACATTGCGAAGAGTACTATGTATTATTATATTATTATACCTACTCTTCGTCGCAAATAAAAATTAATAATCTACTATTATCCAGCTTGTTACTTAGTGCATTACAAAATAAAATACCTAATAAACAATCCACAAACAAACTAGGTAGGTAGATACCTATGCAAAAATCATACTCAATAATATCTTTTAATTTTTTCATTATTTGTCAAGTAATTTTGTTTACCGACCTCATAGAAAGAGAATGTTATGCATCCAACAATTTTACGTCGTAGCTACATACTTACATACATTAGACACCTATAACAAGACTCTTATAAAATACCACTTAGGTACATAGGTAAGAATCTAGATACCTACTAGAGATTCGAATGGTGAGATGAGATTTTTCATACGAAAGTTTTCAAACAACACGGAAAGGGAAGTTGGAACTCTTAAGTGACGTCTATTTTTAGTGTTCCGTAGGAACAAGGAACCCTTTATAGTTTCGCCGAATCCATCTGTCTAGTACCACAGAATACTTAAAGTCTGGTACTAAAAACCCTTGGTACCTACTAAAAAGCTGTAATTTCGCAAGGTTGTGAAATAAAATCTTGAAAAGTTTTTTTTTGGGTAGGTACCTCCCCTATTTGTAAAGCGGAAATGATTTTTTTTACACATCTTTTCCATTGTGTGATGCATAGAAATACCCCGTTAGATAGGTTTTTTTTTAATATTCGGAGCATGTCGTGTTTCGATTCAGGGATCCGATTGCAAATTATTAAACTTTAAATTACTTTCTTAGCTAGTTATTTTTGTTACAGTTATGTCGTCGTCATCGTCCACTATCAGCTAAACCGTTGTTTTTGGAAATGTGAATAGTACCTATTCACGATAGTAGTAGGGTTGGGTCCCAAAATTAAAAAGATTATGATGATTTTATGTAACTTTGCTATTTAAGTCAACCGCAGAAATACTTAGTTTATTATAGTTTTTACGAAAAATACCTACTCGATAAAAACAATACTAAATGCGCAAATATTCATCTCAACTACGGAACCCTAGTGCGTGAACGACACGCACTTGGCCGGTTTTTTGAGCGGGCAGCCATATTGGCGTTGCCATGACGACACGATTGTTTATTTCCTCGAAATGACTGCATACCGAATTGTAACAAAAGTTTCTAAAGCTGAGTTTATTAAGTGTTAAAAATAATTAAAGAACCTTACAACAATTATGTAATAATAATAAAGTATTAGATAATATTTAATAGACGTTCAAAGACTTTAAAGTGTATAAATACCAGTAAACTGCGTGTTGTGTTGTTTCTCTTTTGTTTGTTATTATTGTGGACAAAAAACAAATTCTAACAAATTCATTTGTTTTAAAATAAATTCGAACTTAACAGACAGGTATAAAAAAAAAAACATTAAAAGAAATAAATAATAAATTGACCTAATTATTGATGACCCCGTGCCCCGAGTCGTGACCCGTGACAATGGGGTCAAAATCAAAATTAAATTAGTAGTTAGGTAGGTACCTACTAACATAACTTCCTTTCACGCTTGTATTTACCCAAAGGGTTAGACAGAGGTGTCCCTATTATTATACAATACACCAACTAAGTAGTATTTAAAACATTTTGTGCTTCGTTGCGGAGTAAGATGATGAACAGTGACATAATTTATCTCATTAATTAACTCAACTATGGTTAATTTACGGACAGAAAGTGCTAATACATTTATGTGTTGTATTGACTTTCAAGTTATGAAGAAACTGAGTCGAATTATCATCGATAATTGTTTTATCAAGTAAGTACCTAAACTACACGCAAGCACCACAAGCACGCAAGGTCGCAAGCTGCCACGCTACAATAGAATTGGGCCATCTGCCGCATGTCACATGTGACATGTCAAACGGACAAACAAAGGGGGGGAGGCGGCATGCTTTAAAAAAGCCCGCGAAATTCAAAGGGGTTTGAAGGTTTTGGCCCTAAAATCAGCCGCCATTTTGATTTTTTTTCAGAATCGCGGTGCACAACAAAAGTTATATATTAGGTCCTTACATATGAAATTGGCGTTTTTCGTACTGGCCACTTTAATCACGAATTTCTCCTCTTTGGTAAGGAATTCCAAATTCAAATTTGTACAGCTATTTACTCATGTATTTGTGCTTCGATGACCGTCATTCATTTGTTTTTTTTCTTCTGTTTTTTCTGTTTGCGTCACTCATTTTACAAAATGGAAAATTTAAAATATCGCATTATTTACGAGTACGAGTTCCGCCGTGGCACTAGTGCTGCGGAAACGACTCGAAGGGTGAATGATGTGTATGGCGGTCATGTTGCAAAAGAAAACACAGTTCGTTTTTGGTTCCAACGTTTTCGTTCTGGAAATTTCGACCTGCAGAACAAGCCCCGTGGACGGCCTGAGACCCAAGTTGATAATGGAGAATTGAAGGCTATTGTGGAAGCGGACCCATCGCAAATCACGTCCGAGTTAGCTGCAGGCTTCGATGTTAGTGATAAAACTGTTTTAATTCACTTGAAGCAAATTGGGAAGATTAAAAAGCTTGAAAGGTGGGTACCTCACGAATTGACTGAAGCAAACCGGCAAACGCGCGTCGACTGCTGCGTTACATTACTGAACCGGCACAACAATGAAGGTATTTTAAACCGAATCATTACCTGTGATGAAAAATGGATTCTTTACGATAATCGGAAGCGCTCAGCGCAATGGTTGGATCCTGGCCAGCCAGCCAAATCCTGCCCCAAGCGAAAATTAACCCCAAAAAAGTTACTTGTAAGCGTTTGGTGGACTAGTGCCGGTATTGTTCATTACAGTTTTCTCAAATCTGGCCAGACTATTACAGCTGATGTCTATTGTCAGCAATTACAAACCATGATGGAAAAGCTAGCGGCTAAACAACCAAGGCTGGTCAATCGCTCCACGCCACTGCTGCTTCACGACAACGCCAGACCACACACTGCGCAACAGACGGCTACCAAATTAGAAGAGCTTGAATTGGAATGTCTTAGACATCCTCCGTACTCCCCGGACCTTGCTCCAACAGATTACCATTTTTTTCGCAATTTGGATAACTTTTTGCAAGGGAAAAAATTCAACTCCGATGGGGCAGTCCAAATCGCCTTCAAAGATTTTATTGATTCCCGTCCGACTGGTTTTTTTAGTAAAGGGATCAATGAACTACCTATAAGATGGCAAAAGTGCATTGAAAACAATGGTTCATACTTTGATTAATTAAATATATTATATTAAAAAATATTCGACTTTTTGTTCCTTCCATACAAAACGCCAATTTCATATGTAAGGACCTAATATTTAGATAGAGGACACCTATACAAACAAAAAATGTAATATAGGTAACATAATATCCTAAAGCGTCAGGTTTTGGAGTTATTCACCGAAATATAAGTCGAAAACCACAAGGATTTTTTTGATTTTTTTCCCTCCTGTAAGCATATTGTACTATTGAGGTAATAGAAACGTTATGAAACCTTTATGGAGAAGAAACAAATGAATAATAGACATTTTTTAATTAAATAATTAAACACGGCAATTTATAGTTCGTTTTTTAATCCCAAAGACTAATCTGACAAGTGTAATGTCAAACATCTATACTAAAAAAAGCGAAAACACAAAAGACTTAAATGTCAGATTAGTCTCTGGGATTAAAAAACGAACTATAAATTGCCGTGTTTAATTATTTATTTAAAAAATGTCTATTCTTCATTTGTTTCTTGTCCATAAAGGTTTCATAACGTTTCTATTACCTCAATAGTTCAATATGCTTACCTGGAGGAAAAAAAAAAAACAAAAAAATCCTTGTTGTTTTCGACTTATATTTCGGTGAATAACTCCGAAACCTGACGCTTTAGGATATTATGTTAATTACATTTTTTGTTTGTATAAGTGTCCTCTATCTAAATATATAACTTTTGTTGTGCACCGCGATTCTGAAAAAAAATCAAAATGGCGGCCGACCTTAGGGCCACCCTCCATAGAAAAATCTTCAAACCCCTTTCTTATGTTTTACGTCGTAATCCTATTGACTGGTATTTCACGAAATAGTCATTCAATAGGATTTAATTATATGAACTAAGAATGTTGTATGGATGATTTTAATGATTATAATTCTGTAAATATACTTGTTACGTTAGCGAATCATATTTTGTTCAACATATAGGTAGTTACATGCAAATTGCAAAAAACGTAAGAGAATTTGAATTGCGCGGGCTACCCTGGCGCTTCCGCCTGGCAAGCGACAAGGCGACTGGTGGACATCCATGAGGATTTCCACACGATAAAAAAAAGGCGCAGACGGAGATGGCGGGATAAGCTGGACTCCTTCAACAAGAACAGTGGAAAGAAAGTAGGGAGGCCTTTGCTCTGCAGTGGGACATCACAGGCTTATAAAAATGTTAATAATTAACGTAAAGTTAAAATATGCTGATAATAAAAGCGTCAAATTACATTAGCGAAACTCCGCACGTGATGGGTATTGATATCAAAATAAAACATTAGATGATTTATTTTGAACAAAGACATTAAATTATTTACAATTAATGGATGATGACCATATTTGTTTGAGACCCGTCCCCCCCCCTTCAACAGATCTTTTGTATGTGTTAGTAGGTTCACAAAGATCTATAAAAATACTAGCAACCAGTTTTAAATATTTCAAACTATGTAGGTGCATATTACTTATTATTGTTTTAAGACTAATTAATAGTTTGTAGATGATGAATGTTTATATAAATTTCTAGGAATTAGATAATGGGGGAAGCTCTCAGTAAACTGATATCGGCGGGAGGCGTGCAGGCCGGGGGTTCAGTCCTCGACAGGGTCATATCGCAGCCCAGCAGCGAAGACCATACAGTGCTTTATAAACTTGCAGATTATAAAAAGGGTGCGTATTTTATATCGATTATACACTTGGGAGCAAATAAATCGAGCTACTTCCTTTTTTCACGTATAATGGTTATTATTTTTGGTATTATGGAACGTATCAAATCGAAACATATATCGCCTAAGAGCTTATTTAATAATCTTTACAATGAGGGTAAATTATTGAATGATAACCTTATTTAATGATAAATTATTGGCTCTGAAACAAAAACGGTAATTTTGATAGAAAATTGTCAGTCCAGAAAAAAACAATTAAAAACAAAATTATGGTATAAACTTATTCTTAATATCTTGTAAGTATTACCCCCCCTTGCCCTGATTTCGATAGATTTTCTGGACTGTTTTAACCCTACAATTTTCTATCAAAATTACCGTTTTTCTTTCAGAGCCAATAATTTATCACTAAATAAGGTTATCATTCAAAAATTTACCCTCATTGTAAAGATTATTAAATAAGCCCTTAGGCGATATATGTTTCGATTTGATACGTTCCATAATACCAAAAATAATAACCATTATACGTGCAAAAAAAAGCAAGTGGCTCGATTTATTTGCTCCCAAGTGTATTACGTTATTTTTGTTGTTTTTTACTGTGCAGGTAATAATTTGGTATTGTAGTATTTAGTAAGAGCAGTGGTGTCCCAGTGGTAACGGTCCCGACTTACGAGTTGTAGGTCGTGGGTTCGAACCGAGCTCAGAACCCAAGCAGGCGGTTTAGTTTCTGTAAAATATTTCGTCACGACTTCTCTAAAAACAGTGAAGGGAAACATCGTAAAGAAACCGGCATGTCCTAGAACCAAAAATTCAAAGACATGTGACATCTACCAACACGCACTGGGCCCGCGTGGTGGATGTGTGTGTCCCAGCAGTGGGAACATTATGAGTCATGGATGGATATTATAATAATAGACAAACCAGTCGTGCTCAAGGTGATCACCATTCTCCTACTCTTATCCCCATTTATTTGGGGTTGGGGCCCCACATGTCTTTTTCTTTCATACTTCTCTACTAGTCGTCATTTTGGTAGTCACCCCTTTTTAAGCCACAATCTTTCACACAGTCCATCCATCGTTTCTTTGGTTTTCCCCTATTCTTATAGCTGTCCACAATCATACTCAAACCTTTCCTCACTACATGTACAACTGTCAATCAATCTGCCGAGCCTTTTCCAAACTATAACATTGGGTTCGGCTTCCAGTCTAACCGGAGGCAGCTCAATACTAGTATTTTACGGAGCGACTGCCTATCTGACCTCCACATCCCAGCGGGGCAATTGCGTAACACATTATCAAACGGAATCGGTTTCATTTTGACGGTTCAACAACATTCATTGCGTTATTTACGTATTGAGCTGACAAATTTTTCGAACTTATGAAGCAATGGATTAGCAATTTGCTTCAAAATTATTCAGATTCCGATTGATAGTGTGTTACGCAATTAGGGTGCAGTTACTATAGTCCATTTATTATAACATTAGAAAAAAGAGGCTCGCAGAAGCAGGAGTACGAAACCTTTTATTTTCAAGTTAAGTTCAAACAATTTTAATAAATAATGTATGTGCTTGTTTTGTGAGTAACAATGTACGGCATACAATAAAGCATATTCTATCTATCTACTTGTCACGATGCTTGGATAGGTACATGAAATGAAATAATTTTTAGTAACAACCAGTTTATTAAAAATAACTTTATATAAACCGACAAAATTAAAAAAAACTCGTGCTGCCACAACTTATGAAGGGAACAGGTAACATTTTAGATTTGGTATAGTTATAGTGACATGAAAAACGTTCCCGGTACTGTCCGCCCCTGCTTCTTTTAGATTTTAAACATTGACACGACAATATTTTATGTAAAAACTAAATAATATTAAATGAAAGCCTTGTAATTTCAGAAGGTAGATAGGTTAAATAAGTACAATTAAATGTAACTGTTGTTATTTAAATTGATTATATTTAACTCCACATCAATCTTGACTGTAATAATGTTTGTTGTACTTTTATTACAAAGTGTGCCCCTAAAAGAGTCTTTTTTAACTTCTGTCTAATGCTATAGTAAATGGACTATAGGTATAATAATATATATACGACCATTATAATACGATATATATACGACCGACCCGTGCGGCTGTTACGTAGCCAGAAGCCCACGGCACAACTATAACACAGAACTCCGAACTCTACAAAAGACCGACCTAAGAGTATCAATAATAGCAATCTATTATTTATTTTATTGAATTGTTTGAAGTGTTAGCTGGGTAGCTGCTGTACAGTTTCATTGTTCATCTGACTACCTACTTAGATATATTTTGGTTTGATTTTATTTTCGCCGTTCTCTTAGCTGTCACGCCCTTTATGCCTGGAGGCTTTTATTTAGGTAAAATCTTGTTTTCTTTTCATTAAAATTTTTAGTCATTTTCTTTTTATGCGTGAGTATTGTTATCATTGGCGTGGGTAGCTGACATATTATGGTAAATATTAGGTCCTTACATATGAAATTGGCGTTTTGAACAAAAAGTCGAATATTTTTTAATATAATATATTTAATTAATCAAAGTATGAACCATTGTTTTCAATGCACTTTTGCCATCTTATAGGTAGTTCATTGATCCCTTTACTAAAAAAACCAGTCGGACGGGAATCAATAAAATCTTTGAAGGCGATTTGGACTGCCCCATCGGAGTTGAATTTTTTCCCTTGCAAAAAGTTATCCAAATTGCGAAAAAAATGGTAATCTGTTGGAGCAAGGTCCGGGGAGTACGGAGGATGTCTAAGACATTCCAATTCAAGCTCTTCTAATTTGGTAGCCGTCTGTTGCGCAGTGTGTGGTCTGGCGTTGTCGTGCTTTCAAGCTTTTTAATCTTCCCAATTTGCTTCAAGTGAATTAAAACAGTTTTATCACTAACATCGAAGCCTGCAGCTAACTCGGACGTGGTTTGCGATGGGTCCGCTTCCACAATAGCCTTCAATTCTCCATTATCAACTTGGGTCTCAGGCCGTCCACGGGGCTTGTTCTGCAGGTCGAAATTTCCAGAACGAAAACGTTGGAACCAAAAACGAACTGTGTTTTCTTTTGCAACATGACCGCCATACACATCATTCACCCTTCGAGTCGTTTCCGCAGCACTAGTGCCACGGCGGAACTCGTACTCGTAAATAATGCGATATTTTAAATTTTCCATTTTGTAAAATGAGTGACGCAAACAGAAAAAACAGAAGAAAAAAAACAAATGAATGACGGTCATCGAAGCACAAATACATGAGTAAATAGCTGTACAAATTTGAATTTGGAATTCCTTACCAAAGAGGAGAAATTCGTGATTAAAGTGGCCAGTACGAAAAACGCCAATTTCATATGTAAGGACCTAATAGTTTTGTTAATGACTTTGCATCTACTATTGTATAGAATCAAGTTTTTCTAACTGAACAACAGCTCTGCTGCTGGGGAGTTTGTTGCGCCACTTATTCTTCCCAGCGAAAGTACTAGGAAGTGGTAAAAGCGGGCGTTTTGGGGGACGGTGTATGTAATTTTGACGTTCGAAAAGTGCTGGTGCTGATTCTCAGCCTAATTTAAATAATTGACGTTTGATTTTGCCATATAAAATTTTAACCTTTACACAAGGCGGCCGCCTGCTCGAGGCGTACACTAAAGGCGGAATGCTGGCGGCCGAGAAGTTGATCAGGGACGAGTTCGCGGCGTACATGTACGCCGGCGGGAGGGGCAGGGTCATCAACCGCGCTGAGTACCTGCGCTGGAAGTTCAGGGACCAGGAACAGGTCAGTGATGTCACACTGTATAATTTAGCGAACTTTACGAACGGTGCGCGGTGTTATAGTATAGGCTCAAATCAAATTAGCCAGCAAAACTCTGCAGTTGTGATGGTTATCGATATCTAAACACGATAAAATAAAATAAAAAAATATTTGGTGTTTTTCGCTTACGACCACTATACCAACGAGTCTTCAGTCTTTTATGAGTTTATGGAAACCCCCAGGTGGTGTTACCAATAGAAGCCTCGCTCTCTCCTCACGACCCGCTCGCCAAATGGGAGGACCACACCGCTTGCTGGCAGATGTGCTACAGAGGCGCTCTGGGGGAGTCGCTACTTCATGTGCTCATCATTTGTGATACTAAGGTAAGACTGCTATAGATCCTATCTTCATACTTACCGGGTCAAATTAAATTAGCGAAACCCAGCAGATGTGATGGATATCGATGTCTAAACATCCTCAATTTTAATTATTGCACCTACCACTGTTTGTCTCTGCATCACCCAAAGGTTGACTGGTAGAAAATGTGTACATTTATGTGCTTGAAGTAGTAAATAAATAAATAAACATGATAAAACTAAAAGATAATGTTTTTATCAGTTTTTGCACGACTCTTAGTACGAAGCATTAGAGAGTGCTTTACGATCGCAGTTTTTTTTTGCCTCCTTTCTGCAACTGTTTCTGTTTCTATTGTTATAGGTACTCCTGCTAGTACACAGAACCTACTTAATTTATATATATCATTGTATAGATAATTTAATGGAGATTAATTCTGCACTTTTAAAAAATGTATTTATTCAATAAATACATTTTTTAAAAGTATTTATTGCAGTAGAAACGAAAAAAACATCAAATTATTTCTAAAAAAAATCCCGTCAATCAAGTGCGAAACCTGAAAACATTGTAGAATAGAATAGAGTAGCTTGCGAAAAAATTAATTAATTGAGTAATTTTTTTTAATAGATTCGTTTCACCGAACATCCATAGGGAGACCCCTACCTATTGCAAATGGCCCTTATATTTAATAAAAAACTAACTAATATAATATCTATGGTTTCTTATACAGTCAAATGAGCATTATGAGTCGTGCACTTTTGGATTTTCCAATATTCTTTTGTGTATTCTTTACAGACGTGATGGTATCGATATCTTAAAACGATAAAACACACTTTCCCCCATAGAAATGTAAAAAACAGAAACTTTTTCATAAATCTATGGTTTCCACACTCACCCCTAAAAGGTTGGCCAGACTGGCATCGCGGGGCGGAGCGGGGAGCGGCGCGGGTGCGGGAACGCGCGCGATCTGCCTGTCCGCAGTCGAGCGCGGCTGCGTTCTGCGTGTTGTCGTGTACTCGTGTCCAGTGTTTGTCAAAATATAATATGGATGAAAAAGACTTATTTTTACTAGAAAAAAGCTCGAACTAGTTTGAAAACCCCGGACCCCGCGCGGGCCGCCCGCGCACCCATTGCGGTCACTTGTATGAACGAGCTATAGCGTGAGTTGCCCGCGTGTTCCCTGCGCCGAACAGCCCGCGTCGCTCACCGCGCCCGCGCGCGTGCCCATTATAGACACTCAAATGAAGTTCAGACTACAATACCCATCGCGTCTGCAGATTTTCGCTATATAATTTTTGACCCTGTGTATTAAACTGATCGGCCGATTGACGGTCCTTCCTTGCATGCGAGGGTGCAAGGTATTAGGAACGTCGGCCGTCGGCAGACCTATGTCATGCCAGAATTCCTTAAAGGGGTAGGTGGGCAGAATGGTATAATGCACTACATTAGACCACCTTCAGTGAGTTATGTTATGATTATGATTTATGACTGAGCACATTCCCATGTAATAAGGGGCGAGCCTATTGACATTATCAACTGGGCACAAATTCGACTCCGCGCTGCTACTGCGGCGGCATCTACAACGCCACATGCGAATCACATACAACACTGGCGTCACGCAAAATCCTGCATCGCGCAAGCAGAGTTTACCGTGCGACTAGCATTTATTATACTATATTCTTATTTACAACGACCCGACATGCAATGTTCAGGCAGCCCACCAGACACAATACCCCTCTGGACGGAGGATCCTCCCTTTTCTATGGAGATTGAGTGAACTATACACCCTTTCCCTCATATGTATATCCTTAATTTTTCCGCCTTACAAGAATATTCAGAGCTAGCTGCGCCCCGCGGTCTTACCCGCACAAGTCTCGACCCTGTATGAAAATCGGGATAAAAAGTATCCTATGTACCTACTAATAAATTTCATCCAAATCCTTTCAGCCATTTTGGCGTGAAAGCGTAATAATATAAAATTTAATCTTTTCTCTTTATTATAATATTAGTTTAGATTTAGACTAACGATTGTTATTCAATTCCAGATTCACACAAGACTAGCAAGAACTCTAGTGAAATGCTTTCCGAAACTGTCATTGGATGTCGTCGAAGGGGAGGAGTATTTAGGCAAGTACCTACATTACCACTAACTGGTAGATAGCCTATAATGTTCCCTTGGTTCCCACCGCTTCCGTTTGGACAGGAGGCCTCTGTCTTTGTAAGAGAGAGTGGGCCATAATGCATATATCACGCGGGCCCAGTGCGGGTTGATAGATGTTGTCTTTTATTTTTCTGCTATAGGTCATGCTGGTTTCCTCACTAGCTTGTGCGTTATTAAAAAAAGAATAAAAAAAAGTCATTTATTCAAACTAGGCTGAGAATCAACACTTTTTTAACGTCAAAATTACATAAGACAGTCTTTCAAAACGCCCGCCCTTCACCACTTCCTAGTGCTTTAGCTAACATAGACGTATACGTCTATGTTAGCTAGGAAGAAGTGGCGAAACAAACACCCCAGCAGAATACGGGGTGGCGGGGACATTGACGCGCAACATCATGGATTCAGTACATGATTATAATAATAATATAATATAACTAGCACTTTGCCCGCGACTTCGTCCGCGTGTATTTAGTACTTTCCACTAAAAATTTCGACATTTGTGTATGATCTTTATTATTTATTTAGATAAATAAGTATTCGGGACAATTTTTAAGTTTACCTATAGATCAAAGGAATCAGATATTTCAAATAAACTGTATCTCTGCTTTTCAACCCCACAGGGGTGGAATTTCGAAAAACCGTTTGGGATGTGTTCATAACTTGACTCAAAAACCCATACCCTTTTTCGAGTCAATAGAAGAAAGCAGTAAAATCCACCCCTTAAACTTTATCACCGTTTCCACCTTGATAGGAGTCGATTTTTGAAAAACCCTAAAACATATTTTTTTTATTTTTTGTTTTAGTAGTACCGAGTTTCATACATACATATTTTTCTAACCTATTATTACTTTGTCACCCCCTACATCCTCTGTGAGAGGTTTTTTTAAACTAAAAGTGACAATCTTAATTATTTACTGAGCCAAATATTGCCAAGTTTCAAGTTTACTAACCAAATGAATAAGATTTTTCATATAAACTGTATCCCTTCTTTTTAAACTCATAGAGGTGGAATTTTGAAAAATCGTCTGGGATGTTTCTATAACTTGACTTAAAGATTATTTATACCAATTTTCCAGTTAATCAAGCCACGTAATAAAATACTCCCCAGTGAAATCGACTACCACCACTCTTTACATCGTTAGAAGTAGATTTTTGAATAACCCTGGTACACTTTATTATTATTTATTTTGGTTGGTTGGTGGTGAGTTTTGAGTTAATTGGACCGCGCGTTAAAGTTCTTCCATACAATATTTGACACCCCGAATCTCCATTTAGGGTAGCTTAGAATTCCAAATAATGACGAATTTTATAAATCAGTATTTGTGCCAAGTTTCAAGTTCTATACATTTTTTTTTTTGAGTTATTCAAGCCACTCACTAAAATCCCCTTAAAAATCGAAGTCTGGGTCAATTTTCGAAAACCCCATACACTTATTATTGATTATTTTCCGTCATAAGTATTAATACTGAGTTTCGAGTTAATCGGACCACGCGTTAAAATTCTTCCACAGAAACTTTAACACCCCTAAACCCCCTTTGAGGGGTAGTTTTGATAAACGAATAATGATAAACTTTATTAGTTGCTTGGGTAAGTATTCTTGCCAAGTATCAAGTTTATTAATTAAATGAATAAGATTTTTGATATAAACTGTACCCCATTTTTCACCCCCACAGGGGTGGAATTTATAAAAATCGTTTGGGATGTGTTCATTACTTGACTCAAAGATTATTTATACCCATTTTCGAGTAAATCAAGTCACGCAGTAAAATCCTTCCCTGTAACTACCCCTTTTCACGCAGTTATGGGTAGATTTTCGAAAAACCCAGATACACAATATTCTTTATTTTTGGTCTTAAGTATAAATACTGAGTTTCGAGTTAATCGGACCACGCGTTAAAATTCTTCCATACAAATTTTGACACCCCCCAATCCCCCTTTAGGGGGTAGTTTAGAAAAACAAAAAATGCCAACCTTCATAATTTACTTAGATAAGTATTCGTGCCAAGTTTCAAGTTAATCGGACCGCTCGTTAAAATTCCTCCATACAAATTTTGACACCCCCCAATCCCCCTTTAGGGGGTAGTTTAGAAAAACAAAAAATGTCAACTTTCATAATTTACTTAGATAAATATTCGTGCCAAGTTTCAAGTTTATTAACTCAAGGAATAAGATTTTTCATACAAACAAAATCCCCCCTTTTCACCCCCTTAAAGGTTGAATTTCCAAACACCCCTTCTTAGTGCTCCCCTACATTATAAAAGGAAGCTGTGTGCAAAATTTCACACTCCTAGTCCCAGTAGTTTCGGCTGTGCGTTGATATGTCAGTCAGTCAGTCAGTCAGTCAGTCAGTTTCTCCTTTTATATATATAGATTTTCCTTTTATGAAAACCTTAAATATTAATTATGAACACCCAGCGTTGAAATATCTCGTAGGTTATTAAAAAAGAAATTGCTGTTCATATATTTCGACCACGTAGGTATTACACTTTTCTATTTTTTATTCTATGATACAGCCGATTTTTTTTTTTTTTGATAGCCGACCAAAAATTTCTACGCTAGCCGTCTAGGATCATGTGCTGAATTCATGATAAGGGGCCGTCTCCACGAGCGAGAGAATCGCGGCGATAGTCTCGCCGTGCTATCAAACTTTCGCCGCGATGATATCGCCGTGTGGAGACACGTTCTAAGAGAGTGTATAGAAATACGTGCCACGACGGTATTATCGCCGCGATTCTCTCGCTCGTAGAGACGGCCCCTTACAGTTAGCAGGTCGATATCCCTACCACCCTACGATGAAACCACATTTGGTTGAAATGTCGACAGTTTTAAAATGATTTGTGCAACGTAAGGGATTTCAAGATTGCCAACATTGATGAGCCACCACCCATTTCTAGAGAAACTTGTGACTTAAACAAGTGGTGGAATATTGTTCATTTTTATGTTGAAGGGGCCAGTTCTCTACACCTGGCTATAGCGTACAGCAACAACGAGCTGGTTCAAGACTTAGTGGAAGCGGGCGCCGACGTCAACCAGAGAGCTATCGGTAAGTTCCAAATAGATACGTGAATATTTTAGTTTTATTGTTTTAGATACCTACTTCTATATTTTTAAGAGCATCAGAATATCCTACGTTTCCTTATCTTAACCGAAGTCAATGATTTTTGTTATAAAATATTCCAACTCGACTTTTTTTTCATACTTATAAATCTTGTACAGGGTGGCAAACTGTAATCACGAGCTTAGCACATGATTCTAGAGAAAACTTCCGCGCTAGGGGGTGCAGAAATGTAAAAAAAAAATTTTCTATAAAAGTGTAATACCTACGCGGTCAAAATGTATGAAACAGCAAATATTTTTTTTAATAACCGATGAATCATGTCAACACAATAAGTTTTCAGAATCATGTTTTGAATCCATGGTAACAGGATACACATCCATGTCCCTGCCACCCTGTATAGCGGGCACAGCTTATACCCATATGCTGTGCCCAAAACTCTGCCCGCCCTGCAACTGTGCCGCACAGCTAGTCTATTTTGATTACATGTTCTGCCAACAGGCAGTTTCTTCCTCCCCCGTGACCAACAACGCGTGCCTCCAGCGAGGCAGACGAATTACGAAGGTCTGGCGTACTTAGGCGAGTACCCACTAGCGTGGGCGGCTTGCTGTGCCAACGAGGGAGTGTACAACCTGCTCTGTGACTCCGGAGCCGACCCGGACGCACAGGACTCGTTTGGGAACATGATCCTGCATATGGTAGTTGTTTGTGATAAATTGGTGAGTTTGGTTGCTTGTGAGTGTTGTGTAGGCTTTATGTAGTGTACTCGAACGAGAACACTCAGCCTCTTTCCAGATCGTCCAACAGAAAAAATATTCAATTTTTTTTTTCTCAATATCTCGCGGGGGTATTTTACATCACCTCATGGTTTTCGACTAGAGCAACAATTTCTTTCTAGAAAAGATTTTCATCCGAGCTACCATTTTGGAAATATAGAGCGTTTTACATAAAATAAAATAAAATTTGGAGTCCCATAATTCAGAAATGGTGCGTCGCAGGGCCATGCTTCTCAGAACCTAAATAGTTTATATAGTTAATGTTAACCCGAAACTGCAATAAAATTTTCAGATACTTATCCGAAAAAAAAATTCAAGTAGTCTCAAAAAAATTTTTTATAAGTACAATAAATTTTTTTTTGGTTTTCATCGCTGCCCCTAAGCGTATACTCGAACTCCTAAAACTCCGCCCCTAAGACGACCCACTGACCCAGCTTTTTTATTGTATCTTATCATACGAGTACCTCTCTGCCCAATCCTTCGGAAAAACAGGCATATTAATATGTCATGTTATGTAGTGATTTTAATTTACAATAATTTCATTTAAAAAAAAAACGTGTGCGGTCAGGGGTCCCCCGTCAGGAACGACGTTCCTTACGCGATTCTCGCACACGCACACACTCGTATAATAACAGACAGTGTGAATTTAATACGCGTTTTGAATACACAGCCATCTAGTATAAGTTTTTAGAAGCTCTCATAAAGTTGTTGCCATCGTGGATTTTCATTTTGACCTCACTCACTATTGGCTTCAGCCACGGCCGTAGCTAGGGGGGGGGCATTGTGGGGCAATGCCCTACCTTGAAATCTCAATGCCCTACCTTAAAAATACCAAAAACTAAGATAAATTATTATAATTTTAAAGTGTTTGTTCATAGTTTGAGATAAAAAAAAATTGTAGCGATAGGTATAGGATAGGATAGCACTGCAGTGTGCGAATCTACGTTTTCAACTTTAACTGCAATCAATAGGCCTCAAAGGCTGTCAATGGGTCACGAGAGAATGGCTATGGTATTGCTGGCCTTTGAAAAAAAAAGAACATAATCAGTTAATCTGAACGAAGTTCTTCGCATTTTTAATAACATGGCGAATCGTAGAGTTCAGCTGTTTTAAATATTTTTTATTGTTATGTTAATTATTATAATAAGTTTTCAGAAACAACAGTATTTTTGGTCGTATCTATTTACTCGTATCACCCCACCCATCAATTAATTATCATATTACCTCACTCTCACTCAGACGTGGAGATCCACGAGATTTGGATGTAGAGATCTACATCCAAATCTGGAAGTTCAACCATCTTGTTCGCTTTTTCTTCATCATTGAGGATTTAATAGTTCTTAGATCCATGCTCGTGCTCTGTCACAGAAATTATTTGTCTACGAATAGCTATTGAATGTACATCACTGACCTAGAGGTCAATGATATACATGGTGATTGATTTAGGAGCCCGTACTTCGAGGGCAGATCAATTATGATAATTTTTTTACTTTTGCCCTACCTGTAATCAATGCTGCCCTACCTCAAATTTGACTCTAGCTACAGCCCTGGCTTCAGCACCCTCGAAAATCATGAAAACTATACCTATCTCAGAGAGAGAAAGCCGCATAACGCTTTTTCGTTACGTGATGATTTCTACCAGTTTACTCCTACAACAAGCCGCTTCATTCCAAATTATACTCACTGTTTCCTCATACAAGGACATGTTCGGCTACGCACTGCGGCACCCGAAGGTCCCCGCAAGCAACGGTCGTATGAACCTGGCGGGATTCACGCCGCTAACACTGGCCTGCCAGCTTGGCCGAGCGTCCGTCTTCCGGGAGATGTTGGAACTGTCTGCGAAGGAGTTCTGGCGATACTCCAATATCACCTGCTCTGCCTACCCGCTGAATGCTCTGGATACCTTGCTGCCTGATGGGAGGACAAGTGAGTTTTTTTTTAATTTTTTTTTTTATAAGGCAACTAAGACGTTTAGTATTCAATGCACAATAGGTTTGATTTTGGCATAGGTACGACCGTCCGTAGACCCGGTTTGACGCCGGGCTTAGCTCCGGCGCAAAACCGTCTCGTGGGCATGAACGCTTAATGTCCCATAGTCCCAAGCAAGCTGCCAAATTGCAGCCACTGCAGGTTGAGACTTAAATTCAGGGCTTTCACTTACTGATTTAGAAATATTTAAGTTTTATAATACAGAGCTTGGTGGTCCACAAATTAAGATAGCGATGTACTTAAGTAGGTACCTACTTAAAACACAATAGTACAATTTAACAAACCCGTTATAAATCTCATGAAAATCAACTAGTAATTTTAAGTAGGTACCTACTTAAGTACATCGCTATCTTAATTTGTGGACCACCAAGCTCTGTATTATAAAACTTAAATATTTCTAAATCAGTAAGTGAAAGCCCTGAATTTAAGTCTCAACCTGCAGTGGATGCAATTTGGCAGCTTGCTTGGGACTATGGGACATTAAGCGTTCATGCCCACGAGACGGTTTTGCGCCGGAGCTAAGCCCGGCGTCAAACCGGGTCTACGGACGGTCGTCAGTCGTGTATGAAACTCTATGAAGCTAACCACACGACGCCGGCGCTAGAGCCGGCTCGCCGTGCAACCGGGCACGGTGCTCGCCTCGTATACGCCCGGCGCGCAGTGGAGTATGGCGGTGTGTGAGCGCATGCACACGAGACCGGACCTACGAGCGGTGCGTGCACCGGGCTCCCAACGCAATGGAGATCACAGGTCGTGTACAAACCGTCTAGTGTGCACGGTCGGACGGTTTCCACCCGGGCGCCGGCAAAAAACCGGGCCGTGTTAAAACCGTCTCGTGGGCATGAGTGCTAAGGCGGTACCCCGACCAAATCGCACCTTCGGAACAGTAGTGACGTACTTATCTCAAAAAATATTTTTTTTTTGGGAAAACGAAAACAAAGTTTTGAAACTACAAATTTTCAACTATCAATCAACACCTAACAAAAAAAAAATAAATTATTAAATCTGCACCCTAATTGCGTAACACACTATCAATCGGAATCGGAATCAGAATCATTTCGAAGCCAATTGCTAATCCATGTTGCTTCATAAGTTCGAAAATTTTGTCTGCTCAACACGTAAATAACGCAATGAATGTTGTTGAACTGTCAAAATGAAACCGATTCCGATTGATAAAGTGTTACGCAATTGCCCCGCAGTTTAAAGTTGAAAGTTTGCAGTTTCAGATGATTTTTTGAGATACGTCACTTCTGTTCTGAAGGTGAACCTTGAGCATTCGCGACAGAGATAGAGAGCGACACGACTTCCTCGTACGAAAGGGATGCAGCGTACCCTGTGCACGCCTCTTTATCATAAAACTCGCAAAATTTTTGAAATTATTTTAATACAAAAAGAATAGCGATCTTTTTAAATAAATTAAAACATGGATTATTTAGATTTTTAAATTATCTATCCATTGGTGAAATCCTCAAATTAATAGAACGTCAACCTTAGCAAAAGATGAATGCAATCAATAATTTTAGTCACTTTTTTAAAAGGAGATTTTAAATGTGTTAGTAAAATATAAAAACAAATAATAACGGGCAATGTAATGATAGGATATCGAACATTATAACGTGCTTTCAGATGTAGTTTATTTCTTATAATTATTGAGTTAATAGCCTCTGAATAACGAAGAAAAACGCGATTTTGGTCGGGGTACCGCCTTAAGGCGATTATAGCCTCGAATGTCCTTGAGCGTTTGGGCGGAGCATAGGCGAACTCAGTGCCTCACCCCGCGCGCCCGCTTACCTCCCCAATGTCAAAGAGTGTCGTACTCGTACGTAGTGCATGCAGATGCGGCGTGGGACGCATTTTATCTTAGGCAGTTTTATGACGCTACTTACTGAGTGTAGATGGATCGAGAATACGTATAATATTTATGTTGTGAGTATGAATGCTATTGTACAGTAAAAATACTGCTTTCTTAGAGACAAATAAAAAATAAGAATAATACTCGTATCAATAAAAAACGTTTATTCAGTATACAGTTCGTTTTTTCACGTATACCGATTATAAAAATATACAATTACAAAAAAATAAAAAACTTATGACTAATACCGCTTTTAACAGTGGTAGTTTTTAGGGTTCCGTACCCAAAGGGTAAAAACGGGACCTTATTTCTAAGACTCCTCTGTCCGTCTGTCTGTCTGTCACCGGGCTGTATCTCACGAACCGTGATTGCCAGAAGAATACCATTATTATAGTTTCAAACTCAAATGGGTCCCGCCTGCTTCCAACTATTATTTAATTTAAAATGGGCTTGTTTTTTGCTTTTATAGCAGTTAGTTTTAGTATAAGGTTGCAGCCGGGTTTTTTAAACTCAAACTCAGATTTAGTTCTTGGTAGGTGTTTTTTTACGATTTGTCACTTTGAATTAATTTTTACCATATTATAAGTTGTATATATTTTTGTAATCACCTTTTAAAACCTTTTATTTTGATACCCCACTCGATAGGTTATGAGAAAATAAATTTTTTTGAAGAAATAATATTGCGCCAAAAATCCGCCATTTTGTATTTTTTATTTTGATATACCCAGTGTCACTCTCACAGTACATACAAATCTAACGACACCTCTCAAGCTAAAATCCATCGAGCCGTTCAGGTCGCAGAGCGTGCCAAACAATTATACATACATACATACATAATATGTGTTTATGTATGTATAATTGTTTTTCGAGAGTATATATTATACAGGGTGTAAGGAGAACGCTTCCGAAGCCTGGACGTACATTATATACAACCTATATGCAAACGAATACCAATAACCTTTCGCTTTAAATTGATTATTTTCAAGACTTCATATTTTGTAAACGCGCAATGGAAACCGTACAAAACGTGAGGTCACTGACACGCAAAGCGACGACGCGCCACCACGTGACCAAGCGCCCGCCCGTCGCGGGCGCCGAGCGCTCCGTACGGCCGAGTCACGGGATTTATACGGAATTTACAAATATCACTTTCAAAATGCCCACCCCTACGACACTTCACAAAATTATGAATTTTAATCGCATTCGTAGCCCACTGTTAAACATTAAAGCTGACAGAGGCATTTTACGTACCTGTCTAAATCCTTTGCGACCTTATGAGGTTTGGCTCGAACTGCGCTCCATTCATTTCAATACACAGCTGGGCCCGTCGCTGTGTGGACCGGTGAACACGAGGCATTAGTGTAGGGTCCTCAACACATTCTTCGCGTAGTTTATTAAAAACGCTCACTATTCTGCCCCGCATTTCGTCAGCACTGTCACATTCCCGATCAAACACTCTTTCTTTCACATACCCCCACAAAAAGAAGTCCAGAGGTGTTAAGTCGGGTGAACGAGCCGGCCAGGCGTGCGGCCCCAGCCTTCCGATCCAGCGGTTATCAAAAAGCTCAGTGAGACGCTCGCGGACAGGGCGCGTAACATGCGATGGAGCGCCATCGTGCTGGAACCATGCTCGACGAAATTCAGCCAGCGATACATTATCTAGCATATCTTCTAAATGTCCATTTATAAAATTAAAAACGATAAAACAGCACTAATAACGTAACAAAAATAATAACTAAAAAACAAAAATAAAACAGCACTAAAAACGTAACTAAAACAAAACAGTATACGATTCAATAGCGATGGATCGATTAAAAGTAGCGCACGTGCGCTCACGAGCCGAGTCGGAAAGGAACTAAGTAACTAACCTACAGTCTTTTATTACTAAAGAAGTACTAAGAAGATCAAACATGCCGCCTGCGTCTGTTGCCGGCCGACAAACGATACCGCCGCCAGTACCAGTACGCACCGTTTCGCCCCGCGCACCCCGCGCCGCCGCCGGCGCCGGGATCGGGACCGCCAACGCTCGGTCATCCACCGGCAGTCGATTGCCTACTCCGTCGGCGAATGCACGTGCAAATTTTCTAAATTAATAATTACGTTTCGCAATCTAGTGTACCTAAATCTCAGTTTTCTCTTCTAATTCTTGATACTGTATCGTCCTAGTGCTTGTTTCTACTCATTCTGTAAACTGTAATTTCAATTTTGTTGCTGTGCAAAATTTTAATGGACGACTTAACAAAGTTGCTTGTAAAGTCAATGTCTTTGTACATAATCAACTTTTTATACTTTTCTTTCTCAATCACAGTAGGTATCTAATTACCTTCGATATGGGGTCTCAAGGTTAAGCAAAGTAAACTGGATTTTTCTGATTTGTAAGCAAAATTTGCGAACATTCCGATCAAAATAAAATTGTAACCCTGTTCAAGGGGAAAATCATTACGATCCTTGCATGAATGGAATCCGAAAGCACATATCGCACAACTAGGTAGAAGCACAGAATACTTAAAGTACAACGTACAGAAAGGCCACTCCCTTCCCCCCGCACTAACATCAGTTACCGCACCTCACCCCGCACTTCGGCGTATTCGTCGCAGTTCTTTAACAAGAGCGCTCGCAAACACAAGTACCTCACGCACACATTCATACGTATACAAACGTCATTTTTTAATGTAGTAGTAGGTAGTAGGTAATTATTTTGCGAGCGTTGTATGGAGTGTCCGGGGTGTGGTAGAAGTGAACTGAAAAGACATTTGCTTCAAGCGATCGAGTAAAAGTTAGGAGTTCATGAGGATTGGAACACAGCACCGCCCGCGCTGCACAACTTAGCCGTCAGCCGTCGTGTACGGTGTAGCGCGTCACGTGGACTTGGGGTCGTCGGCCGCGCTGCCGTCGGCGAGCGCGCGCGCACTTTGAACCCGAGGTCATGCGCGAGCGTCAGCTGATATTTATTTACGAATACATTGCTTGTTAGAGTTGTAAAGAAAAAAAATGTGTTTAATCGCAAATAATGGTTGTATTTAACTGTTTTCACAGCATAGTGTACGAAAAATGCTAAAAAAAATTGGTAAAATTGTTCATTTTTTTTCCTGATTTTTTGATGGTATTGTATCGAGAATCACTAGCCCTATCACCTGTCTTCGTTTTCGGAAGCGTTTCCCTGGCACCCTGTATACTCTCGAAAAACATAACCGTTCTTCTGGCTATCACGGTTCGTGAGATACAGCCTGGTGACAGACAGACAGACGGAGAGAGGAGTCTTAGTAATAAGGTCCCGTTTTTACGTTAAGAGTGGTAAGTATTAGTCATAAGTTAGTTTAAACATTTTTTTTGTAATTGTATTTTTTTATAAACTGTATACGTGAATAAACGATCTGTATACTGAATAAACGTGTTTTATTGATAGATATTATTATTATATTAGTATTCAAATTATTCAATAGACAATAAAATAGCGTCCACTCGCAAACAAACTATCACTACTACTAATACTATCAACGTCCAAGCGTAAACGAACAGTCCGAGTGTACTATCTGCGCTATTTAGTCTTTGCCACAAAAATGCAGATCGGAGCGAGCCGACATGCGACACAACCTCCCCGTGCGAACGATACAGCGAGACTGACCGGGCGGCAGCTGCCCGCGCCCGTATAGGTAAAACCATGGTGTTACTGATTTTTTCCCACTTAAATAATAATTATTAAAAAAAACAAACTTAATTTTTATAAACCATTAAATTTGCTATAATTTGGTGAAAGAATCATCAAAATCGCTTCAGGCGTTTGAAAGTAGAAAGAAAATTCTTGCGTAAAATAAGAGGATGGATATGATTTTTTATTGTTAAAACTAACAGTAATATTAAAAAAAATCAAACTTAAATTATATTTGTAAACATATGTCACATATCATATATTTTTTTTAATATATTTGGGCTATCCATTTGGGAGAAGTAGGCCTTCAAAGAGAGGTCTACTTTGAAGTTTGGCGTAACCATTCGCCTTAAGCTCCGCTCACTTCCCCCCGCAACCCACCGCCCGATTATTCTGCGAAAACGCTCACGTACGTTGAGTCGTTGACCAACCGACTGTATGTCGTAGCTTGACTGAGGAGGTAAAGTGTAGGGAAACTATAAGCCGTAAGTTGATATTTGAACAAAATGTACAAATTAAAACATTATAGACTTACCTAGGTAAATTCCTTGCGCGAAACAACGTTATTTTACAATAATACGTGTGTCGATAAGAGACAACGCGCCTCGCGGCGCGCAGACTGTGTCAGCGGTGAGGAGCGGGGGGGAAACGTGAGGCACGCGCTAGGTAGCCGATATCAGGCGACGGAGGGGGAACGCGGGGAGCGGGTGTACCGCGTCAGATGCGCCTAGCAAGGCTACCAACCCACCTAACCCAACCGTTTCGTTTTAGTTTCGTTGACCGATCACTCCTTTCCCGCGTGTAATCGTGTGCTGTAATTGTGATTACTCCCCTCGCACTCAATGTGGTGAGCACAGAGTACCTAAATTATAGCCGCTAATGACACCACATTTGTACTAAGTAGGTACTATAAGTATCTACCTACTTTCATAATTTAATTTGACCCTGTAAAATTTAGCAAAGGACTAAGGGGTTTATTAGATGATTAAAGTTAAATGACGTTTAAACGTTAAAAATGTATGATTGAACAGTTGCATTTATGAATGAAGGGGTACTTACTACTTATTTTTGTAGATGTCACGATATCTGTACCTACACTGATAAAAGTAACCTGTACCTACACATCAAAATAAAACGCAATAAGTAGGTAATTTAATATCGAAGCATATCGGCTGCAATTTGTCCCACTGTCTGACCCACCCTACCTGCGTCGCGGGGTTGCAACTTTACACAATAGTTCTTGTACATACCTACCTAGTAGTGAAACGGCCAAGATTCATATTTTGACTATGAGGTGTAGAGTTTGTGAAGTTAGGGCACAGAGGGCGTGTAGAGTTAGAAGCTTGGCTCTACACACGGAATAGAAAAAACAATTAAGTATAATAATATTACATAGACCGTACTACCTACCTAAATAATTTGCTTTAGTATTATCATACAGTACCCATTACGATTGTGTTTGAGTTATAAATGTTGTAGTACTTGTAGTCTCAAAACATAACTCAAACACAATCGTAATGGGTACATGATAATATGATAATACATGTAGTAAGTAGTGTAGTATGTAGTCTCAAGCTTTGAAAGGCGAATCGCTAGCCTCATAAAGTCTCAATAAAATTGGGTAAGTAGGTAGGTACCTATTTGTGTTAATGTAGGTATTAGCTCAGGTTAAGTGCATTTTGTTGGTAAAATAATGAACGAAAATGTTTCAATTAAAATAAGCATTTTTGTAAAGGAAAAAAATGCACTCAACTATGCGCTTCAAAAATGCGGTGCGTCTGTGGTAGCGGTGACTAGAGACCACGTAGAGCGTGATGTATGTACGTAGGTAGGTACTTTGAATAGAAGGATTTATAAATGATCGATTCTTACCATACATGTGCTAGGTACAGACGCCAGCACATCAACCTACACCTAACTGTCACATTTTCCCTATCAACTTTGAACCTTATGCTTCAGTGATAAAGTTGAAAATCTATTAAAGAAATTTGACAGATTGTAGTAGGTTGATGTGCTGGCGTCTACGTCTGTACCAATGTGTAGGAAAATGAAGACCGCTTATAGGTATTAAATTTTCCTACTCCAAAAATCTTGAACACCGGAATGTACTCTTATAGATTGGAACTCTGCGTTATTCATAATCCTGAACGGTACGAAACAAGAGCATCTCAACATGTTGGACGGCGGCATCATTCAGAGGCTTCTCGAAGAAAAGTGGAAGACGTTTGCTCGAGTACGTATAATGTCCTTGTTGTAGTACCTTCACACGACGACATATCAACTGTGATATCAAGCTATACATTTCCAGTGTACGATAAGGGTCAGTTCACACCGCGACGCGACGCGGCGCGCAGTTTTCAAGATAGCAATACAATTGAGGAGCAATCATTCAATTATTGTTTTGTCCATAAATTAACGAAATACAACTGAGTATGGAGAAATATCATAATTACAGTAATTATGATTTCTCCATACTCAGTTGTATTTCGTTAATTTATGGACAAAACACTAATTGAATGATTGCTCCTCAATTATAGACCTTATCTACTACCTACACCAAAAGATACACATCAGAGAGGAGGGCCGCGCGGCGTCGCGCTGCGCCGCGCGGCGTAGCTCGACGTAGTGTGCACACAGAATTGTGTACCTTTTTGTGTAGAAGGTAAGGTCTATAATTGTATTGCTATCTTGAAAACTGCGCGCCGCGTCACGTCGCTGTGTGAACTGACCCTAAGCCTGTACAATGCGAGGTCAGCTAAAACTGGAAATTTCGGTGACGCGAACCCATAAGATTTTCCCCTACCAAAAATCTCTCAATCAACTCAGCCTATCGCAGTCCACTGCTGGACATAGGCCTCTCTCAGACTGCGCCACAGCACCCTGTCCTCCGCCTTCCGCATCCAGTCTACCCCAGCCACCTTCTTTAGGTCGTCCGTCCATCTAGCTGGAGGGCGTCCCTCACCGCGCAAAAAAAAATTTTTACGTCAACCAGCCTTATAAAAAATATAGAATTAAGATACAGACATGTAAATAATCAAAGGATACAACAGCGAGTGACGCAAACTCGGGAATTTGTCCACCCCCCTCGTACGTAAGGTTCGAAAGGCTAAGGTCAGATTCCAAAACTAACTGCTGTAAAACGTTAAACGAGTTGGAGCTTTTCGTCATATAACTCATAACTCGACAAAGTAAGTTCTCTTTCTGTGTAGTGGTCAAAAGAAAACAAAACCTAGTCAAAATATGGTGCAAAAATTTTGAGGCTCGCTTCGCTCGTTTTTACATTCCACATTCTTTTGCTTTTCTTCTAAGAATCTAACCTATTCGAGAGTACCTATGCAAAATTTTCAAGGTCACATGCAAGTAAGACCTAACTTAAAAAAAAAAAAAAAAATTCTAAGACATATGACATCCACCAACCCGCACTGGGCCCGCGTGGTAGATTATGGCCCACTCCCTCTTACAGAAAGAGAGCCAATGTTTAATTCTCTTTGGTCCCAGCAGTGAGAATACCTATTATAGGCTGATATAATGCTTATGCTTGTCATTGCAGAACAAATTCCTAAAACGTCTCCTAATCCTAATGCTACATCTCCTCCTCCTGTCCCTCTCCGTATACCTCCGTCATAGCAGTGCCGAGGCCGATGCTCACCCCGACTGGGGCCTCGAGGTCGCTGACGCGAGGAGTGGCATCCGGCTGGCAAGTGAACTGGGCACTCTGGCCAGTACCCTGTGCTATATTATACTGCAGCAGGGAGATGAGTTGAAGAATCAGGGGGTGGTGGCTTATTTTAAACAGTTGGTGAGTGTTTTTTTTTAAGTTCTAAACTCGTAACGTTTACGTACCTAACCGTATTAATTATTAAGAGGGAAGCGTCGGGGTAGCCCGCGAAATTCAAATTTTCTCTGACTATTTCATGAAAATTATCAATTAATAAGATTGTTTGTATACTTAGGTTATTTTAATTCTGTAAATACCTACATACTTGTTACGTTCGCGAATTATAATTTGTTCAACATACATCCTGACAGCTGACACTGACCTGCAAATTACAAAAAAACGTACGACAATTTGTTTTTCGCGGGCTACCTAGAGTACCTAGCGTATCCAACCACAGCAGCCCTCGGCGCCCTCGGCTAAGGGTAATTACATGCTGAAGATGCCTCACTGCGATACTTCACGGTCGCGGTTTGGCTCGCAGTTTTGTCACTGCATCGCCCAGGCTGACTGGTAGAAAATGCCTCAGGAATTTAGTCCGCCCTTGTACAGTATTTTTTTTACTTCTGCACATAAAGTTTTATTAAAATAAATAAATAATTGCGTAACACTAACAGTAGCAATGGCTTTCATTTTGACTGTTCAACAACATTCATTGCGTTACTTATGTTGTTGAGCAGAAGGCCAATTCCCGTAATTAGAAACGTTCAAAATCTAATCGCAATCTCATATTAGCGACAACAGTCGATGTCAAAAATATAGGGAAATTAGTGGTATTTTTGAAAGATTGAGACTGAGATCAGACTGTGAACGTTCTTAAAATTACGAGAGTTGCCCCTCTGATACATTCATCAAACATATGAAACAATGGATTAGCAATATCCTTCAAAATTAATCAGATAGAGATTGATCTGATAGTGTATGGAGATTAATATTTTTCCCTTTGCCCCAGATCCACGAACCAGCGAAGTTTATCTTCCTGATTTCAAACCTGCTACTGTTAGCATGCATACCAGCGCGGCTGATGCGACAACCGATGCTAGAGGCAGCACTGCTGATCTTTCTACTGCCAGGATTCTGGTTTCTGCTTATGTTCTTCGCTGGGTAAGTCCTACCTCACATATTATGGCTTTTATAAAACGCAACTTTTGTCTGCCTGTCCGTAAGTGCGCTTATAAATCAAGAACCGCTGCTCGCATATACCTACCTACCGAATAATTTTTTATTCATAGATCTTTGTGGTAAAGTTAAAAACGTCTGTGTCAGTCTGTGACAAGCGCTTTACTTTGTGTCAATTATTCATTACCACTGCTCTCAAAACGGTGAAGGAAAACTTCGCGAAGAAACCGCCATATGCTAGAATAAAAAAATCGAAGACATTTGACATCTAACAACCCGCACTGAGCCTGTGTGGTAGATTAGTACGGCCCACTCCCTCTCACCCAGAGGCCTCCCTCTGAGGAGGTTCTCTCTGGCCGAGAGGGGGCCTGTGTCCCAGCAGTGGCAACATTATATAGACTGATTATGCTAAGCAGTTTGTTCCTCTGAAAAATACAAACAAGCTTGGTGTTTAAATGTGTTTTTTTTTCGGCAGTGCGGTCAAGCTGACGGGTCCGTTCGTGACGATGATCTACAGCATGATCACGGGAGACATGTTCACCTTCGGCATCATCTACTCCATCGTGCTGTTCGGGTTCTCGCAGTCATTCTATTTCTTGTACAAAGGTATCTTGTCCTGAAAGTACGTTTACCTAAGTGTATTTATTAAAGAGGATAAAATACACTGGATAGACTTCTTGTAATAAATTAACTATTAAAATTAAAATATAATATCCTAACTCAACTAAAACTATTACAATAAACTAAAATATGGCGTCGAAATATTCCTCTGTATTGCTATCGACTGGCAATTAGTTCTCGAAGATTTTCACAGCCCACAACTTGTCATGATTTTTTATCGAATATGGTTTAGATTTTTGTCATTTCTGTTGAAACTTGTCCTTTCTACCATACCAACTTAGGTACTTTCGTCCTTAATCATATTAGTCTCGATATTTTGAAACCGCCTTGATTCATGAACATGATAATCAGAAACTCGTTTTCACAGTCAAGGCTAAAACGGCACCAATGAATGGATATTTAATTTGACAATGCCATAATACCTCTCAATTTGGTTGCAGGGTTCCCAAACGTGCAGTCCACATTGTTTTCAAGCTATCCCAGCACTTGGATGGCACTCTTCCAGATTACGTTAGGAGATTACAGTGTGAGTTAAATAGTTTACAATTTTTTTACTAACTAAGTAGCTGTGCCCTGCGGTTTCACCCGCATACGTGTCGATCCCGTGGGAATATCGGTATAAAAAGTAGCCTATATGTTAATCCAGGGTGTCAGCTACCTACATATCAAATTTTATCCAAATCCGCTCAGCCATTTGAGCGTGAAGAAGTAACAAACATATAAACACACACTCACAAACTTTCGCCTTTATAATATTAGGTGATATTAGTGTGATAAGGTAGGTACTCTTTGATTTATGATAGCCCCTATTACAGGTGTACGTTACCCCAGCAAGAAAGTGTCTCCTAGAGTTATAGGAGTAGAACGTATAATGTGTGCCCTATCTGCTGTAAATGTGCCCCAACATAAAAAATGTGTGCCCCCTGTCGTTTTGGAAAAAAACGGAAAAAACGATTCTTGCTGGGGTAACGTTTTTCTAGCAGGAAAATTCTAAACGAATGATCGGAGAGAGAAAAATTGTGCATGGCCAGAGAGCTTATATGTGTGCCAAAATGTGCCCACAAAAATAAAAGCTGTGCCCCTTCAGGTTTTCGAGATATTGCATTTCCTGCTGGAGTAACGTTTTGATGAATCGTATATCTCTACAACCATTGCATGTGCCCCTGTAGAATAAACATACACGAGTAGCTCTTAATGTGTGCCCCTTTGTGCCCCAATTAGATTTAAGAAAATATTTATAGTTTTCAAGTTATCGCGGTTTTATGAAAACCCGAAAAAACATCGCAACGCCTAAATTAGACAAGGCACAAGTTCGCTGAAAACTGTATTCGGTCCTTCTTGACGCTAATAATAACCATACAAAGTTTCAAAACTGTTCATGCATGCGTTTTTGAATAATCTCGCTAAAAGTCAAAACGATGGTGTCATAACTTTGACGGCAAAATACAAGGAACCGGCTCAATCCCAGATGTGTAGGTGTAAACCAAAATCATGTGCCTTTAGTCAGAAATATATGGTGAAAATATTCAGCTTGGAATGTTTCGCATTAAGTAAATATAAACAAAAAACCAAAATATGTAAGCAACGGCTGGTTATCCGACCAAATTTGAATGACTACTAAAAAGCGACGGATTCATACATATCGATGACCTTCTTTACTTTACTCACTAACCGGTTCACACGTGTTGTGCCTGAGTACACTGACGTAGAAAAGTAATAAGTAATAAAATAAAGTTGTTATTGGATTATATTCAACTAGCTGTTTCTATGACCTTACACATGATTAAGTACATTATAAATAGTAGCCTAAGTGCTATTCCAAGGTAAGCTATCTTTCGATTCAAAATTTCATTAAATACATCCAGTAATTTATGTGTGAACGAAAGAAATACATCCAGATATTTGCCAGGTCTTTGACCCAAAATTTGATTGGTCCCAATGTTTAAAAAAAAAAAAAGAAATGTGTGATGAATACCTACTACTAAAAAGAGGTAGCTCTTTTTTGTATATAAATAAAAAGCCCGTACTTGTCTTTATATATATATATATATATATATATATATATTTATTGATAAGCCGTAGGTTAGATAAATTAACAGTAAGTTTTTCATCATTAAGGAGGATGCTCCAACCAGCCCGCAAAATTCAAAATTTCTTGCGTTTTTTGCAATTTGCAGGCCAGTGCTAGGTTGTATGTTGATTAAAATATTATTCGCGGCTGTAAGACGTATGTATGTAGTTACAGAATTATAATCATCAAAATCACCAATACAACCCTACAAGTTCATAAAGGCGTAGGAACAAAAAAAACAGAAAAAAATTGAATTTTGCGGGCTGGTTGGAGCATTCACCTTACTTAATAGAAGATTCCCTTTTTTCGCCTCCCCACACCGCTGCATATATCTCTGGCCCCGCGGCATCCGCTGACGTCGTGTCGCAAGGAGTCGCTTTGTCTAGCTTGGAGAAAGTGAGACAGCTAGTACGCGTACGGTGTTAGTGTGACAGAGACAGTTACGTGTAACGTCGCTCTATTATGAATAATAGGTACGAAGTGTTTATTGACTGGGAAGTGCGTTTGGATTTTTTCTTGGTATTGGTAAACAGTTGCAGTTATGTTATGACGCCAAGGACACTGTTACCAACTGTTACGTTGAGTCACGCAGTTGCACTGATACTGTTTGTTTACTTTTTTTTTAAGTTGGTTGAAAGTGGCGTATTAAGCATTTTGTAACAATTATGTGGTTGTAGGGGTGTTGAATTTTATGGCACGATCTGCGGTGGTAAGTATTTAATGGCATTGTTTTGACTTATTTAAAAATACTTGTACACTTATCAAGTACTTGGATTTTTTTCATTACTTTATATAGATACTTATTTATTTTTGAACAAAAAATGTTCTAAATCATGTTTGTTTTGTTTTCATCTGAAAGGATATACATACTTTCCGATTGGTCCAATAGAAATTTCATCAAAATCGATTCAGTAATTTGTTTTCTTTTTTGTTTAATACGTATTTAATTCTCTTCTTGTGCTAGGTTGATGAAATATAACTTCTAGTTACAATGTAAAAAAATAATTCATGACAAGAATTCTTGTCCCCAAAACTAAGACTCGACCACAATCCGTCAACACTCAACATGTCACAGTCACAGGGCTGTATCTTTTTAGCCGAAATAGCTAAATACTTGATTAGATTTTTACAGAATGTTCTATGGCAGCTATAACAACAATAATATAAAAACCAAGCAGGGAGGAGTGGCATTTTGCCTATTGGCAAGTTGCATAAACTTCTAACTAGATGATGTAAGTAATAGTTTTGTTGATCTATAGAATATATGTATCTAAAAAAGTTCTGGCGGACCGATCAGGCGGAATATATCTATTTATTCAGGGCTAAATTTTATCACAACTGTATTTTCAACTTAATTGCTAGAGTACTTCTGGAAAAAATTGAGCACAAAATTTTATATCCACGGATATATACAAACTTACATCCTATAAAAATAGTGTAAATTTAATAGATTCAGGAAACTTTAAAACGTAAAGATAATATCAAAATTTCAATTTCGAGTTTTGGGCCAATTAAAATTTAATTAATATTTTTTTTACACAATATTATACTTATACTTAATACCGATCTGTGATTTTTTGTGATGCGAATTTACTAATTATATGTTAGACTTAGATGAAAAACTGATCTGTGATTAAAATAACAATGACTAGGTACACAATGTGCAAATAATTTCTAATATTTATAGGTAGGAACTTTGATCTGTGATTTGATGCAATAATTACTTAAAGAATTAAAATTAAGGGAATAAAAATAATAATTTCCACATCAACAAGCTGTTTCATTTATTATAATCACAAGGTGCATTTAATATATTTTTTAATTAGCCCCCAAAACTTTTGAACGCGACTGTACGGACAACAGCTTAGGTATAATACGTCCAATAAAGAAGGTCATCGATATGTATGAATCCGTCGCTTTTTAGTAGTCATTCAAATTTCGTCGGATAACCAGCCGTTGCTTACATATTTTGGTTTTTTGTTTATATTTACTTAATGCGAAACATTTCAAGCTGAATATTTTCACCATATATTTCTGACTAAAGGCACATGATTTTGGTTTACACCTACACATCTGGGATTGAGCCGGTTCCTTGTATTTTGCCGTCAAAGTTATGACACCATCGTTTTGACTTTTAGCGAGATTATTCAAAAACGCATGCATGAACAGTTTTAAAACTTTGTATGGTTATTATTAGCGTCAAGAAGGACCGAATACAGTTTTCAGCGAACTTGTGCCTTGTCTAATTTAGGCGCTGCGATGTTTTTTCGGGTTTTCATAAAACCGCGATAACTTGAAAACTATAAATATTTTCTTAAATCTAATTGGGGCACAAAGGGGCACACATTAAGAGCTACTCGTGTATGTTTATTCTACAGGGGCACATGCAATGGTTGTAGAGATATACGATTCATCAAAACGTTACTCCAGCAGGAAATGCAATATCTCGAAAACCTGAAGGGGCACAGATTTTATTTTTGGGGGCACATTTTGGCACACATATAAGCTCTCTGGCCATGCACAATTTTTCTCTCTCCGATCATTCGTTTAGAATTTTCCTGCTAGAAAAACGTTACCCCACCAAGAATCGTTTTTTCCGTTTTTTTCCAAAACGACAGGGGGCACACATTTTTTATGTTGGGGCACATTTACAGCAGATAGGGCACACATTATATGTTCTACTCCTATAACTCTAGGAGACACTTTCTTGCTGGGGTAACGTACACCTATTACAGCCCGATTCAAACTTTATGGCAGCTTCAAAACTCTAAAACTGTTGGATATTTAATTGAATTTTCGTGTGCAGACTTTGAACGTCATTTAGATAATACTAACATGAATGAGATACATTTGAAATAAATTGTTGTCGTATTGTCGTCTCCGCGTATAACTGGTGAAATGGGTGTAAGATAAGTACATACCTACTATAAGTAGGTATACATCTGCCTAATGGCGTGATAATCATTATGTATGTTTATGATTTGGTGATTATTTCGCCATTTTGGCCTTAAGGTGAATGCGTAGTTGTAGGCCGCGAAATTCAATTTTTCTTACGTTTTTTGCAATTTTCAGGTCAGTGTCAGGTTGTATCTTGATCAAAATATGATTCGCGACTATAACCGGTACGTATTTACAGAATTATAATAATTAGCATCATTAATACATCTTTCTAAGTTAGATTTCTACCGTTAAGAACAAATCTCGTATGGAAAAGTGTTTATGGTAGAAATCTAACTTAAAGAGATATATTAATGATTCTAATGACTATGATTCTGTAAATACATGTCTATTATAGTCGCGAATCATATTTGGATCAAGATACAACCTGACACTGATCTGCAAATTGCAAAAAACGTAAGAAAATTTAAATTTCGCGGTCTACCATGGCACATTCACCTTAAGGAGGATGCGCTAAAGTAACCCGCGAAATTTAAATTTTCTTAAGTTTTTAGCAATTTGTCAGTTTCATGTTGTACTTAGGTATGTTGGTCAAAATATGATTCGCGACTTGTAATCATTAGAATCCTCAATACAATCCTCTACGTTAGAATTAGCCGCAAATGTCGTGATTTCTCGTGAACAAGTAATTCAATAGGGTGAGCCGTGAGAGTTGTATGTTACGGTCGCGGATCAGCTTTTGATCAATATAAAATCTGCTACTGGCCTGTAAATTGCAAAAAACGTAAGAAAATTTGAATTTCCTGGGTTGCCAGACGCTTTCGCCTTTATTATACCAACAATAATGTTTTTCAGTACACGGACCTCAGTATGACAACGTACCCGAATCTATCAAAGACGGTGTTTGCGATATTCATGGTGTTTGTGCCGATCTTGCTGCTAAACATGCTGATAGCTATGATGGGCAACACTTACGCCCACGTCATCGAACAGTCCGAGAAGGAGTGGGTTAAACAGGTAACTAATATCATTAAACTATAATTGACTGCCCCGTTGGTCTAGTGGTCACAGGAGCGACTGCTGTGCATTCTGTGCATTGGGTCCTGGGTTCGGTTCCCAGGTCGGGCAGTGTTTTTGGGTTTTTTCATTAGGAATTTCTCAGTAACAGCCCGGAGTTTGGAAGTTGGTGGTGTGATACCTCTGTGCCTCGGAAAGCACGTAAAGCCGTTGGTTTCGGCTGTCATTCGTAGATTTTTGGCAGTCGTTCCCGATTGGATAGTCAGAAGCCTAAACTCTAAAGGCCTGACAACCAGTCTTACCCAGGGGTTCCTACCTTTTTAACCCAGTACACCGGTTGTGGAGGTAAGATAGGCAGTTGCTCGGTGCTCCATGTAAAATACTGGTATTCAGCTGCATCTGGATAGATTATTGAAAGCCGATTCGACCCCAACATAGTTGGGAAAAGGCTAGGCAGATTGACTTGTATTATTTACGTTTTTAGGGTTCCGTACCTCAAAAGGAAAAAACGGAACCCTTATAGGATCACTTCTGTCAGTCTGTCTATCTGTCAAGATCTTTTATCTCGTTAACGCGTGGGGGTATCGAGTTGAAATTAATCTGTCAAGCGCCGCTAATGAGACACAATTGATTTTCTATTGTTTCGTCGCCGATCGGCGAACCGCGCCGCTTGACCGGTTAAAAACATATACGTCTACAGTCCCTTGAAGCTGTGAAAAAAATCAAACTTCTAAGTTAACGTAAAAAAAAGATACGGACATTTATGCCGCAAAAAACGTATATTTCGACACTCTCAAAGGAATCAAAATTTATAGGGTACTTCCCGTTGACCTAGAATCATGAAAATTGGCAAGAAGCAAGGTTATGTAGCACAGGTAAAGGAAAAATCCGAAAACCGTAAATTTGTAGGTACATTAAAAAAGAAACCGTGATAAACATAAGTACCTACAAATTTGTACGGAACCCTCGGGTCGCGAGGCCGACTCGCACTTGACCGGTTTTTTTATTGTAATGTTATTGAGATCATTCGTAATTTTTAACCGACTTCATTAATAATTATAAAATATTTTTCTTTTAGTGGGCAAAAATAGTCGTATCACTAGAGCGCTCAGTGGCCCAAGAAGACGCCCACAAGTACCTACAAGAGTACTCGATAGGTCTGGGACCTTCTGACGACCCTAGATACGAGGTCCGAGCCGTCATGGTCATCAAGAGCGCCGCCAAGACGAGGGCTAAGCAGAGGAAGGGCGCGTTGAGTAATTGGAAGGTGAGAATTATGAGGTTTTTTTTCTGAACCTCTTCTTCCGATCTTGTCACCTGAATGAGAGGTGCTTTATTGATTGAGAGTCTCCCAATAAAAAAAAGGTACCTACTTACCTACCAATTTTTTTTATTAATAAGTTCATCATTATTTTTTGCCTTAGATAATATAACAATAGTGTTAATATAAGTACTTTCAGTTTTTTGCTAATGATATCTTCATGTCAATTTTTGCGACATTTGTGGAGAGCTCTTTTTCTTTACCGGAAGGGCGAAACGAAGTACAAAATTTAAAAAACCGACTCGTTTGTTTATTTTCACAGTTATTCCTATATACTATAGTCATACATATAGGTATATTATAAATACTTAACAAAGATACCTGATAATTGAGTAAGTATTTAAATTTAAATTAGGGTTGAACATTTTTTACAAACCACATCATCAGTTCTTACTGACTGACGGTCTTACTCAGTCAGTCTTACTGTCAAAATAGTTTGGGTACCTATACCTTTATTGAGATGATACCTGAATGATAATTATGATCAGGTACTTACCTATGTATTACTGCCAACGACCATATGGTCGTTGATTACTGCCGATAAATAAATATGTGTCGAAGGATAACACTGGATCAAATCGCAGTGCCTACAAAAAGACCACGACGCTTTTTTTTTTTCGTTTTCGTCTGAAACTATACATTTTTACCACCACTGCTCTACCTGTCACAGCGCGTTGGCAAGGTGACAATAGCTGAACTGCGTCGCCGCGGCATCAGCGGTGAAGAGTTGCGTCGACTGATGTGGGGCAGAGTATCCATATCTACGCCTACCAAGGCACCACTAGGGTAAGTATATCATTATAGGGTGGCAGGACATCTATGCGCAAACTATATACCATGGATCCAGTAGGTACATGATTCTGAACCCCCCTGCATTCAAATATTTCGTAGGTTATACTTAATTAGGACGAGCTGGCAGACATGTATACTACAAGCGCACACATTTGTACCAGCTCGTCCTATTTAAAAAAAAATGTGCTGTTCCATATATTTCGGACGCGTAGGTGCAGACGCCAACACATCAAGCTACTACAATTTGTCAAATTTCTTTAATAGATTTTCAACTTTATCTATACTAATATTATAAAGAGGTAAAATTTGTTTATAAGTTTGTATGTATGGGGTAATCTCTGGAACTACCAGTCGGATTTGAAAAATTCTTCTTGCATTTGATAGCCCAATTCTTGAGGAAGGCTATAGGCTATTTAACGTCACGCTATGACCCTTAGGAGCCGAGCAAAAGCGCTATGGGGAAACGAAGTGATAGAGCAGGAGACGCGGGCAAGTGATGCAATACGACGAGATGGGTCAAGGGAATAAGAAATTTCACGCGAACGAAGTCGCGGGCAGAAGCTAGTCGCTAATAAGGTTCAAAGTTGATTAGGAAAATTTGGTAGTTTCGGGTAGCTTGATGTACTGGCGTCTGTACCAATTGCACTTTTTTATGAAATAGTAGATTTTCTTTTTATAACCGACGAAAAGTTTCAACGCAGGGTGGGTCAGAATTATGTACTGAGTTCAAACGTTACAGTTTGCGCGTCGATTTCCCTGCCATCCTGGTATAAATAACCAAATTAATATCTTTCAATAAATAATTTCGCCGACTAATTGATGAGCGATGATAGCCGCAGTCTGCGAGCACAATAAGGAAATTTCCAATCCAATTGACCATGAATTTTTGCATTTAAAACGATCTCATTAGTGACGGGAAATGGATATTTTTTAAATCCCACACGCATAATTGTGAATTTGTCAGCTGCTATAAAAAAAAATCACGTGATGGCAGGCAAATGCAAATACTAACTTATATTTATGTATCCCTACAGTCGTCGGACCGCGGCGCCACCTCCGGACTGCGTGACGTCAGCGAGTGGCGCTCTAGTACCACAGGTAGGAGGTGAGGGCGGTGGAGTGGCCCCCGCACTGTCTTCAGCCCTCAACGTCATGGCATTCACGCAGGAAATGAACCTGGGGTCTACTGGAACCACCGGTATGAATTAATTTCAACTGGAAATTCAACAAGAACATTGTATTCATTGTAAATACCAATTACATGACGCGTTGTTCTTGTTATAGGTCAAGAATATAAGCAACCGACTCCAGATTTGCTTGTCAATGGAAAGTCGCCACTAATACCTACCTCCGTGATATCAACTCAGCCATTGATCCAAACTCCCAACCAACTCAGTGTGCCTCCATCTTTTCCTCAAAACAAGACCAGTTTGGAGACTTCAGCTGTTGGTACAATACCGACGATGCCAATCGGTGCTATACCAACTACTACCCAGATGCCAGTTACTGGTCTAATGGTAATGGGTACTCAAGTGTCATACTCTGGCGTCCAATCGCAACCACCCGGTTCTCAAGTGCCCTTACCAAGTGCACAAATGACATACACTAGCAGTCAGATGCCACTGCCAGGAGGCCAAATGCCATACGCTAGTAGCCAGATGCCACTGCCAGGTGGCCAAGTGCCTTACGCTAGTAGCCAAATACCACTACCAAGTGGCCAAATGCCATACGTTAGTAGTCAAATGCCACAACCAGGAGCCCAAATACCTCACGCAGTTACTCAAATACCATTACCAGGTGGCCAGATGCCTTACGCTGGTACACAAATGCCACTACCAGGAGGTCCAGTGCCATACACTGGTGCCCAAATGCCACAAACGGGTATTCAAATGCCCAGTAGCCAAATCCCAATGGCGAGTGGTCAAATGCAGCTGCTTGGTGGACAAATGCAAGGTCCTGGTGGTCAAATGCCAGTAACGTCAATGCAAGGACCGATGGCATATGGTCAGCCGGGATTAATGTATCCGATATATGGACAGATGTATGGCCCAGGGATGCAGCAGATTGAAATACAAATTCAGAAGCCCGGTATGTTTTTGCATCCAAACATTTTGCTCTAAATAATTATGGTTAAAAAAACGAACGTCAAATAAATCGCAAATTTTTGTGCCTTTAGTTTCCGACGAGGTGTTCCGTGACTATTTGTTCGAGCTAGTCAAGCTGGCTGCGGACCCGACGCCGGACAAATTGGAACTCAAGGCTCTCGCTGAGAAAGCTGCCCATCTGGACGACGTGCCTGAGATTGATATCAATGTTTCTGTGAGTTTGTAACTCACTATAATTTTGTCGTTAGCCAGATTTTCATCAGACGTCTGTCAAACTCAATATCAAGCATTTATTTAAATTAAACCGTTTACAGGCACATTTTCGAACGGACAAGAAACTCTATGGACACTCAGTTTTAAATTTATTTTCTTACAAAATATTGGTTTCATTTTAATATATGCATATCACAGCAAGCATGGCATAGCATGCACAGCGTAGGGTATAATTATATTCATTCTTGTATTTTATAGTTATTTCCGGCCTATTTATCCCGTGTGTTGCACCTGCCATATTTTGTCTCTGTATCACCCTAAAGTTGACTGGTAGAAAATAATAATAAATAATATAATAAACCATTTATTTTCAGGTTACAAAGACCCATAGATACATACCTTAACCTAAAATGCCTCATTGCAGGCATTAGGTCCGCCTTTACAGTATTTTTTTACTTGTGCATACAATTTAAATAAAAAGCTGTACCTAAGCTCAAAAACCACGACATACTGATAGTTTTCACTTACTAGGTGTTATTATATAGATAGGCATAGGTAGTATGATCAGTAACTTCCATCAATCGCGTGTGAAACACGGCATTTGCCTTAAACATGGTATTCAGGATATTCATACATTTATAAGTAGGCTAGGGATTTTCAGGCGTTATGTATAGTGAAATGATGGGTGATCGTTACATGTTGTCAGATGGCAGCTCGGTCAGCGCGCCGCGTGGTGGCGGGCGCGGTGTCGGGACTTTTCGGGGTGGCCGCTGAAGCACCCGCTACCACCACAGACACCGCTTGGAAACGCGAAAGGAACGAGAACAGCGACAGCGATCCGATATCAGGTATAACGCAAATCACCGTACAACGCTGTTAACCTACGGAAACTTAAGCAAAGGAACAAAACTAAACTGTCCTTCTGTCGTTATCAACTTATCTCGTATGTTACTTGGGACATGGAAATTCACAAGAATTCGAATAGAATAGCATTTTAGATTTTTCAACACCGTTTATCGTTCCACGTATAAAAATCCTGGCAACTTAGACCAAATAATAATAAAATGAAATTGCCTAAATGCTACACTGGTGCCTGCCCAAATGCCGTACGCCGATGGCTAAATACCTATATCACTACGCGGTGCCCAAATGCCATAGACTGGTGCTTAATTTTCCCACAGTGTAATGAAATTAGTATGACTGAATGCCGTAATTACAGAAAAAGTTAAAACCACTGTATCTCGCGTAGACCCACGTTCAAAGGGCTAGGTAATCATAATAAAATTATTGCTCTTCAGTCAACAAATTTTTGGAAAGGTTTTATAACTACACCGTTTTATGTCGAGCCATTAGTAGGATAACTCACGTTTTTTCAATTTTTTAGGGGTTGTTCTCGTTTCTTTTTTTGAATTTATTGTTAAAAAATAAATTTCAAGTTATCACAAAATTAATACTATGTGACGTGACAGAATCAGTGTTGCTGGGACGTGCGTCGCGAGCTCGCCGCGCTCGGACCGCGTCACGCCGGGCCGCTCCGCCGCCTCCTCATCTTTATGTACCTGCCAGGTAGCCCCTAGCTAGCCCTTGTATGCACGACGATATAATAATATCATGATTATCATTATGCTTACGTAGACTTCAAAGGCGATGTATTCCGCATTTCAGCGTTTCTAGGAAGATCTCCGTTCATCGTAGTAATAAAATTAGTACTTACATTGAGTTGTGAATTTGTATGTAAATTGACTATTTTTGTAGGTCCATGTACTTGGTGGCGTCTGAAAGCAGTGCTGTGGAGAGTGATGTGCCTTGGGACGATCACCCTAGCTCTGGGAATAACTCGTAAGTTTTAACCGCCATTTACAGGCAGATGTGAGTGGAAACGCCGGGAGGAGGACATAGTCATTTTGTTGGTGATGTTCTTCAGAAAGGTTAGGTGCGTACTTAGTACTCGCAACTGGTGAGCGTGTATGACCAGCACCCTAATTGCGTAACACATTATCAATCACAATCTGAATCATTTTGAAAGAAAATGCTAATCCATTGCTTTCATATATTCGAAAATGAATCTGTTCAACAACGTAGATAACACAATGAATGTTGTTGAACTGTGAAAATGAAAGTCACTGCTACTTGTGTTACGCAATTACCCCGCAGAATCGCAGATATTGTATGAATGTTAGCGAGGCAAAAGGAGTATGTAAGGATCGTAGCAGGTGGCGTTCTGTAGTTTCTGCTTACCCCCATGGGAAGGCGTGAATTTATGTATGTATTAAATTCTAATCTTCTAGGTACAGACGCCAGCACATCAAGCTACCCGAAACTCAAAACTCAAATTTTCCCAATCAACCTTGAACCTTATGTTTTAGCAATAAAGTTGAAAATCTATTAACCCATTCATTGCCACTTAAATATTAAAAACATCACCTGGGTGCCACTTAATATTTTTAATGATTACCTAATGGGTTAAAGAAATTTGACAGATTGTAGTAGCTTGATGTGCTGGCGTCTGTGCCTGCTTACTTTTTATTAAAATTAATTAATAAAATTACCTACTTGCTCTGTCTGTTTAGGTATTAAATATGGTAGTCATTTTACATTTGTGATAAACTGATAATCATACCTACCATTAAAAAATATTTTTGTTATAAAAATATAATTAGGGTAGCTAATGACATGCATTTAATTTAGGTAGCTTAAATGTAAAATAAAATATTATAGACTATGGTCTATACACATCAGTCAAGTCAGTATCATCAGACAAATTGTTCTTCAAGCCAGTTATAAGAACTTTGTTTATCAATAGTTCAGCATGATATCTTTGCAGTGGATCCATTCTCTTTAGCTTACAAGTCACATTAGCTCCAATAGCTTCCAGTTCTCTGTCTAATAAATTATCATTTTGTTCATAATAATCATCTTCTATTTCTACCTTCACAAACTTGTTACTCTTTTTGGCTTTAAATCTCTTTTTTGGTGGTTCATCTTCAGATATCGATGCTAAGACATCACTAGCGTGAGATAAAGGCTCCCCATTTTCTGATGCTGACTCATTACTGGATTCATCCTATAAAAAAAAAGTTTTGTAGGATCAGTCGTAGAATAAGGCCATCAAGTCAAATCAAAATGAAGTTTGTCCAAATTTTGGTATGAAGGTCAGATACGTGGGCAATGGATAGAAACTTACTTCAAAGTTATTCTCATCCATATTGATTTCAGCTATATCGTTGTTATCACCATTTTTTTCAAGAAACTTCAGTGCGTGAAACTTCCAATTTCTAGGTTCATATTCGTAAATTACCTCACCATTCGGCCCAATACATTTAGATGCTAAATATCTTCGCAAGACTTTTCTATATGTGGACCTTAGTATGTTTATTTTCTGTCGGACATTCATGCGAGTCGCGGACGGATTCCATCTTTTTATTATTCGTAACAGGACGTCTAGCGCTTCATTTCGTTTATATTTATTTGTGTTGTGTTTATGGTCGCTGTCCCAAAGTACAGGTAAATTTTTATAAGTTTCTATAAAGTCTTCTTCTATGGCTCGAGTCTCACGACTGAGGGATACACTAGCTGATGAACCTTCCTCCTTCATGATCACTTGATCACCAAGACTACAATAGTATACTGGCTCTTGATCAGTTTTACAACATTATTTACTGACCAGAAAAACTGATTTCACAACTATTGAAGCAAAGAGTATTGAAGTATGTATAAATGCTTGTTGGCATGGCTTGACAAGAACAACTTTTGTTGATCGACTTTGACAGTGACAATTTAAGTTATGGTTCAATTTATTGCAGGGTTGCTAGTTGAAATATTCAATTAGATTTGTAGGTTCTTAAATATCGTAGATTCCTGCTTTTTATTTGAGATATAAGTACCAAAAACTTGTACTTAATTTTATTTTAGGCTTCTTGATATTATAAATCTAATGCAGAGTTGAGAATACAAAGTTCTGTGTGTTCAGTGATCTTTTTTTGAGCGAATTAGATTCCTCTACCCTCCATACCTACTATAGTTAGCTTGGCTTGTGATAGACAAATCCACTGCAGACCCACCGTACCCATATGAAACGTTTGTCCCCACTAGTTCTACGGTAGAACTAATGGGAGTTTTTGAACTATAGTGGGAGTCTTTATTTCCCATTTGTTCACTACCACAATTATCTATAGATATACAATGTGGTACCGTGTAGGCTGGTTTCACAGCTATCCGGGAGACCCGTACGGGCTGTCAGTACGGGCGCCCGGAGCGGGAGCACATGTTAGGCGCTAGAACATCGTTTCACAGCGACGCGGCTTGATCCGTACACGACCCGCTCCGGGTTGAGCCCGTACAGCGCACCTGTCTCCTGCTAGCAACCGTATCGTACTGAATCATCGTTTCAGAGCACTAAGGATACTACCCGTACGGGTCTCCCGTGTACGGTCGGCCCATACGGGTCTCCCGTACAGCTGTGAAACCAGCCGTAGGAATCCACAAATCACATTGGTTGTTGAAATCTAAAGCGATTCATGTCACGTCTGTGATGATCATCGCTAGTTACCTATTAGGTATATTCATAATACGGATTAGTTCTGTTTTTTGTGCCTGTTATACAGGGTGTTACGGAAAGAGTATATCAATACAAACGGGTTGAAGAGTGTATCTGGTCTAGAATCTGTGTACAAAATTTCAGCTCAAAGGCATTAACTTTGAAAATGCTTAATATTTTTTTATTTCGACATTACGGCGCTGCACTGATGGCGGCGGCGTGATGTGCGTGTACTAGGCGCACAGACACACTTCAGATAATGACCCTCGTAGTGCGGTGACACGTTTGTTATGATTTCAATTCAATAAACTATCGAAATAAAAAAATATTAAGCATTTTCAAAGTTACTGCTTTTGAGCTGAAATTTTGTACAGATTCTAGACCAGATACACTCTTCAACCCGTTTGTATTGATATACCCTTTCTGTAACACCCTGTATTATTTTCAAGTAGGTTTTGAGGTACCTACAGTTAACTGATTTCAAATTAATAAGTCCATTGTTCACCAGAGCGATTGCAGACGTTGCCCGAATCAGAGCAGCACGGCCTCTTTGCATCCTGTCTGCCACCGGGTTACCGGCGCCAGGCCATGTGGAGCATTCAATGTTTGTAGTTGGTACGTACGCTTTAAGTAGGTAGGTACCTGCCTAACTTTCAGCTGTCAAATAGCATTTATTTATTATGCCAAGCTTCGCCACCAGGTAGGTACTAACACGCTTACTTACAAGACGTAAGCAGTGCAGTTCATAGCTTAGATTGAACTTGTTTTTGCCAACGTCGTATCACTATCTATTTGACGTGTGGAAATCCTTTTAATGATCTCTGTCGTAAATGGTCGGAATAACCAAATGGTCTAAGGCCGTTTGTCCAACACCACGTCAACGAGATGAAGGCGCCGACGATACCGCGTGTCCATCACACGCAGTCACCGGGACGTCACGTTCGGTTCTTGTTGACGGTGGCGGGTGGACGACCGAGATTTTTGAAACCCCTTCGGCGCTAAATCTATTCGGTTCGTTACCAAAGAGATTGAATCAACGGCTCTTTTATAACTTACTAACTGCGCCCCGCGGTTTCACCCGCATAAGTCTCGACCCCGTGGGAATATCGGGATAAAAAAGTAGGTATCCTATGTTCCTTCCCGAGACTCAAACTATCTCTATACCAAATTAATTTCATCTAAATCGGTTCAGCGGTTTAGGCCTGAAAAGGTAACATACAGACAGTTACTTTCGAATTTATAATATTAGTATGGATTTTGTTTATGGAGCTCATTTGATTCTTTCGATAGGGGCTGGCAGTGGAGTTGACGTTGAAAGTGCTGCGCCAGCCCACGCATCGAACAAACACGTGAAGACTCGAAGACCGAAAACCGCTCGTCACAGACGAAATAGGTAAAGTTATCACCCGAACCCATTCTTTTTTATGTAGATACGTATTCGACGCTATCAGAAGGTCAAGAGAAGTTAGGTAGACGAATTGAATTTAAGTGACGGCAAAACAACTAATCTAATCTCCATACGGGCTGCTGATTTTTCAATCGACAGATAATTTTTATTATAAAATTGACGTCTGACAGATTTTGTATGGAAGAACTGTCAAAAATTCAAAATTATTCTTCCGATAAAACTATCGGTCGATTGAAAAATCCGCCCCAAGTGTGCCTAACCCTTTATACTTAGGAATAAATCATTAGGTAATAAGCCGGTGTAATCTGACTTATAATGACCAGATGTAATCTCGAAACCTACTTCTTCCCAGGGTATCTCCTTCGCCAGTCGTCGAGGCTGGTAGTCCACTGCAACCCTGGGCCACAGCGCCGCTGTCCCGGCTCTCGCAGCTCATCAGAACGTCAAGTGCATCAACAGCATCTCTCAACTCCTGCACGTCAGGTGACGAAACTGATAGCAATCAGCGGCAGAGGTACTGACGTTTTTTTATGACGATGAACAGAACTATTGATACTTACACTGCCATCTTCAAGATTTAGCATTACCTACTTACTCAGAATAGTTGAATTTTAAAATAAATTGTAATGACCATTAAAAACAAAGCTGCGGTATGTGAAGCTATTGTGCGCAGATTCCAGTTTCTTCTAAGTAGGTATAGAACTTTATAACATGAGGTGTATCTACTTTAATAAAATCTAGTCAATTTGTACTATTTACTAAATAATTATACAAGTAACGTGATGTAGGTAAATGTATCTGTCGCAGCCAACTAGATTCATTTCAGTTAACAGCCTATTTACTAAACGGCCTAAATGATATTCATTAAAGGTTGGGTTGGGAACTGTGACCAGCCACGTGCAAACCGAATTGGTCCCAGTAACTAAGCCGGGGTACCCCGACCAAAAAATGGGTTAGAACTGTGACCAACCGCGCGCAAGCCGAAATGGTCGCAGTAACTAAGCTGGGGCACCCCGACCAAATGTGTTAAGTTAGAACTGTGACCAATCATGCGCGAGCCGAGCGAGCGAGCGTTTCCGCGGGAGAGGCCGTCGAGTTCGGCTTCCAAAGGCTAGGTTGTTAACTGAAAGGCCAATTGAGCACGGTGGCTGCGATATATCCATAACTACTTAGACCTTCATAGTGAGTTATCTTATAGCTTTAACTTAACAGTGATAAAAAGTACAATATAAGGTTAATTGAATATCAAGGTATAATCAATATCTAGTGAATGAAAGACAGGTCCTAATAACAACTATGCTGTCCCATATCTATTGTGAAATAAAACAAAACATAGTTTTAATATAATTTATTGTATCACCCCTAAGTCGCCGCTGTGAAAACCAATATAACGTAATCAAATTCAAAAATATGTAAGTAATATAGATGTAACATGAAATAAAAATAATTTTGAATAAACTGTTGTTTTATTACGATGGCTACCAAGCTAAAATGCAAAATGAAATGGTTGAACATAGATACAACTAATATAAAATTAAAAATCATCGATTATGACTAGACACGATTTGTCCAAAACGTAAAGCGGTGAACGCACTTTTATCATATTCGACCAATAAAACTACAATTTCTAATTTATAATAATTATGGTAATCGTCTTTGGATTGTTATTGTTATAAAATAGCTCAAATGTTTTCGCATTGTTAAGTGCATTCAAACGCTTTATAAATAATTCAACTGCACACACATTATTTGCCCGGTCTTTGAAGTCTTCAGATAAACTTTCAATAGCTATGGATTCGTCGAAGCGAATTCTTCAGTGTTCAGAAAGGCGATATCGAACCAAAGCACTATAAAATAGAAAAACTACGGTTAAAATACTTCAAACAGCGAGCATTAGTCAGCTATCTACAGTGTGCAGAATAAATTGATCAGTTAATACACATAATTGTATGTATGAATACACCGTGTTCAATGTTTATGTAGATCGAAGTTCTTAAGCAAAATTTTGACAAAGATTTTCTTTGTAGCCGAAAGTGACCCTAAGCCAATTGATGTTACTTTGTACTTTTCTTAGAAATCGCATTAAGCCAGACAGAACTAAACCCTTTCAATGTATCCTAGATCATATTTGTCATTATGACACTAAAAACACTAATCAAAATACGTATGCAATTTTAATAGTTGGGTTACCCTCAGTACGTGATACTAACAAGATGTTCCATGGGCATTTTCCTCATGGATCTGCTGTGTATTAGTTTCAATATTTTCGTCTACTCTAACTGTGCTTGGCATGACGTTTGAGAGTAACCAGATAATCAGAGTTAATTTCATCCTAGCATCTATAGTAAAACTTACCAAGACAATCTCAGTAATACCACCTTTATCTCAGCATTCGTGCTCGTTCCGCCATATTCCAACATTATTTGTATCATTTTTGTGTCAGTTTCAATGATATTAACGAGTGGCAGTACTTCTCCCACCTTTAACAGATCGACAACAATGAGGGTAGTGAGGCAATCACATGATGAGATGCAAATATAGCATACACACAAGATAATAATCAAAATCAACATAGCAAGTACACAGCGATGTAAAAATACAAGTATAAGATAGAGGGCATAGAGACACATGGAAATGTTACAATATGTAACGCAAAAACATTATCAATGTTTAAAAAATATTGGTTAGCATGTCAAAGATGTCCCGCCTTTGTGGTGAAGTATGCTCGTCAGTATTTTGTAAGAAAAGTGATGTCATATCTCTGGATATGCGATTCTGTGAAAAGCACATTTAAAATATGCAAACATCATAAAACGAATACGATAAAACAGTGAACCATGAGATTAGTATCTACGAGATGTCAACGTAAGGACTACACCTAGTAAAATAGTAAATAACATGATAACTCAAATACACGCTTGTAGAGCAATGCGATTTTTGACGTGTGGCAAAAATTTATATAGGCCTATTTTTATTAAGATACAGTTTCGACGTCAATTCGAGAGAATCTGACCTACTAAACTTTTCACCAGACGCCAAATATCTTGTGACTGTAAAATAGTAAATCAAGGATCCTATTATAATTACTAAACACCTTCACGAAAAATATATCAGAAATAATAAAATTCACGAAATAAAACAATGTCAATCGACACGTAAAAACCTCAGAATATCGTGAGAGAAAAAGTAAAAGCACAACGTTTTATATTGTTAGAGTTAGGGTCACTTACCTCCAGGGACTGTGGACAGAAACCATGATTATAAATAAAATGAACACACTAGTGAATCAATATACACTTTATATGCTTAAAAATTAATACAAGTCTGAGGGGCTTGCGCCCCCGGTGCCGAGTCGAGCGTGAGCCGCGTCGAACCATAAGTGAACAGTGTCGAGAGGAATGTAGATAGTATTACATTACCTTTATCTCATTTATTTCTCAATAGACTAACACCTAATTAAACCGAGGCTATATAACGTACATCACTGATACCAGCATTACAACCTACGAGCTGTCCAGAGAGATGTGGCGCCAAAAATTATAACCTAACTTATGCTAAACATAGTTCATTACATGAATTGGGAGTTCTATTCTCATGATTTCTTACTGATTTTCTGGAAAAATAAATTTGTGATCTCCAAATTCACGTGGATATTACACAAGTATTTATAAGACAGTTTGCGTGTCAACTAGTCACTCAGCACAGTGCATTTACCTCGGCTCCTCGCGGCGTGGTGTCCGCTTTCGTTCATTCTCTCTATAGCTCCGTGGTAGGTTGGATCATTCTGTTACATCTTTTAAGGCAGTGTGGCTTTCTAACTTATACCTGGACAGACTGGCATGTCAAATGATCAATATTGGCACATAAACAATCATAACAATTCAGTATAGATAGAACATGATATAACACAGTTCGTATAAACCACACAGCCGTTCGTAAGTTTAAATAATATAGAGTTCGTAAAAAATAATCTCATCATATACGTTTTGTTGACAATGTTCAAGAGTGTTAGTTACCCACAAGAAATAAATATGTGATATGTGCCTATGTACTGTCTGTTCAAGACGGCGACTCTAGATGTGAGCAGACGTCTAAATGGTGCCAAGTGGTCAATTGATTTGTTTGTATTTATTTACAATCATAAATAACAATTAAAAGCTTTAAAATAATAATCAGACCATACAGTTTGAACATGTGTATCTGTATGTGGAGTGGCGGTCGGCTCAGATCTAGAGGCGCGCGCTAACTGCAAGTTATTTATTGTAGGTAGCGATCAGCTAGGCGTTGCAGTAGTTGTACGGTGCGTTCATTTCCCAAGATAATAACTATTTCGTTACAATGTACAACGGGGAGTCAGGCGGCGACTGGTCTCCTGGCCCTCCGTCGGCGCTCTGCAATCACACAAACAAACGAACATGGCAACACTTGCTACGTAACAAATTGTGGATTTTGCGCTCACGAGCAGGCAACCCCGGAACTGGCCTACATCTGCAACACTACACACACTAAACAGTTGGTGTTCAACACATCTCACAGATAACTACTAGACACGTCAATATAGCATATTATAAATTTACATTATGTTTGAATGACATGCAAACTGAAATAGAATATATCATAAATTAAGACATGCATTTCGTCAATACGTTTGTGATATATAACGGAAAATGCCTGTAAAATAAAGATTATTTTGCAATGTAAAAATAAACCAATCACCTATGATACAAGTACACAAAATATACCTAAACATGCTGGATGTAATACTGTTCAAATAAAAATAACACGTCAATATCATACATTTAAGGGTCATAGTGGCAATTGGAACAACTTAAATAAATTGCTCACATGTTGTTTCAATTGTCTATAGTAAAAAACGCCAATCGACAGTAAGCAATAATAAGCTACATAAATAAATACATAGTAAGTACATAATTCACATTAATTCATCACAATTTATATTGATTGTATTGCAATTTCATTTGTCAAAATATAAATGATATAATTGATGAGGTTTTATTTACGGCATTTTCGGTATTACGTAACATGTTGTTTTTTGAAATAAACAAACAATACGTACAGCCTGATTCAAACTTTATGGCGGCTCGGAACACGAGGCGAGTCGCTGCGCAATAACAAATTCACCAGTCATCGGGGGTGAGCGGTGAGGTACTGCGCAGAGAGTAGCGCACTTCAGAGCTGCTATAAAGTTCGAATCGGGTTGTAACATAGCTTTATAAGAGCGACGATTTGTTTAACAAAAACGAAGAAAAAATCGGATCCATTATTAAAATATAATTAAAGCAGTTGGGAGCATTCGACATGTCATAGAATAAATCAAAAAATATAATAATAAAAAAACAGGCAAATATGAACATAATAACGTATCATGTAGTATCATAAGAACAAGTTATCCTAAGCACACAACTTAAAAGTACACAACCAATAGTACATAGAACGGGAATAGTAGTATCGTACATGAAACACTGTTCGACAGCTAGCATCATACATAATTACAAAAGTATGTGCACACCAGAGCGAAATTACGCGACAGAAATTCCGCGTACCTACTTATGATTTCTATGCAAATCTACGCGACGTCAGTCTCACAAATCTATGTGGGACTGACTTCTGTTACAAGATTATTTCATTTCGTTTTTTCAGCCAGTGGGTCAGAGGTCCTACTCTCTAAGTCCATCAACGAACATACGGGCCCGTCTGAGAGTAATCTGAAACATCAGAGTGAATCCTACTCCCGATTAATTAACTTTTTTCGGACGAGCAAAAACACATCAGGAGTAAGGACACCTGTCAAATCGTGTTGTCATTCATTCGAAGTCGAACCCCAAAATAATCTTATGTTCGTAGGTGATCCGCGGGGTAATTGCGTAACACGCTATCAGTAGCAATGGGTTTCATTTTGACAGTTCAACAACATTCATTGCGTTATTTACGTTGTTGAGCAGACAAATTTTTCAAATATATGAAGCAATGGATTAGCAATATCCTTTAAAATGATTTAGATTTTAATTAATCAATTAGGGTGCAAGAAATCACCCGTAACTATGGTTTTTCGTGCTTAGGGAGTAGACCTCCTGAAAAGTTTCTGGCACTATAACTTCGGCCGTATGCATTTGGCCACGTTCTACACAAAAGCGATAGTCGCGCTATATTATATGAATATAGTCATAATTCATATAAACGATCATAATTATTATATGTAATTTCAGAAGTACATCGAACTTTCCGTCGCGTATTTTCGTAAATGTGCTATCTGACTAAGCACGGTAAGTCTACATGTGTGGGTGTGTGGGCTTCCAATCTTACCAAGAGGTAAGCATAGTGTTAGCCAGTCACTGGGTTGTGGAGGTTGAATAGGTAGTTACTCCATTTAAAATACTGGTATTCAGTTGCATCCGGTCAGACTGGAAGCCCGACCCCAACCAGCCTTTATCCCCAACAGTTGGATAAAGGCTGGTTAGATGAAATGTGGGTTTTTGTGGTATTTTCTGCAGATGTGTTATTGGAGTAAGCACGGTAAGTGTAAGTATTTATGCGAGTGGTGTGGGCTGGTACTTACGGCCTATTGGTGGTGTTCGGCGTTGGGCTGCCCCGGGTAGGGGTAGGGCTGGTAGCCGGGGTATACCTGCGGCGCGTACACGCCGTACTGCGCGTACTGGCCGCCCGCGCCCGCGCCCGCGCCCGCACCCGCGCCCGCGCCTGCTGTGGAGCTGCCGCCGCCGCCGCCCGTCGTCTGCGCCACACGATAATGTTTTAGAACGGATCAGCAGATGAAGTTTGAGAACAAGTTCGACTTTGTAGATCATCTTCACTGTCACTTGTGCGTGCGTGTATGATCAAAATAAATTAACGTAAACGAAGCAACAGGAGTATGATTGTAAGGATCATAGCAGGCGTTCTGTGGTTTCTGTCAAACCCCATGGGAAAAGAGTGAGTTTATGTATGTAGGTGTTTATATAAGTTAAAAAAAATAGTAACCTTCAGTTTGATCTGCGCCTCAATGGCTTCGGCCTCCTTGAGCTTGCCGATGCTGCGGTAGTACTCGGCCCACTGCGCGCTGTAGTCGGGCTGCGAGGAGCCGGGCGGGGCCGCGGCCGCGCCGGGGCCCGCCCCGGGGCCCGCGCCGGGGCCCCCGCTGGGCGGCGCGCCGGCGCCGACAGCTGGCGGAGTGCCCCCGCCGCCACCGCCGCCACCTGAACACACAGGTTCAACATTTTGAATTCCTTGAGAATTAAATAACTACCTAAGCAAGTTTGTTGTAGTAGCTTAAAGCTACGTCCGTCATTTGAACAAGGAACTAGCATTGTTAAATATGAATCTTCCACGCCGCCACGTTTCACGACTATCGTGCTAACTGGTATACATGACCACTTCTTGATTCTCATTTTGTTTTATATTACATTTTTCACCAATTAGAGAATTGATTCCGGAAGGTTTATGTGTAATACATAATTATTATTAATACTAAACTTCCATGTAATAAAGATATCTCGATGTTTTGTCAAGTCGTAACAACCGTGCAAACAAGTGGCGGATCGCTAGTAGCTTATAAGTCTTATAACACAACAAATGCTAATAATCAGAAGGGTTCCTCACCATCCATGCCCTGCACCTGCACCTTAGCCTGCGCCTCGATGGCGTCGGCCTCGCGCATCAGTCCCAAGGAGCGGTAGTAGTCGATCCATTGTTGAGAGTAGTCTGGCTGTCCAGTCGCTGGGTTTATCTGAACTTGTTGCTACAAGACAAAGACGCAAAGTATGTTGTAGAAAGAGATTATGATTATTACAATTATGTGAATATTTTCTAGGTCAACGAGTTGTGAGTTTTTTTTTAATACTTCCTTTGTTAAGAAATTGAAAAGGGCAAGTACGAAAAATGTAACTTTCCGTTAGTTTTGGGACTCAAGCTAGTTTGCTTTTATTCTATGAGTGGTTAAGTGCGACCTTTATTAATTCACTAATATTCAACATTATCTCCAATAATTGACCCCCTTTATTCCAAAACTGGTAACATGTATTTGTGACAACTATGGGAGCAAATACCCAGGGGTCAATTTTATATGAACAAGTTTATGTACCTGTGGGCCCTGCTGCTGCTGCGGCTGGTGCCAGTGCGGGTTGTACCCCCAGGCCGGGGGCCCGCCGCCCCCGCCCGCGCCGGTCCCGTAGTACTCGCCGCCGTTGCCACCGTTACCGTTTCCGTTGCCATTGCCGCCATTACCTCCATTGCCTTCATTGATGAAGTTCACTGGCTAAAGAAATGAAAGCTTACGATAAGAAATCATTTCACATATTTCATTCCTGACTATAACCGGGCAAGTACCAATTAGGCAAATATTTCTTAGTTTATCCGGCACATCACATACAATGAAGGAAAAACTTATGAGGAAACTTGCACTTATGATAAAATATGAGTTTGAAATCGCCAATACTCCTTGAGCATGTACGGTGATCAATATCTATGCCGTCTCTGTATCATAAGAGACAAGACAAGACTATCCTTTAGCCTGCAATGGGAGCACAAAGTAAAAATACAGAATGGGACAATAAGTTTTAGATTATTCATAGAATAGAATACTCTTTATTATGTACACCATATCATGTCATTGTGTCGCCACCTAAACGGTTGCAATAGGACTTGAACTTTTGTCATGAGTAATATGAGTATGTGTTCCCAAAAGCAGATTATTATCTGAGATTCTATATAATCTAAAATATTATAGACAAAAGATTTGATTTTTTAATATAAATATGTTTGTTACGCTTTCACGCTAAAACGGCTGAACGGATTTTGATGAAATTTGACACAAGGGTAGACCGTGACTTGGATTAGGACATAGGATACTTGTTACCCTGATACTCCCACGTGATCGAGACTTATGTGGGTGAAACTGCAGATCGCAGCTAGTTGAAAATAAAGTTGTACAAGTACATACCATGCCAACTTTCTCCATGATGATCCGCTTGCAGTGCTCAACGGCCTCGGGGTGTCCTCGTATGTAGAAGGTGCGGTTGTTGCGGTCCGAGCCTTGCGCGCGCCTGTCCAGCTCGCAGTGCGCGCCGGAAGCCGCGTTGATCTGCTTTATTACCTCGCCGCCTAAACAAAGTATGCATAATCAGCATATAATGTTCCCACTGCTGGGACATAGGCCTCCACACTGTGAGAGAGAGTGGGCCATAATCCACCACGCGGACCCAGTGCGGATTGATAGATGTCACATGTCTTCGAATGTTTGTTTCTAGGACATGCCAGTTTCATCACGATGTTTTCCTTCACCGTTTTGAGACAAAGTGTGTGGACACAGTTATAGTGCAACTATTCATACATGCTTTGAAATGATAAATTTTTGACTGTGGGCTGATCTTTCCGCCTGTGCAAATCTAGCGTTAGGAAGTATTAAAAAAAAACCGATCGGGACGGCAATTCAACACGACTGGAGATATCAGGCGCAGAAACAAAGGCATAACGTAACTCGGAAGTATAAATTACCGGCCCGGCCTTTGGGATGGTTAGTGGACACTGCTGGCTGCAATATTCAAGACATCAAAAAAGCGTTGTCATCCCAGAGACAAAGACAGCCTCAAATTTGCCGATATTTACTCCGACGCCCATACTCGGAAAACCGGAATACACCGACGCTTTTCCCTCGACAAGCGCCTTTACAAAGACTCTTTCATTTTATTACAATGAAATAAGTATTTTACTGAAATTAATAAATTGATGCTTCGTTGGACAAACTCCAAACAAACAAAGAGTTGAACTGTTTGAACGTACCTCTGCCGATGATAAGCCCGCACTTGACATTGGACACGGTGAAGGTGACGCGGATCTCCTGCGCGTCCTGCCACTGCGAGTAGTCGCCGCCGCCGCGCTCGCCGTTGCGCTGTCCCGAGCCGCCGCGTCCGCGCCCCGTCCGCACTTCCTGCTCACGTCTCTGTATATTATCACATAATTACATGCGGACATTGCCAACCAGCCAATTTTACCGTTACTGCATGTAAAACAGAGGCATTAGCTGCTATCTTCAATGGTCTGCGTATAGGCAAATGCGTAAAGCTGGGTTGAACACTCGAAATACTGCTGCCAACAGAGGAGCACGTTCACTTGAGTAACATTTATGGGTGACCCGAAATAGTAGTAATTTATTCCCAAAATTTCTGTACATGTTACATCATTGAGGTCTCGACCACTGAACTAGGAAATTCTGTATGATGGGGTAGGAAATAGGTAGCTTCCACAACAGTCTAGTTTTTATTGGTTTGTATTAATTGTTTATTCCTAACCCAATACTGTGGTGAAAAGTTCCGGCCCACTGTAGCCTAGTAGTAATTAGCCTCTCCCAGGAATCAATATCATCATCATAATCAGCCTATAATGTTCCCACAACTGGGACACAGGCCTCCTCTCTGTGAGAGGGTAACCCTAAGGAAATTATTCGCGTTATTAAATTTTTTTTTTGCTGTTCCATACATTTAGGCCACATAGGTATTGAACTTTTTTTATGAAATAACCGATTTTTTTTTACGCTAGGGAAAGGGGATTTGCGCGTCGATGTCTCTGCCACCCTGTATATTGATGTCGTGAAATTCGAATGCACATTTATTATTAACATTTAAAATTGAGATGAGCTATAAACCTATAATTTTTACTACAGTTTCTTAACAAAATCACAAATGTGTATACTCACATTTACACTTGAGATGAGGTCCTCAATCATTTGCCTGGCTTGCTCCACCTGGTGCGGCTTGCCTTGCAGGTAACATCTGTATTACATTTGTATATTTAGCTAAAACTCTTTACAGAAACTCGGTCAGCATAATCAGCCTATATTGTTCCCACTGCTGGGACACAGGCCTCCTCTCGGTGAGACGGAGCGGGCTGTAATCCACCACGCGGGCCCAGTGCAGGTTGGTAGATGTCACATGTGTTCAATGAAACTTTTTGGTTATAAATGAAGGAAAAAACAAGTGACTCGTAAACACATTACCTCTTGTCTCCGGGTCCGTCGTCCCTCTCCTGATGGAACTGCACCCTGCATCCGGTCTCTGCTTGGATCTTCTTGATCATGTCTCCACCGCGACCAATCACGATGCCGACCGCTACTTTTGGTACTAGTACCTGATAAATAACAAGATGGTTTGTTATTGTCACTGCTTATTTAATTGAACAATTATTCAAATTTTTGGGAGTGGGCTGTCATTAACGACTTCATTCAAAAATTCCACTAAAAACATTTTAATCTGACAGACAGTCTGACAGAATGAAAGCAGGATTTGACCAACTTGACAGGATATTTTTTTTTATAGTCTATGTACCATAGAGATCTTAAGCGGCGCTTCTAAAGGATATTGGCATGACATTCGGACTCTTTTAATTATTTCGAAATAACAATTTTTTTTTTTCTAATATCCTGAAAGGCAAGGATTCTTTTCTGGCACCGTTTGCCTTTCTGAACTGCGCTTGATTAGACACAATCTTTTCCTGCTTAACATGTTGACTGCCAGACAAAATCTTCTTTGTCCCGCTGGTATGACTGTTATTCAAATTTTTTTAGTCAAAACCTTCGCCACTTCCACGGCGTTATCGGTGGCAGTGCAGAGGTAACTTTCGCTGCATGTTTTGGGGCACAGAGGACAGGATAGGAGGTGAAGCATAATTTGTGACACAGCTCCACATCCACACCCTGCAGTCGTTTTCCAACGAGATAGCCCCACTTTACGAGGTTCGACTTACAACTTCCCACATGGGTTCAGAAACAATTCAGGGATTTCCAAATGAACCACGGAAGGTTACACCCTGCAGGAAGAGGCTTGTTTGATGGTATATCTACCATCAAACAAGCATCTTCCTGTAGGGTCACTATCGTGAGTAGGTCCTGCTTTATTTGTTCACCCTTACCTCAGTGGAGTTGGTAGCGAGTCCGTTCCCCTGGTCGTGTCCCGAGTACTGGTCGTCGTACTGCGGCTGCCTGGGCCCGCCGCCCTGCTGCATGTCCTTGTCGGCTAATAGCTCGTACACCAGCTGCTTAGCGTGCTCCACTTTAGCTGGGTCGCCTGATATGCGCAGCGGCTTTTCCTGAACATTAGTTTACATTGTAAAACATTTAGGCATACTACCTTACATATCAGATGCGAGAAGCACAAAACCGGTCGAAGATTCGATGTTTGACGGAGCCCTATGTCGAGCAGTGGACGTCTTTCAGCTGAAGTAATGGTAATTGTGATACTACCGCCCCTGTTAGCGGTATAGAAACTTAGGTGCGATTTGACGCTGTAATGTTTGCATGATTATGGATTAGATGGAAATATTTTCGATATGAAAAAGATTTTTCGTTTCAGTCTTTGGATGCTTGTAGTAATAGGTAATACGAGCTGGTGTCCGCAACTCCAAGTCAAAGCGAGTATTTAACGTACAGGTGGAAAAATCGATTATTCGATCCAACCCAGCTCCTAAAGGCAGGCCAGCAACGACTTGGTGTTGCTGACAATCTCATGGAAGAGATGCTAGTTGGATGCTGGTATTGATACTTATTGACTAACCGAAAAGCTTAGCCCTACTGTTATGTTAAGACATATGGCATCCACCAACCTACACTGGGCCCACATTGGGGATTAAAGCCTACTTTCTATCATTGAGAGGAAGCCAGTGCCCCAGCAATAGCAATATTATAGGCTGATCAACGAGGAAATCGCGTAACACATTTTCAGTAGCAATGGCTTTCATTTTGACAGTTCAACAACATTCATAGCGTTATTTAAGTTGTTGCAAACAAATGTTTCGGACACATGAAGCAATGTATTAGCAATATCCTTCAAATACTGTGTTACGCAATTAGGGTGCTGTACTTATACAGACAGTAAGTAGGAAATAGTCTTCCCCAAAAAGTTTTATCAGTAGTATGATTATCTCTCTTTACTTACATATTCTGTGTTAGGTCCATCCTGAATGACCACCATCTTTGCTCCAGACTGCTCCTGCAGCTGTTTGATCGTCTTGCCGTTCTTGCCGATGATCAGGCCCACTTTGGGACCCGGCAGCATTATTTCCTCCTGCTGTAGAATTAAATAGTAAGTACCATTTCTTAGTGTCTCGATAGGCACTATCTCTAAAGATTATCTGCCAATACGTTTTTGCTATTGATGTGCATGTGCAATGATAATATAGGCAAATCTTGCATTTTTAAAATGGTGAACAACATCAGTCTATTCAGTTTATTGTATTGCCAAATATTTATTTGCAATCTGATGTCATTTTCAGAATTTCATAACACTGACATGTTTAAATGTTTTTTTTTTATAACAATATTGTTACAAATTTACAATACTAAACTACAACAAATACATAATAATATACATAAGGGATACAGAATAAAAATACAAATATACAAAACATGCATATTTGACATTTAACTATAAAATGAAGGTGATAAGTTTTATGCTACAGTTATAAAATGAATATGAAATATTATAAAATGGATACTTACGTCACAATTTTGCACCCAATCCGATCGCCCGATGGGTAGGTTGCCCTGCGGATTCAGATAAGTTGGAATAACTACTTCCTGTGAGGCTGGAGCCTACCGGTCGACCACAGATTCTCCATACAGTGGGACATCGCCTTTACTTAGCTTAACACCCAGTCACAAGATGCCTGAGCAAACTTTGGTTGGTTTATTTTTATTGGTTGAACTATTGATGGTTTATAGTTTTACTACATTTTGCTCGTGAGATTGTCAGCATTAAATTTCTTGTTTTAACATAAAATATATCCAATGACACTTTAACCTATTTTTCTTTACTTCTCTTCCATAGAAGTTACAAAATGTTTGTTAATTTATCGTAAAACTTGTGCTATGTAAAATACAGCACCTAAGCATTGTGGTGGGAGCCTGGAGATCCGTAACACAGGGTTTCCCTAGCACGGACTCCAGTCTCTCGCAAAGGAGCTTTTGTTTAGTATGTATGGTTTAGCCCTAAGGTGTTATTTATAAGCTAACCTTTGTGGAGAGAGAAATAAATAAATAAACTTATTACACTTATCATCTCAGTTCGATAAGTAGTTCTGAAGATTACCCCTTACATAAAAACTCACAAATGTTACCTCTTTATTATAATATTAGTATTGTGTACTATTCACACAAGGCGGAATTAACGCCATAAGGCATTTTCTACCATCCAACCTTATAATAATGAAGAAAAGCGGTAATCGAAAATAGACATGTCGCGTGAGAGTGCCTAGTGAACAAGGGTTGTAGTCGTGTAGTCAGCATAGGTCATCACCAAAAGTACTGCTTCAAAAACCAATATTTTCTTGTATGGAGATTTGTATTAACTTCTAAAAATTGTGAGAAAGTGTATGAAGACTGTTTATGTAATCAGCCCATCATTTATAATGTCACTTTATGATACAAATAATCTTGACTAATGTTGAAACAAAAAGTATGCTAATATTCAGAGTGCGGCTTCCCACTTATGGCAAGGGTAAGTACAATGACCGACTATAAAGAATGATAGTACGGGCCGACCCAGCAGATTGGGTGCGAAGTCGTGACAAATGTACAGAATACATACATCAATCACGCTTTTATCGCCGAGAAGTGTTATAATATGAAAAAAAAAACTTGTTAGTAAATGCTATTAATATTATAGGTTTTTCTAGAGATGTACCCATAATCCAGTAGTCAGACAGTCTAGTAATTTTATAATGATATTTTCACTAAGTAAACCCTTTTCCGGCCGAAAAAAAAGGACTACCAGCCTCCCCCGAAATACAAGCTGCATGTGATGAAGCTTGTTACCATGACCAATAACTATTGACATAGCAACTCCAATAGGTCTAAACAATCTACTAAATTGTCTGGGATTTATAACATTTCCCAGTAAATGTTAATAGACTCCCAACATAAAGATGTGGTCATCTTTCTTGGTGAATCCCCGGTCAGCTTCAAAAGTATAAATTCATAATGTACATAGAATGTAGAACAGTAGTTGTACCTCCACCGCACGTTAGTAAGGAGTGGGACATACCGTGATAGAACCTCCCCCGCCGCCGCCTCCGCCGCGCGGCATGGGCGGCATGGCGCCGCCCGCCTGGCTATCGCCGGGGTGCTGTGGCGCGTTCTCGCGGCCGCGGTGGTTCACTATCTGGTTCACGAGCTCCCTACGTCAAAAGGATAAAGAACGTTCACAGTTATTTTACCTATAACAGCGCCTTTAGGGTAGACACATAAAATCGATGAAATAGGCCTCATCTAATACAACGAAAACACGAGTATTGATCATCAAACTGCCTAATATTAGTGTTGGTTACACTAACTATAACACCATGTTATACCTGTGAGCTGTGGTTCCTGAGATCTGTAAGATTCAGTGGGCTGAATTAACGTTAATGAGGCTTTCGACTTGTCTAGGTTTAGGGAGGTTCACCTTCCTCTTAAGCAAAATCAAATCTAAATCCCTTCTGTGTGACTGTATGATACCTTTCGAAATAACTAATCAATTCTTCATCTAAAATGTCCAAGTGCGGACTGTGTCCTGTAGTGTATCAGTCCTTGTCAAGATTTAAACCTCATTTAAGAGGCATTGTAATCGTTTTTGATGTCACTTTTCTTTATTCTTTTTTTGATGTCTGTTGTTGTCAAATTGATAAGAACGTAAAAATTATAATTTGGTCTGTTGGAATAAAAAATCTTTTTTGCAAAAATACAACCGACTTTCAAAAGAAACACTACAAACTGAAAAATAACTTTAACTTCGGATGTCGGTGTCTTTGGTTTTGTATTTACGGTTTTTGCCACCGACTTCCGAAATTAAAGTTATTTTTCACTTTGTAGTGTTTCTTTTGAAAGACTGTTGTATTTTTGCAAAAAAGTTTTTATTTCACGCTTTTTAGTGGGTCTGCTTATAATTTATTTAAGTTACAATAGCCCAGTGTCAACTTGCTCATCGCCTTTTACAAAATATTGCTTTTCCCGATGCAGGGAAGTTAATTGTTGAGGAGTTCTCCTGGTCCACCATCAGCTCCATATTAACATTCACATCGTGGCGAGCATAAATTGCTTAGCAACCATATTAAAATAACCGAATCGCAACCCGTGAAATACTTAGATATTATTGAGTAGTTTCGGTGGCCACCTGTGGTTTTCATCATCAGTTCCACTTCACCAAATGGTGCTTTCCGAGAGCAAATGCACGAGTTACTATAAAAATACCCAAATCGCTATAGGTGTGCCTATAATATTTGAAGAGTTCCTTCGATTTCTCCAGGATCCAATCATCAGATCCTGACTTGGTCACTATGGGACCACTTCAGAAGTATCTCCTTTCGAACAAAAAAAGAATTTTGAAAATCGGTCCACAATTGGCGGAGTAATCGCGTAACAAACATACAAAAAAAAAACATACTGTCGAATTGAGAACCTCCTCCTTTTTTTGAAGTCGGTTAATAAGCAGTTTACAATCAATTGTGTTATTTCCGCACAAACCTAACGATGCCCTAAAAATTTGTTCAATCCTATAGTAAGAACATAACCCTGTCTTTTTTGTCACACAGTCGGGCCGCAGAAAGAAGGGAAAGGAGATGGTGGGATCAGGACATCTACAGTACGCGGCCGTTAAGAAGGATAATGGAGATACTCACATGTTAGAGTGCCAGAGACAACACTCTACCCGAAAAAAAAAAGAAGGGAAAGCCGAAGTTTTTCTAAAACTTTCGGTGGTTTCTGAACCACCGCGTACTGTAGCTAGTATTAGTCCTTACTTGGCCCTCGCGATAGCCTCTCGCGACCCAGTGAGGGTGCACAGTCTGTCGGGCTGGCCGCCCGAGTCCGGCGCCATCTGTATCTTGCAGCCAGACTCTGCTTGCAAGCGCGTTATCTGCTCTCCACCGCGACCTATTACTGTGGACAAAGCACATGGCATTTAATTTTGGCATTAAATAGTTAGTTAAGTAATTTAGGGGTTATTTATATATTCGAACATCTCTTTAGTCTGGTGGTGACAAGCTCAACTGCTTCTTACAGTAGGCAGCCCATTGTCTGAATTTGAGCGATGTTGATGGCATTAGACTCGCCCCGAGGGTCACGGGACTTAAAAATAACTAGCGAAACGTGAGTCGTGTGGCAGGGACATTGACGCGCACCCTATTACCACGGATCCTGTACATGATTCTGATGCCTCCTGCATTGAAATTGCACGTCGATGTCCCTGCCACCATGTAGAAACTGCTCCCTACTTTTCTAAAAAAAATTAAAAAAAAAACATAACATAAAATATCACGTGATATTTTGTTATGTTTTTTGAATTTTTTTATTCCATTCTACAGGATATTATTGACTTTATTTAAGAGTGTCCATCGAGTTTCTTGATTTGAAATGGGCAACAACTTTATCTTTCAGGCCGATCCACTTCTTGACAATTAAAAAATGCTTTATGGTTAATTGAAATAAGTGCTATGAATTTGGACTTTCTATCTCTTCCTTTTTATGTGGTGTCGATACTTACTAAGTCCGACCATCTTGTCGGGCACCCGAATGTACTCGTTGAGCGTCTGGTCGGGCATGAGGTTGCCGGGCGCGCTCGGGGGCGGCGGCGGCGCCGGGGCGGGTGCGGGTGGGGCGGCACGGCTCGCGGCCGGGGCGGTACTCGGTCCACTACGAACAAACGAAGTTTTAAAGGGGTTAGGATAAGGGTCGCGGGACACATTGATCGACGGCGTTCGACGGTTTGTCCATACAAAAAGGTATGGAACGACGTACGCATCCTTTCGCATCGACGGCGACGAACACGCTCCGGCGGCGATCAACGGCGTTCGACGGTTTGGCCATACAAAAAGTACAAAAAGAGAGCATAAGTGCTCCTTTTCAATCGAAAAAGTGCGAAAGGCCCTCGATCAATGTGACCCAACCTTAACATATCCCGCGAAATTAAAATTTACTTTTTTTCGATTCTTGCAATTCCCCCTTGAGTTAGAATTGGAAAATTTTAATTTCGCGGGCTACCCTGATGTTTTCGCCTAAGAGGGATGCGCAAAGGTCCGGAGACATTCAAATTTTCTTACGTTTTTTTTTCGTAATTTGCAAGTCAGTATGATCAGGTTGTAAGTTACTAAAAATTTGTAAGTAAATTGCAAAAAACGAAAGATTATTTTATCGGGCTACCATAGTACTTTCGCCTTAATTTATAGAAAACTCCGCTACGCATGCAGCGAGCTTGGCATGTAGATAATTTACAGATGTAAAGGAAATAACGTACAACATAAATTGATCGATTTATTTCTTTAGTACATACTGTACAGGTTTTGACGATTTTTTTTTAGATCAAAGTTGTTCCGAATTCCTCTTTTTTGACCAGACTGCCAAAAAAAAGTGTTAATTTTTCGACAAGTGGTAAAAAAAATATATTTCAGACTTCAGTCCATTTTTGGTATGCATGACATACAAAACTTCGTGATGCTTCAAATTGACATAAAAAAAGAACTTATAGAAATAAGTACCTATGTAGAGTTTGTTTAGCACCCGGGTTTTTACGAGTGTGCAAGTGACATGTCTCTTTGACGCAAAATGACGCGCGCGAATCGTACGTACAGCAAAAACACGTGTTTTTTGTGTACGAGGCACGAGGGCGGGTTGGTTGACACACGCGACTTGCGAAAAATAGGCAGTGAAGAAAAAAATATTAAAAATAGACACCAATTTACCTATATTCGTTATTAATAGTTGGCAAAAGAATGTATGGAAAATTTTCACGAAATTGTAGGTTCTAGGAAATTTAAGTTTAATCAACAAATTATTACGAAAATTCTTGTTGCAAAACATGGCGAAATACTACATTTAATCTCAAATTAAATATCTTACAGTTTTTCCTGAAGAAATTACAAGTGTGACGTCTTGACATAGCAGTAGGAGTCTGCATGAGTAGAGAAACTTTTGGAATTGAGTTTTTCTCATTTCATAGGAAACAATTTTATTGTTCTTATTTGTAAAGTAACTTTTTAAAAACATAACCCTCCTTCTGGCGTAGTCGGGTAAAAACCGATCAATTGCGAGTCGGACTCGCACACGAGGGGTTCCGTACCAAAAGGCCCAAAACGTCCAAAAAAACACGTTTCTTGTGTGGAGAACACTTTAATTTTCAACTTTAATTTTTATTTGCTGTTATAGCAGCAATAGAAATTCTCACTCTGTAAAAATTTCAACTGTCTACCTATTACAGTTCATGAGATATAGCCCGCTGACAGACGGACAGCGCAGGCATAGTAATAGGGTCCTGTTGGCACCTTTTAGGTACGGAACCCTAAAAAATGATGCTACAATAGGTTGTAACAAAGCATCTAAAATTTTCATTCATAGAACACTTTTGAAACTGTAGTCATCACCTTACTTTCCATGCTATGCCATCCAAATTTTGAATTTTTTTATTTTATTTTTTCTGCTGAATGGGCCTGCTCTTGACCTTGATCATGCCTGATGGTAAGCGATGAATGAGGTCTATGATGGAACAAGCAAGCCCAGAAGATGCCTGTTTACTCTTGCTTTGACTGTACATCTTGAAAATTGTGTGGATCATGTTCTTTATCTCTTAACCTTACACTCTGCATTACACTACCAAAATTATTCAAAAGACCTGCATTACAAGAATATCTTACCTCATTTGTGGTTGTGGTTGTTGATACGGCACTTCTACTGATGCTAATTTCTTCGCATTCGGTTCTGGACCCTCCTCCAATGGCCTCTTGCTTCCGCCTCCTTCGAGCTTAGCAGCAACCTGTAGAGAATATTGATGAATACAACCTTTTTAATGTCTTGAAAACTTATTTTTACCTTCACCCTTTCCAGTTGCTAGGCACATTTTTTTATTTAGCTTCTTTTTTTATTCCATGGACAATTTTAGACCCTAGTACATGAAATCACAGCTACTTGATCCAAGTTTATGGTTTTGAAACAAGTTTTTATCATAACAGTTTTCCTGACATTCCCCTTTTCCAATTTATTGTTATCTTAATTCCAAAAATATATTGTTAAAACTACATATCACACTAATATTATAAAGGTGACAGTTTGTGAGTGTGTATGTTTATATGTTTGTTACTTCTTCACGCTCAAACGGCTGGACCAATTTTGATAAAATTTTGTATGGAGGTAGCTGACAGACTAGATTAACATATAGGCTACTTTCTATCCAGATATTCCTACGGGATCGACCCTAATGCGGGTGAAAATGCAGGGCGCAGCTAGTTGTTTATAAATGTTTACAAGCTCATGCGAGAGCAGAACTTGCAAGAACAATAAGGAAATATGTAAACCAACTATGTATCTGTACCCATGTTTAAACAGAAAAAAAATATTTAATTTTAAGTATTTTGTAAACTAATGGTGTCGCTCGTTACCAACATAGCTATCAGTTACACAATTAATAATAAGTCGAATGAGTAAGTTATGAATTTGCAATGAAATTGTTCAAACTTAAGTCCATAGCAACAAGTCTTTAATATACAATTTTATAACTCATACAAACTTTGATTTTACCAAGAACATTTTTGACGGTTATGTTTTACATTACTGCATTTTGTTAAAAATATTATTTTTCAATGCCAATTTTGTATGATAGTGACCAAGTGTTAAGTTAATAATTTCAAACACTTCTATTTGAACTGATATGGTTACTCACTAAACATTTATCAAAGTCTGCATGAACTACTATAGGAAGTCAAATTTCAAAGAATTTATGAAAGTGGCCAACAGTAGCAAGGACAAAAAAAGATCATTTTAATTGTATCAATTTATATTTCCCTCCAATACTTTAGTGAAAAAGATACAACTTACACAGTTCAAATTAAATTCTTGCAGTCACAAACCGGCCATAACTTATGTTGATCCGCCCCTAAGACGTCCCTCTGACTGACTGATTATTTATAAACATTAACACTCTGTGGTTATAATATTTGAGTTTGGTGGGGAAAATATGCTGAAACGTCTAGAATACTTCTATTGATAATATGCAGTGAGGAAACAGTAACATTATTGATTTGTAAATGTCTTTGTTACTAACCATTTATTGATCCAAATTGCTAGTCAATATTTTAAGATTAGCTTTTTCTTTGAACATTGATATTGTGGATTGGTCCTTATCACAAGCCTATTTTATGAATCACAGCATGTTCAGAATTTAGTTTGTTGTCTGATGCATAATTCGCGCCTATAATGTGCCACAACGCAGTATTGCCGCGACAGAACCGCTTGGCGTGTACGCCAGCAAAATCATCCGAGCCGCAAGGACAGACATAAAAACTTAACAGCTGCATTGTATTTGCAGAAAGTACTCATTTATCACCACGAAAAATTACAATCAATAAGTAGGTTAGGTAAAAGCATCTTACCAATGATCCTTCATGGAACATCAATGGTATGAAGAGAAAAGGGCGGGTTGGAATAAAAAGTACTTCTAATAAATGATAATTTCCATGTTGAAGGTATAAACACAAAATTTTAACAGTAAATAACACGTAAATGTCAATAGACGCGATTTTTGTAAAGAGAAGATGCGCTTACCAATCTAGCACGTTGTACAGCAGCCGCAAATCCCGCCGTTTGGCTATTGTTTTGAAGCGTAGCCATAGAAGAATAATCACTCATATTTGAACCCAATTTCACATTCAACCGCGTAATACCGCAGCCATTAAAAAGGATCAAAATGACCCAAAAACTTTATGAAAGGTTTCTCTCGCAACGCAAGTTCGTTGCGAGAAAGACGCGGACCATAGACAAAATGAGAGATGTTTTAAATGTCGCTTACCAATTTTATTTCTTTTTGTATTTAGTGTATTTATCTACCAACTTGAATGATCTAATGAGTTCTCAAATATAACTGAAACATAACGAGCTAAAATAGAACAGCGATTGTGCTATATTTCATTCTGAAATATTCACAGAAATAATACAGTTGAGTTTTAGAAAAGTCAAAATTGTTGTCTTTGGAAAAATGAAAATGCGTTTGGTTATTGCTATTTTGCTAAAACATGAATCTAAAGAGGATTTATTTTAAAATTTAAAAAACCAGTAGAATTATATACCCGCTACCAATCTTTTCAATGTATTTTTCATAGAAACGTTATTCCTTCAAGTACTTATCTGCTAAAGTTGGAAACAATATTTCCTTTACAACTACATTACCTATAAATTCAATTGTGCCTAGCCTACAGTAATTGAGCTATGCATCTTACATTTTAATTTACGACCTAATGGTAGCTCTAACAACAGAACTATTTGCAGTTATATTATACAAATTTATTTTAGTATTTATCCTCGTTACAACCATTATAACATTTCTGTTTTAATACTTTTCTTGAAACACACGAGGAACAACGATAACAATTTTAGATGAATGAAAGTTCTGTATTTGTTAGACAATAATATGAAACAGAATCAAAACAAAACGTTTATTAAGAATTTCCTATTATAATTTAGACCAATTCGCTAAACTAATACTTTTTCGGGTTTTTGGACCTAAGTAAAGGTCGATGCACCGAAAATAACAAAACGTTCTAACTTTTTTTTTCTATGTTATGGGTGCGTGCATTTGTGTTGTCCGGTGTTTGAAGACGCTTGGAATTCGCTTTCAATTTCTTCGTAGGAAAAATGTCGGGTGATACCGATAAAGCGAAAATCAGTGATAATCAGGTATAGTTGTGAAATATGTCTTTGTTTTAATTTTCTCTGTAATAGTGCGCGTCTAATAAGATGGATTTGAGTTGTGTAGTGGTGTTATTTCCGTGTTATATCACTAATGTTTGCCTGCGTCTCAACATGGCTGACAGAACGATTGCTTCCCGCTAAAAGCGGGAACTACGCCACGGAGGGTTGTGGTGCGAGTCAATATTTCGCAATAAAAACTGTGAATGCCATCTTGATCAGTTATCGAAACTGATTTTAATGGGATATTTTTCAGGATTTCGCATATTTTGGCCACCCCCGCCCCTTTGCATTTCGTTGCAGGGCCTTTGTTAATGTGCACGATGTTATATGACATTGATATGAAATCCGCATGACCTTGATATTTGGTTTCTTGCGATTATTCAATTTTAGAGGCAGCGTGATATGTTGTTGTTTCACTGAACCGCGGCCTCGCGACTCATTATTTACGCTCGGAACTCGGCCGGCGATGTAAATAAAACATAAATGTCCTTTCGGGGGCCTTTATTGCTGACCTCTTTACTTTTTTTTCCGGTACATTTTTTGTGATAGTATGTTTATGGCGCGAACGCAAATAAATTATCATGAAATTCTTGAAATGTACGTCGGATTTGACTGGAGAGATGTAGAATATTCCTCATAATGGTACTAGTAATCCATACATAGATATTGTATGTACACAGCTGTATACGTCTTACTGTATTGCTAGAGGGGAATCATTGAAATTTGCGACTTGTTTCTATTGTCATAAGGTTGATAATTGATTGACGGCACTCGGAAGTGACGCCGACTTCACCAATAGAACGGTGTTCAACATGCAGATTTTGCAATGCATGGTTGCAAAATTTTTATTTTTATTTAATTATGTTGACATTTTAAACAACAATACATATTGCTCTGGTTAGAGTAAAAATTGTCACAATCTGTTCATTGCTTTTGTGCAAAATGTCATAGTTTCACAATACAGAATTGAAAATGTTTCATGATAACTTGGAATTAATTACTTTCGTTAATAGAGCAGTTGTATAAACTTGCATGAATGTATTGAAGTCATTCTTACATACAAAGCCTTATCTACTAAGAAAATTTTTACTAAAATAATCAGTTGTCCATTGCTGTATTTGCTCATACAACCTTATCACACTGCTGACAGGCCATGCAATGGCGGTGCAATGTTGTCTAAATATTTTTGTTTCGGCTCAGTATTACTATCAATTTTTGAAAATGTATCATGTATTTTTTGTATTGTAAAATAAATTATCTTATAACTAAGTTATAGTAACTCAGGTATTATTAAACTCATTAACTAACTGCATATTAATTATTGATTATCTTTATTGCTATGCACTCGGACAGTACATGATCCAACCAATTTGTTACTAGGAATATATAACACAGGTATATTTGTATGTGAAGTGACCAGCAATGGATATTAAAGTGCTAACAGGTTTTTCATAACATTTAAAATAAGATATATTGAAGAAAATATAATAATATGTACTTCCCGTCTTATGGAAGAGTGTCCGCTAACATCAGGTTATTATAAGTTAAAACATATCCATGTGTACTGTTTTTAGTTTATACACTTAGGACTACTAATACACATATTGACTACATAATGATTTTACATGAAAAAAAATGTATGTTTTGAGTCATACGTCATGTTTAATCACAATGTATTGAAAATAGATCTAAAACACTATAAGAAATTGAACATCAAAATATTTGTGTGCAGGATGAAGACAAGAAGTCAGGGGCAGGCGACGGTCAAACAACAGAAGATGAGTCCTCCCAGGACTCAAAGGGTGAGTTGCAGGCGTCTGTGGACCCTGCCCAAGCCCAAGGTAACGCCGATGTAGATCAACCAGACAACAAAGAGGAGGATAAGCCACCTAGTATAGAAGGTCAGGTTCTTACACCAGTCCCCCAGTCTGGTCAATGTGTTCACAAGTCGGTGTTCATCTACATGGCAACTAACCTTTCTGGGCTGATATTTTGGCATCTTTTGCTTGTTAACTTTGTGAAAAATTGTTCCGAAAAATTCCGCGGCAATGACGGTAGTGGACTTCCCTGTGTTGACAACCGAAAAAATACAAATTAGATAAGTATTTATTTCAATTATAATAGTTTAGATTTATAATAACTGTTATTTTAGTGACAGTGTTTTTATTTTGCAATATAAGTTAACATCCAAAAGATTGTTTTGTACATCACATCTTACAAATACATTTTCATAATTTTATACACTAAGTACACCACATAATATTATTAAAACAAACAATCATTACTCAATTAAGTCAATTAATTATGCGACTTAACTGCTTTTATCGGAAATAACTACTATTTAAGGTACATTTACATTTTTATGTAGGTACACCTAACTTTAAGTAAAGGTAGGTAGGTACCATAAATCTATAAAAAATAAAAATATTACACTCCTCTCCTCCGCAGTCGGGTAAAAAGAAATGGTGCCGTTTAATAAAATCGTCCTCCTGTAAAATTAATGACAGAATCTTAAAAACTTTTCGTATTTAAATTAAATCGAACCGATTGGTAAGATGTAGGAAGATGGCATTTAAATATAGGTAGGTACTCATAAAATATCCACTAACCTGCACTGGGCCCGCGTGCTGGATTACGGCCCACTCCCTCTCACCTACAGAAGGCCTGTTTCCCAGCAGTGGGAATATTGTAGGCAGATTATGCTCATAACATTGCAAGTTACTCTGCTCATAACATTGCAAGTTACTCTTACACTCTACATCAATCGATAATTTTCAAGTTCATTTTGTTTGTCAATAATTTCTGTGTATTTTGTTGTCATTGTAATAAAATTGTACGTCGCAACACTCCCAACTCGCTTCTCAATTGTCCCTTGGAGCTCCATCAGGTAAGTGTCGTTTTTCAAATGGTTAAAACTTTTAAAAAGCCCGTAAAAATTATTTTGAAAAGTAGATTTCTTCATCTACACAATGTGATACTACAGGTTGTTGATGAAAAGCAAGTCTCTATAATCATACTAATAGGAAAAGATATCACTACTTCCAGTGGATTTTCCTCGAAAGAAAATATAATTAACCTTTTAACAATAAATAGAAATCCGTCGAAATCATCTGCGAAATATCAGCAGATAGAGCCCTTTATCAAAATAATAATGAAGAGAGAGCGCCTTGTTCATTTCTGTATGCATGAATAATTTGCTGCTATTACGAAAATCACTTTGACCCTCTGTATCCCAGTTTGAGAAACTGAAAGATCTCACGTCCCACCAGCCCTCAGGGAAAGGAAGTCGATTTCCACACGCACCGAGCGCGAGGGCCTAAAATAATGTTAATTTTAGCAATCATAATTTTTACCGATCAAGTAGGTATAGCAGTTTAATTGTTATTCCTATTCTTTGGCGATAGGTATTAGAGATCAACTACCTGTTATGAAATGATACAATACAACCTATCCCATGGATTCTGGCTGTATTTTCGTTGAGATAAACACTGCCGAGAAAAGACGACCCACTGACCAAAACGTTATAAACGCAATAGTCAGTGCAGACTAAGCATTCATTGCCAAAAGCAACTCAAAAGAACATACTTTACATCAAAACGACTAAAAATCCCACGAAACGTTTGATGATAACTGACTAGAAACTGAATAATTTGTCGAAAGCGTTGCTAGTAAACTTGCAACCTTGTCACTCGTCATTATCGATTTCCGTGCATAGCACTTACTGTGGCTTAAATGGCGCCGTAGCTTGTGCGTACATCATCTCGGGTTTTTGCCAGGTATTTGAGGCATATTGGACGGCTGTTTAATGGATTGTATCGCTAATAAGCCCAAAATAAATCTATCAATACATGCGCCAATTAGTTCTGCCCACATTGTTAGACAAAAAGCCCTGAAGATAGAAATATTCGTCAGCGAAAAGGAACTCTGCTTGTTCTGAAACTGGTTTTAATAAATCTAGGCACTACTATTTGAATTCCTAACGTGTCTGTATGTTTATGTATGAAATAAACATGGCTTTCCCGCGCAATGTAAACCTGTTGTGTAATGGCCGCTCTCCTAGACAGACTTTTTTTTCTGCACGAAGGGTTTGTGGTATGCAGACCGGGATAAAAACTTATTTGTCAACTGCTAACTTGATCTAATTAATGAGTGCATTGAAGAATTTATCATTTGGATACCCTAATATTAACATTTTAAGATCTTTGAGGTACTAACCTAGTAACCTCAATCAAAGCATGCACTTGAAGACGTGAAAGAAGAGAAAGTACTATGAATTACACAGAACCATTATCTTCTTTCATTCTTAACACTGACTTGAGAACTGAGTTGCCCAAAGACGCAAGTCATGCAAATAGAATTTTAACTTTTCCGTAACAATAAGCCAGCGCAACAATTAAAGGGTTTCTCTGTCTGCGAAGTTGCGCATAATACATTTTCTTTGATAAAAGTTGAAGAATAATTGATACTGTTGATACCGGTACCCAACAGTATTACTACATAAGATAAATTCTACACTATTATTCTAGCCGATGATATTAATTGTAATTACGGATTCAGGCTGGGTGGATAGTCTGAGTCACACTCGCCTACAAAATATGTTGACCTCCTTGACTGTATCGATGTTGAGAAATTAAGAGGTCTTCTAAAATCGGTCATATTATGATTATTCCGACCAGCTTTTTAATGCATACCGGTTTAGAACAAAATATTTTGTAATGTGTCGCTCTTTCAAGTTTTTGATTTGCTAATTTATTTTAGTCGTCTGTGACTATGACTCTCGAGTCTTGGTCTTGGAGTCCAAGACCAGTGTCAAAGTCAGTCCAACTCTTGAATTAACATCATTGCACTTCTCACACAATACTACTCTAGGAATAATCATTCGTAGGTCTTAAGTCCAGTAATGGCCGTTTCTAAACCAGGATAATTTTTGTCCTCTCATTTTCAATCTTTAATATTCTCCAAAACAAACTAATATTGCACGTTTCACTCTAAGTCCAAAATCAGTACAGTATCAGAACCGCTTCATAATAATCTCCGCGCCTCGTGAACATTTCGTTCACATGTAACTAACAATATCTCAGCATCATAAGTACTAACCGCTTACTTTTGTCCGGCGGGATTCAGTTAGCATCCAGAGCAATTTAGCCAATCGTGTGGGAGCAGAGAAACTACCAATAAGTGCATTTTCAAGCGTTAAGTTGCACTTGGAAGAATAAACTTTCTGAATATTAGGCCGTTCGAATTTTTGTCGTGGTTTCTACTCCACATACTCAAAGAATAGTAGCAAATATTTGCAAAAAATGTGTAATAAATGAATGTTGGGCCAAATGCAGGAATCGAACTCGACTGACATCCTAGAACAATTCACCAATCCGCCTTTCCGCTATACAAGAAAATCTAATCAGCCGATCGTCATTCAATTTTGCAAAGTTCAATTTGTTTCCGTGATTTCTTGTAGGCGACATGTTATCAACGAGCTATTTATTCAGTGTTGAGGTAGTACACGTTATGATAAATTGCGCAATTTACTGCGCAAACTGGTCGTTACAGCTTAGGAGACGGCCAGACAGGCGCGACGCGGACGCGGGAGAGATGAAACATGTTACGAAGCCAAAGATCACCAATTACGAAGCGATGTAAATAAGACACTTAAAAAAAGTCTTATTAAACAAAATGTGCAAGTATACAGGGTGGCAGGGACATAGACGCGCAACCTGTTACCACCATGGATTTAGTACTTACATGATTCTGAACCTGGCTTAAATTTTTTTGTCGGTGATAAAAAAAAACCAGCTGTTCTATACATTTTTACACGCCCTAATTCTACAAGCCCTAACTTCACAAACTCTACACCTTTTGTCAAAATAGGTGGCTTGGCTGTTTCGCGACCATCAAATGGGCGTAAGGTGAAAAATTTATTCACTGTTCATTACTTTTCTGTTATACTAGTTCTTGTAGTAACGAAACGGCCATGCCTCATATTTTGACTAAGGTGTAGAGTTTGTGAAGTTAGGGCTTGTAGAATTAGGGCGTGTAGAGTTAGAAGCTTGGCTCTACATGAGATCTGATAACTTTTTGACAGTGCGAGCCATATGTGGTCTCGTCTTGCCAACATTTTACATGAAAATGTTTTTGGTGGGTATGATTTTCAACTACAATGTTAAGTTTGTTCTTGGGATAAATTCATTCCAACTACGGAACCCTTCATTGTGCGTGGTTGGCCGGTTTTTTTTATAACCGACGAATAATATCAACCCAGGGTGTTCAGAATCATGTACTGAATCTATGGTAACAGCTTTCGCGTCTACGTTCCTGTCACCCTGTATCACAATAATTACCTCAGTCAGGCTTTTGGCACGTAGCACCTTTCAAAATCAACGTTAAGTATAGGTAAATAAAAGATCATAAGGAAAAGAAGTAGCTATTGTATCAAAATGCGCTACGGCTTGACGCGCCAGTGTGGCCTATACCTATTAAACATAAGAGAAATGGATCACTCATTCATAATTCAATGACCGCAAAGATCGGTTTGCACAGTCAAATCGATTTGCTGTGAGTTTAGAGCCAAAGGGCATTGACCCGCCTGTTAAACTTGTTGTTACAACGCTATGATTTTATCATATAATGGTAAAAAAAATAGGGCTCAAGGCTCAATCGTCTTGCACTTATCGACCCATGTCTATAAGAACGATGAACAAAATAAATCGATAATGCTACTAATAAATACTATAAACGCGAAAGTTTGTGAGGTGAGGATGGATGGATGTTTGTTACTCTTTCACGCATATGTAATTTGGCACACAGATAATTTATAACCAGGATTAACATATAGGATACATTTTATTCCGATATTCCCACGGGATTGAAACTTATGCGGGTGAAACCGCAGGGCGCAGCTAGTAATTAATAATACAAAGTCGAGACTCTAAAGAAAGTCGCCCCGATCTGCCGCTTTGTTGCATTGAAAACCTTGGAACTAAGCTTATACATTCACTAAAACAGTGATAACATCTAATATGTTCAGTAATCAGTTTGCTAAAAGCGGCGAGATTATGAAGAATATGCAATGGGATGTCATTGCCCAGGGTATTAATTAATGAATAATTGATACCCTGCGAATCGCTCGTTGCAATCGTCTTTGAAGGGAGACCGCGTCGGTAGTCAGTACGCCGCTGTATACCGTGTTTGTGCTGTGTATAGGACCGTTAGTGTGTGTACAATAGGCTAACATTAACGGGGAACCGCCAGGTTAGCCCGCCAAATTCAAAATTTCTTAAATAATAGTCATTCAATAGGATATATGAACTTAAGAGGGTTGTGTTGATGATTTTTATCATTATAATTCTGTAAATACGTATTTTACGATCGCGAATCATATTTTGTTTAACATACAAACTGACACTGACCTGCAAATTGCAAAAAACGTAAGAAAATTTGAATTTCGTGGGCTACTCTGGCGCTTTCACCTTTAGCTGAATAACCACTATGCGCACCAGCTGTTCCGCGCATTGGTGCTTTGTTGTGGTGACCGTTTTATGCAAACACAAAGGAGATGACGGTTATTATATTCACTATCTCAATACTCTAGTATTATTTGTGTAAATTGTAGTATTATATTGATAGCAGTTATCATTGGCAGTTTATCACATTTGCAAATCGTTGGTCTCTATTTGATATTAAGCTGTAAATTTGGTGGGACAAAGTGCATAATAATTTGAAAAATAAAACCTTTTAACTCTTTCTGGGGCACTTTCATATAAGTTACGATATACGTGTTTTTATGTTTTTTATAGTTATATTTAGGCTAAAGAATACTGAAAACATGGTTGAAAAAAATATCAGAGTGAAGGCTTTTGAGGAATCACATGGTTATATAGCTACGGTAACCACCGCCGCTGTAGAACAAAACAACACTGAAAATTAGTAAATTTTTTAATCATGAATACAGGCTAATAAAACATGAAAACACAGGACTTATTTTACTTCTTATGAAAATCTTCGAAGCAGGACTTTCCTTTACGCAAACATAGTGGAACATTACAGGTTTTGCATTTCCAAACGGTACGTACTCCTCCAGACAGTTTTCAATATCCCCGTCAGCTAACACCTGAAACATTCTGTAAGATAAGTATACAAAAAACCACTGTCACATCTATAAGAACAAATAAAACATTCTATCTGCGCGCCTGGTTAGCTACTCTAACCACCTAATTATGAGTGTCATATTACATTAGAAACGCAAAATTACATACACTGTTTATCAAATACCTACTAAAGATGTCTAAATACGTCTTATAAAACAATCATAGTCATAAAAATAATAGACTCACCTTATTTTTGATTTTTTTTTTCCGAGCACGTTACAAAAACACTGTCAACGAATTTTTTTTATACGAACAATACAAACACAAACGAATATCGGCGCCACTAACTGCCTAAACTAAATCAAGCGTAAGGTGTATTTCTATGATAGTTCAAGAAATAATCGCTAGATGGCATGAATTTACAGACAAAAAATCCGAAATATGTGGTTAGCGTAGCTAACCATTGACCCTGTAAGAGTTAATAGTGTTGCTAGGTAAATTAAACTGGATGACGTTTAAGAATCCTTTGATTGTGGTCTACTCCAAACAAACAAGGAGATATGGCTGTTAATAAAATTGAAAATCTACAACTATACCGCAATGTCACAGAACGATAGCGTTATCATTGCTTACGCTTTTTTTTATGTCTTAAGAGTTGATAAATTAGATTGGAAATTTCGGAATCGAGTGTAGATGCGGACTTCTCCAACTAATAATACACGAACAGTGCGCGGTTAGTCAATGAGCCCTATATTTCCGAAACTTAACCCGGGAACAATTATTACAATATGGTATTTCATCAAATTGATTCCAGAATCAGTGCACCCTAATTGCGTAACACAATCACAATGTGAATCATTTTGAAAGATTGTTAATCCATTGCTAAAGTTCGAAAAATGTGTCTGCTCAACAACTTAAGTAACGCAATGTATGTTTTTGAACTGTCAAAATGAAACCCATTGCTACTGATAGTGTGTTACGCGATTACCCCGCAGATCTGTACCTCAAGCTCTCAAAAGCTTAACTTGTCCTTTGTTCTACCTAAAATATCAAACTGCTTGTAAAACAATTATTTTTTTGTTGCGACCAGGCGACTCAAAATCAACAACGGCTAACGGCAAGGACGACGATGGCGCAGGAGGTGACTCTAAGGATGACAAGAGGGATGTGAAGTCTGATGCAGATTCTAAAAAGGTCAGTGAAATAACATACCTACTTATATATGCGTCGCAGCCAACTGGTTAAATTAGCCGTTTAGTTAACCGTCTGGCCTTTGGAAGTAGTGTTCGCATTGCTTCGCCCTCTCGGCTCGCACGCGGTTGACCACAGTTCTAAACTAACCTAACCCATTTGGTCGGGGTGCCCTGGCTTAGTTACTGCTATCAATTCGGCTCGCGCGTGATTGGTTACAGACTTCCAACCTAAACTATAATTGAATATCATTCAGGCCGTTAGTTGAACGGCCGCCGTTTAGCGGTCAACTAAACGGCTAATTAAACCAGTTGGCTGCGACATATGCATAGCATCACGCCTGTATTCACCTAAGGGTTGGGCTGAGGTGTACTTTTACTGCACCCACAAATCGCCAGTTATGTTTACGTCCCATGTAAGGCGGAACGAACCTAATGAAGTAAAAATAAATTTAATAACAATTAAAAGAGCTTTAAGTATGAGCGGTCGATGTGGCGATGCCAGGGGGTAGCAAATGTCCACCACTGGGCGCCTTTCTGCTGAATAATGATTGTAATAGCTATAAGTGATTTGTTAAGGTCACCAATGTTCACAACGCACCTAAAGCTCCAACTAAGTTTTAAGGACCATAGGTAATACGGGCTGGTGTCCGCAACTCCACATCAATGCGCGTATTTTGCGTACGGTTTTAAGGACCATTCAAGTATTATGTAAGCAGAATTTTAGTAATTTTTAACCCTCTTATCTGCGAAATGGCAGTTTTTGGAACTAAAGTTAGTCCAACTTAAACTATGAACTATCAGTTATTTGGCCATACAACAATAATTGGTTGGTTGGTAAACAAACAGTAACTATCGTTTGTGTCAGCGCACGAAAAAGAACAAACACAGGCAAAAAGAAATGAACAACATCGGGGTTAGGTCAAGGTCTTTGTAAGTGCATTAATGTATGCAAATAGGGGTCGCCCCAATGTATCTCACTACGTATCTGGGGTTGAAATGCGTAGCCATTGTACATGAAACCGGATAGATCTCTATTTCACAGGTGTACACATAATCAGCCTATAATGTTCCCGCTGCTGGGGCACACCACACAGGCCTCTCGGGGAGAGGGAGTGTGCCGTAATCCATCACGCGGGCCCATAGTGCGGGTTGACGGTTTTAGAATTTTTGGTTCTAGGACATGCCGGTTTCCTCATGATGTTTTCCTTCACCGTCTTGAGAGCAGTGGTGATGAAATAATTTACACGTAAACACGTGTTTTTTTGTAATTAAAGTGTCTTTGTGTGTCGAACCCACGACCTACAACTCGTAAGTCGCGGCCGTTGTCACTTGGCCAGCATTGCTCCGGCGTGAAAAAATACATTACAATCTACGAAAGATTGTAATGTCTTAAAAGTTTATAGTCGAGCGCCTCTTCGTAAGACCGTTATCATTCTGGCGATTTGTGAGCGTGTTTCCAACGATAACGTTCATTATAATTTATCTGTCATATTGGCATGATTGTTATAGGCTGATTATGATGATTGGCATAACATAATCAGCCTATAATGTTTCCACTGCGGGTTGGTAGATCTGTCACAAGTCTTCGAATTTTGATTCTAGCTTGAGTCGTTGAGTACTTGCAAGTTTTGAGACTTCAACAAGCTGTTATTGTGACTATATTCACGCGTGCTGCTTACCCAGTTAACGACGAGAGCGTGACCAACACGGATGTCGTGATTTAATTACGTAAATTAACTTCTATTCTGATAGAGTACTTAATTAATTTAAAGATGACCTAAAAATACTTCATGGCCTTGGAATTCCAATATTTTAAGAAATAGACGCCCGCTGATATCCTAACCTGACGAGTGTAAAAAGCAAGTAGACAAACTGCGTCTTTGATTTGAAACCGCGTGCTTGAATAGTAAGTTCTTAGTTTTAATTTTAGCCTATAAAGGCTGGCAGGGACATGGGAATACTGAACGATGAATTCAGCACAAGATTCTAGATCCTCCCTAGCGTAGAAATTTTTCGTCAGTTATAAAAAAATATATGTATATTCTCGATATGACTAAACTGTCGTGCATTTAGTATTGAACTAAATGTAGAACGCCACCTGTAGGCTATGGGATAAATACACCCAAATAGGCTCGGATGGAATAGTCGATATTAGTGCAGGATATCAACTCAGGGCGGCGGCTGATGAACATCTAGCACGTCAAACAAAGGCGGCGCCCATGGGCCCAGTCAGGCGGTCCACTGTACACCCACCAACTCGCACTAGACAAGCGCGGTGGGTTAATTTGTCTAAACCCCAACTCTCTCATGAGAGAGTAGGGAGGCCTTTGCCCTGCATTGGGACGTCACAGGCTAATAAGATAAAAAAAACCTCGAAGCAACATTTTTTTTATATTTGCGAAAAATGTCTACGGTGTGTGAGTTTGCTTGTCGATGTCCCTGCCACAGTATTTTTTTTCTTATGATATTTAGTGGAATTAATAGGCAGTTCACGAACCTATACCTCAGTAGGCCCTTTCCTCAGACGCACCATTTATACTTATGGTGGCATTGTAGTCAGTGGCGTGCCTAGGGGTCAAACTTAAGGCAAGCCACTCAAAAAAAACCTACCGTATTCGCTTGTCAACGTTGTGCCTCCGATTGAGTCGTTTTAGTTCTTACTAATATTCATATTTCATAATTGTAGGTTTTTGCTAATAGCTATTAAAATGAATGTTTTTAATAGCACCATTTTTTTCTTATATAAATTAAGGTAATCCTTTACAAAATCGTAACTTTTTTATTTTCAAAGTATCAGTTTCGCGTAAAATATGATAAGACGTATAAGAGTCATCTATTATTGTACATTATTGACACAACAGAGCTCTTCAAATTAGTTCATATTTCACTCTCCCGCAACACTCGCTTTGCAAAATATTACAATCTGGCCGAGTGGCCACTAGATGGCGCACAAATAATTGATTGATTTCTGACTACACATTATTGTTTACGATGTTGATTGTTGATAATATTTATAATTTGATTTACTCACAATGTTAACAGCCATAACTCTTCATTCTTCGCTTCTTTACCACAGACAGATGACAAACATCAAAGCACACGGAAGACATGAAGCAAAGATACAAGCGCTGAGCAATTGCCTCTATTTACTGAGGTTTTAGACTCGTCGTGACCTCGGAAAGGAAGTTCTTGATGTGCTAAATGACACACAACATCAACTAACCTTTAAAATCCGCCCCTTAGACTCTCTGGCCGAAAAACAGCGCGATTGTGATCGACACGCGTATTGTATTTAGAAATGTCGTCAAGCACATAATTTGAGGAGATAAAGAAGTTTCGATTCGTGTTTTACCAAAAGTACAGAATGAAACAACAGCATTCGTGTGCTTTTGAGAATTCTGATGTCTTTTACTGGCACCAGCAAAGTTATTTAAATCATCGTAACCTGATATTCCAAGCGGTATTTTCTTTTGAGAAAAATATGCAACACTAACAGAATAATTTGTTGATATGAGAGCAGCCTATATTCCAATGAGTATTGTATGCTGATCGACTAAAATGCCTATTACGTGATTTAGATTTCTGAGAAATACTCAAATCAATATTTTGTCTGTAAAACTCAAAATATTTACCTTTCCGAGTAACGATTGCACACGTTTTAATCCATCACAAGGAATAATTGCAATTTCCGACATGACATTCATTTCATTTTAATGACAAGAACCTTTTTAATCACTTTAAAACAAAGGTAATTACCGCAAAAACTAAACACAACACTTAACTTCACAGAAATTGAAAAAAAAAAAACAAAACAAAAAAATGCACCAGTAACCGATCAAAACTTTGAACTAATAGACTCGCGCAATGTCTCGCGGTCTTACTATTTACACACACACGCGCGTCGTTATACGATTCATTCATAAAAAATCAAAAGCCAGGCTTAAAAATCAGTACAATTTGGGAAATAAGTACATACTAATGTTATCAACAACATGAACAATTTCTATACAAATAGTCAAAGGTCTAGAAGCCAGATTTGAAGCCAACTGGTGCGAGCGAGACGGGTTGATTTTTGTTGTTGCGCTTTTGCTAAGCGGCATTGGAGATGTTTGGCAACGATGCGCGTGATGAAAATGCGCGGAATTTGAAATTATTACCTTGCTTACGTATAGCGGGTGGCCGGGACGTGCGGAGTTTATTTTTTATTATTCTTATCTTTATAAGTTTACTTGTGTATCTTTTTTTAAATTATTAAGCTCGCGCTTCATTGAAAGCCAGGCTTTTCGGCTTTAGTAAAAGGCACGCCCCTGATTGTAGTTGTCAACAACTTGAGCTTTTAAAAATTATATGAATACCTAAAAATGTACACTCAACGAATCCTTATCATTTCAATGTACTTAATGCGATACGATAATTATATTACACAGTACAATGTAAAAAAAATTGAGGCTGCTTCTGAAAAACCGGTGCTTACAAATAAATAATATACTTAATAGCCCGACTATATTGTTTTTTTTTTTACGATGAAAATGTATAAGTAACTAGAATTAACATCTTACAAAGCAACTAGTTTGGTTTGAGGAATTCATTTATTAACCTTTTGAACGCCAATCACTTGTATACAAGTTCGAGATTTTCGTGCCCTCAGCGCCACTACTTGATTAGAAGTAATAATACTATAAAATAAATTTACGACTTTTACAAGACCTTTTATTTTGTTTTTATGGAAAATTGCCCTGTTATAAGCCATATTTTTAACTTTTTCACACATAATAAGTTATTGTTTGTTTTATATTCAATAGAAACAAAAACGCCAGAAAATATTTTAATGCCCCCAACGCCAAGTACTTGATATCAAGTCAGCCAGTGATGGGACACGATGAAGACCTCGCTATATTTCATCTCATGAAACGATCATAAATACTATTATTGCAAGAAAATTACGTGAATAAATAATATTTTATAAATATTGTTGCGCGCCACAATTGATGGCGACATTAGCTACCACTAGCGCCATCTAGTATCGAGTAGCAGAACTTATAATTATTCGGGTCCCTTCTAGAAACTTCGATGATAGAACTTTCCAGAACTATCGACGTCTGGTCCGTCGGGTTCGGTATGTACTCGAACATTCTAGATGTTTCTACGGTAGAAGGTTCTGGAACTATCCGAGGCCTATATAAGGCCGGTGTGCCTGCGAGCCGGCATCAGTCTTGGATAAGCGATACAAGCGAAAACATCGAAGCGATCTTCAAGTGCGACTTTCAAGTGATCTTGTAGTGCGATTGTGTTTTATTGTTAGTGTGTTAAAGTTGTAATTGCTGTTTTTAATTAAAGTGTCTATTTTTGGTTTTTAAATCGGCAGTTTTTATTGTCACGAACCCCAAGCTCGTAACAATATTGTAAAATATAAACTGAGTTTTATTCACCTAAATCAAGAATAAATAGGTTTTCTAATCATTGTCGATAGTGAAACATCGTTTGAAAAACCCATCCCTACAAAGTGGCTAGATGTCAGTGCGCACAACGCCACGAACTTGTATAGAAGTAAATCTGTGACGTCATAAGCGGACGGGTTTCAAGGTCATAGTGACTTTGTGCATTTTAGTGTAGTGCAATGTTTACATTTTGTTTCTTTTTGAGTAGATTCCTCATAAGAAAAAGTTTGTGAATAATCAGAATTTTGAAATAGTTCGTCGTCTTGACATTCCGTTAAGTCGTCAACTTCCGTTTCAGGAATGTACTTCCGTTTTCTATTAGTTTCTAAAAACAAGAAAAATCATTGCTAGTATTTTGCGACACCTATACCTACCATTAAAAAAAAAGATGTGTAACATCTGCGTAAAACAGTCACTTACCCTCCATTTTAATTTAAAAAAAAAACACGTAGAAAACCACGTATCTAGCTTCTATTGATTGTATTTGGTTCTATTTGTTGTAAGTAAACAAAAATTAAATTAAAAATTTAAAAAACCCCCGACTCAAACAAAAACCTCTAAAAAGTAAAATAATAATATATATTAGCCCTTTAAGTTTAATATAAGTTGCAGGAAATATTTTGATCCAAGCGTCCTCACGTCGGGGGACGGCTAATGAAAATTGGAAGTTAACAGCAGTTATGTTTCTACAATAGCTACATTCATTATTGCTGGTTTTAAGCCTCATCTGTTTGGCGTTTTCATTAGCCGTCCCCCGACATGAGGACGCTTGGATCAAAATATTTCCTGCAACTTATATTAAACTTAAAGGGCTAATATATATTATTATTTTACTTTTTAGAGGTTTTTGTTTGAGTCGGGGGTTTTTTAAATTTTTAATTTAATTTTTATTTCTTGCTTTTTAAACTTTATAATATTATATTACTAGTAAACACATCATAGTATGATTACTAGTAAACATACTATACGATCCACATGTGATTAGCCGAAATCTGCGCAGCTGTACGTATTTTTTTACCACAGTGAAGCGAAGCTAGTTAGGTACTCGTGGTCGTTGGCGTTCATTCCATACTAACGTATTCCTCTGTGAATTCGCCATTTCTGGTGGCGGCCATCTTAGATTTGAAATTTGTAATAGTGTATAGTATTCTACTAGTCAAGCCCTTTCATTTGATACCCATATTGAGGGAATTATGAAAAAAAAATATATAATTCGCCATTTTGTGGTGGCGGCCATCTTGGTTTTGAAATTTATCATAGTGTTTGGTATTCTACTTGTCAAGCCCTTTCATTTGATACCCATATTGAGGGAGTTGTGAAAAAATATGTAATCCGCCATTTTCTGGCGGCGGCCATCTTGGACCGATTTTCTTCAAACATAGCTAAGAACACTCGCGACTAATTCACCTTTCAAACAAAAAAAACAAAATCAAAATCGGTTCATCCGTTCGGGAGCTACGATGCCACAGACAGACACACACACACACACACAGACACGTCAAACTTATAACACCCCGTCGTTTTTGCGTCAGGGGTTAAAAATAAATTATGCATGAATCGGTTGAGGTTATGCACGTGTAACTCGACCACAGTGAATAGAAAAAAGAAAAATACCATAGACATCGACATCTAGACATCCTTATATCAGAAAGGATTTTGACGTGGCTCGAGCGCCAACGACTTGATACGAAGTAGAAGGATTACATTTGGAGACAAATAGGGATGTGCCTTCTAGAACACACGTCTAATAAATTTACAATTATTTTCTTTTATTATGGGAAATATATCCAGGTTTTCATATTGATTTTTTTATGAAATAAAACAAAATATGAAAATACGGTATCAGTTTTTATTTAGCTTCGTAAATTGGTAAATAAACGTTAATTTCAACTTATAATATTATTTATCGATAGGACATTAATCCCATCCCTACGTTTTACTATAGATACGTTATACATTTGTAGCGTGGCGCTGGAGGACACATCGCGTATTATATAGATGGGCGTCGAAAAGGTTAACGTTCTCTGGTTTTATTACTATAGGACATAGTCGTTTTTGCCAAAATACACACATCAAAAGTGTCTAGGGATCAACATATATTTTTGCAAGAACTTTTCTCCTGATTGATATTAATTAAAATTTTCTTTAAGGATTCATCAAATAAAGTGTTTTCGTTTGTCACAGTAACGATAAACCAAGTCACCTTTGCATTAATAAAGAAATTTGCCATTTTCCTAATAAAGGGATTTTTGACATTTGAACCACTAACACAAAAGTTCGAAAAAAAGACTGAAATAACAGTTTTCTTTAAAATTTTATTGGGTAACTTAAACAATTAATAATCCGTGTTTCTACCGCGAACACTAACAACACAAGAACATCGGTTTGGCATACTCAAAATGAGTTCATCCAAATCACGCTGTGGAATGGCCGCCCATGTTCGTTGCAACAACAAAAAAAGGTCTTCTTGCGACTGGATACCCTCCATATTCGGCAGAGCTCTTCTCTGTAGCATATCCCATGCATGCTCAATCGGGTTCAAGTCTGGCGACTGAGCAGGCCAGGGCAGGACATTGATGTTAGCTGCGGCGAGAGTCTGTCTTACAACTCTTGCGGTGTGCGGTCGTGCATTATCATGCATTAACTGAAATAAGGGACCGATTTGCACTTGTAGAGGAACGATGACGTCTGATACAATCGTCTCAGCATAAATTTGAGCGTTGAGGTTGCCTCTGATCCAAATCAACTCAGTTCTTCCGCCGATCCAAATACCCGCCCATACCATGATGGTTCCACCACTATAAGGATGGACTTCCTGGCAGGATTTTAATCGCTGTTGGCGTCCAGGGGTTCTCCAGTGTCGTATACGTCTTGTATGCGGTCTCATACCAAAACGAGACTCATCAGAAAAGCACACGAAACGCCATTGTTCTTCTGCCCAATTTCTGTGTTCAAGAGCCCATTGATATCGAATCCTACGATTGTGCATTGCTATAGGTGGTACCCGTAGCGGTCTTCGGGAATGAAGGTTCACTTCATGCAAGCGGTTTCTGACTGTTTGGTCGCTAATTAAGTTCCCTGAAGAGTGATGAAGCCTCACGGCTAACATCATGGCGGTTATTGTTGGAGCTCTTCGAGTTAAGATTTGAATGTATCGGTCTTGTCTCCGTGTGGTGCAGCGATACCGTCCTCCATGGCGCTCAGCCACGGTACCAGTGCTTCGGTAACGTGTCCAAAGTCGACTGATAACACTCTGACTTGTATTCAGAGCTAAAGCCACAGTACGTTGCCGGGAACCAGCTTCTATCATTCCCACGGCTCTAAGCATTTCTTCCCTGCTTAAATGACGTCGCCGCTCCATAATAACGTTGGTTTTAATCAGTAGTAGGGAAACAGTAGCACTAATAATGTCTTCAATGCGTTGTATGTTTTTATAGGGAAAATATTGACAGCTGATTTTCATCTTTTACTCGAATTTGATTCACAGTTCCTGATTCAAATTATGAAATGCACCAAAAAGGATCCATATAAATTTATAAAATCATAAATTTATTACAAAGCCACATCTCAATCTCAAGAAATCCGCATAAAAATGCTTGATCCCTAGACACTTTTGATGTGTGTAGTATATTTTTTGGCTGTATTTTTGCTATTCTTAACTTCAATCAATCGACTCCCTATCGCAGTTCACTGCTTTACATAGGTCCCTAGTTGCACCACAACATGCAGGTTTTCTCTTTTAGCACTATAACGGGTGTAAAAAGACACTTAAACGAATCCGAGTCATTTGTTGTCCCCACAGACATATAAGTCTGTGGTTGTCCCCGTCATTGTGATCATTTTTTTGTACTGGACCATACCTGGGAACCTTCTGGTTACGGAGATGTGGAAGGTCAAAATTCTAACTTTAATTGACTTTTTTTACGAAAACAAGTTTTTAATGGTATAAACTTATAAGTTATACTTATATCACAACTTTAAATACCCCTCACAACCCTTGTACCGTAGCATGCACCCATAAATAAGCACATTTTTTTTCGTGTATTATATTGTGCACACCGCAAACACCATATTTTCACACCAAAAATAAAAGTCGTTTCCCAGCAATTGTTTTTATGCAATGTTACTTAGTTTGATGTAAGGACTGCGTAGTTAACGGCTGTGATCGGTCTTTTTACACCCTGTATAGTGTACACACAACAGACAGGGATGATGATTAGAAATGTTCGAACAAATAATTTAATCTCAAAGAAGGCATAGTAAAATTAGATACTTAATCGAAAAAAAAAATGTAAAATCGATGGAAATATGGAGAAGTTTTCGGAAGGGATTATTCCCGACCTTGTAGCGCGGTACGAACAATGTATGCGCTATTATGAAGTTAAGTAGTCGTGACATCACTTCTGTGATAGTGCCATATTTTTCTAGCAGTTATTTTAAAACGTTTCATCATTCACAAGTCGGCTTCAACCACTGCTGAACATAGGCCTCTCTTTTCATGTGCCAATCCCCACGCTCCTGTGCCAGCCTCATCCAAGTTCTACCCGCGATGGAAACAATGTCATCCGCCCATCTCGCCGCCGACTCTTCGTCGGTCCTCGATCACTGCCTTACTCCACCTTTCATCACTGCGCCTTGCAAGATGTCCTGTCCAACTCCATTTGAGTTCCATAACTCGTTTTCCGCTACCCGAAAAATGTCGTACGTCTGCGGATATCGACGTTTGGGACTCGGTCTATAAGCCTTATCCCAACCATGAAATGCTCCATGGCAATCTGTGCCACTCACCCCGTACACAGCCTCCTAGGCTCCTGCGTGAGCGTGTACGTAAAATGAATATCTTAAAATATAACTCTTTTTTTATAATATTGTTTGCACTATTTTTTATCAGCCGTTAATATCCTACTACTGGGGCAAAGGCCTCCCTACTCATGTTACACCTCTCTCTGTCCAGAACTTCCAAGGACCAACAAGGATCTTTACTAAAGGAGTCCAGCTCATCCCGCTATCTCCGTCTGAGCCTGCCGCGATGTCGTTTGCCATTAAGCGGGTCCGTGGTCGGACCCACTGGGTTATAAGTTTGGTCCATTGATCGTCTGACATGCGGCAGATGTGTCCAATCAAATTCGGATATTATTTAGGGTTTTCAATAAAAAAAAAATCTCAAAAGAAAGTAAACATACACGCAGTTGTTACACCTATTCCCGACCCGTATCTGTCTGGCTGGCTAAAAATACCGCAACGCAAAAATTCGGAAGTCAAGGACGCGTCCCTCATACAAAGGTTTATTTTGAGATTAAATTCGGAAGTCAAGGACGCGTCCCTCAAACAAAGGTTTATTTTTAGATAAATGTCATCGATTTTCATTAGTCGCGAGAGTTGATAGCTATAGGATTAATACAGAGGGGATTTGTTTTCCTTGTTTGAGTGCCTCCATGTCAAATTTTCAGGAACCGAAAAAGACGTTTTTCTAATTTAAGTCGGGGGTTTTCATACTCTCTGAGTTTTGAGAGTGTGGCGCTTAGCTGCCTTTGATTCTATATGCCTCATTTATAGAATCCCTTGTGTTTTCTTTTGCACCTGTGAAATAGAATATGTTTTTGTAATCCAACGTTTTACTAAAGATTTTTTTTCTAGGCCCTTCTAGATGCTTCATCATCATCATTCACACTCAACAAATTGGATAAGGGAAGTTATCCAATTTGTTTGGGATCGGCGCAACATGTCTTTTTCTTCCATACTTCTCTATTAGTCGTGATCTCGGTAGTCACTTCGGTAGTACTTGATCCTTATTCAAGCTAGCAGGTTGCGGGTAGATTATTTTAAATACACGTTTTGTTTTAGGAAGAAAATGGCGAGGCACATGACGAAGATGAAAAGGATGACGTAAAGACTAACGACAAAGGTGCTAAGAAGGCCGCTCCTAAAAAGAAGCCTAAGAAAGAGGTAAGAACTACCTGCAGTATTCTCTCCGTCTCCTTTAAACCCATCCAATTATTGTTCCAATGCGAAAAAGAGATGATAGTTTCATCTCTTTTTCGCATTGGAACAATTATTCAGCACGTTCTTCTACACATTCATACACAGTCCCTTTACCGAAACTTTTCGTTAATTTCTGAATACACTTTCGTGTACAATATTAATGACTTATTTTGAGATCTTATTCGTAACAAAAGTCAATAGTCAAAATTAATCATTTTTTTTTTCTTTCTTAGGATACTGAAGAAGAAGATGAGGAGGATGAGGAAGAGGAAGAAGAAGACGAGGAGGAAGAAGGAGATGAGGGCGACGAGGAGGAAACCAAGAAGCCAACTAAAGAAAAGTAGGTTACATTTGATTATACAGATTTTTTCAGTTGTATCCACTTCTGATGACGATAAGACAAAAAGAAAACGAGATTAATTGAAAACAGAATACAAAGAAAAATATTTTTCGATAGATTTTTGTTTTGTAAAAAGTATAATAAAAGTTGACGAATCACTCTTTTAACTATAATTTATAATAAACTTAAATTACTTAACACGAACTTTCCGCAATTTTCGTTTTCGCGCAATAAACATTTTTTCGCCGCTAACCGATAAAAAAACACGCAAATCAATACTTGCATACAATTATTTTTAACCGACTTCTAAAAAAGGAGGAGGTTCTCAATTCGAATGTTTGTGTTTTTTTTTTATGTTTGTTCGCGCATAACTCCGTCGCTTGCCAACCGATTTCAAAAATTCTTTTTTTGTTAGAAAGGGTATAGTTCCCAAATGGTCCCATGAAAATTTTATCGAAATCGGACAAGCGGTTTTTGAAAAATCAACAAAAATGTAAAAATTTATCTACATTGTCCACATTAACGATTTTTTTGTTTACTTTTTTGTGGGGTAGGTACAACTAAAAAGTGAAAAATAAAAACTTTTTTACAAAAAAAAAAAAACAACCGACTTCAAAAAAAACACTACAAAGTGATAAATAACTTTAATTTCGGAAGTCGGTGTCAAAAAACGAAAATGCGGAACCAACGACACCGACTTCCGAAATTAAAGTTATTTATCACTTTGTAGTGTTTTTTTTGAAGTCGGTTTTTTTTTTTTTTGTAAAAAAGTTTTTATATTCAGAGAAAATCCATGATAAAAATGGCACTAATTTCCCTAAATTTTACGTTATTTTTATTATTACGACGTATTTATAAATACTCCATTTATAATCATACTCAAAACTTTTGGAAGATTATAATGTGTAAATGATTACAGGGTAAAGAAGCCGGCGAAGAAAGCTAAGGACGATGACGAGGGCGAGGACGAAGAAGAGGGAGATGAAGAAGAGGAGGAGGAGGAAGAAGAGGAAGAGGAGGAGGCACCCAAACCCAAGCCTAAGAAAGAGGTACGATTATTATACTTGTAAGGGCTGATTTTTCAATAGTCAGACGACTTCTATCTGAGAAATAAATATTACGGTTTGACAGCTCAAACTCATATTTATTCTTTAGATAAAAGTTACCAGACTATTGAAAAATCAGCCCTGTCATATTTATTTTATTCATTTGAGACAAAAACGGTTCTATGTTTCAGCATGTATAAATAATAGTAGTTTAATAGAAGTAAGCATAATCAGCCAATAATGTTCCCACTGCAGGGACACAGGCCTCCTCTTTCTGTGAGAAACACGAATACATAACATAACCGACTAATATATCTCATCAGGCCTACACTGTCTTCTCATATCTATTAACAGTGTATTTTTTTTTCTTTAGTTAAAGGCCATTACTCCTTTCCACATCTCTTGATCTTGAGCTAGTGTGACCTAATTTTGCCTATAAGTTCATCTTCCATGATGATAACTACGATTTTTGAATATGTGTTATGTATGTGTGTTCAATTAATAATAATATAGGTACCAAATTGGGTATATTGAATGAGGTTGATGTCATTAATCGAATTACTGAGTGGTTTTGGGTAGGTTTGTTATAACATTCCTGGGCCCAATTAAATCAATATCACTTTTTTTTTTTTTTTAATTATTCCCAAAGTTTGGTTCCATGATAAACGTGTGACGTGATGTGAGCATTTTGTCTCTAGCCAACAGAGCCGCCTGTGCCGCTACCGGCCGGCAAGGGCATCCCGCTGGGCCACATCAGCAACGTGGAGGTATCACTGTCGCGGTTCAAGACACAGGACCAGAAGCTGCTGCATCAGTACTTGTATGGGGTGAGTTAGGTCACACAGACACAGGCATTCTCAAGATCTTAACAATAATATACTAATATGCTCATTTCTCTGTCAGCAATTATGTCTGGACCGCAACGTAAAGCGCAACGTGAAGAAGTTCAAGGGCTATGAATGGTCCATCGGCTCGTCAGAATACAAAGCCAAGCTGGAGGAGACCACTAAGATGGAGCCCAAGCAGCTGCGGACCATGTGCGAGATGCTGGATCTGGACAAGAAAGGTAAGAATAAGATCCATGCACTGAGGCGTCTAGAACTCTAGACCATTCCCTCACGAGGATTCTTCAAATAGGCAAACGCTCGGTCGGTGTGATACGCGTGGCCTTTCCACAAACTTTACGCGTCCGAGAGTTAGGCCGTGTCCTATTATTATAAGTGATCTTCGCGAGAATACGCGATTTTCCTTCGGCGCAAACGACGACCTCGGGCAGCGCGACGACGCGTCCAGTTTCCGTCAGTGTCGCTGAACAACATAAACGCGACGGTCGCTTATATTTGCACACGCAGTTAGCCTTGCGGGGCTCTCTCACTAGTAGCCTGACCCTTGCCGTTTTCACATTTTGAATGAACCTTTGTCCGGGCCAGGCTCAGCCTCGGAGCTGTCGGCGCGCCTGGTGGGCTTCCTGCAGCAGCCGGGCCCCAACAGCCCGCACGCGCGCGGCGTGTCCCGCGCGCCGCCCGCCGCGCCGCCCGCCACGCCCGGCGGCCGCCCACGCCGCTCCGCCGCCGTCAAGGTGCACAACAGAGGTAACACATCTCAGTTCTCATCGTTATTCCGGTAAATCGCATCCGCAGCTGGTAATATGTCGCCGCAACGATCGATCCGGTGTCTCGGGCATCCAGCTGATTCCTGCAATCTTCACCCATGCTCAGCATGCGTACCAGGAGAATCAGCATGGCATGCTGCGTTTTCCAGTACGCGGTCATCACCTGTGCATTGCCGGCAAATAACTAAACTATTATGACGCCGACTACTCTTGCCCAAACTTTGATACTAAAATATCAGTAGCTAAAAAAAGAACACACAATAATTTTATTGATTAATGTTTTTCAAATATCCATAGGCTACTCTGAGGAAGAATATGAAACTGACCAAGAAGTAAAAGTGAAAGGACCCAAGCCAGCCAAGGATGGCTCAGAAGATTCAGATGTAAGTACAGCATATTTATGTAGCCAATGGTAGCCATTCAGGCTGTGTTCCTCATTCTTGTGTTCATCTCGTCCGCCTTTTATAAGAATTAGAATTATTTATTTAAAAGTCCATATTTTCAATCTCAAAGCAAAGTCGGGAATACGAACCAATTGTCTAATTTTTCTCAGTATTGTTAACCGATAACCAACGTGTTTGTGGTTGACATGAGCTTAGACAGCTTGTATGCTAGTCCGAGTGGTGTTGTTAACACTTAGTCTTGCGCAGGGGTCATTCAACCCGAGCGGGTCGGAGGAGGCGGACTCGGACTTCGACCCGGAGGCGGGCGAGAGCGCGGCCGGACCGGGCCGTAAGCGCAAGTCGTCCGGCCGCCGTCGCTCGTCCGGCAAGCCGGCCGGCGGCAAGCGCGGCCGCAAGGCCAAGGGCAAAAAGGGACGGGTACGTACACAAGCACACAAAACTACTGCATATTTTACTGGGTAAACACTTATTACATACACTATATAGCATCACGCCTATATTCCCCCAAGGGTGAGGCAGAAGGGTACCTATAGGCTAAAGTATAACCACATTTCACCAGTATGTTGTAAGAACCTACTGCCATTCATCAACCGGGTACACATCCAGATTTCAGGCTGCTACTGAGAAATTTCTGATGGACCCAATAACACTTTTCCTATCGCCTAAACACTTATATTACAGCATTCAACCGGTTAATATTGCAAAAGTGCATTGACAATAATGACCAATATTATGATCAATTAATTTTAAAAAACGATAAAATGGTAACTTGATAGGTAGAAGAGAACTACTTAATAATGGTTATCATTCTTTTGAACATTGAGCAGCCAATTAAACAGTCAGTATCATTAAATCATGTTGATCAAGACCAAAACAAAACTTTCAGCGGAAAGACGTCAACTGCTGGATATAGGCCTCCCCCAAGCACAGACCACCACTTCATTTTTATAAGAATACTTTTACAATATTGTTTAATTTCTTCTATACAACCCGGCAACTTTATAATTAAGGAACTAGTACAATAATGTTTATAATGTTTTTGTGCAGCCAAGTAAACCAAGTCGCGGACGACGAGCAAAGTCTGACAGTGAAGAGGAAAGTGAAAAGTCAGAGAGTGAGAGCGAGAACGAGTCGGGAAGCGAGGGAGAGGAGTCTGATGTAAGTAAAAACTGCTACAAATGGTCTTTTATGGCAGTTACTTTGTTCAGTTATATGCTTAAATAAATGTGGAAAGAATCTTGTCTTCAAAATGTTGTAGCTGCTTCGGTTGTGTGTTTCCGCTCAGAATTCTGGATGTTTGTAACATTTTCAACAATAAGCTCCTCAAAATTATGTATACTATACATACAGGGTGGCAGAGACATTGATGCGCAACCTGTTACATGAATTTGATTTTTATAGCTGGTTAAAAAAAAATTCTGTTTCATACAAAAGTGCAATACCTTTGTGGTCAAAATGTAACAGCTATTTTTTTGTTTTATAATGTGTGTTCAGAATCATGTACTGAATCCATAGTAATAGGTTGTACGTCGATGTCCATGCTACCCTGTATATTGACAAAAATGAATTTAATTTTCTACAACCGTTGTTCTATACTATTGTATCAATGTGTAGCCACAAAACATATTATAACATATTGGGCACTTAATTGCATCTACACATTAATACAAATTGTAGAAAATCAAATGATGTATACATCTTTTTGTGGCTGACTGTACCTACTAGTCATTCTGAAAACAACATAATGTATTATTTATTAATTTGTTTAAATTTAAATAACTTGAAAATAAAATGTTTGTTTTGTTCTACAGCAGGAGCCCAAGTCCAAGCGCGGCAGGCCAGCGGCGCCGGTGGCGAAGGGCCGCAAGGGAGCCGTGGCTAAGAACGCGGCCGCTAAGGCCACACCCGTCAAGCGGAAAGCACCCACACCACCCGGTATGTTACACTTCTTCTGAGTGAGCTGCTTATACAAAATATTATAAATAATTTAAAAAGTGTAAATATGGAGATTCTTGTCCACTCTTCTACATACAAAACTACGTTTTGGAAAGGCGCACCCCTTTCCAAAACAGTACTTTTTGTAAATGTTAATTTATTTCTAGTAGGCCATCCTCATGTTCGTGAATGGGCGCCGTCGGTTGGGATTGCTCATCTCTTAGCTTATTTTATTTATGAATGATTTTTTACTTTTCGTTTTGCTTTTACTCTGGACGCTATTAAAATGCACGTCTTTTTACATCGTCCTCACATACAACATTATTTTTAGTATATGCGAAACCCGAAACACGTGTCTAGTATTTTTATGTAAAGAATCTATGTACAAAATTTCAAAACTGTATCATGAATAATCACCAAGTTATAAGCTTGTTATGTTACCTGTTTGTCCGTCCAAACACATGGTCTCCCCCACCGCGTGCCTAAACGTACCGCGCGGCGATTGTATTGTAATTAACTGGTGATAACATTTTCCATCACACTTGCAGGCTTTGGACTGTCGTAATGGTCAAGTGTAGGTAGTTATTATAATGTACTTTATTCGTAAATAAATGCAGCCGTAAGCTACGAATAAGTAATTACTTATTCGTAAGCCGTAAGTGATACAATGTAGTCAATGCGATTTGTTCAAAGTGGATGAAAAGTGTTAAACATCGCATTACTTAACCACAGCAGGCTGTAGGTACAGATAATAACTTTCTACAATTAACCATCTTGGCGTGTTTAAAAATGTTAATCATCACGGCAAAGCATTGTGTTTCACGATACTCTGATTGCTCCTCGTACCGCTGCACTGCCAGGAATACGTTATCACTGTGTAACACTGGCCCGTGCGTAGTTTACAGAAATTAATTGGAAACAAGCTGATGATGGTTTCTATTTGAACTATACTACTCACCACCGTGCTAAAGTAAATTTATAGGGTATATTCTGCTAGGGAAAGATTCAATTAAACAAGTACCTTCTTACACAATACAAGTTTATTGGAATTAATACAAAATTAAGGCACACATACAAACAAAGTGGCGAGCCACTAAAATAATGCCTCTTTCCCTGCTACTATGGCATTCACCCACACAACTAGTCTCCGTACCTAGTGGTATGGGTGAAAACCTGCATGAGACAATAGCAGTTTCTCAGAGTCGCTATGCGAGTCCGCGAGGGAATAGATCAATAACCTTACTAGCTCATGTACATGTGTCGACCTATTTGGACTGTGCTCATATGGGGAAAATAACTAATATGCTAAGCAAACCCGAGACACAATATCTTACAACAACTGGTCTTAACACCTAACCTTTTTACAAAAGGCCTAACTCTCTCATAGGTTAAATTATTATCTTACACGGATAACCTCTCAGTTTTGAACTCAGTTAATACCAATCAGTTAAAGTCTCTCAGTTGACCACATTCAGTTCATACCAATCAGTTAGTTCTGACCTCAGTCAGTTGACGGATCGTCGGTCCTTGGCTTCGCTCACAGGAGGTTCCTGTGAGCACACGCGAACGCGGCCTACGGACGAGATGGTGACGCTTTCGTTACCTGGAGTGGCGTACTTCCCTCATAACCGGGAACCGGCTAAGTAAGGCCTTCCTGAACGTCGGATGACCACACCGCAAGGGATAACCTTAAAGCCGCCTGCGCTCTGATGAATTCCAAATCATCACACAACGGCGCAACATCCAGGCATCAATTTAGCTGCGCATAGCACCAATCAAAAGAAGGCTAGCATAACAAGCCAGACCTGTAACAACGTCCTCGTGTCAGAACACACATGCAAGAGACCTGGGCTATAGGCTGTCCAGCAAGAATAAAGCAAATGGTTGAATACTCACAGGATTCTGCTTCTACTGGAATTTATATTAAAACCCCAACGGGTTATTTGGGCACATCCCGTTCCTCTCAGGATATAAAGTCCCTCTCAAACAGCCCCCAGGCTCGTGTTCTTGGTCGTAAAAACCGGACACGGAACACCGTTTTTTCCAAACCAATCTGACAGTTTCTCGAATAATCTTCCACAGACTATATAAGATTATTATCGATTTTTATCTTTAATACATTCGACATTGTTTTTTTAATTTAAAAATATGGTGAATTATGAATGTTTGTTTATTTGTTTTAATTTACTGATAAACTGTAATTAATTTACTAAACACAAAAAACCGTCTTTGCGTTACGTAAACCACCATGACAAACGCCCGCTGCTATTCCACGACAGATGTCGCTACTATTTAGTTTTGCAACGTCACAATGCCCCTCTTCCCACAATAAGGTTTTTGTGTACGCAAAAACCAACACCGCCCTCGGTGTTATAACACTGGAGTGGGTAAACAAATTCTCATAGAAAGCTCAGTGGAAGAGTACAAATCTTTATAATCAGATGATTCTGAAACGACAGATATAATAATTTTTTAAGATGAAATATAAATAATTTCCTTAATTTCTCCTACTGTAAGTAAATGACGAACCTTATAAAATCCAAACTGCCAGGAAACTTATTCTGCTTACAAATCTTCCTACATTCCGGGCATAACCCCCCCCCATTCTTTCATACTTCCCTAAATTTTCCTCTCTTTCAATCCTGTAGCAACCTGCATTCATATCGCAGGAAGCCACCTCTTGCATACTCCCGAATTCCGTCTGTATACCAGTGGAACTCTGCATTGTTTAATACAAATCTAAACGATCCTCCTGGTGAATATGTTCAGCGAGCTGATACATATATAGGGCAACCAATGTGCATAACTCACCAGGCAAGACGTATACAGCGTTCCCAGAAATAAAACTTCTGAAAACATAATGGTGGTTTGGCTTATTTTAAGAGTCACCGGCCGCTCGTAACTAGATAAGCACTAGTGCTATCTAAAGTCTCACCGAAATCTCGGCAAAACAAAACAATTTGTGAAGGCCTATTTTAGAAGTCACAATCCGCTTCATAAAAAAATACAACCAAGCAAACTTGGCTATAAACAACGTGTAGGCTTATTTTAGAAGTCACTATCCGCTTCAGTCAAGGCCTATTTTAGGAGTTACTACCCGCTCCATATGAAAAAACCAACCAAACAGAATTGATTATAAATATCGTGAAGGCTTATTTTAGAAGTCACTATCCGCTTCAGTCAAGGCCTATTTTAGGAGTTACTACCCGCTCCATATGAGAAACCAACCAAGCAGATTGATTATAAATATTGTGAAGGCTTATTTTAGAAGTCACTATCCGCTTCATATGAGAAACCAACCAAGCTAGATTATCAAAGTTATGGACCGAGCCATAAAAATAAGTTGATTACTAAACGCATGGCATGCAAACGTATGCATGCAAAACGGCATAATTCCCGTATAAATTTTAAACAAAACCCTAAACTCGCGTTCAAAATTTAATATAATAAACAAAACAATGTAAATACCATGTGCAGCATTATAGTTACGTTACGCCTCGTCGTCGTTGTTCGAATAGACCTCAAAGCAACACGTGAAAACACGGACTACGGCTAATATATTGTAAACTGCTACATCATATAAATTAACATGGCAAAAAGCAAACTAAGCCATTTAATTATATATAAAAAAAATATATATATTTATATCAATTATGGCTGAATATACCCCTGTCTGGCTTGAATAGTGTTGAGTCTGACGTGTTGAGTTTGTTATAATCAGAAACACTTAAAAAAAAAAAACTATTTATCCATTTCGACCGGTTCTGGTGGTTGGTGACTGACTGTTGAAACTAGTTTTTTACAATATTTGGTACAATTTTATGTTCTGGAATAAATTAATAAAAAAATAATTGGCAAAAAAAAATAAATTCTAAATAAATAATCTATTTTTTCATTTATAAGACGAAACAACTGACTTTGCCGTTTAAATGTCCCTTTCCACCATGTTAGTGTGTGGTGCGCCCATAGTGAACTTGAGGTACGTTAAACTTCTATAGTAGCCTATGAAACTCTGATCCCGTAAATTGAACCTCATTAATGGTAATTACGGTTTCAGGAATCCCGTGAGCAAGAATAAAGCAAATGGTTGAATACTCACAGGATTCTGCTTCTACTGGAATTTATATTAAAACCCCAACGGGTTATTTGGGCACATCCCGTTCCTCTCAGGATATAAAGTCCCTCTCAAACAGCCCCCAGGCTCGTGTTCTTGGTCGTAAAAACCGGACACGGAACACCGTTTTTTCCAAACCAATCTGACAGTTTCTCGAATAATCTTCCACAGACTATATAAGATTATTATCGATTTTTATCTTTAATACATTCGACATTGTTTTTTTAATTTAAAAATATGGTGAATTATGAATGTTTGTTTATTTGTTTTAATTTACTGATAAACTGTAATTAATTTACTAAACACAAAAAACCGTCTTTGCGTTACGTAAACCACCATGACAAACGCCCGCTGCTATTCCACGACAGATGTCGCTACTATTTAGTTTTGCAACGTCACAACTGTTATCGTTGTTTCTGTGTACTGGACGTTTGTGTATGAGAAAGTCATGGTTACACGACACTTTTTACATACGATAGGTAAGTACACGATCAACCGAAACAGAACTCGGCGGCCGCGCGCTCGCGATTATGCAGTTGGACCCACGCGACACGTGCGCGCCAACCAGTGGTACCCGGGTGACTGAGGTTGCTGCACCCCCGCCCCGGTCGCCCAGCTCGCTGTGCGTCCGCGCCGCGCCATTGTGCGCGTATGGTAGATAACTACCTACTTAGTCGCTCCTCGGGGCACAGTATAATATACTCGGGGTGTCCAACTATTAACCTTTTTTAAATATTTTTGGGCCAAAATATAACATGGGGTAAAAATTATTGGAATCGATTCAGTTACTTATTCTGAACAAACTATATTCAGGTTTCGCATATACTAAAAATAATGTTGTATAATTATAAATTCAACATTCACGATGTAACTAATATTATGGAACAATATAAATAACTTGAAAGAGTTTTCATGGTTTCTTGCCTGTTCTACTCCATAGGGACCTAATGCGCTTTGGAATGGGCTAGCTCCATCTTTCTGGCTGACCAATGCCTTTGACAATTCAGACGGTCCTGAGGAAATTGTTTAATTTGAATAAATGCTTGAATTTGAGTTTTCCGGCACAAATTCGAGAATACTCACGTCTTAATAAAAACCCTGTCAGCAAAGTTGGTAGCAGCCTAGAGTACAACGGACGAATACTTGATACTGTCATTCATGAAAGCTCTTTTGTAGCTTTCTCAATCCAAAATCATGACCGCCTTTTCTCGGTGACCGAGGTTTAGGGACTAGTCACACTTATTCAGCTCTGTTCAGCTTTTGTCCATAGAAAACGACGATTTTGTATGAGATGCGTACGCGTCCGTTCAGCCGCGGAAAGCTGAACGGACTCCATACAAAATCGTTGTTTTCTATGGACAAAAGCTGAACAGAGCTGAATAAGTGTGAGTAGTCCCTTAACCTCCATGTTCTCTTATGACTTCTTTGTTAAGATATTTAATGTTATCTTTTATTCTCACCTATGTTACACGGTAATTTTCAATTTTCCTAATTCTAAATTCATTCCCACAGCTAAGAAGAAGGCACCGGCCGGCAAGGCCGCGGGCCGACCAGCCAAGAAGGGCAAGAAGGCGTCATCAGACGAGGAATCTGGCGAGGGCAGTGAGGAGGAGGATGAGGACGAGGCCAGCGATGAGGAGGAGGAGAGCGGTGATGAGTCCGACACGCCCGCAGACAAGAAGGCCAAGCGGCCGCCTACTGTGAGTATTTAAAAAAAAACTTTATGTTTGGAAGAATTAGGGGGAGGCTTTTGCTCAGTAGTGGGCCAGTGTAGGCTACTTAAAAAAATAACCTCAGCCTTCGAAAGCCCATGGTGTGTTAGTATTTATCACACAATAAACACATCAAATACTAAGTCAAAACAATCATGGTGATGATGAAAGAGGAAGTTTTAGAAAATCTTTGGTCAGGTTGCGCGTCACCTCTTTAACTTTAACTTATACTTGTGTGACTGTCTAAGACCCTTTGTAAGTACACACAAGTTTGTCTTGCCGTGAAAAACTACGGTAATTCGCCGTGTGTAAGCACAGTCATCAGTGTTGTATGGATCACTATGGAAGCTTGTTGACAGTCACGTTTTTTTTCTATGGCGCGGTTTACATGCCGTACCGTAAATAACCGTGCCGTGTATAACGAGCCTAATTCTAAAACTGGGATCAATAGAGTCGGCGAATCACACTTCCGTATGTCCAATCAAGCATCGGTTGCATGTTGAGTGTAAACGATGTTGGATAAATCGCATAGCGATACCCATCTAACAGTATCGCATGGACATTCGCCTCTCGACGATCGAGAAAATCTGCTTTCATAAACGAGTCTTAAGACATTGAGAATAAGGTTCAATCAATGACAGCTAGTAATATGGAATCCGTGGCCCACACCACATGTTCAAGTTATTTGCGTTATCTACAAACACTCTTTATAAAGAGAGCCAAATATGAACATGTACCCTAACACACACCTCCTTATGTCTTAGGATGACGAGATCAAGAAGTACGTGAAGCAGATTCTGGAGGGCGCCAACTTGGAGCAGATCACAATGAAGACGGTGTGCAAGCAGGTGTACAGCCACTACCCAGACTTCGACCTTGCGCACAAGAAGGACTTCATCAAGGCCACAGTCAAGTCGGTTAGTACCAGCTAAATATCTACTATTCTGTATAGCCGGCTTTTAACGGTGCACGGGGTTTCACGGATGTCGAAGCGACTTTACGCCATATTGCTAACATCTTAATGATCGAAATCTCAATACTCACCAAAGTCCCCCATGGACCTTCAAAATTGACTTTGCTTTGTTAGAAATATGGTGTAAAATCGTTTTTGAATGTAAATGTACGTCCGTAAAATCGCGCTCTGTGGGAAGCCACGTTGACTGTCATCGGGACTGTTCCAAGTGTTTACTGTCTTCAGAGATTTTGAGAGCACTAAACATAGTAAATACCTATCTTTTTTTTTTACTTAGGAAATCTTCATAGATGTTCTTTTTTTCTCTCTGAGATCTTCTAGATTGTCCCGCGGTGCACGGCGTGGCGTGGCTACTGCTTGCCGCTGCGTTCTTTTAAATGGTTCCGTCAATCTATTTTATTTTGTTACCCATTCAGCGTATTTTTTCTTTGAGTACAAGGATTGCAGTTACGACATATACTTTTTTAAACTCTTTATTTGCGAATGCATGCCATTAGCATTATTTTTAATTTATTTTTATTATTTTTCTTTGTTCCAGTGTATTTAAGATGATAGGAGTTAAGAGCGGAGTGTAGATGTCTACATAGTATACCTATAGATTATAAAAGGACATAGCTATATATTATTACAATAATAATATATTATGAATAATAAAAAAATAATATGAATTGAAGTGGAACGGATAAACACCCGCTTTACTTTACAAGGTAGATTTTTTGCTTATTTTTATTTTTGCATGTTGTTTTTTATGTTTGAATGTATGTAACATGGTTGAATATATTATTTCTACTCAAAACAAGCCTCTTCTTAGGTAAGATTTGGTGTGCTATACGTATTTTATTAAGGTTTTCGCCCGGAAATTAACCACCAACTAGAACTGAATTTTATTACGAGATGTACTAGTTCTACGTCTTTATTTATTACTGATTTGTAAAACGTGTTATAGTAACCGGCATGAGTCGTGAGCACAAACTGACACCTGCGCAGTAGTGAATTTTTCGGTCTCTTTGGCGGAATGAAGAAGGCGGGGGACGCAGAGGTTGCACGCGATTGGTTCGTCAGTCGATGCTCGTCGTCTATTGGTCCCTCGCGTGTCATTCGGCTACTATACACTTTCGTGCAATTTTAGTGACTAACTTTTGAGATTTTGAAATAGTTTATTTTTGTTATTTCGTATCTGTTATGTGTTTTTGTTTTAATATACTTAGTTTATTTTTGTTATCTCGTTTTAAAAAAATTTTTGTTTTTAATTTTTTGGTTTTAAAATCGTAGTCACACGAACTCTTAAAATATGCCGAGGAGAAAAAAAAGCAAAAGCGGTACTAAATAAATTTGGCCGAAAGTGTACATGCGCGAGCTTGCCCCCACTACTGCCCATCTGTGCTCACGACTCGTGCCGGTCATTATACATCCATTTGAAATTATTTATTTGACTGTGTGTTTTATTTGCTGTTATTTTTTTTTCATTATCTTTTCCATTTAAACTTTTGTTCATTTGAACCTCAAATAAATGCATCCGAGTTGATAAGAGATTTATTTGGGCGACTTGGTAAGAGTCGTCTGAACGTAAAACTTGACTGCATGATACAGCTCGATTCAAATTTTATAACGGCTCTGAAGTGTGCTACTCGCTGCGCAGTACCTTACCCCTCACTCCCGCTGACAGTTGAATTTGTTACTGCGCAACGAATCGCCTAATGTTCCGGGCCGACATAGTTTAAATCGGGCTGTATCGAAATAGTGAGTGCTAGGCGGACATGACAAGGTTTTGCACGCTTTTCAGAATATCATCAGAGCTCCCATTTGTTAAGTGTCTCTAACACGCATACTTTGTTTGCAGCTCATATCATCGTGAGCAGGTGACTCGGCCGCAAACACATACATAGTCGAGTAAGCACCACTTAAACATACTTAGACTAATGCCCCCGGCTCGCCAGGCTGTACACCGCACCCCGCAGACACCCTTATGTTATTCCAAGTAGATCCATTTTGTTAGTTTCGCCGGCGTAGCTGCGTGGGCCTCTATGTAATTTTATGTTGTAGGAATAATTCCCATTAGAGTAAGGATAACCCAAGTAAAACAGCTCTAGGATTTGTAAGTCGTTTTATTTTAACTGTGCCTGTATTAGCCCACGTTCGCACGCCCGTAAATATATCGCGGCGGGAATTTGAAGCGCACTGGATTTTCAACTCTCGGTGTTGAGCGGTGCGTTGAGAATCCACCAGCGCATCCCATCGCGTCAAAAAAACACACTGTTGGACTTTCAACTCTCGGCGCTAAGCAGTGCGTTGAAAATCAAGTGCGCGAAAAAAATCGCCGCGGGAAAAACCCGCTCGTGCGAACCTGGGCTTAGTAATTACAATCACGTTTGTTGATTATGTTATTATGAAGAATGCGGCTCGGTGTTAGCTGGTAACTGATGTATTTCCATTATTCTCTAGAGTTATTCTACGTTATAAGTTATAGTTTGATAATAAACTGCATATTTTTTTCTCATAATCAGTTACATAAGTGAATGAATATGTAATGTAACATCAAGCTGTGGCACGACCGTTAGCGTTTAAATTAATAAGTTTCTATTTTAATATGTTGTTTTATTTTTCATATTGTGACTTGTGTTATTTCTGCTTCGAAGCAATGCAGCTGACAGTCGGACGACAGCTTTATGTATGGTTCGATTATAAAGCGAACAGCGAGTTATATAAGCACAGATTTTTTTTTAAAGTTCTAGGTTTTAAAGTACATTTATGTAAGTGTATTCCTAACGCTCGAGCCGTGTTCGGACACGCTGAGAAGTCACGTTCATCTCTTTTATAACGATAATTATGTACAAAGTTTCGGAACATTGGCACCTTGTGTTGATTTACTATACAAAATCCAAAATTAATTCACTATAGTGATTTCACTTGTAATAATCCGCATATTATAATAAGGATTTATATACTAGTGTTGGAAAATCCAAAAGTATTTTTTTATTGGGATCGGGGACGACATTGCCTTTGGCGTTAAATAACTTGAGTTTTAGTGTTGTATTGGTACATTGTCGCAAATAAATTAGGTACTCTAAAATGATAGATAAATAAAAAAAAAAACATTATATTATGTTTCCTAATTTTTTAAATTGTTAACTATTTGTTTCACTAGGTGTTTCGGGGAAGTCAGTTTATTTTTTTAACGCGGACGTAGTTGGTAAAAGTTTTCTCGCAGTTTGGCACCATCGCAAAATAAAACTATTCGTTTTAGGGTTGGTTAAGTGTACTTTAAGAAGTGTAAATATTACACAGGATTTTTGGGGATGATGCGTGTGAAATGTTTGACATGTTATTATTATACATGGAGTTATAGTAGTCGCATTGTTACTATGATTCTCATATATTAATTACAGAAACTAGGTGTACTGGAATAACTCCATGTAAGTGCGTGGTCTCACTGTGTGCGTGTGTACACGCGCGTCCCGCGTTGTATATTAATTTGTTCCGATAAGTTAGCGTAACGTTCAGTACATAAATGTGTTCATGTACGCGGCCAGGTGCAGTTTTTTGGCGAGATAATCACGACACAGGCCCCGCTGTTGTGTCCCGACACACTCCCAACCCGGTCTGATCCCCTTAGTGCAATAGTCGTAACGCGTAACAAATATATTAATCATTGACGTTTTTGAAATCATATCAATATTTCTTGTGTCAATCCGAGCTTAGCTTACCATGTAGACAGGCATTTCTCTCGTTACACAGAAATAGTGTATAAGTTAATGTTTTTTGTCGAAGGATCAACCGCTTCTTATAAGTTTAGGTGCTGCTATAGCATTTGGTATTGTTTGAATGTAACTTGTGGCCGATGTCGCTAAGTCCCGTGGGTGAAGCTAACGTAGGTGTGGGTTCGGCCGAGCGGTGACGCGGCGCAATGCGTTCACTCATAGAGGTGACCTGTTTTTGTCTATATTCGATAATCTCTATTCGTAAACCGCATTGGTGATGAGCAACCCTAGACCTTAAACAGCATTTTATTGCTTAGGGTGGTGCGATGTCCTATGTTCAGTTCCCTTCTGTTGATCGCCGTCTCCCCGCGCGCTCGATCCTCTTACTTATAAGTTAGGATAATCAACATTAAATGTGTATTTGTGAATTTTTAACCTTATTTCGGTTGATGTTTCTTTATAAATGTGTAAATGGCTGAGATCTGTAGCGAAGTAGTGACATGGAGTGATAGCGAGTGACTGGTTCCCCCTTTTACAATTGGATAATAGATAATAAAGTAAATAAAAGTTTGACATTGTATTGTTTTATTTCCACTTCCCCTGCCGCAGTCTATTCAGTCTGTTACAAACACACTCACACAACAACACAATACCACACACACACACATCTGATCGTGGTCGCACATCTGATGGTCGCGTATTAATATTAACCCCATCGCCGTATCTCTACGTTGACGATTGACGTCGTGGTGTGGCTTGCGCGCTCCGAACTCTAGGCCTATGCCGGAAGAGTTTACTTTGCCGGAACAGGTCTAACGTGAAGAGCTAGACCTAGAGAGAGATACAGAAACCCGCAGGGCAACATGTGGCGAGCTGTTGGGCAGTAGCGACCCCACGGACACTATCTCCCGGGAGAAGTATTGTTCCTCACCTCTGGCTTGTCTTTATTGGCCGGCTTGAGTGGAGATTCGCAAGAACAAACGTGCTCGGAGGAAGGAAGTATTCCAGTAAGATGCTGGTCGGGATCTTGACCGTACTTCCGGAATAGTCCTGATATCCGTGGAATACCTCTCCACTCCTCATAAGCACCTCAGGACATGTCCATGACTACCGCCACCCCACCAACGCCAATCGCTTCCATATTTGGTAAATAATTAGTACTCAATTGGTGCTAGTTAGTACTCGAACAAAAGTAATTTTCGAGAAAATCGACTTTGAAGGTGGTCACGCTCCCTCCAGCAGGACCACCATGAGCGCCGAAAAAAGGGGCATGCTACAGCTTAGTACCCTTATATGTGATTCATTTCGTAAAAAAAAATGTACTGAAACATTTGTATTTACCGAGAAATCAACGATAACTTAGACCACGACTTTGAATCTTCACCATTCCAAGTTTGAGAAGCTGGTCACTTTCCTCACATCTACCTACATAGAAAATTAGCACCCTGCAAGACAAAATTAGTACCCAAAATTCAAAATTAGTACTCCCATTAGTTTACGAGATATACCATGCCATTGGTGGGGTGGCGGTAGTCACGGTGCTTTTTCATTTCAAAAGATTTCCCTATTAAAATCAGATTTCTTCCCATATTAAAGAAGTTATAGCGACCAAAAATTAGATTCCTAAGTGTTGTATTTTAAGAAAAAAAACAACCGACTTCAAAAAAAAACACTACAAAGTGAAAAATAACTTTAATTTCGGAAGTCGGTGTCGTTGGTTCAGCATTTTCGTTATTTGACACCGACTTCCGAAATTAAAGTTATTTTTCACTTTGTAGTGTTTTTTTTTTGAAGTCGGTTGTTTTTTTTGTAAAAAAGTTTTTATTTTTCACTTTTTAGTTGTACCTACCCCACACAAATTCAATTAACACTAGTGCATTGAAGAATTGAAGACACGACTCGAAGAATTATCAAAATTCGCATAGAAATGCCGGAGATGCAGTACACTTATGCATATAACTTCGTACATAAGCATAATTACCTAATGTATTATATACTAAAACCTTCCTGAAAGTATGTAGATCACACTAATGAAAGAATTATAAAATCGGTTCAGTAGTTTTTGAGATAATCGCGGACATACAAACATACATACATACATACGGGTCGAATACAGAACCTCCTTTTTTAAAGTCGGTTAAAAAATTAACTTTCATTACTTTAGGGCCAAAGCACACACGCTACTTTTTGCATCGGCGATCGGCTATTCAGCTGCTTTTTAGAAGCTAAATGCAGCGACCAAGCATTCCACACCGCACACTGAAAAACGCCAAACGCGGCGATTCAGTCGCTTTTCGGAAGCTCGATACAGCGGCTGAACGCTACACTCCGTACACATTCGGATGCCGGTCGCAGCGATTTGGCATTTGCGCCAGTATCGGAGCAGTCGCTAAAATGCGCGATTCCGATACCACGTCCGAACGCAGAGAGTCGCCAAAACGCGATGCAGCATCGGAGCAGTCGCTAAAACGCGCGATTCCGATACCGCGTCCGGATGCAGAGAATCGCCAAAACGCGATGCAGCATTGATACAGCCGCAAAAAGTAGCGTGTGTGTTTTGCCCTTACCATACTGAATCTCCGCGTATAACCCGACCAAATTAAACTGTCAATGGTATTGAGCCTCTGAGCTGTGTTTAAAGAGGTCAGTGTATTGAGCTATTTTTGAGATGTACAGACGCCAGCACATCAACCTACTACAATCTGTCAAATTTCTTTAATAGATTTTCAACTTTATCACTAAAAAGCATAAGGTTCAAAGTTGATTGGGAAAATGTGACAGTTTCGGGTAGGTTGATGTGCTGGCGTCTGTACATACACTCGTGCACATGTTATGGATGTCGGAATAGTAACAACAGACCGTACACAGTTTGTATAAAAATTTAGTTATTAAACTGTTCTTATTAAATCTAGGTACAGAGGCCAGCACATCAAGCTACCCCAATCTGTCAAATTTTCCCAATTGAATATGAACCTTATTCCCTTGTAATAAAGTTGAAAATCTATCAGAGAAATCTGACAGATTGGGGTAGCTTGATGTGCTGGCGTCTGTACTTGTAACTTTTTAATAGTTGTAAAGAATCTATTCTAACAGACTTGGTTGAATAAAACTTATTTCATAAGGGGGAGCGCCAGGGTTGCCCGTGAAATTCAAAATTTCTTGCGTTTTTGCAATTTTCAGGCAAGTGTCAGGTTGTATGTTGAACAAAATATAATTTAAACCGTAACAAGTATGTATTTACAGATTGTGTTGCTCCGCATCGGTTTCACTGCGGTGAAGCTGTCGACAGTCTCGGCCCGGACACCATAGCCTGTCCTGCTGCAGGAGCGCAGGTTGCATAGCACTTCACGCCAGCATTTCAATGATATTATTCGTCGAGCCCTTGTCACTGCCGGCGTATCAGTGGTGTTAGAACCAAACGGCTTGGTACGTGACGATGGGAAGAGACCAGGAGGGACAATTCTTGTAACTTTAAGAACGCTTACAGTTTGATCTGTCTCAATCTGTCAAAAATATCTCTAAAATCCCTCCATTTTTGACATCGATTATCGCTGAGATGAGATTGCGACTAGAGTTTAGACGTTTTTAATTAAGGGAATTGGCCTTCAGATGGCATGGCGTTGTAAGTTATTGCATTGGAAGGAGGGTAGGCCTCTGGTGTAGGACGCAACGTGAGTCGATGTCCTTGCGCCGTCTCATTGTTCCTAGCACGGCGCGTGGCGGGCTGTGCTAGACCCTCAAGCGGCGCAAATACTGCGGTGCTATTCTGTAAAAAGATCACCGTGATAACTTAGGTGAAGTGAGCTGTCATTCCACCTGATGCTAGGGTTTGACACTATTGACAGCTCACTTCACCTAAGTTTTCACGGTGAGATTTTTACAGAATAGCACTACTGTAACCAGTAACCTTATGGGTAACTAAAGCTTTGAGCTGTTTGGGGTCGAGTCGTCGACACTCGGGTCATGGGGCCCGCCCGAGTGCGCGTCTACCACAGATATAGATATACCTAGATAACGCAAGTATCACGAACTGTATAAAAACTATGCGTGCCACTTTTTGACGCTCTCTCGCTCACGGTAAAGGTATGATTCCGATCTCGGCAGCACGCAGCAGTGCGGTCGCAGCACTACTGGTCCTCATACATTTTCTATGGGTTTATATGAGATTACATTCCGAGCACAGCAGCAATGTGACGCAGCAATGTCGCGCAGCATTGCTGCGTGCTGCCGAGATCGGAATCATACCTTCACTCAGCCAGCAGTACGCAGGACTGAGCGCGAAAGTGGCGGCTTATGATTTTCGATCGTAAACTGGTGCGATTTTTGGCACGCGAAGTAGGTGCTCTTGCGTTATCTAGGTATATCTATATCTGTGGCGTCTACTTTTTAAGGTTTCTCGTCATTGACTAACAAAACACGTGCGATCATTTAATTCGCTCGATTACATCTAGCACGCTGGATGCGCGCAAGTTAGTGCCACAAAATACAGAACTGCATACTTAGGTATGCTAAGTCCATCACCGTGGGCCGCGGCCTTGAGCGGACGTACAGCTGGTATGGACCGTGTATAAGAGGCTTTATTCTCTGTGATCGTTAATCGGTAGCGAAAATAAAACTGTCATAGACCTTAGACGTCAGAGTAAAAACAGAGACAATTTAGGTTTTACCCATAACTCTAGGTAGTCTGTGCTTTTACCATTTTATTGATTACTTATTTAAAAATAAACAAACAATCAAATCAATATAGTAATACATAGCGTTAGCTGTTACATACTCTTTGGTAATACATTTCTATTGCTTCATAAAAAGCGTAGACCAGGCTGCAGGTTTCAAGACTATCCAGAGCTTGCTGGTCGCAGCGCAGCCAAAGGCACAGCTGCCTTTCCACAACCAAGCACAGGTATGTACTTATTTTAAGTTACATTACAAGACTGTCAGTACTTACCCTTATCTATCAAGACTGTTCCAAAAAAAGTAGTGAAGTAGGTACCTACTTAAGTATAGAAGAAAATAATACAAGAAACCTCCATTTTCTATGACAAGCTTACGAAAAGCTTATTCCTGCTCATATTCATTTAAGTATTGCATTCTATATTATTTCCTTTATTTCATACATTTAAATTATATTTTTAAATATTATTATTATTAAGAAACTAGCTGCGCCCCGCGGTTTCACCCGCGTAAATGTCGATCCCGTGGGAATATCGGGATAAAAACTATCCTATGTCCTTTCCCGGGACTCAAAAATACCAAATTTCATCGAAATCGGTCCAGCCGTTTTCATGTTATGTCGTGACAACGGAAAACGGGTTTCATTTTTATATATATAGATTACAAAAAACAAAGTTAAAACTATTAAGTAGGTAAGTACCTACCAAATAAAAATCTGGGTATTTAAATTAATTTAACGGTATTAACATAATTCCAAAAACTCAGTCTTAAAATAATATGAAGATACTGGCACTGATAATATAATACTCTACGTACTGCTATATATAATCTAAGGGCATCAAAAAAATTTATAATATAGTAAGGAAATAACTAGTTATTACTATTCTATCAACTCAGCCTATCACAGTCACACAGGCCAGACATAGGCCTTATCCAGGCTGCGTCGACCATCAGTACTTCAACAAACATGGCCAGCCCACTGCAAGCTATGTCAGTAACACCGGTTCTATTCCGGATAATTTAATTCCTGATTTTATGCTTCAAAGAGACTCCGTACACAGCTTGCTCCATAGGACGCTAAGCTATCTTGAATTTGTGGAGCAGCCCGACATAAGTGTCCACATTTCAGTACCGTATGTCATGATGGGCAGGACACGCTGACCCAAGACCTGACCCTTATGCCGAGTTCTTTCTCAAAGACTGATTGACCAATCAGTCTACCAATCGATCAATCGGTTTAACAATCTGGATTACTTGCCCTGGGTAGACATAATCCTTCACAACTTCGAGAAGCGACCCTTCAATATGGTTTAGATTACAAGAGATTATTACAAATTATTATAGCATTTATTAATAATTACTGAGATCACTATAACAAAAACAAAGAATTACTTTGTGTGGAAGTGCTTGTTGTCACAGACAAGGGAATTTTTTATTAATTACTGCACTTGAGACTTGTTGATTTTTATAGTTGTAAGTTACCGCATTCAAGTATTTCATCATCACTATCATCATTTCAGCCGAAAGATGTCCACTGTTGGACATAGGCCTCCCCTAAGCACCTCTGACCGGTTCTGACTGGTTCTTTTATTTATTTTTGTTAGTTGGGTAGGTAGTTTCTCCGACTAAATTTTGTATGCAAGCCTTTTTGGGTTGGTATTGTGTTTAATAAAATGGGATGATCAGGGGTATACAAGGGGGGCAAAACTCAAATAGTAATTTTAACGTTTAATATAGGTAGTTTTAACGTTTAGATAGTTGCCATTATCGGCAGTTACCGGAAGCTAGTAATTAATAACTTTGAGTTCTCATGAACTCAAAGTTATTAACTAATAGCTTCTGCTCGCGGTTTCGCCCGCGTACTATGTCGGTAAAAAGCCTATGCCCCGGGGTTCAAAGTATCCCCAAACCAAATGTCATCAAAATTTTGTCCAGCCGTTGTGGAGATTAGCAGGATTAAAGTTAAACAGACAGAAATTCTTGGTCTTCCTTTTATTTGTGACACTATGTTAGTTAGCAAAAAATAATCCTTATGATGAAGCCTTTCGACCGGTATGATAAAGCTACAGGATGATTATTTTTCTCGTGTAACGGGTTCTATTCAACCACGTAGTTATTTAAATATTTATGAATGCAGTTTAGTTTGTGTACTTTGTCGTCAATTAACCACATAATGTTTTGTGTATATCTTTTGTTGGAGATCCTAAAAATAAATAAATTCTTTTTAGGGTTCTGTACCTCAAAAGGAAAAACGGAACCCTTATAGGATTTTAAATTCAAATAAGGTCTTTTTTCAGTAAAATGTTCCATCTACAATATTCAAGATACTTTTCCTCCATGTGGCATATCCGTGGGACGCCCTGTATAACAGGAAGAGACAGAGAGATAGTTTTCATGGTTTTCAAGGGTGCTGAAGCCAATTGTGAGGTCAAAAGAAAAATCCAAGATGGCGGCTGCGAAGAGTTTTAATTTTTTCGTCGCAGCCGCCATCTTGAGTTTTTATTTTGAACTTCGTTCCTGCCCCCGGGGCCGGGGGTCCCCCGAGGCCCCGACCCCACACGTATTTTATTAAATGTTATTTTACATGCATAGCTACTAACAAGGCATCCGTCTGCTAAACATCGGGTCTACTTCGGGAGGAGTCCGACGAGCGCGTCATCAAACATGGGGGAGAGGCAGCCACCTACTGTACGTATACGAATGATATTTTTAGAAACAAAAAACATTTTTTGCAAAAATATAAAACAACCGACTACCAAAAAAAGACACTACATAGTGAAAAATAACTTATTTCGGAAGTCGGTGTCGTCGGGTTCGCATTTTCGTTGCTTGCCACCGACCTCAGAAATGAAAGTTATTTTTCACTTTGTAGTAGGTACCTACTTATATTTTTTTTTTGTAAAAAGTTTTTATTTTCACTTTCGCCAGTCGGTGTCAAAAAACGAAAATGCGGAACCAATGACACCGACTTCCGAAATTAAAGTTATTTATCATTTTGAAGTGTTTTTTTTAAACACAAATTCGCTCGTTTGGGTTTATACGTGTTGCGACCACGTCAAATCAATTCCGTTCATTATTGGGAATAAATATTTTACACGTCACACATTAAATTACATTTTATCGATGTACAGACGCCAGCACATCAACCTACTACAATCTGTCAAATTTCTTTAATAGATTTTCAACTTTATCACTAAAGCATAAGGTTCAAAGTTGATTGGGAAAATGTGACAGTTTCGGGTAGGTTGATGTGCTGGCGTCTGTACGAAAAAATACACATGATTTTTTCGGACTCCCTGTTCGAACCTCGCATGAGTAAAAGAAGACCCCTATGGCAAATAGGCGAATATCTTTATGGCATGACACAGAGTATTTTTATGGCATGTATTATAATAAGTGCCCACGTTGTGTGTGTAGAACGACGAGATCAGGGAGTATGTGGAGCAGATCTTGCACGGCGCCGACCTAAAGAAGCTAACGATGAGGAAGGTGTGCAAGCAGGTGTGCAGGCACTACCCAGGCTTTGACCTCACGCACAAGAAAGACTACATCAAAGCCACAATCATGTCGGTCAGTACAAGATAGTCAACATTTTTACTATTATAACGGTTTTCAGGATTTTTAATTTGAGTCAACTTACACAACATAGCAGACACGTTATTGCACAATTAAAATTCAATAACTACAAACATAATTAAGTACATTAAGAAATTATGCACAAAATTAACAAATAGAACTAATAGGTAGATAAATAATTAAATAATATTGGCACAAAAAGAAACTAGTGTCCGACCGAAACACGATTTTCAGCCGAAACCGATACCGTAACCCTAACTGGCTCTTCTAGTTTTGGCCGAAACCGAAACTTATGAAGCTAAGAAAAAGTTAGTTAAATTGACATTATTTTCTGATACCCGTCATTTTTCTTAGATTTATTATAAACAATTATTGGTTAAGGCCAGATTTTGTGTCAGACTTGTCAAAATTTCAAAGTGATGATCTATACCTACATACAAATAAAACAGTAAAAAAACTGTGTCTGTACATTCAATATATTAAAAAAAATTATAATTGAGGGGGGTTTAGAAACAGTAATAGGGCACGAATCTAAAAAAAAAAAATTGTCTGTGTGTCTGTTTGTTTGTACACGCTAATCTTCGGAACTACTGGTCGGATTTGAATGTTTTTTTTTTGTTGTATAGGTATTATGTCTGGGCAACATATAGACTATAATTTACCTTGGAAACTTGAACACCTAATGCAGAACCGCAACAGACCAGCTAAATTATAAGGGATACAAAAATGGTACCATAGCAAAAACTGTTCCACGTGATGAGCATTTTCTGCTGAGAGAATAAATTTGAAGATCTGGAACACCTGATGTGGAACTCCGAGCCCAGCTACACCATAACACATATAGAAATGACGTCTTAGCAAAAGTGGTTTGGTCTGATGGGCATTTCCTGTTGACTTATAAAAATCGAAGATCAGAAACATCTGATGTGGAAATCAAAGCTATCACTAATTTCACTGTATAATTATAAAATAACACAAGCTGGGAGAGCGTATATCATTGAAAATTTGACTCTACTGGCCAAAACTCCCATTTATTTTTTTTATTTTATCGAATAAATATGCCTTCGGGCTTATGTTGTTTGAGTGTTTAATTTCCTTTTCCATTTATCTTCGTGACACGGTAGCCTACCCGGTAACGCAGGAGAGCAGTCACTTAGATTTTAATTGATCAGGTATCTTCACAATAAAACTATAACCATGCCTAGAAAGAGGTCAAATCTTTCCCAATGTTCCAAAAGGAGCTAAAAAATAGAGGATCATAAGATCCCAAGAATCTACCGGCTGCAACTCGCTTCCTGGAAACCTCTTCGGATCGCGAAGCACGCCTGCGTTCTCAGCGTATTTACGCATCTACATCCAGGTCTCTAGAGACCAGTGAAGAATATGATGCGCGACTGACCGCTGATCGTGAACCTCATGCATTGTCTCGCGAGTCGGAGACGTTCAAGGATAGAGACTTGCGTTTGAGTTCCAAGCGTATCTACGCATCGACTTCTAGGTCTCTAGAGACAAGTGCGGAACGTGATGCGAAACTGTCCGCGGATCGTGAGCGACATGCATTGTCTCGCGAATCGGAAACGTTTACCGATACAGAATCACGTTTGAGTTCTCAGCGTATTCGCACATCTACTAACAGGTCTTTTAAAACGAGTGATGAACGTGATGCGCGAGTAACTGCTGATCGAGATTATCATACATTGTCCCGAACACGCACACAACAAAATATTCATAATCAGTTAGAAAGTGAGAGAGAAAGAATTGCTGGAGTACGGCATGAAGAGACAGAAGAAGAGCGCAACGAACGTTTGAATTCTGATCGACTTCGACATTCTCTGAACAGAATGTCATGCATGGGCCAGCAGTCAGCCCCAACTCAGCGCTGTACTACATGCGACGCACTGGAGCATAATGCAGCGCCACCCCGACTCACTGGGGACATCTTCGCAGACAGTTCCGACTCACCGTGAACTATGCGGCAACCGGTTCCGACTCACTGGAACCTCAGCTGGCCTGGTAAGCATCGCAAGATACAAGACTCAACCCACTATCGACCTCCGGTCTCCGGGGGGAGTGATATAGCGGTATCTACAACGCCACATGCGAACAACGCGTTATACTGACGTCACGCAAATCCTGCATCTCGCAAGCAGAGTTTACCGCGCAACTAGCATAGATACAACGGCCCGACATGACTCATTGGGCAGTTGCCCGCCAGACACAACACCCGTCTGGTCGGAGGATCCTCCCTTTTCTATAGAGTATGAGTGAACTTTACATTCTGTTCCTCATACCTCTATAATGCCAACATTCAAAGTGCAAGGCCAAGTTTACCACCTCATTGATTCATTATTGCCTGTAAATGACCCCAAGTTTCTCCAAATATATTTCGTTTCCAATTATCAAGAAAATATAGTTTATAAAGAATTTTTTTAAAAGTTATTTGCTATTAATTCAGTGTATCCTTGGGATCCGCTGCGGAATTACGGGAAGAAAAGTTTTTTTTGTTGTATAGGTATTAAGTCTGGGCAACATAAAGGCTATAATTTATTTTGGAAAATGGAACACCTGATGCAGAACCGCAGTATAAGAGATAATTATAAAAATGGCGCCATAGCAAAAATTATTCCACGTGAAGAGCATTTTCTGCTGTGAGAATAAATTTGAAGATCTGGAACACCTGTTCTGGAACTCCAAAGCCCAGCGGCACTATAACATATAAGTATAGGAATTACGTCTTAGCAAAAGTTGTTTAGTCTAATGGGCATTTCCTGTTGACTTACAAAAATGAAAGATCTGGAACGTCTTGAATCGTCTCGCGCATCCCGCTGTTTTCCAGTCCCCGGGCTCTTAGAATCCGACATCAGACGTTTCAGATCTTCGATTTTGACGACCCCGTTGTCGCTGGCATAAGCAACAGGATCCGCGTACGAAGTCGCGGGCGGAAGCTAGTTGGAAAATAAGTCGTGGCTTAAATAAAGGCCTTCAGATATGTTACTGTTAGCATTTGGGATTAGCGATTTATAAAATTTTCAGATATCGATTGAACTCTAAACACCGCCTAATCTTAGCATTAGCAATCCAATCAGCAATTTAATCGCTTTTCGGAAGCTTCTGATTCGGCATGTTTTTTTTTTTTTGCAGTTAACCTTTAAGGTCCACATATTTTTCCAATTTTCTTTATGCTGTGCCTTCTCCAATTGGACGGCGGCGGCGGTTAGGAAAGATTCCAAATCGTCGCGTCAGCATCGTTTGAAAATATCATTTTTATACTTAAAAAACGTGATTTTGCTATTGTGACCGAACTCGAAAGTCTTAGACGTACCTATCTGCTGTTACCCTTAGAGCTTGTATAAATCTCAGAAAGCGAACAAATCGCTACTTACTCATACTTACTCAAAGCGGCATGTCTGCCTAAATTACTTATAAGTACACAAATTTTTTTTTTGGATTTTTAACAAAAAGGGTGAAAACGGGACCCCGTTACTAAGTCTACGCTATTTGTCTATCTGTCAGTCGTTAGTATTCTATCTAACGACAGCTCACGAACGCCATAATTATGCCATTTTGGCCGAAACCGAACCTTCAGTCGGACACTGAAACTGACGACGGACTGTTTTAACTACGCAATCCCTAAGGATAAAATAAAGTTTTCAATATCAACATTTTTCGGCTCGGTTTGTTCAGCAAGGCGTCTGGCGGCACAGGAGCGACTGGCTTATGTCCATAACTTAACATCTAAAGCTAGGGTTTCCTAAGACTGCGATGAACGCCACTAAGGCTGCCTGTCCACCGGAGCGGAGCGAGACTGCGGAGCGGAGAAACGGAGAAATATTAACCAATACAAAAATTGGACAGAAGAGGAGCGGAGACTTTGTGCAATCCTATTGGTTAATATTTCTCCGTTTCTCCGCTCCGCTGCCTCGCTCCGCTCCGGTGGACAGGCAGCCTTAGCGTCCGCATTTTTGTCGTCCAGGTCCATCTGGCTGTCTTAGGAAACCCAACCTTCTTGCATCCACTAGGCACACTGTAACGCGTGATCACTCCGTACTGCCTAAGGGTCAGTTCACACCGCGACGCGACGCGGCGCGCAGTTTTCAAGATAGCAATACAATTATAGACCTTATCTACTACAAAAAAGGTACACACACCTCATTGAGAAGGGCCGCGCAACGCCGCACTGCGCCGCGCGGCGTAACTCGATGTAGTGTGCACACAGAATTGTGTACCTTTTTGTGTAGAAGGTAAGGTCTATAATTGTATTGCTATCTTGAAAATAGCGCGCCGCGTCGCGTCGCGGTGTGAACTGACCCTTAGCGGATAGCACACCGGCGGATGTGTATGTCACAGGTATCACTAAAATGTGAAAGGTAATGTTAAAGGTGTCACTGACTGTTAATGTATAACCCGTCAGCCTTCAAAGCAAGAGTGAGTAGGAATTTTCTGGGCTAGCTAGCTTCCATCATAGACCTCATCCATCGCTTTCTACTAGGCGTAAAGCTGACCCATTTCTCAATAAAAAACATGTAGAGGTATCCCACAAACAATGGGGCATTTAATATCGTGTCCGCGTGTCCTGCTGTCTCCACGCTACAGGAGAGCTGATGGTCGCTACTGAAAGTGCCAAGCTTGTAGCCAAATTCTGGGCTGACTCTATACCTATAGATTGCCATCGACACACTAAGAAGAAAGATATCACACGTGTCTAGGGCAGACAAGTTTGCTAGAATTTATGGTAGATCGAGCAGACCCTTGCACCATCTATGATTTTCGTGTTGGCTTACCGTGCGTAATAGTTTCTAATACGGTGACTGTACTTTCAGGTTGTAAACTCTGAGCCAAACATGGCACAAATGGAGAAGTTGGTTCAATTTCTAGAGGATAATCCAGACATAGCTACAGGGACAGGTCAAGCGGAGAATGCCCACGGAAGCCTTCAGACGACGCAGAAATGGGAAGCTATAGCGATTGAATTAAATTCGATGGGAGGCGAAATTAAAAGCGGTGAATCTTGGGCAGAAGTAAGTATGCTAACCAAACGAACGATGTTGTTCGGCCTTGTTTCACTAAAATTATAATTTTATTATTTACTCGCTGAACCGTGCCGCACCACGCAGCCTCAACCTATTTTGCCTTATTGCTCAAACTATATCTTTCCAGTGTCCAGTAACGAGCTATTCTGCGCTGTACTGAGCTAACTTTCTGGTGCTTGGTGGTTTTTTGACGTTTAAAAGTGCCTTTTATGTGCTTACTAGCTTCTGCCCGCGACTTCGTCCGCGTAAAATTCGTACTTTCCTCTAAAAATTTCAAAAATGTATGTAGGTATGATTTAATCATTTATTTAGATAATTAGTAATAATAATTAGTATGATTTTAATAATTAGTATTCGGGCCAATTTTTAAGTTTATAGATCAATTTTTTATTTTATTATCAGCCATTTCTGTCCCACTGCAGGGCAAAGGCCTCCCTTCCCTCCTTCCACATATCTCTATCCAGTGCTGTTACACGCCAATCCTTGTGGAAAGAGTCGAGTTCGTCCCGCCATCTCATTCTGGGCCTGTCGCGTTGCCGTTTGCTGCTGTTTGGGACCCATTGTGTGGTTACTTTAGCCCACAGCTCCTCCGGCATGCGACAGATGTGACCAGCCCAGTTCCATTTTAGCTTGGCAGCCGTGTGACCTACATCGGCAATTTGAGTTTTAGAACGCAGTATCGAGTTCCTTATACGATCAGTAAGATTAACTCCAAGGATACTGAGCTCCATTGCTCGCTGACAGACCCCGAGTGCGGACTTTTGACGATTAGTAAGTGACCATAGATCAAAAGAATCAGATTTTTCAAATAAACTGTATCCCCGCTTTTCACCCCCACAGGGGTGGAATTTTGAAAAATCGTTCGTGATGTGTTCATAACTTGACTTAAAGAACAATACCCATTTTCGAGTTAATGGAAGCAAGCAGTAATATCCACCCCTTAAACTATATTACTTACCCTTTTCCACCTTGGTAAGAGTCGATTTTTAAAAAACCCTAAAACACATACTTGTTTTATTGTTTTAGTAGTACCGGGTTTCGAGTAATCTGACAGCGAGTTACATATTTTTCTAACCTTTCAACTTTGTCACCCCCTAAATCCTCTGTAAGGGGTTTTTTTAATCTAAAAGTGACTATCTTTATTATTTAAAATGACCCAAATATTGCCAAGTTTCACCAAATAAGTAAGATTTTTCATATAAACTGTATCCCCGCTTTTCACCACCACAGTGATGGAATCTCGTAAGATCGTTTCGGATGTGTTCATTACTTGACTCAACGATTATTTATACGAATTGTTGAGTTAATCAAGCCACACGTTAAAATCCTCCCCTGTATAATTAACTACCCCTTTTCATCCCGTTAGGGGTAGATTTTCGGAAAACCTTGATACACGTTATTCTTTATTTTTGATCTTAAGTATAATAACCGAGTTTCGAGGTAATCGGACCACGCGTTAAAACTCTTCCATACAAATTTTGACACCCCTCATTCCAATCCTCCTTTAGGGGGTAGTTATAAAAACAAAAAATGCTAAACTTCGTAATTTACTTAGATAAATATTCGTGCCAAGTTTCAAGTTTATTAACCAAATGAATAAGATTTTTCATATAAACTGTATTCCCGCTTTTCACCCCTACATGGGTGGAATTAAGAAAAATCGATTAAGATGTGTTCATAACTTGACTCAAAGATTATATACGCCAATTTTCGAGCTAACCAAGCCACGCATTAAAATCTTCCCCTTTTCACCCCATTAGGGGTAGATTTTCGGAAAACCCTGATACACGTTATTCTTTATTTTTAGTCCTTAGTATAAATACTGAGTTTCGAGTTAATCAGACAGCGCGTTAAAATTCTTCCATAGAAATTTTGACACCCCCAATACCTCTTTAGGGGGTAGTTTAGAAAAACGAAAAATGCCAAACTTCATAATTTACTTAGATAAATATTCGTGGCAAGTTTCAAGGTTATTAACTCAAGGAATAAGATTTTTCATACAAACAAAATCCCCCCTTTTCACCCCCTTTAAGGTTGAATTTCCAAAAACCCCTTCTTATTGGATACCTAGTCTTTACAAAGAACACACCCTCCAAAATTCAAGTCCCTAGGACCAGCGGCTTAGGCTGTGCGTTGATATCTCAGTCAGGTCGTTCATCCCCCGTTAGGGGTGAAACTATCAAAAACGCTGAAACACGTATAAATTAATTTTTAATCGTCAGCCTAAGCACAAAATTTGAAGATCCTAACTTTTAAACTGACGGACTTTCATACACAACTTCATCCCCCTTTTTAACCCTTTGGGGGTGGAATTATCAAAAACGCTGAGACACGTATAAATTAATTTTCAATCGTCAGCCTAAACACAAAATTTGAAGATCCTAACTTTAAAACTGACGGACTTTCATACAAACTTTCATCCCCTATTTAACTCCCTTAGGGGTTAAATTTCAAAAAATCCTTTCTTATTCCTGGTCTACATCATAAAAGGAACCATCGTGTAAAATTTCAGCTTTCTAGGTCCAAGGGTTTGGGCTGGGCGTTGATGAGTCAGTCAGTCAGTCAGTCAGTCAGGCCTTTTGTTTTTATTTATATAGATTTGAAATAAATGCTTTGACTTTGACTTTGGCTATGTATTTTTCACAAACCGCTGCGCGAGGTGTGCTGTGCGAGTTAGCACGTATCGCGTAACCGCTGCTGTTGTTTAAACAAAGCATAGTACAGCACATTTTGTTGGTTATTACAGTCTATGAGCAGCAAATAGAGAACAGCACAGCTCAACGCAGCATAGCTTATTTTGATGAGGTATCTTCAGTGCTTCATCGATCGAATGGTGATCGAGTGACAAACAGGCATTATTGTTTGTGTACCATAGATAGACCATTACAATTAAGGGTTGTCAATTTTTTTTTTTCAGTTTTGGGATTTATTGAGAATTTATATCAACCGCATTATAGCTGAGAGGAAATCTGCACGTGGCTCTCGCCGCATCCTCCGACTATACCCACGAGCGATGTTAGAACAAATGATTATTTTATTGGGAGGACCTGGAAAAGACAAAATCCCATCTGAGTCGCCTTCGGTAAGTTTTTGTTCTATGAGGCCGGTTATACTCCGCTCGGTTTTTTTTTTCGGGCGCGCCAGCCGCACCACAGAATAATCATGTGATGATGATGCTTTCTATAGAACGGTCTCTTGGGCACCAGGCGTTAGTGTGACAACAAATAAATGTCAGTGTAATAACTGGTGAGCACCAGTTGTTACACTTACCTAACATTAGCACTTAGTTTGGAAGGTGTTGGTATTTGTGATACAATGATTTTTTCATTAGTACAGACACCAACGATACCCTTATTTTATAGAATGTTCTATGTATTTTTACTTGGAAATTGTGTTTGTGACCGTAAATGTGTTCTGTACTGAATATTTTTTTTTTTTTTATCAATTACAAAGAATTTGGGTGTGCCGTTACTTCACGGTCTTCTTATGGCAAATGCGCTATATCTTTTCACACAGAGTATTTATATGACAGATATTAAGCGTCCACCTTGTGTGTAGGACGATGAGATCATTGCGTACGTGGAGCAGTTCTTGCTCGGCACTGACATGGAGAAGATGTGGAGGAAGGCGGTGTACACACAAGTGTGCAGCATATTCCCAGGCTTAGACCTCGCGCAACAGAAGGACTTCGTCAAAGCCACAATCAAGTCGGTCAGTACCAGATAGTCAACATTTTTATTAAAACGGTTTTCGGGATTTTTAAATTATTAATTTGGGAAAAACTTGCACAACACTTCGTACATAAATCATACATAGATAATAGGGCTGAGGATTTAAAATTTAATGCATATTAATGGTATCACACGTGCCCCGACCAGAGAAGTTCTATGTCTGTTTTCGAATTTTTGCTAGATCAGGCAGGCCCTTGTACCATTTATGATTTTCCGTCGGTGTTCCTTAAATGTAAGTGTTGGCTCATCATACGTAAAAGTTTGTAATACGGTGACTGTACTTTCAGACAATAACTTCGCAGCCATCGGTTGCACAGATGGAGAAGTTGGTGAAATTTCTAGAGGAGAATCCAGATATAGCTACAGGGACAGGGCAGGCGGAGAATGCCCACGAAAGCCAACAGACGACCCAGAAATGGGAAGCTATAGCGAATGAATTAAATTTGATAGAAGGCAAAAATAGAAGCGGTGACTCTTGGGCAGAAGTAAGTATGCTATCCAACGAACAGTATTCTTCGGCCGTTTTTACTAAAATTATAATTTATCATTTTATTTACTAGCTGAACTGGGGGTGCATGAAAGGGAAAACTCGGGGAGGGAGGCTTCCCCGAGTGACGTACCATCCTACCTTTTGTTACATCCGGCGCACCCTGGGCAATCGACTTCTATCGATTGGCTAATCCTTTCACCACGATGGCAAATATAAGTTCCAATCGGCCCTTCTCAGGACCAAAACAGTCCACTAAAAAAACCAGCCTTGTGTGTAATCTCGATCAACATCGAAGGGTTCTCTCGGGATAAAGCAGAAATTATGTCTGAATGATCTACTGTGATATCTTATGTGTCCAAGAGACCCATCGGGATTCCACCCAATGCAGGCCTCACATTCCTGGACTGTCGCTTGTCACCGAGATCTGTCACCCGAAGCACGGTAACGCAGTGTTTGCTGCTCCCTGCGTAAGTATCCTCTCTACAAATTGCTCTATTGAAAACAACATTGAAATTATCACGTTAGACCTTGGTAACTGCACTGTAAAATCTGTGTATAAATCCCCGGCACCTCATTTTAATTCGACTCACCTGATTTCAACATTCTGCACTCAAAAATAGTTGTTGGTGACATCAACAGCCATAGCACCAACTGGGGCTATCGCTCCACGAATACGGACGGTCAAACGGTCGAAAAGTGGGCAGAAACTAACGATTTGACCCTAACCCATGACCCAAAACAACCCGTGTCATTTAATAGCGAACGATGGAAACGCAGGTACAACCCAGACCTGATAGTTGTCAGCTTAAATATTAGCACCCAGAGCAAAAAGACCATATGCCCACCAATCTCCCGAACTCAACATAGACCGATTATGTGCAATATCCAATCAGCCGTTCACCCTGTGTTTATGCCATTCAAGCTCGTTTATTCCCGGTCGTCATCAGAACTATTCAATATCCCGCCTACCCCACAAAATTACGACAAATTTGTAAGTGTAGTCTCAATAACATCCCGAAAATATATCCCCCGAGTATGTCGAACATTGCACATTCCCAGCATATCTCGAGAATCCGGCGAGCTCCTAAAGACATACGAGCACCTTTATGATAACGATCCCTTTTCGGAAGAGACTGTCGAAGGGGAGAAAAACTGCTGTCACAAATAAGCGAGGGACGCCAGGAAAAAAGGATAGAAACCATCACTACTGTTGACATGTCCCACAATAGTAAAAAGCTTGAAACACTATTCGTAAACTCACCAGCGAACCACCACTTCATCAAAACTACGTTGCGCCACCTATTTTGCCTAATTGCTCAAACTATGAGAAATTAGGCAAAAAAGAAATCCAGTGTCCAGTAATGAGCTATTCTGCGCTGTACTGTGATTGTGCTAAGCTGAGCTAACTTTCTTCGTGCTATGTATTTTTTACAAACCGCTGCGCGAGGTGTGCTGTGCGAGTTAGCACGTATCGCATAACCGCTGCTGTTATTTAAACAAAGCTTAGCACAGCACTTTTTGTTGGTTATTACAGCCTATGAGTAGCAAATAAGCTTAATAGAGAACAGCACAGCTCAGCGCAGCATAGCTTAATTTTGATGAGTTACCTTAATTAAGTGCTTAATCGATCGAATGGCATTTGAGTGACAAACAGACTAACATTGGTGTTTGTGTGCCATAAGCCGTTTCTCCTGCGCGTGTTTTTTTGAAACATTATCGGCTAGGCTATAGATAGACCATTACTATAAAGGATTGTCAAAACGTTGTTTTTTTTTCAGTATTGGGAGGTATTGAGAGCTCATCTCAATCAAATTATAGCCGCGAGGAAATCTGCACCTGGCTGTCGCGGAGGAGTCCTCAAACTGTATCCACGAGCGATGTTGGAACAAATGATTATCTTATTGGGAGGACCTGGAAATGAAGATATCCCACCTGCGCCTTCGGTAAGTTTTTTTTATTAGGCCTGTTGTATACGGCATGGTTCTTTTACGATACGGCGCGCTAACCGCACCGCAGAATAATCGTGTGCTGATAGTATGACGCGGCAAACGATGCATTAATCTAAATCCAGCGTCGAAGTTATCGCTAAAACGTGTGGATTATGCTTCCGCGTCCGAATGTTGAGTCGCTCAGATGCATATGCTGTTGCCCTTAGATCTTGTATCAATCTTCCGGAAAGCGAATAAATCCCTACTCACTGATACTAAAAGCAGCATGTCTGCTAAGAAACTTCAATTACTTGGTGACTTCAATTTATAAGTAAACACTTATTTTTTTTGGGTTTTGTACAAAATGGGTGAAAACGGGACCCGATTACCTACTAAGCCCACGCTGTCTGTCTATCTGCCAGTCATTCGTATTCTATCAAAACCGGCAGCTCTCGAGCGCCCGTTTTGTTCGGGCCGAAGATTTGGCCGAAACTGAAACTGCGGCCGAAACCTGTTTTTTGGCCGAAACCCAACCCGAATCTTTTGCCGGACACTACTAATTACACAAGTTCCTCAAATATTAACAGAATGTACTGCGCTGCTCTGTAAGTAGCTGCGCTTTTTTAAAAGGTCACCGCAAGCCCACCCGCTCGGTCTTGTTCATCCCGCTCACACTGAGCATTTTAAAGCATGCGTGTCGCATCTTGACACATTCTCGTGATACAGTATGCTAGCTTGCATAGCACACCTCGCGCACCTAGGGTTACCATCCATCGCTTTTAAAAAAATGTTCGTTTTGGGTGTCGTTTTCATGGTTTTCGACAGCGCTAAAGCCATTATTGAGGTCAATATGAAAATCCAAGATTCGAGAGAGATTCAAGATTTGAGAGCGGCTGCGAAAATTTTCAAATTTTTCGTCATGGGTGTCGTTTCCATGGTTTTCGAGGGCGCACTTCACTATTGGATTTAGCAAAATCCAATAGTGAAGTCAAAATGAAAATCCAAGATGGCAAAGAAAATAATTTACATCGTTCAGGTTGGTCAGTGATAGAATGGTCTGGACCAGACGTAAGTGTAACAACAGATGTCAGTATCTCACCAGATGTTACACTTTTTTTTTTTTTGTTAGTCTATTTTTGTGTCCCACTGCTGGGCAAAGGCCTCCCCTTGTTTCTTCCAAACCTCCCTGTCTTGTGCGATCTCTGGCCATGTTGGCCCTGCGATCGTCACGCCACCTTCGTCTTGGTCTACCTCGACGGCGATGTCCTGCCTCAGGCGTTCAGTGAGTGACGGTCTTTGCCTATCTCTCCGGGTGCATTCGTGAGACGTGTCCGGCCCATTCCCACTTCAGCCTGGCTGTTTTTTCTCCAACATCCGCTACTTGAGTTATGGAGCGCAGCGTGGTGTTTCTAACTCAATTTGTACGCTTAACACCTAACATGCTGCGCTCCATTGCCCGTTGGCAAATCTTGAGTTTGGACTTCTGTTGTTCAGTAAGTGACCAACTCTGAGCACCGTAGGTTAGGACAGGCAGGATGCACATGTCGATGAGTTTCCTTTTTAAAGATATAGGGAGACTACCTTTCATGTGTTCTTACATAACATTAATTTATGGTAATAATTTACGGTCTTCGTATGGCTAATGGGCAAATATAATTTCTCACAGTATTAATCATGAAAAACTACACGTGATTGTCACATAATCCCATGCAATCGTGATTTTTTTCTAACCACCTTTCGAACCTCTTCCTCGAAATCTTTACAGATTATATTAATTTGACATGTATAATATTAAATGCCCAACTTGTATGTGTAGGACGATGAGATCACGGAGTATGTGGAGCAGATCTTGCACGGCGCCGACCTAGAGAAGATAACGAGGCAGACGGTGTACAAACAAGTGTCCCGCCACTTCCCAGGCATTGACCTCTTGCACAAAAAGGAATTCATCAAAGCCAAAATCATGTCGGTCAGTACCAGATGGTCAACATTTTTATAATAACTGTTTTCGGAATTTTTAATTTATTTTTTTAGGAAAAACTTACACAGCATTATTACAGACATAAATTCAAGTTATTGCACAATTAAAACTCAATAAAATAGGCATATTTACAATAACAAATAATCAAATAATATTGGCACAAAAGGAAAACTCTTCTTTCGTTCATCATCACACAGAATCTCAAACATGCACGACAGAAGTACAAATCCATCTCGCGGCAAACACATTCCTGTGTCGATGTCCGTGGAGCATCCAGTGTAGCGAGCGCGCGAACCGGATTGTCTTTGCTTCGCAACTATACCCTCTATTTCTCTTGGTCCGTCCTTCATACATGGCAAGTTAGGAAAAAACAATAGTTTCTCCCAATAACCTTGGTATGAGCATAACGGGCTTATGTCCACAACTCGACTTCCTCTCGTCACGGTGATTGGTTTTTAGGGTTCCGCACCAAAATGGTAAAAAGGAACCCTTATGGTGCGACTCAGTCTGTCTGTCTGTCCATCTGTCACAGCTGGATATCTCAAGAACTACTAATGCTATCAACTTGAAATTTGGAAAAACTTTAGATGAAGTTTGTCCAAATATTTTGCAAATAAGAAAGAAATAAACATGTTTTTTTTGCAACATGTACTGAAAGGGGTTAAGTCTTAACCCCTTTCAGTACATGTTGCAAAAAAAAAACATTTCAGTACATGCAGTTGCAAAAAAAAATAACCGAACAATAATTTAAACGTTTCCACAGAAACTCGTTGGGTGGAAGTATTCAAACACTTTCGCACCAACAATGTTCATCATAAAAATAAAATATTTAGTGTATTTCCCATGTGCCGTTTTGAGTTAATAAATCAATGGTCAGTTTAGGATAAGATTATAAACGAATTTATGCTTGACCGGGCAGGCCCTTGCACCTTACATGATTTTCTGTCGGGGTTCCGTAAAAGTGTTGGCTCATCATACGTAAAAGTTTGTAATACGGTGACTGTACTTTCAGACTATAACTTCGCAGCCATCGGTTGCACAGATGGAGAAGTTGGTGAAATTTCTAGAGGAGAATCCAGATATAGCTACAGGGACAGGTCAGGCGGAGAATGCCCACGAAAGCCAACAGACGACCCAGAAATGGGAAGCTATAGCGAATGAATTAAATTTGATAGAAGGCGAAAATAGAAGCGGTGACTCTTGGGCAGAAGTAAGTATGCTATCCAACGAACAGTATTGTTTTCGGCCCTCTTTCATTCACTAGAATAATCCATACTATATTAATATTATAAATGCGAATGTGTGTCTGTCTGTTACCTCTTCACGCTTAAACCGCTGAACCGATTTAGAAGAAATTTGGTATAGAGATAGTTTGAGTCCCGGGAAAGGACATAGGATAGTTTTTTTCCCGATATTCCCACGGGATCGAAACTTATGCGGGTGAAACCGCAGGGCGCAGCTAGTAATCTATAATTTCAGCTGAACTGTGCCGCACTACACAGCGCTATTTTGCTTAATTGCTCAAACTATATCTTTCCAGTGTCCAGTAACGAGCTATTCTGCGCTGTACTGAGCTAAGCTGAGCTAACTTTCTGGTGCTATGTATTTTGCACAAACCGCTGCGCGAGGTGTTCTGTGCGAGTTAACAAGTATCGCGTAACCGCTGCTGTTGTTTAAACAAAGCTTTTGTACAGCACTTTTTTTTTTTGTTGGTTATTAAAGCCTATGAGTAGCAAAAAAGCTAAAGGAGGAAGCGCCTGTGTAGCCCGCAAAATTAAAATTTTCTTACGTTTTTTTGCAATTTGCAGGTCAGTGTCAGGTTGTTGATCTTGTATGTTGTGTTATGATTCGTGAGCGTAACAAGTACGTATTTAAAGAATTATAATTATTAAAATTATCAATTCAACCCTCTATGTTCATATAATCCTATTGAAAGACTATTTCCGTGAAATATTTATTTATTTATTAATATGGCACTTCAACGACTTACTCACTAAGACTTACACAAACTAAGAACACATACAGTTTTAGGAATTGTGAATTCGTCACTTACAGAAGTGCAAGCACTAGCACAGAAGTTAATAATAGGTACGTACAAGACATCGTTAGTTGAATTACTTAAAAGTTATAATCTAAAGTAAAAATTAAATTTCAAATGAGCAATGTTCACAATTCGATCGAAAATACAATAAGAATAATAACAAAAACAACAAAAATATTGCTGGTAAAGGAGGGGAATGAAGTACTTAAATACAATTACTAATGGGTTGCACGTGTCGCACAGACGACTCGAGACTCAGAGCTGGTTTCTCGAGACTCGAAATATAAATCAATTGGACTATATAAATTTACTGGATTGTAAACTCATATTTATTACGGTCGCGAATCATGTATTAATCAACATACATACAACCTGTCACTAACCTGCAAATTGCAAAAAAAAAAATAAGCAAATTTTAATTTCGCGGGCTACCCAGAGCATCCTTTTTAATAGAAAACAGCACAGCTCAGCGCAGCATAGCTTAATTTTGATGAGTTACCTTAAGTGCTTAATCGATCGAATGGCATTCGAGTGACAAACAGACTAACATTGGTGTTTGTGTACATTCACCAAAGGAGATAAGTAACCAGGGTCGTCGGATATAGTTGGAAGTTTAATAAGAAACCGATGGATGTTTTCGAATAAAATTTTATTTTATTAATAGAAAACAAACAGTTCATTTATCAAACTAAATTTAATTCGAAAACAATCAATCGGTTTCCCTGACCCTCCTGGTTTTTTTATCTCCTCTGGTGACCGAACCATAGATAGACCGTTACAGTAAAGGATAGTCAAAATGTTTTTTTTTTTCAGTTTTGGGATGTATTGAGAAGTCAACTCAATCAAATCATAGCCGATAGGAACTCTAATCCTGGCTTTCGCGGCGGATCCCTCCATCAGTATCCGCCAGCTATGATGGAACATGTTATTATTTTATTGGGAGGACCTGGAAATCAAGATATCCCACCTGCGCCTACGGTAAGTTTTTTTTAATTAGGCCTGTTGTTCATGGCCCGTTTTCTTTACAATACGGCGCGCTAGCCACATCGCAAAATGACCGTGTAATGATAGTATGATGTGGCAGGGAACCATGAACTAATATAAATTCTAATGGACTGCCATACAACACTGATGTTAAACACGGCGAGTCGCCAAAACGCGCTATAGCGTCGAAGAAATAACCACTGAAACGTGTGACGTCCGAACGCAGTGTCGCTAACATACATAATTATGTTGTTGCCCTTAGATCTAGTATCAATCTTCCGGAAAACGAATAAACCAGCTGATACTAAAAGCAGCGTGTCTACTAAGAACCTTCAATTACTTGATGACTATATAAGTAAACACTATTTTTTTTGGGTTTTGTAAAATCAGGGTGAAAACGGGACCCCATTAGCCACTATGCCTACGATGTCTGTCTATCTGCCAGTCGTTCGTATGCTATCGAAACCGGCAGCTCTCGGTCGCCCGTTTCGTTCGGGTCGAACATTTTGGCCGAAACCCAAACCGAACCTTCCGTCGGATGCACAGATAACGCAAGTATCACGATCTGTATGAAAACCAAGCGTGCCATTTTTTGACTACCTACTATGACGTCACAAGCACTATTTAGTGATGGGAAAATCGAATCGATTCAAAGACACCGCCGCGTGCCTCACCCGTCTAGCCCCACTCCCGGGGCCTAGCGCCAGCGCTAGGCCCCGGGAAAGGTCGTTCAACCACAGATGCGGGTGTTGCTTTGCTGAAACACATATTTAATGCATGGGAGAAATCTCAAAATGCTATTGGAGTTTTCTGTGATCTCTCCAAAGCCTTTGATTGCGTGCACCATGACACGCTTTTACGTAAACTACGTCATTACGGTGTCCAAAACGAAGCTCTCAACGTAATAAATTCTTATTTACATAATAGGTTCCAATGTGTAGATGTTAATGGTGTAAAATCTTCCGGGCTACCAGTTCAGTTAGGTGTACCACAAGGCTCAATACTGGGTCCATTCTTGTTCTTAGTATATATCAATGATTTACTATTCCATTTAAAGGGCATCTGTGACGTTGTACTGTTTGCAGACGATACATCTCTTATTTTTAAGGTTGACAGGAATAGACAAGATTTTGACGACGTAAACAGTGCACTATCAATAGTTACGGATTGGTGTACGTCAAATAACCTAGTTCTCAATGCCAAGAAAACGAAATGTGTAAAGTTTGCCTTACCAAATGTTAGAAATCTAGGACCCAACATCGTCTTAGATAAAGTGGTGCTTGAAACAGTGGGCTCGGCAGTTTTTCTGGGAATAACAGTAGATGCCAAACTTCAGTGGGGACCACATATATCAAGCCTAGCAGGAAGGCTCAGTTCGGCTGCCTATGCCGTCAGGAAAGTTAGACAATACACTGACGTTGATACAGCTCGTTTAGTCTATTTTAGTTATTTTCACAGCGTTATGTCCTACGGTATTCTGCTGTGGGGCAAAGCCGCTGATATACAAAATATATTTGTCCTGCAAAAACGAGCTGTTCGAGCGATTTACCAGCTAGGCGCCAGATTTTCTCTAAGAGATTTTTTTAAAGATATTGGTATTCTCACGGTTGCATCACAGTTCATCTTTGCCAACATCTTATATGTTAGGCAAAATATACACTTGTACACTAAAAACAGTGATACTCACAATGTTAACACTAGAAATAAGGACAAACTACGTGCTCCCTTTCACCGGCTTCATAAGGTTCATAACTCATTTGTTGGGCTTGGTATAACCTTTTATAACAAGCTACCTTCTTCCTTGCTAGATTTGCCTTTTAATAGATTTAAAGCTCAAGTAAAATCCAACCTTTGTTCAAAAGCATACTATTCCATCAACGACTACTTAAACGATAAGAATAGTTGGTCGCCCTGATTAACTCAAGACAATTATTATGTTCTTTCTCCAGAATTAGCTTACTGACAGGTTATATGAGTTTATATAATTGTTTTTATTTTATTTTTTTGTTTTTTTTTAGTTGAGAGTTTTAGTCAATTCGGTTTAATTTTATTGTAATTTATTATTGACATAATCTACTCATTTCAATGTCTTTTAATGAGTTGATTGCAATATGTGGTTAGCTAGCGACCTCTACGAATGATCATATTATTATTCTTGCTTGAGCAACCGGCAGCAAGTTCGTCATGCTCCCTTAGATGTCATTGCTTGCGGTAGCGTCGGGGGTCGGGTTGCCTCCTTCCCTCAAATATGGCGAGGGGGGTAATGGCTGATCTTTGCGTTATGCTCGTGAACGGGTGCTGCTTGTGGTGACTGGTCGTCTTGCTGACCATGGTTTTATTGTTGTTATTAGTAGTAATAACTTGTTTATTTATTTTACTTCGATGGTCCTAGTTTATCATTTGTGACTTCAAGTGACAGCTATGTAAACAGAACCCAGCATTGCATACATATGTAAGCTGTCACGCCCTTTATACCTGGAGGCTTTTATTTGGTCAGTAAGTTTTTTTTTTTTTTTGCTTGAGTACGTATAGTGTTTATTGTATTTGTTGGTATATTGGCGTGGCTAGTTAACCTATGGCAAATAATTTAATTTAAGGTTCTGTGTCCTGTAATGTTAATTACTTTGCATACATAGTATTGTATAAAATTAATTCTTTCTAACTGAACAGACAGCTGTGCTGCTGGGGAGTTTGTTCCGCCACTTCTTCTCCCCAGCGAAAGCACTAGGAAGTGGCGAAGGGCGGGCGTTTTGGGGGACTGTCTTTTGTAATTTTGACGTTCGAAAAGTGCTGATTCTCAGCCTAGTTTGAATAAATGACTTTTGATTTTGATTTTGATTTTGATTTTGCTCACGCTCACCCAGCCAGTAGGACACAGGACTAAGCGCTACAGTGGCGGCTTACGATTTTTGTACGACGCCAGCACATCAAGCTACTACAATCTGTCAAATTTCTTTAATAGATTGTCAACTTTATCGCTAAAGCATAAGGTTCAAAGTTGATTGGGAAAATTCGACAGTTTCGGTTAGCCTGATGTGCTGGCGTCTGTACTTAAGCTGGTGCGATTTTTGGCGCGCGAATTAGTTGCTCTTTCGTCATTTAGGTGTATCTATATATGTGGTTGGATGCTACTAAGAACACAAGTTCCTCAAAGATTAAAATTAGGAATCAAACAAAATGTACTGGGCTGCACTGTAAGTGGCTGCGCTTTTTGAAGTGAAACTTCTTTAGGCGCGCTTGACTTGGGGAGTAAACTGGCGAATGCGTTACGAAAACGTGTGATCGCGAGTAGGGAAGGTACGTAAAAAATAGCTGGAAATACCTGGTGTAAAAACCCGGTCCCGGTCGCATAAATATGCGACCGGGTTTTTACACCAGGTATTTGCTTCCAAGTACGCACACCAGGTACCGACTCAAAATACTTGCAAGACTATACAGTATCTTATACGGCTACTCGCTCAAATACGTAGGTACTCAACCGCGTTAGTTTTCGCAAATGCGATCATGCTCCTTATCAGTAAGAGTCTACGGAACAATTTCGTATGCAAGTATTTTTGAAGGGAAACTTCTTTACGCGCGCTTGACTTGGGGAGTAAACTGGCGAACGCGTTACGAAAAGTGTGATCGGGCGAGGTGAACGGGAGTTGAGTGGGGGATATAAGCAAGACAAAGCAGTGCGCGCACACGTTTTCTTTCTCTCTTCCTCTCATAGCCAAATACGTATGAAGTTTTTTTTCTTTTGCTTATATCTCGAAAATGGTGCGTCCCATCGCAAAAATAATGAAAATTTCGACCCCCTTTATAAAGCCCATAAACTCCTAAAACTCAACATGTAGGTAATAATTTTTCATATTTTCCATACAAAAAGTGAAAAATTCCTTAAAAAACACGCCAAGGTCGCCCCCTCCGCGCCTGCGGCTCTAAAAAACAATACACGGGGTTAGGGCAAATAAGCACCACGAGTCGACGAGTCGCGATTGTCAAATTCGATTTTTGTTGTGTCAAAATTATTTACGTGAAACTTCTTTACGCACACTTGACTTGGAGAGTAAGCTGGCGAACGCGTGACGTAAGCGTTACGAAAAGTGTGATCGGGCGAGTAGGGAAGGTACGTATTTACTCGACCAGGTTTTTGCTTCCAAGTACACACACCAGGTACCGACTCAAAATACTTGCGAGACTATAAAGTACCTTATACGGCTACTCGCTCAAATACGTAGGTAGGTACTCAACCGCGTTAGTTTTCGCAAATGCGATCATGCTCCTTATCAGTAAGAGTCTACGGAACAATTTCGCATGCAAGTATTTTTTACTTTAATGGTTTGCAAGTATTTATTTGTAAACGCGATTTTGCTCCTTATTTATAGGAAGTCATTGATCAATTTCCTATGCAAGTAGTTTTATTTCCAACGGGGCTTTTGAATACGCGATTGTACTTCTTATCTGTATGAAGTTATGGATCAATTTTCTATGCAGATAGAAAATACTTGAAAGTATCTCGCTCCGTCGTGCCTCGACGCTCGAGTACGTAGGTACTCAAATAGTTCAACAACCGCGTTTGTTTTCGCAAATGCGATCATGCTCCTTATCAGTAAGAGCACAGAATACTTAATAGTACTACGTACAGAAAGGACACTCCCTTCCTCGCCCTCATATCAGATACAGCACCTCACCCCGCACTTCGAGGTATTCGTCGCCGACTCTTTAGCAAGGGCGCTCGCTAACCGCAGGGCTGTATTGTTGACACGAACACACAATTATGCGATTTAAAAGTTTTATTTGAGTTTTAATCACGATGGTTGGATACTGTGATGCTTTTCCGAATTCGTATTTACATAAACTGTTTGTAAGATTTCGCATTTTTAATAACATGCGATTTGATAACCGATTATTTACAGATAAGTCATTTAAACTAAAACTATTTTAGTGTTTTTATTTCATTACGAACCCGACTATATAAATAAAAGTAAACAATTGAACTACATGGTCACTTCATAATAATGCACACGTTCGGGCAGCGCCGCCGCCGCCGCCGTCGTCGTTCGGTTCCCCGACACAAATTGCTTACCGCGCCATTTTTTTTACGCTACTAGATTTCACGCACACATTTGCACGTATACAAACGTCATTTGTTTATGTAGTAGTACTAGGTAATTATTTTGCGAGCGTTGTATGGAGTGTCCGAGGTGTGGTAAGACTCTTACCACACCTCGGACACTCCATACAACTCCGTAAGAGTCTACGGAACAATTTCGTATGCAAGTATTTTTACTTTAATGGTTTGTAAAAGTATTTATTTGTAAACGCGATTGTGCTCCTTATTTATAGGAATTCACGGGTCAATTTCCTATGCAAGTACTTTTTACTTCCAACAGGGCTTTTGTTTGATTACGCGATTGTACTTCTTATTTGTATGAAGTTATGGATCAATTTTCGATGCAGATAGAAAATACTTGAAAGTATCTTGAGCCCTGGTTTTAGGCCCTGGTTTCTTAAGGTGGACGTACTTGGAAGCCCTGGTACTCGATTTTGCAAGTACGACCCATGTCTACGGGCTACGGGCGAGGCGAACGGGAGTTGAGTTGGGGATATAAGCAAGAGAAATCAGTGCGCGCGCACATTTTCTTTCTCTCTTCCTCTCATAGCCAAATACGTTTGAAGTTTCACTTCAGTCGTGTGGTCATAAGCACACTCGTTTTTTTTTTAAAGGTCACCGTGAGCCCACCCACTCGGTCTTCTGTCCATTTCGCTCACACAAGGTGTCGCGTTTTGACACATTTTCGTGATACAGTATGCTAGTTTGCACAGCACACCTCGCGCATCTAGGGTTACCATCCGGCAAATGGGCGATTATCTTTTCACACAGTATTTACATGACATGTATTAAGCGCCCACCTTGTGTGTAGAACGATGAGATCAAGAGGTACGCGAGGCGGACCTGCGCCGACCTAGAGAAGATATGGAGGAAGACGATGTACAAGAAGGTGCGCAACCACTACCCGGACCTTGACCTCACGCACAAGAAGGACTTCATCAAAGCCACAATCAAGTCGGTCAGTAGCAGATAGAACTTCGTTCTAACCGGGTGTCCCACGACACCTCTCGTTATTTTTATTATAAAAAAAATAGAGTTCACGCACTGAATTACGGATAGTTCATATAAAGCATACTAGATAGAATCGATAAGCGACATGCTGTACTGCTACATCCCTAATTCATGCGAGGCAGTCATAATAATTGCTGGCCGGCCACGCCATTGTCTTAATATCAAGACAGCAGATCGAGAATAGTGCTGTACCTTATTGTTAGTTGATTTATTGTTTTATCTCCTAAGGTCTGCTTTTACATTGGCAAAATTTCTGTATATGCCGTATAATGATTACTATTGTAGGTACTAGTGCGAGGTTAAATAAAATTGTAATGTCATGACATGAGTAGTGTTTATTCGAAAATTATTATCGATAAAGTCAAAACTTTTATCGATAATTTTCGAATAAACACTTAGTTACCTACCTTAGTTACTTAATTTGAGGCTCGACGTGGAGGGTACACCGTTGCGTTTTATGCTCTGTGGCGTTCAAAAGGTTTCACAAGCCTTGCGTTAACGCGGCTTGTGTAACCGCGGAGAACAGTGCACACCGGCGGCATAACCTCTTTTGCCTTTTTTCTTTTGTGGCTAATACAACACTGATGAAGTGATGACCGTGCCTATACACAGTCAATTAAACAGTCATTTTTACGGCGGAAAAACGTATGTGTACAAACGCGTCTTATTATTGTATATTTTGTTTGAAATTATAAGCTAAATTCTTGTTACCTACCTTGCCTTGCCTATGGACTTTTTTGTCTGAAATAAATGATTTTTATTATTGTATGTTTTGCAATTAATAATCGTTTGTTTTTTTCTGGTGTACAATAATGTATATATAAATAACTAAATATTAATTTATAGATCACAAGAACACACATAACTTGTAAGCACGCTGTCACAATGGAGGATATGGACATATTATCCTCGGGCGATGTATGGCAATATGAAGACGGGCCGTCTACAAGCCAACCGGAAGCTTCTGCCGGTAATTTCGGTAAGTCAAGCAGTTTTACGCGACATATTCGTTGGAAACTAAGGTCATCAAAAATAGTACATTACTATACGTGTGACTTAATTAGTCCATTATTGCACTATGAAACGCCGTGCATTAATACTACTTAACTCACACGTGTCGTATACTATATTTTATAGACCTATCACGCTTTTCTGTGTAAAAATGGGACTACTTAAGTCACAGATAAGCATGACATAAGTGCGGGTTTAGGTCACAGAGTGCTATAAATATTATTTCTACATATCCCGAATTTGGGACTTTAGCGGGTTGCCTGCAACATGATTCTCGCAACAAAGAAACAATGCTGAAACAATGTTGTTGATCTTGTTTCCAAGTGAATATGTAAGTAAATATTTTTTTTTTGTTTTGTTTAGCCTATACTGTCCCACTGCTGGGCAAACGTCTCCTCAAGTCCTTCCAGGAAATGTTTTCCCGTGCCGGCCCGAATCATTCCGCGCGGTACGCGTCTAGCACGTGACACACGTGCTTACATCTTGCAAGTTAAAAAAAATATGGATGTCACGTGATCAACTTTGAACGTTAATATCTCGGAAATGTGACGCTTTACGGGGTTTGATCCCATAATATTTTCCGTTTGCGTTGATGTCAGCTATCGATTTATATAGGCTTCATGCGCGACAGTACGTATGCCAGACTCCATATAAAAATCTTCAATCCCCTTTAATTCTGTTACATTCTTGCCTGAACCGGTATTCAAGTTTTAATCGAATATAATCGATAGTTGCAAGTACGACAAATATTTAATTTAGTGACCTACCTACCTCACAATCTCTTCGACAAAAACTCCATAATTATATCAATGTTAGTATTATTTTCTAACAAGTAAAAATTCAATTTGATGTTTTTTTTTTAAAAAAAAAAACGTAATCGTGGGTGTAAGCTTTTCGCGGGATACATTTTAACATGTTTTAAATTATTGCAAAATGAACCTTAAATTCGGCGTAAATTCCTCGGGTTTCGAGAGGAGACCTGAGTCCTAACAGTGGGAAGTGGGAACATTGTAGTGATAAGTAAGGTGTGTGTTGACTGCCTCGTTGGTCTCGATGTTGCAAGCGCGACTGCTGAGTGCGACAAAGTGTTATTGGGTTTTCCATTAAGAATTTCTTTGTAACACCCCGGAGTTTGGAAGTTCGCGGTTTAATACTCCCGTCTCTCGAAAAGCACGTAAAGCCGTTGGTCCTGCGCCTGATCTCTCTCTGGTAGTGTCGGATAGCCGTCCCGTCGGACTATGAGAGTAAAGGAACAGGGCTGTGTTCGCGCACACACTTGTACACTATAATATCTCCCGCGTGCCTGGCTAATCTCCGTTGAATTGACCGTAACCGAAATCGGTCAGGAGGAGGCTATTGGAGGTATATTGGCTGTGTGTGATATCTTATGTTGTGTTATGTTATTACAGCTAGAAGGGCTGCGAAGCGTAACCGGGCCCAAGCAATGAGGAGACCAGATACGGTCGAGCGGCTTTTTAATATAGACGAAGGGAGACTACAGGTCAATCTGAAGAGCGCCGAAGCTTTGAGCAGCTATGGAGCAACTGCAGAACACATTGGAGCTTTTATAGCTGCATGCAGCAACAGGATTGCGTTAGAAATAGAGCGTCGCAACACTCCTAATTAAGTTTATATTTACTTATTTCCGGCCCAGGATAATAAAACAAATTAAAGGCAAAATTACTAGGTATTCGGAATTTCATGTCGGAATTTCATTTAATTATTTTTCTAAAATAAAAGTGGCCTAAGTTACGGAGTACCTTATAATATTTATCTGCCAGTGAAAGTCCCGTAAAAATTGGTTCAGCCGTTTCGAAGATCACCCGGAACAGACAGACAGAAAAAAAAAAAGAATGGGTTTTTGTTTTAGGTTCCGTAGTAAAATGGTATTTAAATTATGTATGTATTTTAAATTATGGTATTATTTTAAAATGGTATTATATTACCATAAGGTGAATCAGAACATGCGACGTATTTATAACAAAATCATCATTAAAGTTGTATTAAATAACTTACAACTTTTAGCCTGTTTAGTGATTAGTTTGGCATTTACACACAGTATTATTTATTTCTTTAGTTCTTGTTTAAGTTAGAATAAACGCTTTCAAAGTTTGTATTTCTTTTGCGACTAGACACAATTTGTTAAAGTACTGTATACGATACGATACTGACATTGTAAGTAGGTACAGGATAAGTACAATAAATAAGTTTTATGTGCTGTTATAGTGTTAAAATGTTACTTGTGAGCAGTGGCTGATGTGGCTAAGTCCCGCAAGTGAAGTTAAAGGTGCAGTTACTCTTTGTCACTCTCACTGATACCCTTGATGAATTTGAGTGTCTATGGCAACGAAACTAGACGCAGTCGCCTGAAGGTGTACTGTACATCGTTCATTGTCGCTTTTTCATAGCCTGAAGGGTAATAGGCTAGTTGATAAAGTGAGTTAAAAAAAAATAGCTTGTGAATTTTGTTTTGTATAGAGAGATATAATTACGTGAAATAAAGCCATTATCACGTGACATTGAACACAAATCAGATCATGACACGTAACTCCTTGTAATTGACTGTGTTTCAAATTGTAAATAGAAACAAACAAACAGTCTTAATCAACATAAAAGTTTCTTTTGCATTACCAATAGACGTACGAAAATAATGGTCTTGAAAGAAATAACACTGCTTGGTAGTGTGCCCCTCTTACATAATGTGATCCTTAATCTACTAAACTAATAGGTTTTAGACTCATTCTCTGGTATCTATAATAAACATTAGAAAATGGTAATCGTCTAACATAAGACTGCCAAAGTAAACATAATTATTTCTTTGAATATTATTTTTATAATATTTAACCTTTTGAACGCCAATCACTTGTATACAAGTTCGAGATTTTCGTGCCCTCAGCGCCACTACTTGATTAGAAGTAATAATAGTATACGACTTTTACAAGACCTTTTATTTTGTTTTTATGGAAAATTGCCCTGTTATAAGCCATATTTTTAACTTTTTCACACATAATAAGTTCTTGTTTGTTTTATAATCAATAGAAACAAAAACGCCACAAAATATTTTAAAAACCTTGCTAATATTTCACATTTTGCGGAAAATAAACCACAAGGAACAGTACTAATTGGTTTCTCAAATCTGATAACTAGCCTATTTCAAGACGTCCAAAGGTATCAAAAGCATGATATAGAGGTAAACGACAAAATGTAATTGCACCATAAAATAGGTTAGGTTGAATGGCGACGCGACGTAATGTGTTCACTCATAGAGGTGACCTGTTTTTGTCTATATTCGATAATCTCTATTCGTAAACCGCATTGGTGATGAGCAACCCTAGACCTTAAGCAGCATTTTATTGCTTAGGGTGGTGCGATGTCCTATGTTCAGTTCCTTTATATTGATCGCCGTCTCACGAGAATAAGAGATAGCAAATAATAATCAACTTTGTATAAAGTTGGCTTTGTTTATTGATGTATATCAGAACGTTCGGCCAGTCGAGATAGGGAGCTGGCTGCTACTCCAGTTTTTAGTGACGATTATGTGACGCTTAAAGATGCCAGTCAAAGAATTTGTGACGGAACAGTTCGAAAGTTAGAAGCATTTATTTATGGCCGAACGGCCTGATATCAGGTCGTTCGGCCAACCTGAATCTCCATAACTGAGGACCTTAGAGAAACTGTTACTGAATAAAGATTTAGTGACGATTTGGTGACAAACAACCAATGCTTTACTTTTACTCGTAATGCCACCGGTTAAAAGTAAAATGAATTTTGCTTCCTGGAACATCAGGACGTTCGGCCAACGTAATCTCCATAACTGAGGACCTGAGAGAAACCGTTAATGAATAAAGATTTAGTGACGAGACTGAAACGAATTTTTATTGCTTTATTTTTTTTTGTGACGGCCCCTTTAAATAGTAAATTGAAAATGTAACATATATAACCTCAAAACATTGGGATTATCGATTCCTCCACAACGAAGAAGCCCAGAGAAACCGTTAATAAATAAAGATTTAGTGACGGCACTGAAACGAACTTTTAGTGTTTTTTTTTTTTTTTGTGACGGCCCTTTTATATAGTAAATTGAAAATTTAACATATATAACCTCAAAACATTGGGATTATCGATTCCTCCACAACGAAGAAGCCCAGAGAAACCGTTAATCAATAAAGATTTAGTGACGGCACTGAAACGAACTTTTAGTGTTTTATTTTTTTTTGTGACGGCCCCTTTAAATTGAAAATTTAATATAATATTATATAACCTCAAAACATTGGGATTATCGATTCCTCCAAAACGAATAAGCCTAGAAGACTCGTAAAACCCCTGATGTGTTATAGGTTTTCAGTGCAATGGTGTCAGTATTTTTGTTGATTCACTATTCCGCAATATGGCGGATGGCGACTGAAATAGGGTGACCATGTATTCCAACGAAACAAGTATTTATCAAGTACTTAATTACCTACCCTACCTAAATAATGAAGCAACACACGTCGTAATATTAAATTATATAAGTACAAGCAACGTTGAGCTGATGCCTGCATACCAGTGTCCACTTGTGAGGTTTTGTTATATTACTTGAGTCTATTTTGGCTAAAAGCAAACGAAAGTGGAAAGGTGACTGACATTGGAGATTGGGAAATTTGACTAAGTACAAGAATACTTAAATAAATAGGTACACAAATTAAAAAATGCTTTATTTGTAATCAATCATCCAAAAATAGCGGTAGGTTGTTAGGTACCTACATAATAATTTGTACTTTTTAGAATTACAGTTAAATTGGTTCACCACGAGAGAAATTTGACAGCTTCTTGTGTTTACTGCTAGGTGATTGACTTGAAACTTGTCAAATCGGATTTCTTTCGGTGGTGGCCCGACAATCATTTTACGGTAAGGAAATTAATAAAGTATTTTTCAGCGCTATTTAAAAGGTCCATTAACCTTTTAAATAGCGCTGAAAAATACTATATTAATTTCCTTAAACCGTTCCTTTAGAGAATCGCGCCTGCGGAGATTATAATATAATATATGGCTCTTTTCTGCAGAATAAAAATAGAATCGGTGTAGTTATCTTACTGTGATTTATCTATAGAACTGTTATTTAGTTGTAAAATGATTGTCGGGCCACCACCGAAAGAAATCCGATTTGACAAGTTTCAAGTCAATCACCTAGCAGTAAACACAAGAAGCTGTCAAATTTCTCTCGTGGTGAACCAATTTAACTGTAATTCTAAAAAGTACAAATTATTATGTACCTAACAACCTACCGCTATTTTTGGATGATTGATTACAAATAAAGCATTTTTTAATTTGTGTACCTATTTATTTAAGTATTCTTGTACTTAGTCAAAGGAGAATGGGCATTTTGGGCGGTCGGCGGCCAGTTTTCAAATTAGTGTCAAATGAAAGTACTGTTAGTTAGGAATAACTTTTACTATGGGCGTTACGTTGTGTTTCATTTAGAAAAAGAGATATTTAAATATCAGTACAATGTTATTGTATAGAGCATTTTTGCATAATTATTATATTATAAGTGTGTGTAATGCTTTAATATTACTTCAAAACGTGTCGTGACACGTGTTATTTTCACTTATTATCATCAACACAACAAAACCCACCGGTTTGACTCAACTACCTGCTCACGCGGAGGACCAATCAGCTTCGAGCAAGAACAAAGCAACCCTGTTAACGCGGAAGACTAATTAGCTTCTTGCAAGAACAAAGCAACCCTGTTAAAGCGGAGGACCAATCAGCTTCGAGCAAGAACAAAGCAACTGGCAAGCGGTGCGCGCGCGCTTCTTCCGCGCAGTCCTTCGGTTACGCTTGTGTCGTTGTGTACTGTGCGATTGTTCATCGATTTACCTTGTGCTTCTATAAACCTTTCGACCTCTGCTTGCATACTGGACTTTGTTTACTCCTATCCTAAATTGATCACTTGGCATACGTTTTTGGACTCGATTCTACTTACAAACCGGGTTTAGTTGAATATGGCGGAAAATCGACCAGTGTGTGTTTTGTGCAATCGGTCAGTGGTTAACAGAAGATCATTCGAGATAACCCATGCATTTTTTGAGGAAAATGCCGCAAATGCTCAATATATTATTGAAGCTATTGCCCCACATCAAGTAAGTTTTTTTAATGTTAATAATAATAGTCTTGGACGAACATAACAGTAAATAACATATTACTACAGTTGTCACAGCGAAACATGACCTTTGAGTTCTAGTGAGTAGAGTCGTCCTGTAATAAATGTCAGTAACAATAGGAATGTGCTAACGACTTGCGAAACATCGACAGTTTGCTACCTGCTGACTTGCATGAGTCATTTCTTTTGTTTTATTTTACCTGTAAAACACTTCAGACGATTTTTTTATTAATGTTACACATCACTAGGTATGTAGTTTACTTATAAGTTAATATGATTTTTCCAGATTGAATATAACGGTCTGGAATACGTTTGTCGACCATGCTGGCAACGAGCTCAACGTGCTGTCCAGCCTAATCCAAACCCGGCCTCGCACGAATGTGTACTACAGATTGATGAGTATTCTAGAGTGCCTAACAATGCAGCGGTCTGTATGTTTGAGAGATGTAGAAATACTACACGTCATCGGATTCCTCAAAATATACGGATATCACTTCTTATGGATGCCAACTTATATATACCAGAAGAAACAAGAGTATGTGAAACACATCTAAGGTCCAATGACTGGGACGAGATCATTGATAGTCCAATTCTAAGACATGATTTTAATAGTACTCATTTCTTACACATGATGGGTCTTATGAAAGAAGCTGTGTCAAGAAGCTCTGTTCTAGATTTTGAAAATATTGAAAATATGGACACCAATGAAGTACATATGCGCTTGGGTCTTAGTCGAGAACAATTCTACGATATTTTGGAACAAACGCCTTCCTTGTCTAGTTCACATTCCAAAACTGCTCTAGCCATTTATTTGATGAAGTTGCGGACTGGTGAATGCAACGAAAGACTTGCCACGCTCTTTCAAATGAGTAGGAGAACTCTTGAAAGACATTTGAAAACCGCAAGAGATTGTTTATTTGCCGAGTTTGTGCCTAGGCACCTGGGTTTCAATCACGTCGACAGAAGAATGCTCGTTGAACGCAATCTCTACGTACCGAATGCTTTGTTTGGAAACCCTGATTCAACATTAGACGACAGACATGCAATAGCGATAATGGACGGAACATACATCTACATTCAGAAGAGTTCCAATTATTCTTTCCAAAGAAATACGTATAGTTTACACAAGTTTTCCAACCTTTTAAAACCATTCATTATAGTAAGCTGCGATGGTTATATTTTAGATGTTTGTGGACCCTACGCAGCTACTGATTCAGACGCAACTATATTACAAAGAATGTTATATGACGAGGAAGGTACATTTCATTGGTTCTTTCGTCGTAACGATATATTTATACTAGATCGTGGGTTTAGAGACGCCCTTCCTGATTTGTCACAATTTCATTACTCTGCTTATATGCCTGAAAGTAAAGACCGCGGTGCAGATCAGCTCACAACCGAACAAGCGAATAGGTCTAGATTGGTCACCATTTGCCGCTGGGTGGTAGAAGTAATAAATGGTCGATTCAAGCGTGACTTCAAATTGTTTCGCCAACACTATTTTAATCGGGCTTTAAACCATATGTTTGAAGACTTTAAAATAGCAGCTGCACTAATTAACGCTTTTCAGGAGCCCATACATGATAGCGTACATGCAGCCACATTTGTGGATATTATAAACGACCGCTTGAATCGACCAAATCACCTGGCGGACTATGTTGTTCGTAATAATATAAACAGACAAAGAGCAACGTTCCAAAGCATCACCGGTGATCAGCCTGTTTTTGACGATTTCCCAAATCTTACAGAGGATGATCTTATTCTGTTTGCTCTCGGTACGTACCAAGTCAAGTTAGCCCGCAGTTATTATGCTGAGCACCTAGTACAGGGCTTGTATAATATTGAAGTGTACCGAGAGCAGCAAATAAGGGGTCTTAGCGATTACATTGCAGAGCAAGACGTTTGGTTATTACGTGTCAGAATACAGTCTAGACATGTAAGGTCTAGGATTTATTATTCATATATTGTTATTGACCGACAAATGAACGGCCGGGAAGCTATCGCTCATTACTATTGTTCATGTCTGAGTGGAAGGCGCACGATAGGATGCTGCGCACATGTTATGTGTGTGGTGTGGTATTTAGGCTGGGCAAGAAATCAAACCGAGGATATCCGGTTACCAGCAGCGGAATTAAGTGCGATTATAGAGCATGATGAGTAGGCACTATTATTATAGCTATGGAATATCAGATTAATCGGTGGTTTAGTATTGTAAAACTAACTAACTTATAGTAATTACATCGTATGTAACATGTAATACGTAGTATGGTAATTGTTCATACTAACAATGTAATATATAGATAATTATATATTAAATATCTTTGAGCCTATCTAGAATAGTTTTGTTTTCAGAAATCACTTTCCTTTTCTATTTTTGCATTGTACATAAGCCTAAGCATAAGCATAAGCTATACAAAGTGTAACGTTAAATGCGCAAAACCTCTTAAGGGGTCATTGTACTCATCATTATGAACAACTTTTACTATGGTACCAATCTTGAAATCGCAAAAAAAAATCAGCTGTTTAGTACATTTTGACGAGTTACTCGAACATAAATGTAGGAAACAACTGATTTTTTTTTCGCGATTTCAGCTTTGGTCCCATAGTAAAAGTTGTTCATAATGATGAGTACAATGACCCCTTAAGAGGTTTTGCGCATTTAACGTTACACGTTGTATAAAGTGTTCGGAAATAAAAATGTATTTTAGCCGGTTTAGAAGTACACCACAGTGATAAAACTTCTACACGGTAATTTTAGGACTAAACCACATCAATAAACAACAAAATCATCCTTGGCCGCGGACCGCCCACGCTCCATACAAAATTGCCCATTCTCCTTTCCCAATCTCCAATGTCAGTCACCTTTCCACTTTCGTTTGCTTTTAGCCAAAATAGACTCAAGTATGTTGTCGCACTTATTTTTGCTGCTGGCAATTGTGTCAAACGTAACGTCACCAGAGGTTGGAGGGGCGCGCGAGGACAGCCATTTTTGAAGACTACTGGGTGGCGGACTTGACTTTGTTACGGGACACGGTCGTCGAAGCAACACCTCTCCGTTTGGTATAAGTGTAATCGCTAATCAGAAATAATGTTGGTAAAACATTATTTCTAGACATTTAATTATTGTATACTATTTCCTGTGCTATTTGATTATATTTTCTTAAGATCCGTTTTATGGTGCTTTTAATAAATAAAAGAATGTAACAGTTGATTATGAAAAAAAATATATATATTATCAAGCAATTTAAAGAAGTAACACTGATTGTCCTAACTTGACTATAGTTCATAAAGTTGTAGCTATCTTCTAATAAATAAATGCTTCATATGATTTACTGACCGTTATCTTGTTTTCTTTATATCAGAAGTGCTAAACCTACCTACTACGCTCACAAGCATGCCGCGCAGCCGCAAACGAAGATCAAGAAGGGAGCCGTCGACGAGTTCAAGTACGTCGACCTCCAGTTCGAGCAGCAGCAGTAGTGCAAATGACCGGAGGCCCAAAAAGCGACGCCGCCGTAAGGATTCGCAAACCGTGAGTCAAAGTGTCGTGTTATCGTCAGTGATTCCCGAATTTGACCCGCTTATAGACAATGTAGATATGTGGATTAATGTTGTTGAGGCGAATTCGCGTGCGTTTGGATGGTCCGATAATATGATTAAGTATCAGGCGCTTCAAAAATTACGTAATACCGCGAAAACTTGGCTAGACGCTTTGCAAAAAAATGAAACTAGGTGGACCACGTGGAAGTGGAAGCAATGGCGCGAAACATTGTCAGATACGTTTCAAGTAAGAAGTGATATGTTCAGATCTCTTAAAGAATTAATTGATACAAAACCTTTAGCAAATCAGTCTTTATACGATTTCTTTTTTAAACAAAAGTCTAAAATAGATCGCTTGCAGTTAAGTTTTCGAGAACGAGATATAATATCCATAATAGTAGGTTCAATAGGTGACAAGAACATTAGTGTAGCTGCCGAAGCAGGCAATTTTAGGTACTGTGACGATTTAGCCTCCTTTCTACACGGCAAAATCCATTTGCCTGCGGTTAATGAAGTCCCTTCTAGATACGCGTTGCCACCAAGACATTCTTCTCGACCGTTACAATCCGGGCCCCAAAATGCAACGAGTAAATCTGACACCAAAGTTGAACCTTCAGTGAATAATAATAATAATGTACCAAATTATACATGTTATCGATGTGGAGAGGCAGGCCACCGAAGAAATAATTGTACCATCAAAGATGATGTGAGGTGTACCTTCTGCAAAAGGTTAGGGCATTTAGAGGTAGCCTGTCACTCCAAGTCAAAGCTTAAGGTCGAGAAAAATGTTGAGGTGAAAATGATTTCTGATCCAAAACGAAAACAAAAGTTTTACAAACCAGTTTTAGTAAACAATGAGGAATGTAATGCATTTTTTGATATGGGTAGCGACTGCTCTTTAATTACATCTGCGTTAGTAAACCAATTTAAATTGCAACCTTTTCCTTTGAATAAACCTATTAACTTAGTGGGATTTACTAATGATTTATCTGCTACAGTAACTAGGGCTGTCTCAGTTAAGTTTAAAGTCGATTCTGTGGAATTAATTATTACGTTGTACATTATTGATGCTCTGTCTGGCTGTGACATTTTGATAGGGAGGAATTTTACTGAAGACAAAAATATCATGTATGTTCGTGTTGGAGAAACTTTAACGTTTCAATCAGCTCAATCATTGAATGTGTGCAGTATTAAGGTTATTAATAACGTACCACGTGAATACCAATTAGCATTAGATAACATACTATTAAAATACCCTCAATCTTTTGCTCAAGATTTATCTAATTTAGGGAAAACCTCTTGTGTAGAATTGGAGATACAACTAACATCTAATAAACCTATTTACCAACGGCCGTATAGGATGTCAGAGTCAGAAAGAGCTATCACGCGTGAATTGGTAGATGACCTTTTAAAAAATGGCATTATTCGAAACAGTAGTTCTGCGTATGCTAGCCCAGCTCTTTTAGTTGACAAAGCATCTGGGGCTAAAAGGCTATGCATAGACTATAGACAGCTAAATAAAATCACTGTTAAGGAAAAATACCCAATGCCCATGATAGAGGACCTCATTGACAGATTACAGGGTTGTAAATTCTATACTTCTCTTGATCTAAAAAGTGGTTATCATCAAATAAGCATCAAATCTGAGGATGTGCACAAAACTGCGTTCATAACAAGTGATGGCCATTTTGAATTTTTGAGAATGCCTTTCGGAGTATGTAATGGGCCAGCTGTGTTCCAAAGACTTATGAATACAGTTTTGGGCAATCTACGTTTTGGAAGTGTAATTTGTTACATGGATGATATTCTCATCGCTACGAAAACCATAGAAGAGAATATAGGTTGCTTAGAAAAGGTTTTAGATATTTTTGTCGAGAATGGGTTGACTATCAATTTAGAAAAATGTGCCTTTTTCAAAGACCGAATTACCTTTTTAGGCTATGATATTGCCGAACAAGGCATCAGTCCGAGCTCCCGAAAGCTAGAGGCTATTTCAAAGTACCCAACCCCAAAGTCAGTTCATCAATTAAGACAATTTTTAGGTTTGATTAATTATTTTAGGAAATTCATTAAGAATTGTGCGCTTCTCTGTAAACCATTGACTAGTTTATTGAAAAAGGGTGTAATCTGGCAATGGGGCCAACAACAAGATCAGGCTGTAGCACGAGTGAAAGATGCATTGATTGAGAATGCAGTACTCAACGTCTTTGACCCTAAATTACTCATAAATTTATACACGGATGCCAGTCGTGACGGCATAGGATGTATCTTGACACAGCTAACTAAAAACGGTGAAAAGCCTGTATACTTTTATAGTCGTCAGACAAGTAATGATGAAAAGAAATATCATTCCTTCGAATTGGAGCTTTTAGCAATTATCACCGCTTTACAAAAATTTAGGCATTATTTATTAGGCACGAGTTTTAAAATTACAACAGATTGCAATGCAGTACGACACGCATTAAGTAAGAAAGAGATAATTCCAAGAATTAGTAGATGGGTATTGTATACACAGGATTTTACGTTTGAAGTCGTTCACAGGGCTGGGTCGCAGATGCAACACGTTGACGCATTAAGTAGGAACCCTATCATTACTTGCAACAATGTAACTGATGAAGTAGAAAGTGTAAACACGATTACTGAAGGAGATTGGTTGTTAGCGGTCCAGTTGCAAGACCCTAGTATATGTAGTATTAGAGACATATTACAGTCAGGCGAGGCCGAGACGAATAAAAAACTATTTAATGAATATGAATTATTAGGAAATAAAGTTTACCGTAGAACTGAATTTGGCAGGCGTTGGTTAGTACCAAAGAAATGTATATGGTATGTAATTCGCGCTAACCATGATGATGTAGGGCATTTCGCAGTAGATAAAACTATTGAAAGGATTAAGTCAAAATATTGGTTCCCTCGTTTAAAGAAAACCGTTTCAAAATATATAAAAAACTGCTTGAATTGTATCTACTACAAAAACATTCACGGTAAAAAACCAGGCAAGTTGTACCCAATTCCAAAATTCGCTAGGCCATTCCACACACTTCACGTCGATCACCTTGGTCCATTTGTTAAAACTACACAGCAAAACAGTTACCTGTTAGTTATAGTTGACTCTTTTACCAAATTCGTTTTTATTTCGGCTGTAAAAAACACAAAAAGCAAACTTGTCACGAATGAGTTAAATAAGATATTTAAAGTATTCGGAAATCCAAAACGCCTAGTTTGTGATGCAGGTAGTGCTTTCACATCCAAACTATTCACTAGTTATTGCAATGATAAAAATATTAGGCTTCATATCATTGCAACTGCTGTTCCACGCTCAAATGGCCAAGTCGAGCGCTATAATCAAACAATTTTAGAAGCATTACGTAGTATGAGTGCTGATACTGATAACAATAGATGGGATCAGCACATAACTAGTATACAACAAGGTATTAATAGCACTATTAATAAAACCACGTCTGCTGTGCCAAGCGAGGTATTTTTTGGGTTCAGAATTCGAATGAATAATGACGCGATCACTGATGATAATAATGAGCATTTTACTGACGTCACTGCGTTGAGGAATAAGGTCGACGCAAATATTAATAGTAATGCAGAACGACAAAAGGCATCTTTCGACTCTAAAAGAAAAGAGGCCCCTATTTACAAGGTTGGAGACCTAGTGGTACTCAAAATTCCGAGTCACACAAATGATGGTCAGAGCACTAAGCTATTGCCTCTATACAAGGGGCCTTTTCAAGTGACGAACATCTTGGGGCACGATAGATATCAAGTGGCAGACATGAGAGGAGCCGAAAGATCTTCCAAAAAGTACGATGGTATTGCCTGTGTGGAGAATATGAAGCCCTGGATCCGCGTTGCTGAAGTACCAGATGTTGTCAAAGATACATAGGTATACATAAAAGTGGTATTATGGTAATTTTATAATAATAGCAGGTCGCGGAGTTTAAAGAAAGATATACAAAAACTGTATGTTTTTTTTTTAAACTCCGCCCCTAAAACGATAGCTAATTACTGCCCGAAATTTCTGCCTTTATTGTTTGTGGTCCAATGCATTCGCTTTAAACATGATGTTTATAGGGTGTTCGGTCTTAGAACCAACAGGCATCCGTGGTGAACGCTGTTGTATTATACGTGGTGATACACAACTAGATCGATACTGAGTGGACATTGATCTAGTTCAAGCCACATACTATACGTGGTGATACACAACTAGACCGATACTCAGTGAACATTGATCTAGTTCAAGCCACATACAGTAGGAGCATGTTAACCGTCCATGGCATACCATGCTCTAATCTGTCGAACACCTTATCTACAGTCCGATGTTGAAGCAGCTCACCTCTGTTTAGAGGTAATATCCAGCTTAAACTAATATTGTTCTATGTTTTCAGCTTCTACATTGGACCAATACGCTGTTCGAGGACGAACGCGTGAGCAGGATAGCCGGATGTTGTCGCACTTATTTTTGCTGCTGGCAATTGTGTCAAACGTAACGTCACCAGAGGTTGGAGGGGCGCGCGAGGACAGCCATTTTTGAAGACTACTGGGTGGCGGACTTGACTTTGTTACGGGACACGGTCGTCGAAGCAACACCTCTCCGTTTGGTATAAGTGTAATCGCTAATCAGAAATAATGTTGGTAAAACATTATTTCTAGACATTTAATTATTGTATACTATTTCCTGTGCTATTTGATTATATTTTCTTAAGATCCGTTTTATGGTGCTTTTAATAAATAAAAGAATGTAACAGTTGATTATGAAAAAAAATATATATATTATCAAGCAATTTAAAGAAGTAACACTGATTGTCCTAACTTGACTATAGTTCATAAAGTTGTAGCTATCTTCTAATAAATAAATGCTTCATATGATTTACTGACCGTTATCTTGTTTTCTTTATAAGTAATATAACAAAACCTCACAAGTGGACACTGGTATGCAGGCATCAGCTCAACGTTGCTTGTACTTATATAATTTAATATTACGACGTGTGTTGCTTCATTATTTAGGTAGGGTAGGTAATTAAGTACTTGATAAATACTTGCTTCGTTGGAATACATGGTCATCCTATTTCAGTCGCCATCCGCCATATTGCGGAATAGTGAATCAACAAAAATACTGACACCATTGCACTGAAAACCTATAACACATCAGGGGTTTTACGAGTCTTCTAGGCTTATTCGTTTTGAAGGAATCGATAATCCCAATGTTTTGAGGTTATATAATATTATGTTAAATTTTCAATTTACTATATAAAGGGGCCGTCACAAAAAAAAAATAAAACACTAAAAGTTCGTTTCAGTGCCGTCACTAAATCTTTATTCATTAACGGTTTCTCTGGGCTTCTTCGTTGTGGAGGAATCGATAATCCCAATGTTTTGAGGTTATATATGTTAAATTTTCAATTTACTATATAAAGGGGCCGTCACAAAAAAAAAAAAAACACTAAAAGTTCGTTTCAGTGCAGTCACTAAATCTTTATTGATTAACGGTTTCTCTGGGCTTCTTCGTTGTGGAGGAATCGATAATCCCAATGTTTTGAGGTTATATATGTTAAATTTTCAATTTACTATTTAAAGGGGCCGTCACAAAAAAAAATAAAACACTAAAAGTTCGTTTCAGTGCCGTCACTAAATCTTTATTCATTAACGGTTTCTCTGGGCTTCTTCGTTGTGGAGGAATCGATAATCCCAATGTTTTGAGGTTATATATGTTAAATTTTCAATTTACTATTTAAAGGGGCCGTCACAAAAAGAAATAAAGCAATAAAAATTCGTTTCAGTCTCGTCACTAAATCTTTATTCATTAACGGTTTCTCTCAGGTCCTCAGTTATGGAGATTACGTTGGCCGAACGTCCTGATGTTCCAGGAAGCAAAATTCATTTTACTTTTAACCGGTGGCATTACGAGTAAAAGTAAAGCATTGGTTGTTTGTCACCAAATCGTCACTAAATCTTTATTCAGTAACAGTTTCTCTAAGGTCCTCAGTTATGGAGATTCAGGTTGGCCGAACGACCTGATATCAGGCCGTTCGGCCATAAATAAATGCTTCTAACTTTCGAACTGTTCCGTCACAAATTCTTTGACTGGCATCTTTAAGCGTCACATAATCGTCACTAAAAACTGGAGTAGCAGCCAGCTCCCTATCTCGACTGGCCGAACGTTCTGATATACATGTTTATTGCCACTCGATGCGGTTTTTTTGTAGCGCAGAGCAAAATCGCAATGAGCGTTTTTTTCGTGGTTAGGCCACTTACAGATGACGTACATTTTGCGCGAGGATTGAGACCCATAGTTTACCTGGCGGTGTTTTTGCGCCTTAAAATTTTTTTTAACGTGACCCGACGATGCTTCATACAATTTGTGTTGCAAAAAGAATATCGTGTCATCTGTTACTGGCCTTTCTTCTAATAGTGTAAATTAACATTTAATGTGCTCTCTTTTATGTAGACTTAACACACAGTGAAAGTTAATTAAGTGATAAGATTTAATTGTATCTAAGCATACTTTAAGGTGGCGCAAAAATTGTCACCCGATGTTGTTTGGCTGTATTTTGTTTATGAATGAAAAACTTTAGTTCTGCTTTTGGATTATGTTTATTTAATATCTTAATTTATTTTCCATTAAAGATATCGATTCGTATCTCGTCGACGTGTATTTTGTATCTGTTTACTTCACAAATGTCGAATTAACATTTGCGGCCATTTGTAAAAATCTATAATTTTTGCCAAATGGCGGCTTTTTCCGATAGAGTGATGACTTTAGCGCCACCTAGTTAAGAGATTATCCCAAATAAATAAAACATAGTCGTGATTGTATTGTTTTATTTCCACTCCCCTCCTGCAGTCTATTAATTTAATATACACTATCATACAATAATACAAGGTATGTTACATTTAAATTAAACTTAACATACAATGTTTACAATTACATGAGAATTATTAACTTAAGAACTAACATCGAGATCCATAACGGACGGATTATTACAAAAGTTAGTATGTACAATATTTGACTATTTGAATATACAAGATATTAATTTCTTGTTAGTAAACTACTTAATATTTTTTGCCTAACGTTTTAGACATGTTACATTGTCATCAGTTCCATTTCTTTAGTAAATAACATTATAAAAGGGGAAGCGACAAGGTAGCCCGCGAAATTCAAATTATCTTACGTTTTTTGCAATTGCAGTTCAGTGTCAGGTTGTATGTTGAACAAAATAATTATAATTTACGACCTTAATAAGTGTGTTTACAGAATTATAATCATTAAAATCATCAATACAACCCTCTAAGTTCATATAATCCTACTCAATGACTATTTCACTGAAGTATCAATACTAATAATACTTTTCGCCTGCAAATTGCAAGAAACCTAAGAAAATTTGAATTTCGCATGCTATTCTGACGCTGTATATTGATTTCAAAATGTGAAAACTGCTGCATACATGAATTGTATACATATAAGATCCCTCCTTGAGGTCACACGGTCGAACATACTCGGCCTGTTTTGACAAGCAGGTCAGGGGGCCTGCTTTAAGGGGCCATCTCCACGAACGAAAGAATCGCGGCGATAGTCTCACCATGCCATCAAATTTTCGCCGTGATGACATCGCCGTGTGGACGTTCTAAGAGAGTGTATAAAAACACGTGGCACGACGATAATATCGCCGCTATTCTCTCGCTCGTGGAGACGGCCCCTAAGTCCTTCAGCGAAATTATGGCCCCGTCCGAAAGTAGTACCAATCTTCGGAGGAAACCTAGATCCGATTAAAAATGTTTTCGGGCGGGTGAAAACACATCGGGAGTAAGGATGGCTATCAAATCGTGGTGTCATTAATTCTTAGGTTGGGCCTGAAACAATATGCCGACCGCTTAACTGAGATGTTGCCTGAGGTAGCTGCGCGGTGCGGGAGGCGTGATAGTTGTCACAAGTTGACGAATCACTGAGTCTCGCAACACGTCACCACACCCCTCCCGCACCGCGCTGCTACCTCAGGCAACGTCCCAGTAAAGCGGTCGGCCTACAATCTTGATAATGTCCGTATGTTATACGGAGTAGGACTCGCCCATAACTTCGGACAAAACTAAGGATTTCGTGCTTAGGGAGTACACCTCCTGATTAGCTGCCGCAGCTTAGCCTCTACTAGGAGACACGAGATTGTCCTTAACTGTCATAATTTTAGTAGTATTTTTATAACCTTTGCTTGTGGTAACCTGGATACTACAGCTTGGTCTCTGGCTTGGCGGGTTGTTTGCGGAAGGCGTGTATGCGGCGCGGGCGGCGGTCTGCGCAGGAGTACATGTCCGGTCGGTAGTACTCGCACGTACTCTGCAGCTGTGAGGCCGCTGAGCAGTTGGAGCGGTGCGAGCTGTCGTTGTCGTCTGCACTGTCCACGTCACCTGGGGAGTTGGAAGTTTGTTTTGTGAATGCTTGTACGTTCTATGGTTAGCAACTTAGGCGACGTGGGATTTTTTTGCGCACTGGATTTTCGACGTACTGCTTAGCGCCGAGAGTTGAAGATCGTATAGTGTGGTTTTTTGACGCGCTGTGGTGCGCGATATGAGTGGTTTAGGCGTGAAAATGTGTCATACATACAGACTTACTTTCGGATTAATAATATTAGTATGGATTTGACGCTTATGCCTGTTTTCACTAACACTAAGCGACACCTAAATAAAAGTGCGTTCTTGGATTTTTAACGCTCGACTTAGGCCTCATTTACGGAGACGCGGGGCGTCGCGCGCTGCGTTGAGCGGCGCGGCCCGCACTGAATTCAAATATTAGGTCCTTACATATGAAATTGGCGTTTTGTATGGAAGGAACAAAAAGTCGAATATTTTTTAATATAATATATTTAATTAATCAAAGTATGAACCATTGTTTTCAATGCACTTTTGCCATCTTATAGGTACTTCATTGATCCCTTTACTAAAAAAACCAGTCGGACGGGAATCAATAAAATCTTTGAAGGCGATTTGGACTGCCCCATCGGAGTTGAATTTTTTCCCTTGCAAAAAGTTATCCAAATTGCGAAAAAAATGGTAATCTGTTGGAGCAAGGTCCGGGGAGTACGGAGGATGTCTAAGACATTCCAATTCAAGCTCTTGTAATTTGGTAGCCGTCTGTTGCGCAGTGTGTGGTCTGGCGTTGTCGTGCTTTCAAGCTTTTTAATCTTCCCAATTTGCTTCAAGTGAATTAAAACAGTTTTATCACTAACATCGAAGCCTGCAGCTAACTCGGACGTGGTTTGCGATGGGTCCGCTTCCACAATAGCCTTCAATTCTCCATTATCAACTTGGGTCTCAGGCCGTCCACGGGGCTTGTTCTGCAGGTCAAAATTTCCAGAACGAAAACGTTGGAACCAAAAACGAACTGTGTTTTCTTTTGCAACATGACCGCCATACACATCATTCACCCTTCGAGTCGTTTCCGCAGCACTAGTGCCACGGCGGAACTCGTACTCGTAAATAATGCGATATTTTAAATTTTCCATTTTGTAAAATGAGTGACGCAAACAGAAAAAACAGAAGAAAAAAAACAAATGAATGACGGTCATCGAAGCACAAATACATGAGTAAATAGCTGTACAAATTTGAATTTGGAATTCCTTACCAAAGAGGAGAAATTCGTGATTAAAGTGGCCAGTACGAAAAACGCCAATTTCATATGTAAGGACCTAATATATGGCGTTGTATGAGCGAGCGATTTTAGACGCGTTTGTTTGAATTAGGGCGTTTTTTGCGGCCGAGCCCGCGGATGGCACCGACGCGTCCCACGCGGCGTTTATCGCGGCGGCGCACGCAGCGGCAATTCTCGATGAAGCTATGTCCGAGGCGGAATCTTCTGTCAGTCTTATTTAGAAATCGCGCAACACAGACGTAGTCACCGTCGCAATGGAGTATGATATGATCGACTTTTTTTTTCATCGTTGTTTTTCGTCTTTTTTTTATCGAAGCGAGCGTGCGCCGCCGCGATGCCCGCCGCGTGCTTCGCTACACGCTAGAGGACTCGCCGCGGGCGCCGCGGCGGGCACCGCCACGCTTCCCGTCTCGCTTCTCTATGAACATGGTCGTATATTGCTATAAGTTTGTGTTTACGCGTGCGATGATGCGTGCCGCTTCACGCGCCGCCCCACCCACCGTAAACAGAAAAAACGTCCGACGCGCCGCGAGACGCCACGCCACACGCGCCGCGAGACGCCCCGCGTCTCCGTAAATGAGGCCTAAGAGTGGTTAGTTGAATATCCAACAACGCAATTTTATTTCAGCATTCAGCGAAAGCAGGCATTGCTGCATTAACAGTACTTTAGCTAATGAATCGAGACACGTCGTGATCTACAAGGCCAAATTAAATTAGCAAGCGAAACTGCAGACGTGATGGGTATTGATATCTACAAAAGATAATCACGATATCAACAAAAGAAAATAGATTTTCTCGACTCATACTTCAAGTAGGTAACTACCAGCGGTCATTGACCCAAAAATTGGTTGTCTGTAAAGTTGGTTTACGGACGATAATTTTACGTGACAACGTCATAAGAAAACATCAGATAGATGCGTCACAAGCCGAACGCATAGGCCGATCGTGCCTCTCTATCGCTTGTTCCGCGCTCTCGCTTGCACGGCCGGCTCAGGCGGAACGTGACAATGAGTCATGTTTTTTCGTGCGTGCAGTAACAACATTGACTTATTTTTATTTTATCGTGTTTAGATATATCATATTATCAGCCTATAATGTTCCCACTGCTGGGACACAGGCCTCCTCTCTGTGAGAGGGAGTGGGCCGTAATCCACCACGCGGGCCCAGTGCGGGTTGGTAGATGTCACATGTCTTCGAAGTTTTTTGTTCTAGGACATGCCGGTTTCCTCACGATGTTTTCCTTCACCGTTTTGAGAGCAGTGGTGATGAAATAATTTACAGAAAGTAAAGCGCCTGTCTGGGTTCGAACCTACGACCTACAACTCGTAAGTCGCGGCCGATACCACTGGGCCACTACTGCTCTCGATATATCGATATCTAGCAAAACAGCAGCAGCAGCCCATCACGTCTGTAGTTTTGCTAGCTAATTTAATTTGACCCTGTATATCACAGAATCCAAAACTATAAAGAATGGTGTTGAGTGAAAAGTTCCTCACCATCACTGCTATTGTTGCTGGGTACATGCGCGTCTCGTAGGCGCGGCCGTCGACGCCAGTAGCGGAACTCGCGAGGCAGCGTGTACGAGCGAGGCAGCGATATCTGCATTAATAATTGAAAAAACAAAAATAAACATTTACATTTTCGAGGGTTAAAATGATATTGTCTCAACTTCTTGGGGTTATTAAATTATATTGTACTAGCTGTGTCCCGCGGTTTCATCCGCGATAAAAGTATTATAGTCCTTTTTATTGATTCTCTTTACAAATCTCCCCCCCCCCCCTTTTTTACACCCTTAAGGGATAATTTCGGGGATAAAAACTATTCTATATCCTTCTCCACAACTCGAAACTATCTCCATACCAAATTTCATCGAAATCGGTTCAGCGATTATTGATTCCCCATACAAACTTCCATCCCCCTTTTCACCCCCTTAAAGGATGATTTCTGGGATAAAAACTATCCTGTATCCTTCCCCGGGATGCAGTCTATCTCTCTGCCAAATTTCATCTAAATCCGTTCAATGGTTTAGGCGTGAAAACGTAACATACAGACAGACAGAGTTACTTTAGAATTTATAATATTAGTAGACGGCACTTTACATTTTGTAATGGCGGGCACTCGCGATCGCGACATTTAAGATCGTAGGTGTATGCGCAAACGCTGATTCTGGCCGAATGGAGGGTGGGCGCGCTCTGGCGTCGGCGGCGGCCCTCGTCATTCGGCCAGAATCAGCGTTGGACTTAAAATTTTGCAGGTATCACAAATAATGAAATATGGCTTCCCTAGCCTGGATAATATTCTCTCCTACGATGACTTCATACTATCTTACGACCTCCTCAACAGAGTACAAACCGGGTGTTTGAGCATATCACTCAAGAACACATTGCGAAGAACAAGCAGGTGGACCGAAGCAAATGTGATTTTAAACTTGATGAGAGTATACATCCGTTCTTTAGGTAAGAAACTTCCATGTTATCTACTCAAATTGATATTGTAGCATATAACGTTTCCATTGCTGGGACCCAGGCCTCCTCTCGGTGAGAGGGAGTAGGCCGTAATCAACCACGCGGGCCTAATGCGGGTTGGTGGATGTCTTAGTAAAAATATAACAACAGCATAACACCACGCTTGTATCCGGAGTGGTAGGCAGAGTTGGCTATAGTTTGTTCCCAGTATCTGATGAATGCGTAAACAAACCCAGCGGGGTAATTGCGTAACACACTAACAGTAACAATGGCTTTCATTTTGACATTTCAACAAAATTCATTGCGTTGTTTACGTTGTTAAGCCGAACTAAGAAATATTGATTTTTCAAAAATCCAATGATGCAGTTTTAGTTTTCATCAAAATCGAGCCCGCGACTCCTTTGAGTACTTTTCGCTATTCCTCATTGTTTAGAATTTGGCCATCCACGCCCACTTGAAAAATTCACCCTGTATACATATAGATTTATTACCCGACTGCGCCAGAACGAGGGTTATGTTTTTGAAGTGAAACTTCTTTACGCACGCTTGACTTGGGAAGTAAGCTGGCGAACGCGTGACGTAAGCGTTACGAAAAGTCTGATCGGGCGTGGCGAACGGGAGTTGAGTGGGGATATAAGCAAGAGAAAGCAGTGCGCGCGCACATTTTCCTTCTCTCTTCCTCTCATAGCCAAATACGTTCCGTATATCTAAGCACAGTGCAAGCCAGGCCTATTGTCTGTATCACAGTGTAGGAGCAAGCGAGAGCAGTGCGCGCGCACATTTTCTTTCTCTCTTTCTCGAAGTTTCACTTCAGTCGTGTGGTCATAAGCACACTCGGTTTTTTTTATGAAGTAGTATATGCTATGATTCACCTGGCTATCAATATCGCTGGGTGGTCTAGGCGTCTCGCGCGCGGCTCCGTCGGGACAGGACTCTTCGCCACTGCTTGCGCCGCCTTCTTCCTTCTTTCTGTTGCTAGACAAAGGTGCTTTTATCAATCACTGTTACTAAAACATACAATTGGGACGATGACTAATATTAGAAATATTTGAACATAATATATTGGCGTCGGGTCCCTTATTCACAAACTAAACTAAATTTAAGTTCAGTGCATCGTTTTCTTTCTATTTCATTAAGAAAAGGACAGAACATAAATATTAGTTTAGTCCTGTCAAATCAAGATACTCCATAGACAACTTTAGACGTGATAAAAAAATTGGCTACTAAAAATACGTCAATTTATGTCAGGCGCTGACTAATTTTACAGGACTAAACTAATATTTATGTTCTGTCCTTTTCTTAATGAAATAGAAAGAATAAGATGCACTAGTTTAGTTTGTGAACAAGGGAATCGCCACCAGAGTTTTTTACGGAAGGCATAGCAAAACGAGGTAATCGAAAAATAATTGTAAAATCGATGGAAATTTGGGGAAGCTACACGCTTTAAAAGCTTTTGGAGGGGATTATTTCCGTCCTTGTCGCACGGTCCCCGACTTTACTTATACGAGGCCAATAAATGAATGTATGTAAAAGAAACTCACGTGTAAGGCGCTCCCCAGTGGCAACACACCTGCCTATTGCAGCCCTCTAGATAATGCGGCGCCAGCAGTATCTCAGGTGTCCTGCAGCGCTGCATCTTCCTCATGTTCTCCGCCTTCTTCCCCATCGGGTACTGAAACCTCTCACAATTCTGGTTGTACCCACAACCAACCTCATTGTAGTTATTCCTTATATTCTCTATGCTCTGAACATTTAAAGCATTGTGTACATTATGCAACGCAGACACGTACTCATCTTTACTTTCGTATTTCGGGTACTGACTACCTTCGCAATAACCCGAATACTCCCCCATTTGTCTATGGTCTTCTGAATAAATAGAATTCTGAGCTATTCTAGGCTTATCTAAACCAGTTTCGTAGTTATTACTAACATCGGGCATGTAATTCCTAGGACTATTATTCAGTACATTCCTAGGACTGCCACAGTTCGCTTCATAGTTTCGGTTTTCTAAATAATTCGGTGATCGTAACGGAGTTCGTGTGACATCGTTCCTCATGTTCGCTGGGTTCTCGTAAAACGTTCGGGTATTATCGTATCTGTTCGGGAGTCTTCGGATTTTTAACGGATCATTTAAATCTGTGGGGTTGTTCGAATCGTTGTTTTGAAAAGTTATGTTGATGTTGAAGTCTGGTTTTATCTCTGTGTATGTTGGGTATATGTTGCAAATGGGGTAGTTTTGGTAGGAGTGTGTCATTTCGATGCTGGGCCATGCTGGTGGTTCCGCATGTGTCTTAGCCCGCGGTATGGGTTGTCGTTGCAAGCTGCTGTATATTTCCTCGGCCGCCACAGGAGTGGTCTTGGCCAGTTTGCCTTGCTTGATCTCTTCCTCTATGACGCGTAGCTCCGCGAGTTGTTTTTGTTTCTTTTCCTGTAGTTTCTGTTGGATGTTGACGCGGGAACCGACGCTGGAGCCCTCGTTTTCTGATGAACCGCCCTGAAAGATTATTGTGAAGTTAGTTGCGATTATTGAAGTGAAAATTCGGGAAATCTGAAAGTGTTTTTTTTTTTCAATGGGATTTTTTGTATGAACTCAAGACTATATTGAAATGTTGATAGGTCAAGGTCTGCCAGGTCAGCTATACCCGAGTCGCTTCAGCGTGGCTAAAGCGGTCCCAACTACATGTACTAGCATTCTTTATTTCAAAAACTGAAATAAAGTCCGCTAACGTCTGAATATTTATCGTGACTTGTTGGAACATGTTCCAGTAACGAAAAACCATATATAGTTTATGGTTTGGGTTACTATGGAGAGGTATCAGAGGGGCAATTCTCGTAATTTTAAGAATGTTCACAGTCTGATCTCAGTCTCAACCTGTCAAAAATACCTCTAATTTGCCTACATTTTTGACATTAATTGTTTGTCGCCGAGATGAGACTGCGACGAGATTTTGAACGTCTTAAATTACGAGAATTGGCCTTTGGGGTAAGGGCAATTACCGCGAATGCTATGCTAAAGCGATTCGGGTATAGTTATTGGAATAATAATAATAATATTAATAGTAGTAAGTACATGATGGTTGTGCGCGGCGGGTAGCGGTCTCCGCCAGAAGGCGGCGGCGGGTGCGGCGGGCGGCGGGACGAACGACGTCGGCTTCTTCTTCTTGCGAGCCGTCGCTGCGCTGGAATTCAACATGCAGTACTTAGCATCTTGTGTCTGACATATCTGACACACAACGCACATCCTAAAACGCTGGATTTAGACATATTAAATTTTGCACAAGTTTCTTTTATGGTAAACTAGCTGCGCCCCGCGGTTTCACCCGCGTAATGTGGATCCCGTGGGAATATCGGGATAAAAAGAAGCCTATATGTTAATCCAGGGTGGCAGCTACCTCCATACAAAATTTTATCAAAATTGGTCCAGCCGCTTGAGCGTGAAAAAGTAACAAACATAATATAAACACACACACTCGCAAACTTTCGCCTTTATATATTAGTGTGATTAATTAATGTAATATGTGTGACAATGTTTGTCACTTAAATAAATAAACGAATTACTTAAAAAAAAATTGCACAGCACCCTATGGGCTATGGCCGAAATCGAATTGCGTAAAATATAATATCCTATGTCCTAGATATAAGATATTATATTTTTATCTCGGTTCTGTGGGATAATTTCGGACCTCCACGCGGGCGAAACCGCGGGAGAAAGCTAGTAATAAATAAATATATTCACCTATTACTGACTGGGTTGGAGAATCTACAGTTGAACACGCCCGGTATCGTTGGGTTGTCCGCTTGGTTCGACTGTTTCCCTGCAAATGAAATATCGCACAACATTAAGGTCTGACTGCCTTGTTGGATTAGGCCGTGAGCACACGGCGTATTTTAAGCGCGCAGATGACTCGCGTATACGCGCTTCAAACGAGATTCGAACCCAACAATAATCAGCATCTACGGCGCCGAAAACGCGCGTTCCTAAAACGCCGTGTGGTTACGTCCTTAGTGGTCGCAAGCGCTACTGCTGAGCAAAACGTCTTAGGTTCAATTAGGTCTTTCATCTGGAATTACTCAGCAGCCCGGAGTCTGGATTTGTGCCGGGTAGCACGTTCCCGTGGGATAATTTCCGACATCCACGCGGGCGAAGCCGCGGGCATAAGCTAGTTAAATAACAAGACAACCAAGTTTTTAGAAAAGTTTTCCATGAACATACCGTCTTTATTCTGCGATGACGTGTTAGTGCTATTCGTTCCTTGTTGATGTTCACCTAACATATACCCCAATCTTCTCACGTGGAAATATCTGGGGACAAGAAACATAACGTTAATTTGAACTGGGTTGTGGAGGTCAGGTAGGCAGTCATAATCAGCCTGTAATGTTCCCACTGCTGGGACACAGGCCTCCTCTCTGTGAGAGGGAAGTGGGCCATAATCCACTACGCGGGCCCAGTGCGGGTTGGTAGATGTCACATGTCTTCGAATTTTTGGTTCTAGGACATGCCGGTTTCCTCACGATGTTTTCCGTCACCGTTTTGAGAGCAGCAGTGTTGAAATTATTTACACAAAGTAAAGCGCCTGCCTGGGTTCGAACCCACGACCTTGTAAGTCGGGGCTGTTACCACAGGAGGCAGTCACTCCGTGTAAAATACTGGTATTCAGCTGCATCCGGTTAGACTGGAAGCCGACTTCACCATAGTTGGGTAAAGTCCCTGCCATCCTGTATTTATACGCGGTTGGATTAAACTGAACCCATCCATGGAGATTCTGTACATTATTCTATTTCGTAGGTTAAAAATAAAATCCATACACCGTGTAAGTATTACGTTTTGAACACAAACAATAAAATATCAAACATAACATCACGCTTTGATTCTTCGAAGGGATGGGCAGAGGTGTCCCTATAGTTCCACACTAACACCCAAATTTCGCCAGTTATGTTTGACTCCCATGTAATAGGGGGCGAGCCTATTGCCATCAACACTTTGCCCGATCTGGGAATTGTACCCAGGACCTCATGTTCGGCGGTAGCGCTTGCGACTACGAGACCAACCAGAGCCCTGATTCATAACCATACGACAGGCTATCGTATCGAAAACCTGACATTTCAATAACCTGATTTGACTTACCCTCAACAGCAAATAGCTGTTGGAAGAATAGCCGGCGTCTATTTGATTTAAACTGACAAAATTTTCGGGTTTTGGACTTGTGAACAGCGTTTAGAAGACTCCTACTATAACAATGATTAATGTTCGATACGATACGGAAGCGTATCGAGTGTTTGTGAATAGCTATGCAGGTAGTAAAACAACTCTACAGTATCGATTCAAACACTTTCCTCCATCACTAGGGTCAGATCGGTCACCGATCGATGTTCGCTCGTTCGTAATAGATAAATATTTCGTTTATACCCCGTTGTAATTTCTATAAATAAGGAACAGCTGATATTGGCGCCGATTCCCTTGTTCACAAACTAAACTAAATTTAAGTTCAGTGCATCTTTTTCTTTTTATTTCATTAAGAAAAGGACAGAAGATAAATATTAGTTTAGTCCTGTCAAATTAGTCGACGCGTGACATAAATTAACGTATTTTTAGTAGGCAAGTTTTTAATCGCGTCTAAACTTGTCTATGGAGTATCTTATTTTGTCAGGACTAAACTAATATTTATCTTCTGTCCTTTTCTTAATGAAGTAGAAAGGAAAAGATGCACTGAACTTAAATTTAGTTTAGTTTGTGAACAAGGGAATCGAAAGATGCACTGAACTTAAATTTAGTTTAGTTTGTGAACAAGGGAATCGGCGCCATTATTTTAAAATTTTTGGTAAATTTTGACGATGTTCCCTTCCAGTTTGTTCATCTACCTACTGCTACCAACCTGTAGTATATGAGCATGAAGGCGATGCCGGCACAGAAGGCCGCGCCGGCCGCAGCCGCCAACGCCGCCGGCCGCACCGCGCGCCCGGACCAGCACCACGCCGTCACCAGCAACCAGTTCTCGACACACATCACGCAGTAGAACGTCACCTGAGCGGGAATAAAGACAAAGGTTTAAGGAACAAGGTGTAAAGTTCACTCATCTTCCATAGAAAAGGGAGGATCGATTGATATCGGTACGTTGTATATACTACGCGGGCCCAGTGCGGATTGGTAAATGAGAAATGCCTTAGATTTATTGTTTTTAGAACATGCCGGTTTCCTCACGATGTTTTCCTTCACCATTTTGAGAGCAGTGGTGACGAAATAAAATACACAAAGTAAAGCGCCTGTCTCGGTTCGAACTTACGACTTACAACTCGTAAGCCGGGCCGTTACCACTGGACCACCGTTGCTCTTTTTATTTTTTTTTATTGCTGAACGGGCGCGCTCTTGACCTCGATCACGCCTGATGGATGAGGTCTATGATGGAATGAGCGTGCCCAGAAGATGCCTAAGGCACTGGAACTCCCACTCATCGACGAAACACAGCAGGCTGCTTGACGCCGGACTCCGGTGGGAGGGTGGTCGCAAACCAGGCGGGCGTTAGCCCTACCACCGCAAAGGAAGATTTGGCCAGTCAAATAAAGTGTTGGGTGTGACTGTCCAGGATGCGCCGAGCGCGAGCGTTTAGTTGAGTAAATGGCGGAACATTGGAGGCTTCTTCATGCATCCCAAAAAATCATCCATGTCTTTACGCACTTAGTTAAGGTAACAACAATATCACTTACCATCTTCTGCCTATGATTGAGCTCCTGCAGGTTGACATAGGCGAACACATACACGAACGCGATGAGCGCAGACAGGTACGCCTTGCGCGGCCGACTAATGCGCTCGCCGTGGAACACGTTCTTAGGGGATATCAGCCACAGGAACATTGACAGCCAGTGGAGACCTGGAGAGGGTAAGAGTTTAACAACAGTATGACGACTTAGGGGCCGTCTCCACGAGCGAGAGAATCGCGGCGATAGTCTCGCCGTGGCATCAAATTTTAGATAAGATAAGATAAGATAAGATATATTTTTATTTGCATAAAACATGGTATACAAGGTGATGATAAACAAACATTAGATCAGGCATGTTTTGCTTAATACTAAAGCATGCAAACTTACTTACTAAAGATACATTATGACATTGAAATAAAGATACATTATAACATTGAATTCATCTTAAAGAAATCATTAGTGCTATAGAAATTATTATTATTGAGCCATTCATATAATTGGATTTTAAATAATTTACAATTTAATGTTTTAAACATTTTTGGTAATTTATTATACAGACGTACACACATAGCCAGAGTGTTTTTATTATATTTCGCTGATCGAGGCAGCACATCCAGGACAAGTCTGTATTGGTCACGCCGACTTCGAGAGCTTACTTCCTCTGCTGTTTTAAATAGCTCTTTATGTTTGTGAACGAACATGCATGCTTCATACACATATAATGAAGGTAAGGGTAGCAAACCAAGCTCCTTAAATATTGGTTGACATGATTTGTCAGATGGAATCTCGTATATAGCTCGTAAACATTTCTTTTGGGCGACAAATGCTCTATTGTGGTCAGTACTATTGCCCCACATCATTAGTCCATACCGTAGTGAGGATTCCACATATGCGCGATATGACATCACAGCCGTTTTTATATTAGTGACTTTTTTAATTTGTCTCAAAGCATAGACAAATTTATTTATTTTGTTACATACAGTCTCAACCTGCGCTTTCCAGTCTAAATGTTCGTCAATTACTACTCCTAAAAACTTAGTTTGTGCCGCTTGTGTAATTTTCGGAATGTCCATTTTAAAATTAAATGTATTATTATAAGATTGATTAAATTGTATATATATTGATTTATTAAGATTAAGAGATAAATTATTATTATTTAGCCAATTAATTAGATTGTCTATTGTTTTATTTATGTCCGCTTCATGATCCGTAATTGATTTATATTTTTTATCGCTAGTCACAATTATAGAAATGTCATCGGCAAAAAGAAAGCATTTATGATTGGTTACATTAACAATGTCGTTTATGTAGAGTAGAAAGCCACGATGATATCGCCATGTGGAGACACGTTCTAAGAGTGTATAGAATAGAAATACGTGGCACGACGATAATACCGCTGCGATTCTTTCGCTCGTGGAGGCGGCCCCTTAAGGTCATCTCTCATTATACCAGCACCGGTCCGACACAGCACATAACTTGCTATTCAAGTTAGGATTTTAAATCAACTGCTTTAAAATAAATTTTACGATGACAATACAGAATAGTGGAGATCTCGTCACACGTCGTGCTAACGCGCGCTTCAAGCGAGCAGCCCGCTAAGTGCGATATCGCTGCGTCCGAAAGTAGTCGGACGTAGCAATACATGCACATTAGTAAAGCCTCTTACATTAGTTATGGATTATCTTTTCGACAAATAGTATATTATAGTAAAAGTGAGCAGTGCTGGACTCCCCCACCCTATTCAAATGAAACAAATATCAACTTTATTTCAATGATAATTATGATGATTTCAGAGTGACTAGCACTATTGAAAAAGGTGTAAAAATATTTGAAGTTGTAGCGTAAACTGAACTTTATAGCGTAGGAATTAAAGATATTTTTCCATTAATTCATATTTGTTTACATTTTTGGCAAATAAATCGTGAACGCAGATTAGGTACTATTATGTTACTTACCTATAACTAAGAAGACCCAGTATTCGTAGACTAGAGCGTACACTGTGAGTGCGCAGATCCGCGCCGATATCGTGCCCAGCCGCCATAGGAACTGTACACAAACTCACTTATTTTTATACAGAGTTAAATTAAATTAGCGGGCAAAACTTCACAGATGTGATGGGTACAATAGGATAAAACAAAAAGAGAAGGTTTTCTAAAATCAACTTTAAGTAGGTATTCAATTATCCATAGCTGACTACAGGGCCAACGGCCGCAGGTAGTCTTTTTTTACTGTTTGTATGCGCGTGTCTCAAATAAAATATTTTTCTTTCTTTCTTTCTCATGGTGTTTACCTTCACCGAACTCATCATTTCAGCCGAAAGACGTCCACTGCTGGACATAGGCTTCCCCCAAGCACCGCCACATCGACCGGTTTTATGGATCTCGCATCTAGCGGATTCCTGCGGCCTTCAAAAGGTATAAAACTATAGAGGTATGAGGAACAGGGTGTAAAGTTCACTCATACTCTATAGAAAAGGGAGGATCCTCCGACCAGACGGGTGTTGTGTCTGGCGGGCAACTGCCCAATGAGTCATGTCGGGCCGTTGTATATATGCTAGTTGCGTGGTAAACTCTGCTTGCGCGATGCAGGATTTGCGTGACGTCAGTATGACGCGTTGTTCGCATGTGGCGTTGTAGATACCGCTACAAAACTATAATTCACCTGAAAGATAACGCCAAGCCAGGTCAGCACAAGCCGGTGAACGTTCTGCAGGCGCACGTTCTTGCTGAAGCTCGCCAGCGCCCAGCACACGGAGAACAGCGACAGGGACGCAGATATCACGTTTAGTTCCGCAAACGCTTTGTTTTCTGGTAATCAAAAAAGTTTTTGTTATTGTTGTTGAGAGGCTTGTTTCAAAGTAACAGCCGTACAGTTTGATCGATCAAGGTTACGCGGTTCTACGCTTGCCGCGGTCGGCCCGTGGATGGGTGAGCATTCCTTTTTTACAGAGACCCATCCGTGCCTCGGAAAGCATGTTAAGTCGTTGGTCCCGGCTGTCTAGTACGTCTTTGACAGTCGTTACGTATAGTTTGAAGCCTGACAGTCTGATAATACCAGTCTTACCAAGGGGTATCGTATTACCTAGGAACTGACTTGTGGAGTTCAGATAGGCATCGCTCCATTTAAAATATAGGTACTCAGCAGCCCCGGACAGAGAATGTGTTCGTGGCGGGACATCCTGCCAGCTGTCGCCCCCCGTCTCGCCAATCCTTTAAACTTTTCCACGACGACTTATTTAAAAAAAAAATATAGGATACCTAGAGTTTGAAATAAATAACATAAGTAATAGCTTCTGCCCGCGAGTTCGTCCGCGTGAAATTGGCTATTTGACAGTTGTAACGATAAAATATATAATATGTTAGATATAGTAGCATATAGGTTCACAATAATCATACAATAGGTTTTATGCATTAAAATAAATTGTAAATATTTTATTTTTGAAAAATAAATTAGAGATTTTTTATCTGTGGATTACAAAAACTGAAACGCGAACGGCCATGATCGAGCATCGTATGACGTCACATCACAATAAATAAAACGTTGTGTGTTACTGTGTTTTATCATCGTTGGCAGTTTGCTGATTTTCCACACAAAATATACTTTTTATGCAACTTTTTATGCAAACTTTCCACACAAAATATGTTTAAGAGTTGAAGCGTCGTAGTTAGCTTTACTTAGTTTATTGAAATGTGACGTCACAGCCATAAATGTCACGTGATCAGCTGTTTCCGCGCGAATTTCAAAATACGGAATGAAAAAAAACATTTTTTTTCGAATAAACAACGCTTTTTTAAGAAAAAAATAATTGTAAGAGGTATAAAATAAACCTACGTATATTTAAAAATATCTTTTCGAAAACTGTCAAATAGCCAATTTCGGCCCCCGACGCACTGCACCGCTATTTTTAGTGTTCCGTACCTCAAAAGTAAAAACGGAACCCTTATAAGATCAGTTCGTTGTCCGTCTATCAAGACCCTTTTCTCAGGAACGCGTGGAGTTATTAAGTTGAAATTAATATCAAATACTCAGGGCCGCAATCCCTTGAAGCAGTGAAAAAGTCAAACTTCTAAGTCAACGCAATCAAAAGATACGGGCGTTCATGTTCCGTTTACGCCGCGTCGCATAGTCCTGCAGTGAGACACAAACGGCTGATAATAAATACATAACCTACTAATATTATAAATGCGAAAGTGTGTCTGTCTGCCTGTCTGTTACCTCTGAACCGATTTAGATGAAATTTGGTATAGAGATAGTTTGAGTCTTGGGAAAGGACATCCAATATTCCCACGGGAAATTTATGCGGGTGAAACCTCGGGGCGCTGCTAGTGTTCTATAAGTCTTGTACCTGAAGGTTCATCGATGCTCGGCTCCGGTGTGACGGCGAGGTCGCTGGCTGGCTCTCTGTTAGTATCCTTGAACAGTATGTGTAGCTGTAGAAGTAACATCGGCGCAGCCTCGCAGAACGCGTGGACCAATCTGAGCATACCTGTGAAAAGAGGATGCAACACAGTTACTTTTATACTGTCTGCAGTTTGTAAAATTAATCAGCTTGACGGCTTGATACTTGCACGAACGCGTGAAGAAAACGTAACGTAAGCCTAACGATTTTTGAATATACAGGGTGGCATCGGCGCGCAAACTGTGACGACGAATTCAGAACATGATTCTGAACACCACTGCGTGGAATTTTTTTTGTCGGTTATTAATGGTAACAGGTTGTGCGTCGACGTCTTTACCACCCTGTATTTACTAGCTGTTCTTGCCTGGCATCGTTCGGATGATTTTTTTTTTATTGAGATTTTCATGGAAGAATTCAAATGTCATGTGTGTTCTATCCTCAATAAGCAATATGCTAAGTTTATATGCACGATATTGGTTATTGTTCTTACTACTGGAAAGCCATGGGAGAGGTCATTGTTCAGTAGTGAATGTCATACAGCGTGATGAGGCTAGTATAGCATAATCAGCCTATAACATTCCCAATGCTGGGACACAGGCTATGTCTCTGAGGGAATGGGCCGTAATCTACCACGCGGGCCCAGTGCGGGTTGGTAGATAAGGTATTATGAGGCGTTCAGTGTTAAATGATGTTGTGTACTCACACAAGTCCCGTACTTGATGCTTCACTCGTCTTAGCTCCACTGGTACCAACAGCCTTGCATACCGCCACAGTACACCGAGCTGCAAACAGTGCAGTACTATGGGCAGCCATGGCGGCCGCCCTTTACGGCCTTCTCCCGCCCACCAGACGTGGAGGTACCAGCGGAGAGATAGCACCTGGGAAGAAGAAACAGAGTTTTTACATGTATATCAGAACCGCGGGTGTACTTTTCAGATCTGCCTAAATTTATTGCGATTATTTGGTACCTTCTGTGTACCTTTACGTACCTCTCTTGAAAATCTGTGTACCTACACCCGTACAGTGATATTTAAAAAATTAGGTACACCCGCCATCCTGATGTCAGAACCGCGGGTGTACTGCTAACCCATATATGTAGCTAAGTACACTCTACAAGTAGATTTGGTACCTCTTGTGTACCTGCAGAAACAAGTAATAAATAAACAAAATACTGTCAGGTTGCTGCGAAAAGTAAAAAAGAATAGTTATTTGTTATACAAGAGTGCAAAGTTGCTTTTTAACCGCGTGTTCAATTTTGATGACCGAGCAAGCGAAGGATTCTAAAATTGAATCACGAGCGCAGCGAGTGATTCAAAATTAGAATCCTGAGCGTTAGCGAGGGAATCAAAAGAGCACGAGGTGAAAAATCTTTGCACTCGAGTGCAACACGTAACTTTTCATTCCACCTCAGCGAGGAAATGACTAAATGCAAAAAAAAAACGTTTACAATCACAAGATAGGTACACTTTTATTTCAGTTTAGGTATTAATTACTACATTATGACAGGTAAGTATTACAGAATAATCTTTAAATTATAACAAAATAATACTAAGGTATAATTAAGAAAATTTTAAAGTAACGTTGCTACAGTTATTTAAATTGAGTGTAATATTTTTGTTTGGTACTGTAATATTGGTGTTAGTCACTTGTGTACTGTTTTTCGGTAAACTATCTGTCATACTTAATAGTTGTACCGATTCATCGGATTCCCTTGGCGTGAATGTTGGAGAGAGAGGGAGATGGTTAGGTGTTTCATAACGGCTTATTTTTGATGTAGAAGGGCCAGTCCAAAGATCCGATTGAGGCTCTTTCAGTGTAATGGCTCCTACGATGCCTTCACATATTTTAGACTTATTTTGGATGGAATCCTCTATGTATCCCTCTACAACTGCATTGGACTTCCAGCCTCCGTGGCGCTTAAGGGACAGGAGATCAGCTCCGGAATCAGCCAAAAGTGTGGCTGAAGTTCGTCGGAAACAATGACCCGTGTACAACAGGGGTTCTGGAAGTTCAAGAAATGTTGCTATTTCTCGTGGGATACTGCCAATTTTATTAGTACCCATAGGCTGTCTAACACACTTTCCATTGCGATACTGTAGAAAAAATCGATTGATTGGAGTGTTAGGCGGGCGTAAGGCTTGATATTTCTCAACAATCGTTACGTATTCCTTGCGAATGACGAAGTTGCGGTCTCTTTTTGTCTTTGTATTAGGTAAATTAATTAATAGTAAATCATCTGAATGTTTCTCAATGTTTTTGACATTAAGTTGTGTTAGTTCATTAGTTCGACATGCTCCGTTTATTCCAATAATAAGAACAACCCGTAACGTAAAGAGTATTGTAGTAGATAAATGAATAAAATTGATATGAACGCATAATTATGCCTATCAACATCTACTAAGTATACTATTTAATTGAGATTAATATACTTAAGTAGATACTGAATGTGCAACTGACTTACTTTTGCCGCCAAATATACGGAATCGGGTGCTTCGTTAAGAAACTTTTCAATATCAGATACTGTGAAAACCTTCGATTTTTTTGGTTGATGACCAGATGAGGCTCTTTTTAAAAATGCCACTAATTTAGGATAGGTATCGATATGTTTGTCTTTTTTCATCTTTATTGTTGCTTTTAGCATCGAATACGTACTCCATAGAGTGCTTGCTTTCTTGTTCTCGGATAATTCTATAAAATATGCCAGCAAAACGTTTTCTGAGAAAGTTTTGGCTCCTTTTGCTAGTCGCCACGTGTTGAACATATCGTACTGTTTTAAATACTTCTCGCGTGATTGTTGAGGGAGAAAGCTCATTTGTGCATTATTAACAGTTTCAGTCAATTCAAGATTAAAAATTAAGTAAGTAATTAAGTAATTACGTTAAGCATGTATTGTAGCCATACCAGGAATCCCGAATCCAGAACCTCCGCATAACATTTAGTCACTACTAGCTGCGCCCCGCGGTTCACAACCTTTCGCCTTTATAATATTAGTGTGAGTGTGATTGTGTGCCCATACCGGGAATCAAAACATGAAATTAACGGACACAAATTATACACGTCACAGACTCGGGACAATACTTTGTGTGATCCGCAAATTGTTGTTCTCTGTGGGGATCAAACCCACAACACAACATCGTGTTCAGCAGTCGTATTACGACCACTGAACCACCGAGGCAGTCAAAACTAATTTTTTTTTTGGTTGCTGTATAACTCTGGTGCAAGGACGCAGTCATTATATTTCCTTGTTGCCTCTGTTTCCTTTATGATTTCCATTCAGTTCCAAGACCGAAATAGATACATACCATTATTTACATATAGATAATAGATAATTGATGCATATAATTTTGTTGTTGACATACTTGGTTTATCGTTTCTCACTATTTTCTAATGCTGCCGTGCGATTCCGTAACCGTCTCACCGTGAAAATTAGGCGAAGTGAGCGCGGAGTGAACTATCAGTGTAATCCCACCTGATACTAGGGATTGACCAAGCATACATTTACGATCATAATCGAGATTTTAATAATAATTTTTATGCTAATTCTATTGATCATTTTCTATAATTTCAAAGCTAGTAGGTATTTTAGTGGTCAAAACATTAATATTTTGTGAGGTTTTACAATAAAATAGCAAAACAGAAACTTAGCCAGAAACTCAGTGTTGTTTTTTTTTTTCTTTTTTTTTCCTAGACTGACTAGTCAATACAGCCTGAGGCGTGAGCTTTGATGTTGATCGCGCGAAGTGTTCACTTCACCTCAAGTGAAACTTCACGCCGCGCTTGCGCCTTAGTCACTGTCATTATCACATTGGAGATTATTTTGATGTGGATCGCGTGAAGTGTTCACTTCACCCGATTCACGACATTTAATGTCGTGAATCGAGTGAAGTGAACACGTCACGCCGCGCTTGCGCGTTAGTCACTGTCATTATCACATTGGAGATTATTTTGATGTGGATCGCGTGAAGTGTTCACTTCACCCAATTCACGACATTTAATGTCGTGAATCGAGTGAAGTGTACACTTCACGCCGCGCTCGCGTGTTACTCACTGTCATTATCACATTGGAGATTATTTTGATGTGGATCGCGTGAAGTGCTTGCGCGTTAGGCGCTGTCATTAATATAAGAAGATTAATTTATATGTCTTGTAACAAATTATTTGGCCGAGTTAAATGTACATGGAATCAATGTGTTATTCATATTAATCATTACTTATTTAGTTACCATTAAAATTAATTAAAAAATCCTTTAAAAGTCTCTTGTTTCATTTTGATTCTGAAAACACTGACAAACATCTTAATTCTATAAATCCTTCACAATTCTGAAATAGGCAAACTGTTGTTTGTTTTTTTAATAGGTTTTTTAAATATTTAACTTAAGTTATTAATACTGAAGATTGTTTTTTTTTTAAATAATAACAACGTCATAGAAAGAAAATTGTTTTTTTAACTTTTCGCAGCAACCTGACATTATTTTGTTTATTTAATACTTGTTTCTGCAGGTACACAAGAGGTACCAAATCTACTTGTAGAGTGTACTTAGCTACATATATGGGTTAGCAGTACACCCGCGGTTCTGACATCAGGATGGCGGGTGTACCTAATTTTTTAAATATCACTGTACGGATGTAGGTACACAGATTTTCAAGAGAGGTACGTAAAGGTACACAGAAGGTACCAAATAATTGAAATAAATTTAGGCAGATCTGAAAAGTACACCCGCGGTTCTGATATACATGTTTTTACTATACAGTCACAAGTCAACAGTGGATATGGACTTTAAGGCTGACTTTTTTGCAGTTTTGCAGTGATAGAGCATTTGTTTCAAGCTCGACTTGTGTTATCTAAAAGGGCTGAAAAGCCAAGGTGCCAAAGACTCGCCACCGGCAAAACACGTTCCGTTCAAAATAAAACCATATTGCAAAAACAGTATACACACCTGAGATATAAGTAGCGAAGTGATAACAATAGATATAGCGGCTGCGAAAGTGCCTTTATATCCTCGTTCGAGCAACGCGTAGCCCATGACGACGTCGAACACCACGTCGCAGAAGTACCCAGCGAGCGAGATCACGTTGAATAGCACGTCGCACAGCGGCAGGAACTCCGCCATTTCCGAACATTTCTTTCAACTACTAAGTTTTGATAAAATGTTTTTAATTTGGTGCAGAATTTTCGTCATTTGCTGCAAATAAAAATATTTTTTGGAATTTATAAGTACATATATTGCAAAATGGAACGGCGATCCGGACCGTTTTCGTCGAACATTTCGTCTAACGTTACTGTTGCGATTTTTGAGGTTATTATCCGACGTTAAAAAGATTAATTCAACTAATTTAAAAATACAAAAATTACAGTTTAATTATTATAAAAATAACGAACACCTTATTTCTATTAATTAGGACTCGCTTAATACTTTTCAAACTCTTATAATGGAGTGACACATGGCGCAAAGCTTACGCAACGCTACAGGCCTACAGCGAAACGGAACGTCATTCAGTCATTGTTTGTTGACGTTTCACGTTTCGACTCTAGAATTAATGTTTATTTGTTGGTTACGTTATATTCTAGTATTTTCTTCGCCTTTTCTACACAATAATGTCGAATTATACAGATTTAGTGAATAAGTTCGGCAAGGAGACATCTCGGGCTGCGTGTAAAAAGTGTGGCTATGCTGGACACCTTACGTTTCAATGTCGAAACTTTATCAAGGTAAATAAACTTTATACTTCGTTTTCGTTTTTATAAATTATGCTGGACTTATGAATGAACTTGTCTTTGTCCAATACAATTAAGCAGAATATATTATATTATACTTTGCTTTTTTAATTTTATTGAGTATTTAAAAATTAATTTGTTGTCAAATTATGAGAATTTTCATATTCTAAGTTCTTATAGTTTTCAATATCTTAACCCTTTCAGGTCACTAAGGTAATAGATGGTTTACAATTTTTTTTTTGGGCCTGAGTATATTTCAATGCATAATAAGCCTGCTAAGTTTTGAAATATACCCTTTAGTATGTGGCTATTATAGTCTCAAGAATGGTAGCTACCAATCTTGCACAAAAGTATGCAAGTATCTTGTCTGCTCTGTGCCATAACAACTTTTGATTGGTGAATACCATAATGTACGCATGGAAGCTGCTTGCATAAACTTTTGCAAGTTACAGGCATGTTTGTTTGTGTGGATTTTGGTAAGAAACTAGAACTAGCCATGTAGAAAATAAATAAATAAATGATGCCATAACATTATATATAATAATACTATGTTAATTATGCCATTGCTTCCAGGTGGACCCTAACAAGGAAATAGTACTGGATGTGAGCAGTACAAGCAGTGATACTGAAGAGGAGTATGCCACACCGCTGCAGAGGCTCCGAGAAGCAGAACTTAGGCAGAAACTGCAGGAGAAGCTCCAGAAGGCCAAGGAGAAGAAGAAGCGCAAGAAGAGAAAGAGGTCAAGGTAGGTCAAGGAACATCATTGGTTTGCTGACAGTGATTAATACAAGAAGCATTTTATTTTTATACTTAAAAGATTAACTTCCACCCCCAGCTTCGCTCGCTCGGTATGTCCATAAAAAGTAGCCTATGTCCTTCTCCAGGGTTCAAAGTATTCCCATACCAAATTTCATCAAAATCAATCAAGCGTTTTTTGTGCATTTAGTAAAAAGCTTTAATTTTAACATTATAAACAGACACTTGTATAGATGTTTATAATATACTATTCAAACTACACACTATTGATTGAGCCAGTAAAATTAGATTAGAAAAAGTAGTTGTTGGACTATATCGTCGATCCCCGGCTATTTGATCTAAGCAACATTTTTTGCGAAATTGAGTTATATACATAATTGGAATCAGCGAATTTTTTTGATTCCAATTATGTATAACTCAATTTCGCAAAAATTGTCGCTTAGATCAAATAGCCGGGGAACCGTCGATATAATTTTTGTCTCATACTCAGCATTATTTCTTGTATATCAATAGTCAATTCTCCATAACAATCATCCAAGCAAATTCATACGAGCATAGTAATTACAGCTCCATTGTTTTAAGAAGAATCCTACATAGTAAATAATTTTATTACATTGTTGTTGTATACTCTGCTCACAGATCATCAAGCACTTCATCAACAAGCAGTTCTTCATCATCATCATCATCGTCATCATCATCCAGCAGTGAATCAGACAGAGACAAGAAGAGGAAACATAAGAAGAAGTCCAAAAAGTCTAAATCAAAGAAGTCTCATAGTGATAAGAAAAAAAGTAGGAAATAACATTTGTTGTTGTAGTTTAGTTTTTATTTTGTGTTTCTAACAATTATTTTGCTTGTTTATGATTTTTTAATAAGTGTAGGTTCATTTATGTGGCAGATAAATTCTGTCTAGTTATACAGGGTGTCCCTGGAAGTATGGATCAAATTGAATAGGGACGTGGGCAATGTCATTTCCAAACATTTTAGCAAAAAAAAAAATACTAAAAATAAAAAACTAAAAAAAAAGAGAAGAAAGATTGAATTCGTGAAAACTATCAGGGCTATCAATTTATTTTTTTTAGATAGCCCTGATAGTATTTTTTTATGATTATTTTCTTTGAGCACTAAGCGAAGTGATTGAAAAAAAAATTAAAATCGGTCATAATTTTTGAACCGTAAAAAAATTCACTGACATTCTCAGGGTTAAAAAGTTTGGAAATGACCTTGCCCACGTCCCTATTCGATTTGATCCATACTTCCAGGGACACCCTGTATATAATGTGCAGATGACAATACAAAAATAAATGAAAACACTAACATAAAAATATTTTCAAACTATCAAATAAATCCTAACATGGAAATGAATAAATTTTTTTATTTTTTTTCATACAAACTAAATAGTACCTAGTGATGTGCCGACTATGGGTTCTGCCAATCTTTGACTGGTTATTGTTTAAATTATTGTGGTATCGTCGTCTTCACATTGTATTGTCTTCAAATGTTTGTGTGATGAGCACGATCATTTGTTCTGTGTCTGGGTGTAATTTATCTATAATATGTATGTATTTAGAAATATATAAGTATGTTTATCAGTTGTCTAGTACCCATAACACAAGCTCTGGTTAGCTTGGGACTAGATGGCGTTGTGTGATAGTTGTGGAATATTATTATTATTATATTTATCTGGGAGAATATGTCTCATGAATGGTTTATTAACAATGTTTGCAAACTAAATATGTAAATGATTATGATAGGATAAAATAAAACATGCCTTCATTTTACCGAGTATACCTTACATGTGCCTGTACCAGTACCTGTAGATCTATTCTGTAGACAATCTCACTGTGAAAACTTAGTCGAAGTGAGCGTCATTCCATCTAATACTAGAGATTGTCAATATTGACTCACTTCACATGTTTTCACTATGAGATTTTTCACACAGCTCTACTGCTGAGCATGACATCCTGAGTCGGGCAAGGTGTTATTGGCCATTTTTACATCGAATTTCTCAGTTGATGGCAATAGGCTCATGCCCTTTTTTACAGGACTTAAACATAAGTGGCAGAATGTGGCTGTACTATAGGTACGCCTTTGCCTCCCTTCAGGCATACAGGTGCAATGTCATATTTGATGTTAAGTATGTTATTTAATTTACAACTAGACAAGATACATACAACTATTGTTTTTATTGCACCACTGTAACCTTTTTATAAGTTAAATATTACCCCAATTATACTTCCATAGTTATGTAAGTGGAATACTTACAATTAAACTAAGGCTGATTAATTATTGTAATTTTTAAGCAATTTAGATTAATAAGTTTTAATTAGTGCAAATATTATTAGTTACTAAAGCCATGAATTGAACTTTGAATCTATTAAAGTACTAATTTTACAGATTTTGATGTGGTTTATTACTTGATTGTCAAAGTTGCTGTCTTATTAGCATTAAAAGTATTCTAATTCCACTGGGAGTTTGTTATGGATACTTTTTCATAGATAATTATATGGTTTGTTTCCACTATGTTTCACAACTTGATAGAGGCATTTAATCACGGAACTACTTAAAAAAAAAAGTTTATGGAAGCGACGCTATGCCACTACAAATTTACCGTCACATAGTTATCCACTCAGTAGACATTCTTGCCACTTATAATATACCTTGTGGGTTAAGATTGCCCAGTAGTTAAGGCCAGAGGTTGTGGGTTCAAATCTGCGCAAGTAACGATTTGAATTTTTTCAATTGATAAGTACTTTCTCAGTTTATCTTGGACATTACTGAGATTGGTAAAAGAAAACATTGTGAGGACTTACAGTAATATGAATCTGAAATTGCAAACCCGTCTTGAGCAAGTGGTGATCAATGCTCGTGCCTTCTCTGTATGAGAAGAGGCTTTTGCCCAGCAGTGGGACAGTAACAAGCTGGCATTATTACTATTATATTTGCATTTTTTAACTTTTTTTTTGTATTAGTATTATGATCTGCAATTGGCTTATTCATATATGCATTTTTTAAGGTACGTGATTTATTATTGCCATTGTCTCATCTCAGGAAGGAAAGCATCATGAGTGTGAGCATGACTCGCTATTTGTTTCAGTTGACATTAGAATGCTGCTAATTCTCAGGGATAGACAGAAGCTCAATCCCCCAGTTTCTGATAGTCGAAGTTCAAGGGATTTGATTAGGTATTATTGTTTCAGCCAGCCAGTCAAAATGGGTAGGTAACTCTTTAGTTGATGAACTTATAGCTTATTTTTGTGTTGAATTAATCTTTGAAACTGTGTGTACAAGTTATAGACACTGATAAAAAAAGACGGGCAGCCAGAACCCAGTGTTTAAAATTATAAAAGCTCTGCATGTAGTTAAAGTAGGTATATGTTTTGTAGATTCAGTCAAGATTTGGTAAAAGAATCTTATTATACAGGTTGAAATTGAAAACATGCGACAAATCGAAATGGGAGATTGTACTCATCATTATGAATAACTTTTACTATGGAACCAAACCTGAAATCGCGAAAATAAAATCAGCTGTTCCCTACATTTTGACGAGTTATGCGAACATAAATGTAGGGAACAGCTGATTTTTTTTCGCGTTTTCGGGTTATTCCCATAGTAAAAGTTGTTCATAATGATGAGTAAAATCTCCCATTTTGATTTGTCGCATGTTTTCAATTTCACCCTGTACCTATAGGGCACCTCTGACTAGCTGGTTTTAATTCACTTCTTTGTCATGGGAACACCATCACCCCTGGCTACATCACCTGACTCCTGTTGTCTTCAACAGGGCTCACTCAAGTTAGTAGGTAATATAAGAGGTATCATATTACCCTGTAATTGGGTTGTGGAGGTCAGATAGGCAGTTGCTCCATGTAAAATACTGGTATTCAGCTGCATCTGGTTGGACTGGAAACAGATCCTAACATAGTTTTTTTTTTAGTTCTTTATTTATATAGGGACTTTTATGACCGCAATGCATATGGCAGTCCCATCGTACCCTAAATACATATAGCCACGGATCACATTTGGGCCATGAACCAGAACAGACTCTTCGCATCATCACCATTCGGTTGAGACAGAATATTATGGAATGTGCCCATATCAAGTTGGTTTAACTTCAAGACCCCAAACAGATCACTCCTATGAGACTCATATCAAATGCATTCCATCAATAAGTGATGTAAGTCTTCCACAACTCCACACTCATCCTAATATAGTTGGATAAGGCTAGGCAGATGATGACTCAAGTTATTAAGTCTACTTACAAGTTAACAAAACTCGTTTAATTTTGTGTTTTACTAATAATGCTAGAATGGTAAGATAAGTTCCTCTTTTTATAATTTTTAGTGCTTATGTTATTTTCTGTGACAGAAAATTAACAAGATTTGGTAAGTAAACTAAAATAATAATAATACTTGTGTGTTGTTTAGGTAGGTAGCTGATACTTAAATAAGTACCTAGTAAATATCTGATAACGCTAAGTTATGCTCAAGTAACATAAAACAAGTTTACGAAACTTCAGAACAAACACTACAAATGTGGCGTATATTGATAACAGTTAATATCTACACATGGAAATGAAAAAGTTAAAGACTTCAAGATGTTGGTCATTTGACGAAACAGATATTATCAACGTGTAATTAGTAAGTTGCTACTAAGTTAATACTCGCGTGAAAGTGGGCTAATATGACTTTCGCCGACTGGTAATTGATAAAATAAACTTTATGCCTACGATTACTGATAAATATTGAGTTAACTAAGTCAGTTCCTTTACAAAATAATACTTAATGCTTATTCTATTAGTAAATAACACCACATACCTTTTCTTAAGGATTTGTTCAGTTTTAGAAGAAGGGACCAGGATGTAATATTCTACGATTTAAAACACACATGTGCATTTCTCACGCATTGTAATATAAATGTTGTTGTTTAGATATATATTCCCACGGTTATCACTATTCACATCACACAAAAAGCTTAGAATATTTTGGTTAAGTTATTCTAAGTTTCAATCAAGTTCACGTCAAAAGTTCATTGATACTAGCGACATCTAGCGTATGGCACGCAGAGTACGGCAAAGCTCGTCGCTCGATCGATCGTAGTGGGTGCGTTCATTGGCGATGAATGCTAGGAATGCATCCAGTTTACCAGCGTTGCATTCTTTCATCCTTACACATACTTTTCGTTTAAAAGTTGTAAGTAACTTTTGTTTGTAAGAAAATGTTTTACGACTAGTTCTTGATCCGTCATATGACGTAGCCTTGGACGGTGGTCGGGTGACGCTGGCCTGCAATAATTATTACCGTTATGTTTAAAATTATTTACCTATAGAATTTATTAGTGTCGTGCGAATGTTTACAGCCCTATTCAAACTTTATGCCGGTTCGGAACATGAGGATAAAAAGTACTCTGATATGAGGCGAGTCGTTGCGTTAACAAATTCACGCGTCAGGGGGGCGAGGGGTTAGGTACTGCGCAGCAAGTAGCGCACTTCAGAGCCGCCATAAAGTTTGAATCGGACTGTACCTAATCTTACTTATTGCAATGAACGGTACATCCACCGAGTAATCTTAAAAAGGCTGGCAATGCGAAGTCCAATGAAGCTTCGTCCATAGCAAGTATTTGAATTAGCTGTATAGGGTTTGTGTTCATGGATGTCAAGTTGCATATTTTGCCCTGAAATGTTAGAAAGTAAAGATATAAATTGTTCCAAAGAGGTACAGACAAGCTACCTACTACAATCTGTCAAATTTCTTTAATAGATTTTCAACTTTATCGCTAAAGCATAGATTCAAAGTTGATTGGGGAAATTTGACAGTTTCGGGTAGGTAGCTTGATGTGTGTGGGCATCGGTACATAGGATTATGAGAGGAGGAAGGTGAGATGGAGGGAAGGACATCAACCTACCCGAAACTGTCAAATTTTCTCAATCAACTTTGAACCATACTTCAGTAATTTATCACCTTATCACTCACCAACACTGTCAAACTCACTATCTTTTTGACAGATTGTAGTAGCTTGATGTGTTGGCCTGGCGTCTGTACAAGAAAATTGAGGGGCAATTCTCATAATTTTAAGAACGTTCACAGTCTGATTTCAGTCTCAATCTGACAAATGTAATCTCCCAACATTTTTGACGTTGATTGTCGCTAAGATGAGACTGCGATTATAGGCCGACCGCTTAACTGAATCATTGCCTGAGGTAGCAGCGCGGTGCGGGAGGGGTGTGGTGATGTGCGAGAGCTCAGTGATTCGTCGACTTGTGACAAGACAACTATCACCTCTCCCGCACCGTGCAGCTACCTCAGGCAACGTCTCAGTTAAGCGGTCGGCCTATAGATTTTGAACGTTTTTAATTACGGGAATTGGCCTTTCGATGTAAATACCTCTGTCAAAGCGATAACTTCCGCTTCCTGGCGTTCAAGCGACTGAACTAATTCCTTGGTGACGCTAACAAACTTCTTGTTGACTTCTTTTACACATAGCTTATACGATCTTTTACCTCTGCCGTTGCATTTCTTTTCCACCGCCACCGTAGCTCTTGTAGCCTGTAAACGAATTATAACTTAGAAAACAGTACCTACTGTACAGTCAATCGCACATTAGCGCACTTTCACTATGAAAATCGCCCTTATTGTTACGTCATAAAGGCGCTGTCAAATAGTTACCACTGATAATATTTGTTTGTATCAAACGACAGCTTTTCCACTAGAACCAAAGAATAGATCTTTCGGCAGCTTGATGCACTATATACTCAATGATTTTGTAAAAATCAACATTAGGTTCTGCTTAGCCAACAGCAAACACCAGTCTGCGGAGCAAAAAGTTTTAAGTTTAAGCGACCAACCTCTTTTATATCTTTAAGTAAGAGCAGTGTCTTCTCATGGTAACCGTTGAACATCTTCAGCAAGATCCTCTGTGTGAAGAGGACCAGGTCTCGCTGCGTCGGTATCACATAGGTCCCGATGCTCGAAGGCAACTCGTTCTCTGGGCATTTCATGTTGAATTGCTTCACATTTATTTTTGGTTTCCATTGCTTCGCTTTTGGTGTGGCCAGGTACTAGGTATTGAAAATTAAGATATTTTTAATTTCCGCCTCATTACATAAGTAGGTACATGTCATTTGCTGTGGAGGGTATCTAAAATGTCATCTATTCCTTGTAATAGTTTGTGGGAACATTGAAAAAAATGTTGAACATTACGTATGTTCAAATTTTTTGAAGTGAAACTTCTTTAGGCGCGCTTGACTTGGGGAGTAAACTGGCGAATGCGTTACGAAAACGTGTGATCGCGAGTAGGGAAGGTACGTAAAAAATAGCTGGAAATACCTGGTGTAAAAACCCGGTCCCGGTTGCATGAATATGCTAATGGGTTTTTACACCAGGTATTTGCTTCCAAGTACGCACACCAGGTACCGACTCAAAATACTTGCAAGACTATTAAGTATCTTATACGGCTACTCGCTCAAATACGTAGGTACTCAACCGCGTTAGTTTTCGCAAATGCGATCATGCTCCTTATCAGTAAGAGTCTACGGAACAGTTTCGTATGCAAGTAATTTTTACCGACTTCACAAAAAGGAGGAGGTACTATATTCGGCTGTTTGTATGTTTTTGAAGGAAAACTTCTTTACGCGCGCTTGACTTGGGGAGTAAACTGGCGAACGCGTTACGAAAAGTGTGATCGGGTGAGGTGAACGGGAGTTGAGTGGGGGATATAAGCAAGACAAAGCAGTGCGCGCGTACGTTTTCTTTTCTTTCTCTCTTCCTCTCATAGCCAAATACGTATTAAGTTTTTTTTCTTTTGCTTATATCTCGAAAATGGTGCGTCCTATCGCAAAAATAATGAAAATTTCGACCCCCTTTATGAAACCCATAAACTCCTAAAACTCAACATGTAGGTAATCATTTTTCATATTTTCCATACAAAAAGTGAAAAATTCCTTAAAAAACACGCCAAGGCCGCCCCCTCCGCGCCTGCGGCTCTAAAAAACAATACACGGGGTTAGGGCAAATAAGTACAGACGCCAGCACATCAACCTACTACAATCTGTCAGATTTCTTTAATAGATTTTCAACTTTATTACTAAAAAATAAGGTTCAAAATTGATTGGGAAAATTTGACAGTTTCGGGTAGGTTGACGTGCTGGCGTCTGTACCACGTGTCGACGAGTCGCGATTGTCAAATTCGATTTTTGTTGTGTCAAAATTATTTACGTGAAACTTCTTTACGCACACTTGACTTGGAGAGTAAGCTGGCGAACGCGTGACGTAAGCGTTACGAAAAGTGTGATCGGGCGAGTAGGGAAGGTACGTATTTACTCGACCAGGTTTTTGCTTCCAAGTACGCACACCAGGTACCGACTCAAAATACTTGCAAGACTATAAAGTACCATATACGGCTACTCGCTCAAATACGTAGATACTCAACCGCGTTAGTTTTCGCAAATGCGATCATGCTCCTTATCAGTAAGAGTCTACGGAACAATTTCGTATGCAAGTATTTTTTACTTTAATGGTTTGCAAGTATTTATTTGTAAACGCGATTTTGCTCCTTATTTATAGGAAGTCATTGATCAATTTCCTATGCAAGTAGTTTTACTTCCAACGGGGCTTTTGAATACGCGATTGTACTTCTTATCTGTATGAAGTTATGGATCAATTTTCTATGCAGATAGAAAATACTTGAAAGTATCTCGCTCCGTCGTGCCGCGACGCTCGAGTACGTAGGTACTCAAATAGTTCAACAACCGCGTTTGTTTTCGCAAATGCGATCATGCTCCTTATCAGTAAGAGCACAGAATACTTAATAGTACTACGTACAGAAAGGACACTCCCTTCTTCGCCCTCATATCAGATACCGCACCTCACCCCGCACTTCGAGGTATTCGTCGCCGACTCTTTATTTGCTGACACGAAAAGTTTTATTTGAGTTTTAATCACGATGGTTGGATATTGTGATGCTTTTCCGAATTCGTATTTACATAAACTGTTTGTAAGATTTCGCATTTTTAATAACATGCGATTTAATAACCGATTATTTACAGACAAGTCATTTAAACTAAACTATTTTAGTGTTTTTATTTCATTACGAACCCGACTATATAAATAAACAATTGAACTACATGGTCACTTCATAATAATGCACACGTTCGGGCAGTGCCGCCGCCGTCGTCGTTCGGTTCCTCGACACAAATTGCTTACCGCGCCATTTTTTTTAGGCTACTAGATTTCACGCACACATTTGCACGTATACAAACGTCATTTATTTATGTAGTAGTACTAGGTAATTATTTTGCGAGCGTTGTATGGAGTGTCCGAGGTGTGATAAGACTCTTACTACACCTCGGACACTCCATACAACTCCGTAAGAGTCTACGGAACAATTTCGTATGCAAGTATTTTTACTTTAATGGTTTGTAAAAGAATTTATTTGTAAACGTGATTGTGCTCCTTATTTATAGGAATTCACGGGTCAATTTCCTATGCAAGTACTTTTTACTTCCAACAGGGCTTTTGTTTGATTACGCGATTGTACTTCTTATTTGTATGAAGTTATAGATCAATTTTTGATGCAGATAGAAAATACTTGAAAGTATCTCGAGCCCTGGTTTTAGGGCCTGGTTTCTTAAGGTGGACGTACTTGGAAGCCCTGGTACTCGATTTTGCAAGTACGACCCATGTCTACGGGCTACGGGCGAGGCGAAGGGGAGTTGATTGGGGGATATAAGCAAGAGAAATCAGTGCGCGCGCACATTGTCTTTCTCTCTTCCTCTCATAGCCAAATACGTTTGAAGTTTCACTTCAGTCGTGTGGTCATAAGCACACTCGTTTTTTTTTTTACTTTAGGGGCTGACATGAAGAACTATTCAACTCAAAGACTCAATAAGTTTATCAGGTGACATTTGCATAATTTAGAAGGGGGGTTCTTGTTCAAAAAATCACTTAAGTAATCCTCCAACCACTGAGCCCGCGTCGTGGATTATGGGCATGTGGCCCACACCTCCTCTGACAGAGAGGAGGCCTGTGTCCCAGCCGTAGGTATGTTTTAGGCCGATTATGCCGGCGGGGTAATTGTGTAAGACACTAAAAGTAGAAACGGCTTTCATTTTGACAATTTAACAACATTCATTGCGTTGTTTACGTTGTTGAGCAGATAAATTTTTCGAACATTTGAATCAATGGATTAGCAATATCCTTCAAATGATCCAGATTGTGACAGATAATGTGTTACGCAATTAAGGTGGGTGCATAGGTTACTTACAAAATTATTATTGTCACTTGTAAAATTAATTTCTTGTCTTCCACGGGTGACTGTGGTGGGAGTTGTGGCCGTTGTGGGGGTTTCTTCATTAACGGTCGTTCTGACATGTTTCGTTTTCTCTATGGACAACCGCCGGGAATACCCGGCGCCTCCCATAGGATGCCACCACAACGTTTTCAAAGTAACTGGTGTAGGTCCAAACCCTTCGAAGACGTTGTAGTTGACGTAGCAGACACCGAGGACCAGGTTTGTTGAGAGTACAGCCAGATCTGTGGGTTAAAAATAATTTGCCGGTAAGGTACTTGATGTGTGTGTAATTAGAAGGTTTAGCAAATGAAAGAGCGTGTTCTCGGTTGAAGGTTTACTGAACGAGTGATGTTGTATACAGAGGTTGAGCTTGAGAGGACTTAGAATTAACTTACGAGCTACGTCATACATTGCCTAAGACTATAGATATTTAATATGCCTACGCGCTACAATAGTGTGAACTTGTGAGGAGATTCTCCACTTTTACTGATGCAGCCAGCTCGGGGACAGAAGGCATTCGCAAACAAGACAGAACTAAATTATTTTTAATATTCGATAAAGAATTAATAATAACCCACACAAATATTTATTCCCGAACATTGTGAAATATTTATAAACAAATTTTATCTCACTAAGAAAAAACGCAACAACTTCGCTCACTTATGAAAGCAATATTGCACAATGGTTTTCGGCACGTTATGTTCGACGTAAGCCCAGCGGTCAATGGTTAGGGGGCGTCTATTAATTACGTGAGGTGATTTCGGCGATTTTTGTGGACCCTTTTCCTCTCTTAGTGAGATATTGTGTGGCTCGAGCCCCTCTTCCCCTCTCTCTAATCTCACGTGAGATTGTTCAAAAATAATTCAAAATGCGTATTTTCAGTGTAAAAATAATTGTTAGATAAACGTTTTGCTCAATTCAACCCAGTTTTCTCGCAATTTTAACTGTTTTTTGCAGAAAAAAAATTAAGTGATACTTGCCAAGACCTCTCCCCCACGTGAGATTGGGTGAGAATCGAATCGGCTTGACCCCCTTCCTCTCTAAACGCTTCACGTAATTAATGGATAACCCCTTAGTTTACTGTTTTGGGTAGTATGTACCTAACTGTAAATTTATCGCACCATGTTTATAGAATACCGATGACTTAGCTAGCTTCGATAATGTTAACGGCCGATTGTGTTTTGTCTTGATATTGCATTTGGGGCTGCGTTCAAGTAGCGGAAGTTGGAGAAAACACAAGGCTGAAATGGGAGTAGGCTGGCTAGGTCACACAAATGCACCCGAAATGCTAGACAAGGATCGTCACTCACTGGAGTGGACGCCTGAGAAGGTGGTGTGACGATCTGGTCATGTTTGGGCTAACATATAGGCAGATATAGCACAAAATAGAGAGGATTGAAAGGAAAAAAGGATGAAACAAGAAAGTACCTACCTTCCTGTGGTCGCATGCTACCATAGCTTATAATATTATGTTAGTACAGCGGCATGTGACCACGGGAAGGTACTTTCTTGTTTCATACTTTCATCCTTCTCAGTTAAGTAGTCAGCGGACGATAAAGACGCTTACGATGCTTACCTCATTCACATGAGTAGACAAACGGAACCTGTGAACGGAACAGAGGCAAGAACGTGAAAAATTGTTACCTATTTTGGTAGGGTTGTCACAATAGGTTAAGACAAAAAACAAAACATTTGTTAAATAGTTTTGTTATTCAGTATGATTTACAAATTACTTACTCTAATAATTTTCTTTTTATAATTTTTGTTTTTTAATCATTTATTATTTCTTTTAATGGTGTGGTAAATGCTTTGAGCTGAAACAAAAATAAAATGGAAATGCGAACCGAACACTATTATACAAAAGACATAGGTAGACCTATATTTTAAAGATTATATACCTATTTTTTAAATATTTATTTAATTTCAAGACCTACTAGTAGCGAGAAATAAGTACGATGTAGGTATTAATAATAAGTTTCGATTAAAAATGCTTTTTAAACTCGTATCCAAACTTTCATGATCATGCTATTATGGCCGTTGAGGAGTTCCCTCGTGAGAAGACCTGTCTGCAGCAGCAGTCTATGGTGAAGACCATGTTTAGCAAGCAAAATTAAATTTAAATAAAAAGTTTCACTTTCAAGTCCATGATACTAACCGTTAAAGAGTTCCCTCGTAAGGAGACAATGCTGGCTGCAGCAGCAGTTCATGATAAATATCGTGTCGAATTATCAAAATTCATCTATCATAAAAATTTCATGATCCTGCTACTAACCGTTGAAGAGTTCCCTAGTGAGGAGATAATCCTGGGTGCAGCGTCAGGTTAATCAGAAATCAGAAATCATTTATTTTGCGCAGAATCTGGGTATACAAAATAAGATGTCGATATTTTAATAAATAATAGTTCCAACACACTCTACCTTACGGCATGCAAAAGTACAATAAACTTACATCTATTCGAGCATAATAAAATTTAAAATAAAAAAAGATAAAAAAAAATTACATGTCTTTGGATCATAACAATAATTAACACAAATTACTAACACAAAAAAAAAAGAAAACAACAATCAATCACATAAATTATTAAATCTTAGATTATATCGATTAAAATAGAATAAAATATCATTAATTAATAAGTATAACATTATAATCCTTTATCATTCAAAAAATCTTGTATAGAATAGTAACATTTATCCAAAAGTAAGGATGTTAGCCTCTTTTTAAATATACCTAATGGTTCTTCTTTATATGCATGAGGTATTTTATTATAAATGACTGGCCCCATTGATAAAAAGCTTTTTCTTAATAACGCAGTTTTGTACCTACCTGTGAACATTAGATTTTTATATTGCGATCTAACAGATCCCGGCCGTGTTCTAATATCGTCTATTCGGGTAAAAAGGTGTAAATTTGTTCTAACAAACAGTGCAACCTCTAATATGTATAAGGACGGAAAGGTGAGTAATTTTAGAGACTTGAACACAGGTACACAACTGTCGGTATTTTTAAGATTAGTCATTGATCTTATGCAACGCTTCTGAGCCTTGAATATCCTCTCCCTCTCAGTACAGTTACCCCAGAATATAACTCCAAATCTCAAAACTGATGCAACCAGACCATGATAAGCTTCCTGTACGGTGCGAGTGTTTACTTTTTTTGCTAGATTATAAAGTACGTACGATGACTTGCTTAGCCTCTTGCAAACTTCCTCTGAATGAGGTTTCCAAGTCAGTTTGTTATCAATTAGAATGCCAAGGAATTTTGTAACATTTGTCGAGTCTACTATTTGTCCATTGAATTCAGCATCATTATTTACAGTACCTAAGCGCTGATGAAAATGCATGATTTTTGTTTTTAGAATATTTATTATTAAATTATTTTTATTAAGCCAATTTATTATGTTTTTTAATGTAATATTAATGTCAGTGGGGTAGTTTTTTATATTACCGCATTTTACTATTGCCGTACTGTCGTCTGCAAACAAAACCATAGGTTGTTGGATATGGCGAGGCAAGTCATTAATATATAACAGAAACAATAAAGGCCCAAGTACGCTGCCTTGGGGAACGCCATATTTTATTAATCTGTAGCCGGATAGATATTTATGTTCTAGTTTAGTTTTCACACTTATCCTTGATATTTCTGTACATTGCATTCGATTAGTAAGGTACGACCTGATTAGATTTAAGACGTTGCCTCTAATGCCGTACTTGTAAAGTTTGATCAAAAGCGCGTCATGGTTTACATAATCGAATGCTTTCGTCATATCAGTATATATGGCGCATACAGGCATTCTATGGTCTACACTTGGCATTACGTTATTCAGTAAATCGTATATTGCCATATTAATATTTTTGTTTTTCCTGAATCCCTTTTGTTCCTCACATAAGATTTTATTTTTTGTTAAGAAATTATAAACTGACTCGTATATAATTTTTTCAAACACCTTGGAAAACACTGGAATAAGGGCCACTGGCCTATAGTTAGCCAGGTCTTCTTTGCTATTTTTTTTATGGAGTGGTTTTATAATTACTTTTTTAAGACTATTGGGGAAGGTACCTGAACTTATACTTGCATTCATAATGTGACTTAGAGGTCCAGCAATTATATCAGACACTGACGTTGTTACTCCATCATAGCCATGACTTTTTCTGTTTTTAAGTGTTCTTATTGCTCTAGCTACCTCCTGTGGAATAACTGGCGGCATAAACATTGAGTTCGGGTTATTTGCTATACTAATGTTATTGTCTAATTCTGGTTTTCCGTTTGATACGTCTTGTACTTGGTCTACAAAGTAGTTATTAAAAGATTCAGCAATTTCCTGAGGGTCTTTAATAATAGAATTCTGTCTGTTTATTTGTAAAATAGGATCTTTAATGAATTTAGTGTTATTAATAATTTGCCATGCTGCTTTGTTCTTGTTCTCAGAATTATTTATAATATAGTTATTTTGAGCTTTTTGGGTGAGTCTAATGATTTTTTTTAGTTTCTGTGCATAAGTTTTAATTTATTCTTGCATTTTTTTTATATCTTATTCTTGCATTATCACCGAAGTTACGCAGGTATACAAAATTTCAGCTCAATCAGACATCGGGAAGTGGTTCAAACTTTACTTGCAATATTTAAACTTAAGGCGAATGGGTAGTAGTAGCCCGCGAAATTCAATTTTTCTTACGTTTTTTGCAATTTTCAGGTCAGTGTCAGGTTTTATCTTGATGAAAATTTGATTCGCGACTATAACAGGTACGTATTCACAGAATTATAATCATCAGAATCATTAATACATCTTTCTAAGTTAGATTTCTACCATCAACACTTTTCCATACGAGATTTGTTCTTAACGGTAGAAATCTAACTTAGAAAGATGTATTAATGATTCTAATGATTATAATTCTGTGAATACGTACCTGTTATAGTCGCGAATCAAATTTTCATCAAGATAAAACCTGACACTGACCTGAAAATTGCAAAAAACGTAAGAAAAGTTGAATTTCGCGGGCTACTACTACCCATTCACCTTAACACACATACCAACCCATCCACCGTACCTACAAATACCTATATAGTAAAAACTTGTAATAATAATAAAAAGGTAAAAACACACCGTGCACAACCGTCTTCTTATCAAAAAGGTACTTACTTGAAAAAGAAGTAATCTTTACTTACCTATTGTACTCCTTGGGATAGTTGCAGTATGATATATCTTTATTTTTTCTAGTATTATTCACACACACAGTACAATAAACCACCATTATTAACAATAATATACCACGTTTTTACATTAAAATATTCAAACTTGGAACTAACAAAACAAACAACGTGCGTCGCACTGACCCTGAGATTGTCAACTAGCTGTGCCAGCGTAAACCGGTTTTTTCCAGTCTCGCCGCGTACGTGACAAGCGGCCAGTGGTCACGCACACATGCCCCGTGTGCTTGTAGTAGTGCAACCGATTCGCGCGTCTGTTCCGTTTGTCTAATCATGTGCCTCATTTGTCCAATTACGACAAGTACCTAGTTTAGAAATTATGAGGGAACAGAGCCCTGATTCACAACCATACGACAGGCTATCGTATCGAAAACCTGACATTTCGATAACCTGATTTGACTTGCCCTCAACAGCAAATAGCTGTTGGAAGAATAGCGGGCGTCTATTTGATTTAAACTGACAAAATTTTCGGGTTTTGGACTTGTGAACAGCGTTTAGAAGACTCCTACGATAACAATGATTAATGTTCGATACGATACGGTACGGTACGGTAGCGAAATTATCGTACATCCGAATACTGTTTGGGTATTCAGATGGAAGTTTCAGGAACAAGTTTTAAAGAGTAATAGAAAATAAAAATGCTTGTAATAATTATAATCTATGTTTATTATTAGACCATTCTCCTCAGGAGTTCGTTGATCTTGTCCTCACGGTTTCCGAAGTCACCTCCGTCGACGTAGTGGATGGTCTTCTTGCGCCAACCTCCGGTGGGGTTGTTAAGCTTGAATGGCCAGAGGAAGTTGCTGGCGTACTGTGGAAAACAATAGAACTATTTAAAATAATGAATGGTGAATTACATTACTCCAGTATTACTCACATACCTACTTCAAAAACGGGGGAATGGATTTTGTAATCTGTAATATCATTTATCAACTTTGCAGATAAATATCTTCAATTTTACCAGTTACGAGAAATGAAGCATTGCGAGGGCAGGTTAAATAAAAATAGTATGAGGTGATAAATGTCAGTTATAGAAAAAAAAACGCGTTTGTCGAGTCTCAGTCACATCTACCTGTGTGATAGCTTCTTTCTAAAGGCCAGTCACTGTACGTTTGAAGAACTATACGAGTCTCACCTTGAACTTCTCTCCGACGCTGAAGATCTCGTGGATGAGGTCCTCCACACAGATGATGTTCTGTTTACCGAGCTTCTGCTCGACGATTGTGTTGGACGCGATCGGCACGCGCTGTCCGTTGACCTTGGCGAAACCGCGCTTGTATACCAGCTGTAGAATAGTGAATTGGTTAGTTATTGGAAGTAATGAAAAATACGATATAAGTATGTCCTTTTTAGGGAAAAGCAGTGAATGGTTCAGATGGAGACTATATTTTATCCAACTATGGCAAAGCAAAAAGGAGGGTTATGATTTTCTGAAATACAATCTCCCAGTTGTAGGAATGCTAAGCCAGCTGTACGCTTTCAGCTGAGATATCGTTGATGATCACCCAAAGCTATTCACTCAAATAGGGACTCACGAGTATTTACCTCTGCAACCTGTCTATAATATGGAAGCATACAAGGAATTTTAAGTTAGATCCCAAAAGTGTGATCTTAGAATATGACATGGTAAGGAGACTGTGTACCATGTCATATAAGGGCAACAAAAAGAAGTGCTTTGCAGTTCTGAGTGGCAGTCAATTTAGTTTCGACTTTATTTTAAAAAGCACAAAGTTGATGTTTGCTTGGCACCAAAACGCACTGTTCTGCAGCAGCTCTAAATTGAATAAGCTGTAAATATTTAATTGAAAGTTATCTTAAATACTAACCTCCCTAACGCTCTTAAGGTTGGGGTATCCCCACGCGATGTAGGGCTCGGCGATACGCAGCATGTTGACGGTGGCCTTGTTCAGACGGATGAACACACCGTTGTTGATCTGGCGCAGTCTGAACAACTGCAGGACTTTGCGTACCTGTGGGACAAGAGCATCAATGAGTCAGTGTTGAAATGTTTGTGGAAGAGATACATCATGAGGTAGGATTTATCCTTCATCAACAAACTTTTAAGTACAGACGCCAGCACATCAAGTTAATTGAAACTGTCAAATTTTCCCAATCAACATTGAACTTTATGTTTTGGCGATAAAGTTGAAAATCTATTGAAGAAATTTGACAGATTGTAGTAGCTCGATGTGCTAGCGTCTGTACATAAATTCAATTCAATTTATCAATTCTTATTATAAGAATTGAAATACATTTCAATGCTTCATTTTCCCACCTAAAAATAAAACATTCTAGCCTTAGTACATTTTCTGTAGTCTCACATGGCTCTACAGAAAGGCGCGTCTCATGATGCTGTAACTCAAGAAGTAATTGCAGTGTCTCATAGTCACAATGGTGACCTTAAAATCAAACAACCTACATTCTGCTAAACAAAAAACTATGATAAACAAATATTTACCTTGGGTGAAACCTGGTTGATACCACGGATACGGATGACGAAAGCGAGTTTCGCTTCTCCGGGAACGTAGTAGTTGCCGCGGTTGCGCGCCTGCAATACAAACACATGGTACACATGATTCATGTCAACAAACATTTTCTGATCACATGACCAAGTCTCTGATCAGAAAAATGGTAAAAAAAATCTGTTGTGATTGAAGAAAAAAACTAAAAACCACTAATTCGTTTATTTTGTGATTATGGCACATTGAATTATAGCACAATGGAATTCGGTAGTTTATATTTTCTGCAAACCTTCATTGCATGGATTTTTTACAACCTATTTTTTACCTGGTTTTTTTCAAACTGCTGACAAAGGTCTCGCCCATATCTTTCCATATTGCATGACACTAAACTATAATAATAGTTATAAATGCTCACCTGTCGGGCTAGCCTGATCTCATCTCGCTCCCTGATGCGGTATTCCTTTACATACTGTTCGGCCCTCTTGAAGATTTCCTTACGCTTCTTGACGGCCACTGAACGCCTCTTGAGGGTGACCTGTTAGAAAGTTCATTTATATATTAGTTTGTGTGTTTTTAAATAGTTTTTGTGTGGATGATGTGTTTCATCAGTTATGAAATTTGACAGCATCTTAGTCAGATGAACTATGCCTTAAGTGTTGGGATCATCATTTACAGTATTTGGGAAAATATGAAGATACTAAAATAAAAATATCAAGTATTTAATTTTATTATAAATTGGGTTTCTTTGTCAAAACTTGAATAATGAGGAATTAACATAATAAAGGCATTTTTAACACTTTCGCGGACAGAACGCAACTGTACGTCATGATTTGAGATTTTGATACGGCACAACGTATGATGACGTTCAAAAACAAAATATTATTTACGGCAGGACGTTGATGCCCGTTGAATTTTAAAGCAAAAATTCGGTATATTGTACCTTGTGTCACAACATATCGAAAACTCAAAACTTTACCGTCACGTGAAAATTATTTTTAACCGTTTTAAAAATGTGCTGTTGATAATGTGCAGCGACACTACACAGATAGGCACAACGTGATTATACGTCCCTCGCGCCTCTCGCGTCCCTATACTCAGTGCGGCAGTGTCACGGTAGCGAGGTTTGCGCGTTCCATCAGCGCGGGATTGGCGAATCGTAATATTTTCAGACAAATAAACATCGTAAGTATTTAGATTATGCTATTATCTTATTATCACTAGTTTGTAAACTAATTCAATTATAACTCTATTGTATGAAAATTGTATGTCATGAGTTATTTTGTTTGTTTTAGATGGATAAGCGCAAGAGAAATCTGATGAGAATTTTTGAAGATTCCGATGACTCAACCGAGGTGGACCCATTCCAGGATCTGCTGAGGAGTTTGTTGCGCCACTTTTTCTCCCTAGTGGTGAAGGGCGGCGTTTTGGGGGACTGTCTTATGTAATTTTGACATTCAAAAAGTGCTGATTCTCAGCCTAATTTGAATAAATGACTTATGATTTTGATGTTTTTTTTATCGTGATGGCTACTATGGACATGACTAAGATTTTAACCCTCAAGGATATCTCCTTCTCGACCAGATGTATCCATCTGGTAGTTTTCTCGTATTTGTTACTGCCAGAAATCGTCAAAAACCTCTGCTAAAGTACATTCAAACGATGACGTGATAAGACGTTTCTGTCATATTGTCTTTTAAACATCTAATATCATACAACACAACGTATTTAAACGTCAAATATATTTGTATGGCAATTTGTTGTGTCATTCTAGAACACGATTTAAATTGAGACTGTCCGCGAAAGTGTTAATGAGATGAAAAAGTTATTTAATTCAATTTTTGTTGTGTCACAGTCACAACACAAATTCTGAACGGTTTTGATAAAAAAAAATGTGTTATCAAAATGCAAAAAGGGTTAGTAAAAATGTATTTTTTTTTTTATGTTGCTAATCATGACTACTGTAACATTGCGTGTGTCTATCCAATAAAACTTCCTGTCCTTTAAAAAAATCAATTTTCCTGAAATACATATTAAAGTTGATAGGTTATGTTTGTGTACCTGTAGGCGGCGGGTGCGGAGTGCATCCCTCCTCTTGCGGTGCTTGAGCACTGACTCTGGGACGGCGGGCAGCTTCTTGCTGTCCTCCTTGCCCTTTACTGGCTTCTTCTCGGCCGCAGCCTTCTTCTCAGTAGTTGCAACCATCGTGCTGAAATTTTATTACAGCTTATTAGAGAACGGACAGATATTAATATTGGCACAGGGTCACTGTAAATATTTTTCATATTGCTCATTTGACAAATATTTTAGTGCATTAGCACTAAAGCTGATAGAACAGATGGGTAGGAAGAAGAATGCCTCAGCAATAAGAAGATAAATGTTGAAATAAAAATGCAAGTTCTTTATGAGAATTGTGTGATGGTTGTTTCACTACATTGAATCAACACAACTAAGTGAGCAATACAAATTGACATTGCCTCATTGTTTTACTGTAAGTAGTTGTCACTGCAATCTTAAAGAAGAAGAAAGATTATGAAGAATATTTACATGCTAACATGTTACAAAGAGATAGCACTAAAAGTTAGAATCGTCAATATTCTTTCATATTATAAAGAAGAAACGCCTAAAAATGTCGATGAAGGAGCCAGTATTCCCATTTGGAAAACAAATAGGGATTGATTTTGAACAGTTTCGATTCTGTACTGTACCACACTTGTTTGTCGAAGAGGTTAGGTCGTGTTGTACGAATTTACGATTTTCGTGTCAATAATATAAAAAACACGTGTTATTTGAACAAATTAATTACGCTACAGTGTTATTTATTCATTTTCATCCCACAAAAGCTTGCATTCAGGCAAAAAACAAGGATCGTTGGTGTGGCGGCATGTCACCATCCTACCCATCAAGTTTATCAACACTTTTCACAAAATTCACAAAACATTTTACTCTACTGACACTGTAATTGTATTCCTTATAAAATTACGAACTATTTTAACACCTAAATACTAATAAATATATTATTTTTTAACAACCTGCGGGGCAAAACTCCACGCGGCACGTGTGTCAAATTATCAAAAGAAAGACAGAATACAGACTTCCGCCAGTCGCCATTTTATTCAGTTTTTTCGTATAGTAACACTGAGAGCTGTTCATTTCAATGTCAAAGTTATCAGAAACCCTGACAGCCTGTACAGCAGCTGGATTTCTTTCATATTATTCTTTTTAGTAAAAGTCCAATATAAACTTTATTAATAATATTAGAAACACCTATTGTTCTTATAGTAAAAATAGTAAGTAACAAAATTAAATCAAGTCGAGAGTGATGTGGTCATTGACATAGAAAAGTATCTCAATGGATGTGGTATATAGAGTTACCATTACTGAAAACGTTGCAAGTACGCCATCACTTTGTTGGTTGGTTGGAAAAAGAAAAATTCTATTTTTTATTAATGCATGCAAAACCGATGTCGACCATTCTGCCAATGTGGAATAATGTGTGGAGTAAATTAAAAAATCAACGACCACAGACGATAAAACTCTTCAATGATACAGTTGTTATTTTTAGGTTTGACAAACGGTCTCACGGTATAATTTTCTTTGCACAGGTTTTCTTGGTAACTTCCGGTGGCGCATATTTTTGAAATTATATTGAACTAACGTTTCCATAGTTACAAAAAAAATTACTCTGTGGTTACAAAGAAAAAGAGAATACGCGTGAGTGGTTTTACACTCAACACATTCTAATATTATTGAAAAAAATAATTACTTATTAGTCAATATGGTTGAAAAAGATCCTCAACTTAGCGCCCTAGAGATAGGAGAGCTAGATTTATTTATCGACAGCATGGCACCATCCAGTATTGAATCCATTGGTCTTCAGGGGTAAGTCCTTAGGGTTTAAGAAATTCGTCTCGCTCGGCAGATGTCGAATTAAAATCATGATCTTTATAGATGGGTAGATTGGCACATAAGATTACAAAAAATAAACCAACAAGCAGTCTTGGAAGCTTCTTCGATGCAAGAGGAACTCACGAAAGAAACTCTTATTTCCTCTGGAAAGGTAAATTTACCCTATTTAATTATTATGAGTAGGTAGTTTTAGGCCAGCCGTATACGTTTTTTTTTATTATTATTTTATCGTTTATACAAGAGAATATAGGATTATTCATATTAATAGCAACCAAAAACTACTAAGGTCCGTAATCAGGAAACCGGACGTATGCGGCCAGCCTTAGGAATAAGTTCGACAGGAGCGGCCGAGATCATGGCAGTCATGTTTTTTACCGACTTCATCGACGATTCATCACACAATTATGACAATCTATTAGGGCTTCCAAACAAATATACAAAATTTTATAGATGTATGTTGTATTTGTCCACGCATTTTTCCGCAACCCTATTGATCGGATCGTGACCATTTTTTCTTTATTAGCTTACATTTACTTCAACTTAGGGAACAGTGCAAGTTTCATCAAAATCGATTCAGTAATTTACAAGATATGGACTAATACCTACGTGTAAGTAGGACGGCCTGTCATGGCTTATTGATACGAGCTATTCTAGGGAAAACATCTCAAAACCTTGGTCAAATTCTAGTGTAATATTTACAACAAAACTATTACTAAGACGACCCACTGACCAAACAAATTAATATTCCAGTTTTTACTTAAAACTGAAAATTACGAAATAAAAAGAAGTCGCTTTATTATTATTATTTTTTTTATTAAAGAAGGTAGGTAGGTAGGTAGGGTGGACGTACCAGTCCCAAACCAGTCGCCTGTAGTTGACCATTTGCGGAAAAAAGTCAACATTTTAAGAATACGCTCCATTATCTATAGGTTTTTAAAATCTGGGCTACCTTATTACATCTTTGAGAATCTACTACTGTGAATTTCAGGTGAATTAATAAAAAACTATAGCTTTCTTTTTAATTTTTGTCGCTACGTGTCTTGTTCACTCGCCGTTCGGCCGCCATTGCTATAAGGAGCGCTCAATGAAAGGTAAAGTTCAATCCATTTAAAATGTAGTATTTTTTAAGTAAATTGTAAATGTTTTGTGAAATATATTTAATATATTTATCAGTGTAATGATTGCAGATATAAATTTGAACAAATTTTTTGTTTTTAATAGGTTTCTGAGACTGGTTAACTACTGGAACGCATGTTGTATAGGTTGCCTATAGTTGACCATATGGTTTACTACTGGTTATTTCTTAAACTTGCGTTTTTTTTTCATTATTATTGATCTTTCAACAATTCCCTTTGATTATATTGATGAACAATACAAAATTGACGATTTTAATTAACATATTCCAGTAGTTGACCAGTGGTTTGGGATAGGTACATTCATAGTGTTCGTGGAGTTGACCAGACATTGTATGTTTTAGGCGTCCTGCTAAAATTGACTTCATTTTTTTTTCAATATACTTATTCAGGGTGTAAAGAGTGAACCTTTCATGTTTACCTTTTCTATGTACGATTTTATTTTAGAATACTTACTTAACTTCAAATAATGATTACTTACTTTGTTTTAGCCACGAAATGCCACCCAAGAAAAAAAAATCAAATATAACCAAGAAGATGTAAAAAAGCAATGGAAGAAATTCAAGTGACTGGAAAAATTTGGCAAAGCTGTTGGATTCTAATTGACCAAATTTCTTTAATAGATTTTCAACTTTATTGCTAAAGCATAAGGTTCAAAGTTGACTGGGAAAATTTGACACTTTTGGGTAGCTTGATGTGCTGGCATCTGTACAAAAGTTAGATCTCAATAAACGTTGATTTTAAAATTTAATAAATGGCCTTTTATTTTATTCATGTATAAGTCAATACGTTGGTCAATTACTGGCTCAATCTTGGTCAATAACCGGGTATATGTTGGTCCAACTAAGGAACAGTCCAACTTTTAGGATTTAACTCAAAATTACAGCAATTCCTCAATACTTATGCTGCAATGATTTTTAATCCTCATTTTGTCTTTAAGCAAACTTTAAAAATAACATAGAACTAAGGTCTTCCGTCAAAATCTGTTAAAATGACAGTTAATTAAAGTCAAAATATCTTCTTAACTGGTTTGGGATTGGTACGTTCACCCTACTTAAAAAAAAAATCGACTTCAAAAATAAATTACCTAACTCAAAATTATGAAATAACTTTAATTTCGGAAATTGGTGAAGTTATTTTATAATTTTGAGTTAATTTCTTTTTGAAGTCGATTTAATTTTTTTTAATTACTTTTTTATGTTGATTGATACTCGTGTCAACTCGCGTAACTGGCGCGGCGGCGTAACTACTAACTACTCGGAAATCCAGATGTATCTAGATTTCCGCCAAAGTTCCAAGTGCCTGGTGTAAGGCACCTTGGAACTTCCAATACCTACTTATTACGCGCGTAAAACGCCTTATATAATAATCGCTTCTGCCCGCGACTTCGTCCGCGTGAATTTTCTTGCTCCCCGATCCATCGCGCCCGCGCTATTACTTCGTTTTCGTTTAGTTTTTCTGCCTTTTTTGTTTGCCCGGCTCCTAAGGGTCTTAGCGTGATGGTTAATAACCTCTCACCCATAGCCTTCCTCAAGAAATAGGCTATCAAATGCAAAAATATTTTTTCAAATCGGACTAGTAGTTCCAGAGTAGCGCGATCAAACAAACTCTTCAGTTTTATTATTAATTTAAATATACCTAGGTTAGGACCGTATAACTTATCCTCTATCGATAATATTATTACAGCTTCCCGTATTGGTTTACGAAGCCATATGCATCCAAGTATGGCGCATAAAGATATATCCAAAAATAATTCAATTAGAGCCTGCGCCTGAGAACACTTTTGGCGTTTACATGGTGGTAAGTCGTTTTTTCTTTAGTAAAAACTTTTTTATTGAAGAACTCTTTTTATAAATAATCTGATTTTTCTTTTCGTATGTTACTGCTTCGTTGGGCTCGTGATCGCAAGCGCTAATACCGCTGAGCATAAGATCCCACGGCGGGTTTAATTCCAGCTTGGATTGGATCTATGGTTATAGAGATTTCCAATTCCATCAGTTATTTCTCAGTAGCATCCCGAAGTCTGGATTTGGCAATAGATTCACACCCTTATAACATTGGGACTTCAACATTTTCCAAAAAATTTAAATGATTCTTGTTGCCTCTTCCAAAAGGTATGGAGAAGTATGAGCTATAGAAGCTCCACCGTTATTCCTTTAAAATGTTTTATAATAGTTTTGTATAGGTACATTAAGTAATTATATAATTTTAGGTGAAGACGATGAATCTAGAATAAATTTACTATACCTACCTATTACCACAATAGGTAAAAAGAATGAATAATAAAGCAACCACCTTTGCCTAACTCTTCGGCCATAGCAGGAGTGGTGTTATGTGATGTGCTTTCTGTTTTTTTCTAATGTACAGACTGGCAGCATATCAAGCTACCTACTACTATCTGTCAAATTTCTTTAAGATCAAAGTTGATTGGGAAAATTTGACAGTTTCGGGAAGCTTGATGTGCTGGCGTCTGTACATCTATTTCCTTTTAGTTGTACCACGAGGCAGCGGCCGTGGGGTTGCTCGAGACTGTGTTGTTTCACGAGGACGGTGCGCAGTGCATTCTCGAAGTGGTGGTGGACTTGTTGAACTATGCTGTCGATCAACTTACTGCACTGTTGGCCCTCATCAAGTTAGTTTAAAATCGTAACGTTTCGAAGCACACTATGAAGGATGGCAGGGATATCGATAGATAGACAGACAGATAGTAAAACGCGTTCCAAATGTATGGAACAGCAATTGTTTTTTTTTTTTAATAACCAACGAAAAATTTCAACACCTAGTGGAGTTCAGAATCATATTATACTAAATCCATAGTACCTAATAACAGGCTGCCGGTCCGTCGATGTGTCTTGCCACCCCTATATAATGTGATTCGAAGCGTTACGATTTCAACGTGGGGAATGTTACCTAAGTAGGTACATATTCCATTTTTTTTTGGTTGAATAAATATATAATTATGTTCTTATATAGAATATTGCGCTTCCTTTCACCGGATGTGCGGTGCCCATAAATCTCGAAGATTTTGTTCTTCGTAAGGTAAATACCTAGAAGATTTATTAAGAGCAGTGGTGACCTAGTGGGTATATAACGGCCCGATTTACCCAGTTGCGTAGGTCGTGGTTTCGAACTAGCTTCAACTTTCTGACTAACTGACCGATTATTTGACAATGACAATTCAAAAGTGCCTGCAAATGGTTTAATTGAAATAAATACTTTCGAGTTTGAACTCAGGCAGGCTCGCTTTACTTCGTAATTCATTTCATCACCACTGCTCTCAAAAACGGTAAAGGATAAACACCTCTAAAATTCATCACGACAGAGGTCCCCAGGCCTCTCTCGGCGACTAAATGTACAGACGCCAGCATATCAACCTACTACAATCTGTCAAATTTCTTTAATAGATTTTCAACTTTAATACTAAATTATAAGGTTCAAAGTTGATTGGGAAAATCTGACAGTTTCGGGTAGGTTGATGTGCTTGCACCTAGTAAAAACTAATTTCAAGTTTTTGTCTCAGCACCGACTACCTGAAACCCATTACCGCGAAGGAGCTTGAATGTGAGACAGCCATCGAGGAGTTAAACAGACAGAAGCGCGATCTTCAATTTGACATCAGCATGAGATGCATTTCCATCGTACGGTGAGATATTAATACTTTTATTTTAGAATTTAAACGAATTCTTCCAAAGTTACTTCTGTCCCAACCCGTCTTGAGCAAGCGTGGTGAACTGGTGGCCAATGCTCGTTCCTTCTCTGCATGAGAGGCGGCCTGTGCCCTGCACAATAATAGGCTGGTATTATATTATTATAATCTCTTCTCAAGTTTTTTGTTAATTTTAGTTACGTAGCAGAACACATGGAAATAGGCGGCGCAGGGGCATCAATCTCTACGAACCTCTATAAGACGCACGATGTACCGTCTCTACTCACGCATCTGCTTATGCACGAACCGTGGATGAAGAGAAACGACAAAGATGAACTGCAGATCTTTAACTGTAAGGGCGCATAACAAAGATAAATTAATTTGTAAAAACATAAGTAAGTAGATAAGCGTAGGAGTACAAATTGTTTTATGTTTGTAAAGTATAGGGCGGTACCTAACACCACAACGTTAGACATCATCACAGTCAGCCGCCGACAGTGATGATAACTAACTTTAGGGAAGTTATAGTCCGCGCGGAACTAGTTGGCCGCGCCACACGCGCCTTAGGTATGTGAGCGGTGGGACGCGACGGAAGGGCGGGGGCGCGGGCGCTTTACTCAGTAGTCAGTACGTGCGTTGCGAACCGCCGCCTCACCTCAGCGGCCAACTAGTTCCGCGCGGACTATAACATACACTTCCGACTTCGCAGTACTACCTATTACTGTAAGTATATTCTGTGACTTCGCCAATCGAAGTCGGATCGGAAGTGTGTGTGTGCGTGAGCCGGATGATACTGCAATGAGAGCTCCTGCGCTTACACGCACATTCACAGCGTGTTTGTACACTTAGTTAACACAAGTAAAGCCCGTGTCGCTTCGTGAGATAAAAATACTGCACTTCAAAATGTATGAAACTGCCGACTGCGTCTTATATATAGGTACTTAGTATCTCCAAACGTTTTTGAATTTCCCCAATGTCTTAATATAAAAGAGTTCTATTGACATGCAGTTGGTCGCTGGAACAAGCCGAGTGCTGAAGACTTGTCTCAAATGCATCGCACTGAGGTGCAACTGTGGCTGTGTTTGCGACAGCTGTTGTTGGAGCCGCGCCTCGCACACTACTACACCATCGATGAATGTCGTCGCAACGCTTTCTGTAGGGTAAGTCGAAGTTCTGACAAAATGTTCGAAAAATTTGTCTGGTCAACAACGTAAATAACGCAATGAAGGAATCCTTGATAATTTAACCTTTTAACCGCCTACGTCGGATTAATCCGACAAATATTTTCGTGCCCATTCCGCCAGAGTCGTACATATACGGCCAAATAACACATCTCGTTTAATCTGTATTATTATTATATCATCACAGCTCGTTTCATCGGTATTTATTTTATGTTTTTTTTTTTTTTCGGGCGCTGGGGGCACGACAACTAAGTAATATAAAGCCGGGCGGTTAAAAGGTTAAGTAATGCAACACTACACTAGTTATTGTTTCTATAATTACCTATCTACAATGATTATTACTGTTTTCTTTAACTCTCATCAATTTTTGCATCACTTAGTTACAAGCCAAGATGACAGAGCAGATGCTAGACCAGATCCCACCGCTGGGCGACCTGAAGATGTTCCTATGCCGGCTAGCTGTAGGGGACTATTCGGGCCTTAATAATCGCACCAACGGCGTCAAGAACCCTGGATGTACGCTCATTGAGATTGTACCGCAGGTGATTTCATAAGTTTATTAGAGCGTAGGTACTCTTCACCTCTGTGTATCCCCTCGAGGAGTGTGGTGTAATGTTATTGTTTATTAGGGAGTAAATATAATGGACTGTGCCACAGGTTGGGAGACACGACGCTCTACAAAGATGCACTTTTTCCAAAACTCGCTATGCCAGATTAAGCCCCATGCAATTACACGATTAAATTGCCTTGTCTGTGGCATACACTAAAATGAAAGCACCAAATAACTTGCGTCGTCTAAACACTGTTTAGATGGTGCAACTTTAATTGTTAGTTCAACAAATCGCACCGTGTAAACCTGGCTTTACGTCCGTTATATTACTGGCTGGCAGCCGTAAAATCTTGTTTTGTTTTTCCTAACCCCAGATAAAGGATGCCTACCTAAAAGAAGTACACAAGCGAACAAAATCCCTCGCCAAAGCCCAACTAGAGTTGTTCCACATGGATGGCTCCGAAGAGTCGCGAGTCATGGCCAAGCGTCTATTGGAGTCTTACACAAGTGACGCAGCCCTTGCGTTGGACAGTGGCGGCGCTAAATGTGCCAAGTGCGGCGATAAGGCCACTAAGAAGTGTTCGAGGTGTAAGACTGAGTGGTATTGTGGCAGGTATGTGTAAATCCGCCCCACTGACCGTGTTGTCTTGAAAATTCTTCTCGTTAAAACAAAGTTTTTGTATGAGCCCTTCGATTTTTCACCAAAAAAAAATCCACCTTGCCAATATGGCAGCTTTTCTAGCCCTAAGCTAGTTTCCGTCATATTTTTAACGGACGTCATGAAAATATCATTCACCAGTACTTGACATAGTGCTGGCAGTGGCGGTTACCGCTCTTCGGACCCTAGATTTAGTAGAAAATCTTTTCGAGTTCTATGATATATATACGAATACTTAAATCGGTTAACTTTTATTCACAGGGAATGCCAAGTTAAACAGTGGCCCATGCATAAAGAATTATGCGATCAGTTTGCAAAAATATGTATGTAACAACTTCATTCAAGCGCTATTCAAGTTTAGCTTTATTATTATATTATGCTATTTATTTTATTAGAATAAATGCGTTTTACTTTATAATATTGTTTTTTTTTCTTTTTGGATTTATTCATGTGACAACACTTGGTTTGTCGTGCACAAACAGCATTATTTATTTTACTTAGTTGCCGTTTTATTTACACCAGGGGGCCTAAAAAGGCCACTTTGGCAGAATCATAAAAGGATAACATTATGAATCATAATAAAAGTCGTAAAATGGGTCACAAACTGACAATTCTTAATATTATTTGCGTACGATTTCATATCACGCAATCCATCTGTTTGACAGAAATTCGTAAAATGGTCCACAAAATATGAATTGCTTTAATGTCAAATAATATTATGAATTGTCAGTTTGTGACCATTTTTCGACTTTTATTATGATTCATAATGTTATCTTTTTATGATTCTGCCAAGTGGCCTTTTTAGGCCCTCTGATCATTGAATTAGTTCAAGTTACTATAACTCTTTAAAATTAGTTATACTGCTACATTTGGCTGTAAAATTAAAAGGTTCTTGTGATGGTGACTAACTTCGTTGGTTTTAATTAACTCGTTATAATTCCGACTTACATTATTGTTTTATTAATTTTTATGAAAACCTCCATTTACATATCATTGAACCCCCACGGAATGTTCGGCGAAAATAGAAAGAAGTTGGTAGTTTTTTTTAGTTTTTATTGTTTAACTTAAACACTAGGTGAATGATTAGCTTGAAGACTTGAGGTAGTCTTTGAGCACGTCCAGCGCGGGCGTCTCCTCACCGAAGTCCTGTTGACAAAACACAAAACCTTTGTAAATAACTTAAAAATGGTTACAAATACTCGGAATGGCATAATATGTTGGAATTCTATAAGTTACACAGCCACAAGGATCTTTTGGCGCTCAAATGACGTTGACACTGATGGTAAACATTTGCGCAATTATTTTTGAAAAACAAGATGGCGGCGTTAGTTCAGATTTCGGCCACGGCGCCAAAAGAACCTTGTAGCGGGTAACAGGGTAAGGGCCTTCTGGGCAGCATGTATACACTTTACAGACATTGAGTCCAGATAGTCTAAACCTGATTGTGTTAATACAGCTTTATGAGGAAAAGGCTGTCCTATGCAGCTATCCCTTGTGGAAAGCTGCTACTGTCCATTCAGTTATTTTACCTCAGATTTTGCATCACCATGATCTTTATTCTCATTCCAACAAGGTTGCAGTTGGGTTGCTGCCATTGACAAGTCTGTCAAAATCAGAGCTGTAAGAGGTAAAATAACTGAACGAATTGTAAGTATGTTTGTATGAGTGATAGGAAAGTTGCCTGTGCAAGTGGCACGGCACCATAGGGTCACTCTATTTGATGTTGCGCCGTTATTTCGTCACTAGCAACGATGTATGCTGATAGTGTTCGTGCTGAGCGCAACGTAAATGTGGGACCAGCGGGGTAATTGCTAAACACACTAACAGTAGCAATAGGTTTCATTTTGACAGTTCAACAACGTTCATTGCGTTTTTTACGTTGTTGAGCAGACACATTTTTCGAACATATGAAGCAATGGATTAGTTAAATAATATGCTTCAAAATTATTCAGATTGAGATCGATAGTGTGTTTCGCAATTAGGGTGCAGATATGTCTTATTCCAGAAACTGTTACATCTCTTGAAAAGTAAAGTGCGTCCCCTTTGCGATCAATTGTTCACGTGTTTGAAAAAAATACCTACAAAAGCAAATAATGAATTTGCTTCTTCAAGAAAAGTTATCATCCAAAAAACTTTTTAGTGTTGGTTTGGCCGTACCTTGATAACTACGCACGAGCAGCCGACAATCTTCCTGGCCTTGCCGTCTTTGTCGATTTTGCAGAGACCCGCCCATTCACCGAGCTTCTTGTTGTTGTCAACCTGTTGTATAACAAAGACATGGTTTTTGAAATGGTCTTAACACTGTTGCAGTTATTGCAATGTCGAAAAATCATGGAAGTAGCAAATTCAGTCATACTCTGTTTATCTTTAATACAGATCATTGATACATATTTTTGAATTAATCCAGTATCTGTTGTTAGTAGTTATTAATTGATTGGGCATAGGATTTGCATAATTGGTGCGTATATTATGTCAAATTCTGTTCCTACTTAACTGAGCTTGATTCCATGTTACTAAAAGGTTTAAATAATAAAATATAGATGTACAAATGTTCGGGTGCTAGGAAAGTTGACTCGTCAGGTTGAGAGTCACCATAGGGGCACACGGTTTGTTCTGCGCTCCTTAGGCGGGACCGACAATAAACCGGGCCCGCTCGTGCGGAGCGCAATAATTAGTAAGTAGTGAAGTTATTTAAGCAGCTGTTAACTAAAAGCAGGAAGTATAGGTTGTAATGTCGCCCAGTGTCGACTGCCGCGCCGTACAAACAGCTGTTATAAAGATGCGTTAGCCGACCACTTCAAAACATGTAAACAAAGCTAGTCATTATAAAATATTAAGCAAATTAGATAAGAGTAAGTTGCAAAGTGAATTGAGTAATATTAACTGGAGTTTGGCCTTAGATTACGACAACCCTAAAGATATTTTATGTTTTATATTGGATAATTTTTCTCATGTATATGAAAACTGTAAGTACAATGTAGAAATTAAACTGGGTAAAAGACAAATGTGTAAATGGAAAAGTAGCAGAATAGAAAAAATGTTTGTAAAAAGGGATTGATTATTAGATATCTGGCTTAAAGATCAAAGCAATTTGGCTAACAGGCTATTATACAATAAATACAGAAATAAAACAAACATGGCTACAGTTTGTTGATGTCCCTTCCACCCTGTATTTATTTTAATCATATTTACCTTGACAAGTGGGATCTGGTGCTCATTACAGAGAGCCTGGACAAGCTTCTTGTACGCAGCCTCATCACAGTTCTCAGCCAGTACGCAAAGAACAGCTTGCCTCCTGTTGTGGACAATATGCACAATTTAACAAAAAGGAAATAACCTGTTGTATGATTGTACTACTTTTACCATTATCATTTTAAGGTTAAGGTTATAGGATCTTACAAACAATGGCATATAGTGCTAAGAATGCAATGGGTTCCATCTCATGTAGGTTTGAGAGACAATCAGCTAATCCCTACATTTATGTTTGCAGAACTCGTCAAAATGTAGGGAACAGCTGATTTTTTTTCCTCATGATTTCAGGTTTGATCCCATAGTAAACGTTTTTCATAATGATGAGTAGGTAAAATCTCTCACTTTAATTTGTCGCATGTTTTCAATTTCAACCTGTATTTGTAGACGTAGTTTAGAATAGTTTAAGTTATGATGAGGCTTACATGCCTCTAATAAAATTTAAGAATAAAAAAAAAATAAAAAAATAAACATTTTAGGGTGAAACAATAATTTGAACATGGAATTCAAGAAATGAAGCTGTTGTTAACATTTTTTATTTTTACTCTTGGCATGTGAAAAATGTGGCACATATGGGAGGCCACAATGTTGATAATTAAAACAGTGTGGTACTATGAATGTGCGTCACTATCTGCATTGAAGTGTATCCCACACAAGTCACCAAGTGCAAGATATTTCCACAAAGCATGGGACTAGAACAGTCCCACACTGAGTGAATATTGGTTGTAGTTCCAATGCAAGGTCTGACGGTTGCTTATGGTAAATGTTAAAGAAACTATCAAAGTACACAATAAAGAGTATTCTATTCTATCAAGACATGGAGGTCACTAAACTTGTGAACCATAAACTGTTTGGTCAACTAAATTTCTAGTTTCCTTATTGCCACATGGTTAATAATGGAAATTGCAAGTCATTGCAGTGAAATTTTAAGAACATAATATGGTCTCATCTCATTCATCTCTCAGCCATATCCAGTGTTTATAACATAACTCCATAAACAACTTATATTGTTCATAAAGACATCTCATTCGAGTTACATTCTCATGATTATAAATTATGCTCAATGTGTTTACCTACACCTAGCCACACTACTATACAACTGAAAGCCATCTTCATCATACTTGGGTTGTAGAACTGGAAGTCACATTTTAGTAAAATTATGCAGTTTACTAACTTGTCAAGAGCCTTGGCAGCCTCATGGAGTCCATGGACGAGTCCGCCATGGATGAGAGCAGTCTTCAGCACTTCCTGGAGGGCTGTGTTCACGTCCATCGCTCCGCCGCTCAGAACGGGGTTCACGGGTACTTCACTGTAACCAAACGTAGGTTATAACTTACTTTGTCATATATTTTCATTGTTGAGCAATATCAGGGTTGTTCACGAGAATATGGAATGTATGAAAGTCAAGCCTAAGTAAGTTTGGACCATGTTTTGGAGGTTATGTTGACAACATGTTTACTTTTCATCTTTGCAAAATAAATTGCATTTTGGGGAATACTTAAATGGAAACAATACGTACCTAATTAATTAAAAAGACACGCTCTTGGCAAAGTAAAGAGTTAAATAGGCAAACATTGACGAAAACAAAAAGTACTTACACTTCGACTTCAGCCATGGTTTTTTGTGATTAGACGACCTGAAATACAAAATGGAACAGATTGAGAGACACTCCGACATGATTTTAAAAGTAACTCAGCCATTGCAGGATTAAAGATTGCGAAAATATATCAAGATTCAGAGCAAGCGAACACAGGACGTTTGACAATTTACCTTGCGTACCAGAAAAAGACTAGAGCTGTCAAAATCATTTTTGAGTGTGATATTACCGTAACATTTTTTAGGCTTGCAATAGTTTTTGGAAAATTCAAACTCAAAAAGACTAATCAATGAAAATCTGAAATCAACTAACCAAGTTAAAACAAGACCGCCCGTCAGCTTCAATTGATGAATTTATTTCAAGTGTTTCAACAGTTTTCTGTTGAAACACTTGAAATAAATTCATCATCATCGCGTAAGCATCACACAGACCTACGAATTTATAAATTGGTATAATTGGTACTGGCAACTTATAAAGTAGGACTATGAAGTGCGTTGACCGGTGATCATTGGTGGCAAGTTTAAAACAAAAGAGTGCCAACGACATTGTCATTTGAATTTTATAACTGAAATTTATTTTTTATTTATTTTTTAGTTAAAATTGTTTAGAAATAAATGTTTGTGTTTGTGAAATCGTAGTGTTTTAGTGTCTTGTTTACAAAACTGTGTATTGTAATTTTAAATGAGTATATTACTATATTAAAGATGTACTATCAATTAAGTTACGTGGCATTGTTATTGCAATGATGAATCGAAGTCCTGATATATTATTTACCGCTGAATATATAAAAAACGTTTTATATTTTGCAACTGTAAGACAAGGAAAAGTACTAAAAAATACGGTTGATACGCAATATTTTTGTATAGACAACGAACTTGTGTACGAAAATTATTATTCCGATTTCGGACCGTTAAATCTTGGCTGTGTGTATAAATACTGTAGAATACTAAATGAAAAACTGAAACAGTACCTAAACAAGCAAACTATTGTACATTATACTTCAATTGACCCCAAAAAGAAAGCGAATTCTGCGTTTCTACTAGGATGTTATGGAGTACTGTATTTGAGTTTATCACCGAGAGATGCTTTGAAGCCCCTGATGGTTCACGGACAGAGCTACAGGTCTAATAAACTTTTAATAGTTTCTCACTTTTGTCCCATAATGACATTACATGCATCAGTAATAGATTGAACAGTATAATATTTTTTATAAATAGGTACTGACCCATCTATCCCATTTCGCAGACCTTTCCAAGACGCAACGCAAGGTGATTCGTCCTACACAATATCACTGATGGACTGCCTCCAAGCTGTAAAGAAAGCTAGAGAATTAGGTTTCTTTAACTTTCAAGATTTTAATTATGAAGAATATGACAGACTTGACAAAATTCAGGGTGGTGATTTGAACTGGATTTTACCTGGTAGGATGTCCGGTTTATTATAATGTGCACTTTTATAATTTCTAACGTGACGACATTATCGTGGACGTTTACGAAGCACGAAGTAAAATGTATGGAAATATGTGCACGTTGTAACGGTACCATGGAAGGAAATTTAAAAGTGCCTTTATTTATTTCCGTACATTTTACGTTATAAAAGCGCACAACCACTGTATTATTGTCGTGGTACACACGGCTGCACATCAAGCTATACATTTCCAGTTGTAGACTTGTAGCTGACCTCGCATTGTATAGATTTTCATACAATCAGAAGTCAGCTTATACTGGTTATGTATAGCTTGATGTGTAGCCGTGTGTACCTATTTAGTTTGGCGTCAAACTTTGTGGCGGCTCTGAAGTGCGGTACTCGCAGCGCAGTACCCCAGCCCTCCCCTCACCCCTGCAGACACATGAATTTGTTACTGCGCAGCAACTCATGTTCCGAGCCGCCATAAAGTGTGAATCCGCTGTACCTACAATTTCTTCTTGAATGTTTTCAGGTAAATTTCTCGCGTTCATTGGCCCAGTTGACTACAGCGTATCTTTATTCCATCCGCCTGAAATGTACATAAATTACTTCATGGAAAACGACGTTAAAATAGTCATCCGATTAAATAAAAGACTGTATGACGGGAACGTGTAAGAAAATCTTTAGATTACAATAAGGAAAATCGCACACTTGTTATTTAGATTCAAATTTTGTCTTTTTTTGCTTTGTAGTTTCAATAATGTTGGTATCATACACTACGATTTATTTTTTCCTGATGGTTCCTGCCCACCGCGACACATCCTATTCAAATTCCTCCAAATTAGTGAAGAAGCTAGCTGCGCACTCGCCGTGCATTGCAAGGTTACGAATTTAGTCTGTTTGAGATAAATCTTTTTAGGACTTTTTTTTTTTTTTTCTGTTTCTGACAAAGAACTTGTTCAGGCAGGTCTAGGGCGCACTGGTTCGTTGATTGGTTGTTATCTAATCAAGCATTACCGGATGACTTCTCACGAAGCTATAGGCTGGATGAGGATCTGCAGACCCGGATCCGTTATAGGACACCAACAGGTAAGAACCATAAAAGTCATCATTCGGCACATCGTAGTTTCTGTATTTGCCGTAATAAATTCAAGACATTTGATTTCTTGTTAAAGGGTTGGCTGGAGCAGCTTGAGCCATGGCTGATTAAGCAGGGGAATCTTTATAGGTAAACAGGTGAAGATTTAATTGATAGTTGGTAATAAATAAGACAACCATATTCCGTATTCGGTTGTCTATCCATGCCATCCAAGGGTAGATAACTATAAAAGATTGTCATTCTTGTTTGCAATTTGGACTTCTTACAGATCTTCAATGTGACGGGAATTTTGTGGCTTAGTTTACTTTAATTGAACTAACAGTAAGAGTTAGCAACTCAAAGTTGAAATTAATAAAGTTTTTGACAGGAAACGTACGTACCAGGACACTGAGAAGATGCCATTGCATGAGTTCGGCGTTTATTCTATTGCTGAAAAGACTATGAAGCAGCAGCCTATGGTCTTCAATAAATCGCCTTCACCGCCACCTCCAATCCAAAAACATGTTCGATCGGATGGAGCGACCGTAATGAGGCCACAGAACTCAAGGAAAGAAGGTTATAAGAATAAATTATTTACTTTGATTTTAGCCTTTTATGGTCCACTGCTGGGATGTGTCAAGTACCTAGGTATTGCCTCAAAATTCAGTTTTTCCGCATCTAGTTGGACTGTGAAAGGCTAAGTTGATCTCAGGTTAATTTTTCTATTTTAGATGTATACACAGACGCCAGTACATCAAGCTAACCGAAACTGTCAAATTTTTCCAATTAACTTTGAACCTATAATATTGGAAATCTTAAAGAAATTTGACAGATTGTAGTATCTTGATGTGCGCCTCTGTACATAGTCAAACCAAACAGTTTTATTTTCTTATAATCTTAATTTAACTGTACTATCTTTTTCCTCTTTTTTCTTTTCTTTTTTTGACTGTACATACTGTTAGCTTTTCTTACAGCAAAGCTTTACGCAACGCACCGTCAGTTTCAAATCGTGTTTAAATGATAAACAGTGTTATTTTATAGGCCGACTTTTTCGCTGGTGACAGTCCCATGGTTCACGCGGGTGATGGGGGACGCAGGTATGTACCTATAAACAAACGACAAGCACCTGACTGGAGAAGGTATATTGCGTTGCCAAAGATGAGTTTACAACGAAAAAGTCTGCCTATAAATATGGATATTATGGCGCAGTTTTGAAGACGGTCATCAAATGTTTATTTTTCGTTTTACGTTCAGACTACGGAAATGATGATTGTGAGGAAGACGAAGTATTCATAGCGTCATGTGATCTGACTGTAGTGCCTTCTAAAACGATGGCTCAAAGGAAGGGCTGTGTAATTAGAAGTAATTCGATTAGTGAAGAACATGGCGATAGTCACCAATCAGTGAGAGTCGCAGGCTGGAAAAAATACTTGTTTTGTCAGTCATGTTTCAAAAAACTTAATGATCGTTTGTGGATGTTGTCGGTGCGTTGCGCAAGCTCAGCCCCCGAAACTTGTAATGGTACAGGCTTGTGCAGTTTATTAGACGGGGTTTGTATTTTTTTTATATTTGATAAATTAATAATTGAAGTTCTTACCAAAAATAATACTAATTACAACTTTAATTGGTTTCCATTTAGCTTTTAACAAGACGACGGAGAAGGAGACCGACTGGCGCGTGAAATTGGGTGGTCCGAACAATAGTTCGCAAAAGATAATGCACAGAGTGTATGTAAATATTTTTTCGGTTGATTTTCCCATTAATGCCTAGTATAAATGAAGTTGTACATTTTCTGCAAATTGAAGAATTACGTTGTCTAAGATGTGCCGGCTTCTGGATTTCTACCAGCTGGGTAGTTGATGGCAGTAGGTATTGTAGACTCGTACCACTTTTACGTGGAACTTAAACATAATTAATTCTGCCTTCCCCTTCAGGGAATTCATTATCAACAGAGGAATTTATTTGCAGTTTGACGTTTTATAAAACTAAATATTCTCGAATGATTAAAATATAGTTCCACAGATTTATTACCATGTGCTGGGAATCATCTCACAACTAACTTATTTTTCTTCTGTCTTCTAGAGAGTGCTCTCTGAATGTGAACTATGTAAATATGAACTGGTACTTTTTGTAACTACTGTAGGGGGGACCAATATGACGCACTCAGTACTGCGTCACGTCGTAGCAGCGGTGCCGGCGATCCCAGAGCTGGTCGTCCAGTTTATAGAAAGCCTATACCGCATGCACAGACGCCACGGAATAGTATTAATCCTAGCTTAAATAGGGTAAATAAAATCCATTATTATTTTTGTCTTAGCTATAATTCTTTTTTTTTATTTTGTATTTCTTGTGGTTTCCCTCGTGTTTTTTAGGAGCAAGAGTCAAAAAACTTCCGCACTAACACTCCTATTACAACTTACCGTACAAGCCAAGGTCCAGTAATAAAAAGCGTTAATGAAGCTCGGGTAAGCAAAGCGATTCATATAATTGGCGTGATTAATTTATTACAGATAAATGGGTAAAAGTTCGACTATATTTACTTTCAGAATTACCTAATGCGAACTAGTATTTATAATTCCCAACGGGAGGAGCAGTTGAACTCTTCTGTCACGGTGACCCCTCAGCGTGGGATCCGGCAACAACGCCCACCTTTGTTTAGTTCAACTACAAGCAACAGAACGCATGTCACACCCTCGCCCGAGCGTATAAATACTTTTAGTGCAGGTACCTCAGTTTAACAATTAATTTGATTTAAATAATAAAAGTAATTAAAAAAATTAAAAAACCCGACTGCAATCTTATACTAAAACTAACTGAAAAGCTAAAAACAAGCCCATTTTAAATTAAATAAAAGTTGGAAGCAGGCGGGATCCATTTGAGTTTGAAACTATAATAATGGTATGGGCCCCGCCTGCTTCCAACTTTTATTTAAACATATTCTCGAAAAACATAACCCTTCTTCTGGCGCAGTCGGGTAAAAACTTCTCTATCAGTCTTGCGTTTAGTTTTAACGTATTTTAATGACAATATGCGAAATTTGAATGTGGTAGACATACTTCAGCTTTACTATAAAAAAAGTTTGAATGAGCTATTTATTTCCTTTAGCACCTAAAATGCCGACACAACCCCAACCCCGACGAAGGCTTGGGCGTAGTCCGAGTCCACCAGTTCGGATGTGCACCGAACAGTCTCGAGCCACGAACACACCGACTGAGAAATTTTTAATAAAAGATACCTCAAAAACTGCGTTAAAGGTTATTTTGTCAAGACTAAAACGTGAGTACTTTAGAATTATTTTCTTCTTTTATAAAAACAAAAAAAAAAAAAAAATTGTTATTGATAAATAAAATTACTGTTGAGGGGGTGTGTAGAAATTAAATAGGCAACAGTAAATTTATTTTAAAATGCTGGTAACACTGTTTCCTTAACTTATAAAAAGTGTGTGTGTGGTGTGTGCCCGCCAAAAAATGGCGTACCATGTTTATAATAAAGTCTTTATAAAAACAAAGCCACCTCTTTTCTTCTGGGTTAGAACTGGGCCCATAACCTTTTGCAGTAGTTTTCGTGCAGCACTAACCCGAAGAAAAGAGGTGGCTTTGTTTTTATAAAGACTTTATTATAAACATGGTACAGTCCTACCAACTTATCTGTGAACTGAAAGAGGACGGCACCGTCGATTCAGTGTTGCTAATTAATACAAGGTGCCCAAAATTGAGTAAGTTTTCAAGAAGGAAATTTCACATTAGACAATCGTTTAATAAGAATTACAGTTTTTACAAATTAAAAACAATGATACCTATATAAAATAAATAAAAAGAATTTGATAATTCACAGTTACGTAGGTACGCTAACAGTTTAGTCTCTCAGCAATAAACAATGGCTTTATCTAAAAAGTAATCCAATGAAGTGGAAATTCAGCAGATAAAATGTTCCACGGGGGGGTCTCCCGTGGAACATTTTATCTGCTGAATTTCATTTAATGCAACAACTTTCATTTAATGCGAAGTTAAGTAGGTACAGACGCCAGCACATCAACCTACCCGAAACTGTCAGATTTTCCCAATCAACTTTGAACCTTATGCTTTAGTGATAAAGTTGAAAATCTATTAAAGAAATTTGACTCGATTGTAGTAGGTTGATGTGCTGGCGTCTGTACCTACTCTGCAAGAGGTACCTGGATTTCTAGCATTTAGTTATGACCGTACCTAACCCTACGTACGTAACTACCTTAAGTGGCAGTGGGCAGGGCACATTGCTCGCAGAACAGATGGCCGATGGGGCCGAAAGGTTCTGGAGTGGCGACCGCGTACCGGAAGGCGTAGCGTTGGAAGGCCTCCCACAAGGTGGACCGACGACCTTGTGAAGGCCGCAGGAACTCGTTGGATGCGAGAAGCACAAAACCGGTCGAAGTGGAGGTGCTTGGGGGAGGCCTATGTCCAGCAGTGGACGTCTTTCGGCTGAAATGATGATGATGATGATGTACCTAACCCCTAACACCAGATTTGACTAATTATAATTAGCAGTGGTACCTAGTGGTAGTGTAGTGTAATAAAAAAAAAACAAATTGCTTTACAATAATTTATTGAAAACCAGGTTTACAGTAATTGTGATCTTTAGATGAACCTGCATATGAATGAACACACACGAATGAATTTTTGTACTAGTTTCTTCTGCTGCGTGTCGTAACTATCCTTAACTATTTTTGAAATTAGTCCTTGACTCACACCTGAAATATAAGATAATAAAATAAATATTAGTAGAAATTTGAAATCTGGCAGGTTAGTTGGCTCACTTACTTAGCAGGTTACCTAACTGATGTATGTTACCGTTACGCTAACCTGCAGCAAGAATAAAACGAATATTTCATGGACTTAAATAATTAATTAAGTATCTATCGGGTAATTTATAACAAGAAAGTTGACAACACTAACCTGTCGCTGCCGAAATTCGTTTGTATATTTGATTAAATGGAATAATCGGAGACCCCGCCCGAGCTTCTTCTTCAAAAAAGGTTTTAACCTTTACAATAATGTTTCGAGCATCACTTTTAATAGCTTTCGGCATACTTAACTTTATAAATTCAGCAATATCACGACAAAACAACCAGAGAACCCGAATGTAGTAGACACTGACAATCGAATGACATTTCAACATGACGGCCGTAGTTCCAATTTTCGCCATTTCACAGATAAGTTGGTAGGGGTGTACGCCATTTGCCGGCGGGCACAGACCACACACTTTTAAAGTTAAGGAAACAGTGTTACCAGCATTTTAAAATAAATTTACTGTTGCCTATTTAATTTCTACAACCTAGAATCTAAATAGTAGTAGCCGCAGCAGCAAATGGAATTTTATCCTCAGATGAAGTTTTACATCTACGATAGTAAACACATTTTACATTATAATTTTTTACCACTAGAAGTGTTGCATTTATAGTAGCATCCATTTTAGTAAACGTTTCGTTTCAAGATGTTACTAAAATATTTTGACGCGGTTCATATTCCTGGCAACTGCTACTGCTAACCACTCACTTGGCAAGACTTTTTTGAATAGAGAACAGAACTGTCATAATTATTAACTTAACGTCAAATGGAAAAATAACCTCTTTTATTATGATGCAATTCATAAAAATGATGATATAAACTATGTTTACCAAGTGGATTGTGCTTATTTAAATATTGGATATTGTGCTATTGCCACCTGAGATGGGTGCTTTAGTGACGAAAGCTTTGAGACCGATCAAATCTTTCAACATCGAAAATCGCGCTCATCGCGTGATTTCCAAAGAAAAGCCGACTCCGGCACCCAGGTATCCTGACAATATAGAAGATTTAAAGCGAACACTTGAAGCGGAACCTGACATAGACGAGAAATTAGATAAAAAAAATGAAGGGCTTGATACAAGATTGAAAGATGTTTATGTAACCTCATTTGGGAGGCCTGAAGTTGACGTTACCCGGGAGAAGAAATCTTTTAACAAGAGTAAGCGTCCTATGCCTCAAGACCGTAAAATGCCTGAGGAGTATGACTTTGGGTTCAAAGAGCCAGATAGAGTGACATATGGCCGCACTACTCTTCGACATGCAGTAAACTTTATTTCAGCACATCAAATGAATCCTACTGAAATAACAGCTTCGAAAATAGCGCTAGAGTATAAACTAAAAAAGGAAGATGTAGAAAGTATACTAAAATATTTCAAGACTTATGAGGTATACATACCAGAGACTAAGACAACGCCAGCTATATTCGCAGGACCAGCACAAATGAGGAAACAACTTTACAAACTTGAGACAAAAGAATTAGAAGCTAAAGAGCAGCAAGACGCTACAGTAGCCGCGACAGACTCAAAAGTAAAGGAAGTAGCCAACACAGATACAAAAGTTAAGGAAGTAGCCAACATAGACTCAGAAGTAAAGAACATCACTACCATGGACAGAAAAGTAAAGAACATGGACAAAATGGACACAAAATAAAGAACACAGCCTAATTACCATTCTGTTATCTATGATTTAGTTTAAATAGATAAAATTACCTCTGTTTCCATATTTAAATTATTTTATTAGTTTCTGGGATAGTATATAATATTTTAAATGAAGTTTTTTTTTAATGTAACTAAGAACAGCTTTAATATTTAGTTTTGCAACTTGATACTGTAATAATTATTATCTTCAATGATTTTGTTCAGTGGCAAACCATATTTGTAAGATGTTACCTAATTTACAAAATGTATGAACCAAGTTATGTGGTGGTCTTATAAGAATATTTATCTATAACATTAATAATCAGTCATCTTGATAGTGTTATTATTAAATGTTACTGCAGCTGGACGATTTATTGTTGGTTATTCTGTTTATCTAACCTAAGATGGATACGCGGAAACGCATGTCTGAGAATCCACCCTTAGCCTCTAAATTCTGTTTATCGTACTAGTATGTTACACAGAATTTCCATCCTAGGCCTAGGATGGATTTTCGAATATGCATTCCTGCGTGTCTACCTTAAGGTGATGTTACTAGTATAATGGATATTGCTAACAATATCCAGGTCAATGTGATTTAGAAACTAGAAAGAAAAAATTAAATTGTTTTGTTTTTAATTATTATAGTTTTTATTTCTGTAAGCCACACCAAATCTGTTTCTTAATATACGTATACTAGCTCCTACCTGCGACTTAGGGCCGGCGCTTACTGACGGCGTGGCATGGCATGGCACGGCAGGTTGCGCTGCGGCATCCCGCGGCGTTCCGTGGCATCCTGCTGAAAGCCCGGACCGGCCTGATTGCGCCCCATCCGCTACACAAGTTTCAACTTTATTTCAACTAGCTTAGCAATGATAATTCCTCGACACATACATACGTCTCGCGGGATGCAATAGTGCGCCGCGGCAATTCGTGGAATGAAACGTCATGCCGCAGCGACCCGCGGCACGTCGCGTCATGCCGCAGCATCCTGCGGCACGTCGCGGCATCGTGGTATCGAAATAAAGTAACATGAATTCTAAACTCATTGAAATAAGGTTCAAAATAACATAATTAGTACCTAATAAAATCCTTTGCCATGACGGCCCGTGCCGTGCCGTGCCGTCAGTGAGTGCCGGCCCTTAGTTCGCGTGGAAGTCCTAAGAAGACGCAACAGTATATTAAAATAACCGCCACATTTCCTCCACATTCATTTGATATCACTTTGCGTTATTTCTGATTTTTTTCTCTTTCTTTGGCTTCTAAGGGTCGTAGCGTGATGTTAAATAGCCTATTATAGTCCACTCAACGAATAACCCAAAAGGACACATTACTTACTCTATGCAAAAGGAGGTGTAGAGTGCGTGAGCTGGGAGCCTGGGACCTAAGCGATTTTTTCGGAAAGTTGCTCAGGGTGCTTAATATGGGTTCCGGTTTTTCTTTTTTAGTCACGGAACCCTAAAAATGGTCCATAACCATTAGTATTTAGTACTATCCACCGATGAAAGCCGATGTCCTGTTTACATACGCCCGATTTGGAACGAAAGTCAACATAAAAATTAGCTATCAAGTGCGTGTAAACTACGGTACTGCGATTTGTTGAATGTAATTTTTCGTTCTACAAACTGGGCGATAATTTCGAAGTCCTAGACGTCGTCATTGTTTCGTAATCATCTGATATAATGGACATATTATATTTTTGGTAGTGTCTAATGTGGGTCGCGACGGCGGGTCTCTGGGCGTGGCATCGCTAGGCGCAGCTCCGGATGCGCCTGCGCCGCGCCGCGCGCCCTCTGTGCGCTCCGACGACCGACAGCTGGCCACGCAGGGAGACATGCTTAACAGCATTAAGGTAGGTACAGACGCCAGCACATTAAGCTACTCGAAACTGTAAAATTTTCCCAATCACCTTTGAACCTTATGCTTTAGCGATAAAGTTGAAAATCTATTAAAGAAATTCGAATACTTCGCCGCCTAAGTGTCGTTTGTTTTTTTATTTGTATTGTAAGTTAGTTAGTCATTTACTTTAGTATCTAGTGTATATAGTTAGTTACTTATTATGAAGCAATAAATAGACATAATGAAATTTGTCAGATTGTAGCAGCTTGATGTGCTGGCGTCTGCATATCATCTTCGTCTATAATAAAAATATCAGCCTAGTATCGCCCCACTGAGCAAAAGCCTCTCTCTTCTCGTACAGAGATGGCACAAGCTTTGATCACCACGGTTGACGGGGTGGCCCGGTGGCGATTATAGACTTGAAGTCCAGGTTTCCTCGCGATGTTTTTTCCTATAAGTACTGATGTCAGCAATGTTTAGACATTGATACGTATTTTCTGTGTTTGCCTTATAGTCCGGTCAAGTTAGCTTCAAAAATAGGGGTAAGGTTACATTAATTCGCATAAAGCTGAAAATTGGTATGAATGTTGAGTTGAGAACACCTTTACAAATAAATTGTCAAAAGTCCCCGTCGATCCGACGTGTGCAAAAGAAATTATTCAAGGTCAAATGTTGCAAAAACCTGCTGAACTGTAAGTTTTATCATAAAAATAGGTGAGACAAAATTGTGCATCATGTACCATGTACCTATCTACAAAAATTGTTTTAACACTTTTTTTTCCTAAGAATCAATATTTCGAAGATATACGAGTGTCATTCAATAAATACTTAGCCTACAAAAAATAAACGAAAATTTTGGAAAAGTGGCAATTTATTTTTCAACATAGTCTCCTTTTAGTTCGATACACTTAGCCCAGCGATGCTCCAACTTTTTTAACCCGTACGAAAAATAGTTTTTGTCAAACTCTGCAAAATAGGCCTCCGTGGCGGCGATGACGTCCTCATTTGATCTATATCTATTCCCGGCGAGAGATTTTTTCAGATTAGGAAACAGAAAGAAGTTACAAGGGGCCAAATCTGGAGAATACGGTGGATGGGGCAGCAATTCGTAGCGTAATTCGACCAATTTGGCCATGGCAACGGCAGACGTGTGAACCAGTGCGTTGTCGTGGTGAAACAGTACTTTTTTCTTCGCCAGATGGGGTCGTTTTTTCTTTAATTCGGCGTCGAATCGGCCCAATAAATCGGCATAGTAAAGCCCTTTAATTGTTTTACCCTTCTCGAGGTAATCGAATGTAGATCCACACCTTGTGAATCCCAGAAAACGGTGGCCATAACTTTTCCGGCCGATTTTACAGTTTTCGCCTTCTTTGGAGCACGTTCCCCGGTCTGGATCCATTGTTTTGATTGCTCCTTGGTCTCTGGTGTGTACCAGTGGATCCAGGTTTCATCGACAGTCACAAAACGACGCAAAAACTCCGCTGGATTCCGCTTAAACAGCGCCAAACACGGCTCCGATGTGGTCTCACGGTTGCACTTGTTTTCAGGTGTAAGTAAACGCGGCACCCATCGCGCCGACAGCTTTCTCATGCCGAGTTCCTCGTGAAGAATATGATGCACTGTTCCTTCTGAAATGCCTACAGTCTCAGCTAGCTCCCGAACCTTCAATCGGCGATCTGCCAATACGAGATCATGGATTTTTTTAATGTTTTCCTCCGTAGCAGCTGTTTTCGGTGCACCTGGACGTGGTTCATCAAAAACCGACGTACGGCCACGTGCAAACTCGTTGAACCAATTCTTGAAGGTGGCCATCGATGGAGAAGAGTCACCGTACACAGCATCCAAGCGCTCTTTGATTTCGATGCGCGTTTTCCCTTCCAAAAATAGGAATCGAATCACCGAACGATATTGCTCTTTTTCCATTTTTGTAAAACCGATCGATACGTTCGCTTCCATAAGTTGACAAATTAAAACAAATGAAGGGATTGGAATGAAAAGGACATGTCTGGTGGAGCAATGGGCGAATGTCTAGGCAGTCAAAGAAAATGTTCAGTAATGATTGTTATATTATTATAATCGTCGTATTTTATAGTTTATTAATTAATAAGTTTCAGGAGTCAGGATCTTGCGTAAAGTGGTCAAAATAAGCAGTGGCGGGGCAAGACCTAAATTTGATGTGGGCAAGATATATTTTGCGAGGCCCCCTGATGGATAATGCAAGAGGACGTATTTTGTTGAGAGAAAAAAAATGTTGATACTCAAACTTCTTCATTGTAATTATTTTACACTAGTTGCGCTCCGCGGTTTCACCCGCAAATGTTTCAATCCCGTGGGAATATCGGGTTAAAAAGTATCCTATGTCCTTTCCCGGGACTCAAACTATCTCTATACCAAATTTCATCTAAATTGGTTCAGCGGTTTAGGCGTGAAAAGGTAACATACAGACAGACAGACAGAGTTACTTTCGAATTTATAATATTAAAATATTAGTATATTAGTAACTATGGATTATTAAGTATACCTCAACTAACAGTAAAGTAAACAATTAAAGAAACATAAATTTTCTGCTTTTAGCCATACTGAACTCCCTAATAACTGTGTCGTACCCATTGAGTTAAATAACTAGAGAAGCAAACCTCAATAAAATGTGTCAAAAAAGTGTAACCACTATTTAAACGTGACGACGTAGCTTTGAAACCACTAAACATTTAAAAGTAAACATATATCTGTCTCACTTACACAAGTCGCAAGAATAATACCGTCACTTAGATTAGACAAAGACCGCAATATAAACATGCAATGGCGGGATGGGGTTGCCTACCCATGCAAAATTTTACCCAACTTTTTAAACCATAAATGACGTTCAAAAAAAACGTTAGGCCAAATTATTTATACAATATTTGAATCATGTATTTCTTATTCGATGTGTATTAGAAGTTTATAACTAATGACAATAATTAAGACATTTTCTTTTAAATATTTTTTATTTATTCAGTTAGTCACTTTTCTCAGCAATCTGATTATTTCCACCCATTTATCACGGCGTGCTGCATCTTTAGGCACCCCGCAACGTTGTTATTATTTAAAAAATATTTAAAATCACTTATTCCAATAAATTAAAAACTCTCATAAATGTGGGAAACTAAAACTAAGTTTTTAGTGGTAACACTGAACCTAATTTACAAAATTCTGCAATTTATTTATTTTACGTTGATATAAACACAGAAACAATAAAATTACTTGTGGAAAGTAATTCTGGTTAATTTATTATGTTTTTGTGATCTTGAATCGCACTCTTTCAATACGAATTTACCCATTTTGGCGATATTTTTGTCATGTGTCACTTGGTTCACTTCGGTTGGCGCCACACAGAGCACTGAAGTGACATTAGCTACACATACGGCTGTGGCCTTATGACAAGTGGCAACGCCTTGGCGCGGTAATTACTGATCTAGTGTAACATATATATCAATGGTCGTACCTAATCCAGATTAGGTGCTATATTTGCCTCGATAGTACGTAGTACTTTAAGTATTCTGTGTCGATAGATAAAACTGCCAACGCTGAAACTAGCCGGTTTTTTATTATTTATTGCTAGATGAGTAATTATATCTATACAGGGTGTTACGGAAAGGGTATATCAATACAAACGGGTTCAAGAGTGTATCTGGTCTAGAATCTCTGTACAATATTTCAGCTCGGAAGCAGTAACTTTGAAAATGCTTAATATTTTTTATTTCGATAGTTTATTAAATTGAAATCATAACAAACGTGTCACCGCACTACGAGGGTCATTATCCATTATCTGTAGTGTGTCTTTGCGCCTAGTACATGCACATCACGCCGCCGCGCGCCAGTGCAGCGCCGTGATGTCAAAATAAAAAAAATATTACGCATTTTCAAAGTTAATGCTTTTGAGCTGAAATTTTGTACAGAGATTCTAGACCAGATACACTCTTCAACCCGTTTGTATTGATATATCCTTTCCGTAACACCCTGTATATGCGTTCGCGGGCTTTCGAGGCGCGAGGCCCCATGGATCGCGAGGCCGTAGGCGGTGGCCCACGTCGCCCACGCCTTACGCCGCCTCTGAAAATAAGGATTATACGCTAGGGATTTTTCTTATCTTTTTTTAGTATAATGCCACCTGTGAGCGAATACAGGTACTAATTGGTGGTATGCCTTTGTGAGGTTAATGAAACATTTTGTTGGTCTGAGATCATATTCTACAGTTTTTTGGATATTTCTATTTGTGTAACAAAAACGTTAAGCACCTATTGTTTGTCACATAAATGCACATAATATTATATTGGCATCATCTTTAATTCCGTATTTTGGTTTCTATCTTCAATACCCATACTTAATATTATTTATATGTAGCTACTTGTTGATACTGAATTGGGATTATAATAAACTAGCTGCGCCCCGCGGTTTCACCCGCATAAGTGTCGATCCCGTGGGAATATCAGGATAAAAAGTATCCTATGTCCTTTCCCGGGACTCAAACTATCTCTATACCAAATTTAAATCGGTTCAGCGGTTTAGGCATGAAAAGGTAACATACAGACAGACAGACAGAGTTACTTTCGAATTTATAATATTACTAGCTGCGCCCCGCGGTTTCACCCGCATAAGTCTCGATCCCGTGGGAATATCGGGATCAAAAGTATCCTATGTCCTTTCCCGGGAGTCAAGCTATCTTTATGCCAAATTTCATCTAAATCGGTTCAGCGGTTTGAGCGTGAAGAAGTAACAAACATATAAACACACACACACACTCACAAACTTTCGCATTTATAATATTAGTGTGATAAAACTATGTATGTATTTATAGCAAAACAAATTATTTTATTGTAGATACATTCTTAAATAAAATGATAAAAAAATTAAACGTCTTCTAGAGACACCAAAACATTGACCAAAAATGTAGCTGATGCTAGCACGTTATTTTGATGCCTTGCCCAGCCAAGATACCATACTAGCGTCATGACGTAGCAGAACATTGTATGACCTAGTAATCTCTCATTGTCAGCAGCTTTGGTATTTAATCAATTATAACAATCGTGACACTTGCGTATCCATGTAATGGGAGCTGGAACAATAAGAAATGTCATTGTATTTTTCAAATTATAACACAACTGCTCAATGTAGGCTTTCCTGCATGGTTTACGCGACTGCCGTAGTATAGAGGCCTACCTGATTTGATAACCATCGAGCAAGTCACACTTGCAGGGGTAACGCCAGCCTTGCCACGATATGTCTGCGAATCCGCAGCACAGCGATGCACCTCATCATAATATCCAAATCGAAAGGAAAAGCAGAATCCTATAAGGATAGAAATAGTCATCGTGTCTAGATGATGATTCCGTGTAGAATAGCAATGGTCGTTTAAAGAAAATATCCATAACAGCAATGCAAGCAAAGCAACCAAAAAATAACTGGTAATATGTCAATGTCATGTCAAAAAAGTAATAAATACTTACCTTCATGTTAGGAAATGGGTATTCAAAGAAAAACACGCTTGATGTGTACACAAAAATATTTTAGTAATATTGTCGTATTTTATACGCAAATACGTTAATATATTCCTTTGATCTAAAATAAGCGGCTTATAATTATTGCTCACACTATTTAAAGATAATTACGGGATAAAATGGAACGTCAAAAACATTTTTAGTACTTCCCGTAAGAAATGGCAAAGCGGAAGCTACGATTGAGTACTGTTTTTTTGAGAATTATGTTACGCAGGTAATACTGAATTAATTAATCCATAGTAATTTAAATCCGAATTTTTAAATCTTACTGTAAAACCTTAAATCATGAACATTTATCTATACCAGCATTACCAGAGGGCCGAAACTGGACATGTCCTTTGAAAAAAGAATTAAAAAAGAATGTGCTACACTGTGGTAAAACTCTTTTGAAACTACAGCGCCCTCTGGCGATGAGGCTAGGTACTTATTGAATGCACCTCGTAGCGATCACAGAGTACTTTGGTAGCGATGCAAAACGTTGTTTTTCATAATAATGTATGTCAAATTGACTTTATATACTTTACAGAGCCGTAATACAACTAAAAATATTAGTTTTCGTGGCGTATACATACATACATATTATACAATTCTAAGAACATAAACTTTTCTTTGAACAATTTACTTGTACCCAGCAGGAAAAAGAAGAAGAAGAAGACAGTACTTACAGTACCCGGCGATAAATATTGCACATCGATCTTTGGAAAGAGACAATCGGCCAATTTCGGCTTCGTAGAGCGTTATCTCTGTCGCGCGAAATACAAACAGTCCGGTATCTATTAGGAGCTGTTAAAACAATTATGATTTGCTTCTTTTGATAATTCTTTTTATTCTTTGTATAAAATACACCAATTTTTCTATAAATGATTGCTTTAGGTTGGGGTAAAATAAAAAGGTTCCCCTATTTTTCCTAAAGATGCCATAGTACAACTTTAAATTATTTAAATTTGGGGGTGTTAACAACTCTAGATATATATTTTGAACTGGACGCGACCGCACTCTATCGCACTTGAACAACGACTGACAAAACGTCAGTTAACGTCACATAGGTAAGGTGCGACAGAGATAACGCACTACGAAGCCGAAATTAGCCGATTGTTTCTTTCCAAAGGTCGATTTGCAATATTTATCGCCGGGTACTGTACCTATGCTTGAAGTTCCATTAGATAATTATCAATCAGACGAATAATTTTCCCAAAGTACTCATAACTTACACCGCTTTCATCATTTCCAATAGTACTATTTTTTATTTGATACAATATTTTTAAGACTGGACCACAATAGATCGTGAAATAGGCCTACCTGTGAAACCATTAAAAAAAAAAAAAACGCGACAATAAGTACACTACCTCACGGGTGGCGCGGAAACGTACATATTATGTACAACACAACTTTTTACATCGCAATATCTCCGAAATGGTAATTCTTACGAAAAAAGTGTGATAACAATTTTTGTAGATAATTAAGTAATTAATAAGATAGATGAACAATTCTGGCTCACCTATTTTTATGATAAAACTTACTGTTTAGCTGAAAAATGCAAAAAATCGATTTTTGTAACATTTGACCTTGAATAATTTCTTTTGCACACGTCGGATCGACGGGGACTTTTGGCAATTTATTTGTAAAGGTGTTCTCAACATTCATACCAATTTTCAGCTTTATGCGAATGAATGTAACCTTGAATGTCTATTTTGACAGGGCTGTTAGGATAAACTCAGAAAATACGTATGCATTAAAAACTCGAATTAGTACTATCCAGGCAAGTACAGACGCCAGCACATCAACCTACGACAATCTTTCAAAATTCTTTAATAGATTTTCAACTTTATCACTTAAGCATAAGGTTCAAAGTTGATTGGAAAAATTTGACAGTTTCGGGTAGGTTGATGTGCTAGCGTTTGTACATTACGATATCTTCGTCTAATGTATGGAAAATAAAACTGTACAACAAAAGTTGACTAATGAGTGATTAGGTACCTAAGGTTTGTTTTTGAGTTTTCCCGACTACCCTGGGTCTACAACTGAGCTGTAAAGAGATCAAACATGAATTTGTCTCTTTAGGGATTAGTCAGTTGAAGCCTATTTTCACGTGGTCCTAATCTGATATTATAAATTACAGTTACAAAGAAGACTACGCGATACTATTATTGCAGAGAAAACAGGCGTGTTTTACGATAACGTCAGGTAAGGAAGGGCAATAATATTAGGTACTAACAGAAACTGCGGAGTTATTCCCCAAATTATTAGCGTAGTCATCTCAACACCTCTCTCCCTTGAATTTGCATATACAGTACTTACGGAAACCACATATATGCAATAAATTATACCACATACTTGTTATCGCCTTTTCTGACGATATACAAAAAATGAACGAAATCGGTCGCGAAAAAATCAGCTGATCCCTATAATATGTTCGCACAAAGGCTGATTTAGACAGGGTAAGTAACTGACTCCATACTCGAGACAAGTCAGTGCCAAGAGAGAGGACGACGAGAGGAGGACGGAGAGGAGGAGGTCGGATATTCGGATGGATATTTACCTAAAATTCACATGTTGGCTAATATGGAATGCGCTTTTGTATCGAATAAATCCTGCGGTTCCGGAATTTTGTGTTTCTTTCTGGCTAAAGAATCGGATGCATATCTACCTACCTAATATTGTAAAGTAAGTAGGTAGATACCAAACTGCAATAGCAAACAACGTCAAAATAAGATAACGGACTACATATATTTAGAATAATTTTCTTTATGTAGTTCCTTCCTTCCATACTATAATGTAAACCCGACTAGTTATGCATTCCCGGTGTTCCTGGCTTCCCGAGATTTTTTACAGAAAAAAATATTTTAAGAAGCCGCTTCCATACTTTCATAGTTTGAAATTCACTTTAGGTAAATATGCATCCGAATATACGATCTCTAATTATACTACCTGTATTTTTAATAATATTTAAAAAATATTTTTTCTTTCAATCAAAACACCTGCCATCTAATCTCTTCACTATCCTTGGTTGACTCGTAGAGAATGCCTATAAGAATAACCAACATAATGTACCTATCTGATTTTACTGATTTTATTTTTCCAACGATTTTTTTTAACAGTTTGGTGCCCAAGAAGCCTTATACTAGTATCAAGAACGACATCTCTAGGAATAATAATAATATGACGAATCTAAATCAAGACTTCGGGTGTGTAAAAGTTTTTTTTAACCGACATCAAAAAAAGGAAGAGGTAATGCATTCGATGAGTTTATATTATTACTAGCCAGTCTGCATTACTACTATACCTACTCCATTTGTTAAGATAATTAAATAAAGGTAAACAAAAAAACCAAGTGACTTAGTTAACAGACTAAACGTAATACCAGTCACTTCAGTTGTCATGCTACGTCACAGTTGTACTCTTCAATTTAGCAACGTTATTAACGAATTATAACATTGCTAAATTGAAGAGTACAACTGCGACGTAGCATGACAACTGAATAGACTGGTATTTCGTTTAGTCGGTTAGCCACGTCAAGTGGTTTTTTTTTAACCTTTATGGATTTTGGATGTCCGGACCCAGGTAGGCCGTAGCAAAGAAATCCTGCTCAAGTGCTCAGGTGGAGATTTACAGATGACTCCGCCCAGCACGCGTGGCATGCATGACGTGTTTTGTCGACGGAACCATAGAAAAAATGATAGATTTCTATAGAGATTTTTTTACCATCTGTCATCTTGTCTATTCTGCCGTTGACAAAATCCGTTTCAACAGTGGTCATGCCAGCGGGCTAGAGTGTAAATGTGGCACTGTCCCACAAAAAAAGGGGCGCTTAATAAGCGTGTTGCCTGCACGTTGCAGGAGCTGATGGACGCTACTGAAGATGCCAAACTCTGAGCCAAATTCTGGACTAACTCGATATAGATTGCCATCGACACGCTAAGAACAAGAACCTATATTGTCCCACTGCTGGGCAAAGACCTCCCCATATTTTTGATTAATTTGTGATATTTTTGGTTGTTTCAGCGTTAACAGAGACAAACAGGTTACAGGTAGCACCTTATCTCGTAGTTTCTACAGCCCCGCGCGTCCGGTGTCGCCGAAGGGCCGGCGGAACGCGCAAACGAAAAGTTTTTATTGACAAGTGAATCAAATTGTATAAGTCACTGAATCAAATTGTGCCGCGTGTGGTAATAAAATTACGTTTTATATTCAAGGGTTTTTTTTTATTTACATAATATTTACAATTATGTACAGTTGTTGGATTTCTACTTTTCAAGTTTTGTGTTTATGCATGATTGAATTTTGTTATTCGTGTTTAAACACGAGGGCAGAACATATGGACTTAATTATTTTTTATATGAAATTAAATCCGGGCACAGACGGAACTTAGAACGAAAAGAGTATTTAAAAATAGTGGTGTTCTTCAAACAGCAGCGCTATTTCTAATACGTATGGCGCCATCTACACGGGCGAGAGTATCGCGGCGACAATTTGATGGCACGGCGAGACTATCACCGCGATTCTCTCGCCTGTGGGGATGGCACCGAAACTCGTTACAAAACAGGCTGCAGGCACATTTATACTTTAGGAAAAACGTCGTATAAAAATATATCACAACATTCCTACTCTCTAAAAAGCACTTTGTTTTACTAGTCGAGCAAGGTGATTAGACAACTGGGATACACCATCGGCTCGCGTCTCAAGGTTCGTACATCAATCATTTGCAGGGCAGGTTTAGTTAAAACACGCTGCTTCACTGCAGCCCACAGCCAAGCTATAGGACATGTGCGTATAGTGCTACAAGGATCTTAGGCGCGTGATCAAAGTCTGGACTAATACCGCCATCTTGTCACAACATGTTTACCAACAAAGCCCCCCTATCAAAAGATCCTTACAGCACTATACACACGAGTCCTTAACTTGAAAATACAGGCGGAATCCTTTAAATATTGGCTGACGACGTCACTAGATTACGGCTGACAGTTGTCTAATGCACCCTGGTCGGTTTCTAGTCAATGTCTTGCAGACTCTAGGACTAAGTTAAGTACTAAATAGTGCAGGAGCTAGGAGAGGCCGGGGTCCGGGGGCGGCGGCGCCATGCAGTTCCCGTCAGGATAACGCTTCTTGAAGGCACCGATCAAGTCTGGGTCTACTAAACGAACGCCGTCCACTTGGTTGCCTAGGGTTATCCTGAAATTGAAAAAAAAAAATCATGTTTTTACAAATAAAAAACAATCCGATTTCCAAAAATTAAATTAATTTTGGAAGTCGGTGGCAAAAAACGAAAATACAAAACTAAAGACACCGACTTCCGAAAGTTGTTTTTCAGATTGTAGTTTCTTTTTAAGGTTCCGTACCTCAAAAGAAAAAACGGAAGCCTTATAAGATCACTTCGTTGTCCGTCTGTCAAAACCCTTTTTCTCAGGAACGCGTGGAGTTATCAAGTTGAAATTAATATCAAACATTCAGGGCTGCAATGCCTTGAAGCAGTGAAAAAAAATCAAACTTCTAAATCAACGCAATCCGGGAGTTTAATGTTTATGTTCCGTTTATGCCGCATGTTTTGACACTAGCAAGGGAATCAAAACCTATAGGGTACTTCCCATTGACCTAGAATTATGAAATTTGGAAGAAGCAATGTCATGTAGCATACTAAAGAAAAAAAATCCGAAAACCGTAAAGGGGTTTGAAGGTTTTGGCCCTAAAATCAGCCGCCATTTTGATTTTTTTTCAGAATCGCGGTGCACAACAAAAGTTATATTAGGTCCTTACATATGAAATTGGCGTTTTTCGTACTGGCCACTTTAATCACGAATTTCTCCTCTTTGGTAAGGAATTCCAAATTCAAATTTGTACAGCTATTTACTCATGTATTTGTGCTTCGATGACCGTCATTCATTTGTTTTTTTTCTTCTGTTTTTTCTGTTTGCGTCACTCATTTTACAAAATGGAAAATTTAAAATATCGCATTATTTACGAGTACGAGTTCCGCCGTGGCACTAGTGCTGCGGAAACGACTCGAAGGGTGAATGATGTGTATGGCGGTCATGTTGCAAAAGAAAACACAGTTCGTTTTTGGTTCCAACGTTTTCGTTCTGGAAATTTCGACCTGCAGAACAAGCCCCGTGGACGGCCTGAGACCCAAGTTGATAATGGAGAATTGAAGGCTATTGTGGAAGCGGACCCATCGCAAACCACGTCCGAGTTAGCTGCAGGCTTCGATGTTAGTGATAAAACTGTTTTAATTCACTTGAAGCAAATTGGGAAGATTAAAAAGCTCCACGCCACTGCTGCTTCACGACAACGCCAGACCACACACTGCGCAACAGACGGCTACCAAATTAGAAGAGCTTGAATTGGAATGTCTTAGACATCCTCCGTACTCCCCGGACCTTGCTCCAACAGATTACCATTTTTTTCGCAATTTGGATAACTTTTTGCAAGGGAAAAAATTCAACTCCGATGGGGCAGTCCAAATCGCCTTCAAAGATTTTATTGATTCCCGTCCGACTGGTTTTTTTAGTAAAGGGATCAATGAACTACCTATAAGATGGCAAAAGTGCATTGAAAACAATGGTTCATACTTTGATTAATTAAATATATTATATTAAAAAATATTCGACTTTTTGTTCCTTCCATACAAAACGCCAATTTCATATGTAAGGACCTAATATATTTAGATAGAGGACACTTATACAAACAAAAAATATTATGTAACATAATATCCTAAAGCGTCAGGTTTCGGAGTTATTCACCAAAATATAAGTCGAAAACAACAAGGATTTTTTTGTTTTTTTTTCCCTCTAGGTAAGCATATTGAACTATTGAGGTAATAGAAACGTTATGAAACCTTTATGGAGAAGAAACAAAAGAAGAATAGACATTTTTTAAATAAATAATTAAAAACCGCAATTTATAGTTCGTTTTTTAATCCCAGAGACTAATCTGACAAGTGTAATGTCAAACTTCTATACTAAAAGAAACGGAAACACAAAAGACTTAAATGTCAGATTAGTCTCTGGGATTAAAAAACGAACTATAAATTGCCGTGTATAAGTGTCCTCTATCTAAATATATAACTTTTGTTGTGCACCGCGATTCTGAAAAAAAATCAAAATGGCGGACGACCTTAGGGCAACCCTCCATACAAAAATCTTCAAACCCCTTTGTAGTTACATACCTACATATTTGTACGGATCCCTCGGTGCGCGAGTGCGACTCGCACTTGACCGGTACGTTTGTTTTTTATTTTTTACGTTTTAGTTGTGGTATCTACCCCACACAAAATCGTAAACCACTACATGCTATGTAAATAACAGTGACAGGGGAGTTATAACGTCATCAACATACTCAAAGTGGTTTAAATACGTAAAGTGCTAACTCTTAGCGTCGATAAAGGTAACTTAAAACTCCTAGAGAAAAGTTGACGATGCTAGAACCAGAGTGATCTAAGTGACATTTTTGGCAAAAATGGTTTTTTTACACAATTGCATGGAAAAATCATAATTCTTGTAAAAAAAAACCATTTTTGCCAAAAATGTAAAATGTCACTTAGATCACTCTGGTTCTAGCATCGTCAGTTATAAAAATTAAATGGACCCAACCAACGGTCTGCCTCTACCAACTAATAGAATAGAACACTTCTTTTAGAGAGAAGTCAAAAAATAGAGAGACAAAAAGAAAAATCAAAGAGAGAAAATGGAAAAATCGGCTCAGAAACCACAAAAAAAAACAACGAAAGGAAATAAGCATGTTTTGTATTGGCAAAATAATTTTTAGTAAACAATAGAAGGATCAAGGTAGAATATCTGATAAAGCTAGAATATCTTGCTTACCAATTCGGCTGGACGTTGTGTGGCCGTCCAAACAGTTCTATTTTTCTCGTACCAGGACTCAGTCTCTCTGAAAATGTAAATGAAATTATACAGGATGAAATTTAATTCATGGGCATCCTTTTAAGAGGTCATTGTACTCATCATTATGAACAACTTTTACTATGGGACTAAACCTAAAATCGCGAAAAAAAAATCAGCTATTCTTTGCATCACATAACTCATCAAAATGTAGGGAAGAGCTGATTTTTTTTCGCGATTTCAGTTTGGTCCCATAGTAAAAGTTGTTCATAATTACAATGACCCCTTAAAAGGATGCCCATGAATTCAATTTCATCCTGTATTTTACTAGCTGACCCCACTAACTTCGTACCGCCCCGCAAGCAACTCTACCCCCGCTTTTTAAATCTCTGATATCTTCTAAGATATTCATTGTAATGATATGCTGTAAAGGGCAATTTTGATCTACATGAAATGCACAACGTATCTGATGTATTTAATTGGATAAGGAATAATACTGTATTGTTTACATGCTACTAATACATGCGTCATGTTCGTGAACGGGCGCCGTCAGTAGGGACTGGTCATCTCTTTGCTGCCATGGCTTATTTTAATTTAATTTTTGAATTGTTTTTTTTTTCATCTTTTCATTATGGACGCTTTTAACGTTCTGCATCGTTCTCACATGTATAATTTTTAGCATGAATGATGTCACCAAGACTTTGTAACCATATTATTTTGATTTAAAAGAGTGTCCATGGAGTTTCTTGCCCGTTCTTCTCCATAGGTACCTACGCTTTGGAATGGGCAACTAGCTTCATCTTTCTGACTGACCGACCCCTTGACAATTCAAAAGTGCCTGTAATTGGTTTAATTGAAATAAATGCTTTGAGTTTTGAGTTTAAAATAGCTTGGTAAATAACCCATAATTTTTCTGTAATATGTAAAAGATAAAAATGGTTACTGTGGGTTATCCTTAGCTGACTACGGGGTCAACGGCAGCTGGCAGTGGCTGGTAGTGTAGTTACTTGAAATTTTGTGTTTGGGAGATCTTTTTGTTGCGTTTTATCGTCGTTAGATTTCGATAACTATCACGTCAACGGAGTTTCGGTAGGTAGCTAATTTCGGGGGTGCGGTGAATGCTTATGCGAATCCGGCACCCCTGGCCATAGGTAGAGGTGGAACACCGCGGTGGTTTTAGCCGGTAAGAGTCCGGTCCGGTCTCTGTCACCCCCACGATAGAGGAAGTCCATGAGGATTTCAACCGCGATAAAAAAAAGGTAGCTAATTTAATTTGATCCTGTATAACAGCCAATCATATCACTTGAAATCATATTGAATAGGTTCTTGCAGATATACTCACTTTATAAAGCAGTCATGAATAATCAGTAAGTAAGCTCTCTCACCAATAATGCCGTAGATCTCGTCGGGTTTGTGCGAGGTGGCGCGCACTTCGGCCACGATGACGTCACAGTCCAGACCGCGGTTTAGGTTATCTGGACTACCCTTCATGCCCACCTGTAGATGTATTATAAATTTATAACAAGCAATATAATCTTCTATGATGATCCCATTGCTGGGATAAAGGCTTCGTCTTTCAGAGAGTGGGCCAATCTTTATTTATTTATATACATATACAGTACCCGGCGATAAATATTGCACATCGACCTTTGGAAAGAAACAATCGGCTAATTTCGGCATCGTAGTGCGTTATCTCTGTCGCACACTACCTATGTGATGTTAACTGACGTTTTGTCAGTCGTTGTTCAAGTGCGATAGAGTGCGGTCGCGTCCAGTTCAAAATATATATCTAGAATTGTTAACACCCCCAAATTTAAATAATTTATAGTTGTACTATGGCATCTTTAGGAAAAATAGGGGAACCTTTTTATTTTACCCCAACCTAAAGCAATCATTTATAGAAAAATTGGTGTATTTTATACAAAGAATAAAAAGAATTATCAAAAGAAGCAAATCATAATTTTTTTAACAGCTCCTAATAGATACCGGACTGTTTGTATTTCGTGCGACAGAGATAACGCTCTACGAAGCCGAAATTAGCCGATTGTCTCTTTCCAAAGATCGATGTGCAATATTTATCGCCGGGTACTGTACTATCTTTACTAAATGTTATGCAATAAATCAAGCTTGGTCGAGTACAGCTAAATATCGCCCAATAAATATACTTTATAAAGGTCTTTCGCTTTTTGTAAACCATCGCCGCGGATTACGAAAATATAGGGTTGGCAATGGTAGTGACTGTAGGACCGGTCGCCGGCGGCATTACCACCTGGGGACTTATTTGATAAAAATCTAAAACTGTCGTATTGTCACTTTGAAAGTTATTATAAATAACTAGCTGCGCCCCGCGGTTTCACCCGCATAAGTGTCGATCCCGTGGGGATATCAGGATAAAAACTATCCTATGTCCTTCCCCGGGACTCAAACTATCTCTATACCAAATTTCATCTAAATCGGTTCAGTGGTTTAGGCGTGAAAAGGTAACACACAGACAGACGGAGTTACTTTCGAATTTATAATATTAGTATGGATTAATAGTTAATTAGTATGAAATCATTAATACCAATCTTGCGCTAGCAGAACTGATTCAATTAATAACTTTGTATAGTGTTTGGGCTTTGCCTAGTTTGGGACCCGCTGTTAAATCGGTCTAAGTTTTCCTGCATGCTAATACTTGTATTAAAAAAAAAAAAACAGCTGTTTCATAGAAAAATGTACCTACGCGGTCAAGATGTATGGAACAGCTTTTTAAATAACTGACGAAAATTTTTAACACCCCCAGGTTGATATTTTATTTGTATCTATATTCGTATGTCATGTAGTATTTTTCGTCGGTTCAGAATCATGTACTGAATCCAAGGTAACCACCCTGTATATCGTAGGCTACCCTGAATATCTACGACGGCGAACAGTAAGTCCAATTATGCACTAACCAGACAGTGTTCTTTCCCGTGGTTCAGCCAATGTCCCGTCCGTCCAGTCCGTATGATACGTTGCAGCTGATTGGTCTTCACCCAAATCAGCTCGTCCACTCGCTCGTAGCCCCACAGCTTCAGGCACTCGCGACCCAACTCCATTGCTCTAGGGATTAGGTCAAGGTTCCAATTAGACGGATAGCAAAATCCCCTTTGAGAAATCGAAGGTGTCTATGGTGCATTGTGTGCAACTACCATTTTATTTTCAATTAATTTTAATTTGTATTTATTTTCATTTCATTTAATTTTATGTCTGTTCATTTATGTTTGGCAATAGGAGTAAACTACCTGAAATATTTTATTTTATTTTTCCAAAATGTACCGCCTTATGTATGAGTCTACGTACTGCTTCCGGAATAGTCAATTGCATTGCTAGTTGGTTCGGGTGGATTGCAAGTCGTACTTTGTATTTGGAGAAATAAGGTGCACCTGAATGACCTTAGGGGTTTTTTCTTACCTGCCAGTGACCCACAGGAAGATGAGCCCGCTGTCTTGTAACTGTGGTACTCCCAGACATCTCATCTCGTCGTCCGACATGGTGCCGTACGGGAGTTCCATGTGAATGTCCCAAGGAGGGTCTGCCATTATAACTGCGAACTTGCCTGGGGAATAATCTCAGATATACACAACAATCATTAATCAATAGGAACCAAAACTTTGCATGACCTATGGTCTGTTCCAAAACTATCAGATGAAAGTATAAACAAACCGTGTTCAGGTTAAATTCTTACGCAATCAAAAGCTATAAAAAACGCTTTTTGAAGGGAATTAGTAAGTAACACATACATCTGTATTTCGAAGGTATCAACAAAAATAACAATGAACAAACAAAAATGAATGTTGTTATAATTGACAAATCATTGATGAAAACTGTGATAATAAAATTAATCTCAATTGTCAAATGAAAAACATTTTAAGATGATCTAAAATTAGAATTTAGGTGCAAGTATTCAAGTAATCAAATCGAGGTATTCAATTTGTAAGTAGTACTACAAATTGGCATCCTCAGGTACGTTTTCCGAACCATTTGTTTACATTTTCATCACATACTTTTGGAACAGACTACACAGACAAATATTCGACAAAGGCCCTTTAATTATATGTTATGGTGGTTATACTGACCTAAGAACGTCATGTCCAGATATCTGAGGTCGCACTGTATCCACTGCGGCGGCGTTAGAGTTAGGACTCCATCCGGTTTAGCTGCCACACTCGTGCCTGATGGGATAAAAGAAATATTATAATCTATAACTTAGTTTGAAAGAGACTCATTCAAGCTTTAACAAAACAGTACGATAATATTAATTGGAAAAAAGGAAAAAAAACTAAGATAAATATTTATAATCGCCAACCCGTGTTGAGCGAGCGTGGTGATCAATATTCGTACTTTTTCTGTATGAGAAGAGGCTTTTGCCCTGCAGTAGGACAGTAAAGGGCTGGTATTTTTGAAGTGAAAACTTCTTTAGGTGCGTTCGGCATTTTTTGAGATTGGAAAAAACCCTTGAATTCGCGTCACTGTTACCGTAACGACACCGCTTCAGATGTGTCCGGCAGTCCTCGGGATGTACTCGGTTTTAATGTATATCAGATATGTCAGTGAGTGATGGCAAAGTATTCTGTTTGTGTTTTGTTTTCACTTCTGTCGGCACTCCCGGAGTGCCACTGTTTTTTTTTTTTAATAATAAAATCTGGTGCAAGAAACTGCGAAAGCCGAACCCAACATAGTTGGATAAAGGCTGGCAGATGATGATGAATAATGTTGTTGCAAATACCTCAAGGTAGATGCTTTTTCTGCAATAAATAAGGTTTATAGTTTAGTGATATTGTTTACCGTTATGTGCTCCTTTGGTCGCAGACTCGGCAAGTTTGGGCGCGTTCGCATTCGGGTCTGAGTTATCCACTTCGTAATGCACGTATCTGAAAAAGTAAAATATTAATTTTACTTTTCAAACTGAGAAAAAAGAATTGTGACAGAGATATATTAATATCTCTGTCACAATTCTTTTTTCTCAGTTTGAACTTTAGAACTCAGAAAGTAAGGTTTGTTATTAGAGCATGGACAAAAACCGACAATGTTTGGCTCGGGGCGCGGCACGCTCGGGCGAGGCAGCGCGTGGGTTTGCCTCGGGCGAGGCTCGTCTTGACCGATCGAGGATTTGCCTCACGCGGCTGCCTCACGAGGCTGCTCGCTCAGTCAGTACGCGGCTATTCAATCGTATGCTGTGTGCTCTTGTTTGTTTTTCGCCAAGCCATACTACTTCTTGAAGTGCAGCACTTACTTGCAGGCGTATGATTGGTCGCTGAGGACAGCACTTACTTGCAGCTGTCCATGTGGAAACAAGTGTTGAGGAAGGAGCAGTCGCCGAGCGACTCGTCGGTGTGGCTCTGTATGATCTTCTTGAAGTGCAGCTTCTTGCAGGCGTATGCTTGGTCGGCACCTTCCTCTGTCTTGCTTGTTGTGAAGGCGCGCATGCATTCAGCGCGGGTGCCGTGCGGACAGAACTCCATTACTTGAGCACCTGGGCGAAGGAATAATAGATAAATACATGACCATAGTGATATAGAAATATTTACTTATTACTAGCGAGTTAGCGACCAGCCCCTTCTACGCACGGTTTTTCCGACTTGACAGAAAATGAAAATTTCTTTATTATATCGAAGTTAAATATTGATGTTTTATACACATTATAACTTTCCGGAATAAATACTCTAACTGATGTTGAAAACTGCGTCAAAATCCGTGGTTTAATAGAACAGACCATGACCTGGACATAGGATTCTTTTAGTTCCCGTGGGATAATTTCCGACCACCACGCGGGCGAAGCCGCGTGCAAAACCTAGTCCGTCATATTCTTGATTGGGGTTGGAGCATTTGAAAGCAAAATTACAGTAAGATGGCCATCTAAAGATCCTATGTCTTTGAGGCCAATGTGCAATGTTATTTAAAAAGTAAAATATTTGAATTAAGTAGTTCCAAACCTCCTTGACTCTTGAACTTGTCAGCCAGTGACTTCTCCTTGGCGGTGGGCTTGCTGAGTAAATCCATGATCTCTTCACCAACTCTCTTCACTGCTTTCTCTCTACTTGAGGGCATTGCCAGTAAAGACTGAAATAGGTAAGTAGGTTTGCACAAACACTTTTACACGTCAATCGTATTTATTTTTAAACTAGATGAGGCGTGTGGCGCCGAACCCAAATAAATTAGAATATACAAGATGAAATTGAATTCATGGGCATCCTTTTAAGGGGTCATTGTAATTATCATTATGAACAACTTCAACTATGGGACCAAACCTGAAATTGCGAAAAAAAATCAGCTCTTTCCTACATTTTGACGAGTTATGTGAACATAAATGCAAAGAACAGCTGATTTTTTTTGCGATTTTGGATTTAGCCCCATAGTAAAAGTTGTTCATAATGGTGAGTACAATGACCTCTTAAAAGGATGCCCATGAATTTAATGTCATCCTGTAGAAAGAGCTAGTATCAAAATACTAAAAAAATGTGTTTAATTTTGACACATTGATATTTTCGTTCCAGGACCTGGGTGACTACGGTGTTAAGGTGATTGGATACTGACACTTTTTCATACATTCTTTCGGGGTACAAATCTCGAAATATAAACGATTTTTGCAGAATAAAAGCACGTATATTAAGTTGTTATGACTTATTATTGACGCATATCGACAAAAACCTATAAAAAAAACACTATTTACAGGATATCTAGGCCTGATAAAATCGATAAATTTTTCTATGTGTGCGCGGCCGGAACACGCCCTCTGCAGGATATTTCAAAGAACCATCGAGAAGCAGAACATACATTTTTGCTATGGTTATCAACAACAGTTGATCTTGATCGTTAGATGGCGTTGTAGTCAACCGTCGCACAGGCATTATTATGCGTGATTTTGTTGACAAGTTTAGTTGCGAACATCGATCACTATTGATCGATGGTTGCGAAGCGTAGGTATGCAATTTTTAACCGACTTCAAAAAAAGGAGGAGGTTCTCAGTTTGTCGGAATCTTTTTTAATTTTTTTTATACATGTTACCGACCCGATTACTCGAAGACGGCTAGACCGATTTGAAAAATTCTTTTTTTGTTTGAAAGGGTATACTTTCCAGGTGGTCCCATTGTCATCAAGTCAGGATCTGATGATGGAATCCTGGAGAAATTGAAGGAACTCTTAAAATATTATAAGCACACCTATAGCGATTTGGGTACCTATTTTTTATAGTAACTCGTGCATTTGCTTTCGGAAAGCGCCATTTGGTGAAGTGGAACTGATGATGAAGACCACATGACTGATGGCCACTGGAACTACTCAATAATAAGTATTTCACGGGTTGCGATTCGATTACTTTAATGTGCTTGCTAAGCAATTAATTATTATGCTCGTCACAATGCGAATGGTGAAATGGAGCTGATGGTGAAATACCAGGAGAACTCCTCAACAGTTAACGTCCCTGCATCGGGAAAAGCAATATTTTGTAAAGGCGATAAGCAAGTTGACATTAGGCTATTGAAACTTAGATAAATTATAAACAGACCCACTAAAAAGCGAGATATATTTAATTTAAAAAAAAAATACCGACTTAAAAAAAAAAACTACTAGGCAAAAAAACCTTTATTTTCGGAAGTCGGAGGCAAAAACTAAAGTAGGTACTGAAGACACCGAAGTTATTTTCGACTTACTTAGTAGTTTTTTTTTTGGAAGGCGGTTTTTTTTGTAAATTTTTTTTCTTACAAGGCTGGCTCGGTGGCTCTTACTTTGTGATAGAATTATCTGCGATCTACCCTGGGTTCGACATTACTGTAATAATGAACGTATCATCTATAAAGTTGATGAGCACACTAGCCGAAATTTTTCCATACTTACAAATTTCAGGAATTTATTAGGTACTGGGAGTACCTAATAACAGTGGACTGTTTGACATAGCACAGACGCCAGCACATCAAGCTACCCGAAACTGTAAAATTTTCCCAATCAACTTTGAACCTAATACTTTAGCGATAAAGTTGAAAATGTATTAATGAAATTTGACAGATTGCAGTAAGTACCTAGTTTGATTTGCTGGCGTCTGTACATCCAAAGTTAAACATTATATCGTTTTTTCTTATTTAGTTTTATTAATTTTGTATGCGCGGGAACAAAATAGTAAAATGAAAAGCCATTAAAAAGTTATGAGCTAAGAAAGATTCGTTTTTTTAGGGTTCCGTAGTCAACAAGGAACCCTTATAGCTTCGCCATGACCGTCAGACAATCCGTCCGTCCTCCCGCAGCTTAGCTCAGAGACTCTTAGTACTAGAAAGCTATAATTTGGCAAGGATATACATATTAATCACGCCGACAAAGTGGTAAAATACAATCTTGAATTGGGATAAATTGATTTCAACTCCGGAACTCTTCATTGTGCGTGGTCCGACACGGACTTGGCCGGTTTTTAGGGTTCCGTAGCCAAATGGCAAAAAACGGAACCCTTATGGATTCGTCATGTCTGTCTGTCTGTCTGTCTGTCTGTCCGTCCGTCCGTATGTCACAGCCACTTTTTTCCGAAACTATAAGAACTATACTGTTGAAACTTGGTAAGTAGATGTATTATGTGAACTGCAGTAAGATTTTCACACAAAACTAGAAAAAAAAACAATAAATTTTGGGGTTCCCCATACTTACAACTGAAACTCCAAAAATTTTTTTTCATCAAACCTGTACGTGTGGGGTATCTATGGATAGGTCTTCAAAAATTATATTGAGATTTCTAATATCATTTTTTTCTGAACTGAATAGTTTGCGCGAGAGACACTTCCAAAGTGGTAAAATGTGTGTCCCCCCCCCCCCCCCCTCTAACTTCTAAAATAAGAGAATGATAAAATTAAACAAATATATATAATGTACATTACTTACCATATAAACTTCCAGCGAAAATTGGTTTGAACGAGATCTAGTAAGTAGTTTTTTTTTTAATACGTCATAAATCGAAAACCGCAATTTACCTTTCACAAAGTTACAACGAACTACAAGAACTTTTATATTATGTTACTTGCTGCTACGGAACCCTTCATGGGCGAGTCCGACTCGCACTTGGCCGGTTTTTCCTTGCTAATTTTAATGTAACTTAGGGTGTAAATAAGCAATAAAAGATGTATAGAATCTTCAAAACAAAGTCGGTACCAACAAAGCTCAATTATCGAAGAGAGAGAAGAGTTCAATAAACTTTATTTGCAACTAGCTGCGCCCAGCGGTTTCACCCGCATAAGTGTCGATCCCGTGGGAATATCGGGATAAAAACTATCCTATATCCTTCCCCGGGACTCAAACTATCTCTATACTTACCAAATTTCATCTAAATCGGTTCAGTGGTTTAGGCGTGAAAAGGTAACATTCAGACAGACAGAGTTACTTTCGAATTTATAATATCAGTATGGTATTAGTATATACAGGGTTATTGGAACAAGACTAACATGGTCATAGTACTCATCATTATGAACAATTTTTTTTATTATGGGACCAAACCTGAAATCGCAAAAAAAAATCAGCTGTTGCCTACATTTATAACTCGTCAAAATGTAGGAAACAGCTGTTTTTTTTTTTTCATTTTTTCATTTGAAATTGGAATTGTTGGTTTGAGTGGACGCTGGTGTATGTGAAGTTGTTGGTTTGTAGGCTAAACATACAAACACACATAAATAGTAAACACATAATACATATTACACATAACACTTATATACATACATATACATACACACAACAGTAATAAAATTACACTAATAATTAAATACCCACAACCGTGTATACACGGCCTAATAATTTCACGTGTCTGTACACTGCCTTACTGCCTGCGGCCTGTGGCCACATGATTAGACAAACGGTATTGTCTACTCATGTGCTGTGGCGGCGCGCGGCGGGTACGCTGAAAGCTGCGGTTGAATGATACCTATACTACCACCGAGTTGAATTCGGGGAATACCCCCCGCGCCGCGCGCCGCTGCGTCTCTCGCGGACTCAAATAAACATTTTATATATTTTGTTTTATAGTAGCGTTTAATTATAGAGTTAAACTCGACTGTCTCGTTGGTTTCGTGGTCACAAGTGCGTCTGCCGTGCAAAGGGTCCTGGGTTCGATTCCCAGGTCGGACCAAGTAATATTTAATTTGGATTTTTGTCATTAGGAATATCTTTACTCTTTTTATTTTTTTTTGTCCGAAGTTTGGAAATTGGTAGCGTGATACCCCCGTGCTCCGGAAACCACGTAAAGCCGTTGGTCCTGCGCCTGATCTCTCTCTGGTCGTGTCGGATTGCCGTCCCATCGAACTATGAGAGTAAAGGAACAGAGAGTGCACCTGTATTTGCGCACACACTTGTGCACTATAATATCTCCTGCAAACCTGGCTAATCTTCTTTGAAATTGGCCACCGTGACCGAAATCGGTCAGGGGATTTATTATTATTTTTAAACCTAAACCTACCCTAACACACTACAAAAGCACCCTTAGAATAATTGAATAAGCAACTGACAACCCTTGTAGCAATCAAGTATTCTTTTCTTCGGTTTTTACTATAAAAAGTACGCTTTTCTTTAGAGAATGAAGGACAGTCATAAAAATATTTTCGTAAAAATATTTTATTTTAATTAACGCCACCTCTGGAAAACAAGTTCACAAACCAAGTTTATGAATACAACGCCATCTAGTTCTATCGCAAGTAAAACTATACACGTAGTGTGTAACTGTACATGTGTGTGTAAAGGCATAGTAAAGATATAAAGTGAAACGGCTAAATGTTTAGGGGTACAAATCTTTGTATGAGACGAGTTAACAAGCAAAGTGAATATCTAAAAAGATTATGTTAATGCGTTAGTTGACGCATATAATAAAGTTGTTTCGCAAAGCTTTCTGAGTTAGGCGTAAAAATTGAAAATGTTCGAAGTGCGAATGTGCCGCCATCTAGCGATAAAGTGGCTGGGAGATCATGTATCGAATATCCTTAAGACACACTTTTTGAACAAAATAAATGCATAACAGAAAGTGTGACCAAGTGTTACCAGCAAAGTGAAAGCATAAAAAAAGGTTTGCCTCTATTTATACTGAACTTTTTGGAACAAAGTTTCCTAACATGGCTTGCGATTTGGAGTCGACTGGTAGAAAGCGTCACGTAAGGAAAAAGCGTTATGGCCCCTCCATGCGACTTTCTCTCTATGCTCGTCTCTTTCTATTATTATATACGAGTATGTGTATGCTAGCGAGTATCGCATAAGGAACTTCGTTCCTGACGGGGGTCCCACGACTGCACGTGTTTTTTCTTGTGATAAGTTGACTGGTGACTTTTTTGACGGTCTAATAGTCAAAAAAGTTTCTATTATATACCCACCATAAGATCTGTGTCGTTTTTAGCAGTTTTCTTCTCATCTGTAGCAGTTTTAGATACTTTAGGATTTGCGGCCTCTTCTGTTTTGTTGTCACCTGCAATGTGAAAGTTTATATACCTCTGAGATATTTTATATTATATTCTATTCTCATTTGAGTTAATCCTACCTTCTGTTTTTTTTTGTATTTGAATTTTTTACTACGAACATTGTTTTAAAAATTGTCACTCATGTAGGATGTATTCATAATATTTTTTTTCTTTAAGTTGTATTTCATGTTATTTTAGATATAAATGTAACATTTAGACACAATGTAAAAATTGTTAATGAAATAAATTAGTAGATTGTTTGCCAAGGGAGCAAACGACTATTTTGAAGGCGAGAGTGTTTCATTGAATCCTGAGCGCAGCGTGGGATTCATATTAGTAGTAGTAGTAAGATCCTAATTTGAGTATGTTTACTCAAATTAGGATCTTACTTAGTTTTTACGAACGAAGGCAGAATGCTTTTCGCGCGTTTTTCATTTTTTCACAAACATTTTTTTTTTATTTGGCTCGCGCGCCTTTTACTTTGTCATACTGCCTGTTACTTGTTCATACAATGTTCGTGATTGATCTCTTTGGTGATTGGAAAAAAGTTCCAACAATATCTATATTCCAAATTCAAATCATTTTAGTCTCTAGGGATAACAGAGCTAAAAATAGTCCATGTTTACGAAGAATACACTACTTAGCTATTTTTGAACAGATGTGATAAAAAAATAATATTATAAATGAGAAAGTGAGTTTGTTTGTTCGTAATTTTTTTATTTGCTGAACGGATTTGGGTGAAATTTGGCACATGCATAGGATACTTCTTACTAGGGATGCCTCGATACGCCATTATGCCGATACGATACCGATACCGATGCTCTTGTAAAAATATCGGCGATACCGATACCGATACGCTTATTCAATTAAAAAATTAAGTTAAAATAAAACACAAGACAGGTTATTTTTTTTAATTAATATAAAAAGAACAAATAACAGGACAAACTAAATAGTTTTTAGTTTAATTAGTAATTAGTTTTAGTAATTAAAATGAACATTGATGAGATTTTTGATTAAAAAACAAAGTATTCTTAAGTTTTGCGGAGATAGACGATTTCGCAAATTTGTTTGAATAAGACCTGCGGTATAAATAGTCTCTCAGATGCGTCAAAACTCATTTGGAAAATAAGGTACTTCTGCGCCATGTTTTTTCAAGATTGGGTATAAGACGTCATTCTGGTTTTATTAAATTAACAAATGAAATAAAATAACGACTAATCTGCGACGTTTTATTGTGCGTGTGGTTGTTGGGCCTGATTATCTTAATCTTAGAAAAAAAAAATTACTTTGTTATGCACTAGAGAGCATAAAAAACGACTATGTCACCTACACACAACATAAAGACGAACTTTTAGAGAAGAGAAGTGAAAAAGTTATTTTTTCAAATACACTTTGGAAATTAAATTGTACCAAATGAAGCACTTCATCATGATCTGAAAATACCGACAGTCAAAGAGGAAATAAAACGCTATATCATGTCATATAAAGAAAGAATAACTCGCCACCCAAATAACCTGGCAAACCACCTAATGGATGAACAAGGCATACGCAGGCTAAAACACAAAATTCCACAGGATTTCATCGGACAAACAGCTTGATGCTGCATAAATAGTAGGATGTGTCATAGGACGCATACCAAGCAAGACATCTAACATGTCATCAGAATTGACAAAATTTCATATTTTTAACCTGCATGTATTATTACGTTATATATAAGTAAATTCAAATCTAGGGCACCCATATTTTTTCGTTTTTCGAAATTATGTACTTTTCATTCATAATTTTAACTTTGAAATTCGGTGTATTCTAAAAAGACGTAAGTGCCAGATGACGGTAGAATGGCGATATTACCTTTGCTTTATTGTGACCCGTCAAAAAAACTGTTAGATGTCACTTGTCTCAGTCGTTGTTTTGGTTCCGTCATTGGCGTATATTTTTCATTGGGATCCATTTTATTGGCGAAATATCAATAAAAAATTGATAATATTAACAGTAAGCAGCGTGTCGAGTTGATAGGAAAAAATATTGTTGAATTCAATTCAGTTTTTTAGTTGTTTTCTAGTTACACTTCTTAGGTGACATTGACATGTCTTGTTTGATATGATGTTTTCAATCAAAGACATTGGAATGCGCAAAGGCAACTACCTCATTCCGCCGTTTATGTGACGTCATCACATGTTTTTTGATTTTTATTTTTTTTCTCAGAAATTTAGAAATAAAAAAATAAAATAAAAATATATTTGAACTCAGGATACGAAAATAAAGAAATAGTATTTTTATTTTAAGGTTGTGTCAGGTTTGAAATGTTGTCAATTACTGAATGTCCTAATACATTTACATAGTGACAGATTGTAAGAAAAAAAAAAAAAATTGTGCATGCAGTTTACAAACCTTTCCTCTTGCTACCAGAAGTCTGTTCCTCCATGAGAGCTGCCAACACGGCTGCTAACCTCACGGACTCTGCATTCACAACCTCTATACTCGCATCCGTAGTGCTCTCTGTCCGTTCCTTTATGCTAAAAAAAATAGATTCAGTAAAATGACAGTGTACATTCAGTTTTTTGCTCGATCTGACTCTACAATAAAATCCAGCATATCTTGAGCAGTGACTGTTTGCCAAAATTACATTTATAAAAAAAAGAATTGCCTAATGAGTCTAAAATGAGGAGTATTCTATTCTGTTTCATTTTAATTTCAGATATTTTAGCTTACTATAAAAAAAAAGAAATTCCGCTTCTATTATATTGATTCATGAATCAGGACTAAAGCACCTAAAGCATTAGACTACAGCACCTAGCTTCTGACTTGTTATAAGTGCCCATGTAGGTTTACGTGAAATAAAATATTTTGATTTAATCCAGGAAGTGGATTTTCTTCAATTAAAAAAAATATATATTTATTACCATGGAATGGACTTACTTCGTTTTTTTTTTAACATTTATGATTATCTATGGCTATCATTTATGGTTAAAACATATTTAATAAATGCAAAAAACACTACAAAACTTACGTAATAAGTTTCTGTGTGGCAAACTTCTGCAGTAGGCTGGCTACTATGCCCGCATCAACATCACCTAAGCCAGGCAGCAATGCACTAGCAGTAGCAGGCAACTGTAGCTGCATGTCTGATAGCACTTGCAGGAGACGCACCTCTAATGATGAGGATGGTACCAGCGGTTTCGGTTTCTCTTGCGTTCCTGTAATAGAGTTAAGTTAATATTTTATTGTTTAAAAACATGTGTCTAAGTAGTTTGTTGATTGAAATTATATTTTTGTTCTGAATTCAATTTTCTATAGTTTTACTTTTGATGAGAAGCTAACTTTTCTATTCTCACACATGTATCAATTATTATAATCACATCACTATGAAAAATAAACAAGCTGCTGATTACAATGGTACCTTCATGCTTCAGTGTAGAAGGGCTCGCCACCGACCGTTCCTTCCCGCCGCCAGGAGAACCCTCAGACTTCTCGCCGACCAAATTAGAACTCAAAATATTCTGCCGTTCTTTTTTACGTTTCTCTAGCTTCTCGCGCAGGCTGTTCCTTTTGCTTTTAACAGCTTGGATTTCTTCCCAAGCGTCCGACATGTTTTTTATTTTGTTACGAATACCATCAGAAACTTACCGGCCCCACGAGATTGCTACTTTCAAGGGCAATTTAGACGAGTTGAGGTGATGATATTTATATTCTGTAAGACGAAGTAATCTATATTTATGTGATAATCATTCTCAATAGTCCAATAATGCAATTAATGGGAGTCCACTTATGAAATTCATAAAATATTTAGGCGCCGTGTATGAGGACGCTACACAAAATCAACCCTTCTCAACTTCTCAAAATAATTGTTTTTGACGTTTCACGTATGTTTGACACTTGACAGTCATAACAAAATTGACAGAATTTTTCCATTTTTCGGCAACAAGGCTTTTGGTTTCCCCCAATAATCAAATTAGATAATTGCCTGCGATGGATCCGTTTGAACATGGTTTGAACGAAGTATATTATTATATTACCTATACCATGGTTTAAACCACTGAAAATTGAAACTGTCTGCACAGTGTCTGGCATGTAAAAAAATAAATAACTAGGTAGTATAGTAGTATTATTTATTTTTTTTATTTTTTGACAACGGATGTAACATTGGTAACATTCCATTTCATCTGAATCTGAAGAAAAACATTGAAATAATACAATAATAAAAATGCCATTTGCACCCGAATTACGGACTCATTCTCAAAAAGTATGTACTCTTTATAAGAAAGCTTTGAGAAATATCGAAGCTTATTACGTAGCCAGGTAAGCATAACGTTAAGGTGTTTATTATTATTATTTACAATATTCCAGATGGACTGAGACCGCTTTCACATTTAGGCGACATTAGCAGCGCGACGCGACAGTCGCGTCGCCCGTCAGAATTTAATTATTCATATTAAAAACAGAAGCGCGGCGTCCGGCCGCCGCGTGTGCTCAGTCGGCGATGAGCCCGTCGGAATCCATTTTATAAATAAAGTGCACCACACTGATCTAAACTGCGGCGCGGAAGCCACGCTATGTTCTTATAATGTGAAGGCATCTGCTTCTGCCGCGCTACTATCGCGCTGCTAACGTCCTAATGTGAAAGCGGCCTTGCGGCCTGGCCACGAACTCGCCGCTATCAGCGGCAGCTTAGCGCGGGGCGGCGAGCGGTAAAAACAAATATACCAAAATGTATGAACCATGCCACGACGCACCGCTCACAGCGTCAACGCTAGACAAAAGAAACCGCGCCGCTTGCCGCTAAGCCAAAACTCGTGGCCGGGCGGTTAGGCTCTAAATATTATGTTTATATATGCAAAAAGATACAAGCCTAGTATGTTTGTTAGGTTACTGCTCAGAACTTGTGCATTGTGCTCAACGTGTGATAATAATATTTATGATGAAGATGATGATGGCGTTCACGATACCGTCTTCACGTGTGAATTGCACCCGTGCCACTATTAAGTATTATGTGCCCGTGCGAATCAGGGACGCGGGCGGGTCGCTAATGACAAATACAATTTTATTGTAAACTAACCATCGATTTATATCTTTGAAACCAAGTCGACTTCCTTTTAGACAACTTGTGCGTTATCATCAAGTTATTTTGAGGAGTGAATTCGACAAACATAAATGTATTACGGATCCAAAAGAGCAACGTCGTTTACTGTGGTTGGGAGAACACGAAGTTTTTCAAAAAATGACTCCTTTACCTCCGTGTAAATGTAAGTATAACTTGATTAATCTATGACAAGACAACTGACTGCATTATTTTGTTCTTGATTTTTTATGAAAATAACAAAACAGCATGTTTGTTCTCAATCTGCTTTTTTTTCTAGTTCCTCGTTCTGTTGGTGAAGCGGGTGGTGTTGCGTTTGAACGTGTCGTCACGCCCCCTGACTGGGTGATTGACTATTGGCATCCTTTGGAAAAAGCTCACTTTCCGGAATACTTTAAAAGACGTGAATGTCGCAAATGTGAATATATTCAAAATTGGCATAAAGGTCAAATGTATTAGACGTAATAATTATATTATATTATGATTACCTGAGTGGTTATCTATGTTTGAAGTATTGTTTTGCGTCTTTCTGCAATTTCTGTGTGAGTACGAGTAGATGTATATTACTTAGGTAATTCTTTTAAAATTCATTTGAGCGCGCCGGTTATGAATAGTTTGTAGGTCGTATGTAGCCACCCTTATTTACGTTTTGTTATTACTTTTTGAATGAGCGCAGACCGAGCAGCAAAACGCTCGAGCATTTTCTTGTTGTCCAGTTTTGAGTGTTGAAACAGACACACGCCATAGGAAATCATCGCGACCACTATATTTTGAAATCTATTTTAGTTTTCATTTAGCTTATTTATCAATGAGAAATGCTCTAGCATTGTGTGCTGATCCTTTTAAGGGGCATATATACCTACTTTTTTGTGACAAGGACTTATACTGACTTGGGGCCTACTATGGCACCATAGAGTAAAGTAATATATTATGGCGCACGCGTGTGGTCTGCGCGTCGTCACGTCCAGTATATTGTAAAGTGCATAAAAAATATTCCTATGTTACAATGTTGGCTCCCCTGCCCTCCGCTAGGAGTATGTGTTTTGTGCCCATGTCTGTCAAGATAGTGGATATGGAAAGACTATTAGGAGTTTGATAATAACATACAGATGTCTACAGTTATATAGTATATTTGTAGCAAAAAATAGTAATAACAAAACACAGCTTTTCAGCCTCTGCTGACACAACAGAAGATTGTTTTTCCTTGACAGAGAAAACCAGCAGTCACTCTAAAATTCAAACATACGTCATGATTCATACCAGCCAGTCAATAAACAATTGTACTTCTTTGCTCTAACAAAGACGATTCTGCGGAATTTTAAAGATTTATAAGGTTTCCGTGTTAGAATCATGCCCAAAACATTATAAGTTATAACATAACGGCAAAGGAAGTATTTGTTGAAACCTCAGGTTGATGTACTCTGTGGTCACGTCGTCAGCGCGTTTTCTACTTTGAAAAAGCGACGTTTGTTAGTTGTGCGCGCAGTCTGACGCAACTGTCTAATAAAAAAAAAACCATGAAACGTGCATAAATATAAAAATATAATAGCGGCAATCGCTGTCTCGCTTTAACATCTGCAGTCTGTGTCATTTTTGCTATGTTAGTATTTAGTTTTAGTACAAGTTTCATACAAGCGACGTTTTTCATCTTTTTTCTAGTTTCCCCATAGTGCTAGGTCGCTATTTGTTCTGAACCGTTTGCGGTTGGTTCACGAAAAAATCGGAAAGTTCTTCGCCGTTCGTGCAAAGTGGTCGGCAGTTTTTAACTGTAGTGCTTTTCGCACTTACGACGAAACGAAACGAAATGTCAAATTCAAGTTGTCATTGTGACAAACTGAATGTTGACCATAGATAACATACTAATAATTTTGACCACAGACAGAGTACATTATAATAGATGTTGACTGTTGTTTTTACACTTTAGGTTATATTCAGTTATATTTTTTTGAAGAAATTCTAATAAAATCATAAATATTACAACAATTGTGTTAATAAAAAACAAATTTATTTTTGAACAAAGTCAGTTTAGAATTTAGTGTAGGAAGGTATAGAGCTACTATAACCATGGCTGAAGAGTCGTCGAAGGAGGCTAAACAGCCGATTACGGAAGAGGAGAGAGTCGCACTATGTCAGAAACTGGACAAGGAGTTGGACGACTTTATTGATAGCTTGGAAAAGAAGAGATACACCGAAGGATGGCCCGAGGACAGATGGGAGGTAAGTACTTACCATTAGCATCGTTATATTATCAACAAAAGTTAAGCTACACGATTACTGATAAATGCGGGCACTGACTGGACCGATCCACTCAAACTGTGTGGTTCCTTCCTCAAAATACCATCTCAGACATTAACCTGCATGGTCCTCATATGGCCTGACCAAGATTATGTCTGGACTTTAAAAGAGACTGATTCTGAGTTTTTTTCTTTTTCTCAGAGTAGTTGGATAGGAAATGCCTAACTCATCTACTTTTAAAACATAATAATTTAATAATCTGTGTTTGACATGTAAAAGTATTTTTTTAACCAATTTACCGAAATAAATATAATTTATCATTTATCAACATTCTTGCTGACCACCGACCTTCCAGTGTAGTAGGTACACCTGTTAGTGAAAAAATATTTGATTTTTCTTGCATTAAAACACTTTAACATATTAAAAACTGGAACTGAACATACATATTTGCAACAACAGTTGTTTATTTAACACCTGATCAAAGTTAGTTTAATTAATTAATAAGTATTTATTAAAAAAATATTTAATTTAAAATGCAGTTATTAGTTCAAAAATTATTTAACCCATCAAGCAATCTCCTACTAAATGCAGTCTCCTTGTAAGTGCTCAATGGTTTTTTGATTATATTTATTGTCTTTTCGAGTGCAATTTACATATCCAGTCACTGGTCCATACAACATTTGACCGGTTAAAGAACAATTTAAAAATTTGAAATTGATATTAAAATGTCTTACCAAAAGACCACAATGTTTTCAGGAGGAAATGGACAAGCATCCATTTTTTATGAAGTCAACACCGGACGACGGTACCCTGTCCCCGCTGGCTGAAGGACTGGCCAAGCTCAAGTATGATCCTGAAGAAAACACCCCTGTGGAACTGGCCGGCAACTACAAGGAGGATGGAAACTTCAACTTCAAACATAAAAACTATAGAATGGCCATTTTAGGGTGAGTAATGTTTAAGAGCTTAGATTGTTTTAGCATGCAGTTTAAGTTTGCGGTATGAAGATTTGAAAACAAACCATCTGAAACTTCAATGTTGATATAATAAACTTTATGATGATAAGCAAAATTATTAAAGATTTCCTTAATAGCCCATATTATCAGTGTAAATTTTTTTTTGCTAGTCTTACCAAGGGGTATCATATTACCCAGCAACTGGGTTGTGGAGGTCAAATAGACAGTTGCATCATGTAAAATACTGGTATTCACCTGCATTCGGTTAGACTGGAAGCCGACCCCAACATAGTTGGGAAAAGTCTAGGCAGATGGTGACGATTGTCAGTGTTTATTTTTTTTATATGTGATTTGGTTTTCGCCAATTAAATTAACGAATCAAAAAAACAAATACAGTTATTTTCTCATGAGAAACAATATTACTGGCCACAGCTTGTGATATTTTGAAAAATGGTATTTTTTTTTTAGTTATACTCTGTTTAAGATTATAGGTATGTATATTACATAGTCTTCTTTTGATATTTTTTATTTCCTAATTTCTGATATATAAAAAAAATATACAGGGTGTACGAGGTGTATCTAAGACAGCCTGACAGATTGTTTTTTCTCTATGTATAGGATATAATAAGGTAAGATAGGTAACTATAGGTTCCTCTAACTAAAACCTCTTTTAGTTATTCATTGTTTTATGTTTAGAATCAAAAACAAACTTTTCTGAAAGTTCATGATACATTCTGTACACCTTCATTATAATTTTTTGATATAGGCTGTTATTATGTTCATGTTTTCTTAGCAAATTAGATAATTAAATTAAATCAATAAAGAAGATAAAAATAAAATATAAAAGAATGAAAGTACGTGCAAATAATAGTACCAATTTAAATATTTTGCAGTTACACCGAAGGCATCAAGCAAAGATGTAATGACGCCGACGTCAATGCAAGTCTATACAACAACCGAGCAGCATCACATTGGCATCTAAAGAACTACAGGTCAGCCTTACTTGACAGCGAGAAGGCCTTAACTTTCAACCCAAACCACACCAAGGCGCGGGTACGCGCCGCCAAGGCAGCCCTCGAAGTAACCAAATACGACTCCTGCATTGAACACTGTGAAAAACTATTAGAAGGCGAAAAAAAAGACAAAGAAATAATAGAGCTCCTCAACACAGCAAAAAAGAAGAAGTTACAACATGATCGCGACCAAAGAAAGAAAGAGAGGAAAAATGCAAAGGATGGTGAGCAAAAAGAGTTGGTGATCAAAGCAATCATTGAACGAGGAATTAAAATATCGAAATGCGACGACGAAGATGATATAGATCTGTCGAAATTAGAACCTAGTTTACCAGGGTCCCAGGATGCCATAGTACATATCGAAGATGGTATATTAAGGTGGCCTGTATTGCTTCTATATCCGGAATACCAAATGACGGATTTCATTAGAGATTGCCCTGAAAACGTGCCTCTGCAAAGTCAATTAGAACAGGTCTTCCCAGCGCCGTGGGATGAAGAGAACAAATACAATTGTTCGAAAATTAATGTTTACTTCGAAGGTTACGATAAAATGCCTCACGTGATTGATCCTGCAAAGAATCTGGGAGATTTATTAGTGACGAAGTATTTCGAGCTGAAAGCTGGGACACCCGCGTTTTTCGTGCTGCCTCGCGGTAGCGTTATCGAGCGGAGGTTTTTGGAGAGTTATATTTAAGTGTATTAACAGTTGTATATTTTACGTTTATTTTTATAATAAATTAAGTTTTACATTTTGTTAAAATAGTTATTTCTTTTTCTTTTATCGCCAATTTCCTAAAACTACCTCAGCCTTATGTAATTAATTTAATTAAGGCAAATGTAACTTACGTCTATCCAATCCAAAATTGATTATACAATTATCACAAATACTAGTAAGTCTATCGATGCCCAAAAGTCTGTTTTTTAAACCTCTCACATGTTTGCCCGCGTACCTGTCTACACACCCCGCATGTCGCAGTAGTTGAGTGGACGCAGTGAATGACAATAGAACAATGACAATAGTGTTGTGTACACCTCGTGTACCGTTGACGTTTCGAGCATTTTCTATTATGTACACTTGGTGTACAGTGGACGCTTGACAGGTTAATGGCATCTCGCAATTCTACGTAGGAGGTTGTCGGCTGCTTAACCGGGCTAGCCTGTGGGTGCCTCAATAAGGTAAGGCCTCCAGACAAGGCTTAAAATCTTAAAAACTAAGCGACTACACGCTAAGGGCTGTGTGATACGGACCTCGGCTTAGGGCGTCGTTGGGGAGGGCAGCAAGGGACAGGCTGGATCGGATTATCTAATAGTCTGGCTTTCAGTATAGGCATATATGTAGATACCTATCAAAAAATCTGACGTTAAACAATAAAACAACAGTAGCTAATTGTAAGAAATATATTATTCGATATCCTGTTCGTCCATGTCGTAACCCTGCTGGTGCGGGTAGTACTCTCCGGGCCCATCGAAGTCCTTCTGATCGCCGAGCCCCCCTGGGTAGGGATGGTGTGGCATCGCGCCCATCCATTGTGGGTACCAGTAGAGACCCTTGACAGAAGGAAAGATAAAAGTCCTTAAAGATTTATCTAGTGACTTTGGCACCATCAATTTTCAACGCCTAACTCGAGGTCAGGCGTTAAAAATTGATGGTGCCAAAGTTACTGTTCCGTTGAGAATTTATTAGCGTTTGAATAAATCGCGGGCGAGAAACCGATGGAGGTTTTCTAATGAAATTTAATTTGATAAATTATTTAAGTAGGTATTTAAACTTTTCGCACAAATAGGTACAAAGGCGGTCTTAATGGCCTTAGACATTCTCTACCATTCAACCAAGGGTGGTGAAGAGATTAGATGGCAGGTGCTTTTGTTGAGAGGAACAATGATAAAAAAAAGACTATTAAAACTAGGTACACAAATACATAAATAGGTTATATAGGTACACATAGGTACATAATATTTACTATAATATACCTATAACATATAATAAATTAACTGTATATTTTCTATTAATTAAATTAAATTTTATTCGAAAACATCCACCGGTTTCTTACTAAACTTCAACTAGGTAGGTATATCCGACGACGACGACACTGGTTACTTATTTCCTTTGGTGACTGTACCTACATATTACTACTGGTCGAATACAGAACCTCCTCTATCGAATAGAATAGAATACTCTTTATTATGTACACCATATAAATTACAGACATAAATAATAATTAATAATAATAATTCGGTATTTAAACTTTCGAAGTAGTCTAAGAATAATGCTACTCTTCTTGTATAGTTCCATCGGATTAACATTCAAACGGAACTTTTAGAGATGGTCCCTAGTCTTTAGTCCCTCGTTTCAGATATTTTCAGCAGATCTATTCTGTAAAAATCTAACCTTGAAAACTTAGGTGAAGTGAGCTTGAAGTGTAGGTACTGTCAATAGTACCAGTCCCTAGCATCAGAACCAATGACAGTTCACTTCATCTAAGTCTTTCGCCTTACCTTATTCCCGCCAGCGGAGTTGCAGGTGAACCTGTCGTCGTGGAGATCGATCATGTCTAGGTAACTCTTGCCCGCGATGGAGCCGTAGTTTGGCGGGTACATGAACAAACAACCGTCCAGAATATCTGCATGGGGTAGACAAAATAATATTTAGCACTACAGGGTGAAATTGAATTCATGGGCATCCTTTTAAGGGGTCATTGCAATCATCATTATGAACAACTTTTACTATGGGACCAAACCTGTAATCGCGAAAAAAAATTAGCTCTTCCCTACATTTTGACGAGTTATGTGAACATAAATGCAAGGAACAGCTGTTTTTTTTTTCGCAAGTTTAGTTTTAGTCCCATAGTAAAAGTTGTTCATAATGAATGACCCCTTAAAAGGATGCCCATGAATTTAATTTCACCCTGTATAAGTGCCCGGTAGCAGCTGGAGGATTTGAATAGCGTGCGATTCGAGAGGCCTTTGTCCAACAGTGGACTGCTATAGGCTGATGATGATCATAAGGATCTGTTTCAGTGTTCTAATGGGCACTATCACAGTGCTCTGAGCTTAAGAACAGGTAGGTACGTGGTCGAGATAATGGAAATGCTCGGTCTAGGTTATGCACTCATAAGGCTGTGAAGCCAAGCTGCGAAACTATGTGTTTCACCATAGGTAAGTGGTGTAGCGGAAAGGGCGAGCTGTGCTATGAAGATGCGCGCCTATGCAAAAAACTTCACAGCGTTCTGTGAAAATCAAACGATCCTAAAGTGGGTGATCGACCGGCGAGCCGTATACCGCGGTTTTGGAGACGACGGTTTTTACTCGCGGAGTCGTGGCTCGTAGGTGCTGATCGACTAGCGAGCAAAACAGTCGAGTGTGAACCGCAAATAAGGCAATATGTCTTGTTCGAAGATTGAAGTTTTGTGTTACCTCGGTATAGCATACCACGAAATGAATAAAAAAAAGCGAAGACGCCCTAAAGTTTGGGTTAAAAGTTGGATTCAAAGAAGACAACAGTGGTCGTATACCCATTTGTCGCGGAAAACTGTCGGATCGGCTCGTCAGTGGTGATCGACACGCGGTCTTGCGCAGCGTGCCAAGCAAAAAATTAAACATAACTAACGAGCCGCGAGCCGGGCTCGTTGGTTTTTAATACCGCGGTATTGCAATGATCCATGGGCGAGCTTTACCGACGAGCCATAAAACGGCGGTTTTACTCGCCCGTCGATCATGGCCTTAATGGTTCGTATTATACACAAACTTTGCTACGTAGCTTAGTGCATCTCTTAGGTATCAAAGGTCGTTTCAGAATCATCAGCGCAATAAACACAGCATTTCAGCTCACATAAGTATTAGTATTTCTTTGTTCTCATAAAGTTTGGTAGAATCTTACAAGGCACAGTGATGTTGTCTTCCTCTATTTCTGGCTTTGGCGTGGGCTCGATGTATGGCGGCACTGCGTCGATGCCAGACCCCGGGTCGCCAGGGATCAGGAACGGACCTGGGTAACAGAAGATTTGGCTGGTGTGTTAGAAAATTATCGTTTGTCGAAGTTATTATCATACTGTTTTATTCCAAATCTCGAAGAACTATGTAAAGAAAAATATTCGTTGTCATATTCAATCTCATTTCTATCAACAACTGAGCAACTGAGCTGACCCGGCAAACTTCGTACCGCCTCAGTATGATGAGAAAACGAATTAGGTACTTATATATATTTTTTGTTTTTGTGAATTTTACCTAGGTACTACTTATGTTTTTGTAGTTATTCTGCTATTCGGGGCGGAGAAAAATACAACAAATCAATGATCATAAATGTCGGGCCAGTCGTTCTTGAGTTATAAATGGTGTAGGTAACTAAGCCGATTATGTTTTATTTATTCACTAGCTGCGCCCTGCGGTTTCTTCACCCGCATAAGTTTCGATCCCCTGGGAATATCGGGATAAAAATTACCTAAGTAGCCTATATGTGAATCCAGGGTGACGGCTACCTCCATATAATTTTTTATCAAAATTGGTCCAGCCGTTTGAGCGTGAAGAAGTAACAAATATATAAACACACACACACTCACAAACTTTGGCCTATATAATATTAGTGTGATAGTAAGTGGGTACACGTAGTCGACGAGATCAATCATGCAGTGAAATACAATGTCCGAAGATAAAAAGATTGTAAGGGAATATGTTTTAGAGATAAGAAAGGAACCCCAAAGAAGTCGAAGTAAGGGTTCTTTGGGGTCAGAGCAGCATTTTGTTTTCTACCATCGACGTTGATGATAGAACAGCAGGGCAATTGCGTAACACATTATCAATCGGAATCGGTTTCATTTTGACAGGTCAACAACATTCATTGCGTTATTTACGTGTTGAACAGATTTTTTTTTTTCGAACTTATGAAGCAATGGATTAGCAATTTGCTTCAAAATTATTCTGTTTTCATTTGATAGTGTGTTACGCAATTAGGGTACTGGTCCCTAATTCACTATGACCACTTAACGATTCCTTACCGAAACATCGTCAATTCCTTAGCTAACCCCGCCAATTTCGCGTTGATTTCGCGCCGTTTCGTTCATTGTGTCACAGAGAATTACGACCCTGGTAATAGTAAGCTCTACGGGGTACCATTTTACACAGTAACTGGGTTGCGGAGGTCTTATAAGAGCGAGATGTAAAATAGGTACTGGTATTCAGCTGCACCCGGTTAGACTGGAAGTCGACCCCAACATAGTTGGGAAATGTTAGGCAGATTATGATGATATCTTACCTCCATAGTGGTTGGTGTAGTTCCACTCACAGACGTGATGGTCACAGATCAACGGAGAGTGCGGCTCTTTGGTGTAGTACGTGTTACCGTTGGGTATAGTCTGCAAATAAATCACATAAAGTTTGCGAAGGGCTGATTTTTCAACCGACAGATAATTTTTATTGGTGGAATACGTCGTCACGTCGTGACGTCTGACAGTTTTTGCATGGAAGAACTGTCCAAAATTCAAAATTATTCCTCCGATAAAATTATCTGACGTTGGAAAAAATCAACCCTAAGTGTCTAAACACACTATGCCGAAGGTACGCGACCGTAGTTCGGCATGATTACGCCTGCAGTGCTATTTGAATTACTGACGACACATTATGCGGAAATTACGTTGCGTTATAGCGTACAGCGGAACTTCGATCGGGCGTAAGTTCAGCGGCAATTCGGCGGCAACGTATTCTGTAGAGCACACATTATACGCGACCGAAGTTCGGTTCGATTGCTAAAGAAGATCCGGGGCGGGGGGCAGCGGGAGGGCAGGCATGCCCGCGCCCCGCGTGTCCGCCCGTTGTACACACAAAGTTACGCAACTGAATTTCTGTCGCGTAAGTTCGGCACTTATGGTGTGTCATATCAGCAGAATAAGTCGGAACGTAAAATCAGCCGCGGAACTTCGGCGGCGTACCTTCGGCATAGTGTGTTTGGACACTAAGAGTGGGGTCGTCTTTTAAGCCTAAGTACGATGTTTAAGGATATGACTGTGTCAAGGAGCCTATTATTACGGTCCACTCTCTCTCAAACTGGTTGTAATGGATACTTTATAACTAACGAATGTCCGTTTCTGAGAAGATTTTGTTCCCGACACACAGAATTTGTCAAATGAGCTCGAAGATTCATTTAAATGGCCACAACCCATAGTGTAAACTGTGAGCGAAAGCCAGTACCAACTGTAAACTGCAGTTAAATTTTTCCAAGCAATACAGTTATGTATAGAATCAATTGACCGGTCATCAAAGTCGTAGACACAAAGTTTTAAAAGATCACGGAGTATCAAGTATCGTAGTTCGTAGCCGCATAAAAATAACATTTTCTTACCAGCAAATAATCGTAGTGCCGGTAGCGCACGCCCTGTATATTGAAGTCCAGTATGAAAGTTCCTGACGTGATGATGCAGGACGCAGCAGACAGCGGAGGCAGCTTGTACATCTCTGTACCACACTTGACGATAGCCTTCGGTAGAGTGGACACGTCGCGGACTCTTTGCACGAGTTTTTTGAAGGGAAACCTTTTAGAACAGATACCTATCGATTACATTAAAACCTTTTTTAGATATAACTACAGTCCGTTTACAGTTATTTTACCTCTAACAGCAGGAAACCCTATTGTGGCGAGAATAAAGATCACGATTATTCCCGATGTCCACCACTGCGGGACAACGAAACAACTTTTAAAATTATTCTCGTTGTCCACCACTGAGAGACAAATGATTATTGTAACCTAACCTCAAAACACTTTAAAGTTGCTTCTGCATCATCTCCGGCACTGTGGGAAGTGCAACCCCTCTGGCCTTACGTAACATAGGCACCCGTGCGAGCCGTAGCGGCTGAGGATGGTCGCCTCGTCCTGATGCGACCAGCAAGCCGAAGCTGCGGAGGTACAGCGGGCAGGGGTTGCTCTCCCTTCGCGCCTACGGTTTTTATATACACTTTAGGGGTAGCAGACAAAAGACTATGTGAAGTCTGGGGTGCCCCGATTCGGTTTTGGAACAGATTCGAACTATTCAAAACATGAAGTGGTGGACAACGAGAATAATTTTTAAAAGTTGTTTCGCTGTCCACCAGTGGTGGCCAAATAAGTAGTAGACATCGGGAATAAACATAAAGATCACAATGATTTTGACAGACCTCATTCTTTCGTAAGGAAGACCTGTGTGACTGTTGCAAACTAGCTGTGCCGGAAAACGGTAATGGACGTCAGATTCCAAGTAGGTCAGATTCCATGTGTTCCAGGTCAGATTCCGTCATTAGAATTCGATTGGAACCATAGTGCATAGGTATTAGGTACAGTACAGAGATAGTATCGAAAGAACCATTCCACCATCCATCGAACCATCATTCTCACTATGAGATTACTAAATATGAAATAGACTAACCTGAATACGCAAATACCTATATGGCACTCCAAACCATGCAGGTAGTTGTCAGTTGGGAAAGAAATACTCGGGTCGTCCAATAGATAGTACTTTGATTCATCGTGGAAGTGCAGAAACCCGAGAAAGACGAAGGATCTGTCTTTGCAGTAGGGAGCTACCCCTCTGCCCATGTCGTAAATATCGCTGTAGAGCTCCGATATGAAGATGTATACGTTTCTGCCGCAGTAAAATTCTGGGGGACAAAGTTTCAATGATCGACTATTCGGTAGGTAGTTTAAGAGGTGGAAAACAGGTGAATTGAAAATGAATACGATGCTGATAGGTTTAAAGTGGTCTTTAAACTAATCTGTCATCGTTTTCTGGACGAGAGGAGAGCTTTTCGTCGAAATTACAGCGTATATACTCGTATATGTATCGATTCGCTATACTCATTTCGGCCAAGTTACATAAAAAAAATTATCCAGAGCTATACTTCTCTTGTCTAGGGAAAGATCCGTAGATATAGAGACCAAGTTAATTGGTCTCTATATCTACGTATCTTTCCTCTCTTCTATTCTTCAGATTCTTCTCAGAAGAGACGGGGAGTAGAGTCAAGATAGAAGAGAAGTGAGAACTCTTCTTTTCTATCTTGACTTACTCCCTCAATCCGTCCATGAATAAGGATTAAGGCCTTACCTTGGCTCATATAAAACTCCATAGGCACGGGGCCTCCAGTGTAGGTGGCCTTTCGTTCAGCAGCCACCGCGTTGTGGTTCTCATACATCGTCAGCATGTTGTCTATGACGTCATCTAACGTGATTAGCAGGACCTGGTCGGTGTTAAGTCATGAAAAGCAATAAGTAAAGTCTAGGCAAAAAGAATGGTCCATAGCCTTATGCACTAACTCGTAGGTTTAGCGATCGATTTCCACGACTATTTGGAATTTAATGTTCTTGCATTGTATGTATTTTGTAGTAGTTAAACCATTTTTTGACTTACCTTAAGTTCATGTATGTGTAGTCTAACAAATCGGCCTAAATGATCTGATGCTATGTGGACTCGCTCGTTGATAAGATACTAGGAAACAAAATTCAAAACTTTTACAATAAAGTTTAAAATTATAGCTTACTTAGCAGAGGGAGAGAAGTAGCGAAAACACTAACATGATAGAGATTACTGCACAAAAGAAGTTGCGAAAACGGGCGAAATTAAAGGATCTCGGTAAAGGATCGAGTGAAGAACGTCGCCTTCCATGGTAATCTAGCCCAGCTGTCAACGTGGTGACTGGTTAAACTTTTCACTACTGAATGAGCAAGTTTCAAAAGCTCGTGGAAACACGAGAGAGGAAGAGTTTCGAATACACCCTCGGCCGTGCCGGTCTCACCGTGAAAACTGAGCGTCAATAGTGTCAATCCCCAGCTGAAGGTGGAATGACAGTTCCTCACTTCACCTACGTTTTCACAGTGAGATTTTCAGAAATAGATCGGCAGATATTTTTTTGTTTTTTTGGAGTAGGGTGTTGGTACCTGGTCCTCAGCAGTCTTGATCCTCAACATCTCGTTCTGGTAGAGCCACAGGTTGTCCAGTTTGTCCGTGGGGTCGTGGCCGTAGATCTCGAACGCGTCTATGATCATGGCAAGGGTAAGGTTCTCGTTCGACTCGAGGCAGCATGGGTGGTTTCGTATGTTGTACGGTCGCTAGGTAAGAAGGAAGAAAGTGTAAGTTCAAAATCAAAATTATGATAGTTCGTTTATTCGGCGAGTTAGATGAGAGAGAGTGATTAGTATTTTCTCTTGTTTGCTCATTTAAATAACTATCTAACCTTATTTCATATAATTTCACGAAAGACATAGCTCATGGTAAAGGTATGGAAAAGCAAGGCAGAGAAAGGTCAATTTTGTGAAAATCTCACCGTGAGAACTTAGGTGGTGAAGTGAGGTGTCTTTCCACCACCTATAGAGCTGCTATCAATAGTCTCAATTCCTAGCATCAGGTGGAAACACAGCTCACTTCAAGCTCATTGACGTAGCTAGAGATTTTGTCTAGGTGGGGGCGTCCAGCTGAACTAACCACAGTCATTTAATGAGAGATCATAAATGACGCCTCGTAATAAATAACCCCACCAAAAACATATTTCATGTAAAGTAGATTGCCAAGCCTTTTAAGTAACGCTTTCAGTGTTAAAAAGTTATCAGAGCCAAGCCCTTAACCCTACGAGGCTTAACCCTACAAACCTTACATCTTGTCATCATCTTGATTTTTCTAGGATGGGCAAAGAAGTTTCTAGGGTAAGCATTGCCCACCCTTGCCCGCCCTAGCTACGCCCATGTCACGCTCACTTCACCTAAGGGGCCGTCTCCACGAGCGAGAGAATCGCGACGAAATTATCGTCATGCCACGTATTTCTATACACTCTCTTAAAACGTGTCTCCACGCGGCGATATCATCGCGGCGAAAATTTGATGGCACGGCGAGACTATCGCCGCGATTCTCTCGCTCGTGGAGACGGCTCCTGAGTTGTCAAGGTGAGATTTTTACATAATAGATCGGCTGGTCTAAGAGATGCTGTCTGTCATTTTAAAGGCCTGCGCAGACGAGGGACTTTTGTCCGCGGAGAAATTGTCCGCAAAGATAGAACGTATGGAAATCCCAGCAGTCTACTTGTCCTTCGTGTGCGTTATTGCATAGATTTCCGTGCGTTCTATCGCCGCGGACAAAAAAGTCCGCGGATAAAAATCCGTCGTCTGCGCAGGCTATTAAAGTCATCATCATGTTTAAATAGGACAAACATTGTTTTAAAGTCCGAGATTCATTAAAAAAACATAAATTAAATATTTGTAACGAACTGAAAAAATCATTTTAATGGCGCCCACCATAGGACCTTTTTAAGCGGTTTTAAAAAACACATTATAAGAAGAATACTTACAGTTATCTGTATAAGGAGGAGACATAATAGAAACAGCACGCATGCGTGAATGCGCGCGTCCATTTTGTAAACATGGCGGCTGATCGGGTAGCGCGCGCGGGAACAATTAAACAAATTGCCAATTTAAATGGCTTTCCTTATCAATATCTTGACCTTGATACTTATTATTTTATTGAGACTATGACATTTTATGAGCTTGCTTCATGGAAAAAAAAATACTTAATACAATTTAAAACGTTTTTTTAACGAAGCCAGATCTTCAACTGTCAAGAAATCTCCCAGAGATCGGTAACAACAGAAAAGTAATTGTGTCTCATTAGTGACAATTGAGTTACCACACCCGTATGTTTTTTATGCAGGTATCAAAAAACAGGATTATGTCGACGTTAGGTGGATTACACCCACTCCCTCTCACTGAGTCCTAGCAGTGGGAACATTATACGCTGCTATTACTATGTTCGAAATACAAGTGCATAAAGAAGTACTCCTCGTCCATAGCAATTCAAAAGTTTCTGAAATATTTGATTACCTAACTAAATATTATCATCCCAAATCGTAAATGTTATTAAAAAAAATCCTCAGTAGCTTTCGATACACTTTGTTCTAAATTTTGATATATACATAGGTACAATATGAAGTATTAAAAGAAAATGAATAGTCATTAGTTCTCGAAGAGTGTTTCACAAAACTGCCTGCATTTCATAGACATGTTTTGATAACGCCTAGAGTCTTGGGAGATAAACTACGACAAGGGGTGCTACAAGGAAGTATAATCAGCCCTTTACTACTTTCACGTATACGCACAGAGGATTTAGTATTACCACAATAATAGAAATAAAACAAATATCGAATAACATTTTATATTATTTAAAATACACACCTAGAATTGTTCATTTCATCACAATACATATTATTAAGTATATTTATACAACATTATTGCACTTGGATACATTTCTAAATATTCATATGGATATAAGCATGGATATTTTAATCAAAACTAAACGGTTAGGCGTAATTGAAGACAAGCATCTTTTTTATTCATAAAGATTTTACCGCCGAAATCTTGGAAGCCCAATTTCTTATGCTAGATATACAGATGGTGGATTTCTTAGACTAGCATGTGAGTTTTCTTTACATAGAGAATATTTCATATAGTTTTATATGCAGGGTACTTAATTACCGTTCATATTGTTGAAACTGATTTCAAAACTTGTTGCAGTGAGTCATATAAAACGACACATAGGTATTCGTGACAAGAGTCGTGCCGACTTATGAGTTCTATGTAACTTCGAGATCCGTATATTTGTAGGCTGCAGTCTTCATCTACAATGATTGCCGATAGCTTGCAGCCTTGTAACAATTATCCTTAGCCGTATTTTTTGTCTTTGGCTGATTCATCATTCCCTCTTGATTTACAATTATTATTGTCAAATTTTATTTTATTTTCTAGCTATTATTTTATCTATTTTATTTTTTACCGAAATCTGTATACCTAATATAAAGTTTCAAAACGTTGGTATCACAATAATCACATATTCTCACAATATCTTCATGTAACGTAACTAACTAGTCTAATCAACATGTATAATTTAGTACAATACTCTATTAATATAATCAACAACAATTATATTTAGAAAATGGAAGACATCATTTGGATATAATCGTCAGGATAATAGTCTAGTATACTCCACCAACATTCTTCTTATTAAATAAATTGTATAAGTTTGTAAATAGATCTTTCAGTATGACTAAACACAATAAAAATTATAATAAGCCACATTTTTGTGTAAAAGTAAACATGTTCAATATAACAGATTTGTTCTTTATTTCGAAATCGGAGTAAATAAGGATTTACTAGAACCTCAATCATTTTACTACGATACAATACCTAAGATTAATGTAAATATTATCCAAATATGTTTTTGATATTAATACGTACAAGCAAATAATGACGTTTTTTCAATAGCATCATTATCAATGGAAGACTTCGTTGTTACATATTCAAAAACATAATATTTTCATTGGAAGACATTGGATTAACAGTATATCATATATTTGTAAAGTTAGCTAGACAATTATAACTATTTACATAAAAATCTGAAGTAAAACGAAGTAGCGAAGGCAAAAGGCGATCGTTCTCTTATACATTATTATTATCTCTATACGAAGAAAGTAAGATTCGCTAACAAAACCTATTTGCCCATGTACTAAACAGACCTAAGATACAAAACTTATCAATACATCGGTCTAGGTACATAAATCATCATGCATTCAACATTCAGCCGCTTAATTATTGCGACAAAGTATAATTTACGATGTGTGCATAAATCTAAAAATAGTTCAACAATGAGTCTAATATTATGGGAAATTAGAACGGCAAACCTATCTTGAACGCCTTGATCAGGGCTGAGCCAGAATCGTACATACCGATGACTCCAAAAAGGACGCCGAGGCATATTATAAAGTAATCGTATGCAATTCTAGTCGTTTCCAGCGTATTGCCTTTCAATTTGAGGTGGAAGTACGCTGGCCAGATGAAGCTCAACATAGTTCCCGTGAAACTACCGATGAATCCCATCAAAATAGCGAAGTGGGGAATAAATATTGCCATCAAAATAGTGAACATTATCACACCCAGTCTCCATGCAAGTCCCCACACTTTCAGTTCTCCATCTAGCGCATAAATTACAGGGAAAAATGTTTTAGGTTTGCCTCTAAATAGAGCACGCTCGAGCAAATCGCACGCCGCATAATAAGGCAGAGGGTAACTGAGTACCGCCTTGACGACGAGGAAAAAGTTGACAAGACCTTTGAACCCAGCTGAACGTAAGTTATTCGTAATAACTTGCTGAGTATCGTTTTGGAAGGTCAAAAAGCACAAGTATCCAAATATAGATTTAAATGCGGCAGCTGCGATATGTGACCAATCTAACATCCATTCGAATTTGGACCGATCCTCCATATTTCCTTCTAACGTTGGCAGAAAAATCTGTGAGGTGTATGAGAATACGATGACGCCCAAACTGATTGGGAAGTTCTCAAAATCCAAAGTCCATTTCACCTTGGACCAGCCCCAATCACCGATGTTAAGAATACAATAGCCCAGGACAATAGCGTTGATGATCAAGTGGCTCATGGTGCACCAGAAGGATAGCATACTGACGCTTTTCAGTGACTTTAGGAAAGCCAGGGGCAAAAGAAAGATTCCTATCAACATCATCCAGGACCGCGTGTCAATGGCGCCGTCAGGGAAGGTTCCGATCATGAGATCTCCACACACGACGACGTAGAGAATGCATGTCATGAGAAGTTCAATAATTTGAGCGAGATTGACAATTCTTGCGCCATATTTTCTGCCGAAGCATTCTTTTGCGATGCTGACGTAAGAGTCGCGGACTCTGACGCGTTGCCCAGATACGGGATCGTCTTCGTAAAGGCATTCAACGAGGATCTTACCAGTGTAGCAGCAAATGTGGGCGATGCCGATCATCGCAGCGATCGCCCAGTAACCGCCTTGTAGGACAGCGAAAGGCAGGGATACTACGAACATACCCTGAAAAGAGAACAAAAGCAAAGTTTTAGCCGATATGTTACGTTTAAACTATGAACTGACGAACTTTTTTGTTTTAAATACCTGAATAGCATTGGTGACGTTCCAAGCCGCTTGGTATTCGTTGATCTTCGCACCAGGCGGGCCTCCGCCTTCCTCGAAACCACCACCTTCTTCAGATGAAGCATAAAAATCTACGCTTTGCATGCTCTGAGTCCTGAAATTATAAGTAAAATGAAGAAGAATCTAATTTATTCATTGCTTTGGTTGAAGTTGCTTTGTAAGCGATGTTTTTACCTAGGAGCTACCCCATCTTGCTGGGGATACGTGTTCTGATAGCTGGTAAAGGAATCCTCGGCCTGCAGGGCTCCGCTTAGGAACGGGTTAGTCGGATTCGTCGACTGGTAACTGGGTGATGTGGTTTCATTCATAGTTGAAAGTTCGCAGCTTTCACCCATATTGTCTGAAAATTGTACAAGTCGAACATGTAACAGTATCTATGCTAAGTGACTTGACAAGATAAACTGTTGTTATTTATTTTGTGTTCTGAAGATTCAGCATTTTTTAACATTTTTGATTTGGTTATATGACCAATTTGGTGTTGGAAGTTCAGTAACAGTCAAGTTTTCTTTTTATAGGTACCTAGGTATTAGGAAGGGTATTCATGGGAGGGAACCATTATGATTATAAAATATTCTCTTACGAGTACCTATAAAGTCTTCATGTAGTTCTTCAACCTACTGACCTTGTGTAGTAGACTCACCTACGTTCGCGAACCGGACATTTTGCGGAGGACGCGGGGGTGCGCCTGGCTTCTCCGGGATCTGCTGGCGGACCGTCTGCATGGTGACGTCCAGGACATTCCTCAGGGGAGGCAACTTGAACTTGGCTAGATGATGCATTTTGAAGCTGGTTTACAACCTCCTAGCACTCTTTATTTAGGCTGTAGAAGCCGTCAACTTATTTTACTATCGCTTCTAATGTACTATTGTCGAATTTTCGACCTTAATTTTTTTCTTCAATTAAACTTTAAAATTGACATCAACGGGAAGACATCGATTTTTAATAATAACATTAAATATATTTTTTTCACTTCTAATTTCACGATCAAATTTTTTAATATATATTTATTTATTCCTAACACTATTTTGGAAGACTTCTTTACACTACTTTATGGTAATTTTTATTACATTATAGTTTTAACGTGCCTTTGGTATTTGACGGAGCAGCCATTTTTTCCCTGATTTACGTTACTTTACTCATTGTTTCCGGGGAAACTTTTATGTAATTGTATAATTTTCACTAATGTCGTCCACTGGCCCGTTGTTTCGACGTTTCACGGTTGATTTTTGTTCGGTTTTATCATTTTTAAAACCGTATTCTTGGATACAATGGCTGCTCGCAACGGTGGCTCGTACTGTGGGGAGGTTTCATCCCGCGGCGCAGGGAACGTGCGCGGTGAGACGATCGATACATCGGCTACACGCCAGCATCTCTCACGGAAGGAATGTTAATTTCTGTTGAAACATTTAGTCAACAATGTTACATCTGTCTGTAGAAATACTGTTATGATTTAGGTGGACGTTACTAAGCCCATTGTTGTACGCTCTGCCTCCTTGGTTTAGTGGTCGCAAGCGCTACTGCTGATCAAGAGGTCCTGGGTTCTAAGGTGATGGAATACGACTGGCAATCTGACCATTATGAAATAAAGTTTATTTGCATATTAATTGAAACTATTATGCAAACTGGTAGTAAAGCAGAGCTTTTCGTTTGAGATAAGTAGCTGGTCTAGTATGCTTGCGTATATTAATAGATTCATTAGGTGTGTACCCACATACGCCTTAGTAGTTTATGGTACCTGAAAAAGAAAGAAACCTTTTCAATTCAAAAGCAACAATTGGGTTCAATTTACTAGATGAAAGTGTAACAGCTGCTTCCACCTGTTTTATAGAATGATGGGCACCTGATAGTCTAGATTTAGGCATATTGCTTTATATAAATTTCAGTAAAATTTACCTATCCCAGCAGTTATTGGTTCAACGGCTAGTATGGCGGACCAAAGTTTTTACAGAAAAAACAGAGAAGAAGAAGTTTTTAGATTTTTGTTTTTGTTTGTGTTGTTTTTTTTTAATTTTTGAATTTGAATTTGGCTTGCTTGTTATACCCGGTATTTCACAGCCTTCTGCGCATAATGAAAATTGATGCTTATGATATTTATTTAACAAGGCTTACCAACTAAACACATACACAGCATGCATAAACATAAACATAGCATAAACTTTCATTTCATGTATGCATGGTTTTTATTGGACATACCGGCCAAAACGCCCATCATTCTTTCTTTAATAGATTTTCAACTTTATCGCTAATTTTCCCAATCAACTTTGAACCTTATGCTTAGCAGAAGGTTCAAAGTAAGTACGTACTTAGGTAGGCCTATTAGCAAAAAAAAATTAAGCCGTTGTTAGTCAAACAGTTACTAAAGAGAGTTTTAAAATCATGTAGTTAACAGCTTCGTAACTTATAATTGGGCAGTTAACTTTTGATTGGCAATCAATTAATTGGCGTTTAATTGAGTTTTGTTAGTTATGTACTGTGGTTTTACAGTCGGCGTTATGGCCCGCCCTGGTAAAGTGTTACTGCTGCTTGTCTTACTTTTAACATGTTTTTTTACGTTCACTGTAAGTATCTGCCTACAATTAAATTCAGATCCATAAGTACTTCCTACTATCACACTAATATTATCACGACCTTATTTTCCTGTCTTATGTCCTTAAATCTCCTAAACCCAAACCTACGTTCCAGTACAGGCGTGCCTTTGCGCGGATGAATTGTGAGAAGCTTGCACAAGATGCTTCTAATATTGACTGGACACCCCTGGAGGAAGCCACTACAGTTGACGATAAAGTTACGATTTTTAACAATGCTGTAGTTAAGCTGTACGACACCCACGCTCCTATCAGGCGAGTCAAGTTAAAGCGCCCACCTGCGCCGTGGATGAATGTGGGAGTTCGGATGGCGATGCGACGAAGGGACCGCGCGTTTCGGAAGTTTAAAAGGGATCGGTCGGATGATAATTGGACCCTCTTCAAAACTGCTCGCAATCGTTGTAATCAGATGATACGCAACGCTAAACGTCGCCATATTCTTGATAACATCACTTCTGCTTCTCCTGCTGATATCTGGAAATTCCTTGGAACTCTAGGTATCGGCAAATCGCGGCATTCAGACCTTCCTAACGCATTTGGCTTGGACGATCTAAATCGGCATTTCTCAACTGTTCCTACCCTTGATAATCCAACCAAATGTCAAACCCTTGACTTCCTTGCTGGTCTGACGCGACCCAATATTACCCCCTTTGCCTTCACCCCAGTCGACCCGGGAGAGATCAAAAAGATTATCCTGTCCATAAAATCCAAAGCCGTTGGTTGTGATAACATCAGTCGACACATGATCGTGACAGCGGTTGATCAGCTCCTTCCAGCAATTTCCCATATAGTTAACTTCTCCCTTTACTCTGGTGTTTTCCCTTCCCTGTGGCGGAAAGCCCATGTTCGACCACTGCCTAAAATCCCTAATCCCACTCTTCTCAGTCACTTTCGTCCAATTTCCATCCTTCCCTTTTTATCCAAAGTACTAGAGGCCTGTGTACATAAACAATTCTCCAACTTCATTCACAAAAACTCCCTCATCAGTCCATTCCAATCCGGGTTCAGGCCCGGGCACAGTACTGTTACTGCTCTCCTTAAAGTGACTGACGATATAAGGCGAGGAATGGAAGACACTAAAGTGACGGTTTTAGTGTTGATCGATTTTTCAAATGCTTTCAATACCGTCAGTCACGAAGTCCTTTTATCCATCCTTTCCTATCGCATGGTCTCTCACGAGGTTCTGGAATGGTTTTCTTCCTATCTTCGGGGGCGTCAGCAATCAGTTCTCGCTGGTGACTCTAGCTCCAGTTGGTGTGATCTTGAAACTGGCGTCCCTCAAGGCGGCATTTTATCTCCACTTTTGTTCTCTATCTTTATAGATCTCATAACTTACGAGCTTCAGTGTGCGTATCATCTTTATGCTGACGACTTACAGCTCTACTGTCAGGCAGGTGTTGACAGCTTATCCGGTGCGATCGAGGAGCTAAATCGGGATTTACGAATAGTCAAAAATTGGTCTGATCGCTTTGGGGTGGCGGTTAACCCAACCAAGTGTCAGGCTATCATTGTAGGGAGCCCCCATAGCCTGAGGAGGTTGAATGGTTCAACGGTGCCACCGGTTACCTTTGATGGCACAGTGATTCCGTTTAGCTCTGACGTCAAGGATCTGGGTTTGCATGTTGACACTTGCCTTGACTGGCGTAAGCAGGTCGCGATTGTGAGCAAGAAGGTTACTGGAACGTTGCGGTCGCTCTATAGGTTGAAAAATATTCTCCCATCACACATTAAGGCAATGCTTGTACAGTCCCTTATCTTCCCCATAATTGACTATGGTGATGTGTGCTACTATGACCTGAATGCAGATCTTCTCAATAAACTTGACCGACTTCTTAATAGCTGCATTCGATTCGTTTTCAATCTTCGCAAGTATGATCATGTATCCGCACATCGAACGCTTTTAAAGTGGTTACCTATCCGGCAGCGCAGAGCGTTGAGGGCTTTGACAACCTTGTTTTCTCTTCTTCACAAACCCACTTCTCCTTCTTATCTGACTTCTCTTTTTCAATATTTATGCTCTGCACACAGCAAGAATCTTCGGTCCGAGAATAATCGTCTTCTTCGTTGTCCTTCTCATCGCTCTGGTTTTATAAAGTCTTCTTTCTTTGTCCAGGCGGTCTTCCTTTGGAATGCGCTCCCTCAGAATATCAGGACGGTAACCAATGCGTTCACATTTAAAGTGAAAGCTCGAGAACACATACACAAGAAGTTGGCAGATTCGTCTCAAAATTAAGTTGTTGTATGGTTTCTTATCTATGTCTCATAACTATTTTTTTTATATTTATATATAATATATATATTGTTGTACCTATGTATGTATATATGTATTTATTCTTATCCTTAGTTATAAATATTTTCTTTTTTTTTTTCTGTTATTGCACCTACTGTGTATTGTCTCTGCATCACCCTAAGGTAGACTGGTAGAAAATGCCCAAGGCATTAAGTCCGCCTTTGTACAGTTTTTTACTTGTGCATAAAGTTTTAATAAATAAAAATAATAAATAAATATTATAAAGGCGAAAGTTTGTGAGTGTGTTTGTATGTTTGTTACTTCTTCACGCAAAACTACTGAACGGATTTGAATGAAATTTGGCACACATATAATTTATAACCAGGATTAACACAATAGTTTTTATCCCGATATTCCCACGGGATCGACATTTACGCAGGTAAAACCGCGGGGCGCAGCTAGTATGTTATAAATGCAAAAGTAACTCTGTCTGTTACTTGATAGATCAAATTCTGGGTTAGGACATTTTTATCCCGCGGGGCAATTGCGTAACACATCAATCGGAATCGGTTTCATTTTGACAGTTCAACAACATTCATTGCGTTATTTACGTGTTGAGCAGACAAATATTTCGAACTTATGAAGCAATGGATTAGTAATTTGCTTCAAAATGATTCTGATTCCGATTGATAGTGTGTTACGCAACTAGGGTGCCGCCGGTTATAGGTAAGTACGACGACATTATCAAGCTACACATTTCCAGTATTAAGTTGACTTCTCACAGTACGAAAAGTCTATACGATGCGAGGGTCAGCTAAAACTGGAATTGTATAGGTTGATGTGTCGTCGTGTGTACCTAGATTCCTTAGGATTATTTTCGACCTCCAAAAAAGCTGAACCACGGGCAAAAGTTAGTGTGTTATCCCTCATCAACCTCAGCTGCCTTTTTAACCGACGAAAATAAAAGGAGGAGTAATTTTTATGTATGTACGCGCATATCTTTTTACGTAGTCGGCCGATTTGGGCGATTCTTTTTTTATTCGAAAGGGTCCCATTTAAAATTGAAATACAAAATCCACCCCAAAGGATGAGAAAAAAAACCGAGTGTGCTTATGACCACACGACTGAAGTGAAACTTCTTTCGCTCCATCCAGAAAAAGAAAAAGTGCGCGCGCACTGCTTTCTCTTGCTTATATCCCCTACTCAACTCCCGTTCGCCTCGCCCGATCACACTTTTCGTAACGCTTACGTCACGCGTTCGCCAGCTTCATAGATATACTTACTCCCCAAGTCAAGCGTGCGTAAAGAAGTTTCACTTCAAAAAGGGGTTGATGGATTTTTTACCTACTGAATTTTTCATATTGACAAGACAGACGAAGTTCTACCTTTTACCAACTTTTATTCTCTGTACCTTCACGTTCCAGCATTCCTACATAATATCCAACCACCCATGCTGCCAGTCACCCAGCGAAAACGTAACCCTAGCGATGGTCATAGACGCGTACGAGATCTATGGTCATGACCCTACAGAAAAGCTGGACTATCTGGCCCATTACCAGATAGAAATGATGAAGATCAAACGAGCTCCTGATCAGGTAACGTGACTTTACTAGGTAAGTGACGGATTTACGGAGTGACCACACTAATCAGAGAGAGCCATGGTGGCCCAGTGTTAACGGCCCCGACTTACGAGTTGTAGGTTCGAACCCAGCTAGGCAAGCGAAAGCTTTTAAATAACTTCATCACCACTGCTCTCAAAAACGGCACAGGAAAACATCGCGAGGAAACCGGCATGTTTTAGAACCAAAAATTCGAAGACTGACATCTATCAACCCGCACTGGGCCCGCGTGGTATAGTATAGATTACTGCCCACTCCCTCTCACCGAGAGGAGGCCTGTGTCCCAGCAGTGGATAGAAAACAGAATACTGTAAACACAAAAGGAGGTGATATTCAGAAAAACTTACAAAATTTGTAATATTGCAAAGATCGCAGGCTATTCGTTGGTCATATTAAAAATCTAACTATGTTGGCGGCTGGCCATTTCCGATAACCTAGATATAGGTACTGACAGGGAATGAGGTTGTAGTTTTAGATTTAAATACTGCTATTAAAATGTTAAGCTGACAAGATAATATTTGGTACCCTTATTAATAAATATAAACTCCCATGATCTTTAATTGTTGTGGTTGTGGCATCTTTATTATAGGTCCCAGAACTACCCTTAAGGGAGATATTATTTTGTAATAGAATCATAGGATTTTTTATTCAAAGAGTGTAAACCTTTTACATTATAAAGAGAAGATTACTAAGTAAATGGTGTGGGCCTGACTACGCCTCAATGATCGCAGATTCACAGCCGCACCCACCATCTTGGTTATGGAGGTTCTTTACCTAATAGATTATGTTATTTCAGTACATAATAAACGAGCACATCCACATAGCTACGGATCACCTGGCGAGATTCATCCACATGCACATAAAGGAGCTGAAGGTAGGTGTGTACCTAAGTATCTATCTAGTGTATCAGAGAATTGATGATTAAGATGATTCACGGAGATTCCATGAATCATCCAAGGATACATGTATCGAAGCCAAGTCATGTCGACCAAAAAGTCACAAACCGCACCTCTTTTAATCTGAGTAACTCATCAAGTCGTCCTACATGCCTACACCCATTTAGGACGACTTGAAGAAAATCAAAATACTTAAATGATATTTTCAATCTGCAAGTCGTCCCACGTTTTTTTTGTATGGAACTGTAAACTTTATTAACGTTTGGTACAGTTAGCAAGAAAATATATAACAATATTTTTTAAAGAATTTTTAGTTATTACTTTCGTTTTGTTCATAGGTTAATATTCAGTCAAAAAGTCAGTATCTACCTCAATAGAGTTTATTACGTATCTAGTATTTTTATCTCACGAAGCGACGCGCGGTTTTCTTGTGGTAAACAAGTGTAGGTACAGACACGCTGTGAATGTGTGTGTGAAAACGAGTAGCGTCAGCACATAACACACACGCACACACACAATTTCCGACTTCGCCCTTGTCTCGGATGGTACCGGGAGCACCTGCGCTTGCACACACATTCACAGCTTGTACACTTTGTACACTTGGTAACCACAAGTAAAGCGCGGGTCGCTTCGTGAGAAACAAATACTATAGCCAAAGACTGTTTGCTATGTTTTCAGTTCAAACTTTTCTGGACCATCCCAAAACTCGGATTCTCTCTTGTACCTATAAAACTTTTGTTGCCAATGTGTATTTAGGATCGGTCCGCGTGTTTTTGCGCTCCTATCTGAAATGAAACGGGCTGTACTCCAAATGGAACGGACTTAGTTAAATAACTGCATCGATTTTGGCATCCCACAAGTACCTCTTCTTAGGACCTAGGTATGACGTGTAGGTAGGGTGAGATGTCTCCGGTATTACCCAGTCCGTAAGTGGGGCTAACTAACCCAGGGAGCAACAAACGAACATTTTAATACCCTATATAGCCACTCGGCCGAAACAAACAACACCGGTTCTCGAACATCTTTGGATGGGAATCGAATAATTAGGTAAGAGGAAGGCCATTATATCTATTCACAACCATCCGACAGGTTGTCGAATCGAAAATGACACATTTCGATAACCTAATTTGCCTTGCCCCCGACTGCAAACAAATGTCGGAGGAATTTTTCGGGTTTCGGACTTGTGAAGAGCGTTTAGAGGACTCCTACGAATCGATAACATTCATTGATGTTCGATACGATGCGGAAGCATATCGAGTGGTTATGAATAGCTGTGCAGGAGTTATGTAGATCAGATACCTTGAATTGTTTCCAGGTTCTATTGATAGCATTAGATGACACGATAGATAACATGCTAACGATGTATGACAATCATAACGCTATCAAGACGGAGAGGGTAGCCTCTTTCAACTACGCGGCCGGGGGCTCCGTGCCTTCGGAGTTCTACATGAGTCAAGGTAAGGTTTTAATAAAGATTCTTACGTACCTATAGGTAATTATTAACTTGAGTTGAAGCTATTTGATCAGCAGCCTAATTGCGGAACGCCAAATCGTCAAATGATTCTGATCAGTTGGCTTCATTTCTATCACAATTGGCTTCATTTTACGATTTTCGAATTGCGAAACTCTAGTCTCTGCGCAGGGCCTTAACGTTCATAATTGCTTTCATAATAAACTAGAGTTTCGCAATTCGAAAATCGTAAAATGAAGCCAATTGTGATAGAAATGAAGCTAACTGATCAGAATCATTTGACGATTTGGCGTTCCGCAATTAGGCTGCTGGTTTTTCTTTGGTTGGAAGTGGGCTAGTGGAATGTTTCCGTAGTTATTGTACACTTATTCAAAGAACACAATTTTCGAAAGTAATCTATAAAATACAATCTCAAATATAAGTGGCTTTTCATCAAAAAACCAGACACTAATCGTCGTGGTCCTCAATATGCCCTGATAAACATTGTTTCTGGACTTTAAAACAGACTGGTCTCTGTGTTTGTTTCGGTGTTTCTTCTCAGAGTACCTAGTCAGATAAGAAACTCCGACCCCATCTAGTTTCAATACATAATTAATTTTGACGATTGGTAAAAATGTTCTTTAAACCTACTTTCCTACAGAAATAAATAATTTATAATTTAAAACTGCAATATTTTTTTTTTACTAACCCAAAGTCACCTAATTTATCGACAAAAGACTTCTTCCAGAGTTCTACTGCGGCAAGAACGTGTATATCTTCTTGTCAGAGCTATACAGCGACATCTACAACATGGGCAAAGGACCCACACCCTTCTGCAAGGGTCGAGCCTTCCATTTCCTGGGATTCGTTCACTTTATGGACGATAAACGATACTTTTTGGAAGAAGACCCCAACGTAGTCTTCTCTATGGATAACTTTGTTCATGGGCTGGAGTGTAATATCGGGATTTGTGTGTTCAGGTACCTACTTGAATTTTAAGTATGCATGCCTAAGCCCACGCCTTTTCACATTTAACACAATAGTAGCGGTCCTAAAATTGCGCCCTGTGGTACACTACGAACATTTAGTTAGGCGACTTTAGAACTGATTCTTTGTAACTACCAGTCTTGTTCATTAAACAGAAAATACAGAAAACCACGGATGCCATGTGCGTCTACACATTCTGTCTTTGATTTGGTTGTGAAGTAAAAGTTATTTTATGTAAAAAGCATACTTCGAACCCTTATTTCAAAAGAGACATATGCCTATCTCAGATCTGGTAAAAAGAAGACTGTTTTGGTTATGGCATTGAGTCCAATTTGCTACGTATGTAAATTAAGCCCTAAAGTCATTGCTTCAATTGTTCCCAGGTTCCCATTCAAGAAGAACCTGCAGCACATCCGAGACGTGTCCACACTACCGAAGGCTATCGTCAAGTGTGGCACAGTGATGTACAAACTGCCGCCGTTGACTGCCGTCTCCTGCATCATCACGTCAGGGTCCTTCATACTGGACTTTAACATACAGGGCGTCAGATTCAGGCATTATGATTATTTGCTGGTAAGTGTTGTTGTTGAAGAAGTCTCGCATACGCGACGCTACAGGCATGCGACGTTGACATAAATCATTATTTATCTCAACATCACATTACAGGCACTGATTAAAAAAATGGACAATCTTAAATAGAGAAAGGAAGGTGTTTGAAGTAGGAGGGTTGTTGTAGGAATTTTTCTAACTATATTAGAATAATTCGTTCAACTTATTGACGCGGGACTTCTTTCCTGAGACGGACTTTAGCTAAAATTTTTGTCGAGGAAATTAGAAGGGGGAGGTTTAGGATCATCAGGTTAACTCACACCAAGTTTTTTTTTGTTTTATATTTTTATTAATTCGCTTTGATTGCTGAGTTGAATGTCCGGCGGGGTAATTGCGTAGCACACTAACAACTTTTCCCTTGAGTGTACAAAACTGACGAATCGACGAAAACTGGCAAACACTGGAAACTGCCGAGTTAACTCAACTGTCTAATCGGTAAAAGTGACGAATCAGTGAAACTGACTAATCAACGAAACTAGCGAATTAAATAAACTGACGACTGACGGAAACTGACCAGTGATACGCGGACTCATTGCAACAACGTCTTTCATTTCGACAATATTCATTGCGTTGTTACTATGTCGAGGCGACGAATTTTTTAAACATATGAAGCAATGGCTTAGAATTTCCTTAAAAATCCTTCGGAGTGTGAAAGAAAGTGTAGGTTACACAAAGGGTTTTCCGAGACGAGATTCCAGCCCTTTGGTACTAATGGGCTTGCAGGGGGCAAGCCTATTAGTACCATAACACGAGAGTCTTATGATGGGATTTCTATGAAGCCAGGACTACTATAACAGTACCTACACATCCCTGCCCAGCCCTTTGAGGAATATAAGCTTGACTTTATGAATGGTAGTTTAAGCCCGAATGTCTGACAACCAGTCTTACCAAGGGGTATCGTATTACCCATTAACGGTTGTGGAGGTCAGATAGGCAGTCGCTCCATGTAAAATACTGGTATTCAGCTGCATCCGACTGGAAGCCGACCCCAACATAGTTTGGAAAAGGCTAGGCAGATGATTTATGAATAATAGTTTATTATTATTCCAGTTGATGCCGAACGGCCAGGCCTACTACACTAAAGAGAAGTTCGCCCCGATGTTCTGCGACCATCATGTCTGTGAGTGGAACTACACCAACTTTTACGGCGGTAAGTTGCGTTATGTTCTTTACTCTGTATGTAAAAGAGATAAGCAAAAGATTTATAATCACACTATCACACTAATATTATAAAGGCGAAAGTTTGTCTGTGTGTTTATATGTTTGTTACTTCTTCACGCTCAAGCGGCTGGACCAATTTTGATAAAATTTATTTTATAAAAACGTTGCCCCACACTAGGGATTTCTCTTGTATTGTGGGTGCGTTTACAAGCATTTAAACTCACATACACAAACAGCCAGACCCGGAACAACTACTTGTAGGTCATACAAATATTTGTTCCGTGCGGGAATCGAACCCGCGACACGCAGCGCAGCAGTCACTGGCTTAACCACTGCGCCAACCGCCAACTATATATTTATAACACATGTATCTTCATCAGAAAAATTCAAATATTATACTTACCCAATATAAACAAATTACTCAACGGAGCACGCGATGAGTAAGCTTACTGGTGTTAGTTACCAAAAACTAGAACTAACTAACTATGGCAAAAAATGCTTACATTTGAAGGAGCACAACTTTATAATATAATCACGAATAAGAAATGTACACTCATTCAATGCATTTAAAACTCAGCTCGGCCAGCATGTTAGACTTCTGGAGAAATAAATGTGTTGGCTGGGTCGGGTTTCGGACATATTGATGTCTCAACCTAACGGGTGATGTCGAACTTTTTGTAAAATTAAATTTTAATATTGTTCTCAAGTAAGTGAAATGTTATGTTTTCATTGAGAATAATGAGAATAAAGTATCTTTAAACCTTAGAATAGTTAATTTTCTGCTGCAGGTCCATTCATAATTCCTGGTGACCCTGGCACGGGCTTGTCTCCGGTTCCACCTTTCATCGAACAAACTTCAGAAGCGTTCATGGTCACTACGGACGTGCCCGGATCTGAAGAGTCCAACGTTACTTGTAAGTGTGGCGGCATCTACATCCGCACATGCGACACACTACTTATCACACTGACGACACGCAAAATCCTGCATCTCGCAAGCAGAACATAGAATAATAAAAATAAAACATTTATTTCAGACAAAAAAGTCCATAGGCAAGGCAAGATTGTTAGTAACAAGAATTTAGCTTATAACTAATGTTAGTAATTAAGTAAAAAAAAAAGAAGAAACTAAACACATCGTCTGTCTCTGCACAGTATGCTCATCGGTCTCGCAACACATGGAGCTCGGTGAACCTAATGAGCAGAGTAGTATCGGTTCTCTCGCCAAATTCGGGCTCCCCCGAGTTGAGCCTATAGTTTTAAATTTGTCCCTAAATAATTCCAATCCAGCCTGTCCCTTGCTGCCCTTTGACGCCCTAAGCCGAGGTCCGTACCCCACAGGGGGTGCCCTTAACGTATAGTCGCTTATTTCTTAAGTGTTTTAAGCCCTGACTGGACGCATTAATTTATTAAGGCATCCACAGGCAAGCCCGGTTAAGCAGACGACAACCTAATAGGTTGAGCGGCGGGGTGCCATTTATAAAAAAAAATATCGATCGAGACGCGACGATCATTTGGGCGCGCAAACAGAGCGGGCTGCGCAGAATATCATATTGGAGAAATGTGTCAGGAAAGACTGTCGGACCTTGGAATCTTGTCCATAGAAAATACAATTGCCCAAAATCTAAATTATTCTGAATCAATTCAGAAAGCTAGCGCAAAAGCTAGAAATGTAGCCGAAATCCATGCGGACAAAATCGCGGGCACAGCTAGTCTATGTAAATATCTGATTAATTCGTGTAAGCAACTGCATATGCATAATATCATAGGAACATATTATGGTACATAGAGGGGCGCCTCTTTAAGATTTTGCACCACCTAAAAATTATTCTAGGGCCGCCGCTATCCGACCCGACCGGAGAAAGATCAGGTCCAGGACCAACGGCTTAACGTGCTCTCCGAGACACGGGGGTATCACACCGCCAACTTCCTAACTACGGGCTGTTACTAAGAAATTCCTAATGGAAAAACTCAATAACACTGCCCGACCCGGGAATCTAACCCAGGACACCACGCTCAGCAGCCGCGCTTGCGACCACGAGACCAACGGGGCAGTTACCGTGCAACTAGCATATATACGACGTCCCGACATCAATCGTCGGGAAATTGCCCACCCAGACACGACACCACGTCTTGTCGGAGGATCCTCCCTTTTCTAAGGAGGTTCAGTGAACTTTACACCCTGTTCCTCATACCTCTATATAAGTTTGCCTAGGTCATCATCCTCCGGTCCTTATTCTAATTTGTTTGAGGTGGCAAGTCACATGACGCATCAACTTAAAATTAACCTTTCAACCGCTTACGTCGGATTAATCCGACAAATATTTTCGTGTCCATTCCCCCAGGGTCGTATATATACGACCAAATAACACAGCTCGTTTAATCTGTATTATTATTACATCGTCACAGCTCGTTTCATCGGTATTTATTTATCGTTTTTTTTTGTCGGGCGCTGGGGGCACTACGACTGATATAAAGTTAAAAGGTTAATTGATATAACGGCAGGATGATGGTCATAGCAGTACGTTTTGACTGTCCTTTCCAGAATCAGTGGGTCATGTCGTGTGTAGGTGTGGCGAGTCATGGCAAATTATATTTTTTTATGTAATGTGTACTAGGTTAATATTTCTATGGGTCTATGCCACCCGAAATAAAGTTATTATTATTATTATATCTTTTGCCATAGATCTGTATTAAATTAGCCATTATCTCAGAATCCGCTACTTTTCTAGCTATATCATCTTTCACACAATCATCCATAGTTTCTTTGGTCTTCCTCTACTCTTATAATAATCATCCACATTCATACTCAAAACTTTCCTCCATTTTACATCCTCTTAGTCTCATCATCTGCCTGCCTTTTCCCAACTATGCTGGGGACGGCTTCGAACCGGACACAGCTGGATACCAGTATTTTACATGGAGCGACTGCCTGTCTGACCTCCACAACCCAGTTAGAGCGGTTTCGCTGTACATCCGATCCGAATCCGAGAAATGCCGGTCCGAAGTGCCCATTGTCCTATTTGTGTGTGGGGTTGCGTACTAGATCCGAACGAATAGGACTATGGATTATTTCTGGGATTCGGATCGGACGTAGTGCGAAACCGTCCTTACAGTTTACATCCTCTTAGTAAAAGTGGTAAATAAATGCAATGTTTTTAGATTCGCTGGACGGCTGCTGGTACATGTTCCCTCCTAACTACGGATCGATCGCCGGCATCAGCTACCTGGACCCGCTTTCTGTCAACGAGTATCGATTCACCTGTCAAGGTTCCGGGAATAAGGTACGTAAGGCCTGGGCCCTTGCGCAGTACACGACCACGACTGGTAGTACTGGCCGCAATCTTGGTCACAAAAGCTTCTAATAACTAATATTATAAATTCGAAAGTATGTCTGTCTGTCTGTATGTTACCTTTTCACGCCTAAACCAAGATGAAATTTGGTATAGAGATAAATTGAGTCCCGGGAAAGGACATAGGATAGTTTTTATCCCGATATTCCCACAGGATCGAAACTTATGCGGGTGAAACCGCGGGGCGTAGCTAGTATTTCATAAAATAAACTCATTTCTATACCAATAATCAACAATATTTATTTCTATCAAAACAAATATTCACATGTATATTATGCTATCCTGCTGTAAGTGATGAACGGGCGTCGGCGGGCGATCAAACGGAACGCAGCCCCGAAGATTCGTTGAAATTGACCTAATGCTGCCATGAAAAAAATAGAGACTGGAATTTACTGGAAATATTTTAAAATCCCCGCATGGTGCCTCTCCCCACAAAATACCCAATGGTGTTGAGATTCCCCGCAGTTTGGGGAAATCCCCACAAATTGGCAACCCTGATCCTAAAGCATATGAGTAGACAGCATTACAGTAATATAAAATTGACCTGTGCGTTTCTTCCAGGGTCTCTACTGGTACCCTCAATGGATGGGCGCGCCACCACACCATCCGTATCCCGCCGCAGGCGACACTTCCGCCTCGCTCACCCAGCCTGTCGACTCCATCTTCTACCCGCACCAGCAGGGAATCCCCGCCTCCTCCATCATGATGCCGGAAGTACACTGAATATATGCTTCGTTTGTATTGTGCGTGTTTTATTGTTGTTTTGAAGATATTATTGACCTAATCCTGGAATTAGGAAGGCTGATCAAACTTTGATCAGTAAAAGAGATGGCTCAAATCAAAAGGATAGATGATCCTTTACTATGCGAAAGTATCTCTGTCTGTCTGTTACCTTGTAACGCCTTAAGGGCTGAACGCATTTCGATGAAATAAAGCACATATGTAGACCTGACCTGGGTTAGGACATAAGATACTTTTTGTCCCGATAGCGCATTTCCATAGGATTTCCGACTTGCAAAATCTAGTAGAAAATGAAAATCAACCGCCCCGTCAAGCCCATTCTCTACTTGCACCAGCAACGCCTTGCCTTCGCAACCACGATGCCCGGAGAACACTGAATATAATATGCTGAATTTGTATTCTGCGTGTTTTTTATTGCGGTTCTGTAGTGTCATCAATACTAGACTATAGAGTCCGTGCCACCAAAGATAGTGTCCCAGAAACCATTACTAACTCAAAATCTGACCTAGTTGGAAAATGACGTACAATTGAATCTGACGTTCATTACCGCTTTCGGCCTAAGCCCTGATTAGTAAAAGAGATGGCCTAAATCCCATAGAAAATGAAACTCACATTTACACATAATTCAGAGATAAAGTTACACGTTTAGCAAACTAAAAGCTTTATCAGCTTTTCAGAAACAGGGCGTCTCACTTGCTCACAAAATCTAATTTTTTATCTATGCAAAATATGAATGTGTGTGCGTGATAAAGGTGCACGCACGACTTTTGTGCTACTGGTCGATACATGATGGCAAATAAAACCCTCGACTACGATTTTTAATAACTTTTATTCATATTCATAATAATCATAATTTACACAAACATAACGATACCTAGACTCAACTCATTTAGTTGAGAGTTTAACCTAAATATATTTAAAATAAATGTCGAGTTAAATGTAAGATAACTTTATTGCACTTAATTTAAAATTTATTTAACCAGACGGTTTAAAGTACACTTGAAGAAACAATTTTACTTTTGACCGACAATGAATGCTTCAAGACACCGATTCCATATTTTTTTTATTCCCATATAAAATTACTCTTACAAACCATATGTTCGATGTGTTTTCAATGTCCATTGATCCAATCCGTAAAGAATACATCAATCACATTAACTAATAAACTTTCAATGGACATCTAACAAGACTTAACATAGTAATTCTATACAGGAATAATACAATCTTTATGGCATACGAAATAGAGTTCAAAGTTCAATACATGTGAATTAGTGTCCAGAGTAAGGATCGAAGGACATTCGACTGCGTCTAATGTTGCCTAAAATCGATATTTGCTATAGAATATTCTAGAATAATATTATATAGCAGTAGGCTTGGCTTTACAACAAGATGATGGCAGGCTATGTGTAATACAATTAATGTTACGAATAAATCCATTTAATTTAAAATTTATTAATATTGACGGTTTTAATACTATTTATTTTCATTATCATGAAAAAATATTTTTAAGCTCATAAGGCAGCATTTTTATCGACAATTTGAATAACATTCTGTACTGATTTCTGGCAACACTAGTTACACTGTCTTGCTAGGTCAGCCCATTCATTAGTAAGATGTTACCAGCGCACAAAATTATTACTATTATCTACTTACAACTATTTCAGAGACCTATTTAGTGGATATCACACTTTGAATATTATTGTACCACTTGCAAGATTATAAAGCAATTTTATAAATAATTCGTAGAACAGTAAACTCGCCGGCTTAAACTTATGGAAACAATTTAGTTGAATATTTAATAAAACTATGAATAAACAAACTTAATAAAGTCATTGAATTAAAGTAAAGTACACCTGTTACCTACCTTTATATTTTTCAAAGGACTCCGATTTTTAATTCATTATAATTCTTTAACTACCTACGCATCAAATATGTAGATTTTACAGGCATTTTCATAGTAAAGACATTCACAGGTAAAAAAATATTTAAACAGTTCCCACTAACGAGTTTAGGGAGCACAATAGTGGAATGACTAAAAATAAATTCGTTAGAAATAAACTCTTAAAACCCATGTTAGTATCTTAAGGAGGTGGATAAACGCAAACGTTACCAAAGAAATAAGACCTATTCGGTGATAATCTTTGCAAATGTGAAGTAAAAGTAAATGCAATAGGATAGGGGCCGATATGGCTCGAGAAATGTGCACTTATGCTAAATAATACGCAGTGTTTGTAGATAAGATGTTGATAGATTTTTTTTGTTATGAAATTGTACAAGAATAATATATAATTGAAGTCAGTAATTGAAGTAAGTCAAGTCAAGTGAGGCTCGACTACCGATGACAGTCTTCAAAACAAAAAGTCTGTTATAAAAATCGAATATCGATATTTTTATCTACAACACTATGTATTATTATCACTAAAAATATATCTATTTTACATCATGGTCAGTCCTCAAACTACAATTTTACGGCCGAATCCAGTTTAAATATCAATTAATTTTTCATGGATAATTTGACAATAAGGTTTTATACCTTTATTGACTATTTAAGTAGGTCATATAGCTGTGTAAGGATCTTTGGGCGCGTGGCGCAACTAACGCTGCCATCTTGTTTTTTCAAGAAATCACACAAATATTTACCAGTACCGCCACCCTGTCTACGTCATTCAAGCGCCAAAAGATCCTATAGCACTATAATATTGTCAACCAGCACTTCGGTACAGTATTTGTATACGACGAAGCGACGCGAGCTTTACTAGTGGTTACCAAGTGTAAAAACAAGCTGTGAGTGTGTGTATAAGTGCAGGGGCTCTCGGTACCGTTCGATACGATGGCGAAGCCGCAACTGCGTGAGTGTGTTATGCGCTGACGCCACTCGTATTTACGCATACATACACAACTTGTTTGTACACTTAGTTACCACGACTAAAGCGCGTGTCGCTTCGTGAGATAAAAATACTGTATCAGGGCGTAAATATGACACATTGAGTCACTGTCACATAGTTATGAGTGAAGTGACAACATTCTACAAAGCCGAACATTTTCTTAAATCTCCATGTACCTACCATAATTACTGACGGGTACTGTAACTTTTCTTTTCTTTCTCCCACTGAAAATGGCTCAAAAGCAGACAAAATCTTGATGATACGGTTAGCTAGGCTAATGTCACATTACAAACGCGAGATGGCGCCATTCATGCATATAATTCTGGCTCAATATAACAATATACAGTTGTTACAACGTAATTATCATGGCTTCAATTCTAACTGGGGTATTAGGAATAGACAGTCTGGTTATATTCGTTAGACATACAACATTTGAAAAGATAAGTAAAGATATGAAAGTGCCTTCGAAACTGACATACAGCCCGATTCAAACTTTATGGCTGCTCTGAAGTGCGCTACTCGCTGCGCAGTACCTCACCCCTCCCTCCCGCTGACACGTGAATTTGGTACTGCGCAGCGACTCGCCTCATGTTCCGAGCCGCCATAAGGTTTGAATCAGGCTGTACGTATGAGATTAATTAAATGATTTGTAAATAAATAATATAATTATAACAAAAAGGTCCAATCTAAAAGTACACATCTCTTCTAAAATTGAAAAAATAATTTTCAAAATTATAATTATTGCTGGTGATGAAGCGCAGAATGTTTTAGAGCATAACTTGGACGTATTAACCTGGGACTATGAAAACTCGACATTAATGCATCTATTATCTATTTCCTGGTCCTAGGTCCCTGTTTGATCTCCCCTAATTATATACTTACAGATATAATCGTATAGAAGAACCCAGCCACGAATAAAATTAAAATACGTGTGTAACATACACAAAAATCAACATAATTCCCATAAGAACTAAGTTGATTTCAGTGAGACAAAGATTTTAAAACAAGCTGCAATCAAAACGGAGCTATATTCAATTGAATTAAGGTTTACAATCGAAAAAGTCGTAAACTGTCTGATGTATAACGAATATGCCCAGGCTGTAAGTCGCAAAAGCTTGTAATGTGCGTTGTTGGCTTCACGGAACATTGTGCGAATCAAGTCACATGTGACAGTAGTGCTATATTGAGTTTTGTGTGTACGACAATGTAGGTCTTAATTGCCTGGCATTAGAAAGATTTCATGATATTTCAATAAGGAACTGTGTGCAGTCGACATAAGACTTAGTTTTGAATCGGCGAGATGACTTCAATTACTTTTTTGATGTTGTAAACGTATAATAAAGACAGTATAGAATAAGAAATTTCCATGAAGATAAATAAATCAAATTATAGCTACTTTTGTGTGATCCAAAAAAAGTGTGAACGTCACAATATTTCGCGCCGCACAATGTATCCGAACTATTTTATATCCTTACATTACTCTATGGCCGGATTGTTTCATGCTTTCTGTTCAACAACGTCATCAATTTCAAATTCCTTCTCCCAGCTTTCATCAGAATTTGCGCTAGCATCATCTTTAACCTCTTTATCTCCAAAATAATCTTCAACTAAATTGTTTCCGCAAACGTCATTTTTTGCCGCCTTTTTCGGTGACCGGACATTTTTAGTTTTAGTCTGTTTGTTGTTCATCTTGTCTCTGGTTTGTGCGGCTTTTGTTTTTTTTTTGTCTGTGCTCGTCGTTTTGTCTGTGTTGTTGTTGGTAATGTCACGGGAACATGTTTGTTTGGTCATCTTCTTGCCGGCGATCTCTCTCTCGTATTCTTCTAGAAGGAGTGTTTGTTGTTCTTCTGTCAGTTCCACGTCGTTGGCGAAGTCTTCTGTACAGAGGTACGATTATTTGGAACGTGATTTGATTTGTGGTTCTTGAAGACAGTGATCAATGTTGGGACTCAAAACTCCTTGAAGAATCTCCTTGGTGGATTTTTATTCTTAAATTATAAATTGCTTGGGTGGACCTTTGTGTGGAGGCCAACGTTGGTCATTGAATACAAGAACCACCACATGGAACATCTTAGTTTTATATGAATTATGAATAAAAGCAGATTTTTTAATTATTATGTAAACATTATTAAGTATCGGAATTTGGATTTATGGATCGATATGGTCAGTTCATCAAGTGATTACTTTTTGACATGCTGGGATATGCTCTGTTGCATTCTCAATGCTCGGCTCAACGCAGAGAGTTGAAAATCCAGTGAGCGATAAAATCCCAACGCGATATTTTTACGTCCGTGAAAACGTGGGCTAATTCTACTAATATTTTGGTGTAAAAATACATAGTAACATTATAAGGGAATACAAAAACAACATTTAATACAGAGGTTTTATTCATCAAAATACAATTTGAGACACTATAATAAAGATCAATAGAAGAAATAGGGACGGTAAGAATCGATCTTGGCTTACATACAATCGATTACAGTATCGATTATGGTGCTCAATGAATCGATTATAGATAAAGTTTAACACTACGTTTCTATTTAGACTTACCGTCTTCCCAGGTGACGACATTGTCCATGTCTGGTGCTTCGAAGGGCTTCTCAAAAGACTTTTCAAAAGGTTTCTCGAAGGGCTTTTCAAAAGGTACTTCCTCTTCTTCCAAGCCTGATAGAACCTTTTTTGGACTCCTGAAAATTAAAGATGGAGATTAGAAAATAATAATTCATCTGTGACACATAGGTAGTTACATACGAAGATCTTAAAAAATAGGTATTGATTATTAGACAGATTGAGCAGTGGTGGTCCAGTTAAACGGCCCCCACTCACAGCACGAGTTGTTGTAGGTCGTGGGTTCGAACCCAGTCAGGCGTATTACTTTGCGTCATCTGTTTTATCACTACTGCTCTCACAACAACGGTGAAGGAAAACTTCGTGAGGAAACCGGCATGTCCTAGAACCAAAAATTCGAAGACATGTGATGTCTAACAACGTGCATTTGACCCGCGTGGTGGATTACAGCCCACTCCTTCTCACCGAGAGGAGGCCTGTGTCCCAGCAGTGGGAACATTATAGGCTGATTATGCTTTTTAGACATGTTTATTTAGCAGGTTTACCTTTTGCTTATTGTTCGTTGGCGAATCTTTTTCGCGTTTTAAACAGCCTTCAAACGTTAAAACAAGAGAAACGTTTTATGGTTAGAACGGTTTCAGATTATATCGTTGCTATTTATTAAAAAGATGGCTGGGACAGACTGAATGCGGAAGGTTGAGGACAGGGTATTATGGCGCAGCCTAGGAGAGGCCTGTGTGCAGCAGTGGACAGCGATAGGCTGAGTTGGTTGATTTATTATTGAAGTATACCTAGAAATAACAGACTAAGCGAGTGATAGAGCGACCACGCAGTGTAGTTTCGTAGAATGAACTACAGTAATCGGCCGCAAAAGTGGCACATTGAATTTAAGAAAGAAGAAATAACCATATTATATGTATACCTACATTTTTGGCAAATAAATGATTTCTATTTCTAAAAAAAAAAAGAAAAAGTATTTATTGGGACTCGAACAGGAATGTCGCAAACTATAGTCCGGCGCCTAAAGGTCCGCACGGAACTAGTTGACCGCTGAGGTGGGGACAGGGGTGAGGCGGCGGTTCGCAACACACGTACTGGGTAATGCGCCCCCGCCCCTCCGTCCCACCGCTCACATACCTAAGGCGCGGCCAACTAGTTCCGCGCGGACTATAAACTACTTAATTCAATAAAAAGTTCTGCTTTGTACAGCGGTGTCATGACAAATGTCAGACCTTATTTGATAAAATCAATCAAGCCGTTTAGGCTAAAATGAATAAAAAACGTTTTTTTAATTAGCTATAGCTTTTCACTGACTACTAACGTTTTTATAATTAGTAAAAATTACTCCTTATCTAAACTAATATTATAAGGAGAACACATTAATTTTTTTAATGTTTGTGTGTTACGCTTCACGCTAAATGGCTGAATGGATTTGGATGAAATTTGGCACATAGATAGACCATGACCTGGAGAAGGACTTAGGCTACTTTTCATCCTGGATCGTGGACGAAGTCTAGTCTAGTTTAATAGACTATTCAGTGACATAGGTCTAGTTATTAATGGACATTTGGCCCAAGCCCCATACATTTTTGCCCAATGTCCTAAGGTGTGTGGTCAGCTGCAAACAACTTACTGTTCGATGGGCGTTTGCATGGGCAGGTGCGCGAGCACGGGGTCGGTGGAGGGCTCCTCTTGTGGCTGCTTGCGAGCAGCGGCTGCCAGTCTGTCTTGAAGCAGAGCCACGCGGAACAGGTAGCTGTAGAATAAAAATACATGAATTATTGAGACTGCCTTCTTGAATGGAGGACAAGATGGTGGGATTTCATCGTCTTTTTTTTTTTAGTGAACTGCATACTTCAATTTCCATGACCAGAAGTGAGTTGCCACACGCCGTCTTCCACCTGATTTTTGTAATTTCCCTTCAGTACGAAACTAGCTGAGCGTTGGTAGACCAATGGCCAGGTGGACGGACGACCTACAGAAGATCGCGGGGAAGACCTGGATGGGACTCGCACAGACCAGGGAAGTATGGAACAAAAGGAAGGCGGCCTAAACTCAGCAGTGGGTGGAACAAGGCTGCCAATGATGATGATGCACTTAGGGCTAATTTTCCCAACGCCGGATAATTTCATCCGAGGAATAATTTTGAATTTTTGACAGTTCTTCCATACAAAATCAGTCAGACATCAATTTTATTCCACGAATAAAATTTATCTGTCGATTGAAAAATCCGACCTCAGACAATAAACAGCTCTGCGGTCTCGAGACAACAACATGCAACACTTACCGCTCCCAGAAGTCATCGTGAGACACGGCATCGGGCACCAGCTTGTCGTACTGTGCCTTTAGCGTCGGACTCGCGTCAAGACGTCTTCCTGCAGAGTTCAGACTGATGAGACCAGCATCTGTGGTCTCGAGACTCGCCCGCCATGCTTCGAACTCTGGGCTGTAGGCTGGGACTATGAATGTGGCGTCGACGCGCTGTAAGGCCTCTAGTTCTTTCTGTGGAGAGAATAGACAATTAATTAGTACCGCAGTCGTGTTAGGCAAGCTTATTAAGTTCGGTAACAATGGAAAAAGTATAGCTCGCGCCACGAAACATGAGACTTGACCCCGCCTCCCGCGCTCTTTCCGCCGCCCCTATGACGTCCGGTCCCGTCCCGCGCTCAGACCTCATACCGCTAAAGAGACCTAAAATCGTGTACAGCGCAAGTCAAACCACGTGGTGTGTCAAGTCTCATCTTTCGTGGCACGCATTGTAATTGTGTTTCATTAGTGACAGTTGAGTTCTTATATGCACTGAGATTGCGATTATGTTTTGCTTTGTAGCTTTGCTATGCGGCTCAGGTTTTCTTTTTTAAATTATTATATAGTGTTAATGCAATCATTGTTCCGTTACGAAAACGTGATGGTGCTATTCGTCCAGTGTAGTCAAAAATAGAGATGTAGCTCTATCCATCTTCTTCTGAGTTCGTTCAGTTAGTTTGAATGATGGTCTGGCAGTTTGAGTATTTTATGCGGCGTACCCAAATGTCCTTTCTTTTGTATTGTTACTCTAATCGTTGAGCTCCTTAAGTTCTGAGTTGAGCTGCCCCCTAATTGACAAATGCGTGCACTGACTGGACAGGACACCAATCTATGTAGATTGGTGTCCTGTCCAGTCAGTGCACGCTGAAGGAAGAAGGCCATGTGGCCTTCACATGATCTGACCATGATTATGTCTGGACTTTAAAAGATACTGTGACTTCTGAGTTTGTTTCGGCCTTTCTTCTCATAGTCAGACAAGAAACGCCGGAATGACGTCATAAATGTCATAATACGTCTTTCCCTGGGTCATGTTTAAGTTCTGTGCCAAATTGCGTTGAAATCGGGTCAGTAGTTGACCCATCAAGAAGAAACAAACAGACCTTTTCGGATGTTTCATGTTATTTAATTAAAGAATTATCTTACTTTGTAAGTAGACAGCATAGTGGTGTCTCCCGAGGACAATATGACTTCTGTGTCGTCTTCATCATCCGGCTCAGGATTCAGAACTGTGCTCACTTGACCTGAAGGAATAATTACAAGAATATAATAACACATGACAGGAATATCTATAGTTTTAATGTAGCATCTTACCAATAAAACTGCTAAGGCTCTTTTTCATCACATTTGCTGGCGATTCTGGCACATCCAACTGTGGAACAAATTGTGATCCACTTATAATATCTGTCATGAACAACAACAACAAAGCAAAGGAAACAGCTCATTCAGAAATACGACCGAAATAATGATTCAATTCTGGAACCATACAATTTTTTAGGTCATTGCAAACGACCTTGGCAATGTATCGCGTTTCAAGGCCATTATTTAAATGTTCAACAAAGATATCAATTAGTCTCAGAGTATAACTACGATACTTCATAAAAGTAGAGACGTAAATTAGTATAACTTTAAACATATTAACTAGAAGCGCCTCGCCGTTTCACCCGCATATGTTTCGATCCAAATCTCAAATCGTTTATTGCAATCCATAATGTACAATTACAGGTGGTAAATAAAAATAATAGAAACAATTATGGACCCTGTCGGGCTCAGCAATTTTTTAAATAAGTAAAGAGAGAGGAAGAGCGCTTTATTAATTTTCCTTATTATAAGCTTAGAAATATTTTCTATTCTATTAATTTTGTATGTATTTACATATCTATTAATTCATTTATTTCATTAATATTTTATATGCAGGTCTATCTATTTATTAATTATTTATTTATCTATTTATTTATTATCCCGTGGGAATATCGGGATAAAAAAGTATCCCATGTGTTAAACTATCTGTGCCAAATCTCATCCAAATCCGTTCAGTAGTTTTTGCGTGAAGAGTAACAAACATTCGTCCATCCATCCATCCTCACAAACTTTCGCGTTTATAATATTAGTAAGATAAGATTATAAACAACAATAAGAATAGCATATTAATTTTCGCTCAAGCTGCGACATGAGAGAACATGCTAGAAGAATTTATGTTCCAATCAGACACTGTATCCAAATAGATAGGGTATTTGTGATTATAGGGATTAATCCTTCTCTTAATAATGACCGGTCCAACGATTTTTTTACGTTTCCTGCAATTTCCAGTGTCAGGTTGTATGATTTAAAATTAATGTGCAGCGAGTGGACTGTATGGGGGCTGCTCTTGTTAATTAAAACACTTTTTGTATTTGTGATGGGACTCGGACTCATAATACCCAGGTTTTACGGAGCCTAAACCGGCATAGTGACATCTACAACTTGATCTTAACGACTGGTTCTGACGACTGTTTTTAACTACTGGTTTAGACGACTGGTCTTTGACTACTGGTTTAGACGACTGGTCTTTGACTACTGGTTGGTCCACTGGCCGACGTACCCTCTTTTATAGCACGCCAAACTAGTCTGGCCAGCGGACCATTTCGATTTCCACAAGATTTTGGCGGCAAACTCGCGTCGAAGCTTATCTGGTCTGTGATTGGCTATTATGAGTCTCCGCCCCTTTTTTATTCATTTATGTACATATCAATCAGTTACATTTATTTGGTTATTCACATAATCAAGACATCTATATTGCACGACCCCCGGTACATCTAATGCTTGCGTGCGACGGTCAGGGCTCCTGCCACGGCGTGTTTTTTGTTAACGGTGAATCTATAAATATAACCCACGCGCGCGAACCGGGAGCTACCATTTCTAACCCGACCGTCGCAGCAACAACATCCCAGAGGTCAATAGCAACTATTGTGTATTTAGGTGCTGTCGTGCACATTTCTCCCGCCGTCGCCGTCAGGCGACCCGGTGGGTAGCACGACAATCCGCTTCGTTGGTCTTCGGAGTACATGCCCTTTGGTCATCACGTCTACGACACGTACCTCGCTGTCTGCGCCTGGCAACACCTTCGTCACTCTTCCCTTAGGCCAAGTGTTACGTGGGAGGTTGGGGTCGCAGATCACTACGACGTCTCCGACCTTGGGTGGAGTACCGCTACCGTAGGGCTCCCGCCGGTTTTGTAGGAGCGGTAGGTACTCACGTACCCATCTTCGCCAGAAGACGTCTGCGAGTGCCTGGGCGCGACGCCATTGTTGTCGTGCTGTGACGTCAGCTTCGGTGAAATTACCCGGTGGAGGTACATGTGAGTTAGGGCCGATCAATATGTGGTTAGGTGTCAGGGCTTCGGGCTCGTCTGGTGCCACGTTGACATGTGTGAGTGGCCTGGAGTTCACCGTATTTTCCACTTCTACGAGTAGCGTAGCAAGGGTCTCGTCTGATGGGTGAACTTCTTTTAGTGTGACGTACAGAGCTTCCTTGACTGCCCTCACCATCCTCTCCCATGCTCCGCCCATGAACGGCGACGCGGGAGGTATGTATCTCCAGCTTATGGACCGCGCATTGGACTCACTACCTAAAGCACTTAAGGTGCTTTCCCCTAGTTCCCTATCAGCCGCTTTAAAACAAGTAGCGTTGTCACTCCATATTTCTTTGGGACAACCTCTCCTACCTATAAATCGCCGGAGGGCGGCGATAGCTGAATCTGCACTAAGTGAATTTGCTATCTCTATGTATAGCTCTACAAGTTAGGCAAGTAAATAAAGCCCCATACCTTTTTTCTTTATGTCTACCTACTGTAACAGATATGGGACCGAAATAATCTAAACCAGTGAAAGTGAAAGGTCGTACATGATGAGCTAAGCGGGGGTATGGTAAATTCCCCGTAGAGGGATTGGCTGGTTTTGCCTTTTTTATTTTACAGTATAAACAGCCCTTTATAACATTCTTTACAGACGGACGCAGTCTTGTTATCCAAACACGTTGTCTTAGCTCATTCACTGTCATCTCGGTACCACCATGATGTAAACTTTCATGCACATGCGCGATGTATAGCTTCGTATATCTGTGCCTACCCTCGAGTACTATTGGGTTTTTTATTTCTTCATTCACGTCTTGTGTCGCTGTGATTCTCCCGCGCAGACGGAAAACCCCTGCGTCGTCTAGGTAGGTACTTATTACAGATAACGGGCTGTCGCCGGGCGCCGCCGGCGCCGCTGCTTTGTTGTCTTTTATGGCGGCAATTTCTTTTGCGAAGCTCTCGGCTTGTGCGCCCTTGACCCATTGTTCTTCGGCGCGTAGGTTATAAGTAGCAGGTATAGGTATGTAGTTTACTGTTTTTTCAATTGTTATTTTTTGCTTAACTTTTTTATGAACGTAATCTACTTGCGTTATTATTCTCTTGGCTTCCTCTTCGCTGGCAAAACTCTGAAGATAGTCATCCATATAATGATTATTTACTATTGCTGACGCCACGGCTGGGTGTCTGTCTGCAAAGTCGCTAGCGTTGCGATCCTTTATGTATAGCGCTGTACATGGGGATGACGTCGCGCCAAAAATAACAGATGTCATGCGATATTCATCTGGCGGTCCCTGCCGTTGGTCGCCGCGCCACAAAAATCTCAACGCATCGCGATCTTCTTCTCTTATCTTTATCCTCATAAACATTTCTTTAATATCTGCTGACACAGCTATTTTATTTTGACGGAAACGTATTAAAATACCGGGCAATGATTTTAATAAGTCGGGTCCCGATAGAAGTAGGTCGTTTAGGCATAGACCCGCTGTCTTTGCTGCTGCATCGTGTACGAGTCGTGGCGGCTTATGTGGCTTGGCTGGGTTGACCACTGGGAAGTGAGGTAGGTACCAGGTTTTATTAATTGTGGAGGTATCAGGTGCCTTTTCTGCATAGCCTGAGTTGAATAGGTTGTCAAGGCGTTGCAAGTACTGGGTCTTTAGGTTCTCGTCCTTATCTAGGCGCTGTTCCAGTTTTTCTAGTCGCTTTAGGGCGCCTAGGTAGTTGTTAGGTATTTTAGGTACCTCTTGTTTCCACAATAGTCCGGTTTCGAAGCTGCCATCAGGTAATCGTCGACTCTTCTGTTCTAGGATGTCTAAGGCTCTCTGTTGCGGGTCATCTCTAGGTATCCTAGGTTCTATGCCTAGTGATTCTAACTTGAAAAAGTTTCTCATGCTTTCTTCTATTGGTTCCAGATTTTGTTTAATTTTAATGTAGCCGCAAAATGTAGCTGTAACTTTATTTACAGAGTACTGACATCCATGCAATACCCATCCGAGTTTAGTGTATGATGCTACCGGTTGATCACGCGCACCTGTCCGCGTTTCTATTGCTACCAATAAATGCCAGTTATCTTGGCCTATTAAAATCATTGGTCGCGCGTGTTCATAAACAAGGGTGTTATGAATGTCATTTAAATGTTTACAATTTTTTATGTCTTCGGTATGTACAGTTTGCGTCATAATATCAAGCCTATCTATGGTGCGCGCCGCCTCTATCTTCTGTGGCCCGCTATGGTACCTGCCTTGTATGTGGAAGCTCACGGTGCGGCTTTGATCATGCTTAACCTCCGTGCCTATGCCTTGTATCCACATAGGTTTGACTGGCCCATCCGCACCTAGGACATCTGCTACCGATGCATCTATCAAGGTGACTGTACTCCCATCATCTAATACAGCGTATGTGTCTACGCTTGTATGTGGTCCGCTTAATGTGACAGGTACTATTTTCAAATACGCGCGGCAATTCTGAGGCGATGTTGTTGATACTGTTTCCCGCGATGACGTAACAGTTTCGTATGCGATGACGGGCGTCGGCGCCGGCGTCGGTACATTGTTGTGTGTCGCCTCTACTTTCCGCTCTTTATGCAATAGTTTGTGATGTTTCATGTTGCATTCCTTTATGTCACAAATAGGTGCTTTACACGTGAACCTTCTATGCTTCTTTCGTAGACATCTAAAACACATATTGGATTTCTTTGCTATTTCCCATCGTGCGTCTACGTCTAGCTGTTTATATTTATAACAGTCTGGTAATTTGTGCTCGTGTTGCTTGCACGCCGGGCATTGTTCGTTTGACGTTTCCTTATTTATGTTGAACGTGCGCTCTACCCGGTGCCGCGGCCGCCGTACACTAGCGTCTTCATTGTTTTGTTCCGGTTGTGCGTACGCGCCACACTTATCTGCCTCGTCATTCATAAACATAGATAAGCGCTTTAGTTCGGGAATGTCTTCAGTCTTTCTATTCGCCGCATAGTCGTACCATTTGTTTCTAAGTATCGGCGTTAGTTTTTCTACTATACAACGCGACATTTCGGGGCTATGTAAATACTGTATCTTTTTTAATGCTTCTACCGTACCCACCGTATTTGCTATACGGCTAGCGAATATACAAATTTCCCTAGGATTATCATTTAATTTATGTAATGACTTTATTTTATCTAGCTCGGCCATAATCAAGGCCTCAGGCCTGCCAAAACGTCTTTCTAATGCGTCTATAATAATCTGAGGGTCAGATTGGCTAAACAATAGGCATCCTACAGCTTCCTTTGCGGTGCCTCTGAGGCTTATCCTAACTCTAGCAACATTTTCTACACAGGAAAAATACATTTGTGAGTCACAATATGCGGCCTTAAAAGCTATCCACTCACCGGGTTTTCCATCGAAGATTGGTAGCTGTTGGATGTACTTGGGGGGCTCTCTTGAACTGCGTGCGGCTTGTGCTAGGGCCGCGGCGAGCGTCCCCACGTCTATCATTCTATCATTCACTGCATTTTCGTGTAACACTTTATCACTCGCGATATTGCCCTTATTTATTTTCGCACTCACTGGGTTACGTACACTTTCTTCTTCGCCGTCGTCGCGCGGCGGTTGAGCGCCTGTCGCGGCGCCGGTGTTTTTCGCTGCATCCCTGCCGGTCCTCCCGCCGCTGTCGTCGTGTGGCGGCGGTCGAGTCTCACCTCCGGGTGGCGGCGCCGGTCGCGCTAGCCACGTTCCAATCCTTACGGAGGCGAGGTCGTCCACCATGTCATCGTCTTCTTCACTCGAGTCAGCTTCGGCTCTGACGCGCTGCAGGTGTATCTCTTGCAGCTCTCGCTCTGCCTGCGCTTGCTTCACTTTCATTTCAGCCAGCCGCTCTTTAGCCTCAAGCTCCGCGAGGTGCTTTTTCTTTGATGCTGTAGAACGGCGTGACCTGGTGTCGCCAGGCTTGAGCGTACCATGTGAATCAGTAGTCTTGGTGCCACGCGTGTCTTCTGTCGTGGCCGTAGTCTGCGTGATGTCGGTGCTGGTATTCTCCGTAGAACCGCTGCCTGTGTCCGTTTCAGCGACCACGCTCGTGCTGGTCTCTGGTGCCGGCTCGCTGGCACCCGGTTCGGCGTTCGCTGACGGCTCTTGCTGGGCCTTTTCTCTCTTGGATTCTCCGCTACGGCTGCGAGTCACCACCATCCTGCTGTATCTTGAAAATTCGGCTTTCGAAGGACCAGAATGTGCAGCGAGTGGACTGTATGGGGGCTGCTCTTGTTAATTAAAACACTTTTTGTATTTGTGATGGGACTCGGACTCATAATACCCAGGTTTTACGGAGCCTAAACCGGCATAGTGACATCTACAACTTGATCTTAACGACTGGTTCTGACGACTGTTTTTAACTACTGGTTTAGACGACTGGTCTTTGACTACTGGTTTAGACGACTGGTCTTTGACTACTGGTTGGTCCACTGGCCGACGTACCCTCTTTTATAGCACGCCAAACTAGTCTGGCCAGCGGACCATTTCGATTTCCACAAGATTTTGGCGGCAAACTCGCGTCGAAGCTTATCTGGTCTGTGATTGGCTATTATGAGTCTCCGCCCCTTTTTTATTCATTTATGTACATATCAATCAGTTACATTTATTTGGTTATTCACATAATCAAGACATCTATATTGCACGACCCCCGGTACATCTAATGCTTGCGTGCGACGGTCAGGGCTCCTGCCACGGCGTGTTTTTTGTTAACGGTGAATCTATAAATATAACCCACGCGCGCGAACCGGGAGCTACCATTTCTAACCCGACCGTCGCAGCAACAACATCCCAGAGGTCAATAGCAACTATTGTGTATTTAGGTGCTGTCGTGCACAATTAAAAATATGATTAGTGACCATAACAAAATATGTATTTACTGAATTATAATCATAAGAATCATATACATCTCTCTAAGTTAGAATTCGCTTGAAACGTCATGATTTCATTAAATTGTCATTCAATAGGGTAATTGAATTGAACCCTCTTAGCAAAGTTACCTTGAAAGTCTTCCCGATGACAGTTGACGTAGTACTGAACACATGGCTCGCCTCGCTCTTCACCGCGGTACCTATCTCGTCCAGGTCCTTCTTTACCATCGTATACACCTCTGCTGACTGCGAACATATAAAACACACTTGTTTGGAAAGGGGGGGCAATATGCTGTGGCGTAAATATTGCTGATTATAAGGATGCTTAAATTATAAGGGACAGTTTAAAAACATCCTTTTTGGCAAAATTTAACCTTTTAACCGCCCGACTTTTTATGAGTTGCCGTGACACCACCGCCCAAAAAAAAAAAAGTAAAATAAATACCGATGAAACGAGCTGTGATGATATAATAATAATACAGATTAAACGAGCTGTGTTATTTGGTCTTTGGTCGTATATATACGACTCTGGCGGAATGGACACGAAAATATTTGTCCTATTAATCCGACGTAAGCGGTTAAAATGTTAAATTATAAGGGTGGTTAAAAACATCCTTTTTGGCAAAAATTAAACAGCGCTGGAATTTCTCAGTAGCAGTCCGAACTCCGGATTTGTGTGGTTGATGGCAATAGGCTGGCCCCATATTATTTGGGACTTAAACATAGCTGCCAAAATGTGGATGTACTATAGTACACCCCTGCCTAACCTTTCGAAGATTACAGGCGTGATGTTATGTGTGAAGGCTAAAAAGCAAGTTTACAATGCAATGGCGGCACTTATGATATGACGGCTTGTGACGTATTGCACGTTTTTATGAACTACCGTTAATATTTACTGCTAAGGGTCCGTTCACACAGACCAGCTCGGAGAGGAGAGCAGATTCTTATCACGTTGAAAACAGAGTTTTTAGTATTTGTAGTAAGGTTTATTTTTGCATGTGCACTGCTTTTGTCATTAAGAATGCTTGAACGCGCTTGGTGTGAAATAATAAGAGGAGCTGACCGGCTCCGATCGCGTACTTTTTCTCGTTCGCGCAGCTGTTCGGCTCCGATTGCATGCTCTTTCTCGCTCGCGCAGCCGATCGGCTCCGATTGCGTGCTCTTTCTCGCTCGCGCAGCAGATCGGCTCCGATTTCGTGCTCTTTCTCGCTCGCGCAGCCGATCGGCTCCGATTGCGTGCTCTTTCTCGCTCGCGCAGCCAATCGGCTCCGATTGCGTGCACGCCGCCCCACGCCGACCGCCATTTGCAGTGTATCCACCCGGCTCCGAGCGCATCTGACCGGCTGCGAGTGCATCCGACCGGCTCCGAGCGCATCCGACCGGCTGCGAGCGCATCCGACCGGCTCCGAGCGCACCCGCTTTCAGATAGCTTCCAGCCGGTCTATGTGCAATAGTTGGCGGCTCCGCTCCGACCAACTCCAAGCGTATACGATCCGGTCTGTGTGAAAAGAAAAATGCGCGCCGATGCTCTCCGAGCCGGTCTGTGTGAACGGACCCTAAATGTGAGGAAATAGATGCCATACTACATTGTTGTTAGCCTTTATAATGACGGAATTGACGGACGTACCGCTAGAATTATAATTTATTGATATTATTTATAGCTCATCATCTGCCTAGCCTTTTCACAACTATGTTGGAGTAGGCTTCCAGTCTAAACGGATGCAGCTGAATACCAGTATTTTACATGGAGCGACTGCCTATCTGACCTCCACAACCCAGTTACTGGGTAATACGATACCCTTTGGTAAGACAGTTGTCAGAATTTCGGGTTTCTGACGACCCGTAACGACTGTCAAAGATCCACGAATGACAGCCAGAACCAACGGCTTAACGTGCTTTCCGAGGGACGGAGGGGTCTTGGTATGTAAAGATGGTCACCCATTCACGGACCAACCGCGGCAAGCGTAGTTTAACCAGAAAGCCCTTTGACTGAGATCAGACTGTGAACGTTCTTAAAATTACGAGAATTGCCCCTCTGATCGATCGACCCCTGCGGCTGTTATTACGTGGTCACAAACGCCTATATTTTTGAAATTTGTAAGCTGTCACAAGCATCATACATTACCGCTGGTTTCATTATCATCATTTCAGCCGAAAGACGTCCACTGCTGCTTTTTTCTTTAATTTTTTTTACTAGGATTCAAGATATCTGTTGAAGGAAAAATCAGCCCCCTAAGTCTAGCTAAGCCAAGCTAATCTTAACTGTATTTATCTGATCAGACAGCCCATTTCCGTTCATCAGAAGACGTCTACTGGTTAATTTCAATAATGATGATGCGAGACTCTGGAATGTGCAGCAAGATTGAATTAATTGATATTTATTGCTTACTACATATTGTTATCTAAGTATAAGAGAAAACAATAGTAGATTGTTTGCCAAGGGAGCAAACAACTATTTTGAAGGCGAGTGTTTCTTTGAATCCAGAGCGGAGCGAGGGACTCAAAGTACGTCACTCGAGCTTAAAATAGTGTTGCTCCCGAGGTGGACACTCTATTTTTTATCACCCTCTATGAAAAAATAAGTAAGTGCAACTTTATGAATAAGAATAGTACGTTTATTTATTTACATACAATTACTTGAGGAAGACATACTCATTTTTTATAAAACTAAGAAAAATCCTAATTTGAGTAAACAATTACGAACGAAGGCAGAATGCTTTTCGCGCGTTTTTCTTTATCATACAGCCTGTTACTTGTTTCATACAATGTTCTTGATTGATCTCTTTGGTGATTGAAACTTTTGCTAATAATATCCACATTACAAATTCAAATCACTTTAAGTCCCTAGGGATTAAAGAGCTATTTTAGTCCCTGTTTATGAAGAAAACACTAGCTTTTTAGGGTTCCGTAGTCAACTAGGAACCCTTATAGTTTCGCCATGTCTGTCTGTCCGTCCGTCCGTCCGTCTGTCCGTCCTCGCTTAATCTCTGTGACCGTTAGCACTAGAAAGCTGAAATTTGGTACCAATATGTATATCAATCACGCCGACAAAGTGGTAAAATAAAAATTGGAAAAAAATGTTTTATTAGGGTAGTCCCCCTATATGTAAAGTGGGAAGTGATTTTTTTTTAATTTCAACCCTAATGTGTGATATATTGTTGGAAAGGTATTTAAAAATGAATATGGGTTTACTAAAATCATTTTTTGATAATGTCAATAATTTCGGAAATAATCGCTCCAAAAGTAAAAAACAATGTGTCCCCCCCCCTCTAACTTTTGAACCATAAGTTTAGAAAATATGAAAAAAATCTGAAAAGTAGAACTTTATAAGGACTTTCTAGGAAAATTATTTTGAACTTGATAGAAACAACAGTTTTTGTACAAAAAAGACAAAAGTTGTACAAAATCATTTCTGGACTAAGTTTGTAGTATAATCGTATATGCAAGCATTTTTTTTGTTAACTTCGTTTACATATTTTATTATCCTGAACGTATATTTTTTCAAACAAAAAAAGAATGATTAAAATTGGTTCTCGCAATCCAAAATTACCACCGAAAACTTCTGGCACGTCTATGTACTAATTAGTAACCCAATTCCCCGAGAGATGGCGCTGTAGGTACTTATTACATTGGGTCGGGTATTATCGAATTGTACGTGGGAACACTTATTGTGACGGACGGGAAACTACGGAACCCTAAACTGAGCGTGGCCCGACACGCTCTTGGCCGGTTTTTTTGAATAGATGTGATAAAAAGTTAGATTTGCTATTTCATAGTTTATGTCTAGAAAATTAAAGGTCTTTGGTCCTGTAATATCTTCTGTTTGCATTGATGTCAGCTATCGATTTGTATATGTTTCATGCGTGGCAGCCATTTTGAAAAAAAAATCAAAATGGAGCGACAGTAGGTACCTATGCCAGGCTCCATATAAAAATCTTCAATCCCATATGCATTTTGTTTAACTTAAAATAGATGCAAAATATGAAGTTCGCAATTCACAAAACTTCTTATCTACTCTACACCAGTTATTACTTAAAGTACTTAAAGTAAAGTTTTATCTAAAAGATAGTTTATCACAAAATAAAGTAATAATACACACAACATAGATAATTCATATTGTTTACAACTCTGGCCTACATAGATTATTATAATATGTAAGTATAGCGAATCTTTGCTCAGACGAAAACAAATCTAGTTGTTATATTAGCGCTGTATTGGGCTAAAAGGACCAATAATAATTGCATAGCATAGCCTAAACAGCCTATAATGTTCCCACTGCTGGGACACAGGCCTCCTCTCAGTGAGCCCTATTACACCACGCGGGCCCAGTGGGGGTTGGTATATGTCACATGTCTTCGTTTTTATGGTTTTAGGACAAGCCGGTTTCCTCACGATGTTTTCCTTCGCCGTTTTGACAGCAGTGGGTGATGAAATAATTTAAACAAAGTAAAGCCAGTCTATCCGGATGCAGCTGAATACCAGTATTTTACATGGAGCGACTGCCTATCTTAACTCCGCACCCCAGTTACTGGGTAACACGATAAAACTGGTTGTCAGACTTTTCGGCTTCGGACTACCCGTAACAACTGTCAAAGGTCTACGAATGACAGCTGGGACCAACGGCTTGACGTGCTTTCCGAGGCACGGAGGGGGTGTTTACTCTCCTCTCAATAGGTAATGTATGATCACCCATCCACGTCAACAGGTTAAATAAAACTAAACAACACCCAAGTTTGTCGAACCTCACAGAAACATCGATTTAAAAAAAAAATTTGGTAATTAATGCTTTCAAACGGGTTCTCAAGGTAGCATAGCATTGCATTAAACGAATAACATTACAGTTCACACATGTTTGAAACACGATGACCTTTATCCTTTATCGTTGACGACGATAAATAAAATAAAATATTTAATAAATATTTTACGGAAGGTGTTAAAAATATCTCGTGTTTACAAAAATCAGCCTATAATGTTCCCACTGCTGGGACACAGGCCTCCTCTCTGTGAGAGGGAGTGGGCCGTAATCCACCACGCGGGCCCAGGTGCGTTGGTAAAACACAGTTTTTATGTGTCAACTAAGTAACGACTAGAGATGATGACTTGAAACGTATAGAAGAAAAAGACGTGCTGAGCTGATCCCAAATAAATTGAGATATGGACAGGAGAATAGAGATTATGATGTAAACTGACCAGGGGCAATTACGTAACACACTAAAAGTAAGAATAGCTTTCACTTTGACAGTTCAACAACATTCATTGCGTTATTTACGTTAATGAGCAGACAAATTTTTCGAACATATGAAGCAATGGATTAGGTACTTAGCAATATCCTTCAAAATGATTTAGATTAATAGCGTGTTACGCAATTAGGGTGTTGCATGTAAACGATCGTGTACGATTGGATTATGCATTATGGCTTTCAAAGTATACAACAAAAATAGACTAGAGCCGATTATTTATAGTAAGAATGGAAAGTAAAATTCGTTTGGTAAGAAAAATGAAATTAGAAATCTTCCTCATTATAAGAAAACCGAAAATCTAAAACGTATTTGACGCTCCAAGGAGTGCAGGTTTTTGTTTTTTTGATCATCAATGCCGTCTTTGTTTTACGCCATGCGGTAAAAAAAATACTAACGTTTTTCTTTAAAATTGCCTACAAACTAAATTAAACCTTATATTTAAGACCTCGAGCTCATTTTGGCATGCATTTTATAAAATTATCAAACAGTGATTATCAGACGTATGTTTGATATAAAGTGAGTCAGTTTAAAACAGTTTCATCGATGTCGGTGACCCCGCTAGTCATTTCATGCGATATTTTCAGTTACATATTGTTTACATGAGCATAAAAAACTGAATTTTTAGTATGTACTGTAGGTAGTTGCCGAATCACCGCGCTGCTCGTAAAATGCGGCTGAAATAAAAGGTTACCGTCGCCGTCGTAATAAGTAGATACCTATATCTATCTATTGGCTATAAATAACTGTGGCATTTATATTGCAATTTGATCAACTTACGAGTATATTATGCTTCCATATCTATGTGAGATGTTGTTTGTCTTTGGAAAATATTGAAAGCAACTTTGTTTAGAACCTTTGATGTACCTACCTACCTAAATAGAATACTTTAACACTTCCGGGTAAGTTTTGGTTAACTTATCTAGTTGATAATTTAATTAAATACAATTTCATTACTTACAAAAAATAGCTTTTGTTTTGTAGCTATGAGATTGATTACCTAAACAGTAACTTTGGGATTTTTTTCTATTCAGCAAAATAATCTAATCGTATTATTAAAAGCGATTACATATCCAGATCCTTAAATAAGTTTTTTTTTTAGATTATATAAGTATCCCAGTTTTTTTAGGTTTCCCATGGATTCAAAAAACTATTAGGTAAGCGCAGTCTCTGTCGGATCATACCGCCTTAATATTTTTAAAACAGCTTTGTATTTCATGGCGTCTTAAAAAAATCACACCCTGTATTCCTCGAAAGGATAGATAGACTTCTAATCCATAGTTTGGCGGATTCTATTAGCGACTGCCATTCGCGATGCTTAGCAATTAGACGCATTCTTTTATTAAATAAAATATGCAATGACTGAACGAGCTCCGATTAGATACGCGACAGTTAGTCATGGCGAATACCTCGGACGAAAGAGGTTCGATGCATTATTTTTTTCATGCAGTTGCGTGAAGTTACATAATGTCTTAAATGTTCCATAGTAACAATTTGACTAATAGAGAAGTATGGAAGACGCGCCGACGATGGTAAGACGGTAAGAGTCTCCTTGGAGTTTCTAGGCCGTTCTTCTCCATAGGAACCTACTATGGAGAAGGAATAGACCTCTACAGTCTATTCAGTTATTTTACCTCTGATATTGCATTACTGTCAAAATCACAGCGATGTTGCTGCTACTGACAAAGTCTGTCAAAATTACAGTGATCTTTATATTCGTTAAAATAAGGTTGCTGGTGCGTTGCTGCTGTGACAGCAGTGCTGTCAGAGGTAAACAACTGTGACATTAGGGTCAAACCCCACTGAAAGAGCAGCGCCGTTCAGTGTCATATAATTTTAAACTTTATCTTCATTACAATAATACATAGTATCGCTTGAGAAACTTGAGTCGTCGGAGTGCTTGAGGCGCCGCGGGCGGTCGCGCGGCCTTTCAAGTTTCTCAAGCGATACTATGTATTATAGTAATGAAGATAAAGTTTAAAATTATATGACACTGAATCTGCTCGCCGCTTCGCTGCCATCTCGGTGTGATTTGACCCTTACTGTAGCTTAATTTTTTCCAATGACAGACTCCTTTGAAAATTCAAAAGAGTGTCTGTTTACCTAATTGAAATAAATGTTTTGAGTTTGAGTTCGACTTCAAATAAATTGGGATAAGGGCAAGAGACAATTTTTGAGAACGCCTTTATTTCGTAACAGTAAGGTTGGTTTTCGTAGTCTGAAATATTTCAAAAACGAAAACAGCTGTTTCATCCAAAAATAAAGTAGGCACCTATGCAATCAAAATGTATGAAGCAAAGCAACTGACTTAATATACCTACAATATTTTCCTCCTTATAAATTATCTGTAACCAATAACAGGAACGAATTTTTTAAACCATCAATTTTTTTTTTATTGCTGAATGGAGCTTCTCTTGACCTCATTCACGCCTGATATAAGCACTGGATGAGGTCTATGATGGAACGCGCGAGCCCAGAAGATGCCTGTTCACTCTTGCTTTAAAGGCAGACGAAGGCATTTTAAAGATGGCGCCACTATTGACTGTCCTATTTAGGTTTAATCATTATCGTATCAGCATACATCCTCTACTGATCAAGGACCTTTCAATGACCGATACAAACGGTCAAAAGAGATATGCTATAAATACTAAACATGACGAAAAACCACTTAGTGCTTTTAACAACATCTCCATGTTTGTATGTCCTTGTCGTTTTAATGACAATGAAGTAAGAGGGCAATAACCTGCACTCTAGAAAGATGATTATAATCAGCCTATAATGTTCCCACTGCTGGGACACACTATCAATCTCAATCTGAATCTTTTGGAAGGATATTGCTAATCCATCCAAAGTAACATTATAAATGCGAAAGTAACTCTGTCTGTCTGTCTGTCTTTTCTTCACGCCTAAACTACTGAACCGATTTAGATGAAATTTGGTATAGAGATAGTTTGAGTCCCGGGGAAGGACATAGGATAGTTTTTATCCCGATATTCCCACGGGATCGACACATATGCGGGTGAAACCGCGGGGCGCAGCTAGTTGCTTCATATGTTCGTAAAATGTGTCTGCTTAGCAAACTAAACAACGCAATGAATGTTGTTGAACTGTAAAAATGAGACCCATTGCTACTGGTAGTGTGTTACGCAATTACCCCGCAGCTCAAGGTCAAAGTGTTTACCACCGACGACGTGCGTCCTACTATACCAATTTTTTAAAAGTTATATTGCTATTTCTATATAATTGTTTGTGAATTTGCTTGCATTAAGGTACCTACTTATATTTCAGAACCAAGAGTAATTTAATTTTTATTTAAACTAGGTAAGTACAGTATATTTACTTACATAATTAAAAATTAAATTTCTCTTCCAGATTTAATTAAAATTAAAGTTATTCTACATTAAAATTAAAGGAGTTTACTACTTTGAGTGGAGCCAATTACAATTTCTATGCATCTATTTAGCTTTCACATTAATTCACATTTCGATGAAGAGATTGATTTATAATGGCCGTAAGTTAATTTGTGGCTGTTCTGGCTGTTAACAATTACCCTTAGGAAGTTGCTGGTTGCATTGTCTCAAGATTTCTTTTTTTAATAAAAAAAAAAATGATTTTGTTCATGGAAGCTCTATGGTCCAAACATCACCATATTGTAGATCATACAAGTCCACTCCGAAACATGAACGCCTCGTATGGCCCAAGTTTTTTCCAAACATAAATTAACTACAACAAAAAAATTACACCAAACAATCCATTTACAAAGCCGCCATTTATACCTTTATTTTGAGGTAAATAAACTTAACACAAGGCAATGTTAACTTCCTATAAAACACAAAGGAATGGAATAAAAAAAAATACCACCTATCTGTCTATGAGTAATGTTTACTTCATTATTGCACAGCTTTGATTAAATAGTTTGATACTGTGAGAAGGAAATGTTTTTCTTCATGAAACAATGAAGATTAAAATTAATTCAGGCTTTCAGGAAATCATGTCATTTTCGCATTGATTAGTTGAACTTTATCCATATTTACAGAGAGCAATGAAGCTGTATTTTAGGACCACATTAATCAAGTTGCAGCCAACTGGTTTAATTAGCCGTTTATTTAACCGCCTGGCCTGGCCTTTGGAAGTAGTGCTCGCCTGGCTTCGCTCTCTCGGCTCGCACGTGGTTGATCAGAGTTCTAACCTGACCTAACTCATTTGGTCGGGGTGCCCTGGCTTAGTTATTGCGACCAATTCGGCTCGCGCGTGATTGGTTACAGTTCCACAACCTAAACTACAATTGAATATCATTCAGGCCGTTAGTTGAACGGCCGCCGTTTAGTTAGAAGGCTAGGCGGTTTACTAAACCGCTAATTTATCCAGTTGGCTGAACATTAATTTCTTTCTTTAACATAAAATGGCCAAGGCCGTTAAAGACAAATACAGTATCCAACGGTATGCAACTACTCGACAGTTATATGCTCATATCACAACACTCCAGACATACTGACTAGATCTACTTCCGTAATGTCCGCGAGCACATCACAGTTAGGCTTAGCGTCTAAGAGAGTGTTGAGGGAGAGAGTGTGCGAGGGACATATGACTGGTAACATAAGATTATAAGTATGGGTATAAGTTGCAGAACATTGTGTTCAGAAATATTTCTAATTTCAAGTACTATTCTTCAGAAACAAATCCTTTATCATTCACAGTTATGACAAGACATGACTAAAGCAATTCATGGAATCTGAGATAAAATTTTAGTTGGCAACTTTTACAAGCCAATGTTCTGTCCAGTCATACATGCTGCTAGGGAAAACAGCATTATTCAAGCATAATTATAAATGTCATACTATAATGCCATTTTATGTTTTCATTTTGTCATTATATATATTTTCTTTTTAGTAAGTAATATGTCACAAGATGTACAGTCAACAAAAGAAATAAGTATGCAGGATCGTCGGATATAGTTGAAGTTTAGTAAGAAACCGATGGATGTTGTCGACTGAAATTTAATTTGATAAATGAGCTGTATGTTTTCTATTAATAAAATTAAATTTTATTCGAAAACATGTATCGGTTTATTACTAAACTTTAAGTATATCCGACGATTCTGCATACTTATCTGTTTTGTTGACTGTACCTATAAATCGTGTAAACAATTTTTTAAGAACAAAGCTTTGTTATGTAAGTGCTGTGAACTCCTATGCAGCTATGTGTCAAATTCATAACAATTATTGTATATGACATATCATACAAAACAGCATGCCCGTAATTCCCAAATTGTATATGAACATTATTTTTATTATGCTGTGTAAGTGCTGTTGAAGCAGCTGTTGGAGCACCTTTCCAATAAATAAATAGATGTTAGGTTTATTCTATCATATTAAAAACGTAGATAACTCACCTTGGACTTAGCTGAAGATATCCAGGTGTCCCACCAGTTGCCGGCCTGCTTGTCATCATGCCTCGGCGTACTGGCTGTCTCAATGGGACTTGAATCACTAGACCTATGCAGTCAATCACAGGAATATTAGAAAAAGAAAACAAATGCATGGTTATTTGTCTATGATTAGAGAAAAGAGTTTAATAAAATACACACATAGGGAAAAGGTAATAAAAAAAAAATACTGATTAAAAAAATAATTATGAATGCAGAATTTAAATATTTTTTTTTGTGGAGTTTTTTTTTCAATCAGTTCAGTCACCATCATAACTGCATTTTGATCTAAATGATGTTATTTAGTAAATAGTAATGGAGAAGCTTATAAGCAGGGCCAATCTATATAAGCAAAAAAAAAAGAGAACTAAGACTTTCTCTCTGCAGGGCAGCTTTAGTAAGACCAATAAAATAACAAGACTTCAAATTGTCCTGTCACCATTAGCCTACTGGCTTTGTGATGTTAGTTCTATTCAGCCTCCAGGCATATTGTTACATAAAAATATACCTAGATTTTTTTTATAGAAACTGCTAAAATATTTCTCTTATGTAACAAAATTATAATATTCAAATGCCATTTAAGCTATGGAATATTAATAAGTTCATAGCTGCTATTATGAATAAGTTAAAGGCTCATTCATTATATAAATTTGACATGAATATGGTATAACCTGGCTTATTTAAGATGGAAATGTAGATGTGAAATTTATTCGCTTTTCAATAAACTGTGGTCTATTTTATATGTTTCATAGACATGGGGATTGAAGAGGTTAATTGCTGTCTTTAGATCTATCCTATATTGAAAATAGGCAAGGACTCAAAAGAAAAAAATACTTACCTAACCAAATGAATACTATAAAAGTACAGTTCCTGAGAAAAGGAACTATGTCAGGATCTAGTTAACACCGAACCGATTCGGTTGTTACTGTTATGTGCTTGACGTTACACGGTTTGTCTAATTCACCTTTTATATTGACAAAATGAGCGACTAGGAAGCAATGAATACATTTCCTAATTGATCCCATGACCTTTCGAAAATATGATTCTCATCTCGAAAATTTTATTCCTAGTGCTAACGAAGTTACCGTGGAATCGTTTTATCATCAAAACAACGCGTTTTTTCTTGATTAAGCTCTTTCATTCGATAACCATACAATGTTGACATGGATTTTGTGATAGCGTAATTAAATGAAATAACTTACTTTTCAGCCATAACGACGTTTCTTTATAGTATAAACAAATAAGAAGAGCACATGGATTGCTGCACATAAATTGTTGTGTGATTTTGTTGTTGTTTTTACACGAAATTTAGAATTAATTTTGACATAGTTTTGTTTGCGTTGACATAAGGATGTCGTTCCGTTGCAGAACGTGTCAATGATACGTGTGGTTTTTTATTGATAAGATTCAGTCATTTTCTTTAATTCTGTTGTTATTAATATATTTAACGGTTCTATCGTTGTCTTAATTTAGAAGCAAAACTACATCTTGAATGGTTTGAATTAATTACTCCGACTACGTTTTGAGAAAGGGAACGTTTTTGATCTACAGGTGACTTTATAAGCGTTGTTCACAGATGGCGCTATTTTGCAAGTTTTCAGCATTGTGCCTTGCGTTTTTTTTACCGACTTCAAAAAAGGAGGTTCTGTATTCGACCCGTATGTATGTATGTTTGTATGTCCGCGATTTTTAACATTTAAAAATAATATTGTTTTGCTCGCAAGGGTAATAATACTATAGTGTAATACCAGTGTCCTTATAGTTTAACCCAGTTTAACCAATAAAGATACCACTATACCAAGGCCGAGGTAGGTACCTACTACATACATAAATAACATTCATAATTCTTTTTAGAGTGGTTTGGTTATAGTAATCCTGTTTTCACGATTGTAATCTCACAGCAACCACAAATTAATGATGTAATTAATTACCTTCAAAAATATTTACAAAAGGAAACATTTCCTGTCCCAAAAAAATCAAACAAAAATGTTTTTCCCATGCACAAAACCTCTTGCATAAAGCAACGCACAAAACTGAATAATAATTACGGCTAATTATATTAATACGCCGATGCGAAATATTAATTTGCGTCGGGAGAGGCCGTATCTCCCATCTATGGCTCGTCGATTATTCAATAAGGCATTGAAGAGGGATTTTTATAAATAAATCCCTGCGCTTAGCGCAAGTGAGATGTTCTTACTACGATTAAGATAGGCAGCCATGTTTGTTTTAGTTTCTCCATTCAGTAAGATGAAGCTGTCAGTGTTTTACAAAGTTTTTAAATTGATTTGAGACGTGCATGTTCGCTTTACTAGGTCATCTTTTGAATGGGTGTCCGTTATTCACACATCGATATACGGCGTGCTTTGACGAACTTTCCAGAAAGTTATAAAAAGCCTGAACGCAGAAAGCCTGTCTAGGTAGATATCTATAGATAATGGACTTTGCGGATCACCGCATTTTGGTATCTACCTATCTGGTTGGTGGGTATATACGTAGGTGCAGACGCCAGCACGTCAACCTACCCGAAACTGTCAGATTTTCCCAATCAACTTTGAACCTTAGGTTTTAGTGATAAAGTTGAAAATCTACTAAAGAAATTTGACAGATTGTAGTAGGTTGATGTGCTGGCGTCTGTACATCTTAACTACTAAATAGGTACCTACTACTGTCTAGATTTAAATACATATATCAGCCGCTGTCATTCCAGCTGCTGATGCAAGGGTTTGACACTATTTACAGCTCACTTCACCAAAGTTTTCACTGTGAGATTTATACAGAATACACAGGCAGAAGATGGAAACTGGTTGGAACTTACTAAGAAGGTAGGTTTCCGCCCCCACCCGTTTCCACATTCTCCTCAAAAAAGTTATTCGTCAAACCATCCCGTCCTTCCTAATAATCTGACACATGAAAAGCTTTTACCATTTTGTAAGGGGTTAAGTACACCTGAAAAAGAAATGATATGGGTAAAATGATATCACCTGTATCCGACTCCCGAGCGAAATCCAAAAGCGGACCTTCCGTAAAATTGTCACCACCCATATTAAAACACAGCCGACCATCTTTCTTACCGTGTCGTATTTTTAAACGTTCGATGTATTTTGTAAAAGCTGAATATTATAATAAATAATATTTGCTTTGGCTTCGCGGGTATCCGAGCACACCCATTGTTTGTCGATCAAGAGATTCGGTGCAGCTTTCTTCGTTATTAATAAGTACTTGCGAACGATGTTGTAACGGCCTCCAAATACAGGATGATCCAAGGATTTTGTAAGTAAAAAGAGGTAGTGTAGGTTATACAGACAAATGCCTAATTTGGGGGTCACCGTCCGATCTATTCTTGAACAATAATGATATGATTATACTAATCTATACTAATATTATATAGAGGTGTTTGTAAGTTTGTATGTAGGGGGTAATCTCTGGAACTACCAGTCAGATTTGAAAAATTCTTCTTGCATTTGATAGCCCAATTCTTGAATGCTATTTAACGTCACGCTATGACCCTTTGGAGCCGAGCAAAAGCGCTATGGGGAAACGAAGTGATAGAGCAGGAGACGCGGGCAAGTGATGCAACACGACGAGATGGGTCGAGGGAAAAAGAAATTTCACGCGAACGAAGTCGCGGGCAGAAGCTAGTAGGTAATAAAGCTGAAGAGTATGTTCGTTTGTTGGAATTTGGTATCTCTGGAACTACCAGTCGGATTTATAAAACTCTTTTTGCGTTGGACAGCCCAATTCTTGAGGAAGGCTACAGGCTATTTACACTTGGATCCTTAGGAGTCGAGCAAAAAGAAAAAAAAGTCAGTAAAAAGGCTAAGCGAAAACGACGCGATGCGACGGAGTGGGTCGGGGGAACAAGACATTTCACGCAGAAGAAGTTGCGGGCAGAAGCTAGTTAATAAATAAATTGGGTAACGAATACACACTCCGCAAGGGGCACGACAAAGCTTGGCTAATTAGCCAAGTTTTCTTAGTCAATTGATCGCAAATTCTTTTATTTTTTTTATTTTTTTATTTATTTATTGGTTCACCAACGATTGAGTACACAGGTTGTATGCTAAAAGTAACATGCAAAAATGTAACTGCAATAGTGCAACAATCACTTAAAGGTAAACTCCGCATGCAAAAAGAAGTTGTACAGTGTATAATTTAAAACATTAATCTAATTTTAAATAATTCCATTTATCTGGAAGTTTAAAAGTCTAAAGGTCTAAATAATTAATATAACAGCATAAGGTACTTATTATACGTAACCACATTACTGGTCGAAGGAGATAATGAAGAGTCAATCTATTCAGCAAGATGCTTAGAAAAATTGGCCCTCAATTTACCCAAACTTTCAAAGTGCAAATCGATTTGATCACTGCATTTTGACAGTTTAGTCCTGTTCATTGCGTTAGATAAGTATATTTACCAACGTTGTTGAGAAGACGATTTTTTCCAACCTATAGGTATATGAAGCAATGGATTAGGTATTTCCTTTAAAACCCTTGGGTTGTGATTGGAAGCGTGGTGCTTTTGATCATCATCATCATCATCTACCTAGCCTTTTCCAAACTATGTTGGGATCGGCTTCCAGTCTTAGCAGATGCAGCGGCATACCAGTATTTTACATGGAGCGACTGGCAAACCGAAATATGCAGGTAGTTTAGTCGCTACAAAATTCAAAGATAAGCTATAATTAGCTTAGCAATTAAATTGAACTGAGTACCTAATGATTTCTTTTGATTTTTCTGTGGGCAGGGAAGACCTTCTTACCAATTGTTTTACCATGGGCAGTGGACCCTCAGTACCCTCACTTAGGCGTCCTTACTTATACCGGCATTTATCTCGGTAATACTTACCTACCTGTAGTAAAAATGTAAGACAGAAAAAAATAAATTCATTAAGTAAGTAGATTTTTGTTTTTATCTACAATGTCTATCCCATAATGGCAATTGACTAGCGTGAACATACCTATACATATTATTATTAAAGTCAACAAATACTAATATTTCACCTCTCATAGTCATTTCACACATCGCTTGCCTCGACTCATTGATTAACCTCCCACATCGATAAATCTAACTAATAACCAACATCCTGTCTACAAAAATCTGAATGGATAATCCTTCGTATAAACTGTAGCTAATAATAATACATGAAATGATCGACGTGGCTCAGCAAAGTTCATCGCTCAATCAGCGCGCGCCTGCGGCGGTGACGTCATCTCTCGTGAGCTGCCCCGCCCCGCCAAGAGATGGCGCTGTACGATCGAAGTGTAGATCCCAACCCTCACGCTTCGCCGTGTGTGGTTTGATGAACGTTGCAGGGGGTTGATGAACTTTGAGGTTTTTGTAAATATTTTCCTTGGATGTTGATTAAATTTAAATTAAGATGAGATAGATTGATATAGTGGCCAAACAAATTACGTAGCTCAGAGTTCTAGCTCAATAAACGTTTGCTACCTGCAGAATGGGATCAGCTTGACGTAAATCGGTGGCACTCTGCCAAAAAAGGAGGCAAGGCTCGAAGGACCATAATAAATGTAGGTACTGGGTAATCGGTTTGTTTGTTCAATACTTGCCTATCGTTCGAACAGTTCGTGGAACCACCAATCCTATGCTGAAGCTAGGTTGAGGGGACATGACGCGGCTGGCTAGTACCTACTGTTAAAAAAACCTCGAGGGGGCGAGGTCTTTATTTTTCCTCTACAGTTTAAGGTGTAAAACGTACATACCAATGGAATATTGCAAAAATCCTTTGCAGTATTATTTTATGAACAAATAAACGGAAACATACAAATGGTTATAGTGTTGTACTGACATCGGTTTGTCATAAAACATTTCTGTTTATTCCTAGAACGCTTCAAACTTTCTTACGATGCCGTTTGTTAGTTTTTACGCTTTTTTCATGGGCTTTACATGGTACCAAATGCTGAAGTTAGGTGTTCGGGCACAGTTTAAGGACAATAATAATTTATTACATTCAGCATAGCGTTGCTATTGTTGCTCGTCTGGGTAGTGTGCCTCCATAACTTTGTCCAACAAGCAGCATGACGTGTTCTAATTTGAGTGGTATGGTTATCGGGGTATAGGAGATACAAAAGGAGACTTCAACTTTGTCCTTAGAAGAAAGACACCAAACTGCAAGTTCTCTCCCTAAAACGTCTGCCACAGGGCTACCAAAACCATAAGGAAATATAGATAATAGGTAATGAGTAAGTATTGTTAAGTTACCTATAACCAAGTTAAACTATGACCTACTCTAAACTCACTCGTTTGAAATCAAATACCTAATCCAGCAGCCTAAATTACGTATATGTACTTAATATTAAGTAGGTTGGTAACCTAATCAGACTCACGCAATATTTTGTCCTCGGTTGGATCGGCAGTGCATTATCTTCCTTTTTCCTATACTTAATACTCAACTCTACCAATGTTCATCTTTGGTTAAAGGATATCTAACCTACTGACATGTAGGTAGGTATGTAGATAATTTTGAAAATTGTTTATTCTTGTTGTAAGTTTTAACTGTTCGATGTTGTAGAACATTTGGTTACGTCGAAAGCTACCTAACAAATAAAATCGCATTGATAACCATTCAATTTGAGAGTTAAAAGAAGAATTAATTTTAATGATGAATTTTGGGTAATTTTCAGAAACACACCAGAAAGAAAGAAAAGAAAGAAAGAAAATACGTTTATTTGCGGTGAAAATGACGCAAAAAGAACAAAAACACAAAAAATAAAATAAAAAGGTAGGGGGAAACATGCGTCACATCCACGCAAAACGGCTATCCAACGGCTACCAATCTTGGATTTTCTCTTATCCCATGGATTTTCGCCTAGACTATATGGGTTGGGCTTAAATATGCAATGGGGTCGAACTATCACGTCTCTGGAAGCTAGCCCCATCCTAGATATAATCATAGTGTTTCCCTTGCGGCCTGTGCCTTATAAGTGAGGTCATGCTGCCACGAAAAGTGGTGTCATCAACATCATGCAATCCAATGGAAAAAAATGTCATGGAATTTGCTAAATGTGCAAAGTTCTGAATGAAATCCACGGTAAGGTCGATAGTGTGCGTACGACGTAGTAGGTAAGTAGTTAGTAAACATTGACAGAATTGTTGAAACGACTACTAAAAATAATAGAGTGCACTATTTTTTATTCTACTTATATTGGACTTTAAACACTGTAAGTACAGTTTTCATGGTTCTGTAGTACCTTTTTTTTATCGTGTGGAAATTCTCATGGATGTCCACCACCCTGGGGTGGGTGGAGGGGTCTGTCAGACTCTTACTGACTAAAACCACACGGTGTCCTGCTGCTACCTTTAGCCGAGGTGCTGGAGTGCTTGCGCATTACGTCACGCTCCCCCGGCCAGGTGTTGGTCCGCATGAATCCATGCGGACCCCGTCACCCTCAGCGGCCGCAAACGGCCACCATTCCTCTACAGAGAGGCGCGCGCGGAACACGGCGCGCCGCCGTCTCGGGCCTTTCACTGTTCAGGCAACAAACTCCCCAAGTCTGTTGCCTGCAGGCCTCACCAATGAATGGCTGTTATTCTGTATCTATACCTAGCTCTTTAGGTTACTATGTGCCCTCAACTCCTCATACATATATTTTAGCTTGTCTACAAACTTATTTAAATAACAAAACAGCATTTTTAATAAATTTTAGCTATTAATTTTAACTCCTACCGCCAAACCAACGCATAGCCTAATTATTATAGCCACTGTTGGGACATAGGCCTCCTTTCTGTCAGAAGAATTGGACCGTAATCCACCACGCGGGCCCAGTGCGGGTAGGTAGATGTCACATGTCTTCGAATTTTTGGATTTAGGACATGCCGGTTTCCTCACGATGTTTTCCGTCACCGTTCACCAATGATTGGTATGATGATTGGTCCTAATTATAGCTTTTCAAATCGTTGTCGTAATAATCATTTAATGAGGAGTATCAAAGGGCTCTACATGTACAAAATTGTCCCCAATTTCAATCGTGACTCGGTGCTGCCGCCATTCAGTAACTCCAGGAAGATCATGTTCGGTGTATTCTATGGAAGATGTTTTACAAGTTTTGTGACCACACAGAATCAGCCCTCTTGCACTCGTAATGCTGGTCTTGAACCTGGGCTTGGAACCGATACCATAAGTACAGAATCTGTACCGGTACTTAACCAGTTTTTCCATTTCGGTACCGGTACTCCACCTAATAACTACCGGCACCAAATTTAGTTACGTAGCCGGCGCGTACCACAAATTCCATATTTTTGCGAGAAACCGCGTACGGTTGGCAACCTTGAAGTTATTTTTCAAATGCCTTCTGTGCATCCTTGTTTACTTACTATATCTGTTTTATCTCTCTAACTTACGAAAAGATATGTTTGGTACCTGTACAGTACCGAATACCAATAGTATAGGTTCAACTCTGGTACCGGTATCACACTAAGGTCAATGGTAACGGTTCCCGCAGAAATACCTGTAGGTATTTCAAGCCCTGCTCAGAACATAAAAATATCATTGTCGATAATAAGATCATGGAAGCTGTTGAAAGTAGAAGTGAACGTCAAGAATACTTACGTACTGTACCTACATAAATAATGAGAAGAACCGCTTAGTGCCGCTTACGTACCTAGATACTCCTAACTATAATGATTAGTCATTCATATTTCTAATTCATTTACGTAGTAAGGTCATATCTTGCGAAACGGCAAGATATTAAATAACTACGATTGTTTCGTTCGCTGGCCGATCGTTTTATTGATTGGTAGGAAAAATCGTGCCTGCGATGCTAGGGGTTGTATGTGCGCTGTGAGTGGCGGGATAAGTCCTCAGTTGCAGTTGGATTGGAATAGATACATATATATATCAGTTGGTTGAAAGGAAAATTGATGACACACAAGGGCACGTCATATTATGTGTCGTATACTGCACCGGTGACGTCACCACGTTAATGCCGGCTGTTGCTGGAAACTAGCGCTGGGGCTTTGTCTTGCATAGGGTCGTAGGATTTTGATGGGCGATGTGCGTTCTGCGTGTATGTGACGCATATATTAACCCAACTTGTTCTTTTTTGTGTTCATTCTCTGTGCCATGTTTACCGCAAATAAACTCTAATTTTTTCTTCATGCATGTTTTTTCATCGGATTAGGACAAGCCATGCTACGCCATCAAATATTTGCCTCACCAAAAATGCCTGCCTATACATTTCTGTACTTACAATATTTGGGTAGACAGATAGCAGTGTTGGCCCAGAGGTAACATAAGGCAGTTGTGGATCGTCGGTTCGAATCCAGGCTGGTTTACTTTGTGTAAATTATTTCATCACCACTGCTCTCAGAACGGTGAAGGAAAAACGAAAAGAAGCGCCGCATGTTCTAGAATAAAAAAATCGAAGACATCTATCTGACATCTACCAACCAACACTGGGCCCGCGTGGTGGATTGCGGTCCGCTCCCTCTCACAGAGAGCAGGCCTGAGTCCCAGCAGTGGGAACTTTATAGGCTGATTATGATAATTATTTGGATAGGTGTTGACTTCCTCTTCATCCTAAAGAGGCTAGCTAGGAGTTATTTTTCATTAGATTACATTTAACATTACTTAAAATAAATGTTCTTGAATATCGATTTTATTCAATTTCGAGCGGCCATTGTTGTTTACATCTTAGGCAAATTTAGAAACGTCGGACCTTAGGTGAATTTTTGCATTCGGTAAAATCGCGAGAGAACTAAGTTTTTATCAGATTACGCACGACGATATATCAAGCAACATATTTCCAGTAGGTATAGGCAGACTACTCATTGCACGAAAAGCCTATACAATGCGAGGTCAGGAAATGTATAGTTTGTTATGTCGTCGTGTGTACGAGCCTTAAGTATATGCTGCCCTTTTGTCTGTCTCCTCTCGCACGTATACATCATCTTAATAAATTCACATTATTGCTATTCAATAAGCATGGTCACCGTACGCACCGTGGGCGAAGCGTGGGTGCCCTCGCGCATCACTATGTGATGCACATTAAATTTGATTGTTACTGCAACCTGCGCAGGCGCACAGATTTATATTATTACGCCAACCGCTCATTTGGTGATTATTAAACGATATAAATTTATTACACGATTCAATATTAATATCGTGACGGTAAAAGGGTAAGTAGGATTCTTTGAGGGCGTTTGAATTTAAAGACGAACTTATGTATCAAACTGGCTACAATAAGGAGAGCATGACTCATCATTTTCATGCAAATTACATCATCATTATAATATTCTTCGTAGACTTTACCAACTTTGACTCTAAGGATCAAATTATATTCACTCGACGAACGTTGGTGTTCGGACTCAGAATCATGCGAGTCCATGTAGGTATAAGTAAATATTGTATTATCAAGATACCTGATAAACTACTGTATATGGTGCGTTTTCCTTGTTACAGATGCCTTTATGAAGCTACCATAATGTAACAATTTCAAAAGCAAACTTCGTTCCGTCGCTGTTTGTACCAGGAGCGCATATCGGCGGCGGCGGTGGCCGCAAAGAATGTCGTCGTCGGATTTATGTGTGCGCGCGCACGCGATGACAGCGCCGCACCGGCCACTACTCTACGCGTATGTCCGCCTGGTACCGCCGACTCGCGTTGAGGCAGTGATTTCTTTTTGTTTCAGAGCATTTTCCTTTATGGTGATAAACAATTATGCCATTTACTTTGTACTGTATATCATCATCATCGTGCAGAAGATGGAACACTGGAATATAGTCCTCGTGATTTAACTTCCAAGGTAATCTATACCAATGTTAAAATGGTTCCTTCTTTTTCATTATGTTACGTAAAAATGATTTTAGTATTTTTAAAAAGTTACCGAAAATATGTCTTCGTTCCATTTAAAAAAAAAAAGTCTGAAAAACACGTGGTCTTACCGTTTTCAAAGAATCCTATTAGGTACTGCCTAATTGACTACTGTATTCTCGAAAACAGGTGTAAGAGCAACTTAAAACATTTGCAAATTACGCAGAACACGCCTAAGCACCATCCTTCTACCACTTCATTTCCGCGAACGCTTCCGACAACGTCGTCGGTCCACTTGTAACTCGCATAAACTTAGTTTAGGTTTGTTTTCTCAGTTTATGTAGGCGCGGTCGACTGTCTACTGCTGCCACAGTATTTATGCTAAAAGGCCTTGCGGCTCGGACCCTTAATAAACAAATGACGCGCTCACAGATTTAAGAGCCCACGTCGCAATTATTTCGCTATTTCGACGCGGCCCGACCAAGTAAAGGCGGCTTTTTCGCTTTATTTGAATTTTAAGTAACCCCATGACGGTAATAGTGGTTGGGGAGTCGGTGGCTCGCTTTTGTTGCTTCGCCGAAGGGAAATGACTTGTTGCACGTCAGAGCGTGCTCCTGACGGTTTTCGTAATGTCATTTGGAGGCTTTGAGACGTAAAGTTACAGTGGCATAACGCTGAGGCGCAAAGCGTAGTGTTTGGTGCCTTAATTGTAGACTTAAGACAACAAATTGCGCTTTTAAACATAAGAATAGACTTTAAAGTAAATAATAATTAAGTATCTTAAGACGAAGTCGAAGTAGCTTTTGTTTGTTAAGGCGATCTGTGGTTAACGATTTCAGTGATGAAGATTTGTTTGGAAACCCATAAGTTTTTTATTCTTGCTCCAAAATGTCACAACTTGACGAAGATTGATAAGCTCGCATTGGAAGAAATATTGTTAAGACATCATTGTAGATATAAAGGACCAATTTTTAACTGAATAAGCTTAACCACAACAAAAAGATAGTGACTGTCCGTTCGTGATACTCGACATTTTATCGGATTTCCAGTATGGCAGCTACTGGATGCGATCATTTAAAATGATAAATCACCCGCTCCGTCACCGGGCGACTCGTCAAAATGAACTTATTTGTCAAACTTAGATCACTGAGGTGCGATAACTAAAACAGGAAATTGAAATTTTGTATCGCCGGACAAAAATCGTCCGCGTCGCCATCTTGGACGCTAATCGCGCCACGATTTGAATATGGAACTCTTTATACATAAATAGCTTTTACTTTTTTGTAAGTGTAAGCAGCCAGTTGATGCATAGGTCTTGACAGGAAATGAGGTTAGTTTTTTAAAGGTTCGTAGTATTTGCGTGGGAGAAGGGCGCGCTTGAGTAGTTGATGATGGGAGGTGCACAGATGGTTGATAGAAAATTCCAATTGTAATTTTGTGCCTTTGTGTCGAGTTTAATATGCTTGTTTTCTAGGTATGTGTGTTAGATACCTACTGACTGGCGTTACGGTAAAGTATTTCTAGCCGTAGCCAGAAGGGGACTTTATAACGATTTTAATTTAGTCGTTTGACCTATGAGACATAGTAAAAAGTTGCGATGATGACCTAAGAAATAGTAATCCGGATCCCCCGAAGTAAAGGACCATTCCTAAGCCCGAGTGTACGACTAAATGCCGACAGACACTACGCCGACAGACTGAACACCGACAAGACTTTATTTCGACGGGACTCTTCGCCGACAGGACACTTCGCCGACAGGACTCTTCGCCCACAGGACTCTTCGCCGACAGGACTCTTCACCGACAGGGCTCATCAGCTACGCAAATTATCTCCGATAATCAGATACTTACTTTGGAAATCGATTATGCTTTTCTTGTAATTACACAATTCATAAAAAATAAAGATCTCGCATTTTTTTTTATACATATATATATGAAAACTATAACTAAAAACTGAAAACCAATGCGAGATCTTTATTTTTTATGAATTGTGTAATTACAAGAAAAGCATAATCGATTTCTAAAGTAAGTATCTGATTATCGGAGATAATTTGCGTCGCTGATGAGCCCTGTCGGTGAAGAGTCCTGTCGGCGAAGAGTCCTGTGGGCGAAGAGTCCTGTCGGCGAAGTGTCCTGTCGGCGAAGAGTCCCGTCGAAGTAAAGTCTTGTCGGTATTCAGTCTGTCGGCGTAGTGTCTGTCGGCATTTAGTCGTACACTCCCTAAGCCCAACTCTAGATAATTGCATTTATGTCAGAATCACTGTAAAAATATGGTAAGTAGAGACCTCCAGGCCGAATTTCGGCTATGACGACCAATCTCAACGGAGACCAACCATCGGCGAGGGAGATATTATTATAGTGCACAAGTGTGAGTGCAGATGCAGGTACATACACTCCCTCTTCCTTTACTCTCATAGTTCGACGGGACGGCTTTCCCACACGACCGGAGAAAGAGCCTGATCTCTCTCCAGTCGTGTCGGGTTGCCGTCTAATCGGGGCAGGGCCAATGGCTTAACGTGTTTTCTGAGACACAAGGGTATCACTCCGCCAACTTCCTAACTCCGGCTTTCACTAAGATAACTCCTAATGGAAAAATCCAATAACACATTGCCCGACCCGGGAATCGAACCCACGACCCCTCGACAAGACCAAAGGGGCAGAAAAAAAATGGTAATAGGAAGTTACTCCAGCCTACCAACGTATAAAAATACCTGTATCGATAGACTAATCGCTGCTATAAAGGAAGGCATATCGCTCATTTGGAGAAACATCGACGTAAATGTATTTTTCCCCAAAAATGAGTTTAATATGACAAAGAGAAAGCGTATTTACGTTAGCAAAGCAAAGAACTTAAGGTGAATGTGCCATGGTAGACCGCGAAATTGAAATTTTCTTACGTTTTTTGCAATTTGCAGATCAGTGTCAGGTTTTATCTTGATCCAAATATGATTCGCGACTATAATAGACATGTATTTACAGAATCATAGTCATTAGAATCATTAATATAAAATAAGTTAGATTTCTACCATAAACACTTTTCCATACGAGATTTGTTCTTAACGGTAGAAATCTAACTTAGAAAGATGTATTAATGATTCTAATTATTATAATTCTGTAAATACGTACCTACCGGTTATAGTCGCGAATCATATTTTGATCAAGATACAACCTGACACTGACCTGAAAATTGCAAAAAACGTAAGAAAAATTGAATTTCGCGGGCTACAACTACCCATTCACCTTAAAAAAAAAGAAGTAGCAGTTACGTAGATATTTCTCCAAAGGAGCGATATGTATAGGTATGCTATTCGCAAGTCCAAGTCGAGTACTCGAGTCAGTTCCGCTAACATTTCGACTGCGACCGTCCGATACTGTACTTTATACCGACATTACAGTTCCTGCAACATTTGTATGCCCTATATGGAGCATTTTATCTAACCCCTAAGTTAATTTCTTGATTACATTCTAATGTCAACCTTATAATGAAGAGGGGAAGATTGGAAGTTGAATGTAGGGATGTTCATTGATTTTGCATCTGAAAGTTTTGGGAAGCTATTGGAAAGGTACAATTTATTTTTAATGCATTTTAGATAGTCTTTTCTCGGGTCAGAAGAATATGAAATAGGTACTAATGATATAGGTACATAGGTACCTAATCTAAAAATATACAAATCTGGTTTTTTTCACACAATATTGAAAGCCTTATAAAAAGCACACTGCAGTAAGCACATTATATTTTAGTACCCTATGTTATCACACTATCACAATAATATTATAAAGGCGAAAGTTTGTGAGTGTGTGTGTGTGTTTATATGTTTGTTACTTCTTCACGCCTAAACCACTGAACCGATTTAGATGAAATTTGGTATAGAGATAGTTTGAGACCCGGAAAAGGACTTAGGATAGTTTTTATCCCGATATTCCCACGGGATCGAAAGTTATGCGGGTGAAACCGCGGGGCGCAGATAGTGCAAAATAAAGATATAAGTAGTACGAATAACAAGGATAAACGAAATAGTTAGTAGGTAGGTATCTTTACATATTTTCTGGACAGATGAAAGACCATTTTGAATAACATTTTCAAAAAATGTTTTGTTTCGAAAATAACAGATTTTTTGTAAGTATGTAGTATTTATTATGTAAGTTCCTTTAATGTTGAATATACCGGCCGCTGGACATAGTTGCCGGTGCCGTAATCGACGCACGCGCGCTTGATCCAACAAGGATTAATTTAATTGAAGTTTAATTCATTTATGTTCAAGCCGACGGGTTGAATTACAAGGGCCATGTGCCCACTTGGTTTCTTAGAGATATCGCCAAGCGATTGGTGGACTCTTCACGTGACCAGAGGGCTGGCCTATTTCTTGGCCGAAGAATCAGCGTTGCCATACAACGTGATGCTGCCAGCCTTTTGGTACTGTTCAATGGACAACTAGCAGCGCCCCGCGGTTTCACCCGCATAAGTTTCGAACCCGTGGGAATATCGGGATAAAAAGTACCTGTCGTATGTGTTAAATACTGGTTATAAACTATCTGTAACACACATAATTTCATCCAAATTCCGTTCAGTAGTTATTGTTTAAAAGAGTAACAAATATCCATCCTCGCAAACTTTCGCATTTATAATATTACTAGCAGCGCCCCACGGTTTCACTCGCATAAGTTTCGATCCCGTGGGAATATCGGTATAAAAACTATCCTATGTTCTTTCCCGGGACTCAAACTAGCTCTATCTATAGGTACCAAATTTCATCTAAATCGGTTCAGCGGTTTAAGCGTGAAGAAGTAACAGACAGACAGACTGACAGACACACTTTCACATTTGTAATATTAGTATGGATTAGTAGGACCAGTGGAACACACGGAATAGTGGACAATACACGGAAGCGTATCGAAAAACCTTTAAACTAATTCTTAAATACTCCAAAAACAAAATTAATCCAATATTTGATCACGCAGCATTGAATCTCAATACAATCGTACCGCACACAGCAATCTTTAATCTCAGTTTAAACCAGTGCAACCTTACCTTAGCCAACAAAACCGAAGTTTAATTAGTTCTATCGCTAATTACTTAGCAGGGCACGACTAGCCGAGGACTATTCCAAGCATTCCATGATTTATTGGCCAGGCACTATCCTTTGACCCTTAGCGCTCTATTTGGACAAAATATTTAACATTTCAGCGCTAATGGGTTTAAACGGGGATTAATACTTAGCAGTTGATTAAGTAGGTGGGTTGTTTAACTATTGGTTGGGATTAATTTATGTGGTTTGTGAGTAGTTAGGTAATTGATTGTGTGTAAGCGTTGTGTGTTTATTGGTCTTGTAAATAATTGACGGATTTTGTGTTGGTGTTGTATTGTACTTCCCTACATATAAGTAATTGTTATACAGGGTGGAAGGGTCTTCTTCGTGCAACCTGTAACCATGGAAACAGCACATGATTCTGAACACCCTTGCGTTTAATATTTTCATCGTTATTATAAAAAAAAAATAGCTTGCTTTTTATTTTTTTTTATTGCTGAAGGGCCCATTCAGTAAAAAAATAAAATAAAAAGCAATCTCTTGACCTCGATCACGCCTGATGGAAAGCGATGGATGAGGTCTATGATGGAACGAGCGTGCCCAGAAGATGCCTAAGGCACAGGAACTCCCACGCATCGACGAAACGCAGCGGGCTGCTTGACGCCGGACCCCGGTGGCAGGATGGTTGCAAACCAGGCGGGCGTTAGCCCTACTACCGCAAAGGAAGAATTGGCCAGTCGAATAAGGTGTTGGGTGTGACTATCCGGGATGCGCAGAGCGCTCGGTTCAGTTGAGTAACTGGCAGAACATACTGCGCTAGACGAGGAGGCTTCTTCATGTGGTTTTCAACAGCTATTAGAGAATTTATTCCGAAATCACCATCATCATTTCAGCTGAAAGATGTCCACTGCTGGATACAGGCCTCCCCCAAGCAGCCATTTCGACCGGTTCTGTCGTGCTTCTCGCATCCGGCGGTGTATTATCTACATTCGATAATAAAGAAATCTCTGTTTTCTCAAGTCCTAAAAACCGTGCGAAGCAGGGTCGGGTTGCTAGTCCAAATCCATACTAATATTATAAATTCGAAAGTAACCCTGTCTGTCTGTATGTTACCTTTTCACGCCTAAACCGCTGAACCGATTTAGATGAAATTTGGTATAGAGATAGTTTGAGTCCCGGCAAAGGACATAGGGTACTTTTTATCCCGATATTCCCACGGGATCGAGACTTATGCGGGTGAAACCGCGGGGCGCAGCAGAGAAAAGATTTGATTTTTTTTGTCTGATTGTTTGTTACGCTTTCACGCTAAACCGGCTAAACGGATTTGAATGAAATTTGGTACTTGGATAGACTATGACCTGGAGAAGGACATAGGCTACTTTTCATCCTGGATCGTAGACGAAGTCGCATGCAACAACTAGTTATAATATAAATATGGATTCTATTTTATTTTCAAAGTGTCAGCCCCTAATTTAAATATGGAGGTGAATGATGGACATGACCTCACCGTTTATTTAAACAAGAATCTCAAGCGAAAATCCCTGAAAATCTTAATCAACCTTTTAAAATTAAAAGACAAGGCAAAACCCACCTATTAACATCTACTTAAACATATGTAACCCTTGTTATTTCGAATTAAAGTCGCCTGCACTAGATAACGAACAATCAGCGGCGGCAGCGAGCGGGTTAGCTTCCCGCTACAAATAAGTTTAGATCGGATCAGCACCTTTTTGTTCCCACTGTCCCTTCCTATACGATCAGCGATCATTGATCACGGACTGGAGGGAGCGGGCGAACGGTGGTCAGGTGATGTGCCTCATTAACTTGCTAGTTAATTTTCTCTATATCTTAAAGCAAGCCATAGATATTCTGTTGGTGACTGCAGAAGATTCTATGGACTAATGTTGCCTTCGCATCTGCGGTGCTAATAAAGTTTACATTCACGCGACGTCGACGCCGCGTGAACGCTGCACTAACGTGGTTAGGACGGGATGGGACTTAGGTTACATACCTTGACGTGGCTTTAGCGTCGCGTTCGTGAAGCGCATAGGTAGATACATAAGTACTAGTTTCCCACTACAAATAAGTTTACATCGTTTGCTTTTTATTCCCGCTGTTCTTTCTGCATGATCACCGATTGAAAATAATATTACACACTATTTATTTATCATGCGCTTCAAGATAAAAGAAATCAACAATATTTATGTAAATAAAGAAAAAACATGTAGCCCCATATTAATTAATTTATTTATTAAACACTCGATTGCACACCACGTATTTAAAACAAAATGAACAAACATATTTAAAACAATACAACATTTCATGAACGTATTGAAACGTTCAAAACACAAAACCGTAGTCCACACTATTCTTTCTCAATGCAATTAAACATTTTTTTAAATACCCCATTAGAGTCCTTAATTTGTAAACCGTTCGGCTCTAAAAGTCCTTCTTTTGCGTTTCACAAGCTAAAACGAACTCTATCGACTTTACAAGTAAAGTCTTAAATTGGTTAAACGTTGTTTTAGTACAATATGAGGTTTAAAGCTTCGTTCAGTTTTGTGCTAAAATAAAAGCAGCAATAAAATGTAGTCAGATTACTCGACTGGAACGGTTTGAAGTACATACCTAACTTTAATTTGTTGGGGAAGTCGAAATTAACAACAATACTTCTTGGTTTTTTATTCGAAATAATTAAAACGGTATTTTTGAACTCATTGTTCCTTTGTTTGTGCTCTGTAGTGGAGAAAAATAGACCGTGAATGGTTAGAATAAATAAGTCATTTGGAAAATATTGGTTCGGCTGCCACCACCAAGCATAATCCACCTATAATGTTCCCACTGCTGGGACACAGGCCTCCTCTCGGTGAGAGGGAGTGGGCCGTAATCCACCACGCGGATCCAATGCGGGTTGGTGGACGTCACATGTCTTCGAATTTTTGGTTCTAGAACATGCCGGTTTCCTCACGATGTTTTCCTTCACCGTTTCGAGAGCAGTGGTGATGAAAATAATTTACACGAGTGCCTGCTTGGGTTCGAACCTACGGCCTAGAACTCGTAAGCCGCGGCCGTAGCACTGGGCCACCACTGCTCTCTACCATCTCTTATTTAATCTAATCTAACTAGCCTGGGTCTCCCTCTCCCTTTTCCAAACAATTCTGCCTTTTGCGAGTGCCGGCCAGTCCCTACGGCAGGAGTCAAGCTTGTCTTGCCATCTTTGTCTTGGCCTGCCGCGATGGCGTCGTGCATTTAGTGGGACCCAATAGGTAGTTCTCTTAGCCCAACTGTCATTTGACATGCGGCAGACATGTCCGGCCCGTCTCTCTTACTCACTTACACTTTTACTTACTTACATTTTCACTTACATTTCTTATAGTAGTACTTATTATACTCGTATTAATCATACTTCAGCTGCATTCGGTTTGACTGGAAGTCGACCCTCACTTAGTTGAAGAAAGGCTAGGCGGATGATGATGATGATTTTAATATTACTTTAGTATGGGAAAACGATAGAGCTATGCTCCATCTCAAAGAAAAATCCGATCGTAAATGTTTTTCTTTTGGTCCTGTATCTAATGAATATTTTATGTTCAAAATAAAGCCATGCTCTGACAACTGTAAAGTTGTGTTATAAATCATTCGGCTGAAGACCCCTTAAGGCAAAATATTTCACATATAATAGGCGTAACTATAATTCATTAAATTACAGCATGAATATGAACTTTTTATAAGGCTTTTAATAATAGTACAATACTTAATAATATAAAATAATACTTTGCACATGCTACTTGCGTAATTTTGTCTTCAACTTTTTACTTAATCGCTAGCGGCCTTATTACAAGAAAAGGTTTATCTTTAGACCCAGGTTTAGACCATCGAGCCATTTTTAAATTTCTAACTATAATTCGAAAAGATAATATGTAGTTCTTATTACAAAAAATGACGTTAAACCCGAGTCTAAGTTGTCAATTTTGCATTAAGAACATTAACTTTTTAACGGGAATAAAGTTCAAAATAAGTACAGTAATAACTAGCTCGAAGGTATAGACTAGATTAAAAGTTAGAACTCGTTTTGTAATAAGACGAAAGTTTTAGTAGCAGTATGTGCAGCAAGTATTTGAATAATGAGCATTAATAAAGTTAAAATTTAGATAAAGATTAGATTTAGGTAAAGGCCATTATACCAAAAAATCGCCACACATAACAATATTATAAAGCCGATAACATAATCGCGTCCGAAACATTTTTATCCTTGGTCCACACGCGCAGTTTGTCGTCAGATTTAGCTTGTATTTATATCCGCGCGGGCGACAGGCGTGTGCTACCGGTCCGATACTAAATAACAGTGTCACACTAGCCTTTAAGGACACCGCCGGGATAGTGCTGTGAGAGAGGGAACAAGTTCTTTAGGTATTTACCTTTTTTAATCGAACTTTAACCAGGTATCGATCGATTTTGGGATTTGGCTGCATATATGCATGGAACATCCACTAACCCACTCAGGGCCCACGTGGTGGGTTATGACCCATTCCCTCTCACAGAGAGGAGGCCTGCGTCCCAGAAGTGGGGAACATTTTAGGCTGATTACCTATATATGCATGCAATGACACGCTCTTGACAACCTAAAACATTATCTTGCTTGCTTTTATTGTATCGTCTGTATATGGAAAGCTATTTTAGGATGTTAAATCAAAGAAATTGTTACCAATCTATACTCCATTTACTGTAGCATTAGACAGAAGTTAAAAAAGGCTCTTTTAGGGGTACACTTTGTAATAAAAGTACAACAAAGATTATTACAGTCAAGATTGATGTGGAGATACTTATAATCAATTTAAGTAACGGCAGTCACACTTAATTGTACTTATTTAACCTATCTAACTTCGGAACTTACAAGGCTTTCATTTAATATTATTTAGTTTTTACATAAAATATTGTCGTGTCAATGTTTTAATATCTAAAAGAAGCAGGAGCGGACAGAACCGGGAACGTTTTTCATGTCACTATAACTCTACCAAATCTAAAATGTTCCCTAATCCCTTCATAAGTTGTGGCAGCACGTGCTTTTTTTATTTTTTCAGTTTATATAAAGTCGTTTTTAATAAACTGATTGTTACTAAAAATTGTTTCATTTCATGTACCTATCCAAGCATAGTGACAAATAGATAGATAGAATATGCTTTATTGTATGCCATACATTGTTACTTACAAAAAAATCACATACTTTATTTATTAAAATTGTTTGAACTTAACTTGAAAATAAAAGGTTTCGTACTCCTGCTTCTGCGAGCCTCTTTTTTCTGTATAAGTCTACAAAGTGCTCTTTTACGTTTGATAAACTGGGGTGGACTGGCTGAATGCATAAGGTGAAACACAGAGTTTTGATGTGCAATTAGGGACAGATTCATACCTTTGCTGAATACGTCCCTATTTGTACACTGTTGTACACCAAAACTTTGTGTTTGATCTACTAGGATCAAAGCTGAGGTAAGAAGCACCAGTTTTAATGAAACGCTTACGACTATACTCAAATTTTCATAAGACTGCCACAAACAAGTTTATCTTGAACTTGGAACTATCAAGTTCAACCTTCAGTCCATCGACATCAACTTCTCGTTTACCGGGCACAAACTGCCCAGAAGAAACTCACGTCAAAATCCCAAAAGCATTTTCTGCCTGCCTCACCTCGCATACCACCATCGTGCGCATACGCCTTTTTGTTCAATTCCCGGCCGTATTTCGGCTGCGCGCGCTTCCATTTATCTCAGCTATCATCTGAGATACGGCGGCTATCCGCTGAATCTTTATGCGAGCGCGATAGCCGATACTGACCGCCGCTGATTAGCCGATAGGTACGTCGCACCATTCATAATGTTATGTTTTGGCAATTTTAAATATGTAGTATCGATACGAAACCGACATGATACTATTTTTGATTAGGTATGTAAACCTTTTTTTGTTACTTAATGTATTTTAGCATATCATGTAAAGGGCTCATCATATTTTAGCATATCATCGATACTGTGTTAAAGTCGAACAAAACCATGTAAAAACAAAAAGGAAATACAATCTATGTAGACTTATTAATTTTTATAATTGTATGAAACTCGCTGAACATACTGATAAACCCATTAATAATACATAAGTAGTTAAAACACACGGTACAGTCTTCGGGAATTGACAGATATTTACTGTCCCTCTTACTAATACACGTTGTACAGCATCTGTATAGTTACACAACGCTTTGTCTTCTTCTTTCGAAAGTCAAATTACTGACGACTGAAAGAGAGAAATCGGTGTGTAACTATTCATCTGACTTAATACGTTTATTAGTAAGGGGGTTAAAGTATGACACACCCACACATAAACACTCCTTGCAATTAGTTTGTAAGCCCATTATTGAATGACAAGTTTTGATTGCAAAATATTCATAATCGGGTAATAACTTCAATAAGTTATTACGCAATTATGAATATTTTGTAAAAACTTGTCAATCCATCTAAAGTGCACTGTCCTTCAAGGCACAGGATTTTCCTAATTTGAAGGACATGGGTCTTACTCATCTGCAATAGCCATACCCATCTCCTGCATCATCGTATTGAAACAACACTGATGTTACCTAGGCTTTAAAAATATCAAATGGTTAAAATTGCTGCATAATTATTGTTTATCCCAAACTGCGTCATACTAATTAATTATTACTTATTTTAAGAGCTTTAGTGTCTTTTAAAATTCAATAAATATTCAGTCAATTACATTTCATTCACCCAATCATTCTTATGCTTCAATGGTGAGCCCCGTTCTCATCGCGAGTGATACACAAAGGTATCCCTGAACATCATTAAACTTGTGGTTCGTCTTCGGCCTGAATTCGGTAAATTGTGTAGCATCAGTAATTAATTGGGCTTTAATTGTAATCATCAATTTCTTTAGGTAAATTGTGAGGGCAATGAATGAACATGTTCTCAATACCCTCGTTCTTTCTTTGTAGACTGTAGTGTCTTCTTCACTTCTCTTATTACAAGCGTCTTAGAAGGATTATGATTACCTAAAAGGTATAGTTTGAAATATACGGTAATGCATATACCTACTGCAAGTTTCTGTTCCTATCATTATATAATTTATTTGTCTTTAGGCTTTCTTTTTACCACAGGTTAGGTGTAATTTGAGATACATCATCTGTTCTTTAACGTTTTATTTTGATGGACAAGGCCCAGTTATTCATCATTTAGTAGACCTTCTTAGGGTCTTATCATCTCTTTGCCTTTGGTTCTAATTGCGTGGCGTTTATCCTTATCCAAATCATTGATTGTTGTATGAGTGATTCACTTTTATTTATGTACACACAAACTACAAAATATACTATATACAAATGATAATAATAATAAAAAAAAAGACAGGAGTTCATTGGGCATCGAAAAATTCGTCCGCATCGCTGTCAATGGGATAAGTGCCCAAAAGGCTGGCAGCATTGCCACGTTGGATGGCAATGCTTATTCTTTGGGCTAAAAATAGGCCAGCCCTCTGGTCACGCGAAGAGTCAACCAAACGCTTGGCGATATCGCGAAATATGCGATGAGCACTCGGACCCCAAGGCCCTAGAGTTTCAACCCCAAACGGCTCAAACATATAGCTCCCAATAAGGTTGTTATATTTGCGCCGTTTGAGGTTTTCTGCTCCTGCAGCAGCCGCCCCAGCACCGCCCGCCGTGCTAGGAAGATGGGATGGCGCGAGGGTGTCGACACAGGTTGCATCCCACACCAAAGGCCTACCCAACTTCCAAGGCATTATGGTCATTCCATCTGGCCTCTTCCCATCGTCACGTGCCAAGCCATTGGGTTCTAAAACAGCTGGCACTCCGGCGGTGACAAGAGCCCGACGGATGATGTCGTTAATGCTGGCGTGCCGTGCCATCCGACCAGCGCTCTTGCTGCAGGATAGGCCATGGTGTCCGAGGCAGTCGACTGCTTCACCGCATTGACAGCGATGTGGAGCTCCGCAAGGAGCGCCCAGACGCAAACATGTAACGAGCCGGAATGTGGTGTCACCCAGCATAGTGCCTATGTTGGGTGACGGTAGCGCCTGAAGCCAGAGGCCCGACTCCCATTCACCCACAGCCAGCAGGCGGGCACGCTCAGCGGTATTGGTGGACGTATTAATAAGTTTATTCCGTACCAACCTGCAGAGCGGCTCGTCCCACTGTCTCTGGGAAGACGGGTTCTCGGGCTGAACCGTGTCCGGGCAAGCCACTTTCCAGGCGTTCACCGCATCGGTCAAACACGGCACTTCAGAGTCAACCTGAGCAGGAATCAGAATTCGTGTGGTTAACTTTTCTGTGCTGTGGACCGAGGAGAACGCCGGTAGGCTTACACTAGAAATTTTTCGGACGCCGAGCCCACCAAAACGAATGGGTAGTGTGGCTTGTTGCCACGCGCGGTCGTCCAAAGCTACATTCAAAATGGATGTAAGAGTGCTGCGAATAATATGATCGATTTTGTCTAAAAGGTGTGGCTGCTTCCATAAAGAGGAAGAGCGGAGAAAATACATGAAATTTGGACCGAAACAACAATATCTGATAAGGGTGAAAGCCGAATGTATATTAATTTTAGATAGTCTATCCGAAATATCGTTAAAATGATTAATTTTTTCGTCGACGAATGGAGAAAAACTGTCTTCTAAAATTGGGGAACCTAGGAGGTGCAATGAACTTTTTTCCAAAACTTTGATGTCTGGGGCTATTGTGTTAAATTTCTGTATAGTCGATTGTCTGTCAGTATTGTCACAAATGAAAATTTCACATTTTGAGTAGTTGAGGTCAAGGCCGATAGATTGGAACTGCTGCTTTAGGAATTGAAGATCTTGTAGAACGGTGTCTACGTCACCTCCTAGTGTTCCATCATCTAAATACCACACATTGAATTTTGAATTTAGTTGTTGTATTATGGGATGGATAGCCAAACTAAAAATGACTGGCCCGAGAGGATCACCTTGTTGGCACCCGACTGCAGATTCCAAAACGTTGTCTTTATACAATAATTTTGAAGGGTGCCTGTAGCACTGCCACATGAAGCCGTAAATTTATTAATATTATTAATATTATCTTTTATTTATATCCCTTTAGGTTACCGCCAGACAGTTCGATGTATTCGTCAATATGCCATATCATATAATTGAGTGTTCCCACCATGAGCTAACTTTGTACCTATACAACCTCTACTCCCTAATTAATTATCGTTTGATCTCATTTAGATGACCATAGATAAACGCCGGTCAGTTTTTAATATCGTCGCCAATGTTCCCGTTCTTTATCATTCAATGTTCAGCCCGCCGGTTTACATTGTGTGCTCCTTAATTAATTGTAGTTTGATTGAGCGTCAATCTCATTTAGATCGCTGATCGGATTGATGTCGGCTGGTGAATGAGGAGGTATCAAATGTGTTCGATCTGATAACATGGGTTTGTTGAACAATATACGGCGCGCGGTGTGGGCCGGCCTTTTTGTTCGTTTAGTGTTTGTATGTTGGTACTTATTGATTTTTTAAACCAGTTAGTGGACTTTTAGTGAGTATTTTTTATTTCGTAAGCCAATCTTAACCACTTTCTGACTCCCTTTCTCCTACGTAAGAAAAAATAAGACGTGGATGGACTCCCTCCCCCCTTTCAATCTTACGTAAGATTAATATCTACCAAAAATATAAAAACTTATAATTGTTGCTTACTTTTGTGATCTCACGTAAGAAAAATCTACTAGACCGCTCCCACCCCCATGTAAGAAAAATAAGACTTGTTCGGACCCCTCCCCCCTCAAATCTTAGTCTTAAGTAATAAATGAACACCCTTACTTATAGAATATAAAAAGGTGATATAATAATTGCCTTTTTAGGTTTGTTTCTGTTCTTTGTAGTAAATGTAACATTAATTTTGTCTTATAAATAGAAATATAATTTCTTATCCATGGTCGTAACACTGATTATATCTTTAACCGAATTCTTATTTAACAATCACATAGTCTGAGAATCTGAGTGCACATCTGTAAGTAACTGAAACGTAATAACCAATAAAATTAAACCTATGATACATAGCCTGTATTAAAAACCTAGTGCCGGTGCGCACAAACAAAGTGCTATAATACCCCATACCAAGTATTCATAGTCTGTGTCGGCTCCCGGTAGCCTGTCGGCTGTCGTCGCGACAACGCTTTGTGGCGACACCCGCTGCGTACGAGTCGAACCATTGTGCATGCACCGTGCATATATTGTGATTAAAACTTAACGTATTCGCGAAAATAGATCCACACTATAAATTGCACAAACCATAAACAAATTACGGCTAAAATAATTCATATTCCCGCCAATTTGCAAGTTCTGCCGAAATGACAGCTGTCATATTTGGTTATTTTTTTAGATTGTAAAAGTTACGTGGGATTGGTAAGGAAACTATATAGCCTGTAGTATACATAGAGGTTGGTCTCCCAGTAGCCTGTCGTCTGTCGTCGCGTGCGCTTTGTATCGACACCCGCTGCGTACGCGCCGACATCAAGCCATTGTACGCACTATGTACTGAGCGTATTTATGTAAAGTCGGTAATTTGTATATAAATGTGCAGTGGAATAAATACCCAAGTTTGCTTGCAACTCTCAGCCAAAGCAATTTGAATTTTTACGTATTGATAAAGCTAGTCTTAGAACTTGTCTGCTATTCAAAGAAAACCTTTTGGTACCTAAACTACCTAATACCAGATAGCATAATAGCCATTGCTTAATAGCAATTGAAGCAACTAGGCAACACTTAAACGACAATTTGATCAAATTTTATACTGGTGATGGCGTATTTAATTATAAGACTAAGCTAAATAAGATTTTTATAAATCCGGAGAGTATAGGTATTGCTTCTACTTCTTATACTAAGGCTCATTTGGCTAAGGCTGTTGGATGTTTTAAATACGGTTAGCGCTAAATGCATTTAATGATTTCTGGTGCAAGTGGGCTTAAACCTATGTTAGTAGAAAGAATTGCTTTAAAACTCAAACAAACTGCATACCTACATACTAACATGGGAAATGAAAGCACAATTCCAAGTAACAAGACTCAAGAATCATTTGAGAGAAAGCGTTATAGTGCAGCTCATAACGTAAGTAACGACCTATCAACCTGTCGTGAACTGTTATGAACTTACGGCACTTGCGCGTACGCATGTTTGTTACAAGGGAAACTGGGCGAAACGAGGGAAAAACTTCATGGTGTACCTGAAAGGAATTATATTTTACTACTCGACTGTAGCAGGGAAAAAGGGCTGGCTGAAATTATAGCCGTGTATACAGAGGTCAAATTAAATTAGTCCTAAATTAGAAATCTGAACGTAGATATTCCTAAAGGAGAATTTGAGCACGAAGAGCACCTAAGTAATTATTAAGTTTAAAAAAAAAACGCTGTTTGAACCAGCTCTTATAGATAGATAGATAGATAAACCATTTATTTGGCGCACACAAAAGACAGCACACACACAAAAGTACAACATTAGATTAGTACAACCTCGATCACGCCTGATGGAAAGCGATGGATGAGGTCTATGATGGAACGAGCGTGCCCTGAAGATAGAAGATGCCTGTTCACTCTTGCTTTGAAGACAGACGGGTTAAATGTGGAAGAGAACACAGACGCTGGCAGAGAGTTCTACACTTTGGTAGTGCGCATAATAAATGTGGAGGAGAAGCGATGAGTATACTGGTCGGGCTATCAACCAAGTGTGGATGTTGCAGTTCGTCTGGTACTCCGGTAGTAAAAGGGCGATGGGAAATAGATAAATCATTAGATGGCCAAATTGCTTTTTGGGATTGATTTGAATTAACCGAGATAATAATTTAGATAAGATTATCAAGCATCGAACAAGTGAAAACAGTTAAAAGTTGAAACCATAAACGGAAACCAGAGTCCCAAAAAATGTAAGCCAACTACAACCATCTGAATAACCATCAATTAACTACACAACCTTTAAATAAAACACAAATAGACCCTTAAAACCTTGCAATTTAACTGTTAGGCAACTTATAAGTGTTGCCGGTACTCGGTTGTCATTGATGGCGGCTTTCCCGCCGGAAGTCAATTATGCAATAAATCTGCGACAAACGGCGCGCGCGCATAGATCTCTGCACATTTACATAGAGCTGGGTGCAAGACGAACATGGCCTCTTTGTGGTGACGAGATTATTGTGGGCTGATCGATATATGTATTGTTGGATATTTGACTTTGAATTTGGAGTTGTGAAAAAGGTTGTGTACATGGAGCGAATTGATTTAGAAATGTTTATCATTTCCTGTAACTATAAAAGCGTTAGTTGCTTACTGACGTTTTTGTTTAGAAGAGCCTAATTTAAAATTCTTACACATCTGTAGCGTCATTTATCGTTATCGTCGCCTTAGAATGAAAAGCTCTGAAAATGTATCTAAATTGCACGCTAAAAGACATATCTTCGAAGAAGCTTTAGTAATATTATTGCACGCTAAAAGACATAGATATGTCTTTTAGCGTGCAATTTAGATACATTTTCAGAGCCTATTCCGATCACTGGTAATAATTCAAATTCAAATATTTATTTCGGAATTTTTAGTCACTTATAATTTACTTGTATAATAATCTGTGGAAACTGTTTCTGGATTGTGTTGAACTAATTGTATATTTACTTATGTTTGTTATTGCATCTGTTTGTTTCCCAAATAAAATAAAATAAATCTATATAGTGTTAGTATAACTTAGCCTAATGTTAGTATAAGAAATTTTATATGGCGCAGTGTCTTCTTCCTCCTGCAAAGTTGTCTGTTTCGCATATACGAGGTTTTCACTCTAAAGCGACGTTATAATATTGGTTTGACCAGCACCCTAATTGCGTAACACACAATCGATCACAATCCGAATCATTTTGAAGGATAAATTGCTAATACATTGCTTCATATGTTCGAAAAATTTGTCTTCTCAACAACGTAACGCAATGAATGTTGTAGAACTGTCAAAATGAAACCCATTGCTACTGTGCATTAAGCAATTAGTCCCGCTGGATTTCCCGGAAATTTATTCGATGACAGATAACACTATGTCTCTCCTTCTCCTCTTGGTTAGCTACATTGGCATTGCTCCTGTATTACCTATTACCTGAGATATTTTTTGTTGAAAATGTATCCTAAATTAAAGAATAACTTAACATTGAAAGCCATCAACCAAACTCAACCATCCTTCAAGTAGCCGACGATTAATTTAATCTAAACCCATCGCACTTTTAAGTCTAGTGCTTTAGATAATGAATACTTTTATTCAGCCGTGGGCAAGTGGGAGTAGTCCGTAAATCACATTGCACAGGGGGCAGTGGAGGTGTCTCGCGGCCTCATTTACCTGGCTGGTACCGCGGTATCGAAGAGCCGATATCGCAGATACCGACCATCGATAAATAAAATATTGACGTGTATACGCACAGGTGAGGTGGGATAGTGGTGCGCTAATAGACAAGATATTGTCGTTTTTTTTTTGGGTGTTGCGGATTTTTTTTGGATGTTGTGTGTTTTAGCAGATTCTGGTTTTGTAGGTACGTTTGACAATTTTTCTTTTATATCTGCTTCGTAGTGTTGTAGGTATCGATCTCGTAGTGTTTGTGTTTCTTTCGTGAATAATGAATAATAATATTTTTATAATTCAGAACTTTCTCTCTCTTGCAGATTTATTGATGTCAGTGGTCGAAAATCTTTAAACTAAACTGTTGATCATGAAACAAAAGAAACAAAAATAAACCATGTTCAAACTTACTTTAAAAATATATTGTAAAATAACAAACCACAATGCCGTGCCCCTGTACAGCGTAGCATCCAGTTTAAATTAGCGTTTGCCGTACGCACAGGAATCTACCAGTGACCATTAACATAGGAGGGATGCCCTCGGAACCGGCGCATTTTTAGCTAAAAGCCTACATCGCCCCGCACCGGTAGTGGATTCCGAACGCACTCCCAACATTGATAGACCATAGATAATTGGAGAGGTATTCTTTAAGTAATGTGTTGTTTATGGTGTGTTAAATTGAGTTATTTTTTTTATTTGTAATTTGCTGTTGTTGTAGTAAGTAAAGCGGATCTAGATGAAGAATGGTATTTTAATTGGTGCTTATGTTATTGGATATCAAAATGAACGATTGAACACGCGTCAAAATAATATTGTAGCGCACAAGGTTAGGTTACAGGCGCACATTTCATGTAAGATTAAAAAAATAAACAATCGCACGGACGTTTACCAACAGCGCCCCCTCTCAACGTCATTTGGCGCCAAAAGATCCATAAAGCAGTGTAGGTACCTAGCGATGTTATGGAAAAAGTAAATTACGCAAGCTACAAATACTTAGATTTAAAAAAAATTAGATAGGTACTCTTAAATTACAGACCTACTTGCTTACCCAACAAGAGAATATTTATGAACGGAAATTAATAAGCATTTTCAGTACACCTAAGAATGCTACTTATTCCGCAGGGACCGTATAAAAGAGCGCGACAAAGAATGTGGATATTACGCCTCCTTACACTTTATTTTTATAAGGTATATCCTTGATGGCCAGCGTGATAATGTGCTTATAAAATGTACATAATAAAATTGTCTCAATGTTTACTAAGTGGCGGCCATTGATGCAAGGCAATTAAATTGATTAAAATTGCCATTTGATCGGTTGCTCATCAATGGCTCGTCTTTGATTCATGATTGTCGCTTTAATTATGTGTATCGTGAAGGTATTTGCATTCTTATTTAAGTGTATGGAGAAGTTTGAGGGGCACCAACAACATGGAGACTTTGAATGGAGCAGCTGTGTTATGATGGGAATCTTAGAGGCTTGAGTTTTTCCATACTCTGCAAGTTATTAACGGTTAGGTCCTCGAACGAAAATCGTCGCAACATTAATATGAATTATCAAACGTGCGTCAACTGCTGTGATTGGTTGAATGATTTATCAATAACCAATCGCAGCAGTTTACGCGCACTTGACAATTTTTCATATTAATTTTGCTATAATTTTCGTTAGAGAAACGGGTCCTTATTGTCCTGGGATAGTGCTGATTAAAGTGAGCTTCCCTCTGGCCGAAGCTGCATGTGACCAGACGGGCTGGATCGTTCCTTAGCCAAAGAATTAGCATTCTCATTCAAAATGACAATGCTGCCAGTCTTCTGGGTACGTTTCCGGAGGAATCCAAATTTTATTTAATTCCTCAATCAACCAGTAACTTTAATGTTTACAAATTGTTTAAACTTTTTTATTCTCCTATCAATTGATCGTAAATCTCGCACCCAATAAAATAAATTTAAAAAATATCAATAGCCCAATAACACAATTTAACAATGTTATAAAAACAAAATATATGATTGGTCATTTCCGAATCATATCTCAATGCAAATCAAGGAAATGTCTTCTGGCTGTAAAATTACGATATCATGGCACGTGGCCCACAGACCTACAGAAAAAAAGTATTTTTTTATTTTATTTCATAGAGAATTTATTTTTATATTGGCAAACGTATGCTTGCGTTTAACAATTCAAATTTTGAATTGTGTGTCGTTCCAATAAGGTTTGGTTTCTTCACAAAGGAGGTTTTAAAATTGTTTTCGAAAATAGAAATGATTCGTGATGAGTGTATGAATACCGCATGTAAAGCTAGGGGTGGTCCGACCAGTTTTTTTATGAATTTCTAATTTATTTATGAGTATGACGCGACATGTCGATTTATGAATATTAAATGTGTGTTCCTGTGACTGACAGGCGTCAGACGATAGTTTTTCTGAAGTATTGTAAAATGATGATTAATTTATGAGTTTTTTTTCTAGTCGTGGAAGACAGAATTTCTGTGAAATTTTGAGAAATTCTACTTATTTAAAATCGTAATTGATGACAATAAAGTTCTACAGGCATTGGGAGGTTCTCTATTACTGAGAGTACTTACTTTACCTACTTATCTGTGATAGCGCTACGAGGTCCTGGGTACGATTCCCAGGTCGTGCAAAGTGTTATTGGGTTTTTCCATTAGGAATTTCTCAGTAGCAGCCCGGAGTTTGGAATTTGGAGGTGTGATTCCCCCGTGCAAGTTAAAAGCCGTTGATCTCTCTTCGGTTGTGGCGGATTGCCGTTGCATCGGAGAATGAGAGTGAGTGCACCTGTGTCTGCGCACACACTAGTCTCCGTTGAGATTGGCTGCCATGGCCGAAATTCGGTCTGGAGGACTATTATTATTGCAATAGGTCAGTTAGTATAGCAAGTTAAAAAGAAGAGAAAATACATTATAAAGAAGCAATTTTCACTAAGTTTGTTCGAGTTTCTGCAAACCTTTTTTTACTTTACCAAATCTGACAATAAAAATCTCATGTCAACGGATTTGATAGACAATTATTTTGGTCTACCAATCACAGCTGCAGTTAACATAAGGTTCAGGTGTCTTCATCATGTGCGGCCATTATGGGAATAGCCGCTCGGGGAGGTGGGACCCGCTGAGGAACAGCGGGTCGAGGGCTGTCGGGGGAGCGGTGAATGCTTATGCGAATCCCGCACCCCCGGCCATAGGCAGAGGTGGAACACCGCGGTGGTTTTAGCCGGTAAGAGTTCAGCATGCCCCTCTGTCACCCCCACGAAGGAGGAAGTCCGTGAGGATTGCCACCGGGCACTAAAAAAAAAGGTGTCATCATCATCTGCCTAGCCTTTTCCCAATTATTATGGGGTCGGCTTCTAAGTCTAATGGGCCCAGTTCTGGTTGGTAGATGTCACATGTCTTCAAATTTTTTGTTCCCGGACATGCCGGCTTCCTCACGATGTTTTCCTTCATCGTTTTAAGAGCAGTGGTGATGAAATAATTTACACAAGGTAAGGCTCCTGTCTGGGTTCGGACCTACGACCTATAACTCGTACGTCGCAGCCATAACTATAATCTTCCGTCGTTAATTTATTCCACTATCCACCAGCCAGTATCTAAGATAATCATTAATAATAATAATCTATGATAGAAAAAGCTAAAAGAGTATGCAAATGTGTCGTGTGATGGACGGAATACATTGAGGGACAGGATGTGGCGATGACGAAGCGAAACTGTGTTGTTCTTATACCTAGCTGGGCTGTTGTTGGTTCACGGAGAAATAATATTGAATAAATTATTAAATAGTTTCGAGTACGATAAAAACAGAAATATATATAAGTAAATAGTAATTATAGAGTGAATAAGAATCTTCGAATTTGTTATTACAGGCTGGAAAGATTATTTCGGCCTGGAATTATTTGGAATAGAATTATTTAAGTGTAGGTATATGGAAAGCTGCCACGCTAAAATGGAACTGGGCAGGACATATTTGCCACATGTCAGACGAACAATGGGCCAAACTTACGACCCAATGGGTCCCTCTTAATGGCGACATCGTGATAGGCCCAGACGGAGATGGCGGGATGAGCTGGACTCCTTCAACAAGAACTGGTCCTTAGCAGCTTTGAATAGAGAGAAGTGGAAAGAGAATAGGGAGGCCTTTGCTCTGCAGTGAGACATCACAGGCTAATAATAATATTACTGAACGGGTCACACCTATAGGATGCATCCAGACAGATGGGCCAGAATTGTCACACAGTGGGTGCCTGAAGACGGGCGTCGTCACCGAGGTAGGCCTATGAAACGCTGGCGTGACGATTTGGACTCGTTCCTAACCGATTGGACGGAGAAGGTACAGCACAAAGAAAAGTGGAAAAATATGAGGGAGACCTTTTTTTTTTTCAGTTAACACAAGTTAACTGAAAAAATAATTGTTCTTTAGGGCTTTCGTATTTTTTTTTCTTTTTTATTATTGATGAATGGGCTCTTGACCTCGATCACGCCTGATGGAAAGCGATGGATGAGGTCTATGACGGAACGAGCGTGCCCAGAAGATGCCAGAAGAGGCACTGGAACTCCCACGCATCGGCGAAACACAGCAGGCTGCTTGACGCCGGACTCCGGTGGGAGGCTGGTTTCAAACCAGACGGGCGTTAGCCCTACCACCGCAAGGGAAGAATTGGCCAGTCAAATAAGGTGTTGGGAGTGACTGTCCAGAATGCGCTGAGCGCTCGGTTCAGTTGAGTAACTGGTGGAACAAACTGAGCTGCACGAGGAAGCTTCTTCATGCATCCCAAAATGGGAATGGAGGATAAAAGAGATACTCTATCAGATTACAGATTGACTGGATCAAATTCCATAATACAGGTTGAAATTGACAACATGCGACAAATCGAAATGGGAGATTGTACTCATTATTATGAACAACTCTTACTAAGGGACCATAGCTGAAATCGAGAAAAAAAAATCATCTGTTACCTACATTTTGACGAGTTACGCGAACATAAATGTATGGAACAGCTGATTTTTTTTCGCGATTTCAGGTTTGGTCCCATAGTAAAAGTTGTTCATAATGATGAGTACAATCTCCCATTTCGATTTGTCGCATGTTTTCAATTTTACCCTGTATAAGCAAATCGGCTAAGATGATTCCTTGTTTGCAGGCAACTGAGGTCTAATCTTTCAAATATTGTTGCAAGTGCAGAAGTCCAGTAGAAGAAAACTACTTACATATGCTCCTAATTTTCCATGTGTCGATCCTTTCCGAGACATCGCCAAGCGGTTGGTCGACTCATCACGTGACCAGAGGGCTGGCCTATTTTTTGGCCAAAGAATCAGCATTGCCATACAACGTGGCAATGCTGCCAGCCTTTTGGGCACGTTTCCCGTTGACAGTGATGCGGACGAATTTTTTCATGCCCTTTGATTATTTTCCCTCCCTTTTTATATACTTGTACATATTATTATTTTAAGATTGTTAACTTTTTAAATTATGTAAATATACATACTTAATAAAAATATAATACAGTTGACAAAATCTCTTTTCGCCCCTGTGTCGATTAAAAATAATAAAAACACTGAAACTCGTTCAGTAGGTTACTCCGACTGCCGCCAGCGTGATAAGGTTTTTTAATAAAAGAAGTGGTTTACACTAATAACACCGGAAAAATTCAACATCTTGTGTGAGATGGCAACATCCGGCGTACCTACTGAATCTGGGACTTCAGCTGCATAAACAATCTATCTTTGATGATGAAGACTTTCCCTTCATAAAGCACTATCAATCTCAATCTGAATCATTTTGAAGAATATTGCTAATCCATCACACTAATATTATAAAGGCGAAAGTTTGCGAGTGTGTTTGTATGTATGATACTTCTTCACGCACAAACGGCTGGACCAATTTTGATACAAAAATTTATGGAGATAGCTGACACATGGGATACTTTTTATCCCAATATTTCTACGGGATCGAAACTTATGCGGGTGAAACCGCGGGCGCAGCTAGTTGCTTCATATTATATGTTCGAAAAATTTGTCTGCTCAGCAACGTAAATATCGCTATGAATGTTGTTGAACTGTCAAAATGAAAGCCATTGTTACTGATTAGTGTGTTACGCAATTACCCCGGTAGTGAGATCGAGGTCAATAGGTGACCCGTTTCGCAATAAAAAAAAAAAAGAAAGATGGTACCTACTGAAAACCGATAGCCAATGGGAATACCAGAACTTACTAGCTACAAAGATGTCTCATCATTTCTAAAATAACTACTTGAAATGACTGAAAACTCCGATGCAAGTAATTAGCAGGAAAGTGTGCCTCACGGCTGCGCCAAAAAGACCCAGTTCAGCAATAATGCCAGACAACTAGTGCCTGACGCTGGTTTTCAACTGGACCTGTTATAGGTAAGTACAGTAAAATTTTTGCAATGAGTAGGTAAGAGATTGTGCAGTCTTCATTGCGATTTTGTCGAGGTATACCCTGTGTATACTATCGCTTCAGCACTCCGATTCTGTCTGCCATCCCGAATGCCTTTGAGTTCTAACATAGACACCGAAAAAAAAATATAATGACATCCAGTCCACCTTAAACGTCCTCAAAAACCTTTCTATTACCTAATGTAATTCCCCTAATGATATTAGCTTTGAAATAATACTATTGCGTTGAAAATCTCAAGGTCGGACGCGCCCATAGGAGCGACGATCTTCGCAGAGAGGCTGGTAGCAGCCAGATGAGAGTTGCCGAAAATTGATTTGAGTGGCGTGCAATGTTTGAACTTAGTGGAATAGGGGGTCCAAAACATCTGTGTTAACTGTACACTTTAAACAACCTTTTAACCGCTTACGTCGGATTAATCCGACAAATATTTTCGTGTCGTATATATCCGACCAAATAACACAGCTCGTTTAATCTGTCTTATTATTACATCATCACAGCTCGTTTCATCGGTATTTATTTTTCGTTTTTTTTTTTTGTCGGGCGCTGGGGGACGACAACTGATATAAAGTCCGGCAAGGTTAATCCAAAATAGGCTTGGTAGTACCGCTAATTGTAAAGGACACTACTGGTAGTGCGGCTGGTAGTGTCATTACCAAAACATGATAGGAGAGGCATAGGCCTCTCCATATGGACTTAGGTCCAGCAGTGGACTGCTATATGTTGATGATGAAGTTCAAGATTTCAAAGCTTTTACCTTCACTTCGAAAACTGATTCAAATTCGTCACAACCTACCTCAAAATTGACCAAAGAACCGTACAAAATTAACAGTGATTTAGCATTCATAAAATAGGTGAATAGGGACGCATGTACAACTATGTAAGCTTACTAAGATCTTATCGTGTGTTATCGGCGGATCTCTTTTTATTTCTCCTCAGTGTTTGGAAACTGGGTAGCATTACGTGTGGTACAATGGATCATTAAGTGCAGTGTTTTGGTTTAGCTTCGAAAGTGGGTAAAAAGGACATCTAGTGATAATGGTGCACGTGGCTAACTGGGCTGCCTGATAGCGGGTTGTTTTTAATTTATAATCTGTTTTTCAGGACGAACTCGACTCTTTCCACAAAGATTGGCGTGGAACAGCACTGGATAGAGATAAGTGGAAGGAGGGAAGGGAGGCCTTTGCCCTGCAGTGGAACAGAAATGGCTGATAAAAAAAATCTGTTATTGACTTTGATTTGCGTCGTTGATGGTTCGCTAAAGCTACGGTTCTAGCGGAGGCCGTCCATTTAGCGACCGTATTTACCGGGGAATGACGTCACTGAAACGTGAAAAGTATGAAAGTTTTTTGACACGGTAAAGTTAAACCCCGCTGCCATTATTTTCATGAGAGCCGTCACTGCAGCCGTTATGTGGCGGTTATCGCTTTTCTAGAAATCCGTGGGTTGCTTGCAGTTTCAATCCGTATCCGCTCAATGTCGGACCAGAGTAGCAGAAGTACCTAATATTTTTACACCGTTGCGTAGTAGATCTGAATATCATCCGTCACGATTCAGAACATGTCTAATTCGGATCTCAGTTTCGGATAGAATGCCAGTGCGCAAACGCTCCTAGGTTCAGTAGGTAGTACTTTTTGGATTTTCTCCTATATCTACGACTTACGAGTTACCTAATTAATGATTACAAAAATCCCAGTTTTGCAGGAAAATAAGCCAGATTCGAAGCCTATACAGGGTGTTACGGAAAGGGTATATCAATACAAACGGGTTGAAGAGTGTATCTGGTCTAGAATCTCTGTACAAAATTTCAGCTCAAAAGCATTAACTTTGAAAATGCTTAATATTTTTTTACACTCTTCAACCCGTTTGTATTGATATACCCTTTCTGTAACACCCTGTATAATAGGCAGTTGAGTTGAAGCTTTCAGCCGAGATAAATATGAAAACTGTTAACTTTTATCTCCGTAAACTCAAAGCATTCAAAGCGTTTATTTCAATCAATTAACTTGAATGACTATTTCTCGAAATATCAATCGACAGGGTTATATGAACTTACAGGGTTGTATTAATAATTTTAATGATTATTAATTGTGTAAATACATATTTGTTACGGTCGCGATTTATATTTTGGTCAACATACAACCTGTCTTCAAAATTGCAAAACACTTAAGAAAATTTGTATTTCGCGGGGTACCCTGTTCCTTCCCCCTTAAAGAGGCACTTGTGAACCCTCAAAGGGTTGGTCAGTCAGAAAGATGAAGCTGGTTGCCCATTCCAAAAGGTAGTAGGTTCCTATGGAAAAGAATGGACACTCTACGAACATTGGTAGATAATTCTAGAATACCAGCCTTACCTTTATGGCCTAACCTTAACTAAAAGAGCCGTAATACCCATCTTTTACAAGCAATTAAACGTACCTCCGCATAATCATTCGCTATTCGATGAAAAAGTTTTATACTAGTCAAAAAGCACAATTCAAAATAACTCAACGGGGATCCGAACCTTATTCAGGCTGGCGGGCGGCGGCTGATGGCGGTATGCAAACCTGGCTAATAAATGTATCGGCGCTATCTTCAAAGGCGCATCGCTTTGGAGCGGTGCGCTTGCGCCGCTGCCGTCCTGCGTGTGCGTAAAGTAGTGGGAGATACGCGATGCTGGAGATTTTGTTTTGTTTTTGGTATCGTACTGTTTAAAGGAGGAAGGCTGTCGGATGATGCTTGAAGTTTAAGTGGACAGGTCCACTCGAATTTGTGTGGTTCTTTCCTCGAAAGACCATCTCAGACGTTAATCTGCATGGTCCTCATATAGCCCGACCAAGATTATGTCTTGATTTTAAAACAGACTGTGACCTTTGAGTGTTCTGCTGTTTTTTCATAGAAAACATCATTTTTCCATTTTTTAATTTTCGAATTTCATGTCATTTACCAGGATAAAAGTAATCTATGTGTTATAATCTAATTTTAAAGTAATCCAGCGTATTGTGTTGTCTAAATCCGTTCAGCCGTTTTTTGTGTGATTGAGTTACAAACAAACAAACTCATTTTCGCATTTAGGGGAGAACAGGGTAATGAGAGCGGTCGGTTAATGGGAGCCATAGTGATTGAACGGAAAGTAGGCACATTTGCGCGGTCTTAAACACTCGGCCGCTTTCGTCAACCATTGAGAAACTTCGCCTGACGAACACGAGCCGTTAGTGCCATGCGTTAAGTCACGAGGGACGATTATGTGTTTTTCGCTCCACGTTTATAAAAATTGCTGATTGCCAGCGCCGAGTTAAGCATGAAGTTATATTCTTTTTTTATTATCTTCATGCTTATTATATCACTAGCTAAATGCACTAACAAGCCCAATTGGTTAAATTGAGATTGAAAGTAGAATTACATATTTATGTTATTGCTTTTCAAAATGGTAGTCAGCGGGTAATGGTAGCCTAGCATCTTTCTATTATCTTTATTTTTTTGTTTTATTTACTAAGTTGACGTTTTTATTAGTGTTACAAATAGTTCTTTGTATTAATTACTAAGATCACATATTTTAAAGTATGTTTAGTTAAATTCGAGAAAGAGTAAATTATGGCTCCCATTTTCCATATGTGCGTTAAATGGGCTCTCATTACCCGCATGTGTCGGGTAATGGGAGCGACTGTTTTTTTTTGTAAAATCCTTATTGTACCCTAATACAAGACTGCAATTGATTATAACTGTGATTAAAATATACTTTAATAATGAATGTAAGAGTTCCTAACTAAAAATGGTAAGAATATTAACAATTGTGATTTTTAAGAAAATTTTCCCTTATAGTAGGCTCCCATTACCCTGTTCTCCCCTATATAGTTAGTTAGGACCATAGATTTATATATTTCTATGGTTAGGTTAGCAGGATAAAGTTTCAGAAACAAAATCAATCAGTGAACTTTATCATTGACCACTAATTCTTTGACTTTTCACATCCTCGCATATCTTCCAATGGTCCACCAGCACGTAACCGTGGTCAGTGCGCAAACGCATATTTTATTGGTCCTCTATCGGCCATTACGTCGCAAACTGTTTTTATGTTCATTCAATTTGAGAGGCTGCCACGCGACATCCAATGGTCTAGCTTTGTGGCCATAATTGTTACTAATTAGCTTATTAATTACATTTATTGGTTTTAGAATTATGTCTTTATATTGTGGCTAGGAGCTTTGGATACTTGAGTAAGTGTAGGCACTTATTTCTTTAGATAAATGATGAGTTAGGTACAACTATTAATTGGTAGGCTTCTCTGACGTTGGAACTTTAGATACATAACATACTTACACAATCAGCCTATAATGATCCCACTGCTGGGACACAAGCCTCCTCTACCTGTGAGAGGTAGTGGGCCGCGCGGGTCCAGTGCGGGTTGGTAGATGCCACAAGTCTTCGATTTTTTAATTCTAGGACATGCCGGTTTCCTCACGATGTTTTCCTTCAACGTTTTGAGAGCAGAACTTTAGATAGTTACTTTTAAATGTTTAAAAAAAATGCGTCAAATGTCTACATCATCCAGTTTTGAAGTCGGTTTAAAAGCATTAGATAGGTACCTAGCTATCCTAATAGGGTTGGGGAGAATCCTACTCTGGGATGTGCCCGAACAGGTGTTGCATAGAGGAGGTTTCGGATTGGCCTTTTGAGAGGTAACGCTGCCCTTTCGCTTTGCAGATAGTGATCGCCGGGGTGGTTTTAGTGCGGTAACAATCTCACACTCCCCAGTCGTGTCCCCAAAGTTCGGACTATAGTTGCAAAACTTCTGAAAAATTCTGAATAATTCCGGAATACTTCTGGGAAAGTTTCTTTAAATCAGAATTATTCAAAATGAATTTAATTAAGATTTTTATTTTTTTTTTGCTGAAAAATCGTATTTTGCATCGATCGTCGATCGCCGCCGCGCTGTCCCTCTGTATACGAATCTTTCTCGCGGGGGGGAAAACTTCTCCAGGGAGCACGATTCGTGCGTGCAGGCGGTGGCGGTGCGGGGTGCGGTAAGAGGGGAGATGCTCCCTGGAGAAGTTTTCCCCCCCGCGAGAAAGATTCGTACCCCGCAATCGAATGTTTCTGCCGAATATTTCGCCCGAATAATTCAATGGGAAATATTCCCAAAGTTTCGGAATATTTCGGAATACTTCCGAAGTATTCGACGGGAATGATTCGGAATTTTTCCCGCCAGCATCTATAGTCCGGACGCCTATAAGGAAAATTCCCCAGAAAACAAAAAAAAAAAAAAGATCCCTACTAGGAACTTGCTGCTTGATAAAGATATTTTCTAGCATCTCTGTATGTGCTTCTATAAGATAAAAAAAATATGATATAGGTACCTACTACCTAACTATATAAAAATGAAAAATATTGATCGAAATAAATTATGATCAAACAAATAAAACAACATCAGATAGACGTGACAGGATCGAGATGTCCCCGAGGATTAAAATATAAAAGAGCGAATAAAAACTTAATTATCACGTATTATAACAGCCTCGCGCCAAAACGCACATTGTGAAACTGTATGTAACGCTGGAAATATTATTTTTCGTGCGTCGATCCTTTTACTTACTAAGTAATGAACTAAAAAATTAATTTAAATTATTTTATTTAGTATTAGGAACAATAGTTTAATTATAAAAAAAAAAAATGTTGATATCGATCAACAATTTTTTTATAATATTTTATATTTTTTTTTATAATAATTCTTTCTTTAACGTGACAGCTTGATTTTTTCATTTCAGCTACATTTTGATGCTCTACAATGCAAGGATTGGAATTTTCTTTTTCTACTCCTATGAATAATAAATTGGTATTAATATAGCTTTCCGGCCGAGGATCGTGGTGTGATCGTGGTGTCGACATAGATATAATATCTCTTTGCGGCAATCTGTTGAGATCTTTCCGTATATTTCAAGGATTTGTGTTCGAAGCTGTATCCTGCTGTAGTTTCCTTTCTGGATCGAATACTTATACTAACTGTATTGCTAAGTGATAATCTCATTGTTCTCAATAAGTGTATTTTTTTTAGTAATCTGTGTAGGTACCTAGTTTTCGTAACTTTCGTAAATGTGTGGATCGGTAAATTTCGTGTAATATTTATTTTATGGAATTAAAAATGTAAGGCCTCGAGCTGGTCGAAGATACGAACCATATCCCATAAATATGATTTGCATAAAAATCAATAGCTTGCAATGAAAAATAACTCAATTATACCTCCCAAAAGTTCCCCGAAATCATACTGCACAAACTCAAATCTTCATTTCTGTACTTATATCTGTGTTTTCTCCAAAACGTCAATACATCAATGGCCGTGGTTCTCTCTGCAGGGGCGTGATACCGCGGCCCGCTTCGTAATTACAGGCGCGAGCGCCCGCGGGCCGCACGGGCACACCCCTGCCTTCGCAAATTATTTAGTAATTTTAATTTTATTTGGACTTATGCCGCTTTCGTTTTGTTTTTGTTGTGTTTAGCGTTTGGCAAGTGTAGTGATGGTAATGTATCATTAAATGTGTCATTAATTTGAATCGATTGCTATCGGAGGGATAAAATAAATATGCGATCCCTTTGAATGTACGGAATGACTGACTGTAGTATTATGCAAGGGGATTTTGGTAAGAGATTGGTTCAGATATTGAATAAAATGAATTTGTCAAGTGGTGTCTGCGTGTCAGGGAATTTTATCAGTCGATATTTTATTCCTTTTTTAAGTATATTCAGTAATGTGATATTATTATCATGTAGTTCATTCTGAATTCTTACTGTGTACAAGGGTTTGAGGAAAATAATAAATCAAAAATGCATATGAATAAAATTTTATTGTTCCTTATAAATTTTCTTACAATTAGGAAGAACTTAGTTTCGCAGTGCGAGTGTCTCATTTCTAAACTAAAGAATTGCAGTGTAAACTAAAAACAATTTAACTAGGTATAGTTTTAGTACAAATAATTATAACCTATGAGATATTTCTTTATTAAAATATTCTAACAGTTTATACAGAAACAGTAGTTCTATAAATTTTATTAACTAAAACAATATAAAAATACGACTTAAAATATATATCTACAGGCTTATTGGAAGAACTATATTTCATTTAATTCGACGCTCTTTTTTAATTTTAGTTTTTATCTACGAAATATACAAAAATAGTTACAAATAAATAATCTTTTACATAGGAATCGCTTTATTCGCTACCTCTATGGTATACGGATTTGGACGTACAAAAAATATTTTAGGACCTCTTCACATAGCACCAATTCACATTAACATTAGTTATTTAATATATCTTCAACTCTTAATAGTTATAACAGTCACTGTTACAAATTGCTGCCGCTAACATTTCATACATTTTATACAAACTTTACAAGGGACAGACAATTTTGGAACTTAAAACGTGAGTACAAGCCGTTTCGCTTTTATAATTAAAATAATTATTTTTTATTGTCCTACAAATCGTATAAATTCACTTAAAATACATTACTCTCCTTTTTAATTTATTCACAGTGTAATAAATAATTGAAAAGTTTTAAACAAATTACAAAAATCGCTACGGTTGCGAGCTAGTTTAAAAAATATTTATATCTGAGTTACATCACTTAATTTGTCATCGCGGTATACAATTTTTGTGATTTCGTTATGTAAGGTTATATAACATTTTGTGTCTAATTTTAGTAGAACAAATTCTTACAATATCACGGTATCCGCTGTGCAAACATTTTCATCGTACGTTTCATAATACATTTGGAAGGAAATCAACTCTTTGTGCTACATTATAGGAAGAGTCCATTAACTACCCCGTGTCAGTCCTTTCTAGTCAATTGCTGTAACATGTCTGTCGTACTCCGGCTAGAATGACGCTGAACTCATCCTCGGGTCTGGCGTCAGCGCCGGGAGCACTAGGAGCATAGTTAGTAGGAGGGGCTCCAGCGATCACAGAGGCGTAAGGAGACGGGTACATCCTCTCCGAGCAGTACTCCGGGCCGGGCGTCTGTTCCGGGCAGTACGGGGGCCGGAAGTTCTGCTGCTGCTCGTATCGGTACTGCTGCTGCTGCTGATGCTGCTCCATCGGGCCCTCTGCTCCATAGTCCAAATATTTATCAAACTCCCGAGCATCTACGTCAGACTCGGGAGAGCCCGTCCTTATCTCCGGACGAGGATTCATATAGTTTTGTTCTCCATCCTGCTGTTGGTTCGACGGCGGCTCCTCGGAAAAGTAGCTGCCGCCCGTGTCGTACTCAGTTTTTGGCTGATCAGGATAATGATAGTCTTCAGTTTTATACATCTGTTCGTATTGCTCGAAAGGATGGTACTGGATAGTGTATTCAGTTGGCATTGGGCCACTGGGGGCGTTAGAAACCCTTGGTGTAGATGTGCCTAGAGCTTGCTGGTCCTGCGAGGTGGCGACCGGTGGGAAAAACGTCCCTGTCACCAGCGGCGGCTGCTCAGTCAAAGTCCTCTGCGTGCACATGACGTACATTCCGTTAGCCATGCCCATGGCGGCTACGGGCGCTGGCGAGAAGGATCCGGGCGTTCTATAAGTTTTATAGGGTGAGTATGAGTCAGACATCGAGGAGGCATTCATCGCTCGCCTCCTCTCTTCATACTGAAAATTTTCCTTTTCATTTTCGACTGGAGATGCGTCAGGTGTAGGCAGAGGAGCTTCAGCAGGGGCGCTCCTTCTTCCTTGGGGTTCAGGAGATCGCGCGGGGGAAGATTCCGGGGTCTGGACGTGGCCGTTGAATTGTTGGTTGTTTTGGAAGTCCGAGGCGAGGGGCGAGGTTCGGTAGGGGGAGAAGCCGGCTCCGGGGTTGTGGCTGAAGCGAGGGTCGGGCGAGTCGGTGCCGGCGGCGTAGGGCGAGCCGAGCGCCGCGGAGGTGGCGGGCGGCGCGCTAGCCGGGGTCGAGGGCTGGTTGGGCCGCGTCTTGTTTTGCTTCCGTCGCCGAGGCCGGTACTTGTAGTTGGGGTGCTCAGTCATATGGATGACCCGGAGACGCTCCGCTTCCTCCACGAACGGCCGCCTGTCTTGCGGTGTGAGCGAACGCCACTTTTTACCTGGAAAATAAAAAATGAAAATGAGCCGATTGTGTTCGCCGGTACCTACAATGTTGCTACACGTTTTTACAGAGCGGAGAAAATTGACGCGCCATGACTTGTCGTGGTGATATTACGATATTATTTACGATACTTTTTATCCGCCGTGTAACAGAGGTTTATGCGTTTAGCGTGAAAAGTTGTCACTGTTTTTCTGCAAAACTGCGTATCCAAGTTTGTTGCGAGTTTTTGCAAATCTTTTATGACGTACTCGAACGCTTGCTCCGGGCACATAGGAGCAATATTTTTGTTGAAATATATATATTTTTCCATAACTTTATTATAGTTATTAGCTATTTATCACAGTAAGACAGCTGTAACATTATACTCGTTGTTTATTCCTATTACCATGTAGATAAAATCCAAGAATAATATTAGTGGCATGTTAAATAAACAAAATAGATTCAGCCAGTCACAAAGCCAAGCTAAATAATCACGATAGTGTTTTATCAAATAACTATAAAACACGTACTATGAGGGTATCATAAATAACTTCATATATCTTTGACCAAGAAACAAGACTCTGCTACAGAGTTTTCGACTTAAATTTTTGTGTAATACGGTAAGGATTTCAATGTAGAATAAAGTGTGAGGTTCCGAGAGAAATTATCGAGGAGTCCGAACAATCTTTAAGGATATTTATCAAGGCGACACTACTTGCTACCGGCAAAACAAACAACTTCACTTTTAGTGATGCGGCGTGTCGATATAAAAAATGGTAATTTATCAAACGAGAATTTAAATAGGAGGTTGGTTTTTTACGTTTAATGGAATGTAGCGAAGAATATAATTTATTTTTATGTAGTTTAGCATTTTTTGTGCGATTTTAGTGATTAATTCAGGGTTATGGCTTTAGTTTCTCAAAAACTACCGTTATCATGTCTTATTTTTTATATTTGTCTTTATATCTTTTTATCTTCTTTAAAAATCTACACTAATCCACAAAATCTGTGCCTACTCAACACAAATAAGAAACAATTTTACAAAAACGTCACTCAGGTATCAACTACTCGGTTGACTGATGTCAAATGTCATCAAGACAAATGACGGGAAAAGGCTTCCTGTAGTGCAGGTCGTACTCCATTAGTCGTCTAATACTTATCGATGTTTTTTCTATCGATAATTAATGATGAGTTGTATCGTGGAGATTAAGAGCACTTGTCAGCGGTCTGGGTGTGTCGTTTCTATTAATTAATTGGCAAACTTGTTTTGATGTGATGTTTATTTCACATATTATTTAAATGTTTATATTATTACATTCGTTACGTGGGTGACACTGCAAAGTTTTTGGTTGCCCTTGTGAATAATATGAATTTAAATTTAATTAAATTATTTTTAAATGGCATATTAATTTGTGTTTGTAATAAAGATGACTGATAAAACTAATATTAAAACAGAGATTTATGTATGCCATAGCAGATTATAAATGAGATGTATAACTGTGGTCTGAAGAAAAAGGCAACTTTGGTAGCAAAATAAATTGGATCAAATAATCGAAATTCCGGGTGCAAAGTTCAAATACATATATTATGTAATAAGTGGTTTGTCTTGTTAATCGTCTAACTCTTAATGAATATTCGGCATGCGAAAATTGTCAACCCAAAATACAATACATCATTTCTTTAGCTCCCAGTAACACGCTACACATTAATTTCTCAACATCTCGTATTATTAACCACATAATTCACATCCTACACACATAAAACAAAATCTATATCATTATTTAAAACACATTTACTGTCGCTCGCGACATTTTTCCTATTAGTCATTTGTCGAGATTTGCGATAAGCATCGACTACTGGATTCCGTGGTGTCACCTCACTACGCATTGTCGAGAAATATTTCTTTGTAACAACATCTAATAATGCTTTTAGTGGGCACTTTATTACTGAGGTAATGAACTGAATGGCTTGACACCTGGCTAAACACTTGGGTGTTTAAGACCTAAATTGTTAGCGAGCTAGATTTATATATTACGAGTATATTGGGTTTATTACGTAAATATGTATTTATTTCAGAATCGAGTTTTAATAGATAGAAGATAATATCTACTTAGTAAATATTTTGTTAGGTGTTTAGAAATAAAGATTAATTATCTTTTCAGTTTATATGTCACCAGCCATTTGTTGTTAGTACGCAATCATTTTAAAAGATTGCCTTAATCATTACATATTATGAAACAAAGTCTCCCCGCCACATCTGTCTGTCAGAACGCGATGAACTCAAAAACTGTCGAACGGATTTGCATACGGTTTTCATCAATGGTCGGAGTTATTCATTGGGAAGGTTTAGGTGTATAATTCATTAAGGTTTTGTGTAAATTGGCTGAAATAAGAAAATTATTGTTGAAGATGTCTGACAAGTTCATGCCGCCGCCGACTGGGAGCTTTATTAGCGTGTGTCGCGTAACCCAATAGAGGTATATTTTCCGACGTTCACGCGGGCGAAGCCGCGGTCAAAAGCTAGTTTAGAATAAGTAAAACGATGGTTTCAAAAATTATTAAACGTTCATTAGGCTTTAATCTATTGGAAAAGGGATCGTCGCTCGCACCTTATAAAATCAAATACGGTATTATCGTGACAGATTTGCAGACCAGTAACAATTTTCTAAGTACCTAAACATTGGTGTGCATACAGCGAGCTAACTACCTCTCAACGCTACCAATACATCAATAAACCTATACATAATAACTTTAAGTACTAATACAATCAACCTGCCCAGACTTTTCTCAACTACGTTCGTTGGGATTGGCTTCCAGTCTAACTGGATGCAGCAGATTATGTACCAATACTTTACATGAACTGACTGCGCATCTGACCTCCACAACCCAGTTACTGGGTAATACGATACCCCTTGTTAAGACTGGTTGTCAGATTTTCGGGCTTCTGACGACCCGTAACGACTGTCAAAGATCCACGAATGATAGCGGGAACCAACGGCTTAACATGATTTCCGAGTCACGGAGGGGATCTTAGTATGTAAAGATGGTCACCCATCCATGGACCAACCGCGGCAAGCGTAGCTTAACATGATCGTTCGGCCCGTGCGGCTGTTATAACTTAGTCACAGGACCCTACCCTATAACTATGTATAAGTACTTAATACACATAAACCGATTAAAACTAATCACGTCTCCATACAATTAGTTAATATAATATCATACACACAGACCACCGTGCAACGGTCTCGGTAACCGGAGCCGCGCGTTATCGTAGTGTAATTGAGTGGCGGCGATAAAGCGGACATGCGCGTGCGACGGACGGAAGCCACGGCGTCAACTGCTTGTAGGGATAGATGGAGAAAAATGGGATAGTTTTTTCTGCGTTTATGTCTAGCTTGGTTTTTGGCCCGTTTTATTATCGAGGGAACTAATTATGGCTCTTGGAATGTTGGTAAGAGGCTTTTTTTTAAGGGAAAACTTCTTTAGGCGGGTTGTGCATTTTTTGAGATGCGAAAAAACTATTGAACTCGCGCCACTGTTACCGTAATCGACACCGCTTTGGATGTGTTCGGCTGTTCTCGGGATGTACTCGGTTTTAATGTATATCCGATACGTCAGTGAGTGATGGCAAAGTATTCTGTTTGTGTTTTGTTTTCACTTCTGTCGGCACTCCCGGGGTGCCACTTTTTTTTTGTTGAATTTTTTTCAAATGTCACCCATAATAAGGCCGTTTCTAATAAACGGCGGGGAACGCCCAACCTGTTACCATGGACTCAGTATATGAATATGAAGCGCCTGCGTTGAAATTTTTCGTCGGTTATTAAAAAAAAAATCTATAATTATCTGTTCCATACATTTTGACCTCGTAAGTGTCAGCACTAACTTACGGGGTCCGCTAGGGCCGATGCCTGCCAGGGTCGCGGGCTGTTCGAAAGAGATACCGTGGCCCCTGGCACAGGCAACTGAAGGAACACTGGGGGGTTTTAGTCAGTAAAAGTCTGACACGCCCTCTCGCTCCGCCCAGAGAGAAGTTATTTGATAACTTCTCACCAAAAAAAAAAAAAAAAAATTTGCACTTTTCTATGAAGCAGCAGTTTTTCTTTTTGATAACCGAAACATTACATTACGGTCTAGAATCATGTGCTGAATTCATAGCTGGTTATAGTTTATGCGTGGATGACCCTGCCACCCTCTATGTTAACATGATCAGCCTATAATGTTCCCACTGCTGGGACACAGGCCTCCTCTCTTCGAGAGGGAGTGGGCTGCAATCTATCACGCGAGCCCAGTTTGGGTTGGCATCTGTCTCGGGCCCTGTATGTTAAGAACCATAAAAATAATAAAAATCTGATCATTGTAACGCAAACTAAACTACATATCAATCAACATCCCAAAATATTTTGGTAAATCTTGATTCCAACCACTTTATTCCTCGAAATATTCGTAGAAACCCACCCAAGAAAGCGGAATATCTCTCAATCGTAATAAATGGGGGCCCATTAACTAAAAGTTGAGGGATAGAACCGTCCCAGTAATATTGAATGACAGGAATCAATCAACGTGAACGGCGACATTTTTTGTAAATTTTGGGTTAGACCACTTTGTGCGTAAGATGATAATTTGGTTAAAACTTTTTCATAGTGACGTTCTAATTTTGAAAAAGATGTTGTCGTCATTTTTTTTAATGGGTAAAGCAGTTTTAATATGGGGTAGGTAGTAATATCAAAATGTTTTATTTACGATCTTCGATTATTTAATTTAATTTTAGATAAACAGTAAAGGCGACGCAATAGCTTAACAAAGATAGACTCAATAAATCGATCTGCCTAGTCTTTTCCCAACTTTGTTGGTGTAGGCTTCCAGTCTAACCGGATGCAGCTGAATACCAGTATTTTACATAGAGCGACTGCCTATTTGGCCTCTACAACCCAGTAACTGGGTAATACGATACTTACCCCTTGGTAAGACTGGTTGTCAGACTTTCGGGCTTCTGATGACCCGTAACAACTGTTAAAGATCTACGAAAGACAGCCGGGAAAAACAGTTTAACCTCTCTGCTCGACAAAATTTTGACATATGACACACCAGCTGACTCGACGGGGTGTTGCGAATTACGTCATGATAATCAGAAATTTACTTTAACTTTCAGCATTCGAATTTATTAAGAAAACTGTGTTACCGCGCCTATTTTGTAAAATAAGTTTGTGGCAAATATCTTTAACTATATGCTGAGGTCGGTAAAACCGCGTAATTCTACTGTGAAAGTTGTATAAAATAGATATTACTACACCTATCCAAAAGGTAGACACCTCAAAATCGCTGAAAATATGTACATAAACCATCTAATCTCTTGATGAAAATATGCAAAAGGGAATAATAAAGATATTGTCATTCTCTCTGCATTTTTACTTTTACCATTTTTCATACATAAACTACATAAAAACATGATCAAATCTTGATAAAAATTACTAAAAATTATGTTGCGACGTGACACCTCTTAGTGCTGACCATCCACCCAATTTTCTTATTCCGATTCAAAAATGTCATAAAGCCTAATCGATAATCGGTATTTAAAAAAAAAAAAAATTGTAGAGACTGAATAAAAAACTCTTTGGTATATTTTATCATGAATTAATAGTTTTTTGAAATATAATCATTTTAATAAGTACAAACACGTACAGTGTGGATAGGGGTGTAACTTTTTATGGTTCTCTACGTCCGAATGAAAAAACGGAACCCTTATAGGATCACTCGTGTGTCTGTCTGTAGGTTTGTTACAATCGATTTGTTTCGAATGTACTGGACCGATTAAGTTGAAATTTGGTACACATATAAATTTCTGTGACTCAAATTCGGACGTGTAACATGAATAAATAAATTATGAATATGGGGTCACTTTTTGGGGTCACATTAGATAAAAAAAAATCCATTATTATAGTTTCAAACTCAAATGGGTCCCGCCTGCTTCCAAATTTTATTTAATTTAAAATGGGCTTGTTTTTAGCTTTTCAGTTAGTTTTAGTACAAGGATGCAGTCGGGTTTTTTTAATTTTTCTAATTACTTTTTTTTTGTTTCCAGCTTTTTAGTTTACAAATGTGAAAGATGTGTTTCGCAGACGATTTAGTTCTTGATACGTGTTTTTTACGATTTGTCACTTTGAATTACGTTTAAACATATAAGTTGTATATATTTTTGTAATCACCTTTTAAAAGCCTTTATTTTGATACCCCACTCGATAGGTATTGAGAAAAAAAAAATTATTGAAGGCATAATATGGCGCCAAAAATCCGCCATTTTGTTTTTTTTTTTAATTTTATATGCCCAGTGTCACTCTCACAGTAAATACGAATCTAATGACACCTCTCAAGCTAAAATCCATCGAGCCGTTCAGGCCGCAGAGCGTGCCAAACAATTATACATACCTACTTACATACTCTCGAAAAACATAACCCTCCTTCTGGCGCAGTCGGGTAAATAGTAGATTGTTATACAAGGGTCGAAAGGAATCTATTCCCATACGAGGTATTTAGACTATAGTCCGAGTAGGAATTGATGACTTTCACCCGTGTTAAACACTCTACTTTTCATTTCGAATATAAGGAAAGTAAAAAATAGTGGTCTTTCTAAAATATTTATTGATAATAATAATAACATGAATAATAGGTACCTATTTAAAATTAATTGAAATATTAGAACAATTTGTGTGCTATTTTAAATATGGAACACACCGCGTCACTGCCGTGGGCCGTCCCGCGTGATAGGTATTTTTTTCACACTGGCTGTTTATACACTCACAAGACCGCAACATTTTTCTTAATTATGTAAAAATTTCGTAGCTGACTACTTAACCAATTTAGTTCTATTTTCAAATTCTAGAGAGGGAAGCAATTACTATGAGTCTTTCCCGCCTTAAGGTGGGAAGCAACGTCTTCCGCTATTCGGATCAAACAAATACTACTTTCCGAGTATGAGAAATGAAAAAGCTTTGCTTACTGTAAGTAGGTACCGTGTGATATATCAAATGAAAGGGTTTGTCGTGAGGGTCACAAACATATTTTTTAATAACTAAAAAAAAGTTATTTATTATTCTATTAAATAGAAACAATATATCTGAAACCACAGCCTAAAATAAAAAAAAAACTACAAAATATAGTTCTGTGATTATTCTAGATTCCAAGAGATCCTATCAGACGTCTGGTCTTCAAATAATATAGCAAATCTCTCATTCTATACTGCGTACATACTTACATTTGATCACAGTCAAAATATGTTCGGGACGTTATAGTCAATTTAAAGTTGGTATTTTAAATGTTATGCTTAAAACACTTGTTATAAGAAGTCGGTTAAAAATAAGATTTTTGGCATTTTCAATCTCAATAGTAAGAAATGCTCAAGATGTTATTCCCCATAAGAAAACAGTAGGACTTTTCTTTTCTGACTGGCACTTTAATTTTTGAGTAGGTACCTTATGAATGATGGGTTTATGAAAAACAAACTTATTTTTGCAGTCGATCAAATTAATGATGATGTACATTGTGCTTGCGTGAATATTCAACCCTAACGGAACCTTTCACTGTGCGTGGTCCGACATAAACATGGAAAGTTTTTTTTAAATTAGTAGTAGGTAGTTTCCCAACGAGAAACTACCACAAAAACAAACAATTACTATTACTCAAGTAAACTAATAGAAACAAAAACTACCAAGCTCATAAATCTAACAACACATATTAAAATGTAAAGTGATTGCGGAATACGCAATTTATACAATTAATTTATCATCATTCCCAAACTTCTGCTCAGCCTACCTAAAAAATGTATACTGGGCATTCTGTAGCAAACTATTAGAAAAGTATCAAAAATAAATACTTAATTGTAAAATAAATAAAAATAATTTTATACAGCGAGCGCATTCGAAGATAAATTCAAATATAGAAACAATTCGGCGCGAAATTCCATAAATGACTATGGTCTAAGGTCCTCAGTGTTATTATTGACTCAGTTCAATTGAATGTCCAAAAAACTATTAAAATTACATTAGTAAATAAATGACTAAATCATAAATCATTATTATAAACAATGCTTATTGTATTTAATGCGTAAAATAATTTTATTTCAATTTCTGAGTATCGATTTACGATATTCGACATATGCATTACCCGAGTCAATCGAAATTAAAAAAAAAAATCGTTTTTCATAATCGCTTTCGCACATCATTACGATAAAAAAAACAATCATGGACGGCGATTTTGAACACAAATTGAGTAGTGGTAATGAATAATACGTGTTATTCGACCTGTGTTTCAATATTACGTTAAGATTTGGGCATTTTCGTGTTGTTAATAACATTTACAATATTATTTGTCACATTTTAAATCTTATCTACTTGTGTGTGAGTGATATTTGTGAAAAGTAAAATGTAAACACGCACTTATTGGCGCGAAACTTCGACATTATATAACAAAAAACTTCATTACCACTACTTATTTTAACTTGAACAATGGATGAATTCGTCAAATAAATTAAATATGTATTATTCACTGCCCCTGTGGTGGAGTTTGGATGTTCGAAATCCCCAATTTTTATGTTTTTTAGCCTCGACCACCACTGTCAACAAAATGGCGATTATCGCATTTACAGACTTGAATTTTATAAAGGTAAAGTAATAAGCTTGAGCGCTAAATATGAAATATTTAATGGCGTTAACATATGAGTTTTTTATCCAACTCTCTTAATTAACGCACATTCATAAGATTTGATGTGTAGCTTAATAAATATTTACATAATCAATGTAGGGTGTCGTATGTCGTAATTCTTGGGTCCTAAAGGGGTCATTACCGAGCCGGCGGAGGTTTGTGTGTTCGGGTCCTAAAGGGGGCGCTACCGAACTATACGGTTAACATGCTGTCTGAGGCAAGGAGTGGTCTTGGTATGTAAATATGGTCACCCATCCACGAACCAACCGCGGCAAGCGTAGCTTAACCTGATCGATCGACCCGTGCGGCAGTTATTATTACAGTAATAAAATACAACAGAATTTCTTCGGCCTCTTTCTTTGTTGATGAGCTTAACTATTTAACTACTTTAATTTAAAATCAATAAAAATCTATAATTAATAACTCTAATAAAACATTCCAAATAAACCATAGGAATTCATAAACAACCCATACTCATCCCAAAAGATTGAATAAAATAGATCATTCATTAATATCATCAGATCATTAGGCTCATACGATGGCGATCTAATTAATGACGTGCGCAGGAGTGGACCACCGCGTCATAACAAGCATGATCGATTGGCTCATTATGGCGTTATCATTTATTTATTTTTTATGTTTTAGTTGGTACATTGCTTCTGGATCCTGGTTGGTTACCGTTAGATGAGGTGGCTTCTGTTTTAGAAAAATATATCGTCTGAAAAAAAGTGTAAAGTTACGACTGGAGCCGAGTGTACCCGATTCAGCGTCATCGACTCGAGAACGATGGTTGAGTTTCGTTCCAGAAAGAACGCAAAGTGCGCCTATAGAAGTTTTTACTTTAAAGGTACTAATTATTAAGACAAACATTATTCTTCTCTGGGTCTTTGACACATTTAAGGCGGTAAAACTAGACACAGAAAAGCTGAACCGGGCTGAGCTGGACTGAGCTTGACTCCGTCCAAAAAGCCTAGTGCGGAAGGAGCGTACACCTAGACCATGTAAACCTATCAAAATATGCCTTGAAACAAGTGAAAAGATGAACTCTGGCATCTATTTGTATTATTAAAAGCTTTGTACGTGTTCACCTGAAGAAGAAACAAACGATTGCACACATTGTGTGTTCTGAATCGACAAATACTTTTATTTTTACAATGTCCAGTTATGAAAAAGTTTTATATTCAAAAGCAGGAACTGCCAAAACCTGCGACCTAAAGCCAAACGCCCCCAATCAATCGTTGAACCCGCCGCAGTGTCACTAACAACCGATAGATGGCAGCATCGATTTTTTGCGGCGACGGATGTCGAAGAGCATGCGATGCATTCTAAATTTATATCCCCCCTCCCTTTCTATCACATCCAACTTCAGTACCACCATCTCTTTCTAGCAAAATATTTTTTTTTGCATTTCGATTCCAAGTGCGTGGTCAATTTTGTCGTTTTTTTTTTTAAAGTCTTGTCTCATAGGCCCCGGACAGTGGCCAGTTCGTTTTATTGGCGTGCGTATGTAGACTTTTATTTCGGATCGCGATACAGGGTCATGTTGAAATTATTGGCTGAATTTAAATCATACGGCTGTTCGGGGTAAAGTATGTTCTGTTTGTAAGTCTGATACGATTGCTGATTGTGGATATTGTACTTTTATTGAGCGTAAACGATATTTGTCTTTGGGTTTGTAATGGGGACTTTTAAGAAGTTGTGATTGTAGAAAATTGTATGTAATAAAGAAATCCCTGATGTGACTAAGACCAAAAATGTGGATATCCCGAATGGTTTAACGGCAGAGTCTATTTCGTGATCATTGATTCATTCCTGAATAAAATAATAAAAAAACTTTATTGCTAAAAGATTACAGAGATTTCATAAACTAGGCAAGCCTGGGTCTTGGGCACCAAAAAAGTAAGATGTGAATTTGAATAAAATATATTATACTACAACTTAAGTTCATTCTTAGTAATTATTAAAGTACCGGTGACAGTGACAATGAAAGTCACCATCGACTCTAATAATCAGAATACCAATTCCTGTAATTAAAAACGTTCAAAATCTAGTCGCCATCTCATCTCAGCGACAGTCAATGTCAAAAACTTGTCTAAAATGTAGAGAAATTAGAGGTATTTTTGACAGATTGATGAGACTGAGATCAGACTGTGAACGTTCTTAAAATTACGAGAATTGCCCCTCTGATATCACTAACACGCTGAGCTAGCTGGTTTAACGCTCATTTCTTCTGCAATTGTCCTCTGCTCTGCGGTATGACAATAACAGCTCAGCCCATCACTATTCCTATACCAAAACAGTTCGGCACACCTCAAAGGCTGACTAACATCGAGCTATTCCATGTTCTGCCACAATCGGAAGCCTACAGGCTCTCGGGTCTCCAGCGTGTCTGCGAAAGGCATTTTTTCCATCAGTTCTGAGAAACGCCGCGAAATAAAACAGCAAAGCTGCCGAAATGCATAAACCGACGCTTTATTCGGCCGAGCTATGTTGGCGGAAACGAAAGCTTGATAATGGTTCAAGGTAGAAGATGTAGCGGGGTTTTGAGGACTGTCTTTTGAGATTCATCATTATTTTATTTAATAAAAAGCTAATGTTTTTAATACATCGTTGATCGTTGTTTGTAAAAAAGGTTTTTACAAAAAAAAACAACAACAGACTTCCAAAAAAAACTACAAAATGAAAATTAACTTTAATACTTTAATTTTTTCTGTGTCGCTGGTTCCGTATTTTAGTTTTTTGACACCGACTTCCGAAATTTTTTCCGACATTATTGACATATCTCGGGACCCCGGGGTCCCGGACCTTTGGAATGCGTTCTTGGAGCCGAAGCCAACTAGTTCGCAGGGGCCCGTTAGACGTTTTCAATGAAAATGTATTGTTAAAGGGGAGTTTTCTGGCTATCATCAGATAAAACCGAATTGTGATAACTTTCAGTTCCGTTTATTTTAGTCTGTTATTAATTAAGAATGTCTTTCTTTCTTTTTAACAAACACTATTGATGCCTTTCACTGGCAGAAAAGCCTTAATTTTAGTAAACCGTTTCCCGCCTCCCGTTTACCTCTCAAACCGTTCCATACAAACCAACGCATATGTTTATGTTTCAGTGTGTAATAAACTTTAGTATCTCGCAGTAAACATTGGCCGACGGGGACGCATTGTGCGTCGCGTTCCGAACGCATCGACAACGCCTCTCCGACCAGCTTTATAATCTATTTTATGTCGAAAGCTATGATGTGCACTAAAACTTACTAAACCAACGGAATTCTCGGGGAGGAATGTTGTGGAGCGCTGTTTCCATGGAAAGACACTGAGGAAGCTATGAACGCACAATGTTAACGGCAACAACCATGGATGTTTTTGGCCAGTATTGCTTTGGCGAGTCCTAAAGACGTTTCTAATTTTATTTTTGGAATGGCTTTTCTATTTCCAGCCAGTGGCAGAATTTTACAGGTTGTTCTTTCTTCAAAAAAATCTGCAATCTGCCGAGCCTGTTCCCAACTATCTATGTTGGGGTCGGCTTCCAGTCTAACCGGAGTATTTTACATGGAGCGACTGCCTCTTACCTCCACTACCTACCTATCTGGTGTATTGTGTGTCTTTTAGTCTGTGCTAAATAAATGTATTTTCTTTCTTTCTTTACCCGGTGTTTGGACAATACGATACTCCTTGGTAAGACTGGTTGTCAGACTTTCGGGCTTCTGACGACTCGTAACGAGTTGTTCTTTCTTCAAATGTTATAAAAAAAAAAACCGTTATTTATAATCCAAGGAAGAGTTTAAAATAGTCCCCTATAGACTCCTTTTTATTATGTAGCAATATGCGAGAATAACATTCACAGTACAGGCACATCTATGAAACCTATAAGGAATATATTTTTCAAGCTTCCTGTTTATATCAAAGTCCTGACTCACATAATAAACGGCACACGACAACCGTATGCCAAGAAACATACAGCTTACAATCACATTACCACTTAAAACCGTTTTCATACAAAATCACATATTTTAAAGCATCAACTCCAATATTTATTTCTCCTAATTTGACTGCATTTCTTGGTTACGGGTCGTACTCATTAATCATACGGCTGTCTCGTTCTATCTTGAGACGTTGTTGTAGTGTTGTCTCGCTCTAGCGCGTTAAGATGCGATGCGCGTACGCAAACGGCGAGCTCGCGCGTGCCGAGACACAGTTGTTTTTTTCGATTACAAGAAAAAGCTTAAAATGAAGTGATTGTTAAAGGCTGGTCTATTGGATTAGTTTCCGTTTGTGAAGGGGCACTGGTGCGGATGATCGACTGCTGTTGGGCGATTGAGCTGTATCGTACTAATAGTTTTTTTTAGGTGGGTATAGCACTCGGCACTCAAGAGCTTAAAAAGAAAAATGATGGCTGATTAGGTTTTAAGTGGCGAGACATGAAGACAGGAAGCATATTATAGTTATCTTGGTGAATGTGTCCAAGTTAATCTAGATAAAAGTTGAAATAGGTACATTTTCAATGATCATCTTTAATCTTGGCCAAATCATTGATGGTTTTATAGTTTATGGAAGAAAAGCTACAAGAATTGAGGATTCATCATCTGCCCATAGCCTTTTCCCAACTATGTTGGGGTCAGCTTCCAGTCTAACCGGTCGCAGCTGAATACCTGTATTTTACATGGAGCGACTGCCTATCTGACCTCCACGACCCAGTTATTAGGTAATACGATACACCTTGGTAAGACTGGTTGTCAGACTTTCGGGCTTCTGACGACCCGTAACGACCGTCAAAGATCCACGGATTCAAGATTATAAAATATAAATATAGAAATTTGCACAAGTGAGTGACTCATAGAATACACGAGCAGAACAAAACGATTGAATTGAAATATTGATCGCAAGAATTAAAGCAATGACGAAACAGACTCTACCGATTAGAAAGATAAAATATTTGAGTCAAGAGGATTCTCTCGACTTAGGCATTTGTTATTTCTGCAATATTCTTTCTAGTTCTAGATAATTTTCCTTTAACAACATGGCGATTATCTATTGGTGATAGTCACAAAAGAAGTGCAGGGTTTTGAAAAAAAAAAAAAAAACTTGAAAGCGAACTTAAATAATTAATTAACAGGCTCGATAAAAACTAAACGAATAAAAAAAATCAAATTCAAAATAATACAACAAAAGAAATCATAAAACCAACGGGAACATAACTTGTTTTTTTTTCTTTCACATTTTGGCGACGTGTCTTTTGAGTCCTATCCAGTCTTCAGTACTTCACTATCGATATAAACCAATAAAAAAGTATCACGTTACAAATTTTTCGTAGTACCTACCACGAACGTCACGTTGAAGGTTACCTAAGGGCGGCTCCACACTGCACGTGCTCATTAGTCGCGCGGGTATTCGCGCCGCGTGTGACGCGCGGTCACGTCGCCAGCACGCGCCGCCGCGTGTGTCCATTGTTGTACGACACGATTTTATCTATGTTTGTTGTAGCTTGTAGTACACGGTTTTGTAAGGCAGTTTGGGTGGTTACGTCTTTATTGTGTGGTCCTAAGTTGGCTCGGTTTCTAGGGTTTATGTGTAGCTCATTAAGGTGCTCAATTTTAGTACCATTAAGCATTTTCGTTTTAATTTAAATGGGTCTGAAAATTTTCAATTTGGTTTACAGTAACTCCTGAATAGGTTACGCATTATAAAACATATTTTCATATTTGTCTTTCTTCATAGTTTTCTCATTTTTGTGGAACCTGCATAATAAATACAAATCATAGCATAAATGTTGCCTTATTATTTAAAACAACATTAATTCTCGTACTTGTGTTATTTTATTTCCACCATTTTATCCAAAAACAATGGAAACCTGCAGCCCACAGCGGCATTGCACAGGTTTGCGCTAACTCCTATGGTTATTATTATTTTATCGTCGCGACAACGTGGCCGGGCGGCGCGGCTCGTTCGCCGAAACGCGCGTCTCCGCGGCAGGAAGTCGCGTCACGTGGAGTGGGTACTTATTGATACATACATACTATTTGGTTATTTTTTTAAATCGATTTTTCTATTTGGAATTTTAGAATGGAATGTGTTGTGTGATAGATTGGTTACAAATGTAGATGGATTATTATTGTTAGTTAGGTTTATGAATATTTTAATTTGGGGCTAGATGTTGTATTATTTTTGTTTAATTTTTAATTGATGTTGAAGTATTAACGTAGAACCACCATCACTAAGTAGTTATTTTTTCACAGATTTTGTGTCTTTGGTAAGAATGGAACTTCAGCTTATCAGGTAGTTATTTTCCTTGTAACGTTCACTTTAGAAGATAAACAGAGAAACTACAACCACTTAGAAATAAACACCCCAAAACAGACAAACCATAGTCTAAAATAAAAATGTGCTATTTTTTTAAGTCAGCGCGTTGATGTCTTTTATTTGGCAATTTCGTGTCGAATATGCTGCATACATGTATTTAGCCGAAGGGTCGGTCCCCTCCGCATATACAAAAGACGGTTATTGGGGGAAAAAAGAAACCTTTTGTTGAGCATCAATCCTTAAAAAGAGGTCTGTATGTCACGTGTAGTGGTAAAAAATCAACAGTTTTGGTTAGAAGACCATACTATCCATAGTAATAATTATTATAAATTCGAAAGTAACTCTGTCTGCTTGTCTGTCTGTATGTTACCTTTTCACGCCTAAACCGCTGAACCGTATTCGATGAAATTTGGTATAGATATAGTTTGAGTCCCGGGAAAGGACATAGAATAGTTTTTATCCCGATATTCCCACGGGATCGAAACTTACGCGGGTGAAACCGCGGGGCGCTGCTATATCACAGAAAATCAAAGAAACATAAACATTTACAAAATTTTTAGGCAATTCTTCTCAAAGAAATACACGTTAATTTTTGTGCAGGATTGTACAAATGTTTTCGTACACTACCCTGAACGTGCTCTATTGTAAAACTGCAATTTTGCACACGGGAACATACCTTCTAGGGACAGCAAATTCGTTCCGTGCGTGAATCAACAACTCCTTACAGACAGACACCTATTCCTGCTAATGCCTAGCTCTGCTTTATATTCAATCCCTCATACATTAGCCGTCGCAGTCGTTCGACCGGCGGCAGCGTCTCGTCGGCTCCACAAAGCCGCGGAGCGTCGCCGACACACGTCTGCAGCACGCGGCGCATTAGCATGCGGGGGGCACCACTAACGGTAGCCACCTTACGTTAAACTGTACGGAGTGAGCCGTTAATAGCTTACTTTATTGTAGAATTATTGGGGTATAGGTGTGGGAAGGTTTTTGATATAAATTGAATGTCTTGTCGAAAAAGGAAATAGCGAGAAACGTCTGCCATCTGGTCTTGTATTGGATGGGTGACTCAGCTTGAGTGATTTTGTAGCTTTGGTCACAAAGTAGTCTGATCTACTAAGGCACCTCGCGCACTAGGCAGCCACGACCACGGCCGGTGGCCGCAACGACCAGATTAACACTAAAGAAGTATGAACGTCGCGCACTTGGCCGCAACATGGTTTCTTTAGTTATTGTGGTCGTTGCGGCCACTGGTTGTGGTCGTGGCCGCCTAGTGCGCGAGGTGCCTTAGAGTGACGATAAGGAATTAACATCTCCTAGACAAGTGACCATCGCTATCAGTGTTTCGTACTTCTACAAAGAATTTCAACGGGATTAACATACGCTTTTCGTGAGCTTATGTTAATCTAATACATTTTCGAGTTCTCCATCATCGTTATCACTGATAGAATGCCACTTTTGACGTGATAACGTCTTATAAATCGATGAACGCCGGCTACACGCACGAAAAAGCATGACTCATTGTCACGTTCCATCTGAGCCGAGTGTGCAAGCGAGAGCGCGGAACAAGCGATAGAGCGAGGCACGATCGGATGTTTACTTATGACGTTATAACGTAAAATTCCGCAAACCGACTTTACAGACAACCATTGATTTTTTAGCCCCTCTGAGCTAGGTGTTTTGGATGCAAGATCTGCCAAAGTTTGCGATAGAAATATATCTAATCTACATTCGCGATTTATTGGCCAAAAATGTAAACAAATATGAATTAATGGAAAAATAACTTTAATTCCTACACAATAAAGTTCAGTTTACGCTACAACTTCAAACATTTTTATAACTTTTTCAATAGTGCTAGTCACTCTGAAATCAACTTAATTGTCATTGAAAGAAAGTTGATATTTGTTTAACTTGAAATATGGTGTGCAGCACTGCGCACTTTTACTATAGGCGAGAAACTGATGTTAGATTTAGTCATGCACTCCTGCCTTGCAGTAGTATCCATATGAAATAGAATAGTAATATAAAGACACGACGGTTCGCGAATATCTAACAAAGCAACAGGGAAGGAGGAGGTGACTCATTGCGATGAACAAAACGCAGAACTAGAAGTTCAAATCGGTGATTTTGTAATCTTCGTTGGGAAAATAATGGATTTTGACGAGGGAGAGTACAGCTATTAGTATATTTACAGACAGCTATAACGTGTTGTATCTCTCTTGCTAAGTGATTCAATAACGGAGGAAGTGAATCTCTATTAGATACTGTTACATCAATTTTATTTCAGTCCAAACAAATGACCCAAAAAATCCAATCCCTCTAGGCACATTTCCAGATGACAGCGATGTGGGTGAGTTACTTACGCCTTAAGCCTAAAGGCGGGTTGTTTCATGTCTACTTGACGTACACGTAAACGCCAAAAATGGCGCTAACTATCGTTAAACCAAAAACAGCTTTGTTTCAAATTACAATTACAAAATTAGGGCCTTGCTTGACGTACGTCAAATATTATAATAATTTGTACGTAATCGTTATTATTTGACGTACGTATGTTACGTTAACCAACCGTTTGAAACAACCGGCCCTAGTTATTTATTAAATTAATAATTACGTTGTGTAAATAGTTAGTTGTATAATAATTTACAACGTTATACAGGGTGGTCCAAAAGTCGTGGATCAAACGAAATAGGGAGATGAAGGAGGTCATTTTCAACAAAAAATCTTTCTACAGTATGGTCATAATTCAATTGCCCTAAAAGTTATGAATATTTGTGTATACCGAGTTCTTTTACAATTAGACAAATTTAAAAAAAATGTGATATAAAACAATAAAACAAACGGTGTTGTATTACTACTAGATAATGTATCAGCCCTACAAAGTTCTATTAGGGCTCTGAGTATCAAATTTCAAGAGCAATTTATTTTTTTCCAAAAATTTTGTAACGTTACCAAAAATTATTTCTCACTTTAAAAGCGTTGGAAATGACCTCCTTTATCCCCCTACTTCTTTTGATCCACGACTTTTGAACCAACCTGTATAAGTATTTAAATTAAATCCTTACAACATCGCAATTAAAACAAACCCAATTATATCGATACCGCTATCTAACATCTACACAAAACCCCCCGTGTCACAACGTTTCCCTATAAAAGTGTATAATATTTTGACACAACGCCTCCAGCTCATATATAATGCATGGGGACAGGTGGCGCGCCTGTCACGACCTATTGCAACGATGCTGAATTTCCTACAGCCGGGAAATTGGTTACACGTAGTTGAAACATTCATGTTGCTAGAGAGATTTGTTTAGATTTTGTACACGTTGAAATGTGGTTGGATCTTGTTTTTGTGAAGCTTGAGGATTATGTGAATTAGCTTAGGTTTACTTTTTCATATGTAATGGTCAATATTAAGAATTGAGTATTGAGTGAGTACCTATTCACTTGCTACCACACAGTTTTTATCAGTAGGATTTCGACTCATGCAAAGAGAAACATAGGGACTTTTATTTATTTAGATTTACTAACGTTCACTATAGAAATTACAGGAACCAACAGAGGTAAATATATGTAGCATTTTCATCACTACTGCTCTCAAAACGGTGAAGGAAAACATCGTGAGGAAACCGGCATGTCCTAGAACCAAAAATTCGAAGACATGTGACATCTACCAACCCGCACTGGGCCCGCGTGGTGGATTAAGGCCCGCTCCCTCTCACAGAGAGGAGGCCTGTGTCCCAGCAGTGGAAACATTATAGGCTGATTATGATGATGAATGGTCAATATGTAAGGAGGCAAATTGTTATAAAACCATTTGCTGTTTGATGGCTTGGTTTACTAGAGAAGTCTTGCTAGTCGTTTTTAATCAAATGTTTCTTTTATTTATTCTAGCTACAAAACTTTTTCCAAAAGCAAACATAAGGACCTAAAATGAGGTAAGGGCCAGTTTTATCTGTCACATAAAATCAGTTGTTTAGCTGTAATTACGAACATAATTCCATCAATTAAAGCGACAGGCCGTTGAATCATCCATCCCTTCACCATATTTCTCACAGCCCAGATGTTCCCATACATCATATTATGACGCAAAGTCAACGACCCTAAAAATTCCACAATTCCAAACAAAATTACAGGGGCCACAATCGTTCGTCGCCCAAATGACACGCCCGTGACGGCCAAATGACATAATTGTCAAAATAGTCACTGCACTGACAGCCGCACGTGACATCCACAGCAGACAGAGACAAACATACACTACCCCCACAAGTTTGACTGAGACAGAGAATGGCGCGTCGGTGTCAATTATAGGCGGGGAAAGAGAATTAGAGAGGAGAACACGCCGGTTTCAAATTTGGAACCGTTTTGTTTTAAATCGATAAATCGTTCGATTTCGTGTTCGATTGCGTGTGGTCGACATTTTCTAAGAATAATTGAATATCAATATTAAGTTATGATTCTATACTATTAAGATGATTACCGTGGAGTGAATGAATTCTGATTCATTCATCGCTCAAATGCGAAAATATTTCACGGCGATATTTCATAATAAAGACCATTCTATTAAGGGACATTATTATTAAATACGGACCACAATTTTATGTGCACATTTATTAGTATGGTATAAGAAAAATCGGTCATATATTTGCGGGTCGCAGTCCTGCCCTTTCGACGCCTGTCGTGCATAAAGTCCGTGATCATTTCTCCTAATTATACGTGTGGCGAAGAGGGCAGGGACTTTTGGTTCGATGTGGGTGTTCGAAATATGAAATTACGAGTTGGCGCGAACGTGTGACAATGTTTTCTTTTTTAATAATAAATGGAGACATTGATTGCTGTTATTATGCCTAATGTGCCTACGTAGGAACTATAAACTTTTTTTAATCACCAAAGAGATGAAGTTTTTTTGTAATAAAATTTACAACGATAAACGGGGCATATTTATGGGTTTTAAAATAAGTGTAACGTAAGGAGATGTCACGCATTCAACAGTGTGTCATGAAAGGACGATAATTTTATTTATCGCTTTATAATGAGCATGTTTACACACAGTGTTAAAAAGCGGAGTCATTTATTTTGTCATATATATATATAACATGAATCATTATGAAGGGTGACAATAAAGTATTTTATTTTTGATTTTTGACGTCGATTGCGAATTCAAACTTAAAAAAAAAATCGACAACTATTTTTTGCATACTAAGAAATGACTATCTAACTTAACAAAAGTTATCGTTTGACTAACTACATGTAAGTAAGGTAAATTAGTCCAAATGGAACACGGATGTATATTTCATCCACGCTTCAATTCTTGCTTAAATAGCGCTCCAAGGTGTGTGAAATGACGTCAAAATATACCGTCTAATGAACTTTGGCATGGGGAATAGATTCTAGAACTTCATTACGAAAAGAGTTTAGCTGTCAAAGTGTTTACTGCAAATTAATAGCTGAGTATGTATGTAGTATGTATGTTTGTAGAATAAAGACACTGAAGAACCGCGTATAGTTTATTTTCATACACGCTGTGATTTTATTTGTATGTACCTATAGATAATACTTATAAGTATACAATATTAACTATTTTTACTAGGTACTAAATTAAATGACTGACTAAATAACATACTATGTTGCGTTTTTGCGATCACTAAGTAGGTACATTGTCAAGCAGTATTGTGATTACTAAAAAAGTTGAAGAGAACTGGGAAGGGCTTATATGCTGGTACTGTAGAAAATTTTGATGTGCCAGTCAATAATTTTCCACAGCAGCATCGCCCGAGCCAGCTATTGAAAAAGAGCCCGAGCAGCTGTGCAAGAGCCCGAGTATTGCCACAAGACTTTTCTCTCTCTGTCTTGGAATGAGACAGCCGCTTTGCGTGAATGTGATGCATTTAATGCATATTTTCCCCCAACTTGTTATTTTTTTTGTGTTTTTGTTCTTTCTCTGCGTCATATTTACAGCAAATAAACGTATTTCCTTTCTTTCTTTCTTAGAGATAAATTCTGCAAAATTCTTCACCCATAAAACCAGAGCATGTTGTTGACTTAACAAACATAATTAAACCGATTAAATCACCGCTGACCCGCAATTAATCGATTCAACGAACTATCGTTATTAGAATCAATTATTTCATAATCGATAAAAAAACGAGACACACGGAAGCTACACTACGGCCAATTATCGAGAGACAAAAAATCGATTGGATACGATTATGACGGATCGTTTAATCGATTCATGCTTTCGACGTAAGTAGGGGAGGTATGGGAAAATTGCTTACAGGTCAACTTTCTTAATCACAATGTGTAATGTAGGTGGTTTTTGTGTATGTGCGTGACTTCTTGTGTGTGTGCGTACTTTTATGCCGTGGACCTTGTTGGAAAGAGGTGAAGTGCTGCGATTACAAGAAAAATGGTGTTTGCTTACTTCAGTCGAGGTCAACTTGGGAAAAATTGCGTGTAGTGCCTACAATCTACTTTCATTTGAATATATAAAATTCAGATCGTAGCTTCTAAGTATTTTCTGAAGGCCATGCTAAGTTCAAGTCTTCATACATTCGGATGATATAAAAAACTTCTAATTAAATTCTATTTTAATCACTAACTTCAAGGCTAAGCATAAAACTTCCTTAGCTCACCCCAAAACTCAAGGAAAAACACCCAAACGGCTCAACCGTAAAATAACCTTCGTTTGTCCCCAAAAATACGTCCAATCAATTTCCTGTGCCGACCATTAACTAAAAAAAAAACAAAAAAAAAACATGTATAAAAAGGCAAAGTTCGCCGTGTATAGACCATTTCTTCGGGGTCATAGCACCCAACAGGAAGTGGCGTTGCGGGTCGGCGCGCGCGCGGTCGCCTCTTACGAAAAATAATACTCTTCTAGGTATAACACATAGCCAGTCAGTCGTGTAACAGTACGGTTAAGGAGTTTTTATACTTTGAATCTTATTGTTTTTTTACCAAACTACGTGATATTATGCCGTCCGCAAATATTGAAGCAAAATGAGGTATCTTTTAACCCGACTGCGCAACTACAAAGACAGGGTTATGTTTTTAATGTGTCCATAAGTGGTGTCTTTAAATGAATGGGTTTAATGAAGATGAAAGAGATGTATTTTGATTGATAAAATCGTGTTATACTTCTACATCGGTGTTGTGAAAAAACAATAATAACTTGTCGGTTGACAGATGTTGTTTTTTTATACGTTTTCTGTTCCTTGCGCGTTGAATGAGATCATTTGTTGAAAAACGTTGTGATTCCGTGTTGGCGAGATGCGAATGTGACGTTTACACCACTGTTTAACTACCTATACGATTTAATTGAAATGATTAAGTTGATTTTCTTTTTCTGCCACGTGGAAAGCTACAATTATTTTTTTCTTAAGATCCGTGCCAGTTGGAATCCATTTTTAGGTAGGATAATAAATATAAATAAATACAAAAATGTGTTTTGTATTTATGTGTGTCAGTCAGTCAGTCATTTAGTTTATTACCTCTAGTGGACATAGTTAGTTGCGTAATATATTGTATTAATTTTTACGTTAAATACAAATGTGAACACTCATTTCCAAATTCATTATTATTATTGAAATAAAATACACTAAAATTCATGACAGTCAATCATTCATTTTATTCTAAGCTTCCTTAAAGTACCTACTCTTTTTCCCATAAACCATTAAAAGTAAGAATTTGGCTGCATTTCTTTCTGCAAAACTGTTCCGATCCCCAAATTTTCTTTCCTTCTTTCTCCACAATACAAAAAAGCGAAACTATCCCAGCCTTGGACCATCAGCAGTCGTCCGCACGCGTGTGAACCCAGGGCACACGGAAGTTCACGCTCCGTGAGCTCGTGGGTCACATACCTACCTTGTGTTTACTCCAGCTGTGACCCGCCTTCAGCGCTAATTACAAACCCTTTGACAATTATTAGGAGATTTCCTTGTAGCCTACAATCTGCGATTTTAATTGGCTTAAAGGATGTGGTGGTACTTTGTTGCGTTGTTGTGAGAAACGTAGTACACTTCTCAGTATAACTATACGAGGTGAAATTGAATTCATGGGCATCCTTTTAGGGGGTCATTGTAATCATCATTATGAACAACTTTTACTATGGGACCAAATCTGAAATCGCGAAAAAAAATCTGCTCTTCCGTTCCGTACATTTTGTTGAGTTATATGAACATAAATGCAAGGAACAGCTGATTTTTTTTCGCGATTTTCATTTATCAAATTAAATTTCAGTCGACAAATCTATCGGTTTCTTAATAAACTTTAACTATATCCGACGATCCTGCATACTTATCTCTTTTGTTGACTGTACATACCTAGTTGTTCGGGCTTAGCTAAGATCGAAGTTTATTGTATTATGAATTTAGTCCAAACGTTAGGTACTCTTGTTAAGTTGTAGACACCTAGACTGGGCTCATCAAAAGATTGTATACTTGTTTTCAATACATTTATGAATTAAACCAAGATAAGAACTAGTGAAAATAGTCATTGGGATGCCCTTATCTTCATCAATAAACTTAAAAACGAATGACTGCATGAGAAAATCGAAACACAACTTTGACCTACTGCAAATGAAAGAAACTTTTTTAAAGATACGTATTCAAACAACTTAGAATTTCATATCACCGCTAGGCATAAGTCTCTTCAAAACTGCGCCAAAAAACCCGTAGTTTTTTGAAAAACCCTTCTACAAGACCAATATATTTTTTCGCCAAAAACAAGTGCCAACTTCAAAATAGGCTACCCTATTTTGAAGTTGGCACTTGTTTTTGGCCTCTCACCAAAGGGTCTACACCCTTTCAGGTCAAAGTCCACTGACCTTGCAATCACTAAAAACCATATAAATATGTAACTCAATCAAAGTGTACAGTTAGTGTCCGTCATGGGAAGCCGCGCCTCATACATATTGCACTACTTCGCCATAAAAATTATGTTTTACTGTAGTAATTATACGCCGGGTTACAATTAGCAATGCTGAGGGTAGCGGTGCGTTAAACATCTCTGTTCGCGTAATATTTTTCTTTTTTTTTTTTGAGATGCTGGCTGGGAAGTCTTGGGAAATATTGATTCGGTGTTGATTTTCCCGCATTAGATCTAGACGGATTTATTTGAAACTAAAAAAATCTGAGGCGGTTCGAAGTCCTAAACTTATCTACGACTAGCAGCGCCCCGCGGTTTCACTCGCATAAGTGTCGATCCCGTGGGAATATCGGGATAAAAAGTAGCCTATATGTTAATCTAGGGTGTCAGCTACCTCCATACAATATTTTATCAAAATTGGTCCAGCCGTTTGAGCGTGAAGAAGTAACAAACATAATATAAACACACACACACCCACAAACTTTCGCGTTTATAATATTAGTGTGATAGTGTGATTATAGTGGATTAGTAGATACCTAGTAGAAGTAGAACTAGAAAAGTAGAATTTTCACTTAGAAAGTTCATTGAAAGCTGTATCAATTAGAGCAACAAATGAATGAATGAAAAAATTAAAAGTAATGATTCAACGAACAATTAATACCTTGTCTAATTAACATAAGCTACATATCAACTGTTTAACGCCAGCACACTAATTTTGTAAGCCTATCGCCCCTTATTACACAAATTACACTCAAAAGTCAATCCTACAACCTGAAACCTAAAGTCCACAATCATTTGAAAATTGAGGAGATATATGGATTTTTATGGATGGTCATTTATGAGCATGATATCAAAGGAATTGCAACTCAGAACTGACCGCATTAGGGTTGTTTTCAGATTGTTTTTATAATCCAATGGGTGGTTATGGTCAGTTAAATTAATAGATGCAATTAGTATAAAAAACTGGTGTAAAATACATCGCGATCATACCACACGATGTTTGTTCGTTGTTTTGTAAATAGCTGTGTTTAGACATGTTAGATTATCATAATATTTTGTTTGTGATATGTAAACTTTTGGCCTAACATGTTTATGATATCTTGCAGATAGGTGCAATAGTTTATGTATCGTCATTCGTTTTCTATTAAACATTAACGAAAGGAAGTCGATTTTGAGTTGGTTTTAAATCTACCACTGAAACATTGACTTATTCGTCGATTCGCACAATTTGCACGAATTTGCTCGTTTTTTCTATAATTTAGGTATTGCATACAATAAAAAATGTGCCAATTGCCTATACATATTTCTGGAGTTGTCGACTTGCCCACAAATAAATTAACTTCGTGCGAGTCGTCTACAGAAAAAATAAGATTATTTATTTAAATTTCGCACGTTTCGGGCGAGTAAATGCGAATCGACTAATAAGCGGAAACATTTTAACTGTTCATAAATAGTAAGTAAGGATCAAGAAAAATACTTCTTCAAAGGTTTAAAATGAAATCTTTATCAACCTCCCTAAATGATATAGTCTTTGAAGAAATATTGATCCCACCAAAAACATTTTCATGTAAAATGTTGCCAAGACGAGACCACATTTGTCTCGCAATGTCAAAAATTTATCAGATCTCGTGTAGAGCCAAGCTTCTAGCTCTACACGCCCTAACTTCACAAACCCTACACTTTAGTCAAAATATGAGGCTTGGCCGTTTTACTAACGTCAGATTTGTGTTGCAAATCTGACGTTAGTAAAAATGAAGTCATCTCCAACTTCCGCCTTCCACAACCTCAAAGCATCTAATTAACCAACTTCATCGTTGAACTGTAATATTACAATTAATTTAATTTAAATTGGCGACACCACAATTAAGATGGTCGTGAAAGTCAGAGACAATGGCAGAACGCTCCCACGGAACATCTTGCCGTGTCACCTACATACTCAGAATGTAGATCATGGTTATAGACTAGATTTTTGGTGCAAACTTTGATAGGTGTTGCTAGATGCTTCCTTGTTTGTCTGCAAGGTATAGTCACCAAAAGAGATAAGTAACCAGGGTCGTCGGATATAGTTGAAGTTTAGTACGAAACCGGTGGATGTTGTCGAATGAAATTGAATTTAATTAATAAACTGTTAGTTTTCTATTATTCAAATTCCATTTTATTCGAAAACATCCATCGGTTTCTTATTAAACTTCATCTATATCCGACGACTCGGGTTACTTATCTCCTTTGGTGACTGTACAGGCTACATAACTATAGTTAAACCAAAAAAGTTATGCGCTTCGATAATATGCGTGTTTCTTAATTAGCACGTACGTCGCGAACATCGTTATCTGTCACTCAAAAGTTATGAAAATATTTTTGGAATTGCATAAAGGTTTTAATATATAATTTGCTAACCATGGTAATACAGAATTGGCAAGTACAGTCAGCATCAACAGTCGATTAACATAGTGTTAATTATTAACATTTGTACGTGTTATTAAATTGACAACAACTTTTTTCAATAAAATGATTTTTAGCTTTTCACATAATAGACAAGAGTATATATTCTAAAACAAAATTCTTCTGCTGCAATTTTGAACAAATATTTTGCTCAATAACTAAGATTAAAAAAACTGAAGTGTTAATCAACTTTTGATGCTGACCGTAATTCCGTGGTTGTAACAGATCTTATCATTGCCGTTCGTATGTCCGAAGTTAGGCGATTATTGCCGAAGTGCATACTGTTCCTGGGAGATTTTTATGTATGGTAGGTAGCCTATTTCTTAACTGCTCTGAACTGACTAGTTCTACATTCAGATCCATCTGACCTCATCAAAATGCGTCCGTACCATGAGTGGCTATTGAGGCCTCCAGAGACGAAGGCGATCGTATCAAGAACGTACGAGGTAAGTAACCATAACGTTAATTCGAACGATTTTTCAATCTAAAATACAACTATAGCATATTGATTTATTTTTTGCGACAAGCACAGTACCTAAGAAGTACCCATAGATAAGAATAAAGTCTTCAAACTGAATAAATGTTTTGTGCAAAATGAGTATTTTTTTTCAATTTGAAATCGTCCGAATTGATGTTACGTTTACACCGCGCGTTCGTGATAGGCTTAGAGATGGTAGGAGTGTGGCCACTCCCCAAAGCGAATCGTTGAAATTGATGAGACGGTTTCGCGTATGGTCACTCATCCGGACAGACCAATGTATGATAGAGCTAAGTACTAAACATTTATCCGGCAAGCCTGCGCAGTCAGGCGCATAACTTACCAGCTAACTAGCAGATCCGTTTTACTGCGACTGATATTTTCGTCACTAACACGATAGACTGCCTCGTTGCTCTAGTGGTCACAAACGCTAAAACTCAAACTCATAGCATCTATTTCAATTAATCCATTTGCAGGCAATGTTGAATTGTCAAAATGTTGGTTAGTTAGTCAGAGAGTTGAAGCTAGTTGGCCATTCCAAAACGTAGCACTCTTTAAAATCAAAATTACAAAATCCTGGTTACATTATTCTTGGTGCTTCTCTATGAATGTGAGAACAATGTAACAAAATAAAAATGAAAAAACAATTCGAAAATTAAAATTGTTATTGGGTTTTCCATCAGGATATTATTCAGTAAAAGCCCAAGCAGCAAGATCTGGATTTGTGCCCGGTTGATGGCTTCTCCTCTGAATATTCTGTTGATGATAAAATGTAGCTAATATTTTTTTTCATCATTCCCTGTACAGTCAGACCAACGAGAGAATGCGTTCATGAAACCTGTCAGTTTCATACAAACGAATACGTGTTATGCGAATTTGATCTTTATTATCTACTAGAGTAGTTGCATTGACAGGTATCAGGAACGTATTCTTTCGACGGCCACACCGTAATAAGGAAACCTCAGACATAGTTGAAGAAAGTGTCTGCAATTTAAACTAATTCTCAGCAATCTAGCCCTCTGCTTTACTTTATAATGCTGTTTCACATTTACATATTCTCACGCTCGACCCTTCCGTGGTAAGCAAAAAGAACGGTTAATGGCTAACACTAACGGTTCCTACAATCTACATAAATATTGTTAGGCGATGAGATGTGAATGAAATCGGCGTAAAATCGAGACGTTTATCATAATCTACATACGTGTGTACCTACGCAGTATCGTGCGTATGACCCGTAACGTGTGAAGTAGGATTACAGTTAGGCTCTTTGTATAATCAACAAAATAGATAAGTATGCAGGATCGTCGGATATAGTTAAAGTTTAGTAAGAAACCGATGCATGTTGCCGACTGAAATTTAATTTGATAAATGAGCTGTTTGTTTCTATTAATAAAATTTTATTTTATTCGAAAATATCCATCGGTTTCTTACTAAAACTCAACTATATCCGAAGATTCTGCATACTTATCTCTTTTGTTGATTGTACACGGCACGGTTTCTTTAAGGCGCGCCGTAGAAAAACGTGTCTGTCAAGTCAACAAGCTTCTATACAGGGTGCCCCTGGAAGTATGGGTCAAATCAAATAGGGGCGTGGGCAAGGTCATTTCCAAACCTTTTAACCCTGAGAATGTCGGTGAATTTTTTTACGGTTCACAAGTTATGACAATTTTTTTTTTCAATCACTTCGCATTGTCTCAAAGACAAATAATCATAAAAAAATACTATCAGGGTTATCTAAAAAAAAAAATTTATAGCCCTGATTTTTTCTTTTAAAGATTTTTTTAAAACGATTCGTTTTCTCTTCTCTTTTTTTTTTAGTTTTTTTTTTTTGTTAAAACGTTTGGAAATGACCTTGCCCACGCCCCTGTTCGATTTGATCCATACTTCCAGGGACAGCCTGTATAGTAATCCATACAACACTGACGACCGTGCCTACACACGGCGAATAAACCGTAGTTTTTCACGACAAGAAAAACGTGTGTGTACAAAAGGCCTAACGTGTGAGGGGTTACAGTTAATGCTTGCACGCTTGACATAAATGTTGCGCGTTCCTCTAGTATACGGACCGTAGTTGGTTAGAAAATGACAGTTCATCATTGAGATTTTCGCGGGTAAGTTCAACGATTACTTTAGATATGACTAGAGACCCGCCCGGCTTTGCACGGGAGCAATTTATAAGTGAAGACGGTATATTCCGTTCACGATACGTTGTGCGCAGCAGTTTTGAGCAGTAACCTAACAAAAAGTACTAGGCTTGCATGAATTCAAGATAGTATTTTCTTAGTACTATTCGTAAGTACTTCTTTTTGTATCATATATACTATGTCAATCTGGAATTATATAGGTACCTTTCATTTGGTGAATATTTTTTTTAAATAGGAGCAGTGGTTCCGGAGATTGCCCTCCACATAGACACACACTCATAAAATTCGTTCTCTCTCTTTATAATATTAGTATAGAAGATATAGGATTAATAAAATTGCAATCTTGATTATTTTCAGTCACGAAACTTATATGATAAGGATATTAAGATTCAGAGTTGCCGAAGTTACAAACAAGATCAGATCCAGGTGAGGATTGTGACAGGTTAAATCATTCAGCTCTTTCTCATTACCTACTAGATTATCCCGTTTAGAAATACAGGAACTAGCCACCTTCAATTGTCCAAGAACAATTACCCACACAGTGAACGATCACGCAGCAAATTAGAAACACAAGCGGAACGCAATTTCTTTACCATCTACATTTACCTCTGAACCGTTCATTAAAACACAAAAGGAAGCCATAATAATAAGTCATAGTATCTCAATCACTGCTGAATCCACTCCGGCGCAGCGCGATGGCGCGTCCCGTCGCGGGTGGCTGCGCTCACAAGTGGAGCAAAGGTGAAAGAACAAACTGAACGGCGCAGGCGGTGAAACTCGAGGTAACGTATGTAGGCGGGACTACCTATGATTTGTGCGCTTGGTTTTCTTTAAATTAAAGTTGTAAGAGCTGTGATGAATATACAACGGTACAAGGATCAATAGGCGCGTGGCCAAAATCGGAACTAATGCCGCCATTTTGCTTTTTCAATACAACATCAGCTGTGTCAATTTCAAATTTTTTTACCAACAACGCCCCCCTGTCAATGTCATTCGGGCGCCAAAGATCCTAGTAGCACTATAATACGAAAAATAATAAAGGCAGTCTGAAACTGTGGACTACATGTGGTTTAACTTAAGAGCCTATACTACCTCAGCTAAAATTCACTCTCTATCTCGCTCATACGATACTGCTCGCTGACTGTGTGAGAACGAGACAGAGCGCGGTGCTGGGCGGCAGGCAGCGCCAATAGTTTAGGTATTTGCTTTTAAAATAATGGTAATTATAAAAAAGTAAATAACATAAGACCTGCTTTAAAGTAAGTTCAGTTAGTATGCAAAGTTTCATGATCTAATTTGAAGTATTTTTTGAATACCAGCGGTTTATTATTCGGGTTAGAGGTAACTTTGGATTTATTTTCTATCGAGAAAATTTTATGGAATCGTGTTTTGTCTAACATAAGACTTAGCATTAATCCTCAACTTTACCATATATTTATTTCAGAATTAATGGTGCAGTATTTTCGACATAACGGAGGATCACGCTAAGCCATTTGAGGTAGTATAGGCTCTTAAGAGATTTTCTGCTCGCGTAGTAAAAACAGATGAAACGAAAGACAAAATGGCAGATTGTAGAAAGATTTCTACAGTCGATGTCAAAAATGAAGAAAATAAATGTAATTTATTATAGAAAGAGATAATTAAGTTTATTCTTCGTAGAGTAGGTACAGATAGAAGAGAATGCTACGCGTATTGATAACAGAATTTGCAAAATACTGCAATTGTAAGAAGACGAATGCAAATTATCATTTAATTTGACGACAGCTTAAAATAATAGGTTTTCAGAAACCGTAGGTGCCAGATCCTGTAAGAAAATATCCCTAGCAAAGCTAAAGAACAAATCAACCGTGGCGAAGACTCAATAGCTCATGAGTTAAGTAACGAGGTACGTTTCGTGTGGGCGTCCTAACATCGTACCAATTATATTTTGTATAAGCAGTATAACGTATTCAATTTTGACGATAGATTTTCGAACTGTTGGAGGCTTGGAGGTTCAGCTCCTTAGAATCAAGGCTTGTGGTGTTGGTACAGAATGATATAGCATGCATATGATATAATTAAGATTTGAAGTGGTGGGTAATGGGAATGAAAACATTGATAAAGATTAACAAAATAAATGGCAGTTAAAGAAAGATACAGGAACACATGAAACCAAGGAAGATGATAATAAAAAAAACTAAAACACACAAAGACACAAATAACATTCACTACTAAATGTGCATCCCAATCGTGAGTATTTTCGCGAACGTTCACGGGGTAGTGAAATTACATAGCGAGCATAACATTTATACCTATCTATATATAAAATATTACAAATTAATTATAATCATGACCGCGTTCAAGCAACGGATTTTGCTGAGGTTTTCACCATAATTTAAAGAATTTGTGGCGAAAAGTTTATGTAAATGTATTAATATTGAACTTGAACGAGCTGTGAAAACCGTATGAAGCAAGGGCAGGTTTTTCTTTCGATAAAAAACAAATGATGGTGATTTTAAATTACATAGCGAGTATAAAATATATACCTATCTATATACATAACATATTATAAATTAATTAAAATCATGACCGCGTTCTTGTTCGAAACCACGCAACGGATTTTGCTGAGGTTTTCACCATAATTTAAAGAATTTGTGCCGAAAAGTTTATGTGTATCAACATTGAACTTGAACGAGCTGTGAAAACCGTACGAAGCAAGGGCAGGTTTTTCTTTCAAATGATTTCAAAGGGCAGTACTCGTTGGACAGTATCCACAAAGAAACTTCTTCGCAAATTAATACTCAGAAATAAATGATACGATATGCCAAAAGCTTAGTGAAACTCGCTTGGAAGCGGCGCGGAGTAACTAGAGACTCGTTGGTACTCGTAGATTTTCTTACGTGGGCGGAGTTACAGCACGGTGGGAGTATGATTTGTGTATGATTTCCTTTTACCTATACATTTATTGTAGTAAATTATCGGGGTTTTAAAGTAGAAGTGTCTACATTTTCACCAATAACAATTTAAGTTCAAAACTTAAATACGTGTCGGTGTCGTTGGTTCCGCATTTTCGTTTTTTGACACCGACTTCCGAAATTAAAGTTATTTATCACTTTGTAGTGTTTTTTTTTTAAGGCGGTTGGTTTTTTTTTGTAAAAATAAAATATTTGTCACTTTTTAGTAGTACCTACCTCACACAAATTCAATTAACACTAGTGCATTGAATAATTGAAGACACCGACTAGAAGAATCATTAAAATTCGCATAGTAATGTCGGAGATGCAGTACATTTATGCATAGAACTTCGTACATAAAAATAATTACCTAATGTATTATTATATAGATACTAAAACCTTTCTGAAAGTATGTGGATCACATTAATGAAAGAATTACCAAAATCGGTTCATTAGTTTTTGAGAAAATCGCGGACATACAAACATACATACATACGGGTCGAATACCTCCTTTTTTGAAGTCGGTTAAAAATAATCTTATTTATTTGTAAATAAACGCATGAAGTTGATAACAACGCCGCCTTGTTTGACGTAACACATACCTAATGACGTCTGCGCATAAACTAATATTTTAATAGATGCAACTGTAAATGGTATTATTATTTTAGTTATCTTTACTGAAAAAGTTGCGTCAGTAATAACGTGTTGCTAAGAGTAGTCGTCCCTTTTATTAATTAATTATCTATATGTTAGTGTTTTATTTTTAACTGGCATTATCTAGTCCATAATCAGCCTATAATGTTCCCACTGCTGGGGCATAGGCCTCCTCTCTTCGAGAGGGAGTGGGCTGTAAAATACCACGCGGGCCCAGTACGGGTCGGTAGATGTCATGATTACCTAGTACCTACGACAAATAAGAACAGTCTGGTACAGCACCCGGCCGTCCTATTAGCACATTTGTGTAGTTTAAAAAAGTACAGCTTTTTGGATTATTGTCTCTGGCACTGGCACTCATATCTGCGTGACAGTCTCTTACTAAACCTCTGTGTCATATTAATCATTTATTTAAATACACTTTATTGTACACTAGAAAAGAAATAACAAAAATACAATTAACTACAAAAAATACTGTTCCCCCTACATATTATCGCCCGGTTACTGTAGAATTTCTGGTTCTGTAAGGTCGAAGAGAGTTTCCAAGTTCTCTTGTAATTATTTGTTTGTATACAACACTGGAGCTACAAAATAGGTCATTTGGCAGTCTATCAGGCTTGCTTTCAGACCTAGTTTCAGTATAGAATACTAATACATTTTTCTTGGAGTTAATGATCGACTTCTAGCATGTATTGTTTAGGTACATACATTGGTGGCCTATTTGGCACAGTGCCAAAGACTTCCCCAGTACGGAGCGGGATTGATTCCCGAGTCGGGAACAATAGGTGCTTTCATTATTTTGCATGATACGATGTCTTTATTGTGATGTATGTGTGTTATGCTATTGTGATGTATTGCCCTCTTTTTTGTGGTATTGTAATACGTAAGGACTACCTAATTAATGTAGCTGTCAACACGTTTATACTAGCACTTTGATTCTAATCTTTTCCACGAATATGTTGAGTTCAGAATTCCGTTTATGCACCAACGTCCAGCACCCTAGTATAAGTCACTGACTGCAATAGTCAATCCCCACTTTGGATCGTTTGTTATTTGAAAGCTTCCGCCAATCTAGTATTAGTATATAAAGGTACCTATAATACACACAGATAGGTATCTAACAGATGTTCAACTAACTGAAATAATGAAAATAACTAGTAAATGTATTTTCGCGACGTTTTTTCGCGTGAAGTCGGCATGACGTGACTGAGCATTGATGGGTTATAAATACAGTTTTTTGGAAATATGTCGATATTTCCAAAAAACAGCATTTCAGTACGATAACCGAATCGAAATCGAAATGAACACACCTCAACATTAAGCATGTATTAGTAAAATGTAAAGCAACCGTCGGAATCAGTCCAGGAGGTCGGGTGGCGACACTGGCGACTCGTTGCCCAACGTCCAGTAATCGTATTCATTGAAGCGACCCCCGACACTGTTGAATGCTGATTCATATTTATGAACATCTTCTTTTATTGCCTATGTGTGTAAGTTTGTGTAAGGATAGGTAAGTACTGGTTTTGTGAAAGTAGGCTGTATTTGTAGTTGGTACAATGTTTTTAGTACCTACCTAATGATATACTTATTATTTTTATTAAACTGGGTTTGCCGATTTTGCTTTTAAATAGAAACGTAGAGCGTTTAAAAGTAGCTTGCTTTCGGCTTTAGCCATATGGAGTTTCGAATTTCATCGTCTATGTGTACGTTTGTGTAAGAATAGGTACTGGTTTTGTGAAAAAAAAAAAACTTTTTTGGTGGTTGGTACAAAGATTTTGGTACCTATTATAGTATTTACATTAAACTTTTTATTTTGCTTTTAAATAGAAAAGATAGAGCGAGTGAGTAAGACTTTCTTTGGGTCATATGAAAAGTTTCAGTTTTCCTCACACGGTTGCACCTTACTACTTGAAAACAGAATATTTAAACTGAAGCTAAACTATTCTTGGGAAAAAAATAAATAATAATAATCTTTATTTTACACTCTTCAGCCTATAATGTTCCCGCTGCTGGGACACAGACCTCCTCTCAGTGAGAGGGAATGGGCCTTAATCCACCACGCGGGCCCAGTGCGGGTTGTCAGATGTCAAATATCTTCGAAATTATTTATAATTTATGAATTTATTTATTCATTATGTTATGTTATTTTACTCTTCAAAAAGGTTCACTTAGTTATAAATATAGAGACAAGGATTATAGCGTTTTGATAAAAATGGATAAAATATGATCCTCTGTGAGAGACTGGCGTCCATACTAGGATACCCTATGTGACGGATCACCAGGCTCTCACCCTAAGTAGATATAAAATCGTGTGTCCACTGCTACAACTGCAGTATGTTATGCTAATACACATTACTCATTAGATAAAACCGTGTGTTTAACGCACCAATAGACAACATTAGAATTGTCCGCTCCCAATTGTTCGTCCAATTCGGCCAAGGGTTACTAGAATATGAACCACGTAAAAACAAACCAATTCTAGCATAATGACACTCGACAAAGCACTTCACACAACGCAAAACATAAGGCTAGGTGCACAATCACGCCCTTCTGGCGCAATATGCACTTTTTGCGCAATTCGTTCGCTGCAATGTTCGTGCGAAATATGCTTCTTGTTCACCAGTTTCATTGTCATGTACCAACGATTTGTGAATGTGTGTGAGCTCACCTAAATTGAGATTGGATGGAGATAATTCGTTGCGAAACAAAACGTTTAATTTGTGTGATACCTCGGTAAGGTCTGACCAGAAGATCGGTCGATGACTCTGCTTGTTATAGACGTCATCGCTGAATTCTCACGGCTATTATTTTATCTATTTTCAGGCTGTTCGCTTGTTCCACAGGTGGAAGCAAATTGGATAATTTCATGATTTGTTGTTTTGTACATAGAATTTGTTGTAAGGATTGTTTCGTGTTATGTGCTGTCATGATCACCAGAGGGGTAATTGCGTTACATATGTAAAAATGGCAATCGATAGCAATGCTTTTCATTTTGATAGTTCAGCTACGTTCATTGAGTTATTTACGTTGTCGAGGAGACGAAATTTTCAAACCTATTAAGGCGAAAGCGCCAGGGTAGCCCGCGAAATTCATTTTTTTTTACGTTTTTTGCAATTTCCTGGTCAGTATTAAGTTGTACGTTGATTAAAATATGATTCGCGACCGGAACAAATATGTATTCACAGAATTATCTATATTGAACTCATCAACACAACTCTCTAAGACCAAGTAACTCAACTGAATGACTATTTCATGAAATCTTGACATTTTAGGATTATACCAACTTAACAAGTTGTATTACTGATTCTAATGATTATAATTCTGTAAATACATATTTGTTACGGTCGCGAATTATATTTTAATCAACGTACAACTTAATACTGCCAGCAAATTGCAAAAAACGTAAGAAAATTTGAATTTCGCGGGGTACCTTAGCGCTTCCCCCTTAAGCAATGGAATGGTGGCGGCGAGATGGGCGGACGATATTGTTGTTATCGCGGACAGAACCTGGATGAGGCTGGCACAGGAACGTGGGGATTGGCACATGAAGAGAGGCCTATGTGCAGCAGTGGGTGAAGTCAAGCTGTGGTTGACGATGATAAAGCAATGGAATAAGGAATTTCCTTCAAAGCCCTCAGATTGTAATAGAAAGTGTATTAAATTAGGGTGCTGGTAAGCAATACATAATCAGCCTATAATGTTCCCACTGCTGGGACACAGGCCTCCTCTCTGTGAGAGGGAGTGGGCTGTAATTTATCACGCGGGCCCAGTGCGGGTTAGTAGGTTAGAAATAATTAAGTGTAATAATTATGTGGTGCTTGGGCTGTTTATAAACTTTTGTAACTTCATCAGACATGAGTACCTATTACAGCCCCTTAAAAAAATCATGCTGAATTTTTCCTAAATATGCTTCAGTCGACTTTTAATGCAGTCTAACATAAGATACGCCTGAAAAACCCTTCATAACATTTTGAAGGGTTTTTCAGGGGTATCTTATGTCATCACAGTTAGCGCAGATATACTTTTTTATTTATGGCTATGACTGACTGGAGGATTAATGATATATTAGAATACTAGCTGACCCGACACACGTTGTCTTGTCCAAACGTTAATAACTCATAACGAAAATCCCGTAGAAAAAGAATATTCAGTTTTTCCCGAATTTGAAAAAAATCCGGGAAATTTTTCAAATATTTCTTTTTTTTAACAGTCCAGCTTTTCTCAAGTGATGCACTAACCAACGAACAGCATTTCGTTTTTATTTATATAGATTTTCATATTTTAAACGAGAATAATTTTACTTGAAACTTTTCGCAGCTACAGGTTGTTGTCCAATGTGATTTGAAGAAATCCAAAAATTTAAACGAAACTTAACTAATCGGATTACAGCGCTGACCTCAACTTTAGAAAGGTAAATTACTGCGGTAATTAAGAAAAAAACGGTCGGTACATATGGTCGTGCTCTAACGGCTATTGTCTCGGGAAAAAATATTCTTTATACGTACATAGAATCGTTTTTATCAGATTTTCGCACGGTCCGACACTTAACTGTTCTTATATACAGCGTGCTCGGCTAACGCGGTAAATTTACAGGTAATATGGCGAAAATATCGCTGGAATTGCGCAGTTAGTTTATTCTTAATTAACTACTACTTAAAGTAAATAACGTCAAGTGTGGAGGTTAGTTTTAACTGTGAGGTGGTAATGGTTTATTTTAGTTTTAATAATGGTAATGAGAGACGTTTTTTCCCAGATTTATTTTAATCTCTATTTTTTTTTCAAGATTTAAGTAATGTAATGTATGCAATTCTTTAATTGTTTTTAATTTTATATTGCATTTTACTTGTTTCTTATTAAGTATAAAGTTTGTTAAAACTGTTTCTAAGCCGCCATTTTTACATACCGAGACCCCGCTGTGCCTCGGAAAGCACGTTAAGCACAACTGACCAACGTCTCGGCTGTCATTCGTAAATCATTGACAGTCGTTACGGATCATCAAAAGCCCGAAAGTCTGACAACCAGTCTGACGAAGGGGTACTATTACTATTACGTACGAAGGGGTATTACCCAGTAACTGGGATGTGGTGGTCAGATAGGCAATCATTCTATGTAATATACTGGTATTCAGCTGCATCCGGTTAGACTGGCAGCCGACCCCAACATAGTTGAGAAAAGGCTAGGCAGATGAAGATTGCTTCAAATAAAAACGAATTACAGTTATTAAGTAGAACCACGTTCAACACATCCGTTACGAAACAACTTAATCACCCTGTATACATTTCAGTGTGGCAATTAATACGTTTTGCGCCACTACAGTTGCGCCACAGTTGCGCAGCCATCCTTGACAAGCGGGCGGCTCCCGAAATATGCCCCAAATGGCGTGACCTTGCACCTATTTATTTTTATATTATCTGAATTACGTTTCACTGTGAAATAAAAGAGCTTTGAGTTTCATTCTATGACATAATGCTACACTGGCTTGTAATTATTTACATAACTACAATAATTGGAATGCCACTTATCATACAGATAAGGAACAAGCATTGGTCAATGCGTGAAGACACATAATCAGCCTACAGTGAGAAGGCCTGTGTCCCAGCAGTACAAACATTATATCCAGATGCAGGCTAAATCATCTCATTATCTCATTTTAGTTTGAAACATAATTTCAAAACTACATAAGTTATGGGTAAAATTTTTTCCAGGAATAACTACCAAAACTATTTTGCACAAACATTTCAAGCAGTTAAAACATCCCGTTACAAAAGATGTCTAGAATTTTATCAATTTTTTTTTAATATCCTTCTTTGTCCATAGACCAAATTCGAAGTACCAGCCGTAAAGGCAGGCGCTCACTGGCCGTGCATACCAAGTAAGGCGGAGCACACACGTGACGCGACTTCCGTTCGGCTGGCTATCAGCTGATGCATTCCTTTGGCGTTCACTTGATGAGTGGGACTTTTGAACTTGCGTATTTATTTTGAAAATTGAATTTGGAATGCGTAGATTTTTTCATTTGTGTTACCGACATTTTCAAAAATAAATGGCGTGTATGGAATAGGTAAGTACTATACAGGGTTATTGGAAAAACATCAAAAACCTCTTAAGAGGTCATTGTACGCGTCATTATGATCAACTTTTTCTATGGGACCAAACCTGAAATCGCGAAAAAAAAATCAGCTGTTCCCTACATTTATGTTCGAGTATAACTCGTCAAAATGTAGGGAACAGCTGATTTTTTTTTCGGGATTCAGGTTTGGTCCCATAGTAAAAGTTGTTCATAATGCTGAGTACAATGACCTATTAAGGGGTTGTTGGTGTTTTTCCAATAACCCTGTATAGAAGGCATGTTATATGAATTAATAATGACAGGTCTTGTCATTGTAATTTTTTTTTGCCAAGTTTAGAATTTTAAATTGTTCTTAACCTCTGTGACTCTGTGTATCATTTCGAGCCATTTTTCTAAAGCTTGTATAAACTTAGCATTTTTCTAGAAAAGTTTTAGTCTTGGTTTTAATTTTACACCTGTGCCAATTCACAAATGTTGACAACAGTAGGTCACTAGAGGTTACATGCAAATATCGGTGCCACTGAAAATGTTAGCATACCTGTTCTAGTACTAATTATAGTAGAATTTTAATCAGAATCGTGTTAGAAAAATTATTTGCTTACACGTGTACCTATTGTGATCAGTTGATGACCCATGGAATGCCTTCCAAAGAGTTCACTACTTTCCAGTAGGCATCTCCTAATGTGAATATAAGAGAACATAATTTTATGGGGTCCCATCACATGGTGCAATACCCTATTAATCGGCAAGCTAACCCCTGATACTGAAAGCGTACACAATTTGATCTCTATGTCGATTTGTACAGGGTGACACCCCATAGACGTGTAAACTATAATCATGAGTTCAGCACACGACTAGAATCATGTGCTTCATCAAGTGTGTGCCGAGTAACCGAGTACATCCCGAGGACAGCCGAACACATCCGAAGCGGTATCGTTACAGTAACAGTGGCGCGAATTCAATGGTTTTTTCCCTTCCCAAAAAAAATGCCCAACGCGCGTAAAGAAGTTTTCGCTTCAAAAAATCTGCTGTTTTATTGAAAACTGCAATAGTACATACGCGGTTAAAATGTACTGAACCGCATTTTTTTTTTAATAGCCGATGAAATATTTCGTGCAGAATTATGTACTGAATCCATGGTACTCAATACTCAATACATTTATTGCTTCCACATGTGAACTTAGGTGGTAGGTTTTACAGAAATGATCATTGTGGACCCTGTCGGGCACAGCAAACGCACACGCGCACTCTTGCTCGTCGATATCTCTGCCACTATGTATGATTGGCTGTACCGAGTTACTTTGATCAATCAATTACAACAGCTACCATAAGATTTGACAGTTAGTTTCCTGATGATATGATTTGATCAGGCTTTCAGTATCAGTAGGACTGAACTTATCTTACTTTGCTAGTTGGACGGACGACCTAAAGAAGGTGGCTGAGGTAGACTGGATGCGGGGAAGGTGGAGGACGTGTTATGGCGCAGCTTGGGAGAGGCCTATGTCCAGCAGTGGACTGCGATAAGCTGAGTTGATTGATTGTTGATAGGAACTTATCACGAATATTTAAAGCAAGCAGTTCATGTGTCTACATAATTGTGTTTAGAAGTGGTGGTCAAAAGGCTGATAAAACGTGTGTAAAACGATTTTAGAAGCATATAAAGCAATTTCTAGTCATAAATGGTTTTAAACGAAGTTATAACCTAACATTTTCGCTTGATTATCATAAATTACATACCGTTAATAAACGATAACTGTTCCACGCAAAAACATTGCAAAACCACCCTTAGCTTCACACAAATAGAGTCCACACTGAGTGCAAAATGTAAATTGGTAGTTTTCTACACATTAAGTTCATTGTGTATAGTGAAAAGATTTTCCCACGAAAAAAGGAAAACGTGTGTTGAAACTAGTTGCGACACTGTGTTGCGTGTTCTATGGCGCAGTGAATGGCATGCTGTAAGGTCATAGTGCGTTGACATATGAATAAATGTGATAAATAAAACGCTAAAATGAGGTTTTAGTCGATTTTCTCGTGGCTAGTCTATGGTTTGAAAACGTAGTGGTAAAAAAAGTTAGGTTTGGTTTAAAATTGAAACGCTTCGGGCTGTATGGACGCAGGACCTTTGCCTGTCTGTATGGAGGAATATTACATCAAATGCTTAGGACACAACGCCATAGTCAGACCGTGAATCGTTCAAAACCGAAGCTGGAGATAGGTAATGCAAATAAGTGAAATAGGTCAGGCCTTCAAGCAAAATATTTTTAAATTGGCACTATATTATTTCAGCCAATCAAAGCCTCTTCTACAATGTATCTTCTATTTATTACCTAAGTATTTACTTTAGAGATAAAGTCGCAATTTATTTTTTTATGAGTAACAGATAAAAAATATCTCATAAATTAATCTTGCATGACATTGAGCGATATAATTGCGCCTGCGCCGAAGGGCACTGGGCTTGAAAAAACCTGCCTCCTGAGACATCTAAGCTGTAGTAATTTTCCAGTTTTCCTTATAGCATTAATTGTTGTTTTATTCAGTCATTTTCTTGTTATGCTAATTAGATACTCATTAAGTATGCTTGTTAATTTAAAGTGTATTTTGTTGTTTTTTTTACAGTTTTAATAGGTTGGTGAATTGATTTTGATTTGACCGGGCCCGAGCGTGCTGGTTAATTGTTTAATAAATACGATTTTTTGTAGCTACAAATTTTTTCGTGATATTACGATAATATAAAATCTTCATACAAATATTTTTTCCAGTGTGTAATATTTTTTCAGTTAACAACGAGCTTGGAAAACTACTGATGAATTATTTTTTGCGACTTTTTGCTAGTTGTTTGTACATATTAGTTGTAATGTGTAACAAAAAACGATGTAAAATCTTAGATAACATAATTTTTCAGTTTATTCTCTGGGTTAGCTTTAGCTTTTCAGTTAAAAGCGAACTTGGAAAGAGCGAGGGAGAGAGCTCTTCATAGCTTACTGTTACTGTATGTTTAGGGTGTACCCCGTACACAGGGTGCCGGGTACCTAGTGTCCGTATATCTAGTAGCGGGTGGCAAAATATAAGCTAAATTTATCCAAATATTTCTTAAAGAAAACACAAAAACAAAACAATTCAAACAGCAAAACAGCAGTGTCAAAATAAAATACTGAAAATCTCCGAACATGCGTATTGTCAATCAGTTCAACTCTGCCTGTACATGATTTAAACACTGACGAATCTTATTGTCATTAATAGAGGTGTTTTAATGACTGAAAATACGTATCCAAAACGTGGACGATTAACTACGTAAGTAAATGCACCACCACAGATAATATCACAAACATATGTATACATACCTACATAATGTATGTTTCGTGAAGAAACTCTATAGTCTATGCGTATCATTGTGAAATATTCGTGGGCGGTACTTATGTATGTATGTACGCCACGGCTATTAATCATAGCCCGAGTTTAATTGAAGATGATACGATTTTTCAAGGCGAATATATGGAAAATAATTACTAGCGTCCGCGCTTAACGAGCGGTGAGATTTAGAAACGGAACGCCTACCAACTACAGCTGTCAGTTGTAAGGTTGTTAATTGTTTCATGAATGATGAAGTTATTTTCAGTTTTGTAAAAGCTATTGAAAGTGTATGTTTTAGTGGTGAGTCTTAGAGTTATACAGGGTGTCCCTGGAAGTATGGATCAAATCGAATAGGGGCGTGGGCAAGGTCATTTTCAAACTTTTTAACCCTGAGAATGCAGTGAATTTTTTTAAGGTTCAAAAGTTATGACCGATTTTAATTTTTTTTTTCAATCAGTTCGCTTAGTGTTCAAAGAACTTAATCATAAAAAAATACTATCAGGGCCATCTAAAAAAAAAATTAATAGCCCTGAGAGTTTTCACGAATTCGAACTTTCTTCTCTTTTTTTTGTATTTTTTTTTTTAGTTTTTTTTTTAGTATTTTTTTTTCTGCTAAAACGTTTTTAAATGACCTTGCCCACATCCCTATTCGATTTGATCCATACTTCCAGGGACACCCTGAATAAGTATACGTTTTAGTTGGAAAAGAGGTGACCGAAACTAAATAAAACAATAATCGATTTTCCAAACTCCAAAAGTTTTTAATCTTTTGGAGTTTGGAAAATCGCTACGGATGTTAGAAATGTCCATATCGTATCGGGATTACAGGAAACTGCTGCCAATGCGCCGAATTGTGTAGGTCGAACCTATGAGAGGATATCTATTTTCCATTTATTTGATGCAAGATTAGGTCTTATTTGAAAATTCGTATTGTAGATACTTAGATAATAAGGATTTTCAAATAAGACCTAATCTCAGACGCAATTGGGCCCTAGAAAATGTTACGAAAAGGGCATCAACGACTTTGGTACGAGATGAAAATCTGCCAAAAGATTTCCCCTCGACCGGCCACGTAGCCATGCGTACAAACGTTTGCTCACAGAGCCGGACGGATCTTGCCTCAGCCTCATTAAAGATTCTAGGTCGTTCTGCAATCGTTAATTAGCGAGATAAGTACTGTATTAATTGTGTACGCCATTGGAGCGACTATCGCGCCATCTGGTGAGTGGCGTTAGGTTGCCTACAGATCGGAGGCTTTTTCGTTTTTGGTTGAAGGTTTTGTTGAAGATGTTTGCGTTTATTTTATTATTTGGTTGGTATTCTTACGTTTTGAAAAAAAAAAACGGAATTTCTAGAAGAACTCTGTCTGTTATTGGTGCCTCATACTTTTCAAAAGATATTTATTGTTTATACCAATTTAGGAGAAGGGAAAGACTACATAGTTTCCTGGGCCCAGGTGTTAACTCAATCAAACTAGCCTTATTTGTAAGTGGATATAATAACAAGGCCTCACTGAAAATTTGGTGAAATTTGGCTATCCAGGAATCAAGTTATATGAAATATTGTAAAAGTGAGGTTATATATGAAATATAGTAAAAGTGAGGTTACATTATAACATTGTAGTTTTTTTATGTAATTTGCGAAATATTTTTGAATGGTTTTGGCTGTATAATGGTTTTATGCATGGAGTGCAAGTAGAGAGCCCCCATGTGTGACGTGTTGAAGATCCTGACACGTTTGGCACGCCCTGGACAGTCGCTACAGTCGAAGACATGTCTCTACATCCAATATCCTGCACTTAGAAGCAGTAGGTACGTTTTAAAAAAGGGAGAATAGAAAGTAAAATAAAACACCAATATATGTATAAAATATTTATTATTCGTCTTCAATAATTATGAGAATATCATCTAAAAAGGCTTCAATCGGACGTCTCCCAAGAACCACAATCATCTTGGGCCAAGTTCCAACATGCTTGGCATACATAGTTTTCACTGGTAACCTGAAAAAATTAACTATTTGAATCTTGTTCAACCATAATCAAGCTTCATTACATGTACCTAATCCTAATGCATGTTCAACTAAATCGCTACGTCCCAGCCGAGACCGAAATGGCCTCAATAACAGTCAATACCTCAAAGCAGCAAAGCTTGGAACCGAATCGGTCCCATCGGCACTTGACGGTTACTTACACCTTTTTTATGAGTGTTCCATAGATTCATATGGCTAATTAATCAACTAATTAGGTATTAAGTAAGTATTGTTTTAATATATGCTATCCAACAAAAAGACAGCCGACAGACATGACGCTGGAGGCCGTAAACAGTAGGTACATAAGTCTGGTTTTGTTCGCTTGATAGGCTAAAAGCTCGTTTTAAATAGGTACTTACAGGCTGATATTCACGCCACTGATGAATAAGTTATAAAATCGCCTCATCGTCCAAGACTCTTCTGCCAATAGAGTTACTGCGACCAGTCGCAATGGTACAATTCACACAGCGATCCATGTCGTCAATATCCGAACGATAGGCGTAATCAGTTGTCCAAAATAGAGAGCCAGGTAATTCAAAGTAGCAAGATCCGTCGAATAGTCCTTTATAATATACAAAGCCAAGGTCGTGGGATATTCAATAAAACATGGAAAATACGTGCGCACTCACAACGAAAGAAAACGAACGAGTGCCGGTCACAGAGTACTTTTTTATAGGTGCCGGCATGGTTTTTTTCTACCTGTCATCTGTCAGTCGGTGACAGCACAGATACTGAGTGACCAATGTTGCTAACAGAAGAAAAATTACAGGATTCACTCGATTCGCCATGAATCGATTCCACGAAAAGATTGATAAGCATTTGTCACTCGATTTTCATACATATTCTGAGATTTTACCGATTTATTCACTATCGATTACTTAGAATTCAGGCATGTACTTAATCGATTATTTAGTTTTATAACTTAATTTAACTTTTCTCGCTTCCTAGATAGAAACATGGTACTGTATTTGGTGATTACCTTTAGAAAAATATAACGGTTTTTTTAATACCCATTTCAACTAGTTAACTGCTGGGCCCAGAACTCGCCGTCTCCTTTACGACTATTGCAGTAAACGAAACGCTTGGCGTAATGTGGGTGTATTATAAGTACATCTCTGCTTAATCTTCCAGGAATACAGGCGTTAACATCCCCACTGTTTATGTTATTGCAGTAAAAAAAAGCATATTTATAACTAGCAGCGCACCACGGTTTCACCCGCATAAGTGTCGATCCCGTAGAAATATCGGCATAAAAACTATCCTATGTCCTTTCCCGGGACTAAAACTATGTCTATACCAAGTTTCATCTAAATCGGTTCAGCGGTTTAAGCGTGAAGAGGTAACAGGCAGACAGACACACTTTCGCATTTATAATAATGGATAAAGTATGGATTCTATTAAACTGAAACTTAAAGGATGTTGGATGTTCAGTATTTGACCTAGCATTAAGTATAACTCGTCGTCTATTAAAAGGGTTGATTTTCATGGTATATTTATTGACCTCACCCTCTTTTAATCTACTATTAACGATTTATCTTTCACAGCATCGGACTAGTCGCTCTGTTTGAACACCGCCTTACCAGGATTTTCGTGATTTGCATAAATAAATCTTTAGATACATTTCACGTCTTTACTTCGAGGACACTATGAACAGTCTCAAGCTTGTGTAATGGCCCCACATTTAACTAGTTGAGAATAAATTAGACGTCATTAGTATAATTTTATTAAGAGAGTATAAATACATAAAAAAACTAACTCATCATCTGCCTAGCCATTTCTCAAGAAACTAGAAATCGAATTATTCTTCATTGTTATTTTTTAGGTCGATCGATCAGGTTAAGCTACGCTTGCTTGGTTGTTCCATGGATGTGTAGCCATTTTTACATATCAAGACCCCTCCGTGCCTCGGAAAGCACGCCAAGCCGTTGGTCCCGGCTATCATTCGTGGATCTTTGACAGTCGTTACGGGTAAATGTTTGACAACCAGTCTTACCGAGGGGTGTCGTATTACCTAGTAAACGGATTGTGGAGGTCAGATAGGCTGTCGCTCCATGTAAAATACTGGTATTCAGCTGCATCCGGTTCTACTGGAAGCCGACCCCAACATAGTTAGGAAAAGGCTAGGCAGATGATGATAGTGTAGTGACTAAGGTCGTTTCCTAATGTTAATTATTATGATACATTTCTTTGTATGTATTAAAAACTAAATAAGTTTTTCTTGTGACGTGGTTTTGAGTAAATAAAAAAATTAAAATAGTTAATGAGTTTACAGTTTTAAACATTACGTGTAGTAGGTATTTTTTGTGTTAATATCTACACTTTTGTATTTAACTTGGTTTACTATAGGTAATAATTAAAAATGAAAATAATATTATTGTTAAAGATAAAAAATAAATGGGTAGAGCTGTCTTACTGTGACGATGATTTAACGCAGTTCGTTTTAGAAGACGTTAACTTACCTGAAAAAAAAAGTCTATGTTAAAAATATGCAAACAAATTAAAGTTTTATTACAATAGTCATGATATTATTTTTTTATAAAACTAGATACTAAGTGGTACTTACAAAATTAATTGTATTGTTTATAACTACATAAAAAAAATATTGTTGTATTTAGCAGCACGAAATTATACAACACAATCATATCAAAAACTGCTATTATAATTACAGATTTAAGGCACATTAATGTCAACCTAGCACTTTCCGAGATATTTCTGAAATGTTTATAAAAAAAGTTTTTTAGATTAATTTTTTTCGCAATATAGGATGAAACTTAAAGCTTTTATTTCAAATGAACCAATTGCAGGCACTTTTGAATCGTCGAGGAGTCTCAGTCAGAAATATGAAGCTACATAGTTCCCCGTACCAAATGGTAGCAGGTTCCTATGGAGAAGAAGGGGAAAGAAACTCTACGGACCCTCTTTTAAATAAAAAGTTGATACAAAATATTGGTTACATCATGCAAGTTGAATATCCTCACAATTTTGCCATATTGTTTACGCCAAATTGGCAAAACATTTCTTAACGTCTTGATGGATAATGTGAAATTTATGAACAACTAGCTGACCCCCGGCGAACTTCGTACCGCCTCAGAATCAGTAAGAAAATATGAGAAAATAAATTATCTTCATTATTATTTTTTCGCGTATTTTTCTTAGTGTAATCACATATTACGATATACTGCTATTTGGGGCGGAGACAAATCCAACAAATCAAAGATCATAAAAATCGGTTCAGCCGTTCTTGATTTATACGAGTAAATGGTGTAACTAACCCGACTTTGTTTTATTAAAGAACTTCCTTATTTTTTACTTTTGCGTTTTTTATATTAGAGAAAAAAAAACAAGTCATTTACGTTTATTTTTATTTCAAGATTTTCAGGAAAGTTAATAAAGACCAGCTTTGCCGCCCAAACTTATGTCAGCTGTTTTGATTGGTCGACCAAAATAACATCAACCAACCAATGAAAGTCTTATAAGTTGACATGACATTACTTGAATTGAAAATACTCATAGAAACCGGATTTAGAAAGCCTTTTTTAATTTAATGGCTAGTCTGACAACTACATGTAAATAACCACAAAGTAATCAAACCAAGTACGAGTAACTACAAAATATTCTCTTGAAAATAATTTTCAACGTTTCTTGTTGTCTATTAGTTTTTGACGCGCAAACACACAATCGTCATAAGGAGGAACGTTTCAACCAAATAAATAATTTTAAGAACAATAATATTGGTTTTTGAAATGAGGTTGGTGTTTTTATAGGTACTATTTCTAATTTGAAAGCTCGTGTAGCAAATATGTATGTTTTTAACTAAATAGGTACAAAACAAGTATTAAGAGCGCTTAAATCAGAGAGACGCGAGAATAACTTATTTTTTGCAAACATTTAATTAAAGTTTATAACCCCGGCAATATAACTAGAAGCATGTTTGTTTTTCTGCGATTCCCATGTCATTATAGAAAATGTATTACTGGCCAGTTCACGTAGAAAAAAAGAGAAAAACAGCAAAGAGGTCAGTTATCGGGTGATTAATTTTTAAACCGTGTATCCTATTCGAATCGCGTTCGGAAACGCACCAACGCTTACCATTTCGGATGTGTAGTGTTGCGAAATTAGAACGGATATTGCTCGTTCCTCTCGGCGGTTATTCTGATAGAAATTTGAATTTTGCCGGTTAACTGCCGCCGTCCGGCCTCGTTACACCTCTTTGTTATTTGGACATGTATCCGAACGGCTTGGCGGGAGGTGACGAAGCGTTAAGACGCCATTTTGTTTCGACAGATTAGACGCTAAATGTCTAATTAACAAATTGCGTAAGAAATTGATACTTGGCAAAACTTTTTCTTTTCAGCGGGTTCTGCTTGAATTGCGTAGAATGTGCTGGATAGAATCCCAATCCAAAGTTTCCTTTAAGAAAAGCTCTAAGAAAGAGCTGATGGTAACTATTTTTGGAGAGTTTAAGGGGAAATAGGTCTCCAAACTATGAATGCTCAGCATAATTTGATCCACAAGTTTATTTATTTATTTAAATAACATGGGAGACTTACAGCTAAAACAAACAGATCAGTACATTAGTCTGAAAATCAATTACAAACTAATTAATCATTATTAATAATAAAACTAATTAATATTCCACAACTATCACACAACGCCATCTAGTCCCAAGCTAAGCAGAGCTTGTGTTATGGGTACTAGACAACTGATAAACATACTTATATATTTCTAAATACATACATATTATAGATAAATTACACCCAGACACAGAACAAATGATCGTGCTCATCACACAAACATTTGTCCTGGGTGGGAATCGAACCCACGACCTCCGGCATAGCAGTCAGGGTCACTAACCACTAGACCATCAGGCCTGTCAAAAATTAAGAGTTAAACTATTCGTAATTTTCAGATAAACAGAATGAAAACTTGACACACGATCGCTTCGACTTTTCCCAAAAAAGTATAATTGCCTAAAAGCAATACATGTACCTAACTAAATAGTCAACATTTAATGTGACAAGTGATGCGTGTTTGACGGAAATTAAATGTGCATTAGCCGCGCCTCCGAGCGTAGCGTAGACTTGTATGAAGCTCAGTGGACTGATCCATGTCCACTCACTGAGTTCTCTTACTATTAGAGACTATTATTTTTACTGAAGTAAAATTTTGGGAACAACATAGAGCATTCGCAGTGGTGGCCCAGGCCCCGACTTACGAGTTGTAGGACTTGTAGGTCGTGAGGTTGAACCCAGCCAGGCACTTTACTTTATGTATTTAATTTCATCACCACTGCCCTCATAACGGTGAAGGAAAACATCGTAAGGAAACCGGAATGTCTTAGAACAAAAAATTCGAAAATTTGTGACTTCCACCAACCCGCACTGGTCCCGCGTGATAGATTATGGCTCACGAGGGACTATAGAAGGGAGATCTTTGTGCCAGCAGTGGAAATATTATAAGCTGATTATGCTATTTGGTTTGACTTGTGACCAGACGTATAGTCAGATCTTGACATGGGATTGGTAATACCGAAACTTGTGCGAAAATTATATTTAGGTACAGCCGCGGACAATGGCGGTCGATCACTTTTCACCCTTATGCCCTTTTTAATTAATAAGGTTGAAAAGTAGTCTACCGCCAGTGTCCGCGATGGTAGGTACCTAGGTATGCAACAGAGCGCGTTGAAAGCTTTTGACTTCGGCTCTATAGAGCTAGCGTTGCGTTGTGTGTTCTTAGAGTCGTCGTTCGTTAGAGTCGTCCCGAGTCAAATGGCTGTAGGTACAAAACGTCAATCCAATAAAGAGAAGGTCAGCATCCTAATTACGTAACACACTATCAATCACAATCTGAATATTTTTGAAGAATATTGCTAATCTAACAACATGAATAACGCAATGAATATTGTTGAACTGTCAGAATGAAAGCCATTCCTACTGTCAGTCTGTTACGCAAATACCCTAGGGTGAAGTCGGCTAAGATTTTGATTATCATGAAAAAAAGCAAGGAAAGAGAGTCGTGGATAGCACCATTGGCCGATGACAGAAGTAAATTTCATACCCTAAGCACCGCATTGTCTTGCAAATTCCCTTCCACAGCAAACTTGCATTGAAGAAGCACTCGCAATTACTTATTAATATTATGAAAATTGTACTATTTAACATTCCAACCAGCATTATGTTAATATACCGTCTACTATCCACTTAGCGTGTCAATCTAAAATAAATCATATTACCCAATCTGCATATAGAAAAACGGTACCCTCTTCGATACCAATACGTGGGTTATCACACGGCCGGGGCGCTCCCGCGTATAACTGTAGACGAAGTCACGGGTCGCGGCGCAGGCAATTAGCGGAGCCGCCCACCCGTGACGCCACTTCGGACCAGCTCGGGCCACTTCGGGTTACCTCGGTTTTGGTGCTTGAGATTTTTATTAGAGTTTACAACATATTTGTATGACCAACAGTTGGTTGTTCGGTGTCTGGCTGTTTATGGATGTAAAAACGCGACCAAGACAATTTCCTAGGAAGTTTTCTTATGTATTTTTTTGTGGATTTTAAGTCTGATATTGGAGATGTTCATATGCGGCGGTGACCTCTTAGCATCAGCCGATCTGTTCTGTTAAATTCTCACCGTAAAAACTCAGGTGAAGTGAGCTGTCAATCCTTAACATCAGGTTGAAACACCTCACTTCAAGTTCACATCATCTAAGTTTTCACGGTGAGATGTTTACAGGGCTCTAATTTACTATGACCACTTAACGATTTTTTGCTTCGAAACGACGTTAATTCCTTAGAAAATCCCACCAATCTCGCGTTCATTTCGCGCGGTTTCGTTCATTGTGTCATTGAGAATAAGGCCCCAGAATAGACCGGCTGGTGGTCTATCAGCAGCGTTGGCTTGTTTGCCATTAAATAGCAACATAAAACGTAAATTTTTAACCGACGAAAAAACGGAGGAGGTTCTCAAGTCGACGCGTATATATATATATTTTTTTTAATAAAACAAATGACATATGAAGAACTAACATGTTTCTACTTCAGTTTGGGTCCATTAGGTACTGTGATGTCTAAATGTCAGAATATTTTGGGCCATCATCGTGTTTGACGTATTACGTTCAGACGCACATTCGAAGGTCACCCTTCGACACGGGTCACCGCAACCGCGCCCAGCTGCGTCACATCGAAGTATAGGATGATTTAAACGTACATAAAATTATATAATACGAAGGTACGCACAGTACATGCTCAGTTTAATCATTTGCGACCAAATTGAGAGGGATACTGAATACCTTAGTACGACACGTGTAACATTTAAGAACTTTTCTTTATTCTGAAGTTTACAACCACACAGATTGAGTGAACCTGTCCAGTCAGTGCACGCATTTGTCGGTAATCGTGCAGTTCAAATCAGAATTTATGGAGCTCAACGATTCGACGAATCAATACTAAGGGAGTTCTATTACTCGGCTGATAAACTTAAACTACTTACTTCAATTGAACTTTTCGAACGAAGAAATTCTGAAAACTTCAGGGTACATTCTGACTCTTTTAGCGCAAAGAATTAAAACGATTAAAGTATAATTATGTATATTAGACCGCTAACTATGTAAGCAAGCAAGCTCACACATACTTAGTACCCTTTGGATATAAAAAATCTAATTAAACCTCTTCTAATTACAATGTAATGGAAACTTCCTGTATATCGCCATGGTCTGTACTCCACGATATGTGAATGAAATCAACCGCGACGCCGAAGGACACGCTGCTATTATATTATTTATGGGAAAAATACGTGTCTTTCCCACTAAACAGCATGTTTTAAAACCAGTCTGCTACACACATGTTTTTTTAATTAATTAATCATATTTTATTGGATAATAGAACATGCTTGCTTTCTTTCTTTATAGAAGTCAACATAACTTTAGATTTAGTCCGGACTAAGGATCCACTACCAGCAAATAACCCTATTCTATGATCGCAGTTCACATCTGGACGTGGGCCCCTGCCATATTCCTATTCAAACTTGAGTTGAAAGTCAATTGCGGTATGTAAGTAACGCTTTGGTAGCGGGTCTAGATTTTGTGCAGAAGCAATAATTATGATATCTTACGTATTGATGGATTAATCATTCAATACTACGTATTTAAGGTTTATCGATGCATATACACATTTTAAGAGAAACATCGATACGTTAAAGAGGCCATTGATACAAAAAAAATAATATTTAGGTAAGTTGTTTTTACGGTATAATTATAATTTAAAAATTACTTGAGATATTTTGCATGAAACCTTTGCATGAAACCTCCGCTTTAATGACAGTAAAAACTTACTACACAGAAACAAGCGTAATGGACGTGAAAAAATAAGAAGCAGCAGTATTTTTTTTTTTCGTTTTTGTGTCCTAGAGCCAAAAATTCGAAGACATGTGACATCTGCAAACACGCACTGGACTCATGTAGTAGGTTATGGGGCCAAAATCCACTACGCCTGCTCAGGGAGTGGGCAGTGTGGGCACTCCCTCTTACCGAAAGGAAGTCTGTGTCCCAGCAGTGGGAACATTATAGGCTGATTACGCTTACCTATGGCTTCTTTACCACCTCTAGGAATATTTCGTGTATGAACAGATCAGGCACATGTTTGAAAAAAAAAAAAACTATATAAAATATACGTTTGACCTTTACCTAACGTTAGCGTTATCCTATAATACATCTGTCAAACAAAACCAGCTACCTCAAACACTATTAACAAAAAAAAAAATACCTACCGCCATCTAATAATACGAAACCATATTTCAATACCAATCTATCTAGGATGGTGAATGAACCGATCATTTGACTTTTTGAAACTAGTTGGCGTGGTCACCGACACCGCGGCTGACGTGACATCATTTATCATCGATATCGACATGTGATCGACTGGCACGCGATTACAAACAATATTATATTTACACTTACAGAGCTAGTGTTGGGGCAATAAGATGGTAGTTTTTTTTTCGGCAAGGAAAGACGTTGATTTTGACCTTATAAGAACGCTTTTTGATGATAATATAGATATTGGTGCCGATTTTGTTGTTCATAAACTAAACTTTTAAGTTCAGTGCATCTTTTTCTTTCTATTTTATTAAGACAAGGACAGAAGATAAATTTTAGTTTAGTCCTGTCAAATTAATCAGCGCCGGACGTACTTACCTAAATTGACGTAATTTTAGTAGGCAAGTTTTTAATCACGTCTAAACTTGTACGGAGTAGTGTCAGGCGCTGATTAATTTGACAGGACTAAACTAAAATTTATCTTCTGTCCTTTCCTTAATGAAATAGAAAGAAAAATATGCACTGAACTTAAATTTAGTTTAGTTTGTTAACAAGGGAATCGGCACCATTGATTACGTACTAGAAATTAAAAATAATAGTTAAAATGAAGTTAGTGATGTCTTACAATTTACATTTTTTTAAATCTATATAAAGGTCGAGTTAGTTACAGAATAATTATTAAAACATTATAAATATTTACGAAAAATATGTTATAATGACGATTTTTCATTTTGTTATACATATATTCGTTCTTATTGATTCTAAGGTCGTATGAAGTTCGTCGGGTCAGCAGTAACATAATAAAAACGAAGGATTTAGTAGGTAACACACATTTCTCCAATTATGTAAATAAAAAGCTTATATTTTAAAAAATCTGTGAAGTTCCATTAAATAATCGTTGAAGAAATGTAAAAAACATTTCAATAAATATTTTTAAGATAATAAAAGTCTTTTTCAAGAAAATCAATTGGTTCGATTTCCTTTAATACGGATGGTTTATTTTCTTTTATTTCCCTAGTGTAGATAATTAAATCTTGTTATGATGATAGGTATCTCCCATGCTTGTTCTCAAACGGCACTCACGATAAGGAACTAAACTTTAATCAACGGCATACTTAACTTGGCACTAAAAAGTACCGGTTCGTTTCATTCACATTGTCTCCGCGTGAGCTCGCCGATAATTTGATTGATTGCACCGCGTTCTGACCTGTAGGACTTATGCAATAGAGGTCATCTCTGTCTGTGTTGATGGCGCAACATCTGATTCATTCAGCTGTTCAGCTGAACCACAGATTAGTTATGCTGCCATGACTAATCTTTGTGGTTTAGAATAAACCTCTTCATCTATATTTGCCGTTGTATGACCTATCTTCCTATATGTGGAGCCCTTTCTTCTCCATAGGTACCTACTACGCTTTGAAATGGGCAACTATCTTCATCTTTCTGACTGATCGATTCGACAATTTAAAAGTGCCTGTAATTGGTTTATTTGAAATATGTGAATGCTTTAAAAAAAACTTAGAAAAACAGAAAAATTTGGAAAATCCAAAAGTGCACGTCTCATACTACTCATTTCATCGTATAAAAAACCACAGATATATGTATAATTAAACGACTTTGAATAAAAGAGCCATTTTCAATAGGGTACACTCTGATTTTTAATTTAATAGACTAAATTGACAGCTGTGTAGTATAAACACTGTCAACATGATAAAAAAAAAACATGTGGGTTCGGAGGACCCCCGGCAGGAACGAATTTCAAAATGAAAATCCAAGATGGCGGCCGCGAAAATTTGAAAATATTCGTGGCCGCCATCTTGGAGTTTCATTTTGACCTCACTACATTCAGTAGCCTCGAAAACTATCTCTCTCTCTCTGACTCTCTATATTGTATCTAAAAAAAGACGCATGGAGGGGGCATAACGCTTTTTCGTACGTGATGGTTTCTCCTATTTTACTCCTACCGCAAACTCCATTAAAGAACTTCGTTCCAAAAAGGTCGATCGCAGCGGAAATTTTGGTCTAGCAAATTAAAAATCACAGTTTACAGTGAACTAACTTTGCACACGAGGTAAGTAGCCATCTCTAGAAAAGCTCTACGTGAAAATTGTTTCTCGTGAGCGCGGTCGAGTGCGTAGAACCGCGTACTATGGCCTTATAATGTATGCATATGTATCATAGATGTAAGAACAAGTCCAGTTCTTGTTCGTCCATTACTGTGCTCTAGGGCAGACGTGTGTTCGGCTTATCACCAAACCAGTAAATAGTATTTACGCAATTTTAGTCTGTAAACTTAAAGTTAAAACGTGTAGTTCTGCATCCAGTGTAATTAGTAACTTATTACCACAATCGCCGTGTTCGCTTCCCGTGCAAGCCGCGCGAACTCGCCCTCACCCCCGCGGAAAGAGTTCGATCCGAATAATTGCTTTCTCGCTCCGATCCGCCGGTCATCGTCGTAGCTCGTCAAGGACGAGTGACGTACGCGCAGCGAACTCGCTACTCAAGGCGTGCTACGGAAATCTCGAATCTCACTACCAAGGGTTACGATCTACATTACATCGACCAGCGCAACGATGCCCCGTACTCAGCGCTCACCACCTTCCAAAACAACTACAATTAGTAATCTAATGCAAGTAAGTTCGGACTCGGATATCCCACAAACAATGTCTAGCGGTATAAGTACTTCGGAGCATGTAAACACTGCATCCCGCTATAAACGTCCGCGCGAAGAATCACCGCCGCACAGTGAATCGATTGTGATGGAGAACGAAGTTACTTCTCTCAAACGAGAATTACTTGAAATGCTCACAAAATGGAAAAATGAGCAAGATGAAAAGCAAACTTTGTTTGCAAACGAACAGAGGTCAACCATAGCCAAATTAGTCAAAGAAATAAGTGAAATTAAACTCCAATACCTCGAAATCCAAAAATCGAATGGGGAAATTGAAAAGAATATCACCTTTATAAGTAAACAATATGACGATATGCTAAAACAAATAGACATATTAAAAAAGGAGAAGCAAGCTTATAGAGAAAGTATAACCCACCTTGAAACAAAAATTCAGGATCTGGAGCAATTAACCCGTCCCTCCAGCATTGAGATCCGCAATGTACCACCCACAGACAACGAGACCACTTCGGACCTGTCTAAAATTGTCTCAAACCTGGGGACAGCAGTTGACCTGAGTATTAGCGATTCCATTATACGAGATGTATATCGGCTCCCAGGAAAACCGGGCACAATTAGGCCCATTGTCACGGAATTCAGCAATGTGCAAATAAAAAATGAATTAATAATGTCTGTGCGCAATTTCAATAAAAGGAAGCCTAAAGAAGAGCGCCTGAATAGCAATATCATTGGGATTCCGGGCGACAGTCGACCAGTCTACATCGCAGAGTTTCTCCCCGCCAGTTCAAGGAAACTGCTATATGCTGCAAGGGAATTCGCAAAAGCCAAGGAATTTAAATTCTGCTGGACTTCCAATGGCAACATCTTTCTCCGGAAAATAGAAGGAGCCAAGAGTATACTTATAAAATCTGAAAAAACCCTCATAGATCTGCAAGTAAATCAATGACTATATTATGTCATAATATTAATATGCTATAAAGTCGCACAACTATGCTGTACCAGAAATTTAATTTTAATTTTAATATTTATAGCTATAAAAACCTGTAAAATTGCATGTAAACTTCTCGCATCTCCAGCAACTAGTCTACCGAATAATGCATGTATCTTCATAAATATCACTGCTATACCAAACCCAATTGTAACTAATTACCTTAAACAAAAACATACAATAACAAATACATCACACAATACTAACCTAAATCATAACACTATACATAAACAAACCTCTCACCACAACTACACTTTAACTCTTCCTGCGATAGTTGCCAGTATTTTCTTATCAAAATATTGCAATGATGCGATTGCAACTGCGACACTGGGTCGTTTCCCCGGGCTCTTGAGGTACCTTTTCTCTACTCACTGTACTTTTACTTTTCGTGCACCAGATACAATACATAATCAATGGCTATGACAAGTAATTTAAGCAATGACGTGGACAACATACATGTGTCTACGTCGTTTGTTTGCCCGCCTGAAGACTGCCCCAAGTATATAACATCCCCCAAAGCGTTAAACATCATACATCTAAATATTAGGAGTATTAATAAAAACTTTAATGAATTTTTATGTTTGCTAGTCGCTATTCAGATAAAGTGCGATATTCTTATTCTAACAGAGTGTTGGCTCAAAAAAGCGACATCCATCCCTAACTTAGTGGGTTACACGTCGCATCAGACAAATACTTTATCAAATCAGAACGACGGGATAGTAATTTATATCAAGGAAAGTTTATGCTATAACATCACCGAACCGGCCTTTGTCGATTCCAGCTGTCTTGTATGTACTGTAGACAACAAGTTTGTAATCGTTGCACTGTATAGACCACCAGCGCAAAAGAAAATTGACAACTTTTTAGATAGTCTAAATAGTCTTCTCTCTAATTACAGTACATACAACAACGCTACTGTTATCGGTGACTTAAACATAAATATAATTCCCGGTCAAAATGACCAACGCTCTCATGACTACTTAAATTTGACCGCATCCCACGGGTTTTTGCCTGCACATGTACTCCCTACCCGTTTAAACAATTGTTTAGACCATGTTCTCCTGAAATCAAACAATAATGCGATCACACTCGTTCTGGAAGCTACCATTACCGACCATTCGGCAGTCATACTTAGCATCGACACTAACAACCCCCCAAATACTACACACAAAATCAATAAATCTCGCCTCAATGTCCCGGACGCTATTAAAGACATTGAAGGCTATGATTTCTCCAACATCATTGCGCTGACTGATTCCAATGACGCCACTAACAAATTACTGGAAGTGATGTCATCAATCATATATAGGAATACCATTCGCTCATACTTCCCATGTAAACTTAGAATTATCAAGCCGTGGATTACACTCGGACTATTGAGGTGTATACGCAATAGAGATAATATGCATAGGAAATCAAATAAGGAACCCCATAACTCTATCTTGAAATTGACTTACCTGCGATACAGAAATTTTTGCAATAATTTATTAAAAAAACTAAAAATCGATCACGAGAGACAGCTATTTCTCAAAGCTAAAAACAACCCAAAAAAAATGTGGGATGCTATCCGGACTGTCACCGACTCGCACCGCTCGTCGCCTGTACCCATTGAACTCCTGAAAATAGAACACAGCCCCTCAAAATCTATCAACTCTGTCAATACATTCTTTGCAAACGTGGGTCAAACTCTGGCAAATAAAATACCACAAAGTGTAAGGTCTTCCCAACCAACCACAAATAATAAACAATCCATGGTCAACTCGCTGGGTCTCCTCACGACAGACGAGGAAGAGGTTGACAGTATTATAAAAGACCTCCGTGTGGATAGTGCGCCTGGTTGGGACAGCATACCCCCTAACTTAGTCAAAGCTGCCAGTCATGCTTTAGTTAAACCCATTACACATATCTGCAACCTAGCTCTGTCTACAGGAACCTTTCCAAAGGCGCTAAAAAAAGCCATCGTATACCCAATTCACAAGTCAGGGGACAGAGACAGTGTCACAAATTATCGCCCTATTTCTGTCCTACCAGTCATCTCTAAAATACTGGAAAAAATCCTCTACAAAAATCTCAGCAGTTTTCTCGACAAATACGGAATAATCTCCAAAAATCAATTTGGTTTCAGAAAAGGTTTGTCTACTGAGGATGCAGTGACTGCATTGCTGGATATTGTGGTGGATAAACTTGACAGTAAACAGAAATGCCTAGGCATTTTTCTAGACCTCTCCAAGGCATTTGACACCGTCTCCGTTCCCATCCTTCTTGCTAAACTGGAGTCGATTGGGGTGCGTGGTGATGCCTACAAAATATTTAAAGACTTTTTAATGAACCGCACGCAATGTGTGAAGATAGAACACACCATTAGTAGCGAAGAATCTTTAAATTACGGTGTACCACAAGGAAGCCTCCTTAGCCCTCTCCTCTTTCAGATATACGTGAATGACCTCTGCACCCTATCTCTGCCCTCCACCCACATCCTGGCATATGCAGACGACACGGTCATTCTGAGTCATGGCAGTGATTGGGTCACGGCAAATAAGACTGCAGAAAAAGCACTGCGCGAGACAATGGTTTGGTTGGCTAATAACAGTCTTACATTAAATATTAGCAAAACTCATTTTGTCACCTTTGGCCTCCGACCTTCCCTCCTGCCACCAGCAAACTCAATGGTACTCAAAGCACATGTATGCGCGTCCAGCGACCCCCAATGCGCATGCCCCTCTGTGTCCCGAGCCCCGGTCGTTAAATATCTGGGCCTACAGGTCGACGCCTGTCTATCTTGGCACTACCAACTTGAGACTCTCTCCGCGCGGGTCAGAAAACTTATTTATGTGTTCAAAAAACTTAGATTGTCCGCCCATAGGGAAGTTCTAAATATGGCTTACTGTGCTCTTTGTGAATCTATCTTAACGTATTGCATTACAGCCTGGGGAGGAGCAGCGAAGACTGCGATTATACAGGTGGAGCGAGCCCAAAGAGCAGTAATTAAAGTGCTTCTCAGTAAGCCTTTTAGATTTCCCACCCATTTGCTTTATATGGAGTACAAGGTTTTAACAGTTCGACAACTCTTTATTTACCGCGCACTAATCCGCAAACACTCAAACTTGCCACTGGTTATCAGTAATCCTTCCACACCAAGAAGAAGACCAGAACCTCCATGTCCTACAAAAAGCACACACACGACTTTTGCTAAACGACACTACCAATTCCTAAGCGCCCTCATTTATAATAAACTGAACCAGATTTTGAATATACATTCTCTTAACACATTTCATTGTAAATCTAAAATTAAAGAATATCTTTTAACTCTTGATTACAGTAAAACAGAAGACCTATTAAAATCGCAATATACATGACCAACACACCCCCACACCCTCACACACACACCCTATACACACCCTCACACCCACACACACTTACACACGCACTCACCACACCTTTTTCACACTAGATATAAGCACATAATTGCTCCCCTAAATAATGCGTAGGTACTACTTACTTACCTGTAATCTGTATAATGGACGGATGGATGACCCCTGTAACACAGGTTCCACCTAGCATGGGGGTTATTGATCAAATCTCTGTGTACTTGTGTAAGTCCTACGCTATAAGTGCTCAAAAATGTAAAAATGCTTAAAATAAATAAAGCTTATTATTATTATTATTATTGTTAATTAGCGTACGACCTAATACATTTAACCCTACAGTCAGTGCGTGTAGTATTTGCGCACCATTGACGCAAAACAGTTCCTTTCTATGTAGGTAATTAATCTAAATGGTGCTCGGCGGGTGGGTCGTAATTCTCTATGACACGATGATCGAAACCGCGCGAAGTTAACGCGAGATTCGCGGGATTAGCCAAGGAAGTGACGTGGTTTTGAAGTAAGAAATCGTTAAGAGGTCACATAGTGAATTAGGGCCCTGCGGGGCAATTGCGTAACATATTATCAATCGGAATCAGTTTTTCATTTTGACAATATTCTGTTTGTGTTTTATTTTCACTTCTATCGGCACTCCCGGAGTGCCAGTTTTTTTTTTTAATAACAACGAAAATGTTCAACAACATTCATGACGTTATTTATGTGTGGAACAGACGTAGTTTTCGTACATATGAAGCAATGGATTAGCAATTTGCTTCAAAATGTTTCAGATTCCGATTGATAGTGTGTTTCGCAATTATAGGGTTCTGATTTATAGTAGTGGTTTTACGGACAAACTCTTAAATCAGCTGTTTAATACAAACGTTCAATACATACTTGACCAAAATGTATGAAACAGCAGCTTTTTTTTCGGGATTTCAGAGTTGGTTCCAAAGTGAAAGTTGTTCATATTCATGGGTAGAACACCCTGTAAATTTGTAACCGGTAAAAAAATCACCTGTGTTACTCTTTAGGGAATACAGATTTTATGTTATGTTAACTCTTAGGAAACCTAACATTAAGATCTTAGTATTCCCTCAAACGTTGTATAATTCTGTGGTATTAACTTACGTAAAGGCAAAAATGGTAACGTTTGTGAGTGTAGCCCCAATTTCGTGCGACTATCGATTATCATGCGAGAGAAACCACGAATCATCTCCGACTGTGGGCGGTTACGGGACGTACCTACCTTCGAGTACTGTCGCGGTTACAAGTAAGTTTAGCGTGGTTTGAAGATTTTGTGTCGTTTATTTTAGTTAGGGTAAAGGACTGTCGACTACATGGTAACTAAGGTATTTAGATCAATCACAAAGCGATTTTTGTTGACTAATACCCTTTGTACAGACGCCAGCACATCAAGCTACCCGGAACTGTCAAATTTTGCCAATCAATCTTGAACCTAATAGTTTAGCGATAAAGTTGGAAATTTGACAGATTGTAGTAGCTTGATGCGCTGGTGTATCGGATGTTGCCGCTGTGTATAATTATGCTTCGAAATAATAATGGACTGTTGGTTAAAAAATCTGTAATGGGCCATTCCGCGCAATTAGGCCGACATTTGTTTGGAAATGGTAAGGACATTTGGTGCGTGTTGATTGCAATAATAAATTAAATAAAGGTGTTATACTTTTTTAGATAGCGGCGCCATACGTAAAAACATGTAAGAAATGTCATATAAAGTAAAAAAAGAATGCAGCTATGATATTTAATTTATTATTAGCATATATTCGCCGTTACTGGATTTCCGCGGAATGACCCTATTAATGTAGGTTAATGATGACGTGACGTCTGCAATGCGAAGGCCAGACGACGACCATGACTGGCCCCCTGGCGACGCGAAGTGGAGACGCGGTATGGCTCTGCAGGCATGGTCGCAGAAAGTCCTACCGTGCGCCATCTGGCGGTGGCGGGGCCGTAATAGCTGGCGTCTGTACATGTTTTCCTTGCCGTGAAAAACTGCAGTTTATTCGCCCTGTGTACGCACGGTCGTCATTGTTAAATGGATCACTATAGAAGCTTGTTGACGGATTCGTTTTTTCTACGGCGCGATTTATACGACGTACCATAAAGAAACGTTGGCGTGTACGAAGGGCCTTAAGCTATTAAGGGCACAGTCCACCAAACTTTTATACCTAGAATAAGTCTTATCCTGAGAATATATTTTGGATTTTGGACTGTTTATCCACACTAAAACTGTGAGACGTCAATTTTATTCCAAGAATAATAAAATATATCTGACTTTGGTAAAATCAGCCCTAAGTTCTGCGAGATGTTGGTGTTACTAAACATCTCTGCCCAACCCTTTGGGAAATACCGGCGTGATGATAATTATGTTATAATGTGTTGTTATAAAAAAACCCTTATTCAGGACTACTCCGTAAAAGTTAAAGCAAGTTTATGGGCAAATATCCTGGACTAATCGAACTTTATAGTGCAAAAGGACCTCATACTACGCCAGGAATTCTTGGTCATTTAACACATTTTGACCCTGGAAATGTGTTTAATATTATTATATAGTCACGACATTCCACCCAAAAAAGCATTAATTTAATAACCGAGCCATCAACCTTCGTCGTCAACAGTACATTTGTAACAAAAAACGTTTTAACATATTCAATTTACGAAGAGGCGCGGCGTCCGGCCCGACTGCCCCGAACTGTCACGTTGCTCGGCGCACGCGCAAGACACTCACGTGTATGATGAAGTTTAGGTTTTAGGATAGTATTGGTTGATTTTTATGACGGGAGGATAGGCAATAACGTAGTTATACCTTTTTTTTATGTGGGGTATTTCTTATGGACCCAATAAATACTTTTTCTTTCTTTTTAACCTAGGTAGAATGGAGAATAAAACTGTGGTCCCAACACGAGCCAAAGCAAAGCTTAATTTGTACGAAATCATGAGGTCATAGGACGCATTCTGTAATGTTTGTTAATATCCATACTGTCTGTAACTTTTGATGGACGCAATATAACATTGACTCATTGCAATATTCAAATATAGAAACTAAGTATAATTAAGTTATATTCTTTGCCTGTAAACCTTTAGGTACTGCTGAACATTGATCGGTCCTCCTATTATATCTCAACAAAAACAATAAAAGGCGGGATATCTAATGACTGTCGAAATTATTATAATATTACAGGAAGTATTGATGATCGCAGAAAGTTCTTTAAAATCAAAAGTCATTTATTCAAACTAGGCTGAGAAAAGAAAGCACTTCTTGAACGTTAAAAAGACAGTCCCCCAAAACGCCCGCCCTTCACCACTTCCTAGTACTTAGCCTGGGAAGAAGAAGTGGCGCAACAAACTCCGCAGCAGTTGATGGCATAAAGAAGAACTCTTCAGCTATGGAGGTGGTGAAAACCCCTGCTTTGTCAAAAAATACACGGTAAATTCAACCTTATAGAAACCCCTAAGACTTTAAACGATAATAACACCTGGAATTCCCAACCAATTATCATGGCAAAGCTATGCACCTATAACAAGTTAACTTAATAGTTCGCAAGCGAAAATCAAAATTGTGTATTTCTTGAAAATTTGATCTGCAGTCACATGTACGCAAGAACGTTTGGTCGTATTAAGTACATAGTAAATCACATAAAGGTTTTATGCGACTTCACTCAACTTTATTGCTTGGGTACCGACAGCAGACGAAGTTGTGTGAAGAATTGCCATTTTTTTATTTGTATTTTGTGCCGATTTGATGGGTTTATTTTTTGTGATGTGAAAGAATGTGTGCCTCTTGGAGACATGTAAGATTGTGTGAAAAAAAAAATATAGATAGAAAATGCTACATTGCACACCAAAACTGAAGATCCAAGATCTGACGGGCAATTCTCGTAATTTTAAGAACGTTCACAGTCTCAATCTGTTAAAAAGACCTCTAATTTCCCTAAATTTTTGACAATTATTTGACATTTATTTGTCGCCGAGATGATACTTAAATTACACGAATTGGCCTTCTGATTTTGGAACTTGGGACTAAAAGGAAAATATGCCTAGTCATAATTAAGTTTCATCATGGCATCAGCAAAGGAAACAGTTGGACAAAAAACAACAGATTATCAAGTAGGTAATCTAGTTTTCGAATCAAGATATACCCGATAGGTCACTCAAACTAGAGAATTCAGCAGTTCTGGGGTTTGACTTTCAAAAAAAGTTAAAAATATGAATAAAATAAGTAATAACATAAAATTATTCTGCTATCGCGCCCTGCGCTCGCGCTTGCTTGCGGTTACGTGCGAGGCTAACGATTTTTCCACCACCATAGCACCCGGCCAGCCTTATGAGGTACATACGAACACAAACTAAGATAATCTCTCAAATATTTCAGCCTTATTTAAACGGTAGAAGCTTCTAGCATCAGGCAGAATTGAGGGCAAAGACTTCGAAACTCAGTCTTTATATATCGACTTAGCCCGTAATGTCCCACTACTGTGCAAAGGCCTCCCTTTCCCTTTTCCATACACGTCTGTCCACTGTCATTGCGGGTTATTCCTCTCGGTAGGAGTCAAGTTCGTCCCTCCATCTTTGTCTTGGCCTGCCACGATGTCGCCTAGCATTTAATGAAAAATGTATAGTAAAATTCAGTCAGTACAGAATATATTTTCATTTTACACTAAGCCCTGGAAAACTGGCTTTTCTTTGTACATATTACTTATCTATATTACTGACCAATATGCGTAATTCTTTGAAGCCTAAGGGCTTGGCTCTAAAAAACCATCGATCTTTGTCTATGAGCAGTGGTTGCTCAGTGGTAACGGCCCCGAGTTACGAGTTTTAGGCCGTGGGTTCAAATCCAGCCAGGCGCTTTACTTCGTGTAAATAATTTCATCACCACTGCTCTCAAAACGCTGAAGGAAAACGTCGTGAGGAAACCGGCATGTCCTAAAACTAAAAATTCTAAGACATGTGACATCTATCAACCCGCACTGGGCCCGCGTGGTAGATTACAGCCCACTCTCTTAAAGAGTGGCCTGTGTCCCAGCAGTGGGAACATTATAGGCTGATTATATTATAGCAATGTTAAAAAATTCATGTTAAAAAGTGAAACTAATATCATTATTATGTATCTAAATCAAAGTTTGTCGTCGGTTGTACCCCGCGAGTGAAATGCAAGTAAAACAGTACTGTAACTGGAGCTCGGTTCGATCTCAATGCATACCCAACGCTGTATTTTTTGTACATGCTTCATGTACATTTGTATATACTGGCTACTTAAAACGTTACACCTGATTTTAAAGCCGTAGGTACTGTATTAAGTCCTCCTTTGAATATTTGTTGGAGGTATGCAAAGTGAGCTGCATGTTTTAAAGTTTTAAGTCGTTTCGTCGAGTTCTTCGACGTAATGCATGTTTTTAAGTAGCAAAATGTTGACGATTTTAAAGATTCTAGAAATAAAATTTTGAATATGTACCTAACTTGCTATAGGGCCGAACTATGTAAAAAATATCTCGGTATTCATCCAGTATTAGGTAAAATAGGTTTGCACAGTCTTCCATGCCTCGGAAAGCACGTTAATCCGTCGGTCCCGGGTGTCATTCGTAGACAGTCGTTACTGGTAGTCAGAAGCCCCAAAGTCTGACAACCAGTCTTACCGAGGGGTATCGTGCTACCCAGGTTGAATAGGCAGTCGCTCCATGTAAAATGCTGGTATTCAGCTGCATCCGGTTAGACTGGAAGCCTACCCCAACAAGTTGGGAAAAGGCTAGGCAGATTGATTTAAATAATAATTTAAAACATAAGGTAAAGTTAATATTGTGCTACATATTAATAATAAACTGTCCCTCAGTAGTCACAGATGCGTCATAGATATTGGTTTTCCTCAATTTATTTTATAAAAATATATTGATTTGCACTTTGTTTTACTTTGTTCTTTTATTCAATCGAGTTATGCAATACAATAGCGGAGAATTGCAGGATGATAATACATTTTATTATAATATTAATTTAAAAGTAAGTGATGGAGTATACTTGTATAACAGCACGCCAATGATAATCCCTAGAACGAAAATTTGGTTCTTGTAGCATGTTTTTCTTCAGTCATTCCCAAAAATATTTAAATACTTGTATTGTTCCAATAATATCGATGGTGCATAGTAACGCTAAAATAACGGTGATGTGTGTTGTTTCTGCTAAATGGGTACTTGCAATAACAATTACAATTTCTTCCATTTTGACAGTTCGACAATATTCATTGCGTAATTCACGTTGTCGAGCAGACGAATTTTTTAAACAAATGAAGCAATGGATTAGGAATTTTCTTCAAAATCCTTCATATTGTAAATGAAAGTGTGTTACGTAATTGAGGTGCGGGGCATTAAAATTTATCATTTATATCATGCTTTAGGAAGAAGCACAGGTATGATTGGCAGAGACAACGCTCTAGAAACTTAAAGTTTTTCTAAATCCGGTGTGCCACATTTACGGCCGTGTACTGTACTTTGTCTCTAAGCCAGAGATTCGGTTGCCATGACAACGCATAAACACAAAATTTAATAAACCACATTAGATATTCCGATCTTCTAAGAAGACAGACGGACGTTCTTTCTTTTATATTTCATTAACATTTTCACTAAATTACCATAACAAAAAGGTTAGAGAAAAAAAAGTTAATTCATATTATCGATACGTCAGCGTAAAAGCGCTTCGTAATGCTGGCTTGACGTGTTGGGCCAATCCGGCAAACGTTGGGCCAATAGCAGAATCTAGTTTAATGCCTCCTGAGAGGGTCCATCTGAGTTTGGTCCAATGTTGGGACTTCGTTCAGCGCTTATCGATCGAATAATAAGTATTTAGATGTATATCGTTTATGGGATCGTGTTTATCACACTAAAATACATTTCAGATGATACAAAAATAACCAGTAGATTAGTTCCTCGTGCAGAGATTTTGTGGTCATCCGAGTAAATTACAATTAAAAAAAAATAACAGCAGTTTCCTTATCTATGCCTTCCCTCTTACATGGTAACTATCATGTATGTAGGGACTTCCTAATCCAGTGGCCCCGGCTGGATGCGTGGACCTTCAAAAACCAGCTGGTAAAACATGGAGGCCGAAGGCGAAAACCAGGTATTGTAAGTAACTTGGAAACGTCTATGTCCAGCTGTGGACTGCAATAGGCTGAGTTGATTCATAGGCCGAACCCGCACCCCTGAATCATTTTGAAGGATATTGCTAATCCATTGCTTCAAAAATTAGTCTGTTCAACAACGTAAATAACGCAATGAATGTTGTTGAACTGTCAAAATGAAAGCCATTCCTACTATCAGTTTGTTATGCAATTACCCCGCTAAACATGGATTTCTTAAAACATAGCTGATTTTTGGTTATGATAAATACTTACGGCATCTTCACTACTTTGCAATCGGCCATGGTTATCCTAATCATGGCCCAATGTGTAAACGTCCCGGGGGTCGGCAGAAATCGAGAGTCATGCTCAGGTGTGTTCTCGAACTAATGGATTTATTGGCGGGATACTGTCAGATTTATATCGATTATTTAAGTCGATTACGTTCTGATATTGATATGATGTTTGTTGATCTGGTTAAGATGGTAGGTTATTATGGATGTTTTGAGAAAGATTGGAGAGGTTTGAAAAAATTAACCATTTTTTTTTTTGTAAAATAAAGATGGCGCACAAGTCAAAGAATTGCGTGGGTTTTCTAATTTACATACTATTAATGGATTCTTTGAAATTGAAATATTAGTAATTTACCTAACTGAAATTGTGAGAAATTTATAAAACAAACAGCAAGTCAAAAATTTTCCTTTTATTTCTTAGGAGTTGATGAAAGGATGAATAATAATCCTCAATACCAAACAAAATAACTAGGCCTTTCAGATCTAGTCAATTAAAAAAGTACAAACATCGAACATAGGAAAAACTGTTCTAAACATCGCTTGACGCATTTCCCCGCGCGCTGATTGGCTGGTATTCGCGTGACGTACCGAGGGGCGCGCAAGCCATGTCGTCATTGGCTGATAAGTGACCGCTGGTGTTGACTCATGCGACATGACAGTGGCAATGAGAACGCAGGGTGTGTATTGACGTCAGAGATAAGGCGGGAATATTGCACAGTTTCTATTTTAATGCAAAAGTGGGAATAAGGGGAAATGCGGTGCCATTACTAAGAATTTGTTACTAAGGCCGCTCAATACTTATGGTGTAAACGGCTTGGCCTGTATTTAGGTATAAACCACAAACAAATATTTGACAGATTCGTCATAGACAGCTGCCAAAGGCTACACTTAAATTTTTAAGGTACAGTCAACAAAAGAGATAAGCATGCAGGATCGTCGGATATAGTTGAAGTTTAGTAAGAAACCGATAGGTTTTGTCGACTGTTTAAGTTGATAAATGAGCTTTTTGTTTTCTATTAATAAAATTAAATTTTGTTCGAGAAAATTTATCGGTTTCTTGGGTTTCTTACTAAAGTTCAACTATATCCGACTATCCTGCATACTTATCTCTTTCGTTGACTCCTGCATCACTTTCTAAAACACAATTTGCTTTATTCTCCTTGCAATAAGGTTGCTATTGGGTTGCCGTGCGCTTTTATTTAGGTGTCACCTAGTATTAGTGAAAATGGGCATAAGACTTGATGCATCAGCTAATAAATCAGTTTTTATAGATCCTAATTAATTATTTCTAAGCCCTAAGCATAATAAATTAATCTAATTATTTTGATTACATCCGTCATACACCTATTAAAATGATTAATGATAATAAACAGTCATTAATTATGATCAACAATTTTTTTAATCAATAATAAATCTACGGAACCCAACTTTAAATAATGATAGCCACAGCCAAAAATCAATACAAGAAGTATGTACCAACCTCTCAACACAAAAATGGCACTGGCAACACTGTAATCGATTACAATATAGTCGAATAACAAATCACATTCCTCTATTACAAATGATCGAACGGCACAGTTAATAAGGTAGCGCGTTTATCTTATTAAACGTCTCTAGAGAGGCTGTGTAGTGATGGATACGCGGGAGGCGAGCGATACCGTCGACAAATAACGATTGGGGATGGTAACAGTCGATGGTTTTTGTATCGATGCTAAGTTTGTCGATTGGTTTATCTGGTCTAAGGTAAATGCTAAGATTTTAAAGATAGCTTTTTGTAAAGGTTAAATAGTTATCGAAATAATCGAAGATTGATCTCTGTTGAGCCACTGTTTCAGGAGTAAAGGGCAAGTTTGTTTGCCTTTGATTATTTTCTTTTTTTTTTCGTGTCAGCATAAGCTACGTGAGAACAGCTCATCCCGTGATCAAGTAAAAAGTAGAAATAATTTGAAGCTATATTGCACGTTTTATTTCCTAAAGTAGATACATTTTCATATAGAAATCTGGTACAACACTAGTGTCCGAGCCAGCACACATACCGACACAATTAGTCGATATCGGAACATCGGTGGCTGGGCGCGCTAACTCAACGTTTACTACATTTGTCATAGCCTACCCGCAACCGTAGAGCTGCCAGTATCAATCATTTTTTAAGTTGGCAATACTGGTCTAAAGAGTTCAAACACATAAAGTTTGAATATAAAAAAAAGTTTTGTACCTAAATCACTATGATATATTCATCGAAGGACAATGTGATGAGGTAAAAAACAAAAATCTTGTAAAGTTGGTCAAGCACTTAATGCTAGACCACATGTTTGTTTTTTTGATTGATATAAAAAATATCAGGGAAGGAAACCGTGAAAACGTAAACGATAATCATGTACCTACAGCAAAAACTTGTTGTGAATTAACAACTAATATTGGACTTAGTAACACAACATTTTCATTATTATCCCTTCACCACATTTCACATAAACCTACATGGGCACTTATGGAACAGAAGCTAGGTGCACGGTTCCAATTGGTCGTTTTCTATGGAGGAGAGCCGGCAAGAAACTCCACGTTTAATCTTTTAAGAATAACAATTGGTTTTTAATTTTTTTTCAAGTTACGAACATAGTGTAGGCCTGTCAACAAGTACCAGGTGCAAAAAATAGGAAATGGTCAACAAATCAAAGTAAATAATATCAAATAAAAAAACCGTTACACGCTTCACTCCCAATATTACCAATGTCATATTATTTATAATACCTAATGTTAAACCACTCTACTGTCTAGAAAGCCATTACTGAGAAGTGTTATCTGTACGGGCCGCTCCATCTCTCATTTTTGGACCGCACGGGACGAAGCCATGAGGCGATAAGAGCGGATTAACTACAACTATTTATCATTTCATTCCACTTTTTTGTTCACTACCGTTCTAGGATGGATGAGGTTCGACCTCCTCGGATTGCGAGTAGGCTGTATGTCTGAGTGCCACTGACAGGTTCATTTTTATTTTTGGAGGTTTTTTTTTTAAGCTGTGGTCGTGTTCGGAGTTTGAAATTCGCGCGTTTTGGTTTTATTAGGTCAGGAGTTTGGATGATTTTTGTAAAAAGCGTATCTTACCATGTCTTATTGCATTGCTTAAGAACTTGAACGAAACAAAGCTTAAAGCAAAAGCAAGGAGTAATTGATGAGGTAATTTGCATAACCTAATTCCTTGGAAAGGAAGTGAAGCAATCAATGCGTGGTATCTTTGAAGTCAGTTGCAGCATTCACTTGTAAAGTTGTAACAGACAGTCTTGTTTGAATAGAATGTTGTAAGGATTTTGAAAATAATGTTGAACACATGTTAACATGCTCGCCTATCAGTCTAACAGCATATACCTTGACATTGAAACCCATAACAATAAGACAACAGTTCAACAAATAATCTACAAATACAAACGTCAAACGAACGACAGTTGAACTAAAGACATTACATCACAGACTAGAAACAATAAGATTTAACCAGGCGACGTCACAGCAAACAATAATAAAACAATACGTACAACTAAGTTCATTGTTACCATCTTTCACCTATCAACGGAGATATAATCTCGTGAAAACAGCTGATCGGAACAATGACGAAAACCAAATGAACCTATTTAAATGAAAGCTACATAGATGTGAATGAACTGCCTTGAGGAACTCCTGATGTTGGCGCAAATATAAAAGAACAATGCCCTATTGTTGTCGGGCTACGTCATAGGTCGGAATATAGGTCAGTAGAGGTCCAAATGTGGCGATCAGCTGATCCCACGACCACTTTGATACTTTGAATGGAACAACACTCCCGTGCTATAAAAAAAAGAATCTTTTTGTGGCAACACCTAATTGTGAACTTTTGTTTTTTGTTGTATTTTTTTCTTGGTAACATTAACTTACGGTGTTTCCACTATGATATGGGAACGGAGAACAATGTGTTTTATCAGACGCACAGGTTGTAAATTGTCGGGAGAAAATATGAGCAGAATAGGTTCCGACAGTTGATCGTTTAGAGTCACCTATGCGCTGGTGTGAACTCTCTCTTTCGTAACACTTCTTGGATAGTAAACTGAACTTCGAATGATACAAGGTGACTTTAAGTCCTGTACACCGTGGCTGTAGCTTTTCTAATACCTTTGCCTAAAAAATAAGCTTTCAAGAAGTGAATCATAGCTGTATTGACATTTGGCTTTTGGCTGAGAACATTTTAGAAGAAACTGTCATGACTTTTAATTTCGAAAGGGTTATCAAAGTTCAAACTATTTCATCAATGGATGATGAAATTAGGCCAATTGGCAAATATTTAGATTTCGTTACGATATTAATTAAAGTACTTACGGCCCACGTCGACCATTCGGCTTTAAGATCTTGAGATTCAGGCAGATATTATGTAATGACGAGAGTGCTTTACGTAGCATTAATGTTTGTTAGAGTACCTACCATCTAAGCGTTCTTATTAGCAGAAAAGCTACTTAGAATATTGTACCCTTGGAAAATGTACCTGAGAACATTATTTGTTTAGAGAAGAAACTTACTAATCATCATAATCAGCCTATAATGTTCCCGCTGCTAGGACACAGGCCTCCTCTCTGTGAAGGGGAGTGGGCCGTAATCCAACACGCGGGCCCAGTGCGGGTTGATAGATGTCACATGGCTTTGAATTTTATGGTTCTAGGACATGGCGGTTTCCTCAAGACGTTTTCCATTATCGTTTTGAGAGCAGTGGTGATAAAATTCAATACACAAAGTAAAGTGCCTGTCTGGGTTCGAAGGCACGACCAACAACTTGTAAGTAGGAGCCGATACCACTGGGCTACCACTACTCTGTTTACTAATCTTCTATCTATTCAAATAAATAAAATTGGAGTGTCTGTTTGTAATATTAAAATAACCGTTTTGTTACAAAATGCATATGGATGTATACACGGTACATATACTTACCAAAATAACATTTTTTACAATTTTTGTCTGTCTGTTTGTTCCGGCTAATTTCTGAAACGGCTGGACCGATTTTGACGGGACTTTCATTGGCAGATAGCTGATGTAATAAATAAGGAGTAACTTAGGCTACTTTTATTTTAGAAAAATAATAAGGGTTCCGCGCAAAAAAATTAAAACGTTTTCCGTCATGCACGCGAACGAAGTCGCGGGCACAGCTAGTACTTATATATAATTATCCAATATTAAGCCATCATAGCTATTCAGGGAAAAATAATTATTAATTAAAGCACCCCACAAGAACTCCTATAAACGACCTTCAAACAAATCCCGTAGAACTAGAAAATCAAGATCGATCCAGACTCGTCGAAAAAACCGCGCACCCAATTATCATTTCTCCTATGAGAGCACAATGTGAACGGCCCGTAGGAATCCGTACCGCGACAAAAGACAATGGTACATTGTTTGTTTTCGCCGGTCGAAGCAATTATGTCGACCACGTGCGCAACTTTGTTTACCATTTGTTATCTGCCATCTAGCCCGTCCTTGAGATTTCATTGTTCTTACATCTGGTGACAAGTTTCCGATGCGATTTTCGTGTTGAACTTTCGATTAGTGTGTATTGATGTTCTGGTTCACTGGTTTGGAGTGACGAGTTGTAAAAGTCATTATGTAGATGAATTAAGGTGAAGTGAGCTGTCATTTCACGTGATGCTAGGGATTAGCAGCTCATTTCACCTAAGTTTTCACGGTGAGCTTTTTACACGATACATCGGCTGATGTAAATTGGTAAATGAGACTTGTTACTTAGAAATTGTAACAATTTGTTACTTAGAAAGCCGAACTTCAATTGGAGATCTCGTAAGCTCAGTTAATCCATGTTTCCTCATTACATTTTATATTATACAAGGATAGCTCAGTTTCACACAAGCAAGTTCATTTAGAACTAAACGGTATGCATTAGCAACAGTAGTAGCGTCTATGAGACGTAAACGTTTGTTTATTAAACATGCGTCAACTCAAGCGGTTATGGTCTGAACTTAGCCTATACGGTACTTAGATGTAACAAGTACAGACGCCAGCACATCAAGCTACCCGAAACTGTCAAATTTACCCAATCAACTTTGAACCTTATGCTTTAGCGATAAATTTGAAAATCTATTAAAGAAATTTGACAGATTGTAGTAACTTGATGTGCTGGCGTCTGTACATTAGACAAAACGGTGAAGGAAAACATCGGGAGGAAACCGGCATGTCCTAGAACCAAACCTCTCTCACTCTCGAAGAGAGGAGGCCTGTGTACCAGCAGTGGGAACATTATAGTGGGCTGATAATGTGGGCACAAATCTAGACTCCGGGCTGCTACTGAGAAATCCAGATGGAAAAACGCAAGAACACTTTGCCCGACCCGGGATTCCCCAAACCTCATGCTTAGCAGTAGCGCTTGCGACAGTTGCGACTACTAGAGCAACGACGAAGTGCTTGATAAATAGTTACTTATTTAAAAATAAATGAAGGGTAATCCCCATTCTTTGAACCATAGGCCGTGGTCACCGTGAAACAAATAATAGGTACATAATTACATAGATATTTCTGTGTATCTGGGTTATTCACCGATTTTTCCCAAAAATCCTTCCTCAAATACAGTAAAAAAATAAGTATGGGTAAATGAGGTATGCGTAAAGTGGGGCTACCTCGACGGAACAAATAGCAGCAGGGCGTGGTTGTGGAGCTGTGTTGCAAACCATGCTCCACCTCCTATCCTGCCCTCTGTGTTCCAAAACATGCAGTCAAAGTGACCTCTGCGCAGCCACCGACGACCAAGATCTGAAATACAGTCGTGCCAATGACACGACGAAGAAAGAGGTATGTGCACCGTTAGTCGGTCGAGGCAGTTAGTAGATAGTTGGTGTTGCGACCTGACAGGGACAATTGATAGGTAATGAGTGAATGAGTTGTGTTTGAGGTCTTGAGGTAAACTTTAGTGATGGGTAGTACAAGTTTGCGTTGTAGCGGGGCTTGGCGAAGTATTGGTCAAATCAAATACCGACGGTGTCTTGAGGAAATTAACTGAATATAACTGCAACTTTGTATCTACATATTTATACATTATGTTCATACTAGAAATATAGCAGGTACTAAAAATTTAATTAGTATTAGGTAGTGTTCATTCTTGGCCAATAACAAACGCAATTCCACGAAGGAAGATTCGAGAGCGTCTCTTAAAAACGCCAACATTGGTCTGCAAAGTGTGGAAATCGAGTTTATATTGGGATATATCTGCCTAGCCTTTTCCCAACTATGTTGGGATCGGCTTCCAGGCTAACCGGATGCAGCGGAATACCAGTATTTTACATAGAGCGACAGCCTATCTGACCTCCACAACCCAGTTACTGGGTAATACGATACCCCTGGGTAAGACTAGTTGTCAGACTTTCGGGCTTCTGACGACCCGTAAAGACTGCCAAAGAACCACGAATGACAGCCGGGAACAACAGCTTAACGTGCTTTCCGAGTTTATATTGGGATTGAGAACTAGACTATAGACTATTTAAAATCAAGCCACGATTCCTAAAGAGCCGATAAAAAACGAAGAAATATCGCGGTCGGAAAATGTGGCTGCTACTTTAGTATATTGTAGTGTCTTACGACTTTCACGCGAACGAAGTCGCGGGCCGAAGCTAGTTATTGATATTTAGAATTATAATTAGGATTTTCTTAACCCAGAGTCGGTTATTTTCAATACTACGCGTCAGGTCTGCAATTAACTAAGTTAATTAACACCTAGTTATGTGTTAGCTCGCTGTTTCCTTTGCATTATTAACTAACGGTTGAGTTTGCATACACGTGCCGACTTCGTTTATGGGATGAGTCTTCAGTCCCTCAGTTTTATTATCCGCGTAGTTATAAGTCTAACTACAGTGCTCTGTGCTCTGTAGGTGCCTAACGTGGAATGTTTAACAAACACAATAACGACAGAAGCTGCGACAGCGTCTCTTAAAAATGCCAATATTGGCCTGCAAAACGTGGAAAGCGAGAATTTTCTAATGTCATAATGAAAATTTCGTCTTTGAACGCTCACTGTAGCAATCAATGGGAATTAAATTATTGATAAATTAGCAGTGCGATAAGAATTTTCTAAACCCAGAGTGGGTTATTTTCATAAGTAATTAGCTAACATAATAAATACCTAGTCAGGGGCTAGCAGCAGTGGCGTGCATTACATATAGGCATATAAGCAGTGCCTACCTCGATATATCAACATAAGCCTGTCAATTACATTTTAGTGTATGCCCCACAATCAAGAAACTCACTAAATTATCATACCTAACAAAAAACAAACTTTTCATACAAACACGCGCGGCAGTAGGCAGTCGCCGGACGGCCTACTCGGCTCCCATACTATTCGCACATTGTCATTGGTCTTTACTCGTTTAAGTTAATACGACAAAATTAAAAATACGTACGTCTCACGCGTAATACCACGACGTCCGACCTTCGCAATTTATCGCCTTTAAGTAGGCATGCCTACTCAAATAACCACACTTTTGACATCACTTTTTTTTCTGATTAATGACCGCGTTTGCCAAGACTAGACCCGTCCTAGTGCTTACCTATTCTGAAAACCAATGCACGCCACTGGCTAGCGGTTTGCATACACGTGTCGACGTTTACGGGATTAGTCGTCCATCACTCAGTTTTATTATGCCCGTAGTTGTAAGTACGTCTAACTGCAGTGGTCTGCTCTCTGCTCTTTAGGTGCCTAACATGTTATGTTTTATTGTAAACAAATACCTACTAAATGGATTATTGGAAAAATTGCTTTAAAACTCACAAATTCAGTTTGCGCTACAACATCATTAATTTTAAGACTTTTCGCGAAGCATTCTTTCTGACTTTTTGTTGTTTTTCGTCGGCTCCTAAGGGTCCTAGCATGATGTTAAGTAGCCTATAGCCTTCCTCAAGAATTAGGCTACCAAATGCAAAAAAAAAGATTTTTAGTTCCCGAGATTAGCGCGTTCAAACAACAAACTCCTTATTAGTATAGATCAATATAGATTAAACTCTTTGAAAAGGAAAGAGAACTACTTATGTTTAAAAAAATACCCAGTAGGCATGATAAGGGGCAAGTTATCGTCGCCACTTATTAATAAAAGTATTATTTGTATTACTTTTATTAAAACAGGGGAAACCCGTGACGTCATTGAGATGTAAGCCAACCGCTGTTCTTGATAGAGATGAAAATATTACTCGTGTAAGTGTAAGTGTACTGTATGAAATCAAAAAAGACAAATTCGAGATAACTCATTCTTCATATGTAAAATGAAATAACTTGATAACCTGCAATCTCTGAAATTACTCATAATTAAGGAAACCCCTTAATTTTATCACTAATTTTAAAACAGCGTTCACTTTTTACAATCGTTAACAGGAAATGAGTAATCAGTTTTCCATCATTTCTGAAAAAAGCTTCATTTTGAGTTGATACAGTCTTGTGTTAGCAGTGCGATATGTAGCTGCCTTGAAGCAACTTCGTCCTACAAAGATCTTATTTTGTAAAGTCTCGCCGACTGGTCGACGCTTCACGTGACCAGAGGGCTGGCTCGTTCTTTGGCCAAAGAATTAGCATTGCCATTCAACGTGGCAATGTTGCCAGTCTTCTGGGAACGTTTCCGGATGACAGCGATGCGGACGAGTACTTCGACGCCTAAGACAGTGTCCTTTTGTTTTTGTATTTATTTTTATAGTTAGTCATTTAATTTAAGTACCAAGAGTAAATAGGTAATTGTATATATAATTGTTTTGTAAAACAAGTGATATCTGATGTAGCTATAAAACCCGGTACATTAAGCAACATCCAACATGCAAAGCAACGCATTCATACATTTTGTGGAGTTCGCGAGCAACGTTGTTTTCAAGTTTGTCTTGCGTAACGAAATTGTTTTGTGACTACTCGAATACCCACGAAATGGAATGACTCCTTACTCCATGTTTAAAAAAAAGAAATTAGACATGCAAATCTGGCAGGCTACAAAATATCAAACGGCCCAGTCATTTGCGTCATTCTAATAGTTGACTTGCATACTCATTCACGTAGGTATTGTACGTTCAAAGTTTGAACATTCTGAGGCTGAAGTAAATCATCGGATTCCCTTTTACGATCAGGGAGTGAACGTAAGTTAGCCATGAAGGTTATAGCTGTACGCGCAAATTGGAGATTATGCTTTAAAAAAAATCAAAATGATATAGAGGTGTAGTTCAGGGAAGGTGCGTTTTATGACATGAGAAAAAGTGAAGGAACGTTTTGTATGAGTTACGTTGACTTGTGGAATACGTTAAGCAAAATGGTTGTGTATGGTGGGAGAGTTATTCCAACAGACCCGGGAGATGACTTGCGTATGTGCAATTTTTAGTTCTTGATTTGATTTTTGATTTGTTACTGGCCACATATTGGACCTTTAGCCATACAAATAGACTTTATGTGAAAGACTATAAAAGATACAACAATTCAAAACTTTTGAAATGCAGCTCGTTTAAACATAGTCCAAGACGAGTGGTCCACGGAAGAGACGGTATATTTATTTATTTCTATTCGTTTTTCTCTTAAAACAGCATAACAAATATCGCTAGCAAACCAACTTCGAAATCATTCGGGGAAGCGATCGAATTATCTGCGGGACGATTTTATGTGTCTCATCCGAGTTTACGATCACAACACTGTTGCGTGAGGACCTCAAGTGATTTATTAGGAACTGCGCAGACGCACGGGTTACGCGCAGCGAAAATTGCAACTCATTTCGATCTTCGGTCCAAGACATTGTTGCTACAATGATTGATGTATCTTTTTAATGTTGGTCTAATGTGTGAAAGGGGCGGGCGTTTTTATGTGGTTAAGTTGTCAAAATTGGTAAAGTTATGACTTTTGAACGTACTGGTGGCGTAAACAGGTTGCGTTGAGTCCTACTAAACTGTGAAAAGGATTGTTGGTTGAAGCAACAATACCTGGGCTATTTCAAGGAGTCCGCGTGTCACTGGTCAGTTTCCCTCAGTCGTCAGTTTATTTAATTCGCCAATTTCGGTGATTAGTCAGTTTCACTGATTCGTCAGTTTTACCGATTAGACAGCAGTGTTAACTCGAAAATTTCCAGTGTTTGCCAGTTTTCGTAATAATAAAAATCTAACTAGGCCGTAGCTCAGTCTTTCTTGCAGAGAGAAGGCCTGTGTAATAACGCTGGAAAGACTGATTACGCTATGTGTCTGTAACTTAAGAGACTAAAGTTAGTTATACAGACACAGGCAGTAGGGTGTGGACGTGGAGCTGTGTCGCAAACTATTCTCCACCTCCTACCCTACCCTGTGTCCCAAAACATGCAGTCAATATGACCCCTGCGCTGCCACAGACGACGCTCCGTGGAAGCGGCGAAGTTTTGGACCAACAAAATCTGAAATACAGTCGTGCCAGCTACACAAAGAAGAAGAAGAAGACAGGCAAAGATGATGACAAAATTAAACATTCGTGGAGTAAAATTAAGAATGATACAAAAACAGTGCTAGATTTTTCCACCCGCTGAAGACCTCCCACCTGGACATAAGTTACCTTGGGTAACCTGGAAGTCTTTAAACAGACTCCGGACCCAGGTTGGCCTCTTCAGGTGGAGATTCATAGACGACTCCGCCTTGGAGTGTAAATGTGGTGCTGTTCCACAAACGATGGGACACTTACTATCGTGTCCTGCGTGTCCTGTCAGCTGCACGTTACAGGAACTGATGGACGCTGGTGATGGCGCCAAACAAGTAGCCGAATTCTGGGCTGAGTCCAATTAGATTGCTATCGACACGCTAAGAAGAAGAAGAATACTGTTAGATTATTTTCTGAAAGCAATTTCTCCAAAGAGCGCGGAAATCAAGCTCACATAAAGCTTAAGTATTCAGAATAGTGTAAACCGGAGCTTGGTTCAAAGTAATTTCTTCAGTTAAGGGGTCCGTACCTAATCCGTGCGCCAGTGAAAGGTGAGCGTTCACTGTATCGTTGATAACATACGGGGAAAGATTCGCTCTGGCATGTTGAGGAGCATTTGTGGGTAAATAATTATTGACTTTATTACTAAATCATCGTCAGTCTACAACATCATATTTAATACCAAAAATGTGAACTGTATCAACTTCGTCGATTGATTTAACAACAGCGGGATAGTTGCGTAACATACTCTCAGTAGCAATGGCTTTCATTTTGGCAGTTCAACAACATCCATTGCGTTATTTACGTGTTGAGCAGATTTTTTTTTCGAACATAATTATGAAGCAATGGATTAGCCAATCCTTTCAAATGATTCAATAGTGTGTTTCGCAATTAGGGTGCAGGTTTAGGATTTCTTTGTAGTTTTATTTTTGGGAAAGGTATACTAGCCATGTGGGTTGAATAAATTAGGTAGGTTCTTGTGTGTAGTGTTCATATGAACAAATCGCTGGAGTTGACAACCTCTCCAAAATTTATACGACTCGCAGAGTTCTTCCGAAACGATTTTTTTTTTTGGATGTTTCTTTATCTGGACTTTGACGAGGTTTTTCTGTGCAGCTGATATTATTAATCTGCAGGAAATTATGTTTGTTCTGTACCTATCATCCTACAATGCGATGACATTACTCTTACGGAATATTTTTTATTTAATCTACTAATAAGTGCAGTATTCTAAAATCCGTTTGTTTTTTTCCTTGACACAAATACACAATGAAAATAATGATGTTTACTTGTTTACAGTAGCTTTTTTTCCTCCCTATTATCATTCAGAGTATTGAAAAATATGCGTTGTATCGTTAAAAAAACAATTGATCATTATTTTCATAATGGTCTGTCATCGCAAATACTATGAAGTATATTATTAAAAAGAGTTTTTGTACCTAGTTGTTATTGATTTTCGCCGATCTAGCACAATGAACTTCAACTTGACTGAAAATAAAAAAATATTAGGCATATTCAAAGTTAATGCTTTTGAGCTGAAATTTTGTACAGAGATTCTAGACCAGATACGCTCTTCAACCCGTTTGTATTGATATACCCTTTCCGTAACACCCTGTATGAGTAAAAGTTTAAAACTAATTTTGTTAAGAGTAATATCAAATTCAAACTAGCTTCTGATCCATTCTTAGAACTTTTCCTAATATTACTATATAAGGTGCTATACAAATATCTGCCACGGCTGCAATAGGAGACAGTATTCTGTATATTATATTAAAAAAAAAACAGCTGTTCCCTACATTTTGACGAGTTATATGAACATAGTAGGGAACAGCTGATTTTTTTTTTCGCGATTTCAGGCTTGGTCCCATATTAAAAGTTGTTCATAATGATGAGTATAATGACCTCTTAAGACGTTGTATATGTTTTTCCAATAACCCTGTAAAAGTATTGTTATAAAAGAATATGTATTATATTTTGATCGGTTATTAAGCCGGTCCGAACGCGTGCCCGTATGTGGTCGTCATAAACAGCGTGAAACATGACGCTTGCCGCCGTTTTTGAGCAAAATATTGCACGTTAATTTAACACAGTCCGGCCGGTCATTTGCGGCCAGCCGGCCTCATTCCACTCTTTTTTACTTATTGCATCTCGCGTTTGCGACGATTCGTCTCGATTTGACGATGAAATTCTCTTTATTTTTGAAGAATTCGCTCCGGAGTCAGTGGAAATGTTGTTGTTCGCATTTTAGGGTCTTCGGGCGCTCTTTATGTTTTCGGAGGTAGTAAAATATTGATGAAGTAAGTCAAACGAGTTTCAGCATTTAAAATTTAAACTATGCCCTAAATTATGTGGAGTTCTTGCCTATACGAGAGCAGTGATGGCCAAGTGGTAACGGCCCGACTTAGGTACGAGATGTAGGTTCGAACCCAGCCAGGCGCTTTACTTACATACTGTTACTGTTAGTCTGCATCATCCTACTGCTGGGCAAAGGCTCCATGACTTAAAGAAAGAATGAAAATACATATTAACACACACACACACAGACATCATACATATACATACATCATCATCATTCATACATTTATATTTTTTTTTTTTTTAACTTCGCGCTCTGTCGATCCAGGGCTTTTTTTTTAGGATGGGAAGTCATCAAATAACCCCTCCCGCTCTGGCTGGAGCGGAAGGGAGTGTCAGACTCTTACTGACTAAAACCCACCCGTGTTCCTTCCTTAGCCCTTTATGTTCCGGGGTAGCGGTAACCCTTTCGAACAATCCCGCATCTCCGGCAGGCTTCGGCTCTAACAGGCCCCTTCCTTTATGCTGACATCTCTTTGAGGCGCGCGTGGAACACGTAAGTGCCGTCCGGCACGGGCCTGGTCCTCGATCCTTCGATCCGGGGCTAGTGGCGCGTGCTTTACTTTGTATAAATAATTTCACCACCGCTGCTCTCAGAACGGTGAATATGGTGGTGGGTGAACCAAACCAAATATTCATGTAACATCTACCAACCCGCACTGAGCCCGCGTGGTAAATTACAGCCCACTCCCTCACGGAGAGGAGGCCTGTGTCCCAGCAGTGGGAACATTATAAGCTGATTAGGCGTGCCTATAGTAAATGTTTTGGTGGCCGTGCGCACGGAAAACGTTGACTTACATATTTGCGTTTCACTTCACTCTTTAACCTTTTGACCTTCGCATATTAAACGGCGAGCAGTTGCCACGTTGCTGTAAATTAAAATACTCAACTTTCGTAAATAAACGTGACATGTGCGAGTAGCAATTTGTAGTAGGCTTAGGCTTTTAATATACAGAGAGGCGATTTAATCATCTGCATCCGTCAAGGGGATGATTCTACCCATTATTCAAACAACATTCGCATTGAAATTCATATCTGATTTGAAAAAAACCAAATCCTATAGAACTATAGGTAGTTTTTGTTTTTACAAATCGGGTATGAGTTTTATAGCGAAAGTTGTTTAGTGTGACGGATAGAGTCACCCTCTTGATGGATGCTGATGAGTGATGCCTAAATCATTATCCTGTATAGCCGGATGAACTTGCACTAGAAAAAGTTACGGAGTCAGTCAATCACATTGAGTTATAATGTACTACATTATAAGTCAATGGTCAATCGTTTAAACTTTAGGTAGCTTCGAGTAGCAGCTAGGGATGGTAAACCAAACAGACAGGGCTGTGGCTGTGATTGCCATCTTCTTAAATAATCCATGGCTTTCAAGCCAAAATCTTAAAACGTTTTTTTGCATCTCTATCTTGCATTTGTAGTTTGACAGTTGTTTGACAGTGACAGCACACCTAGCCATAGAGCCCCAGAGTTTCTGAACTTTGTGACTAATTTTATGCAAAAAATCACAATCTATCCATAAAAAACCCAAATCATTTCACAGACACACATGGCTGTTAGTTGAATCAGCCGTTAATTTATATATACCCTGTCACTTCCTTAGCATAATAAAACATGGACTGAAAGTTGTATAACACCGCACCAATCAGCGTGAAGCTAAAGCCTTCTCACGGCCTTATTTAAATATCAACGGATTTGTTTATAGCACTCAAGTATAACAAGAACGAACCCGAGCCATGTTTAGACTGATCTTCGATGAATGAATGTAATATGATCGATTATTGTATTCGATTTTCGTTCGAATCGATTGAATGGGTTCGTGTTGTTGGTGTGGATTTTTTTTTGTTTCTATTGTAGGTTTTGTAGGTTACTGGTGTAGAACTTTGACAGTCGTTATGGGTAGTCAGAAGCCCGAAAGTCTGATAACCAGTCTTATTAAGGGGGTATCGTATTACCCAGTAACTGTGATGTGGATGTCAGTAAAATTCTGGTATTCAGCTACATCCGGTTAGACTGAAAGCCGACCTCAACATAGTTGGGAAAAGGCTAGGTAGATGAAGATTGATGGTAGGTGGTGTTGGTGCAAGGAGGTGGTGAATTCGAAGGTTTAGACGTGAAATTATTAGCGTAACCCCAAAAATTCTGTTTGAATGATCGCTGAAGTTTTCGTTGCTTTTCGTTTTAGCCTTAATATCCTTAGCCCGTACCTATTATGTTACTATCAAAGAATGTGTAAGATATGAACCCAAAACAAACTCAAACCTCCAAAGGAGGCATACAATACTAGCATAATAATATACAATATAATAAATACTGCTAAACAATACTAGCAATAGCAAATTCAAAAAAGGGATCCCTTCTTTTCGCTTAATGCTCTTTTTCCTAATATACTTTAGCATAATTGGCATACACTTTATGTTGGCATAATTATATTGAAGACTAATTTGTTTTGGCATAAATTTAATTCGCATAATACTAAACGACGTCAGGGGCACCCCGAGGTTCGGTTTGGTTAGGTTCCTTTAAACCCTGCAGACAGAAATAGAAGCCCCGCCCCGCCGACCTGACATCGTTAAAAATAAAACATTCATGCTAAATTTTATGCTTAATCAATATTATAACTAGAGAAATTATGCTTAGAAAAAGTATGCGTAAGCTGTTATGCGTAAATAATTTTATGCGAAATATAATTAGGAGAAACAAAAGTATGCCGAGTTATATTAGGTCTTAAAATTGTATGCCAATGGATAGGGAACCTCAAAAAATTAAGCTGAGGAGGCGGAAGGCTAAAGCTACGGTAGTAGTCTTTTGTACGGTGAAGAACTACCATGCGCCAGAGTTGCTGAAAAATAACTCGATAAAATATAAAGCAGTAATCAAGCCAGCTGTCATGAAGTATAAAATATAATCCGCTAAGTAGCCACGTTAATTATACAGTGCATTAAGATAAAGACATCGAGCTCCGGCCGAGGAATCGATTGGACGTGGTCGCGCGGATTGCGTGTTATGTACCGTTTTATTACATACTGGTTGTTTATGCCGACTTTATGTGTGATAACATAGTTATAGATCTAAAAATCTAAGCTTACATCTATTTGCATTAAAATAAACTCCACGATACTTTAATGTACGCACAGTATCCATAATTAAGTTTCCATTCATCGGCTGGAACATTTTGATCGGGTGGATGGATACATCTATGGGCGATCCCTGGGTAGGCAACCTCTGTACCGCCTTGGTGACCCGGCATGACCTCTCATAACTTAGTTCGTATCAATAAGAGTAAACAACAAAATGCGACAGAAGGTCCTGTTAAAAGCATAAATATATGCAGCGATTTCCTATCTGCCAATACTGCCCTCGTAATAGCAAATGCAGTAATCGACATTTTTACGATTTTCCATTTTTGTCAAAAATGACATGGGGAGACTTCAAGCTATACCTACGTAGATTTTTTTTTATTTCTATGGCTGGAACATGATGAAATTGAAAAAATTTGAAAAAAATAGTTTGAAAATGAAACACTTAAACGCGTTTTTCTCGAAACCGCCATTTTGCAAGTACTGCATTTGCTGTTACGAGGGCAGAATAAAACTATGCCACAACCAGCGGGGTCATTGCGTTACATACTATCAATAGCAATGACTTTTATTTTGACAGCTTAACAACATTCATTGCGTTATTTACTTTGTTGAGCACACTTTTCGAACATATTATGAAGCAATGGATTAGCAACATTTTGCCACATAAGTCGACATTTACTCGACCATTTTCAGACAAATGCAAATAGTTTGTCAGCAAATAGGTTCACAGAAGCGACATAAATGATTTATTTTATATTTTATATGGACAGGACGGGAATAAAACTGTAGGTACCTACGTGTAAGCGTTTTACCTGTTTAAGCATTATTTTATTTCAATAGGTACCGGCAATGTTACAAATGCTTGTTAAATTTTAAAATAAAATGTTCCCAATAATTTGTATGATATTTATTTAAATCGACAACATAATATATTAAATGTAATATTTTATTTCAATTTATTTTCTCTTGTATTTATATCGATAACACTACATCATTAAGTACTTTATGAGACGTTTTAACTTGTAGTTAAAAAAATAAATAATTCATTCGATATAGCATGAAAAATTGCTGATAAGAATGGGTACCTGGACCAGAGGTGGTCAGCTCGGCAAATAAGTTTTCCATTGGCAACCCCTGCCCTTACTTGGGAAACTGCGACCTTACAAAACACATCAGACGTTTTGGTGAAATACTGTTTGGTTGAAAATTTTCGGCTTTAAGAAAATGTCATCGAAAATAAAATTATTCAATACAATATTGCTGTCTTTCAACCTACTAAATTCGTGGTAACGAGGTTTTTTAGTAAATAATACAACATGTACATACATATTTTCTTTCAAATAATGAACTGTTATACTTTTTTATCGTTTTAACAACGGCTCTGTTGCTAATCACGCGTATACGCAATTACTTAAATTATTTACTTTAATTACGAAATTTTAAATTATAGGCAAATTAGATTTGTAATCAGAAACCGAACAACCAGATTAGTGATATAAGTAAAATCGAAGGGCGTTGAGAAAAATAGAAAAAAAACTTATTTAAGTAGTTACCGTGGTTTTTGGTCAAAGATACACTCAATTATATTTCATTTAGATATACAGGGTGAAATTGAAAACATGCGACAAATCGAAATAGGAATAAAAAAATCAGCTGTTCCCTACATTTTGACGAGTTATGTGAACATAAATGTAGGGAACAGCTGATTTTTTTTTCGCGATTTCAGGTTTGGTCCCATAGTAAAAGTTGTTCATAATGATGAGTACAATCTCGTATTACGATTTGTCGCATCTTTTCAATTTCAACCAAAACCAAATTCAACTATTAGCAAGATAACGCGCAATCTGTTACCATGAATTTAATCTGGCAAGCTCCGCTAATGAGACACAATTGATTTTCTATTGTTTCGTCACAGATCGGTAACGCGCTTGACCGGTTAATTTAGCACATGATTCTAGACTCCTAGCGTAGAAATAATGAGACGGTTATAAAAAAAATCTGCTGTTTCTGGTTTCATAGAAAAGTGCAATACCAACGCGGTCAAATGTATGGAACAGCAATTTTTTATGATGCTGAAAACTTTTCGTCGGTTATTAAATAAAAATTTACCTGTTCCTTACATTTTGACTGCGTGTGTATTGCAATTTTCTATCGTACAGCAAAAGTTTCTTATAACCTACGAATAATTTCTAGAATCATGTGCTGAATTCATGGTTAGGTAGTTTGCGCGCCGATGTCCGTATCACCCTGTGTGAAGAAGAAGAATGAAGTGCAAAAAAGACCTGCACAATCTCACCAAAGGTTCACCAATAAACATAATACACATACATAACATAATCAGCCTATAATGGTTCCCACTGCTGGGACACAGGCTTCCTCTCAGTGAGAGGGAGTGGACCGTAATCCACTACGCGGGTCCAGTGTCTTCGAATTTTTGGTTCCAGGAACATGCCGGTTTCCTCACGATGTTTTCCTTCACCGTTTTGAGAACAGTGGTGATTAAATAATTTACACAAATTAAAGCTCCTGTCTGGATTCGAACCTACGACCTACAACTCGTAAGTCGCGGCCGTTACCACTTGGCCACCACTGCTCTCATAAACCAAGTTAATCGAACACAAACTGAGGAAACCCTCTCATTAACAGTCAAGTTGTTAATGAACATGTAACTTAACACTTCAGTGTTATGAATATGAAACGTAATTAACTGACAAGATCGGTTTCAGTTTTAGTTCAATGGCCAATTACAAGCAAATTTATTTACTATACAATGACGATATGACTGACATTCCTTTGTCATTAGCATTCCAATATAGCTTGTAGCAAGGTTCAATGGATTGACAGTCTGGAAAACAACTATAGGTACCTACCATCGTACAAAAACTAAAGACAATTTAAAAAATATATTGAATAGTAAATTATTGTAGAGTTGTGCCAGCATTATATTGATTTAAGACTCGATACTGTCCATCGAAACATTACTCGAATAATTCATAAATCGAATAAATAGAATCGTTTAAAACTTTAAACAACAACATTAACGCTATATCTATGTCAATAAAATACGTTAAAAGTGCATTAATGAGGTGCATCAAAGCCACCGTATTGGTTCGACTAATAGAGGCGGTAATCCATAGTACTGTGTGATTTGTATGCGTTTCACACCTTCGGTATGTGGCACTACGGCTATCGGATTAAAACGGCTTAAGCGCCAAATTATAAAACAACAATTAGTGCTTAAAGAGACGTGTTATTCGATTTAAATTGAGTGTTATGCGAGAGGATAATACAGTTTTTTAATTAGTCGATTTATCAGCGTTGACATGATACTTAATGATTCAATGGAATAAAAAATAATAAATACCATAGTATGTAAACGTTTGAATGAGCTTTGTTTGGTAATATTTTAGGCTGTTATTTTTAAGTACAGTCAAATCAAATATGCTACAGTTTAACGTACTTGAGTTATAGACATATTATAATACCTTTTTTGAACCTCCAAAAAACCAACAACCTTCAACTTTCCATCGACTACGTCGCTCATCTTGTTGCACGTCAAAATGACGTGTTGTACGTCAAATTGACGCGCGGACACTCGCGTCTCTTTGTGTGCCTACTATAGTGACAGGCCTTTTGTATCGAGTATGACTTGTGTGTTAATTGTGCCGATCGAATCGCTCAGACATTCTGATAATCGATAATAATCGACTAAAATTGTTTATCGATTCGGGGTGTGGCTCTATTGTGATGTAAGTTGCTTTAATAGGCAAGCTAGCCACCGCTCGTGTTCATAATTTATTGAATTGGTCTATTAGAGCGACACTTCTGGCATGTTTTCGTTTGGTATTTGGTTATAAATTATTCCATTTATCGAATAAATCGCTAGAATTTCAACTTTTCCACTGCAGAGAGCAATGGTGGCCCAGTGGCGAGAGCTATACTGGCCTAGTGGTAACGGCCCCGACTTACGAGTTTGTAGGTCGTGGGTTTGAACCCAGCAGCCGCTTTACTTTGTGTAATTTATTTCATCACCACTGTTCTTAAAAACGATAAAGGAAAACATCATGAGGAAACCGGCATGTCCTAGAACCAAAAATTCGAAGACATGTGACATCTACCAACCCGCACTGGGCCCGCGTGGTGGATTGCGGCCCATTCCCTCTCACAGAGATGAGGCCTGTGTCCCAGCAGTGGGAACATTATAGGCTGATTATGCAGTACAGAGAAAACACAAGTATTAATAACTTTAATCTGATTTTCATATAATTCAGAACCAATCTTTTTCCGTGTAGGTTTATAGAAAGGTATAAAGTCGTGACAATTTCCAAAACCTTCGATAATTTACTACATTTGCTGCCAGTATCAATATTTCGATCTTCACATGTTTTCTCGAAATTAATCACATGATATCGTCGAACATACACACCCGAGTTCAGAGGGGCGATTCTCGTAATTTTATAGGTAAGCTTTACCAATAGATTTAAATGCAGAGATTTGACGTTTAGAAACGGTACAACTACAAAATCTGTTAAGAGCGTAGCTGACTTCAAAAAGTTTTGAACCAACCTTTTTATTTGATACAGTAACCTATGCTGAGCTTAGAGGACTCTCCTTTAAAGGAGACAAAGTAGATCAGAAGGCCAATATCCGTAATAAAAAATTACAATAAAATTTCAACCCAATTGATCCTCCTCCTTTTTTGAAGTCGGTTAAAAACGTTCAAAATCTAGTCGCAATCTCATCTCGGCGACAATCAATGTTAAAAACCTTTCAAAAATGTATGTAAATTGATTGTATTTTTGACAGATTGAGACAAATTAGAATGCGAACGTACTTAAAAATACGGGAATTGCCCTCAGATGTCCGAGTCCGAACATTAAAGAAAATACGAAAAAGAATATAGGTAGGTATATCTACAGACGAACATAGAACTTCCTCCTTTTTTGAAGCCGGTTAATAATACAAAGTGACTTTCCGAGTTCTCTCTTTGTTTTTACGTCAGTTAAAATATTTGTTTCAGTCAAAATTTCGTATTTTCAATGTTACTCAGTTCAAGAACCTCAGCTCATCATTATAATATTTAAATAACCTGTGGTTTTCGCACAGCACTTAATATGGCCCAGTGTAAGTCCATATGTTTTATGTGCAGACCTAAATAAGCATAGCGAAATTATATATTGTATGTATATCTAATGTAATTAGCTGATTATTAAGTACTTGGGTTATATTTGTAACGGTAAAATTCCATAAATTTATTCTTATTGCAAACGGTTGAATGACACGTAGCAAAAAACGTTTTTGACGTTACTATGTAAGTTCGGTACATACAGGTAGGTCATTTTGTTCATGACGTTATTTTTAAGACTGTGAAGATATTTGCACTTTTATGTATGAAACAGCTGAAGTTTTTTATAACCGACGCGAAAACAACGTAAACGGAACCTTAACTTAGCTTTGGAAGGTTTAATTTCAACTGCAACTATACCCAAATGCACAACAGTGGTAGGTCTAGAATCATGTACAGCAGAGCAATAAAATTGCGTAACACATTATCAATCGGAATCGGTTTCATTTTTACAGTTCAACAACATTCATTGCGTTATTTACGTGTTGAGATGACAAATTTTTCGAACTTATGAAGCAATGGATTAGCAATTTGCTTCAAAATTATTCAGATTCCGATTCTGTTCCGCTATTAGGGTGCTGGATACAATCATGATGAGTGTGTGCGTCGATGTCCATTACACCCCTGTATAATCTTTACAGTTGTGTCATTGTTAATAACATTTTAGTTTAGATTTACAAAGTCACAGTGATCTGTATTGTCGATACCATAAGGTTGATATTGGTTTGCGGCACTTGCTGCTATTGACAACTCTGTCAAAATCAAAAATAACTTTATTACCGTCATAATAAGGTTTCTACTGGGTTGCGGAAATTGGTGCTATTGAAAACTCTGTCAAAATAAAAAAGAACTTTATCGTCGTTAAAATAAGGTTGATATTGGGTTGCTGCACTTGCTGCTATAACAACTCTATCAAAATCAAAGAGAACTTTATAGTCGTTAAAATAAGGTTTCTATTGGATTGCGGAAATTGCTGCTATTGAAAACTCTGTCAAAATAAAAAAGAACTTTATCGTCATTAAAATAGGGTTGCTGTTTGGTTGGGTCAGAGGTAAAATAACTGAAAGGTCGGTACTTCTGACGACCTTAATTGAGCATGTTATTTTCACTGGCAACTATATTATGTCAACAAGGCAGTCTGTTTAAACTTAAGTTACCGTAACAATAACGCGTGACACACGAGTTTCAAGGGAAAAGAAGATAATTATATTAAAACAAGTTGCCCCTCTTTCAAGTTTAGTCACTTATACGCGTTTTCACCTAATCCATACTAATATTATAAATTCGAAAGTAACTTTGTCTGTCTGTCTGTATGTTACCTTTTCACGCCTAAACCGCTGAACCGATTTCGATGAAATTTGGTATAGAGATAGTTTGAGTCACAGGAAAGGACATAGGATAGTTTTTATCCCGATATTCCCACGGGATCGAAACTTACGTGGGTGAAACCGCGGGGCGCTGCTACGAGTAGTATGTCTATAGGTACTAATAATAAGGCTGCCTTTCCACCAGGGATAAGCGAGGATGCATAACGAGGAATGTGTGTAAAACTAACCAATACCAACGCTAACTTAGTGCAGGCTATAAAAATGAAGCGATGTTATTGGTTGGTTTCACACACATCCCTCGCTACGCATCCTCGCTTATCTCTTATGGAAAGGTAGCCTAAAGCTGAAGATTTTGTTCTTTGAACGTGCTAAGCTCTGGAACTACCAGTTGGATTTGAAAAATTCTAGCCTAATTCTTGAGGAAGGCTATAAAATCACGCTAGGGCCCTTAGGAGCCGAGCAAACAGAAAAAAGTAAGAAAAAACGCTAAGTGAAAACGAAGTTATACCACGGGCAGGCGATGCGACGAGATGGGTCAGGGGAATTAGAAATTTCACGCGGACGAAGTCGCGGACAGAAGCTATTACAAACGCCAGCACATCAAGCTAATACAATCTGTCAAACTTTAATAGATTTTTAACTTTATTGCTAAAGTATAAGGATCAAAGTTGATTAGGAAAATTTGACAGGTTCGGGTAGCTTGATATGCTGGTGTCTGTACCTAAATAAAGTGGCAGTGGGCTGCTGCTTTTTTTATCTTACCTGCATATTTTTAAGTCAGACTTAAACGCCCTTTAATGCCCGGTTTCTGAAGAATTCTTAAACGGAGTTTAAACTTTCAATAGCTGTTGATTCGACATATTCCTTATGCTCGGTTTTTGAGTTTCTCAGATAAACCATCAATAAAAATTCAGTCGATTTTTAAGCTATCTTTTTCCTTAATGAAGTGTTCAGAAACACGATATCGAACCAATAATCACTATAGAATGGATTAACTCCGTTTAAAAACCTCAGAAACTGGGCATAAGTGGGTTAAAGGGCGTTTAAGTCCCCTAATAGGTGACCACGAGCCAATAAAACGAGCTAACTACATGTAACTACAACCATCAATTATCTGAAGGAGTCTTAATAGAAATAACTAGTTAAACCACAGTACTATCAACGGAGGCATCTGTAATAGTAATAACGGTCTGACGTCAGACCCTGTCACTGCTAAGTTGTTTAATATCCGTAATTTATTAGCAAAACGTTCTGACCTTGTTACAAGTTACTTTTTCGACCCTTGCACGCAACAAAATGGATGAAAATTTGCAAGGATTTTACTCTGTTTTCTTATAAATTGTAATCTCATCATTTTATCGCGGATTTTATAGGTTTTTGTTGCAGTTTTTCTTAAGATGTTGGGTTCTATTTTAAGGATAATTATTATTTATAATCGTATGTCAATTATGCAGTGTTAATGTAACGGATTATCAAAATTATATGTTATTAGATAAACAAGTGGTTACAGTTAAAGATCCGTTTACGTTGAGATAATTAGAGATTTATTAAAATAGTTGAAATAATTTAAAATACGTAAGTAATTTGTTTATTTAAATAATAAATTATCCCTGTCGTATTTTTTGTATCATTTACGTTTTTATGAATAAAAAAACACTTGCAAAACATACCACTAGACACCAAAAGTTGTTTGCAGTAACTTACCTGCAAGAGAGAAGACACAAAATTAATGACGTGAAAAACATTAGATAACTTATGAAAATACTTATTAATTATAGCCCAATATACACCTTTATTGACCACTCTTTTACTGAGAGGAGTTTTAAAGACTACTCACAAGGGGGACTATTTACAGGTTAAAAATGAGTCACAACAAAGATCCTTTTGAAGTTTGCACAGAATCGTGTTGCCACCTAACAAACGTCTTTCAATCATTTCCACCACGCAACAGACCAGAGCCCTGATTCACAACCATACGACAGGCTATCGTATCGAAAACCTGACATTTCGATAACCTGATTTGACTTCCCCTCAACAGCAAATAGCTGTTGGAAGAATAGCGGGCGTCTATTTGATTTAAACTGACAAAATTTTCGGGTTTTTGACTTGTGAACAGCGTTTAGAAGACTCCTACGATAACAATGATTAATGTTCAATACGATACGGAAGCGTATCGAGTGTTTGTGAATAGCTATGCAGATGGACAATTTTCGTAATTTAAAACGTTCAAAATCTAGTCGCAGTCTCATCTCTGCGACAAACAAATGTCAAAAACTTGTCAAAATGTAGGGAAATTAGAGATATTTTTGACAGATTGAGACTGAGATCCTGAATGTGAACGTTCTTAAAATTACGAGAATTGCCCCTCTGCTCTCTCTCACTTCATAAATCTCACTCTAAAAATAGCCTATCTTTGCTAACCTTTAAAGACAGCAAAATTATTAAAGCAACAATAGATCACACACAAAAAGTCGATCAAAGCATCGTACGCCATTCATTCATGCCTCCCACTGCATAACGGTGAATTTTTTCATCGTGACATACGCGTACACCAACGCACACAAGTAATTCACTTATAACAACGATTAGCATATTGTGTTTTGTACAAACTTTTTCGGTTTGCTGTATTTGGCTGGTAGACTTTTGTTAGGTCAAATGAGGTTGGTAGCTTGTTTTTAAAATGTTTGGAACATGGCTTTAGTTTGAGGGTTGATTTTTCAATAGACAGATTATTTTTATTCGTGGAATAAAATTGACGTCTGGCAGTTTTTATATGGAAGAACTGTCAAAAATTCAAAATTATTCCTCTGATAAACTTATCTGGCGTTGGAAAAATCAGCCCTTAATTAAAAGAAAAGCGCGTGAATTTATCTTGGACAGTGCATTTTCAAAATCTAAAATTACTAAAATAAATGCAAGGTCTATCAACCCTATCGAATTAGCACGAGGTGTCATTGGCATTATGAAAATGTCTGTCCCAAGATGGAGTCCTTTAACAATTTTAACCGAAGATATAATTTATGTTCCTGACTGATTGCCATCTATGTATGGTCTAGGTATAAATATAACATGAATTATGTATGTCTGTGTGTATGAAGAATGATGTTAGTGTCCATTTTTGTAACTAAAAACTATATAATTTAACTGCTATTTTGACGCCTTAAGCAAGATCATAATCAAAGTCATTAATTCAAATTAGGCTGAGAAGAAACACTTTACAAACGTCAAAATTACATACGACAGTCCCCCAAAACGCACGCCCTTCACCCACTTCCTAGTGCTTTCGCTGGGAAGAAGAAGAAGATAAGATACGTAAATGATAAGTCCTCTTCTCCACATATCTTTCTTTTGCTGTGCTCGACAGGCTCCATGATTGTTTATTTTGGCAAACATTTACCACCCAAGCCAACATTGTGGAATACAATAAAGAATTAAGTATTGAGGTGCCGCAACATACTCCCCTGAAGAATAAAGCTACGTATAATTTTTCGAAAAAGAATTAAGAAAAGCTGCATTAAAATAGTTCTAAATTAAGAGATAGCAAGTAGACGTCTTCAGCATGCAGTTTCTCAAGTTATTTTTCCACCAAGGAATCTTAAAGACCTACGCTAGGATGCTTTCCAAGGCAAAGACCCTGTAGCAATGTGTTTAAAAAAGCAATTAAACTACTTAAACATGGTGATGTAACCATACGAACATAATTGCTGGTCCTTCGAGACGCAGAACAAAAACCTGGTCCTTATATCCAGACGAGTAATAAAAAGGTTACTAGATTAACTAGTAAGATCACTATACTAATGAAGACTCCTTATTAATTAATGGCCGTGCATAAAATAATAAGAGATCGGACTGGCTGTAGAAAAAGTAGAGGATCTGAAGAAAAGGAAATGAAGTTGTGAGGCGAGAATTATTTTTACAATTGCATTGTGGCTAATAACAACATATTGCTAGCACCAATTCTTTAGCCAAGTGTGATTTTAATAGTTATAATTAGTAGCGATTGCTGAAGAACTGGTTGTGATCGGACAGGACCAGAAACGATTTGTAGCTATAATATGCTTATACACAAGTGGTAGGTTCAAGTAATGAGAAGGTAATCAATGATGATAATGTAGCTGTCAAAGCAATTCTAGTGGTATTTTCAATTTAACCTTGCAGTTTTAAAATATAAGTAAAAAGTCTTTTTCCTATCAGTAGAATATTACAGGCTAGACCAGCGGGGTAATTTCGTAACACACGAACAGTAGGAATGGCTTTCATTTTGTCAGTTCAACAACATGCATTGCGCTATTTACTTTATTGAGCAGACAAATTTGTCGAATATATGAAGCAATGGATGTGCAATATCCTTCAAAATGATTCAGATTATGCGCAAATTAGGATGTAGATAGACCTATAAAAACCTTTCTTAAAATAGTTCCTCTCCTATTGGCAGAAACCACAATCCACTCGTTGCTTTGGAACTTTGTCATTTTCAGTCCCTTTTTTGATACCAACTCCAACACGACGCGACGTCTCTCAAAAAACTAGAAGAAGAACACAGTGGCATTTGATCCAGCAACCACTCAAAAAAACTAATTAGAGGGCCGACCATCTCACCACGCCACGGTACAAGCACCGCGGTACGCCCACGCTGCGTTCCGTGTTAAATTCGAACACATTTGCAAGTCAAAGCAACTAGGTGACGTAGCAGGAAGTTGAGACCTACCTAAATATTCCCAAGTACGGAAGAATATATTAAATGTCGTAGGAAGGTAACACTGATTCTATATTTATTTTAATGCATGTGTCGCTACATATGCGTGAATGCTTCGGGATCAGTATAGAAAAGGTTGCTGTAGTAGATACGAAATTAAATGAAACTGATGATCTTATGACTGCGTCAGTAAGCGGAGTTCGCGCAGCTGAATTTTGGGCCAAAGATGTTTGAACTTTTTGCCATCGATACGCTAAGAAGAAGATAGGTACAGATAACTCGATAGATCTTAACGTAGCTGATGATGTACAGATGCCAGCACATCAAGCTACCCCAAACTGTCAAATTATCCCAATCAACTTTGAACCTTAAACGTTAGAGATAAACTTGAAAATCTATTAAAGAAATTTGACAGATTGTAGAAGCTAGATGTGCTGGCATCTGTACACGTAAAAAGAACATGTTTTGATATTTAGGAGAGAAAGGGTGATGCCATTAAAATAGACAAGAGAGAAAGGAATCGATGCTCAAGAAATTACTCGACAAGACTTTAGCGGTTCATATTTCCTAGATTACTTAGTACAAATAGCTAAAGTGACGAATGGTCATCAGATCCAATAATTTGATTAAGAAAAGTCCTATAGATTCACAATCATATTATTGAAAACATCTACATATTTTAAAATATCGGAGCCATTTCAAGTATTGTATTAGGCAACTCCATAAGGAAAACGAAGCACTAGCAGAAATCTTAAAAAGGCTTACACAGCATACCTGTGGAATACATTCCACATCACGAACTATTTAAACAAAACAAAACAGCATCAACCGGCGAAACAAAACACGGATCACCTTACACAAAAAAAGTACCTAATTTGCATGATTCAAGTGGCACTTTTTCGTTTTAGACTGTCGATAGCACACAATTAGTGTCGGGCGAGTCAAAGTCGCCGATGTCGATAAGGGAACGACATTCAGAGACAAAACGCGATCGTATCGCGAGCAGTTGATTCATGTAGGGCTGCTTTTTTAGGGAGCCTGTGAAATGTTAAGAGAGAACTGTATTGATTGAAGAGAGGAATTGTAAAGTAATGGTGTTGGGTTTGAAGGTATTGTAATTTGGTGATTGTATTTTTGGGTTACTGTTTGTACAATAGCTGAAATGTCGAAAGGAAAACGCTTTTTACACAGGTCGGACTTAGACTAGACCTTTTGTAGACTAGGTATTTCATAAGTATTAATCTTTGCAACTTTTTCTTAGTCGTAGGTATGAATGATTCTAAAATATATCAGTTTCGCCCAGAGTTCACCGTTGTCGACAGCGTTAGCATTGGCGTCGCTAATCTTTGCTATATACGTGTCTTGTGGTCTTACTATGACGATTCAGAGAGTGAAAAGTTTCGTCTTTAGTGAGTACCTACGTGTGTTTGATCAAACTTTATTTAGATGAGCTGATAGGCTGTTCCAGTAGTTCATATGATGTTCTTATTTTATGGAAAACAATATCCAGCTGAGGGCGTGAAGAAACCGGCATGTCATAGAACCAAATATTCGTAGACGTTATGTCTATCGTTGTTGTCGTCGCGTGGTGGATTACGTCCCACACCCAGAGAGGAGGCCCGTGTCCCAGTAGTGGGAAAGTTATAGGCTGTTTCTGTTCATTAATATCATTGTAATGTATTTTCTGGTGTACAATAAAGTATATATAAATTAAAAATATCCAGCTGATTGATGTCACCGTCTTTGAACGGTGTGTTTTTGCAATCGCTTTAATATCTTTACAAACGCTATTTCTCGTTAACCTGGCATGTGATTGACACTCGCATACTAAATAATGGTGTGGTTTCCGTCAACGTGACGATATTCCAGGAACAATCTAATGACACGTGGAAAAAAATAAGGAATTTCCATATAGCAACATTTTTGTGTTGGTTTTAATAAACGCAGAGGTTTTCCTTCCGGATGAACTATGTCAATACCGATTAATTAGTATTTTAAAATGGAGTACTGCATTTGGTATTTCACTCTCCCATTTATTGACACGCCCATCGAGAGCGGTAACATAATCATAACCAATAGAATTTTATATAATAATATGATCTAACTGACATTACAAGACATTTCTAAGCAAAAATCTCCCTAATCCACGCAATAATATTAAAAGAAAATGGATTTTAGTTATGAAATATCTAAAAACAGTATCCTACACCTCTCAACCCTATCAATAAACAGTTTAAATGGTTTAATTCTTGCGCGCACGCACCTCGGCCATTGGTCGGCGGGGCGCGTCGCTATTGGCCGCGCGGCCGGCGGCGACTACAAAGCGCGGGAGAGGCGGGCTGTCCACGGTACAGCGGCTGTGCTGTCGGCTGTCCGAGCCACTATGAATATGGATCGAGTGTATTTATGTGGTTGATAGTAGATGTGGACAATCGTACGCAGGGCTGCAAATGAATTGCTTCTGGTTAAAGTTGCGTATGATGCTGGGTTTTCGGCGTGATTCATTCCGTATTATGTAAGATTTAGGTAGATACACTTTAGATACTTACAAAAGATCAAGTTCTCAAAGAATTGAAAGAAATTACGACTAAAATTTTCTTGCATTTGAACGATTTTAACTGTTGGGACTCAGAGGAAATGATGAATTAGGTACCTACAACAATTTTATTTCGTTCATATAAGATGTACCAAAAAGTTTTAGGTTAAATTATCTAACAAAATCAACTGATGTTGTAGAGGATATACTATGATTTGACGATCATTAACCATTAACTTATACCTAAAGCCAATAGAATACATATTTAACAACGTCAGCGAAGCATTAAAAAAAGAAGCCGACAAAAAGATTACAGAAAGTCTTTGTGGAAAACTGCTGGTAGAGCTGCTAATAAATTCACACTTCGAATTGTAATGACACGAAGTATCAAAAAAACATTGATTAATTTATTTTGTTAATAAAGAGAGATAATGTCTAGTAATGTCATTATGTCTTTATTTGGAGAACAGTTGCATGAAGATAATCAGATAGTATTTAAGTACTTAAAATTATAATTTACCACAAAAACATGATTTAAGAAAATCTCATAAAACCCACGACATTAAATAAATAACAAGCAAAAGTTATTAAAAAGTCTTTCAACTTCAAACGTTTTTCAGATATACTTAAAATGATGGTAATTAGTTACAAATTACGTTTAAGTAGTGTTAATTGTATTTATTGAATTACCGTGACAATGGTGTTTTTAAAAGCGCCAAATCGATTATAACAAGATAAAGAAAACCACACTTAAGGTATTTTGGCCCATCATTCACTTCTCGTTCTCCGCAACTGTGTTTTGTGAGCTCTAAATCCATATTAATTATCTGTCTCCTGATTAATATTAATAGCCCCATTATCATCTTTGCGTATTGCTTCTAATTTGCAAATTAATTGGTTGTTAACTATGCAAAAATCTAGAGAGTCCATGGTTTAGAAATGTTAACCTGCAGAAGTAGTCAAATATTTTCTATGAGCAGCCAAGGACTTACCTACTTTTCTGGAATCTCTTTTTAAGGAGAGGTTATGACAGGCCTATTTACACCACAGACTATCATACATGACAATCCGCGGTCAATGATGATGCACAGTTGCCTATAAGTAACCTAATGACTGGAGACTTAGAATCGTCGAATCCTAGGAACTTAGGTACAGAAGTAAAGGCCCTATAGTCCCTAGTTCCTTACCCGCGTAAATTGTTCAATATCCAAACCAGGAATGGACTATTTAGCTTTCACAAGCCCAGGTTTGGAGCACATAAACTTGTAGACTTACACACTTGTAGGTACTACTGTTAGCTTCTGGTCAGCCAGATGCGACTACGAATATCATTTCACGTAGTTAGAGTGCTATTTGGAGTCCATTTCGTGTATCTCCGAATTTTTTATCTCGATTCCCCTATTCTTTCGAACTTTTATTTTAGGAAGCCCCAAGATTAGCCCACGACCAAGATATTTGACATCAAACTCTGTTAAGCTAACTTTCAAATGTGTCACGATCCTCAGCACTGAGGGACCGACTATAATCAAGGACAATCCCCATTTAGGCTAAATATTCTAAAGTTAAAACCTATTTACAACATACCTCATTCATGTCACACCCAGAGCCGACGTAACGCTACAGGAAGCTCTTCGCTATAATTTCCTAGAGTTTCTAGTCAATTAGTAATTAATTATCTCAGTGGAGATAACAGTGATCTACAAACATGATCTGGGCGAGTGCATTTTGCTGTAGTCTGTAATTATAGCGCTGGGACGATTAATTGCAGATTGATCAATGAATTAAACATATTTCATGAATAGGTGCAGGCGCTCTTGTTTGTGGATTTATTGAGAACTAGCTGCGCCCCACGGTTTCACCCGCATAAGTGTCGATCCCGTGGGGATATCTGGATAAAAACTATTCTATGTCCTTCCCCGGGACTCAAACTGTCTCTATACCAAATCTCATCTAAATCGGTTTAGTGGTTTAGGCGTGAAAAGGTAACATACAGACAGAAAGACAGAGTTACTTTCGAATTTATAATATTAGTATGGATTTTCTATTAGTAAAGCCAAGATTTCTGTCGTTTATTAGTTTAGGGCTTGATATAGATTGAAACTGAATTGTCGCGGTCGATCGGTCCTGTCTGGTGACTCTTGCAATTTTAGGTTTGTGGTAATGAAATGACTTTCCTTGACATGGCCGTCAAGTGTGAAACTTTTAAATTTAGAAAATCGAAGAGAGCAAAGATGGCTCGGTAACTGAAAACCGTAGGATCATACATAATCAACCTAGGTTTTCCCACTGCTGGGACAGAGGCCTCCTCTCTGTGAGAGGGATCTCAACATAAACTCCGCAAGATCATGTTGGCTTAAAAATCAATTCCTCTACACACTTTACTGGCAGTTTCAGAAATATTAAGTTCCTTTAGATTTTTTAACCTATTATCTGCCATGGTTTTTCCACTGTTTTTCGTACTGACCCCAGGTAGATGATACAAGTGATAAACCTTATTTTGCCTACAATATGCGCAAGATTCGTTAATTAGTAATGTGAATGACAATGTTGTCAGAGGCGATAAAAGGGTGTGATCTGAAGGCCAATTCCCGTAATTAAAAACGTTCAAAATCTTGTCGCAATCTCATCTCAGCGACAATCAATTTTAAAAGCTTGTCAAAAATGTAGGGAAATTAGAGGTGTTTTTGACAGATAGGGACTGGGATCAGACTGTGAACGTTGTTATAGGTAATTACAAGAATTGTCCCCCTGATCGTTTTCAAAAATATTTGTTTTCTGATTTAAAACAAATATTTGTTTTTACACAGGGAGGTACCAGGAAATCATAAAGCCAGAAGGAAAATCCTGTGGCATCGGCAGCAGGACGTGACTCATACCTACGTCGCTGTAGGTAGCCGACGTGCAATGCTAATACAACGGCTAGTATTCATATTTAATTGTACGGCTGACAAGGGTGACTGACGAGAGGACCTTAGAACACCAGCGAAAGACAGTAGAGCGTGTTTTGTTTGATGTTCTTATTTTTAAAGACAAAAGAGATCTTCAAGAAGAACTGTTTAAGCGAACGTGGTGAAGGTCGGTCGTTGTTGGAGCAGAATCAGCCTGGAATGTTCCCACTACCGGGACACAGGCCTCCTCTCAGTATGAGAGAGTCCACCACACGGGCCTAGTGCAGATTGGTCGATGTCACAAGTCTTCGAAATTTTGATTCTAAGACATGATGGTTTCCTCATGATGTCGGAGTGATAGTGGACTTTTTTATTTGTAACTGACAACACGTGAAAGTGCAGAGTTCATAGTGGATAAGCAATGGTTCATATTCGAATATTGAGAATTCGAGAAGCCTTTAGTTGTCATTCGAGAACAGTTGACGATCGACCTTCAGGAAATACCTCATTCCAGGGGGTACTAAGACTCTGGTTACAACTGCATTTGTTTAGTCTAGAAGCCAACATTAAAAACGACGGTAAGGTAGACAGGTGATTGCGGGATTGTCCGAAACGGTTACCGCTACCCCGGAACATAAAGGGCTAAGGAAGGAACACGGGTGGGTTTTAGCTGTGGTTTTAGTCAGTAAGAATCTGACACTCTCTTCCGCTCCACCCAGAACGGAAGGGATCATTTCATGATTTCTCATCCACAAAAAAAAGGTAGACTGATAATTTAAAATAAGAATATACCTATTTAATTTTTTTCATCAATAATATATGTAATTTGCCTACCGTTTTTCCTCTCAAACTCAAAACATTTATTTTAATTATACCAATTACAGGCACTTTTGAACTGTCAAAAGGTTGGTCAGTCAGAAAGATGAAGCTACTCGTAGTTGCCCATTCCGAAGTGTAGTGAGTTCCTATGGAGAAGAACGGGCAAGAAACTCCTATACCTTTAGATATACAGAGGTTTTCATCCAAACGCAGAAGTACCGTAAATAGTGACTAAGGATCTATATTGGGGAATGAGCAACCACCCGTGTATTGGCGTACTATGCCAAGCCGCTTGCCAAATGTGCCAGATCTTTTGCCGTAATAGATAATAGAGGTTGTACTCATCACTGGACATACCACTGAACTGACCACACAACAAGAAACTCCTTTTACAATAATATCAAAATCCAGTTTGGAGCTGATTGAAATGTCTATGATAATCAAACGTGTAAAACTGAATAATGATAGATACATGAATAAAGGTTATCGGTGCGACATCAGTGTCGCTTAGCTACTGATTGAATGTCTAAATTGCCTTGCAGAAAGTTGTGTGAACGACTAATGGCCGGTCTCAATAACATAAATGTAGATAGCTATCCGAAGTAAACTGTTAAGTTATACCTAATTCTGTTACTAGAGGTGCAATAACAAAACTTCTAATAGTTTATTCGCGATCCCTCTCACAAAAAGGTACCACATACCGTCGCTCGCATGATTAAAAGTCCTGTCTCATTTTCCTAATTTTTTAGCTGATTTGAATTAGGAAAATTACATTTTTTTATTCGTGATTCTTTGCATTTTTCATTAACTTTTATTATTATTCTATGTTATTTGGATCTCAAAATATAACCATTTTGAAAGGCAACAAAATGTAAAGAATCACGAAAAGAAAAATGTAGTTGTCCTAACTCAAATCAGCTAAAAATGAAATAGGACTTTTAATCATGCGAGCGACGATATGACTGTTCCTAGTTTACCCTAAGCTGATAAAATTTTAGTTTTTCCTAATTATGTTAAAATGTGTGTTGACGTCTCGATAGATTATGTAATGATTAAGGTCTGTTCAATCGATTGTAGTTTAGAATATTTATATTGTGTTAGCCCGAGTACTTCGACGCCTAAGTGTCCTTTGCTTTTTTTTTTATTTATTTATTTGTATAGTAAGTTAATTAGCCCTTGTCCTCGTCTTTTCAGAGACTAACATCTGTAGATCTACCACAAAGTGCAAAGTCGACGGCCCGCCTCTGCGCTGCCGTCACGTGACGCTGGCAGAATAGTCGACATCTGATCAATTGCCAAAAGAAAACAAAAAAAAAAGATGTCCAACGTCTCTTAACTTTGAGTAAAGTTTATAAACAAAAGGTTGAAAGAGTTATCAAGACGCAAAATGCTGATGAAATAGCTAAAGATTCGTCGTAAGTGTAGCCGAAGACGGACCAATCGCGAGTTGCAACTGCTATACCAACAATGGTCAGGCACATTCGCTATATCCAATGACGATGTTAAAATATGGCTGTCGTTGTAACCACCTAGTGGCGGCCGTAAATAATCCGCGTGATACACTAATGTATGACAAGAACAGAACGTTGTGCCAAGGAATCCGTTTTAAAATAAAACAGTAACTTATTTTGAAACAAAACTAAGTTTGTGTATAATTTTATGAGGTGTTAATGAATGAAGCATCAAATGTTTTTGAACAAGTGCGTTGAGTACAAGTATCATCATACATAAGTGTATCGTAATTCACTTTTGTAGGATGATAAAACTGCAAAGTTTGATGATATGTCATGTAATCTATCTTCATCCTGTTGAATTAAACTCGATGGCAATGGAGTAGTAATCGAATTATTCCGTCATCTGTGCAGAAATCCTTACTCAAACTATTTCAAATAAACCAATTACAGTCAGGCACTTTTGAATTTTCAAGGGATCGGTCGGTCAGAAAAATGAAGCTGGTTGCCCATTCCAAAGCGTAGGAGGTACCTATGGAGAAGAACGGGCAAGAAATTCCACGGATACTCTATTAAATTATAAAATTGTTACAAAATATTGGTTATATCATTCATGTGATACTTTAAAAAAAAGGAGACTTTCTAGTTACCTACAGGCCACCCATGGTCATCAAAAACTAGCGTAACACGTAACTAGGGTACCGAAATATTGCTATAATTCTTTATCAGGTACAAAATAGGTAAGAGAAATTTGTAAACAGGAAAAATACTGGAGTATACTTACGCACCAATTACGCAGGTACCTAAAAGTTGTGATAGCCAATCAAAACTCGTCAAAACAGTAATAAATAAGTAATATTTTGAAGATTTTTTTTCTATTTAGCTTGTCACTAAAAGTGAAAATCTTCTAAATATTTACAGATAAATGTATTACTAATTCTCTTTAGTGAATGATTGTGTAGGTATGGAATTAACCTGAACAGGGTTTGTTTACATTTTGATCATACAGTTTTGGGACAGAATATATTGCCATACTCTGCGGAAAACAGTTTTCCTACGTTGACACATACAATTTTCGCAGAAGGTCGAGTATCTTTCCTGGTATAAGTTTTCCTTTGGATTTTTCAGGACAGGACAATGAGCTGCTTGTGGTCGCGTGCCTTATTGTGACACAGGACCTGTAATAGCCATTCAAGAAAATTATAAGGAGATCGTGACTCTCGGCAGTAGTTACCTCATTAATAGTTTCTGTGTACGCTCGCCTAATGAATGTAGATATTTATTAAATATATCCATAGGACGACACAGAGTTAGAAAACAACATTCCCCTAAACAATTAAAAACTGCGTGATTTAAAAATATGTGACGCATTTATTATTCTAACAAACTGTATTTATAAATAAACGATGAGCGAATGACACAACCCAACCACATTAAAACAACCATAAAACAACCCTAATACGGCGTTACATTTCGGCATTCTTTCAATACCAATTTCCCTATGAATTTAATTAGCTTTTTATCTTCCCAGAAATCTATGACACCGCCATTACATACGTCAATTGTCGCCATAAACTGCCGACGGGAGCCGAAGACGACCGAATATAGACGAACGGAATCAAGTATGGCCGCACGCATTCCGATTGCATCTAATAACCTCAAAATCGAATGCAAAATGGCGTATTGAATAAATGACGCCGCTCCGTTTAGCATTCCGACATGCCATATGTGTGTACGCATTTTCATTTGGGGCCATTGTCTTGGCAGATATTAGTATTGATTTCAATAAATAAATTAATCGTATGGCTTCGCGAATAGCATTGGTTTGGCACGCGACGCGGGACCGACGATGAATCGATAAGTTCTCGATTGTGTGGCTATGGTCCGTCTGGTTATTACTGAGTTTATATCGTTTGACTCATGTAGCGTACGTGAGCCCGGCCGTTAACATCTATGTAATTTTCATTGTTAACAAACTAAGCAAATAGCTTGCAATTGTCAACTTAGCTACATTACATGCGAGCGGACCACACACGGCCTGCTCATGCGAAAAAATCCTTTTTCACGCTCGCTTTGGTCTTCGCCGATGCGACGACAACAGGAGGTACCTTTTTGGAGATTCCTGTTGATTCTAGAGATGTCTTCACTATAAACAGGACTCTCTATGCACTACACATGTATGAATAAATAACGATCATCCATAGAAAACCTATAAAAACATGTGCTGGACAACGCCAACAACTTAATGTTCTCTCAGGTAAGCATTGTTATCAATGCTTGTAACTTCTCTGCATAGAGACCCGAAAGTCCAGATGTATTTCATCGCTCCTCTTCAAAATTTCTGGTTGCCTAGTAGTTCTAGTTCGTCAGTGTCTATCAAAATCATGGAAAGTCACCATCATTAAAATAAGACCTCATTAAACGACGAACTAAACATTGCCTTCAGCTATGTAAAGGGTTGGATCATTTAGCTCCCTTCAAAATGGTTGAGCTGAATGGTGCTGATGCATGCGTCATGTTCGTGAACGGGCGCCGTCAGTAGGGACTGGTCATCTCTTAGCTGCCATGGCTTATTTTAATTTATTATTTGAATTGTTGTTTTTTCTCATCTTTTCATTATGGACACTCTTAACGTTCTGCATCGTTCTCACATGTATAATTTTTAACATGAATGATGTAACCAAGACTTTGTAACCACATTATTTTGATTTAAAAGAGTGTCCATGGAGTTTCTTGCCCGTTCTTCTCCATAGGTACCTACGCTTTGGAATGGGCAACTACTGCAACTAGCTTCATTTTTTCTGACTGACTGACTTCTCGACAATTCAAAAGTGCCTGTAAATGGTTTAATTGAAATAAATGCTTTGAGTTTGAGTTTGTTGAGTTTTATCTTAATCCACAAAACGGTTATATCTATTTACAAAGGGGCAATTAAGTTGTTTTCTACGAAAACATATTTCTCATCCATGTCTAAAGAAATATCAGATTTGATGTAAATCCAATAAACATGATCACTAATGGGTACTTGTTACAACAAGTGATACGGTTAGCACAACCTACTTATTACCACTTGAGCACTAGGTCAAGAACGCTTGATCTGGGCGATTTATCTAAAGACAACACCCACGATATGTCAACACTTAGGAATAAATGCTAAATGGGAATTTTACTGTATTACGTATAGCTTAATTGATTCTCCTGTTTATATTTTATTATTTATCTTAATTAACAAAAATAACAAAATAAAAACTTACTTAACTAAAACTATACAAAAACTAAAATATAGCGTCGAAAAATTCATCCGCATCGCTGTCGACTGGTAATGTACCCAAGAGACTGGCGGCATTGCCACGTTGTGTGGCAATGCTTAGCCTTTGGCCAAGGTAAAAGCCAGCCCTTGGGTCACGGGAAGTGTCAGCCAGCCGTTTTGAAATTTCTTTAAAAAGACCATGAGCACTCGGACCCCACGGCCCGAGGGTTTCAACCCCAAATGGCTCGAAAATATAATTTCCGATATGGTTAATTAATTTAATTCTTAATTTAGGTCTTAACTCGTAATGAAAAGTTAAGGTGCAGCCAAGTCAGCAGTCATATACTGCAATAATATTGTTAGAAACATGAGAGGAATATTAAAAAATTAAGACAGGCAAAATTGCAAAACAATAGCATCGAATTTCTTGGGCATTAAAGTTTCGCCCAAGGAATTCAGTGACAACCTTTATCTAAAGTCTGAAGAAGAACTGAAAAAAAAATGAATTCTCTTTTAAAACCAAGGGCAAGGCAAATGCAGAACATACTAATTAAAATGCAGACAACTCATCTTCCACCGACAACGATCATAACCGAATTTGTCAAAAACAACATCGCCAGAGACCACACAAGCTATCTTTTTAAAACATCGACAAAAAAGTCAAACAGCCGTTTCGCATTCAGACTGCAATGACAGCTGTCAATTGCAATTTTAACATGGAATATTGGCGGGAATGCGGAAACTCACCTTTGGATTTATCGAGTTTCGAAAATACTTGAAAGACTTTTAAATAAACCGCGCGAGATCGAAATACGGAGGCTGCCACCTTTACAAGAGAAAACAAAATGTTCACCAGTAATGCTAAAAATAAAAAAGATGGCGAAAGAGAAAATAAAATTAATAGATAATATTACCGTAAAAGCAATGGTTTTCTACAAGATAAAGCTTTTCAGTGTGAAAAATGGTGGTTTGTGGGACATGATTGCGATCCTTGTTTCTAACTCGAAAGTTTTTTATCTGATAACCCCGATGACACTGGCCGTCAAGAAATTAGAAGCGATAGTGTTTCGAAGTAGAGTTATTGTAACAGGGTTCCATAATGGTGTTCGTTTTTCAAAATCAAATAAAGGAAGGTTCCGTAACTTTTAACTTTACTGGAAGCCCGAATTTGTAGGCTTTATCGTCGTCAATTTACAGTTATTCCTGACTTTAGTAAACCCCCGTTTACTGGCATCTATTTATTTTGATCTTTATCAACTAATATGATTGGCTATTGTTTTTTTCAATCACAACACCTGAGTTTTGACAGCTGATTTACTGGTCAGAGAATATTCTATTATCATTTAATTTTCTGATGAGCCAAATTAAACCAAAAATTAGACGATTGGCAACTTTGAAGCAAAAAGCAGAAACACTTCGAACGAGAAAAAATTGACCTGCTTAGCAAAATATTGAGAAAGTATTTTTAAATAAACGGAGACATATTTTTTTGAATTTCTTATTAAAACAGGCATAAAGATTATTGATTAGGAGGTTGCCTGTTACTAAGCGCCCATTACTGCACTACAGACCGCATCTGTCTCAAAATTAGCATACAACGAACCACATGCATACCTTCCATAAATCACTAAACTAAATTAATATCAACCGATTACTCGATCTCTCGATTGCGGGGAATCGATTAATTCGTAATAACAATTTGTCGTCGCCAGTCGCAGTCATATCTATGGAGCACTCGCCTACTTACAATAAAATAATGTATTCGTCGCTCGATCCTACGTAGCGGCGAAGCGTAGGCGCTTGGCGTGATTGACACGTTTTGATACTTGAACTGTCAAATTTAACATGTGTTTAAATTGACAGTGATGGGTACACGATTCGGTTATGGTAAAAAGTGGTTTTGTTGATTAAAATGTTGGTGTTATTTGCACGTTTAAGATGAGATTGGTACTTAGAAGGTCGTCGTTCTTGTGTTGAGGTACCTACTATACTGTATCGATTTATACACAAAGAGGTTTTAGTAAGTTAATGATAGTGAGAGATGCTACCAATTACTTTTATGTTGTTGTTGCATATTTTGATGAAGATTCTACGAACCACTGTTTTTTTGTTCAGTTACTAACCACGATCTCCACATCTGCTAATGCTGCTATTAGAAAGGAAACGTTTTGCCGACAAAACTGTCATCTGCCAATAGTGCCAGAGCATTTTGCAAAAAGGATGACATTTTTTTAAAACGAACTATCAAAACTTTTTATCCACAAATAACGAAACGCAATCAAAACTTGGTAAGCGGCATTTATATAGTTTCATACAAACTACATACTATAGTTAACTATAGTAGGAGCGAGTGTCGTGACCCTATTGCGTGTGTGAGTCATGTTAGCGGCGCGTGCGCAAGACTTTGAGGTTTTAAATTTCGAATATTCGAATTTGCATTAAGTTGGAACGATAAGGCACGCAGTGATTGTATTAGATTATAAAATATGTACTGTAGGTAAGTACATGGCGACGAAATCGGCTCCGTGAATCAGAAGTTATACTTATTTAAATAACCGTGGTTGTTGAAATAAGCATGTGCTTTTGTTTTTGACCTCTTTGGAAAGTTTCGTACATTTTTTTAAACACCTTTGCTCTGAATCAATACAAACCCACTTTTTTTTTAAATATTTTTAAAAGCAAAAATGTCATAAAGTATTCGACTTGTGGAACATTCCTGGCAATGGAATGGATTTCAAATATTTCAAAAGCTCGTCTTTTTTAAAACGATTAGAATAAAAATGTTTGGTCTATGATCTAGGTAGGTATTATACATACTTAGATGATTAAATTTTTTAACTGATGGGAGAAAAGAAAGGCTATCCACAGAGTGCCAAAACCAAGGTTGCCAGTAACAATAATAATGATGAACCTTTAAAATTTATTACTTCAAAATCCCGTAGACAAGACAGAGGTGGTAAGTACGAAGTAACGAGTCTATTATGCGTTGCGTGGGCTCTATAAGTGTTCGAAGCTAGTTGTTTCAGTAATTACATAGTACTAATTGAAGTCTACTTAGACCGGTTAGGAAACACATTTGAATAATTTGACAATCTTATTTATATTTTGACGGTTCAAGGGTATTTTGTGATGGGTGATATCACTAGCACCGATTACTCGCACTTGGCCGAGGTGAACTAAGGGCCTCTTCCTCAGAGGAAGCTTGAGTCGCAAAAGTGGGTCGTCGATATGCTGATCCTCTGTATTTATTTATTTAAACTTTTCGCACAAAAAGGTACAAAGGCGGACTTAATGCCTTAGGCATTCTCTACCAGTCAACCAAGGCTGGTGAAGAGATTAGATAGCAGGTTTATCAGGCTTAAAATAAAAAAGAGTTTAAAAAAAAATTGCGCGCTCAGCAAAAATTATGAATAGAGAGAGATTTGGTGTGTGAGACAGAGAGAGTTATATCTTTATTCTCTCTCATATAACGAAATGTGTCTAAACGTGACGCGTCCTTGAAATATCACTCGTCAGTTGTGGTGTCAGTCAACAAATTCGCAAGCTGTATTTTGGAAAAATAAAAAAAACTGTTTTTTTTTAAGGTTGTAACCAAATGTTCTCACCAAATTCCAGCCAATTACTGCCAACGATCGAGTTCAACAAAAGAAAGCTTGTGACTTACAAAATAGTCATATCGACGGTTCCCCGGCTATGACCATTTGTTCTAAGCGACATTTTTTGCGAAATTGAGCTATATTACATAATTGGAATCAGAAAAATTCGCTGATTCCAATTATGTATATAACTCAATTTCGCAGAAAATGTCGCTTAGATAAAATAGCCGGGGAACCGTCGATATTTTCTCTATTGCAATGCAAGTTAAAGCCTTGCTTGCTTACATGTATGTACAGACGCCAGCACATCAAGCTACCCAAAACTGTAAAATTTTCCCAATCAACTTTGAACCTTATGATTTAATGATTGAAGTTGAAAATCCATTAAAGAAATTTGACAGATTGTAGTATCTTGATGTGCTGGCGTCTGTACCTACCTAGTCAACTTAATCACATACTTACAGTAAACTTAACTTCACTTAACATACGGCACATGCGCGTTCGCGAATTCTAATTACCTCAAACTAAACTCAGGGTCACCACGCCTTTTTTAACCGCGGCAAGCGTTGCTTAACCTCAGTAAATCAAACCTTTATAGCAACACATACCGCTGGGAAGCGTCAAAATTGTCTATCTTATCAACATTTAATTTTAATTGTTTTTCACGTGGGTTTAAGTGATAGATATCATCAGGGTATTTAACCTGTAGTTTTGTTTTGAATTTTTTTTTAAATTAGGTACTGTAGGTATTGTACAAATCCACAAAATTTATTCAAATTAGGATGAAATTCAATTTAATTACCTAAGCACAGTTTTAAAGGAGATAGGTAAAGAAGATAGGTACAGACGCCAGCCAGCACATCAAGCTACCCGAAACTGTCAAATTTTCCCAATCAACTTTGAACCTTATGATTTAGCGATAAAGTTGAAAGTCCATAAAAGACATTTGACAGATTGCAGTAGCTTGATGTGCTGGCGTCTGTACAGTAAACCACACGTCAGTGGTAACAAAACCAGTATAAGCTGTACCCTTATTGCGTAACACACAATCTGAATAATTTTGAAGGATATTGCTAATCCATCCATACCTACTTAATATTATAAATTCGAAAGTAACTCTGTCTGTCTGTCTGTCTCTATGTTACCTTTTCACGCCTAACCGCTAAACCGATTTAGATGATATTTGGTATAGAGATAGTTTGAGTCCCGGGAAAGAACATAGGATAGTTTTTATCTCGATATTCCCACGGGATCGAGACTTATGCGGGTGAAACCGCGGGGCGCAGCTAGTTGCTTCATATGTTCGAAAAATATGTCTACTTAACAACGTTAATAACGCAATGCATTTTTTTGAACTGTCAAAATGAAATCCATTCCGACCTCTACCTATTCCTATTGTTAGTGTGTTACGCAATTACCCCTCTGGCTTATTCTAATTAAACTCCGTACTTACGCTAGGCCAGCTCGATGTCAAAGAGTTACCATCGACAGGAACATACACGAAAAGAATCATGCCTGCGTCTAAAAAGTTTTATTTTCCGGGACGAAAACTTTTGTAGACTTATCAGCCAAAATTCTTTAGTCTTTATAAGTCTAAATATTTAAAGTCTTTAGAAGTCTAAATATTTAAAGTCTTACCCCCTTATTCATAATCCTATTTTATCTCTATTTTAGCTAAAATAGGTTTATAGAACGTTTGTCTTTATCTGTCACGTTGTCATTTCTGTGTGTAAGAAAGAGACAAACCCCATTTTAACTAAAATAGGTTTGATAAGTTTTATGAATAAGGGGGTTAGTATTTAAAGCCTCAATAAGTCTTAGTGTTAGTTAGTTCATCCTTGAAATCATTGCAACCAGACAGACACACTCTCACAACGTCAGAATCAACTTGGAAGATGGAGAATTTTAGAGAAAAAATTAAGAATAAGTATTCGAATACTCTCATGCTCTTGCTAGTTCCAAAAACGCAGAACCCAAAATACAAAAAAATCTTCGTAATTTTAAATAAATTTAAGTTCTGCCAATGTGAGACCTGCAGTTCTTTGTGTTATGACGCGCGATGACAAGATAAAATAAACAATAATTACACTTATTTATAAGTAGGAAATCATATATGCGCAGAACCAATTTTCCCAATGGTCTACCTCCCATAACGTAGAGACCCTTTTAAGATTTTCTTTATAACCGCATTAATACACCTCAACCACATGAAAATCACTCTTATAGTCCACAAATAAGGATCAATATATCAGCAAATAGAACGTGGTAAGTTGGTTATCAGATGTGACAAACGGAATTAATTGTATTATTATAGTTGACGTGTGTAGAATGCTAATAATTGTTAGTCGGTTCGCTTTTTGTTCGTGTTTCCTGGAATAGTTTCGTGTTATTCCGTCAGTGTTCGGCCATCGTTCGGAGAATTCGGCACGGCATGAATATGTCTAGGTTTCGAGTTAACGCGAAACGCTATCCAACTATATCTGTTACTAGTGTGATTTTGGAAGCTTTGAATTTTTGGTTGTCACGTTTCCATTGAAGAGGCCGCAAGTGCTCGAAACAACAGTATGTTTTTGTTTACGTAATAGAATCGAAATTCGATATCACAATAGTTTGATCTATAGTCCAATCAGTTTTAAGGCAACTGTTCCCATTTTCGCTAAAGACTGGGTGCTACTAGCAATCAAATGTGACGGGTTAAGTCAAACCACAATAACACATATGCACATCACCTATTCCTTTGATACTACACAGTGTGATTTGACTATAAATCAAAAGATTAGGAAATAGTCAATGATTTTGACTGAAGGATATATGGATGAACTCCATAATGCCTCCAATACGACACAAGAAATAATCCTCTATCTCTTTCACCCAAATTATCACAACAACAGATCATAAACGACACAAAACAAAGCGATAAAGCCTCCAAACCCTTCATTAAATTCATATTTAATGGCGTCCACAAAAATATATTTATACATCAAGATTAATATTACCATTAGCAAGACCTAACCTTATTTAGAAGAGTGTAAAAACTTGTCTCTGGTCCCAAAATGGCGGCTGAACGAGATAACACCAAAAACAGTAGCATTAGTTGGAAATATCCAAGATATGCCTTTTGAGGTACTCTTCAAGTGTTTTAATTATAAACATTATATGATACGCGGGCTTGGATTAGGAGTGAAAGGTGTGCGGGACCCAAAAGACATTTATTTATGTCTGTTTTTCCTTACGAGGTGTGGACTATGTGCGTGGGTCACTACTGTAGATGCAAAATCAAGTATGGCCCAGTAATGTTCTGTCAAAGACCATAAGGCAGATTTTTGACTGACCTCTAGGCTATTATCATAATCAATAAAAACGGTTTGGCAAATAGTGATGCATTGGACGATGTGCCGCTAGGAACCCCTTTTATCAGACTTGGGATTCATGAAATCCCACTTAAATGGTGTGTTTTCGATATTGAACGAGACACAATAGCATTTTTATTTTTATCACACTTGTGGGTGTTTACTGTCCCGCAAAGTGTTAATTTATTGAACCAGTTAGTGATATCTCAGTAAAATCAATGCCGTATTTTAAAGGGCTAACTAGGCTTATCTAGCTATAACCTGAAGCTACCAATGGTAAGAAAAACAAAGGGTTTTTGGACATAGTAAGAATCTATCCACGGATTACCATATAAATCACGACCTATAGAAACAAATACACGCTCTCCGTATTGACAAATGCCGTGCCATAGATACCGATTTGTTTTCCCCCATAAATAGTAAAAGTTGAAGTGACCACACCGGTAGCCTTGGCAACCAGTAGGTAACCAATCACTCGTACATTCTAAGCATTGATATTTTAGGCCAATTTATAGGTTATTGGTTCAATTCGATACTTGTAAGACAATAACTGCAATGAATAGCTCAGTTTGAACTGCGGGATGTAAATGTCATACATTAGCACCGTCATTTGTTTCATTTGACAACTTGACAGTATCTATCCATCGCTGCAAATCTTTAAAACATTGGTGTTCACGACAACTGAAGCAAGGCAATGTATATTGTTGAAGTGTCAAAATTAATACTGTCAATAATATGAGAGTGTTACGTCAAATTGTTGCCAGGAAAGATTTCGTGAAAGTTTTAATTACAAATGTGGGTGGAGGAAGACCAAAGAAATGATGGATGGACTGTGTGAAAGATGACATTGCTAGAAAGGGTATGACTACCGAGATGACGACTAATAGAGAAGGACCTATGGAAGAAGAAGACATGTTGCTCCGACCCTAGGGGTCAATTGGATTAAGGGCAAGAGAAGGATGATGACAATCTTTGCAGTTTATTTCTTCTAGTTAACTCCTAATAATATACATTATAATAAAAATGTAATGCAATTACACATAGAATGCTTTATGAGGCCATTAATTAAGCGTAATTTTATAAGGATTTCCATAATTCATGTTATGTATAGAGGAAGTATTCTCCATAATAACTGTGATACATAATAGAGACATCAGCTGTCTCATTTATGTGTAGAAAAATGTCTTATGATGTTGGCTTGCATGAAGCGCAAAACCAGTTGTTAAAAATGTTACGTATAGCGAAGCTATAATAGTATCACAAAATTGTAAAGGTGTGTTTAGTCAACAGGCTGATATAATGCACTCAAACGAAAGGGACTATTATTAATCTGTGGGTGGGAGGTCCATAGAGGAATGAGGAACAGGGTGTAAAGTTTACACATCCTCCATAGAAAAGGGAGGATCCTCTGATCAGACGGGTCTCCTGTCTGGTGGGAAACTGCCCGACGATTGATGTCGGAGCGTTGTATATATGCTAGTTGCGCGGTAAACCCTGCTTGTGCGATGCAGGATTTTGCGTGACGTCATAGGTCTTTCAAAAAACGCCCAACTTTTTTTAGCATTGTAGCCTTCATCTCATTAGTAACCGGGGTCCTATTAAATGTACATTATTATTTTATCAAAAAATTACATGATTGTCACATTTTCACGACAACAAGAACTAACAAAATTGTCAGATTGCCGGTTTCTTTATTTTAATCAATAGGATCCAGGTTTTGCCTCAAGTTATCATACAAAAAATGCATACCCCTTTTCGCCAAACAAAACGTCACTTGAACACAAAACCTTATTGGCACCCTTAAAAACCTTATTATCACCGGCCTGACCTTATTGGCAAACCAAAAAATGGCGGCCCTTAGCATAAGCGCGCCAATAAAAAAGCAATTTCAATAACATAAAGCTTCCTGCACATTCAAATCATAACAACATTACTCACTCCTGACTCAAGTCGAGCCTCCGCTTAAGGTCTTCATTTAATTAAGTACACTAAGTATGTACGGCAACGCGCACTGATACAAGGATGTCATTATCGCAGTGTGGTGCCACCTTAAAAGGCATGCAATTTAGCCAATTAACGATGGCAGGCTCAAGGTCGGAGCGGTTATTGAGAAAACGTGGTGTAACATAACCTTAAGTGTGATAGGCAGTCTACTCTAGAGCACTGAGGAGTTTGATTGAAATTGATATGAAAACTATTTTGAAGTGGCCCTGGACTGATTTGGTATTGGTATCTGAAGAAGTGTTTTTGTCGAACACAGACTCAAAGACCTATAAATATATATCCATAAAAATATCTGAAGATGGACGAATAGAAGGTGGATGGAAGATGGCCCCTTAAATCACTGGCTAGACATAGCACTTTTATTTTCAAACAAGACAATATTTATATAATATAAGCTAAAAGACTTAAAAAGAAGGAAAATAATCAAGGGGCATCAAAAAATTCACATCACTGTCAACAGGGAAAGTGCCCAAAAGGCTGGAAGCATTTCCACGTTGTATGGTGATGTTGGCTAGACATATGTAGGTAATGCCATAGAGCATTTTGCCAAAATAACTGACCTTGGCAGACCTATACAGACTTGAGTCTTATCAATATGCAAGGATCTTCGCTGGGATCCTTGATGTGCTCCATTGTGCGTGTTTTATTTTCATCGTGATAAATGCAATTCAAGTCTTAATAAAAAATATTCCCACAAAATTTTATCGGTACTTAATCCAATTTTCAGAATTCGATCATTGATCGGGTATGGTTTCTAAGAAAGCTGCCATATATGGAGCGCCAGTTTTTGGTGATCGTCTGTGCACGCAATCACAGATAGCAAAGCTTTGGAGATCAAGATGTTTTCGTCTAACGAGGTAAGAAGCATTAGTTGATTTTTTTTTGTGACTTATGTTTCAAGAAATGTCCCGATTCTATATTCTACTGAAACACTTGAAAGTAACCTTTGACCTTGAGCTGGCCTGGCGTTGTGTTTCAGTAGATTATGAGGTCAGCTGATATTGGTGTTTTACCTCTGACGTGCGGCCTAAGGGGCCCATGGCTAGATAATAACAGCCGCACAGGTCGATCGATCAGGTTAAGCTACGCTTGCCGCGATTTGTCTGTGGATGGGTGATCATCTTTACATACCAAGACCCCTCCATGCCTCGAAACTGCGTGATATGCGGCCTACTGCACGTTTCAGCAGTTTCAACTGACCTCGCATTGTATAGGACCTGTATAGGCTTATCGTACAATGAGAGATCATCTTATATTGAAAATGTGTAGCTTGATATACATATGTCGTCGTGTGTATATCATCGAAGAGGTACATACGGGATGGCAGGGAAATCGACGCTCAACCTGTTACCTTGGATTCACTACCTACATACATGATTCTGAAACCGCGCGTTGAAATTTTGCGTTGGTTATAAAAAAAAAATCCATACATTTTGACCGCGTAGGTATTGCACTTTTCTATGAAATAGCTGGTTTTTCTTTATAACCGACGAAAAATATTTACGCTAGGGGGTCTACTCGTAGAATCATGTGCTGAATTCATGATTACAGTTTGCACGACAATGTATGCTACCCTGTACTGATTGACTATATTTTACTTGCAGATAAAGCAAAAAAGAATCTTCATACTCCTAAAATAAATATTATTTAAACTTTTTGAGTTAAATTTTGGAAAAATCCAACATAAGCAGACGCAGTTTTAGAACATTATTATTTTCTTTTACATTTATTAACTGCTAACTAAGAAGATACCATCAATCAATAATACCCTGTAACACAACCACATAAGAAATATTTTAGCTCATACTTGAAGGTACAACTTTGAACTATAACCTCCTGTAGGTACTCATGATATGCCCGGGGAAACCCATGGTTTGTTTACAATTCCAGTCAATATTAATTAATGAACTGACGTCAAAGCACTGATTATGTACGAAAATAGAAATCAGTAAGTACCTATTTATAATGACGTCGACCAAAAAATAGGGAACGGGAAGACGTCAGAGAGATACATACGGGAGCATGACGTCTGTTGCATCAAAATATTAAATCTGGTGACGTCACTAATAATGTGGAATTTAAAAATAATTGTTATGTCAAAGATATTTTAAATCTATCTAATCTAACTAGCCTGTATTGTCCCATTGCAGGGCAAAGGCCTCCCTCTCCCTTTTCCACACAATTCTGTCTTTTGCGAGTGCCAGCCAGTCCCTACGGTAGGAGTCCAGCACGTCCCCCCATCTTCATCTCAACCTGCCGCGACGGCCTCGTGCGTTTAAAATTACGTACCTACAATTTTAAGAATAATGTATTTATTGCCATACAAAAGTGTGTACTGATAAAGTAAAGCCCTGACTCCTGAGCTAGGTAAAAGCACCTCCACAAAGAAGCGAATGTGACGATGCTTTAGTGGGGTATGAGCCTAGGCAGTCAGATATGGCTAAGCTACGAACCTTACCAATTAGCATCTGCATCACAAAATTACCTATGCTCTTAGACACTTCAGGAGGCAATAAAACGTTCAAATTCAAGTTGCAATTTCATCTGACCTATATTAATGTCAAAAAGTGTAAATTACAGGATTTTTTGACTGATTATGACAGATTAGAATATAAGTGTTCATAAAAATACAGAAACGGCCCATGTTATTTTGAGATGGGAAAATCTAACCGTTTCGGGCATATTAACCGCAATCATATGCAGTACCGACAAAATTAAGAAACTCCGATGTCGATTCGTATAACTATGCGATTCGTATAACTATGCTTTTTTTCTAGCCTGTGCTCTCCCACTCCTGGGCAAAGACCTCCCTCCACTACTTCCATCTTTCGCGAGCGCTCGCGTCCTCCTTCCAGTTTTGACGGAACCTATCCAGCTCGTCTCGCCATCTCCTATCCTTATTACTTTAAAATAGCATTGACTAGCCAGAAGCAAGATTCTTCAAGTAGCCTGCTTTGTGAAGTAGTGGAAGCAAAAATACTACTTACTCCTCATGCAAGAGATCCTAAGCAATGAACTGCATTGGGTTCGGTTGGAACAAGTCCTCAACATCATCTACCTAGACTTTAGCCAACTATATTGGGGTCGACTTCCAGTCTAACCAGATGCAGCTGAATACCAAAATGTTACACATAGAGCGACTGCCTATCTGACCTCCAAAACCCAGTTACTGGATGACACGTCCCTTGGTCGGGTTGTCAGAATTACGAACTGAAACAACTCCTAAGGAGGTCGGTTCGTATGCTCAACAAAGATCAGTGAGCCTAAAAAATGTTATAATATTCTAGTTTCGAGCCATAATATTCGGAATAACCTACCGCATTAAGGAAATCGGAGACCTATATGGTTAATACGTAGATACTATCAGCTGCAACCACAAAACACGTGGCATTTTCAAAGCGCGCACCATTTAATTCAATATATTATTAAAATATAAATTGTTTTTCATATATAGTAAGCCAATTTACCTTTACGTTAATGCAGTTTGAAAACCAAAAATACAAATTACGATGGCTTCTGTGGTTTTTAAAACAAATACAAATTATAATTGTAATCTGGAATTAAAAAGGGAAAACCAAATTAGGCCATTAATTAATTTGCTTCCTTTAGCCGCGTTTTCCCTTTACCGAATTTGATGAGGTTGCGATAACCTTCTAGTGAAGAATGTGACTCAATGGGTTATATAGAAGGACCACTTCCTTAGCAGTGGTGTTCCTAGAGGAACAATCTTAGACCAAACCACACCAGAACTTTGTAAGACCTTATATTTCCTTTTAAAGTATTGAGTAGCATACGAGTATGTCCAAGAATGAAGCCGACCCCAACATAGTTGGGAAAAGGCTTGATTGATTAAAAAAGAAATCTTTTTAATTCAGACATATTCTGCCCATAATATTGTTAGTATTACAACTTACAAACTATAATAGTATATTTAAAAAAAAAAATAGTATTTGCCGCCCTCTGGAGCCCCGGGCACACGCACTTGTACTTGAACCCAGTGCCCAAGAAAGGGGCTGTCTAGCTTGTGGCTGATCACGTTCAGGATGGTGATGATGGTGGCTAGTGATGATGTTCATCCATTAGGAAAGTTTTGAGTATGATTGTCGATGGCTATAAGAGTAGGGGAAGGTCTACGATGGATGGCCTGTATGAATGATGATATGGTTACAAAGGTGGTGACTATCGAGATGACGTTTTATAGAGAAATATGAAAGAATACACATACCATAGAAAAAAATAAAAAACTTAAGAAATAAACAGTAGGTAACTTTATACTCAATACTAATATGTCGTAGCTGTATCAATTTTACTGTTTGTACTTATGTACAAACAGACAAACAACAACACAAAAAACATTTTTAACCGTCACGACACTTTTTTATTTTATTATTTATATAATAAAATAAAAAAAGTGTCGTGACGGTTAAAAATGTTTTTTCGGTCTAGCTCTCATTCGCCTAGTGCGCAGAGTTCTTGTTTTGACAACAACACGAATATAATTCTAACGAGATGATGTTTACATTAATTCTAGGACACCGGATTTACCTCATTTACGTCATACTAATAACGGTTTATTTATAATACTCCTTAATTATGTAGGTACGCCTGTCACAAGTAACTTCCTCAATAACTAGCCGAAAATTCCTCATTCGCGACGTTTCGTCGACACGAAATCAGTCAAAAATTAGCTTAGAAACTGTGTAAAGTTAACGAATTTACGGTATTTTTTATCGCAGCGCCTCCTAGGGACTTCTGTCAAGTGATAATCCCATATTTGACCGATAAAAATATATACCATTACTCATCAAACCAGTGAATAATAGCTTTAAGAAGGCCCAAGTTACTTTTGCGTTTGGGCAAAGAAATGTCAATCGAATTTGGGCTCTGTCACCTGGCAATAAGCTCGCTAATTTGTTTTGGTGGGTAGATATTAATAGTTGTAAAACTGCTTACTATGTACTAGTACATGCTGGCTGGCATTATTTTTTTATTCGAGCTTTATTTCATTAAGAGCGATACCATCGTGCCACCCACGCTTAAGGTATAATGACTTGCCATATCTAACTCGCCTAGTAAGACGGTACAGTCGCGAACACAAGGCGTACCGTTAATTTTGACCTATTTTCAAGTCTTAGTCACATATGGTTGTACCAAGCGGAAGTTATTATAAGTTGTTAATTGTTTAAGTTCAAAAGTTATAACAATGTCATCAGAGTTTATTAAACTATGTTTAATAGCAATAGCTAAGGATACAAATTGTAGAATGGTAATAGGTTTTTTATCTAGTCTAGTTCAATATTATCTGACTAGCTTCTGCCAGCGACTTCGTCCGCAAGAATTTTCATGTTTTAACTAAAAATATACCTATCCTATGACACTCAACAATACTGTAGCTTAACATTAGTAAAAGATTTTTTGGAATCGGATCAGGAGTTCCGAAGATGCCCTACATACAAACTGACAAATGTTACCTCTTAATATTAATATCTTAGATATGTATTTACACATAATCAGCCTATAATGTTCCCACTGCTGGGACACAGGCCTCCTCTCTGTGAGAGGGAGCGGGCCGTAATCTACCACGCGGGCCCAGTGCGGGTTGGTAGATGTCACATGTCTTCGAATTTTTGGTTCTAGGACATGCCGGTTTCCTCACGATGTTTTCCTTCACCGTTTTGAGAGCAGTGGTGATGAAATAATTTACAAAAAGTAAAGCGCCTGTCTGGGTTCGAACCTACGACCTACAACTCGTAAGTCGCGACCGTTACCACTGGGCCACCACTGCTCTCATTGACTGATATCCCGCTACTGGTTCCCGCTACTGGGACACAGGCCTCCTCTCTTCGAGAGGGAGTGGGCTATAATCTACCACGCGGGCCCAGTGCGGGTTGGAAGATGTCATATGATATGAGGTTTGATTGCCTCACGATGTTTTCCTTTACCGTTTTGAGAGCAGTGGTGATGAAATTATTTACATAAAGTAGGTAAGCCTGCCTGGGTTCGCAACCACGACCTACAAATCGTAACTTGGGGCCATTACCACTGGGCCACCAGTGCTCTCAGACCATATGATTAAATAAATCTTAAAGGACAAACCTTTAGAATAGTAAAAAACTAATCAGCTGTCCTGTACAAAACTTCAATACCTCCTCGCCCCAAATGTACCCATGGGATGTCTAATAATTTTTTCGCAATTACGATGTTGGGCCCATGGAGCCAGTTATTCAGTTTGATGGTCTGCTCCACATCCTTAAATATGACCACACATTTCTCATACACGCTGTACAACTTGAAAGATTTCTTTACTATTTTTCTTTTTGCACATATCACTAAGTGCTATCTTGGCGGGAATTCAGTCAATAGACAACATAATGTATATCGATATTGTCTATTGACTAAATTCCCCCTATCTATACAATGTACCTGTATCTTCTGATAAGAGAACAATACCTACATAGCTTGGATAAACTACCTTCTGTTTTCCTGTTGAGCCCTGTGCGGTATTTTTGTGATTTATATCTCTGTTTTAATTCAATGTTTTTAGTACAAATTTGGACTTTGATTTTGGATCTACTATTTCAGGCAATTGACAAATGTTGTGAAAAAATTAAACAAGAGGAAAACCACAGTATCTACTAGGTAATTACGGTACAATGAGTTACTGTCGACACAAAATACAGTTTGTGCTGTCGATTCGTTCCTTCGAGTGGCGATTTTTTTTTATAAAGCCGGATTCATACTACTGTGTTGTGTCGTGATGTGACGCCTTCTGACGCAGTGTAAGCTAATCAAAACTACTTGTAATTTGACGTAGTTCTGAACAGATTCATTTGATTGGTGTATTCCGAGTCACGACACAACACGACACAGTAATTGTCTGTGGCTTAAGTCTCAAATTGCCACTCCGCCTTGAGCAAGCGTGGTGACCAATGCTTATGCCTTCTTTGTATGAGAAGAGGCATTTGCATTGCAGTACAGTCACAGGCTAGTATTATTATTATGTCTTCAAAGACATTACGGTCAATACGGTCTTTTTTAACCGACTTTAATTAACCGACTTTAAAAAAGGAGGGTTCTGTATTCGATCCGTATGTATGTATGTATGTATGTATGTATGTATGTATGTATGTATGTTTGTATGTCCGCGATTATCTCAAAAACTACTGAACCGATTTTGACAAATCTTTCATTAGTGTGATCTACATACTTTCAGGAAGGTTTTAGTATATAAAACATTAGGTAATTATTCTTATGTACGAAGTTACATGCATAAATGTACTGCATCTCCGGCATTTCTATGGGAATTTTGATGATTCTTCGAGTCGTGTCTTCAATGCACTAGTGTTAATTGAATTTATGTGGGATAGGTACAACTAAAAAGTGAAAAATAAAAACTTTTTTACAAAAAAAACAACCGACTTCAAAAAAAAAACACTACAAAGTGAAAAATAACTTTAATTTCGGAAGTCGGTGTCAAAAAACGAAAATGCGGAACCAACGACACCGACTACCGAAATTAAAGTTATTTTTCACTTTGTAGTGTTTTTTTTTTGAAGTCGGTTGTTTTTTTTTTAACTACGATCTTTAAAACACCCATTAAAAATACTAATCAACTGATTAAAAATTAATAACACTTGTTGAGCCGACTATACTCAGTATACTACGCGCATTGCGTCGTGGCGCAGAGTTCACGTCCTCGCCTCCTGTGTTTTATCTCTCACAGAGAAAGTTACGCGAGGTCACCGTGATTATTAGTCAGATAATAAAACAATTGACAAGAGCCAAATCTACCATATTTCATTTAAATAACTACTACTGCGAGTGGAGTGGTACCCAGGCAGTAACGGGGACTTACCGAGTTGTCTGTGCGAACCCAGACAGGCGCTTTATTTTGTCTAAATAATTTCTTCACCAGTGCTCTCAAAACGGTGATGGAAAACATCGTGAGAAAACCGGCATGTCTTAGAGCCAAAAAATTCGAAGACATGTGACATCTACCAACCCGCACTGGGCCCGCGTGGTAAATTACTCCCAGTCCCTCTCGAAGAGAGGCTTGTGTCCCAGCAGTGGGAATTTTATAGGCTGATTATGCTACCTACTGATGCCGTAAAGCTACTGAGAAGCCTGCGAACAGGTCCATGACTCCATGAGTGAATATGGAAGATAGTTGGAAAGACCAACTCCTATCCTGCCCTCTGTGTCTCAAAAAATGCAGTCAAAGTGACTCCTGCGCTGCCATCGACGACAAATTGGGCCAACAAGGTCTGGAACACTGTCATGCCAGTAACACGAAGAAGGAGTATGCTGGTATAGAATCTGTAGGCTTTAGTTCAACCATTAGGGTATTTATTTCCTACATATGATTTCCTCCCTGTTAAATGCTGCTTATTCGGCTGAGATCTACAAATAGTGCTAGTCGCTCCATGTAAAATACTGGTGATCAGCTGCATCTGGTTAGACTGAAAATCGACCCTAACATAGTCGGGATAAGGCCTACAGATGATGTTGATGACCGCTCGTTGCATGGTAGACTGCCATTGGTGTAGCGGCCGCAAGAGCGACTGCTGAGCGCGAGGTCCTAGGTTCGATTCCCAGGTCGGGTAAAGTGTTATTGGGTTATTCTGTCAGGAATTTCTTAGTGGCAGTCCAAAGTCTGGATTTGTGCCCAGTTGATGGCAGTAGGCTTCCCTTCTATTACATGGGACTTAAAATATAACTGGATGAAATCTGGGTAAACCTCTACTTAACCCTTTGGGTAATACAGCGGGATATTATTTTGTTACTAGCTGCACCCCACGGTTTCACCCGCATAAGTTTCCCGTGGGAATATCGGGATTAAAACTATCTTATGTCCTTTCCCGGGACTCAAACTATCTCTATACCAAATTTCATCAAAATCGGTTCAGCGGTTCAATCGTGAAGAGGTAACATACAGACAGACACACTTTCGCATTTATAATATTAGTATGGATACCATGCCGACAGTACTATCACAAGGTAAATATTCAATTTATTTTTATGTTATTCCTATTTTTGTCTTCAAACCTCATCGTAGAGTAGTTTTATGTTCAAATAAGGAAAAATGCATTTAAAAATAACACAGCTGTAGTCTGGATACAAAATGGATGCTCTCACATGGTCACCCATCCACGATCCAACTGGCTATTATTATTTAGTCACGAGACCTCTAGAGTTGAATGGAAGTGAAAATTGAAAATTTTACGACCCCAAGTAATATTTGACCAGAGGGCATAGACAAAGTAACATTCTATCAGCAGTAACGATTATGGATTGGATTGACATGATGGATTGGATTGACATGAGTTACCTAAAAGCTTATGTCAAACCTGTTGAAAGTCGTTGTAGAAGTACGAAACACTTTCAAAGCGATTGTCACTTTTGGGATGCATGAAGAAGCCTCCTCGTGTAGCGCAGTTTGTTTTCGCCAGTTACTCAACTGAACCGATCGCTCGGCGCATCCTGGACAGTCACACCCAACACCTTATTTGACTAACCAATTCTTCCCTTGCGGTGGTAGGGCTAACGCCCGCCTGTTTTGCGACCACTCTCCCACCGGAGTCCGACGTCAAGCAGCCTGCTGTGTTTCGTCGATGCGTGGGAGTTCCAGTGCCTTAGGCAACTTCTAGGCACGCTCGTTCCATCATAGACCTCATCCATCGCTTTCCATCAGGCGTGATCTAGGGTAAGAGCGGGCCCATTCAGCAATAAAAAATTTAAAAAATCTTGTCTAGGCTCTCGGCAGGGCAGGCAGAAGATGAAGTGACGGCTATAATGTGCATTTGCATTGATTCAAATAACCCAGCCAGCCAGCATCATCATCTAGGTACGAATATAATTAAAACTAAACTAACCAAGTCAAACATAGATACTAATTAAGTCAACTCACAGAACTGTAGAAATCTACACGAAAAAAAAAAACATGTAAGTACGCCGGTATCGTCAGTAACAAAAGTTGATTGATAGTTCTGTTTTTATATCACAATAACTAAACACAACTCTAATAATTATTACACAATAATAACAGATACAAAAACATGTCTAATTTAAAATATTTTAAATTAATTGTTTTCCTACTTACTTATTTTACTTATAAGAACTTGTTTCTGTGACAAACACAAAAGTTATTCAATAACAAAAGAAGCATTGTGAATAAACTGATAAATATTTTTAATACCGTCAAATATATTACACTAAATAAATTTATATATTTAATAATTGAAAAAAAAAAAATTATTACACATAGTTTTATTATCCAAAGGGTTAGAGGCAGAGGTATATCTATGTTATGACCAATCATCTATTACCTATCTCAAAAATTTATCGGAATAGATTTAACATTAAACAACACAAACCACTTATGCGTGGAATTTTGAAACCATCTAATTATTTCTTGTCCCTGCGACAATAAAATGAACTGACCTATGCGGCACCTCCCCACAGACAATGGCCCACCTCCCATCCTGCGCCGCACCTGTACACTTGATGATCGTATGACTGCGTCAGTGAGCGGAGTTCGCGCAGCTTAACTTTGGGCCAAAAATGTTTGAACTTTTTGCCATCGATATGCTAAGAAGAAGATTGCTGACCATACCAACATACGAGTAAGTTCAAGTAATCATCGTGATAGCTTAATTAATTTCCTTTACTTACTAAGTATCGCCTTTTAAAAGCAGGAATGTAACATTACTTATAAGGAACAATATTGCAAGTTCCGAACGACATAGTTTTTTATATATTTCCACGCACATTTATGTATTACAAGTTTTTTATTTGTTTTACTAATGAATCTTTGTGATCTTAATTGAATTCTTATTATGTGTTGGTAAAGACATTATATTAATATGGCTAAGTGATTGATAATGTGTTGTTGAGATACCTTTTAGTGGTAATGGAGTTATTATTAAGGAATGAGGCAAGATCTTGCGCAGGAATAATTTTGTGAATACTTCGTGGCGTTTATGAATTTGTGAGAAAAAATTGTAGGAAAAAATAGCAATAGGTATAATTTTTTTTTGCTCATTTAACATTAGTTATTATTTATTTAAATTTAATCACAAGGTGCAGGAGCAGTGCTGGCCAAGTGGCATCGACCCGACTTACGTGTTGTGGGTCGTGAGTTCAAACCCGGGCAGGCACATTATTTAATTTTATCACCACTGCTCTCAAAACGGTGAAGGAAACCTTGTGAGAAAAACGGCATGTCCTAGAACTAAAAATTCTTAGACATGTGACATCTACCAACCCGCCTTGAGCCCGCGTGGTGAATTATGACCTACTCCCTCTCCCTCTCACAGAGAGGAGGCCTGTGTCCCAGCAGTGGGAACATTATAGGCTGATTATGTAATCACATGGACCATTTGTGTATAGACAAATCTATTTAAAATATAAATATCATATCCATACTAATATAATACTTAAATGCGTAAGTGACTCTGTCTGCAGGTCGTTTACTTTATCACGCCTTAAAGGCTATGCGGATTTTAATTAAATTTGGCACACAGGTAATCAATAACCTATGTTAGGACATAGGATACTTTTTATCCCGGTAGTACGTTCACGTGGGATAATTTCCGATCTCCACGCGGGTGAAGCCGCTGGCAAAAGCTAGTATCCAAATGCTATCCATCCTATTCCCCCTTTTTTATACATCATATTATTATTTTAAGACTGTATAAATGTACTACCTGTATATTATATTTCATTGTAAATTCTACTATCCTACTAATCACACTAATCTATATAATATGTATTATAAAAGCAAAAGTTTGTGAGTGTATGTGTTTATTTGTTACCTCTTCACGCACAAACGGCTGAACGGATTTGGATGAAATTTGGCACACAGATAGTAGCCTATGTGTTAATCCTGGTTATAAAACCAGGATTAACACATAGGCTACTTTTTATCCCGATATTCCCACGGGATCGACACTTACGCGGGTGGAACTGCGGGGCACAGCTAGAAATACTAATAATAAGAAACGGATTTTCAAGTCATGACGTCAAGAAATCGAATTAATTATTTAAAACGAATTATGTAGGGTTAGTACTGGCCACTAATAATATTTTAAATTATTTAAATTTTGAACTGTTTACAAGATTGGATGTTTTCTGCTGACTCATCCGGGTTTCGATGCCCCGAAGTTTTAGACAGTCGTAAGTACATAGTTGTGGAATAAATTGTTGAGTTTGTCGTTATTATTAACAAAACATTTTAATTCTAAAATAAAGATTTTTTTTTTCATTTCTCCTTTTGCAGTTCTTTTGGATAATAAATAAGCAGTACCTTTGTACTCAAATGTTATAAGTCGTATCTCTATTTATTTTACTGTGTGTACATAAATAAATGAATTTAAAAAAATCCGAATTATAATTTTATTATAATATTACTTAGGTACCTTAATTCATACTAGTTTCTTTGTATATGTTTTTGTTAGTTTAATATTGTTACTTAGCAGTAATCTATAATTGTATAAGACTGTTACTGAGACTTGTTACTAAGATTGTTACTTAGCAGTACCTAATCTATAAGTATATAGGCCTACTTATACATTCATTACCTACTGTGTAAGCAATATTTGTACGCCATGCAAGGCAGCACATAGTGACACAACATATCTTTTTATTTTATCCATCATGTACAGACGCGAGCACATCATGCTACTACGAGTACAATCTGTCAAATTTCTTTAATAGATTTTCAACTTTACCGCTAAAATATAAGGTTCAAAATTGATTGGGAAAATTTGACAGTTTCGGGTAGCTTGATGTGCTGGTATCTGTATCACTACATTCCACCTATGTGTCGTACAAATAAACAAATTTGAATTAAGTATTCTATATGAATATTTATTTCGCGGTGTACCTATTATTTTCCTCTAAGTCATAAGATAAAGCATTATATTATATTATGTATATAGGTTTGATTTAGTGAAGAAACCAGTCACCATGTGACATTTAATTTATTTTATTGCAAAATCAAAATAAATAAACACGTTTGTATTTAAATAGTAAACCTTAATGCAAATTGAATTCATGAGTACCCACCTACTTTGTATTATCATTGTAAATAAATATTTGTTACTTAAATAAAAAAATATTTTTGTGTAGGTCATCATGTTAATAAATAATTTTGACCAAGGTTTTAATTTTCCATTATCATACATATAATCGGAATTTTAAAATAAACAAAAAGTTCGACCTCATAATAGTACCTATCTGACAAAATATCGTGGGTACCTAACACAAAAAAACAAACACTTCGACGCGCGACGACTGAAAAGCTTTGTTCATAACTGTACGCACTCGACCAGGTACAACAGAAAAAAAAATATAACTGCATAAAAAAAAAATAGCCGGTCTATTCTGTATAAATCGCACCGTGAAAACTTAGGTGAAGTGAGCTTAAAATGAGCTCTCATTCCACCTGATGCTTGGGATTGACATTATTAACAACTCACTTCAAGTTCACTTCACATGTTTCACGGTAACATTTTTACAGAAAAGATACGCTGGACGTTCTAAAAATAAATTTAAAATCACTTACCTAGCATTTTACTCAAATCGGCATTATGCAGATCGGGATTCTCGTCAGCCAGCTTCTTTCTCTCGACCTTCGCCCACACCATGAACGCATTCATCGGCCTCCTTATCCTAGCCTCCTTTAGAGCCTTAGCTTGGCCCATCTTGGTCGTGAATGGGGCCCTAGCGTATTGCTGTGTGGAGTAGTCCCTGCCGGTATCGTAAGGGCTTCTATAGTCGTACTGCGCTCTATAGTCCAGGCCATAAGGTAGGGTAGACCATACTACAAGTTCGGGGCTCGTTTGTTCTTGCACTGAGTCGGTACTGTTCTCGACGGCTCCTTGCACGTATTGTTCGTAGGTACGATGGTACGTAGGAGGGGATTCTGCTATGCCTGCTCCTCCGGAATCCATCATGCTGCAAAGAGAAAATTGGGATTAGTAAGAAAGTTGATACATCTTTAAAAACTATACAGTAATAGACATCATGATATAAGTATGATTCTGAACCCCCTGCGGTGAAATATTTCGTCGGTAATTTAAAAAAATATTCCATAGATTTTCACCGCGTAAATAATGCAATTAAAAAAAAAACTAAAGTCATTTACATATTCAAATTAGGCTGAGAATCAGCACTTTCTGAACGTCAAAATTACATAAGACAGTCCCCCAAAACGCCCGCCCTTCACCACTTCCTATTATAGTGCTTTCGCTGAGGTGAAGTGGCGCAACAAACTCCCCAGCATTTTTTTTTAGAGGTTAGGATATTATATTTTGATATTTATTGAGTTAAGTATGAGAAGTTTATCCAGTCAGTGTACCTATATATTTTTATCCTCCTAAATAAATACCTAGGTACTATTTTTATTAGTATTTCAGCACATTATGAAATTCACGATTAATTTGTTCATTTACTGTATAAGTATGCTATTTCAGTTTCTAGTCACAACAAACAGGTAAGTACCTACGTACTAAATACTAAAATAAATAAAATTACATCCAGTAAATAGGTATACCTAACAATATAGAATGCACAGCGCACATAAGATGTCATCATGCGTCCATCTGTTAAAAACCCAATGTAACTGGCAGCTATTTATTATCATATACCACGGTTTAAAAACATCCTGCTACACAGCGTTCATTTGTTTTTAGTTTTACTTTTAATCCAGATACTCCCACGGGATCGACATTTAAGCGGGTGAAACTGCAGGGCGCAGCTAGTCAGGTATAACAATTAAATAATCTATGTGACAAGATTGGATGGATTAATTATATTCTCCTAGAATTTTAAACTTTCTAATTTCTAAATTTAATTGCTGCGGAATTATTTAATTTGGACAACCAATACGTCATAGAAACTTTATTATTGTACATAAATGAATTGAAATGATGAATTGAATTGTTTATTGAAATCATTGATTTACGTAAATATTTACATTATTGTCTTAAACGAGACAACAAAATAACAGGTCTTTGATATTATTCTTAGTTAGTTTTGTTTGCATCAGGTGTTTAAAAAGTCTTGTTTTCCCTTCTCAAATAGGCCTCCCACATCGCTTATAGGTTTCAAGTAAAGTGTCAAACCAAGCTATGGAATTTTAAAAATCCACCCGTGGCTGTGGTGTCGTGTGCTTCGATATCGCTTACCGTTAACATACCGCTATTGCAGGAAGCCTGGTAAGAAGAGCCGGCAAGCGATAGTGATCGTGCTAATCAATCGACACCCGTAATGTGATTCGACTCGTCTAGCGGTAGACTGTTGCCAACTCTATGTCTGGAGGGAAGCGAGAAGTCGATACTTCGATTTAAAAAAGTTAATGGTTTGAAAAAAGAACGAGTTTTAAGGAAATGCGAGCACGTACTCTTGGATGAAGATCTAGCAAAATCGTAAAAGTATCGTTGTCGAATTTAATAGAACAGAAATAGAAACCGCGAAAAAAAAAACACCATTAAATTGGGAGCGTTAGAAGTGGAACTAAATATATTATCTACGTTGAAAAACATACGGGAATGGACAGCGAGAAAACCATAGACGTATCTTGAAAAATTAATGGGAATGACTGGCTGGTAACAACGTACACACTAAACTTTATACTTTACAGACCCTTATGTTCGCGTTTTGTTTCTGTTCACAGACAGTTTTGTATGCACACTGATGAAAATGTTATAATTGGAGTTTCTTGCCAGTTCTACTCCATAGAGATCTATGTTATGGAATGGGCAACTAGTTGCAACTTTCTAACTAATTGATCGACTTTTTGACTTTAATTCAAAAGTCTCTGTAAATGGTTTAATTGAAATAAATGGTTTGAGTTTGAACTGGCACTATATACTTAGTGTTAGTTCGTTAGTAGGTTTTACGGAATTACCAGTCTGACTGTTTACGTTAATTCAAGCAATCAATATCAGTCACTTTACTTGCTCACTGCAAATTATCCTGTTGTCGACATTCAATCAAGGTAAGCCCTGATTAATTAGACAACGTGATCATTGGCAGTTTATAGAAAATGAGGCGTTTTCTCATGTAAGTACCTGCAGTTCTATATGAATTTGGTATTCAGACTAAAGATAAATACTTTGAGAGGGGCTTGTGGTTAAGTAATCAGACAAAACAGACGCACGGGTCGATCGATCAGGTTAAGCTACGCTTGCCGCGGTTTGTCCGTCGATGGGTGACCATCTTTACATAACAAGACCCCTCCGTGCCTCGGAAAGCACGTTTAGCCGTAGGTCCCGGCTATCATTCTTGTATCTTTGACAATCGTTACGGGTCGTCAGAAGCCCGAAAATCTGACAACCAGCCTTACCAGGGGGTATCGTATTACCCAGTAAGTTGTAAAGGTCAGATAGGCAGTCGCTTCATGTAAAATTCAGTATTTTACATGATTCGACTGCATGTCTGACCTATTCTCTATATCTGACACGTATGACGTGATTCTTGCGAAATTACTATAGGAACTGCTTGGCTGGACCAAATAACATTCTATCAGCGATAACGAAAAAAAAAAAGAAAAAAAAAGGAAAAGTATGATGTATCAAAACTAGCTTACTTATGTCAATCTTTTAGAAAGTCGCTTTGAAAATAATCGTCACTTTTATAGACCCTCTATGAGAAGTGATTGAGCACTTGGATGCGCTCTGCTGATTTTTAAGGGTACCACTACCGTTTTCGCAGTCCTAGGCAAGACTGAAACTGATAAAAAACTTATATTTTAAGATACCCAGCCAAAAGCTCATCGAAGAATCTTGACATCAACTAGATCTTTTTCCTCTACAGAAGACCCTATCAGGTGCGTAGTACTCGCAACTGGTGTGCGTGTATGACCAGCAGGGCAATTGCGTAACACATTATCAATCGGAATCGGTTTCATTTTGACAGTTCAACAACATTCATTGCGTTATTGACGTGTTGAGCAGACAAATTTTTCGAACTTATGAAGCAATGGATTAGCAATTTGCTTCAAAATGATTCAGATTCCGATTGATAGTGTGTTATGCAATTAGGGTGCAGGTGTATAAACGTAAACGAGGCAATAGGAATATGTTAGGATCGTAGCGGCGTTCTGTAGTTTCTGCCAAATCCCTTGGGAAGAAAGCGTGAGATTATGTATGCATGTAAGACCCCATTGCTAAATACGGATTTAAACAGCAATGAAATCGAAGCCTTCAACAGAAGCTCTTATCTGTTCCTACAAGACGTAACCGCACGCAGTACCCACAACTCCGATAAAGACACTATTTGTCAACACGGCGGTAACGCGATACAAATAATGAGTAATTCCAAATTTAAAGGAAAGCGCGGGCGCCGACTACTCGACACCGGAGTTTCTCGGAACGCCCGTAGAGGCGCCACCGTGTGGGAACCGAGTAGCATTGTTCCTCTGATTTCACTTGAGTCTCATCCGACGTATGTATGTACCTGCTTTAGTAACAGATCATTAAAAGTCTACGGCAAATTGTCACGATCAAGTCATGTGTAAGATGTTCTAGAAATGTCAAGAATGTTGTCAGCAACAGTTTATGAAACTTTTCAGTCAAATCCGCCACTAAATTGCATAACACATTATCAATCACAATCTGAATCATTTTGAAAGATATGGCTGATCCATTGCTTCATATGTTCGAAAAATTTGTCTGCTCATTAACGTAAATAACGCAATGAATGTTATTGAACTGTCAAAATGAAAACCATTCCTACTGATAGTGTGTTACGCAATGACCCCGCTGTTGTTTAACATAGGAATTATCTTGACGTACCTAAGTAGCTAACAATTCTTATAAATGTCGAGCAGAAAAATCAAATTACCGACCAAAAACTTTTTAAATAATCCGTGCACACCGAAAGAATTTCTACAAAACTTGACAGTTCTTACAACTCATGTAAAGTCAACGAAATTGGACAGGTTCGGGACAGCTGGCCATATATGGGACAGTTTTTAATTGTTTCGCGTTTACCCAATAAGGGAATAAAGTGTGGCGGCAATACTGATGAAGTCTCGCTCGTTTGGTAAAGGAAAACATGTTTTTAAGACAATGATTTAGGAAGGTTTGACACAAATGAGCGTTTTCTTTTATTTTTTTTACGTTCCGTGTTGCATGATATTTTACACCACAGACAAAATAATGTGACAGATTTGCTTGTCAATCACTCATTGTAACGTTTCGTTTTCGTTTTTAGCTGATTTGAGGTTAGAAACATATTTTGTAATTTTCTCGAAAAATATGCATTACCTTTTAAAAAGAATGATAACGTTATAATCGGGGACCCAAGCCCTACCAGTTTTAACCATTTTTACCCCCCCCAACTCCTGCGACACGATACTAAACCCAACACGAAGGTTTTAATCTAATATTGAAGGTAAGGAAAAAACAAAAGAAAAGTGAGCCTGGTTTTTTCTGTCACCTTGGAGTGCTAAAATGTTAAACAGCTTTCTGTGTTTGAAGGGTATGCAACTGGTGACATTAAACTCACAACAGACAAGATAGATAGATAAACCATTTATTCAGTGTACACAAAAGACATAGCACGGTCAGTGGGTCGTCTTAGGGGCGGATTTACACACAAAAGCACGTCGTCGACGCGTAAATTGTAACCATGATAACCACAAATCATTGCGAACTTCAGAGACCAAGTTTAAATAAGCTGGACTTCCATTTGGTGCAACTTTGAGACGCATACCGCTCTTTATACAGGGTGTTACGGAAAGAGTATATCAATACAAACGGGTTGAAGAGTGTATCTGGTCTAGAATCTCTGTACAAAATTTCAGCTCAAAAGCATTAACTTTGAAAATGCTTAATATTTTTTATTTCGAAATCACGGCGCTGCACTGGCGCGCGGCGGCGTTATGTGCGTGTACTAGGCGCACAGACACACTACAGATAATGGATAATGACCCTCGTAGTGCGGTGGCACGTTTGTTATGATTTCAATTTAATAAACTATCGAAATAAAAAAATATTAAGCATTTTCAAAGTTACTGCTTTTGAGCTGAAATTTTGTACAGAGATTCTAGACCAGATACACTCTTCAACCCGTTTGTATTGTTATACCCTTTCCGTAACACCCTGTATACAGGCCAAAAAATAAATTGCTGATCCATGCATTTTAACCACGTGTAGGTATTGCACTTTTCTAAGGGTCTAGAATCTTGCACTGAATTCATTGTTACAGTTTGCGCGTAGATATCCCTGCCAACCTGTATGCAAAGTGCGGTATGCGTCTCAATTTTGCACCAAATGTAAGTCCAGCTCATTTCAACATGGTTTCTGGAGTTCGCAAAGATATGTCAGACTCTGAAACGACGAAGTTTAAATAAGAACGTGTTGTTTTGTTGAATATTGTGCAGGAGAAGCTGGTAGAACAGCACCCTAATTGCATAACACAGTATCAATCTCAATCTGTATCATTTTGAAGAATATTGCTAATCCATTGCTTCATATGTTCGAAAAATTTGTCTGCTCATCAACGTAAATAACGCAATGAATGTTGTTGAACTGTCAAAATGAAAGCCATTGCTACTGATAGTGTGTTATGCCATTACCCCGCTGCTACACCGAAGCAAACGTTAAAAATTCTGCTTGCTTGAATAACCCTGAAAAGCCTGACTGCTTCCAAGTAATTATGATTTTATCCAATTAATCAGACCTTGATATCCTTGGCTAACTGGCGTCGATAGGTTAATTCGCAGTTACAACGTTACACGCAAGTTTACAGATGATAATAACGTCTTAACTGATTCGAGATTGATTGGCAAAGCAACGAAGTGTTAATCAACTAACAATTACCTCGACAGTTTGCAAGAATTCATTATATACCGAGCATTTTCCCAACTATGTTGGGGTCAGCTTTCAGTCTAACCGGATGCAGCTGAATTTTACATGGATTGACTGCTTATCTGACCTCCACAACCAAGTTACTAGGTAACACGATACCCCTTGGTAAGACGGGTTGTTAGACTTTCGGACTTCTGACTACCCGTATCGACTGTCAAAGATTTACAAAATGTCAGATGAGCCCAAGGGTTTAACGTGCTTTTACGAATCACGGAGGGGTCTCGGTATATAATGGATAGTCACCCATCTACGGACCGTCCTCGGCATGCGATGCCTAACCCTGAACATCGCCCGTGCGACTGTCATTGTATAGCCACGAGGCCGTCATTATTTCATAAGTAGTAAAGGCGACTTTCGCTAGAACATTCAATACTTACCTAAAGAAAAGTGCGAGAATAAAAGGTCAATAAAATACTTGTTGCACACCAATATCCAGGACAGAATCAAATGGAGTTTTAACGTCAAATACTAAACCAAATAAGGTACAGACTATACAACAGTTATACCACATTTTGGACAGTCTGAGTTTAACCGGTCAAGCGGCGCGGTTCGCCGATCGGCGTCGAAACAATACAAAATCAATTGTCTCATTAGCGGCGCCTGACAGATTAAATTTGCTCTGGAGGAGAACAGAGATATTTAAACGTCAGTAGTCATCATACTGCTCATGTCAACTCCGTAAGCAAAGAAATTCCTGTACCTACCTACAATAAGCATTGCTATACAACAAGTCACATAGAATTGCTCATGATCGTGTAAACTATCGTTTTTATTCTATGTCAATCAATGATTCACGCCACATTTTACGCCATACTCTTATACAAACTATTTTACAAACCGTTGCTTTACTGAAAGGCAATTTGTCTATGCCCTTGTTAAAGACGAACCATAGACAACCCAACGGTACCTACCAGCGACATTCAATATTTCGAAGTCCCGCAACCAGAATTAGTACCACAATAACAAACACACTTACGTTCTAACGGAAATAATATATTGTGAATATTTAACTAGCCCATTTACTTAAGTAGACGATAAAATAAATATTTAATCGTCAAAGCAAAATCTTAATATGCAAACGTCAAATATTTCGCGCGTATTATTTGACAGCTGTCAAAGCGAAATGTCATCTGGGATGCCAGTAATTCATGATCTTGCACACGTATGTAAAGTTAGGTGGTTGATTTGAATAATGGGTAAAGGAATCTTTGATTAGCTAGGTATTAAAAACGACAAAATGTTTAAAAATCAGAGTTGGAATGAACGAATGGAATGATCAGCAAGTTCCATGACGACTTAGGGAGACATAACATCGCATGACGTCTTTAATCCCAGAAGGGTTAGCAGAGGTGTACCTGTAGTATGTACTTACACCCACCAATTATGTTTAAGTTCATCAGACTCACGAAGAATTTAACTCTATAGAAGTAAAGATAAATGCAATACAATGACAACTTATTTCATAACTAGCAACGCCCCGCGGTTTCACCTGAATAAGTTTGAGTCCCGTGCGAATATCGGGATAATAACTATCCTATGTAATTCCCGGGACTCAAACTATCTCTATATCAAATTTCATCTAAATAGGTTTAGCGGTTTAAGCGTGAAGTGGTAACAGACATACACACTTTCGCATTTATAATATTAGTATGGACTAGCTTCTGCCCGCGACTTCGTCCGCGTAAAATTTCACCCTCCCCCCATTCACCCTCTTAGGGGTGGAATTTCGAAAAACCCTTTCTTAGTGGATACCTACTCTTCAAAAAGAACACACCCTAAAATTTCATGTCTCTTGGACCAGCGGTTGAAGCTGTGCGTTGATATAACAGTCAGTCATTCAGGACTTTGAATTTTATATGAATAGATTATTTTCATATTACTAATCTGTTAAGCGGTGTGCACATTCTAGAATGTACATAAAAATAATGACGGAACACAAAACCTTGGCACTCGATGATCCAATCACTTGTTTACGAACTCAAACACACTTTCTATCAGAAATGTTTCACAAACTGATTCCATTCTATCACGGTATTATTACTATCGAAAACGTAAATATAATACGCTTGTACGCATTTCTATTGTTTTTCCCCGTTTTATTGTGTAAATATAAATAAAAACTGATTGACACAATCGATCGCGTCTCCGTTAGAAATCTCGCATTCCATCCGATCTAAACAAATGCTTTAAGAATGAGAAATAACATTTAATGTTTTCACTATAACCATTGTGAGGTGGATTCTTGATTCGTAATGCGTTTAGGAATCTAAAACTGGGGTCAGATTATACTTTGACTCATTTGAGTAGTGTGATGCCAGACTCATCAGTAGACACTCAACTTTGTACAGACGCCAGCACATCAACCTACCCGAAACTGTCAGATTTTCCCAATCAACTTTGAACCTTATGGTTTGGTGATAAAGTTGAAAATCTATTAAATAAATTTGACAGATTGTAGTAGGTTGATGTGCTGGCGTCTGTACTTACAAACGGTCTAAAGAACAAAAAAACGATTGAAACTTAACTGGCGAAATGTACTGTAGGTACCATCGCGGTTACTGGCGGTGAACCATTTTTCAACCTTATTACCAAGGGCATAAGAGTTGAAAGTGGTCGACCGCTATTGTCCGCGGCTACACCTCTGCCTAACCTTTCCAGGAATAAATGCGTGATGCTACGTTATGAACAGCAAGGGATTCAGTTACTAGCTCAACTAGAAAATACTAAATCATCCCCTGAATAAACCCACATTTTTTGTGCTAAAAGACAGCTAATATACTCGTATTCCATGTTGTTACGAGGAAATAATTAAGAAAAAAAAATATTTCAGCTATAGACCCATTATCAATTAAAAAAAAAAGGAGTGCGAGTCGGACTCGCGCACCGAAGGTTCCGTACGTAACTACTTTACGGTGTTCGGATTTTTTCCTTTACTTAGCTACATGACATTGCTTCTTGCCAAATTTCATGATTCTAGGTCAACGGAAAGTACCCTATAAATTTTGATTCCCTTGAGAGTACCGAAACTACGTTTTTTGGGGCATAAACGGCCGTATTTTTTTTTTACGTTAACTTTAAGTTTTATATTTTCATAGCTTCAAGGACCTGTAGACCTGAGTGGGTATTTATGGTTTTAATTTCAACTCGATACCTCCACGCGTTCCCGAGATAAAGGGTCTTAATAGACAGACCGACAGACAGACAACAAAGTGATTCTATGAGGGTTCCGTCTTTTTCTTTTGAGTGTTGGAACCCTAAAAAAGAACATAAATTATCAATTCTGTCATCTTAATTTTTGAATATGAAAATTACATTCAAATTAATTAATCATCAAGTCAAAAATAAATGTCAAATTAAAAACTATTAAACGTTAACTACAGTAAATGTCAGAATGAACTATCAAATGTCAACTACAATAATAATAATTAGGTAATAAGATAACCAAATAATAATGCCAAAACACAGAATTGATAGAATGTCTACAGAACTGGAATTATACTTATAATAATAATTAACCCAAGATATCATGGAGATAATTATATAAAATAACCATTTAATATGTACAGCAAAAAAATAAAACTAGCTGTCATAATTCAAACACTTCTTATTTCAGTGACGTCATTCAAGTAATTATTGTAGTTAACAAAAGGATTTATTATGTCTATAAAATATTAATAAAATCAAGACTTCGTTAAGCGAAACTTCACATAATATTATGTTATGTTACGTTTTTTTTTTATGAAGGTAGTAGGTAAGTATATTTAAATTATAATGAAGGTAATTTTAATGTAAGCTTATGTTAAAATTATAATCAAGGTAATATTAACGTAAGCTTAACCTGACATTTCAATGACCAAGATATTATTTCAGTCTTAAACATAAAAAAACATTTGACAAAAAAAAACCGCCTTCAAAAAAAAAAAACACTACAAAGTGAAAAATAACTTTAATTTCGGAAGACGGTATCGTTGGTGCCGCATTCTCGTTTTTTGACACCGACTTCCGAAATTAAAGTTATTTTTGATTTTGTAGTCTTTTTTTTTAAGTCGGTTGTTTTTTTTTTTGTTAATAAGTTTATATTTTTTTAGTTGTACCTATTCCACACAAATACAATTAACACTACTTGCTATGTAAATATCAGTGTCAGGAAATTATTAAAAAATCATCATCAATATAAACTGAGTGGAAAAAAATCGTATTATTGAAGCTAACTCAAAAACTACCAAAGCAGACTAGAAGAATCATCAAAATGTGCATAGAAATGCCGGAGATGCAGTACATTTATACATATAACTTCGTACATAAGAATAATTACCTAATTTATTATATACTAAAACCTTCCTGAAAGTATGATCACGTTATTCAAAGAAACATCAAAATTGGTTCATTAGTTTTGAGAAAATCGCGGACATACATACATACGGGTCGAACACAGAACCTCTTCTTTTGAAGTCTGTTAAAATAAAAAAGGAGGCAAAAGAATCATAAATAGGGCATCAAAAAATTCGTCCGCATCGCTGTCAACAGGAAAGTGCCCAAAAGAATGGCAGCATTGTACGTTGTATGGAATAAGTTGGTTCAGAATATAACTGGAAGAATCGATTGTAATTGTTTTGTATACCGCCCAAAATTATGTACTAAATCGAACTGTGAACTGATCATATTGGCAGAATGCGAACATTATGTAATTTGGGTTTTCCATATGAACATTTTACGCGTTAACAATACATAAAGGATACCCTACCAACCCGCACTGGGCCCGCGTGGTGGATTACGGCCCACTCCCTCTCACAGAGAGGAGGCCTGTGTCCCAGCAGTGGGAACATTATAGGCTGATTATGTAATAAGATAATGATGGGATTAGGTTAGCAACACCTGTTCTATAGATCACTAAATGTTAATTTTACCGCAGCTAAAAATACCAGCACATAAATTCCTTCTAATGAAATGCATTTATAATGCCATTTCCTTTTTCCAGAACGATATGTCAGAACTATATAAATATTATTACTATTTAAAATGGTTACTTTTCCTTGACTGTAATATTACCCCCTTATTAATAAACGTTGTATATCGTCTGTATATTTACACAATGCTTTGTCTTCTTCTTTCGAAAGTCAAATTACTGACGACTGATAGAGAGGAATCGGTGTGTGAATTCATCCATACTAATAAATTCGAAAGTAACTCTGTCTGTCTGTTACCTTTTCACGCCTAAACCGCTGAACCGATTTAGATGAAATTTGGTATAGAGATAGGTTGAGTCCCGGGGCAGGACATAATATACTTTTAATCCCGATATTCTTACGGGATCGATACTTACGCAGGTGAAACCGCGGGGCGCAGCTAGTCTGATATAAAACGTTTATTAGTAAGGGGGTTAGTATTCTGTCACCCATTGTAAAGTTTCTATATTTATGTCAGTAATTTATAATATGGTGTACATAATAAAGAGTATTAGAGAGAGCCGACCCCAAAATAGTTGGGAAAAGGCTAGGCAGATGATGATGATAATAAAGAGTATTCTATTCTATTATGTACAGCTATAATGAAATTAATTAGAAAATACTGTAACCTTATGGATAACTACAGCTTTGAGCCGTTTGGGGTCGAAACGCTCGGGCCCGAGTACGCGTCTCCTTTTCACATAACCAGAAGGTTGGGTCGTTCTTTGGCCAGAGCATTAGCATTGTCCAGGGACCGGCCGGATACTCGTTGAAAGGGTTTTTGAAGGGGTTTTTTTAAGCGCTTCGAAAAAAAACCCTATGATACATGTTACACCTTCGAACGGGTGTAGTTAACCCATTACGAACGGGTTACCCTTTCAACACCCTGTAACACTGTAACAGGGTAAGCCATTCCAACTCAAGACATTGTAATATGCACTGTTTACAACCTATATTAGTTTGAAAATTGCATAACCTCGACCGCACGTGACATCGTACCGTGGCCGGTGGTCCGCCAATCTTGCGTGTACCGACTTGCCGAGCGACTTGTAAGGCGCTGAACGGGTGCAAGTATCCCCCCACCTACATGCAGCTCAAGTTTATTAGGTAAATTCCAGGGTAACACGAAAAAAAGCTTTTCGAGAAGGTAACCTCTTCAAAGGCTTCAGTCATTGAAGGGGTTAACCCCTTCACGTGGTTACCTTAATAAAGGTGTTAACCATTTCGCTGGGTTTCGAGGATGTAATTTGAACAAAAGGTAACACTGCGATGTGAGTTACCCCATGTACGGGTTACCCTGTCCAAAGGCTTAACTCTTAAGCGGGGTTGTCCGGTCCCTGGCATTGTCATTCAACGTGGCAATGATGCATAATAAGTCTATAGGCTGCTGGGACACAGGCCTCCTAATCCTATCAGTGAGAGTAGGCCGTAATCCACCATGCGGGCCCAATGCTGGTTTGTGGATGTCACATGTCTTCGAATTTTATGGTTCTATGACATGCCGGTTTCCTCACGATGTTTTCTTCACCATTTTGAGAGCAGTGGTCATGAAATAATTTACACAATTGTGTCCAAACCTACGACCTACAACATGAATATTAAGAATGCCAATGACTTCAAATTGACGGTACTATCTTTACCATTTAAAGAACCCAAATGTAAGGCATTTCCAGGCGATGACCTTAGCTCTAGCAAAGTGAGACTTTTTATAGGTAAGTGTCTAAGTTACGAGAAATATTTTTGTCTGCCTAGCTTTGAGCAAATCATCTATGAAAAGTGTTAAATATATTACTTAATTTCACACATTTTTTCCATGAGTACGCAGAAACTATAAAACGCAGGTGGCTTTCTGTAGTTGCTACTATTCTTACATACTGTTGAATACTGTTATCTAATAAAAACAGCAAAACGTATTTGAAAATTTTTACCATCTAAACGGTACACAAACCATGACTCCTATCACTACAAAAAGTGACCTTAAACCTCAATCATGTACAAGATAAAGACAAAAAACATCAGACCACTCTCCACCCAATCTGCCAAAACGTGTCGCAAGCCTCATCAACGCCCTGACGCGTCGATCTTGAAAATTTCCTGCACTTCGGAAGGGTGATGTCCATATATTATTTTCAAACATCGGCCGAGACAATAGCGATTGTTGACAAAACGATCCGTCAGCGTCAGAGGACCCCGCACCGAGATATCGACGAAAACTGCACACGGTAGCACTCGATTCTTCTCTCGATTCAATCGATTTTGATGAGCGAGTGGATTTTTCGCGTCCGTGTCAGATAAAATTTTCGCGGTTTGGGGTTTTCGGAAATGGTGCTTGAGGAAATGTGCTAAATTGCATGACGTCTTGTCTGCATGGAGTTGCTTTTCCGTTCTTCTCCATCTACCCTGGAATGGACAACTAGCTTCATATTTCTGATTCACAGACTCCTTCACGGTTCAAAAGTGTCTGTAAATGGTTTAATTTAAATAAATGCTTTGTTTTGAGTTTGTATCTGTAAATTGAATTATTGTTTCCGTAAAACTTGCTAGTCTCTATTGAATATGAATGAAGATGGTTAGATATTACTTCATCACATGGAGTTGACAGAAAATGTCCAAAAACTGTAGTCTCGAAACTTTCTGAAAAGGACGTTGTAGTTGTAACGACCCATGTAGCTTTGCCCCGGATTGAAGAAATGTAATGTAGCTACCTCCCAACTAGCACTGGGCTCACGTGGTGGACTACGGCCCACTTCCTCTCAGAGAGAGGTCTGTGCCCCAGCAGTGGGAACGTTATAGGCTGATTAAGTAAGTAATGTGGCGACTTACGACGTTTAGACACTATCAAATAGTGTCGTTAATCTACAATAATAGATACATACATACCGAATAAATTAGGATTAGGTTTCTGTTCACCAGATTATCATTCTAATCTGCAATAAACACAAAGTTATGACTAATCCAATTAAATATTCCCATGCAACTCAATTACGTTGCACGAAGCAAAATCCTTTAGCTCCGACCAAGTTTCACTTAAACAGAATTTCGGTTATGACTTCAAGAAGTTTGTGAGTCATATTAAGGCATTGTTGGGTCATGAAACGCGACATGTCGCGGTTAAGTATGATTCATTGACAATAATACTTGGGACTCCTGTATTTGTAAGCTTAGGTATCGAAAAAACCCGATGGTATCGGGTAGGAATCGTGCTAAGTCATGGTAAAGAACTAAGTCCTGAAGTCAGTTTGGAGGTGGTCTTGCTTGGTGGAATTGATTCACGTTCAACTATCATCATCCTCGTTATTAGCAGCCTTGTTCCACACACTGCGGAATGTTGGCCTGCTCCCTTTTGTGCCATGCTTCCCTGGTCTATGCGAGTCTCATCCAGCACCCTAATTGCGTAACACACTTTCAATCGGCATCTGAATTATTTTTAAGCAAATTGCTAATCCATTGCTTCATAAGTTCGAAAAATTTGTCTGCTCAACACGTAAATAACGCAATAAATGTTGTTAAACTGTCAAAATCATACCGATTCCGATTGATAATGTGTTACGCAAATGCCCCGGAGGTCTTCCCCGCGATCAACTATACAAGATGTTTTTTACTAACATTGGCGTGATCCAAACTAATATTATAAATGCGAAAGTAACTCTGTCTGTCTGTCTGTCTGTCTTTTCTTCACGCCTAAACTACTGAACCGATTTGTGTGAAATTTGGTACAGACATAGTTTGGAACTTGAGAAAGGACATAGGATAGTTTTTATCCCGATATTCCCACGGGATCGAGACTTATGCGGGTGAAACCGCGGGGCGCAGCTAGTGATGTAATAAATTGCTACGCTCTTGCCAACATTGGCTCAAATCTTTGGAAAAATCAAGAAAAAGAAAACTTTCGAAATTTTAAAAGCACACAATACTATTAAATCGAATAACCACAAAAAAGAAACAATGTTAAAATCAAATATGTACAGTTTTCAAATCAATCTTCTCTCTTTCTCCAGAAACACCAACGGAAGTCGAAGCAACTAGAACTAATGTGCGATTTTTAAAGGGTCTGTTACACAGTGACCGGTCAAGCACACATACAATACATAATCCATCCATACTAATATTATAAATGCGAAAGTGTGTCTGTCTGTCTATCTGTCTGTTACCTCTTCACGTTTAAACCGCTAAACCGATTTAGATAAAATTTGGTATAGAAATAGTTTGAGTCCCGGGAAAAGACATAGGATAGTTTTTATCCCAATGTTACCACGGGATCGAAACTTATGCGGGTGAAACCGTGGGGCGCTGCTAGTATCTACACAGATACCTAAATGCAAAAATAGGACAGAAGTTGGTTGCAATTCTCAGCTAAATAATGTGATGATAAGTCAACCTATTTAGTCGAACAGGCCAAACAAGAACCTAATAAAATGACAAACCAACTTAGCGCACCGTGTGCCGTTGGTCCAATGGTCGCAAATGCTGCTCTGAGCAAGAGGTACTGGGTTCGATTCCCAAGTTGGGGAAAGTGTTATTAAATGTTTCCATATGGAATTTCACAGTAGAATTGGAGTCAGAATTCGTGCCCGGTTGATGGCAATAGGCTCGCTCCGTCTTACCTTACATGGGACTCAAACCTTTAAGTAATCTGTGCTCAAACATAACTGGCGAAATATCGATGTACTACTAACAGCGCCCCGCGGTTTCACCCGCATAAGTGTCGATTCCATGGAAATATCGAGATAAAAAGTATTCTATGTCTTATTCTGATATATAAGCTATATTACTGCAAAGTTTCATCAAAATCCGTTCAGTAGTTTTTGTGTGAAAGAGTAACAAACATCCTCACAAACTTTCGCCTTTATAATTATTATATATTAGTGTGATTACTAGCTGCGCCACGCGGTTTCGCCCGCGTAAATGTCGATCCCGTGAGAATATCGGGATAAAAAGTACCCTATGTCCTTTTCCGGGACTCAAGCTATCTCTATACCAAATTTCATCTAAATCGGTTCAGCGGTTTGAGCGTGAAGTAGTAACAAACATATAAACACACACACACACACACTCACAAACTTTCGCCTTTATAATATTAGTGTGATATTAATTAATTAATATAGTAGGAAGGATAGTAGGAAGTAGGATAGGATAGGTAGGTACACTTCTGCCTAACCTTTCGAGAAATACAGCCGTGATCAATGACATACTAACTTAATAACCGGTCCACGTGCAATATTTAATAACATCAATTTCGTGATTAGTCCAACACTCGTAATATCAAATATATGTTAGTTGCTTACTGAAACAATTTGATTGTGGAGCGGTCGCGGTCTGTTGCGTCCAAGATAACAGAGATCGCATATCACTGATAAGTTATCAGTAATGCACATTGCATTGCGGCTGATATGCGCGCATGTGTGAGGGTAAACGTTTGACGAGATGTAGGGAATGGGACTTAGAATGGCTTGAGATACTGTTTTGTTAACGTTGGCTAGGCTTTAGAGTAAATTAACTTCGAAAAAGACTTACTTAATCATCCTTTAATGTTCCCACTGCTGGGATTGAGGCCTCCTCTCTTTTTTGAGAGGAAGTGGGCCGTAATCTACCACACGGGCCCAGTGCGGGTTGGTAGATGTCACATGTCTTCGAGTTTTTGGTTCTAGGATATGCTGGTTTCCTCACTATGTTTTCCATCACCGTTTTGAGAGCAGCGGTGATGAAATAAATTACACAAAGTACTTACTGGGTTTGAACCCACGACGCGGCGACGTACAATTGGTAAATCGGGGCTGTTACTACTGGCCACCACTGCTGAACCAATCAATCCGGTATATCTAAGTCGAATTTTTGAAAAGCCCAATTATTTTTCCAAACCATTTGAAAAGTTTAATTTTCGAGTAAATGCAGGTTTCTAGTAAGAAAGGCTTACCAAAAACCAGCTACTGCTTGAAAACTCCTACTTGTTTTTGGTGTATTTTATAAGAAGCCGAGATAAACTCAAAGCATTTATTTCAACTTAAACCATTTACAGACACCTTTGAACTGTCAAAGAGTAGGTAAGTTAGTCAGAAAGTTGGAAGCTAGTTGCCCATTCTAAATTGTAGATCTCTGTGGAGAAGAACGGGCAAGAAATTCAAAAAACGCGAAGATATTATTATCAAAACAATGATCACGTGCAGTACCTAGACGGAAGCATGATGGCAAAGATCGTTAACCAAAGTATCTAGCAGGGCTGGTTGATATGAATAAAAATTTACTAATGCCTCGTTTTTGGAGTTCAGTTTAGGATACAAATGCTGCTGAACTGCGAGATAAGGAAGTTTTTTCCTGGGCAACGTTACTGGTCACAACCAATATAATCTCCACAAATTCTAACATAATTATGTGTATTTATCTGTTGAACACAGCGTCATAAGAAATTCTCGCGGATCAAAATGAAAAATACCGTTTTAGTTTACAGTCTCGATCGTGTAGGAGAAACATACGGCATTGTGATCGTCCACATAACACAACACACTTCGTAAACACACAGTACTCGGAGGTGGGAGTACAACAAACACTTCGGGGAAAGCCGGCGGACGAGGCTAGTTCATGGCTACCTAGAGCCAAGTCAGAGGATAGGCATTTGTTTCAGACGTAGATGTAGTTCTTGGCTGTTCTGATATCCTAGTAGCCAATGACTGGAAGGACGTTATTAGAAAAGACAGAACTAGATTTGGAATAGATTGATAGACTTTAGATGTTGTTGATAAAGGGAATGATGAAGAGAATGAAGTTCATTCAGCACAAAGATTTCACAATTAGTAACAACTTAATCTGACTACTCTCAGACTACTGAGTCATTTATTAGAAGCACATTATGATGATGCTGTTACAAGAAAACCAAATTCCTACGACAATAAAAAGATGAAGGCCACCCTTGAGTCATCTAAAAAGTTTGATACAGAAGATGATACTATTATGATAGGCGAGAAGAAGATCAGCACCCTAATTGCGTAACACACTTTTAATCAAAATCTGAAGGATTTTGCTAATCAATGCTTCATATGTTCGAAAAAAATTTTTGCTCAACAACGTAAATAACGCAATGAATGTTGTTGGACTGTCAAAAAGCCATTGCTACTGATAGTGTATTACGCAATCAACCTGCATGATTCCAACTAAGAAGATGTAAATACCTTTTATCTCTTAGAAGAGACCAGTACAAGCTGCAGAAGAAACTGATGCATCAATAGGTCCAGAATCTTAAACACTTTAGAACATGGAAACCTCAGAATCAACTTGAACCAAACAAACAAACGTCATCAGGACAATACTAGATATTGATAAGAATGATAAGGGCAATGCACGTGCATGCCCAGTGCTAACTTCTAGAGAGGTTAATAGTACAATTTGTACTCGCATGATACTAGTCCAGCCAGTTCCGAAGATTTATGTACTGGTTGGTATATGTATGCACATACATTATGTCAGTTTGAAATAACTGGGGGTATGGAAGACCTGATCTTCTTGAAGGATTTTAACAATGTTGATTTCTGCAGCAACAGATGATGTACATTGCGACGCGTCATCTAACTGTAGCATCATTTCCTTCAATGCTTCTAATTCTAAATACGAGACTTCAGAAGTGGCATACTTACAGTTGGTTCTTCGGACTTCTGACAGTCTGAAAGGTTTTGATAAGTGGATGTTTTAATGGGGAAGTGCAATTTTTGTCTACATCACTCATATTATGAACTGACGTCACAAGATTAAACTTTGACTGAAACCCTATCTACGCATTATAGACATCACGAATGTAATTTCGTCTGTATTTTCGCCAGTTATATGGGCGACCCTATTGCCATCAACCGCGCAGAACCGGAGTAGATATTCATATTCGTTTATTTATTTAAAATCAAAATATTTTATTTCACATAAACGTACATGGGCACTTATGAAACGTCAAGAAAGAGAACGTAGAGGTATTGCATTCCATAAAGTATTATAGATGTTGTTGCATATAAAACGATAGAAATATTTTTCTAAAACACAACATAGGTGACAGGTTGGTCAGACTATCGCTGCGCTGTTGACCGTAACCAGCAATATTTATAAATAAACAGTCGATCAATATTTTTCTACCCAGCCGGGGGCGACGGGCCGCACGCGTTAACTATAGTTAATTAAATACTACTGTTTAACTTTCTATGAGTGTTGCTCACGATTCAGACCGGTTCCAAATGTCGCCTAATCTGAATTGATGGTTCATGGTTCCGTATATAAATATTCGGAAGCCTGGAGAAAAATGTTGTCCCAATTTTTTTATGCTTCATAGATTGGCAAGCAGAGAATTCGAGAGCAGTGGTGGCCCAGTGGTGACAGCCGCGACTTACGAATTGTAGGTCGTAGGTTCGAATACAGACAGGCACTTTACTTTGTGTAAATTATTTCAATTAATTCTCAAAAAGGAAAACATCGTGAGGAAACCGGCATGTCCTAGAACCAAAAATTGGTAGACATGTGACATCCACCACACTTCACTATGCCCGCGTGGTGTGTTACGGCCCACTCCCACTCACAGAGGAGGCCTGTGTCCCAGCTACGAGAATATTATAGGCTGATTAATAGGTTGGCAAAGCCGATGGTCCCGTGTCTGAAAAAAAGTTATTCCCAACATCAATAAACACCTGGAAAACCCCGTGTACCTTATAGCCCCTTTTGCAGCACGAATCACTAAATGTATTTAGCGTTAAACCTATTTAAAACATCTCTCTCTCTCTCTTTCATCTACAAAAGATTCAATGAAATAGAACGATGATTTAAATTCATTCAGCATTAAACGTGTTTAGTGATTTGTGGTGCAGGCTAAGTTGTAGTACTTTAGCAACAGTCCATTGAGACTTCACAGGACAAAAATTATGGTGTAAGGAATGGCAAGCTTAAGTGGGACTGAGCTGGACACGTTTGCCGCATGTCGAACGGGTCATGGGCCAAAACTACCACCATGTGGCTTCTGGCTTCATCGAGTCAGACCCAAGAGAAGATGGCGGGATGAGCGTCACGCCTACGGGGCTTACCAAGGGGTACCAAGAGGCACGGGGCTGCGTATCGTATTACCCAGTAACTGGGTTGTGGAGGTCAGATAGGCAGTCGCTCCATGTTAAATACTGATATTCAGCTGCATCTGGTTAGACTGGATGCCGACCCTAACATAGTTGGGAAAAGGCTAGGCAGATGATGATGAAGACTAGCTCAAGACAAAAAAAAGAAAGAAAAAAACAGAGAAGAAAAAAGAAAGAAAGAAGAGTGAAAAGAAGAAAATAGAGGCCTTTGCCCTACAGTGGGACAACATAGGCTAAACATAAAAGGAAAGCCAAGCTTAGAGACAAAGTTAAACGAAGCTGTTAGCTGTTACGCATAAGAAAACCACTTACAAAATTATGTGATCGTCACTTCAACTCTTGAATATCCACTTCGCAGTAGAAGTCTAGTGCTGATACTTCAAGAACAACGTATCGTCGTAAGAGGATTATAATTATGATTCCCACTGTAGGGCTCGTGGCCAAGTTATTGCTCGGCTACTCTTTAATCTCGGCTGTCATTCAAAATTTAGAATTTGAAATTCACAAAGAAAAAATATTTTATCATAATATTATAAGCCAAAACTTACCATAGAAAAATATTTGGTGTAATGCTATCTCAAATAGTTGCACAACCAATCGAAACCAACAAATTGAAAGTAATAACATTGTCTACCAATACAAAATATCTATATATATAGGTATTGTCATTTCAAACGGCTACGGCAATGCTGGGTTTTTCGTGGCTTAGATAGGGACTATCCTTCTGAAAAACCCAAATATATATAAATATATTTATTGACCTGCCAATGCTAATGTTAATACAACTGTAAATGATACTCAGCGTAAAGGGGCAATTGGTTCTTTGTCATCATCATCATGCAAAACATTTGCGGGTTGCCACGAGTGAACCGTGCTTAACAGATCGCATTTTGTTTTCAGAGGAATCCTACATGGCATGTGATGCTTTGTGAAAGATAAAATAATAAGAAGAGATGAAATAATAACAAGCGGTGTTTCGTTTTCCAAGATCTCATTTTCATTATCATCTTTTCCAGATTATCAGGATAAATTATGGGCGAATTTCAACACTGAAACAGTATTCCCCAATAATGATGACACTGACAGCTCTTCAAAGCGGGTTAAATGTGAGATCGCGTTTAGTTTGCCCGAGCACATGATTTTTATGTAGTTAACTATACAAATATATTGAGCAACCGGAATTTCCTAACAGGAAAGCAACTGAAGGATCGTTAACATGAAATGATTACCAACACTACATTTTTTTTTTTCAACAATAACAGAATCCATTTCTGGAGTTATCCAGAAATGTTGAAGATGTAAGGCTTTTATTTCAGCATACGGTACCCTAACACCAAAGCACAACGTTCGCAATCGAGGCCACAAAGCTAGGCTGGCGATTTTGACAAATCGTTATTGATGCGTCGTGATCTACTCTGACATTATGCCACCAATTATATTATTTAAACTAGCTACAGTGTAACCAATTACAAAGATCATTTTTTCAGGCATCAGATACAGAATCAGATGCCACAGTACTAAGGAAATCATAAAATTGTCTATAGCAAGTACCAAAAGATCAAAAATTTCGCACGATTTGTAGATAACCAAACGACTCGTTTATTCAATAGGAATTGGACATTATTAAGGTTTTAAAGATTCTGATAAGAAAGTGAATTCTCCCAATTGTGAAGTGTGTGCAACAGTTGAAGATGATGACCATTTACTTATGGGAATGTATTAAAAACAAGAAGGAAAGATAGACTCTGTTGAGTACGATAAAAGTAATTGAATACGATATTGGTCCATAATTACGGTAAAGTTTTAGCGCATCCTTCACTTGAGATAGCACACCTACTTACTGATTTTTTTAGACATTATAATGTATTTGTAGATTTAGATCATAATCGTTTAAGTTATGATGAGGCTGTCAGGCTGATGCGCCACGTTTACGTATATAAAAGCCACACAAAAAAACTAAAGAAAAAAAATCGAATATATCAGTTTCATACCCAATAGCATTAATTAGTCGTTCTCAAATAAAAGACCAATAATAAAATATACTTTTATTAACCCAGCGAACCTTTTTCTTAATACAAACAAGTTACACAAAAACCCTAATCGGATTACCGTGCTTCTGACAGTAGATTAATCAAATTAAAACGACCTATCAAAACATTTTGATGTGATCCTATCAAGTTGGGCTATTGAACCCATTGTGGTTACTGAAGATGATTCTGCATTTGTTATAGCTGCAGAAATTCCGTATGGTTGTAAGATACCCGGAAAATTACCGGGTTCCCTAACCGTAGTCCTAACGGAATGGTTACTGAGAAACTGTAGACGGAGTTTTAGAGACCAATAGCCAGGTGGATGGATGACCTACAGAAGATTGCGGGGAAGACCTGGATGAGACTCACACAGACCAGGGAAGAATGGAACAAAAGGGAGGAGGCCAATATTCCGCAGTGGCTGGAACAAGGCTATCAATGATCATGATGATGATGATCAAGAGACTGCCTTTAAATACTTAGAACAATTTCAAATTTAAAGAAAATCTGGACTGCCTGAACAACAATCAGATAAAGTAGCAGTTGTTCTAAATCTTGAAGCTGAAATTGTCAAAGTTGGAGAAATTGTTCATGAGACTGCAAAATGTTTCTTTACAAAAACAACGAAACACTGAACAATATATGTACCTATACTCCCACATTAATGAAATTCTGTATTTGAAGATCTATTTTGAGCTAAAATACATAATTTTAAGCACGTGCATACCATAGACACGACAGATATGGAGCTGCATTAGTCATTCGCTCATAAAGTCATAAGGTTTGATCATGTTACGTAACAGCTCGATTTCTCGGCTTAGTATTTAACTATTTAGCGAGAGGAAACAGCAACTAATGAGTACTAAGGCAAGAGGTTAGTAGGATTTGATAAACTTCTAAATGTTACCAAGATAATGTATAAATTGCTAATCGCCCACAGTGTATGAAAGGACCAGTAAATTCTAAGTCCAAATATTATTTCTTCTACTTATCTTTTCTCAACTCCTGTTCCGTTCAAGCTTGTCTAAAACCAAGCTGAATACTAATGGAAATATTATCTTGTAGATTTGGATTTTCAGTTTATCTTCAATCATATTCCTAAGTATGTCCATTCATTTTGAAGTGATTTCCGTAAGGATGATGAAACATATTACATAATATGTACGTAATTAATAAAATCTACGTCATAATATCGTTTCATTGTAGTATTGTATAATTTAATCTCTAGAGACGTAAGTACGTACGACTCAAAGGACCTTGAGTGACAAGCAGCGCCATTGATCTGCTTAAATTATAAGGGACTATTTCAATGAGTATTAATTCAGACCGAAACGCAAATGCATTGAAAGGCAAAAAGTTAAAGCGCAATTCGCTGCCGCAGTGGCAGGTGGATCTACAAGCCTAGCACAAAATAAACTCAACTAATGTATCGCGACTCCACAAGGACCATAACTCCACATTGCGACAAAACAAAAACACAAATTTGCAAACGTATAAAGAAATTGAAAGGTACCGGCGTGCGCGATGCTATCGCGAAATTATTCCAAATTTCACCGTTTTGCCTCTCTGGCTGTAGCGTTTTTTACTTTTTTCATACGATGGCAGTCGCGGGCCAACTCCCATAAATTATAGTTCGGTAGCTCTGTTAAAGGGGTTTTTGAGTATTTTTTTATTTTTGTTTAGCCCTTTGAAGAATTTATGTCCCCGTCTTACTTAGTAGCGGCGGTCAGCGGAGTTGCCGAGTTGACCGGCTCCAAGAAATGTTCGGGCCTTTCGATACGCGACGCTATAAGTATTTTGTACTTGCAGTTTTGTTTGTGAGCTTGTGATACGGCTTTCGGGTTATTTTATTTTAGTTTCGTTGAAGCCTGCTTGAAGTTGGGAGTTGAAGCACCTTAATGACTATCGTGCGACGATCGTGGTTGAAGAAAGCCGCCTGAATCATCTAAAAAGTTTTCATTGACTCAAAACTTTGCACTACAGAAAACTGGTTCTAATTTTAAAATATAGTCATCTATTTGATATTTTGGTCCTTTACCCTTAAAAATGGTCCTTCGATCCTCAACCCTCCCCTATTTGACTACAAGATACACCTCTCACAAACGACCACTCACTATTCTATGAACCAGATCAAAGTGCTAACATCCAACGCACAACATTACGTAAGGTGTGGTGACGTAAAGTGAACAATGGCTATCGGAAGCAGCCACGTGTCTCCAAGTCGTGACAGACCAGAGTCACTTGCAATTGTTGAGCTCTCATATTACTATGATATGGTGAATGGGGGGACGGACGGTAATTTGTGAAGGAACTGGCATTTATAGATATGGGTACTTACTCTTTTGTTATTAGAATGTGCAGATGTTAAATGATTTTGGAAAAAAGTATATGAGAGTAGGATTTTGATCAGTTCCTATATCTTAACGACTGGTTATTTGAAAAAAAGAACTAGGATAGTTTACAACAATAATGAAGTAATAAAGTGTGTCTATACACCCAAAACTTTTCTATAAGGCATTTAGATGTCATACTTTACTAATCACCAGTTTGCTACCACAAATGCTATCAATAGTAGTCGTTTTTAATATAATAGGACTCGGGTTTTATTAAAATCAACGTCACCATAATATTATGCACAAATGCCATATGAATACAATAAAAGCAAGACAGGAGGATAAGAAAGTTACAAATGAAACGTCTTATGAGGCAAATTATGTAAGAAGCCAATTTGTTAAAGGCACGGTTAAAGGTCATTCGGGACTCGTTGAGTGCATCCGTTAGCAGTTCGATCTAACAAATTGAACACAAATTACATAAAGTCGGAAAATTTCAGAAACAGACAAATAATCCCTTTAGATTTGGATTCAAGAATTGATAATCGAAACTCTGATCAATGTCAAAAATCAGGATCACATGCGTAAGAAGTGAAAAGGGACATTATGACGCGCAAAAAGCAAAAATTACAAATATTCCGTAACCGAAATAGCCTTAAAACGCGATAGCAGACAAAACGGATTCCAAATACTGGCAATTGGAATAGTTTTCAGTTTTTTTTTTCTCCGTTTTAAGTTTCGAAGGCATCCTAACGGTATTCGGGAGACATAGCATCGGGACGGACGGGACAACGCTTTTTATGTTATTTTTCTACTGACCTTAGTCGTTTGCGATCGATTTCGAATCTTTTTAATCGGTCCTCCTTAAAAATAAATATGAAAGTTCCATTTTTGTTTTGTTTCAGCCTGAGTTATGACTGAAATGCCGGTTTCTTGAATTTTGTTTATGGTTTCAAGAAGATGTGGATGCCGTTGTCATTTAAATTTAAAATCAAATGACGTCACTTCCTTTTTGCTAGTCAACTCTATACTACAGATAGTTTAACCAGAAGAATGGCAATAAATCATAGGAGTGTTACCGGATGGAGACGTCAATAAAATTTTACTTAGCATTATAGAATTAAGATTGCCTTATTAATTATCTTAAGTAGTATTAAAAACTAACATTATCGCCGCGCGGTGATTATGACACAAAAAGCTATACTGGCCAGCTCTAATTGCGTTCAACGCCGACCAAAATTAAAAAGACAAAGTCGCACAGCAAGAATCCCGCCTATTTTTAAAAATGGAACCCGACGATGATTCGCCTAATTAATAAACCAATCACGTACAGTCGAGACGCGGCGTCGAGGCGCGGCGGACGTGCGGGCGCGGGGGATGAACGCTCGGAAATTCGAATACTATATTTTTTCTGCACTCAAAGCATCGCAATGTTACTTGTAATTGGCTTGACGGCCAATGATAACGAATTTAGAATGCAATCAATTATTTATGAGTTATTACTTTGGCTAACAAGAAATTAGCACTTTATGTGAAAAATATAAAACTAGTTTATATTAATCATTAACAAATATTTGCGAACGCCAGATGTTATCTGTCTAAAGTATTCACCATGCCCACTAGTTAGAATGTGTCGATACAAAAAACTTCGGCTCAGTTAATCTTGTCAAATCAATATGAGAAGTATAAAATTAAAACTTCTGATCGGATTCTCAGAACGTTGTTATGAGAACGTATCGGATTATATGACACAGCATAATGTTTTCTCTTTTGATTAAATGGACATGAATGGAACACACATTATTAACAAAAGAATATGTCCTCCAATATTGACACCGAAAAATTAGTTTAAAAAATCTCCAGTTTGGGGTTTTAGGAAAAAAATATCATTTATCAAATAAATGCATTCTCTGTTATGTCTTTGCGCAGCGTGACTGTAAAAACTAGTTGAATAATAAATGCGTTGGTTGGCAACACTGGGCCCGAGGAAGCCCGAAGCTCGGCGAAAAAGGGCGAAGATTAGCGAGCGCGCGCTTTTTGTTTGCATCAATCGATGCGCTCGCGCATTCGCACGATGAATAATTCAAAAATTGACATGAAATGGCGTATGGTTCTTTTTTTAAATGAAAGGTGCCCGATTGAGGACTGTAACCGCCTGACGAATTCATTGGTCAACGGCTTTTTGCGTTCGGTAATTGCTGTATTTACTTTATAGGTTATGAAATTAAATTAATGCAAGCGAACGATCTCGTTCTGTTGTCTCAATGCTAATAGCGGTGTTTTTACTATACTTAGATTATGCATCCATCTGGAGAACGGCAACAGTTTATACAACTGACAATAAAATATGAATTTATAGCCAAACCGCAAATAAAGCCTCGCCTTGGCGTGCGTAAAAAATATAATGTCATAGGGTACTTCACAAAGTGTTACACAACCGCTCAGAGAAGAAATTTAAAATGTTTACGCGTCTGTCTGTTCGTATATCTAGAAATTGGCTGTCATCCAAGCAAAAAATGTATAATTAATTCGAGTAATGCTGTTAATGATGCATCGAAAACTTGTGTCGATTTCCAAGTATAAGTAATCTTGTCATCTGAATTCTGGCTGCGATTGGTTGTGAGATCCCCGGTGCAGTTTTTGGATAAATGGCTTCATCCCGCACTACGGGATGCTGTCAAGACCTCTTCGAGTTATGGTTATGACGGCTTTTTACGTGCTTCATGAAGATAATTTCATTATGGCGTTACAAAAAGTGTGCTGTAATTTGCCTGTCTCGTTGTAGCTAACGTTATTTGTAAGGCTAGATCGATGTCATTGTGCATTGTGGGAGAAAACTCGGTTTCTACTTGATTTTTTTGCTGAAATACTTAGCCGTATAACGGTGGAGCAGTGGTGGCCTAGTGGTAACGGTCCCGACTTTCGAGTTGTAGGTCGTAGGTTCGAAACCAGGTGAAATTGTTTACTCTGTGTAAACAATTTCATCATCATACTCTCAAAACGGTGAAGGAAAACGTCGTGAGGGTTTCCTCACGACGTTTTCCTTCACCGTCGAATGTTTGGTTCTAGAACATGCCGGTTTCGGCATGTTCTAGAACCAAACATTCGAAGACATGTGACATCTGCCAACCCGCACTGGGCCCGCGTGGTGGATTACGGCCCACTGCCTCTATCATAGAGGCCTGTGTCCCAGTAGCGGGAACATTGTAGACTGGTTATGATGGAGTCTGGAGTGTATTACACTACATATATTTAAATGTTATTGTCATACGTTGTAGGTTTTCCCAAAATTGATTAATTAAATGCACTATCATCAACCGAGATCAAGCTTAGGCAAGCGTATAGTTAGTCAGTAAATGCATATCTAAGATATTAATATTAAGAGGTAACATTAGTCAGTTTGTATGTAGGGGTCTTCAGAACTCCTGATCCGATTCCAATAAATCTTTTACTAATGTTAAGCTACAGTATTACTGAGTGTCATATGATATATTTTTAGTTAAAACATGAAATTTCACGCGGACGAAGTCGCTGGCAGAAGCTAGTCAAACATTATAGGCTGATTATGCTTTAACGGTATTCATGTACCTACGCACTTAGTTTAAAAAAAAGAGATTTTAAAATAATGAAAATATAGCTTTGTTTAGATGGATGGTTTGCTAGATAGCAATCGTGTGTCAAAAGTCAACCATCAATTAGTTTCTTTAGCAAAGAATTTACAGTTTCTTGACACTAGTGACTTCTGTTGTCATCATTGTTAAGTGTCGTATAATTACAAATTAAAAAAAAAAATTAGTTACCAAAGATTTTTAGATTTTTGTCGTATCATCTCATGGTTTTGCCAGACTCCAAAAACACCGATCGTCTATTGTTTACATATTCTGAAATGTCTACGAACAGTCCTCAATAATCCAGACCACTTAGGCTAGAATACATTTGTTCTATACTCACTTATAAGAAGAAAACGCCATATTGTTGTCTACACAGGGTTGGTCGTCCACCGTTCCACCGGTTGTGAGCATCAGGGTGTTCATTCGTGTTCAGTTCTCACAAGGATATCGATTAGTTTATCGATTGAAATCTATCGGTACACGCACTTCACTATTGGTTCTTCAAAGTCCGCATGTGCGTCACTGTGACGCGTTCGCACATTATGTACGTCACATCACTAGTGTTTGTGGCAATCTGGAATGAAAGGACACCATTATTAGAAAAAGGCGGTTAAACTTAAAGTACCTATACAAAAAAATATTGACTAAAATTAATTAAAACACAAAAGTGATCGTCCTAAGTAAGGACTTAAGTATGTCTAAATTCTTTAGTTCCTATAGTATCCTTATATAGTATATGGATAGCATTTTGCTTACATTATATACCTAGTAAGATTTCACCTATTTGCAACCTAGTCACAGAAGTAGCATTCCTAATTAGTGCTTTACTGTCTGTAAATTACACACCTAACAGGTTGCAACCGATTTCGGCTAGTCGTGATAATTGATACTCATTAGATTTATCATTAAAATCTGCGGGTATGCCAGCAGAAAGTGAATTTACTTGTGTTAATGAAAGCAATTGCCATCGCGTGACATTTCAACTGCACAGTTGAACTGATTAAAGAGGTCACAGTTTGTTGTATAAAAACTTTTCTAATCTCATGAGAGCCCTGCGTCAGATTTGACGGAGATAGCGACCCGCGGTTGTACCGACGGAACCGGCTGGCCGCCATCTTGGCCCTGATTGACAGCTGTCAATGTTGGCGGCACTGCGACGCGTCGCCGCGCCTGCGCACTACGGTACACCGCGCGTCACTAATTCGTTTTGAAAATAATGTTCTTTTTAAATGTTTTTTTTGACATTCAATTGTTTTAGCTAGATTTTTTGCTGGAGTTATGATGTTTGTTTAATTGTTAATTTGCAAACCAGGCGTATTAAGATTTAAATTAAAATATTTGTTAGAAGGTCCGTGTTTTACAAACAGTTTAAGTCATCATATGCCTAGCCTTTTCCCAACTATGTTGGGGTCGGCTTCCAGTCTAACCGGATGCAGCTGAATACCAGTATTTTACATGGAGCGACTGCCTATCTGACCTCCACAGCCCAGTTACTGGGTAATAAGATACCCCTTGGTAAGACTGGTTGTCAGACTTTCGGAAACGGTTTAACTGTATTTAAGTCATTAATAAAGCTGCTCCGTTGTAAATACCTAGTTTCTCATAGCATAGGCCCGTGCTGCTAATTATTCAACTGGCAGGAAAGTCGTAGAAATTCTAAAAGCCTATAATGACTGCATGTGGTGGAAATATATAACTTCTGCATTTAATTTCCCAGATCCTTCCTTCAAGGGAGTTTATCAAGGGACTAACTTCTACTTTCTTTTCTTGAATTTTCAGAACTGAATTCATATTCACTTTTGAAAAAAAAAAACAGTTTTCTAATCGCATATTGTTTTTCCTGTTTTGATCGAAAGTTTTCCTATTTTCATGTTATCTAGCTAGCTAGCTGATATGTAAATTTTGACAAAATAATGTTTTCAGTTTATTTTCATGTATTGTTTCATGAAAAATAAACTGAAACCATTATTTTAACTTTACTGATTTAGTTAGTGAAAACTATTTAAACTGCAGAGGATGAGACTGTCTACTCTAATCAATACGCAAATTAATTTTCTATAATTATTATTAATCATTTGTATGGCTACGTCCAACAATGGCCGAAAACGAACGTTTATAACCTTTGCTCTCTGTATGCCTATAACGCAGTGTGCCTAAAATACCCTGAACATACATACCTATTGCCTTTTAACGTAGAACTAGAAGAACGTAGGTATACAGTTTTAATTTTATTCAAGTAAGTAATTTAGTTTATTTCAGAGATTAGGTTACCTTTTCCATTTGATAATTCAACAAACTTATATGCATGGAAACACGAGGAAAACCACTGCATAAATCATTAAAATGGCATCGTATAGTAAATCTTATTTCATAGTGCACTGACGTCACAGTCATGTCGTAAAATGGAAACATTATGCAGATGAGATGTAATTGCTGAAACTCGTTGCATTCCTACATTAATCGGTTATAGTGTAACTTACATGGTTTTAGTATATTTTTATTGTTTAACGTCAAATTATCAGATTTTAATCGAACAAGTCGTAATATCTTTACGTGTCTAGTATTTAAATACTCTTCTACCTTAATTAACTTTCAAAATTAGAACAATCCCTGATGTGGCCTTAAAAAAGGTCTGTATTTTTTTTTATTAGAACGTGATTCTATTTTTTTTTATTCTAACCTAATGGCAGCACTGGCTGTTAACAACCTCTTCAACCGAAGAAAAAGTTTGAATCACAGTTTCGATTTGGACACAGCCAGTCTCCTCTAATATTTATACGTAGTGACAATTTATTTCCGCTGCTGCGTCCGTGCGTGTGCGCCCGTGACGTGGCGGAAAAGATTCAGGAATGCTGTCTGGCTCAGCCGGAAAGCAATCTTATTAAAAACCTGCACCGGCGAGAGAAGAAAACTGATGTTGCCAAATATTATAGGTACCTTTGTTTGATTTTGACAGATGCCTCATTTTATTTTATTTGAACAAGTTAAAGTAGGTATCCACTATGCTCTAAGTGTTGCAGTAATTTTAGAATAACGTATATTGTTGCCCCTTATCTACTTTTGAAACCAACATATTATGTTTGAACAAATCTCTGAAGTGAAATAAAGAGCGAAATATAAGCAATCATGCGCACTTTCTAATTCCAAATACCCGCGCCAAAGCTCAAAAAATCTCGTTTTGACATTTACTAAGACAGTGTCGTTCCAGTTTGGATCAATGTATCGATAAAAATCTCGCTACCGAACTTATCGATAATCACTGAGTGTCACCGCTCTAGACGTAGATGGTAATCTAAGTGGACGGCTTGACACAACACTGTGTAAGCCGATAAAAAAATAGCAGACTACACGATGAAAATAATAGCTAGAAAAAGGGTAACAAAAAGGAGGCACAGCCTTGAAACCTATAAGGGATAAAAAATACTTGGGCCTAGTAAAAAAAGTGGGAGACAGCAAAATAATTAGTTTTCATTTTGCTTTGAAGGCAGATGTAAGAATAATATTACCTATTTTTGCTCTAATGATACAGATAGCCCTAAAAGTATATATTCCTTATTGATTAAGTACGATAACATGCAACAGGTTTTTAACAAGAACCATTATTTTGCTTGAACGACAATTTCAACACATTTTTGAAACACCACTTCTGATCTAAACTAAATGAAAAGTATATGCCAGTAACATGACATTTGCAAACTTAAGCAAAAATTTAAAAAACGAAGGAGAAATTCCAAGCGATGTCTTTACTTTCATCGTTTTTTTTTTTGTCTCTATAAAACTAAAAGCGGAGGAAAGTTTTGAGAATGAATGAATGGGGATAGCTAAAAGAGTAGAGGAAGACCAAAGAAACGATGGATAGACTGTGTGAAAGATGATATGGCTAGAAAGGGGGTGACTACTGAGATGACGACTAACAGAGAAGTATGGAAGGAAAACACGTGAATGAATGATGATACAAAATTCAAATCAATAATATTCTTCCTGTCCATTTCAGTACGGTCCCTTCTACCTTGAAAGGTACAAAACCATGAACAGTACACATGACTAGAATGGTAACGAAACAGCTGGTAACTAAAACAGACGCCATGTTTTGGTTAAGTACAGTCCGCATAAAAAATAACATCCGCCGCGTAAGATATCAATGAACGTGTAGCATTGTGCTGTACGTCGCTATGCGGATATACCTACCTACCTGTGTTATAGATGTTAAATAAAATTTATTATTATAGATTATTGAAGTCTGTTATACTCTCAAAAGACACATTTACACGATGCAAGTTTTGAAAATTGAAGCAACAAATGACTTGCATCGTTTATACACTGTTTAGACGGTGCAACTTTTATTGTTGCTTCAACTTGTGGTATGGTTTTGGTTTAGAGTTTTATAAAGAAGCAAAATAATGTACAGATATATCTTGTTTTTTTTTTTCGTCGCTCATTTCTGTATGTTTTTCAGAACAGTTATTAGGTAGAATCTTAGGTAGCTTATAGAAGCGCAATCTGTAACCATGAATTTAGCACATGATTTTAGACCCGTACGTAGCTTAGAATTTTTTTAAACTGAGTTGTATTTTTCTTGGAATTTTAGTATTTTTTTAAACAACTTCCGTAGACGTCGTCTCTTTTAAAAAGAAATGTTTAAATGAAAAAAAAAAAAGAAAAAAAATGAAAAGAAATGTTGTGTATTCAAATTCATATTTTGGGTTTAATAAATAAAATGTAAGTATGTACGTAAATATGTTCGTCCACTATTATTGCAAACTGTAACCGTTAATTAAGCTCATGATTCTAAACTCGTAGCATAGAAATTTTTCGTCGGTTTTAAAAAAAAGTGTATTTTTTGCTTTTAAACTGTTTTATTTTTCTTGGAATTTTAGTATAATTTTTTTTAAAGCGGTAGCCGAAGTCTTTAAAAAAAAAAGTTTAATATTATATCCAAAATCATATTTTGGGCTTAATAAATAAATGTAAGTATGTATGTAAATATATTTTTATTTATTTAGGAGCAAAAAATAGCAATGTAATAATAAGTAAACTAGATTAGAACTTAATAATAGAGGTAACAAATAGTACACAATAGTACTCACAACGTTATTCGTCCACTATCATATTTTTTTGTGTTACATGTTTCCTAATGTTTCAACAACTAACCTAAAATGAATGAAAACTATTGGAATGTGTATTTTTGCACGCGCAGACCACTATTTCAATTATTTTCAGTTTTCAATAAAAAATGTCTCACAATAAAAGTCACTAGCGAGCTCACTCTTTTAATTATAGACTTGAAATGTCATTTATTTAAAGCGTAAGGTGTGTAGAAAACTATTAAAGAAATACCAGAGCCTATATTCGCACGGGCGCTTTTTTTAACGCGAAGTTTTTAACCGTGCTCCGGATTTTCAACTCTTGGCGTCGAACCGAAAGTCGAAAATCCAACAGAGTCCATCTCTAGCGCGTTGAAAAAGTGCACAGTTGGATTTTCAACTCACTCCGTTATTCCGAGGGTTGAAAATCCAGCGCTGCAAGAAAGGTCGCGTAGCAAAGAGCGCCCGTGTGTAAGTAGGCTTACAGATAATAGAGCAAGATATTTTTATAGACATACCAAGTGGCTGAATGGTCAGTTACCGTGTACAACTCAGGTACTTACTGACAGAAAAAAAATAGTGACACCGCTGTAAAAACTTAATTAGTGCCTAGTACCTTTAGCTTGGTAGACGATGATTAAGGTAAAACTGAATTTGACATTGAAATAGTAATTTATCAAGCAGCGACGCCATGAACTGCTAAGAATTACTGAACTATTGATTACCGACTCATTTATGTCTAGTTAATCATTTGACGTTCATAAGAAGACATAAAAGAAACAAGGCAACGGAGCAAATGCTAGCAACATTCTAATCAATATCATCAGCATCCTAACACACTATCAATCGCAATCTGAATCATATTGAAGAATATTGATAAACCGTTGCTTCCAAAGTTTGTCTATATTGCCTGCTCAACAACGTAAATAACGCAATGAATGTTGATAAACACTTTTTCAACAGTGGTTGAGCGGTGCATATTTAGTTTTGCAGAAAGATTTAAGATATTAGAGGATTAGAATCTTTTTCTCAAATGAACTGGCTAACTATGAGTACCTACGTTAGTAATTTACACTAAAATGATTGGCAATGAACGCTATTTAGCTTTTTGGTCACCATACGGTCATACATGCTTGCTGTCGGCCCAAATTTGTCACCGCTACTTATATTATTTTTTCTATATAGGATAGTAGTGCAGTCTTTCTATCACTCTCAAACATGTTAGAGTTGGACTCATACTGGAGTAGGACTTGGGAGTTTAAAAGAGACTGACCTTTGAGATTGTTTTGTGCCTTTCTTCTCATAGTCGGATAGGAAACGCCGACCTAATCTAGTTTTTTAAAATATGATTGACATGTAATTTTTTTATTATTATTATTTGAGTTCATTCTAATTTAAAAAGCTAAAAGTCCTAAAATAATAATATGTACAAGTACATAAAAAGGGAGGGAGAAATAATCAAAGGGCATCAAAAAAATCGTCCGCGTCGCTGTCAACAGGAAACGTGCCCAAAAGGCTGGCAGCATTGCCACGTTGTATGGCAATGACAATGATTCTTTGGCCAAAAAATAGGCCAGCCCTCTGGTCACGTGAAGAGTCGACCAACCGCAAAAATAAATTCGTGCAAAATTGTTTGTGCAAACCTACTTACAGAAATTAAATCATTTATCATTACCAATCAATTCTAAGCCGAAAATCCCTTCTTGCAATAATTTCTTCTCTAATTCCTTCAAAACTTTATTGCTAACAATTTTACAGCAATTTGTTGTAATCTCTTAATATCAAAGATCACAGAACCCCGATGCCTTTTAACATAACGTTTCTACAATTCTAATAATATTGCTTATTCCGATCTTGCGCTACTTAATTTCAAATTAACATTGTTACCACCAATAACTTGTAATACCGATAACTTGGCTGTAGAGTATTCGATGCCAACTAATTGTGCCATTAGATAGAGGTCCCACGCATATTGTTCGTAATTCATAATCTTACCGTGTAATAGCCGAGGTGTATTGCAAAGCGGCTTGTTTTATGTAGATCTTAGTGGTCTACTGAATTGATATCATTATGATATTGATAAGTATAGATAATACCTTCAACATAACAAACGGAACTGAGTAATTTTTGATAAGTCAATCATATATGGGAGCAGTGGCGCTTTACTTTGTGCAAATAACTTCATCACCATTGCTTTTAAAACGGTGAAGGAAAACATCGTGAGGAAACCGGCATGTCCTAGAATAAAAAATTTGAAGACATGCGACATCTACAAACCCGCACTGGGCCCGCGTGGTGGATTATAGCCCCTCTCACAGAGAGAAGGCCTGTGTCCCAGCAGTGGGAACATTATAGTCTGATTATGCAATTATATATAGTGTTGCGCCGACCTCAAGTAACAGGACAAGGGAAGGAATGATGATGAATTATATCTGAAACTTTTCTTGATCGAAAACTTTTATGGAGGATATATTTGTATTTTAAGCGACGCGACGCGACGTATAAATAAATCTTTCTATTGAGGTCCCCTAGTTTCACTGTTAAACAGTAACTGACTTCGTTAATCTGACTACGGCCTTTTTTGGTACAAATATCTTCCACGGAATGTTTTTCGCGATATGCCTATAATTGTTTGCTAACGTAGCGCTAGAGTACTCGTAGCACTCCACTTTGGAAAGTGCTACTAACATAGTCTTATGGCTTTTTTATGAACAGAAGTTTGGTTTATATTAAAAATATGTATGTTTAGGTATTTTTTGTTTATTTTACATATACCGATCCTTTGGAAGACGTTCGAGGGGCCGAAGCTACTCGCAGAGGCCCCTTAGACAATTAAAAACGGAATGAATGATTTTTTGTCACAAATAACTTTCACGGAATGTTTTTCGCGATATGCCTATGATTGTTTGCTATGATTACAAAACCTAATAGCGAATACGTTGTGACTTATAACTAAATAAATGTTTCATTCAAGTGATTGTCATCCTTTCACCCTCGCTGACGTGAATGGACGTCAGTGACCGATATGCGACTACTTTGATGGGGCCAATGATGGCCAGGGCGTTGCAAGATCATCCAATTTGCCTGTCGCAAATATGTTATTAGAAAATATCATTTTTTGATCTTCAAAAATTTTGTTTAATTCTTCTGTTTTTCTTCTAAATAATAAAACAATGTTCTAATATTTTAATTTGTTTTTCTTTACTTTGTTTAATGTAGAATGTTATTTTTATGTCGCGGTCAAATAGTAAATTCGTAATATGAACAAAATTTTAGATCACGTTAGCGTCGCTAAGTGCAATCGAAATCACAAGTTGCAGAGATTGACAACCCATCGTTTCTAATGCATAGTTTTGTCTTTATTTACAATATTATGTTTATTATATTTGCAGAAGTGACATCTTATCAAGTCATTGCTTTGCATTACAGTACAGTTTCCGAACACATTTGTTACCTATTGTAAGAAAATCTGGAAAATTTATGAACGATTTTTCTCCGCGCGCTTTAAATTTTCGGTTTAATTACACATTTGAAAGCGCTTTTCTGATATTTTTTTCGTTTTAAATACTCGCAGCGAACTGCTGGGTTTGTTAAGTTGCATTCTTTATTACCAACATTTTCATATTTTTTTGTATTTTCTTAGACATGTTAACTTCGGATTTTCAAAAGAATAAGCAGTCTAAAGATTAGAGAGCTTATGAGTTACTCGGGAAAACAAATGTTAAAACATAGGTGTTAAGTACAAAGAAGAGAATAGAATACTCTTTATTATGTACACCATAATTATAAAGAGGTCAGTTATAAATTCTCAGTAATTAATGCCTTGAATAATTGTCTCTGGTGCTGTGTCGTAGTTTGTTTGATAATTTAATCTTTAATTAATGATCTGTCAAAAAGCATAGTAGATACTTAATTAAAATTAATTTAAAAAAAATATTTTCATTCTTTACTCGTTTTCTTTTGGCATAAGTATTTGAAGTTTACTTTTTCATTAATACATATTAGTAAATATATTGTTTCTTTTCTATGTCTAATTAGGTATTCATTTTATATTTATTTCTTGTGTGAGGGCCATGGGCATCAAGTCTTGTGTATTATTTATTGATAAGTATATTACAGCTTGGTCGCTTTATAATCAGATTTATTTTGTTTTTAAGTTATTTCAACCTACTCAAAATATCTTTATCCAATGCGTATTCAAATGAAGTAACATGGGTCGTATATATTAAAATCCCTTATCCTTACTTACTTATAATGTAAATTTTTAAATTTAATATAACTTGGTCATGTTAACGATAACTTTAATACATATTTTTATTATTTAACATCATTTTTAACGTTTTTAATGTAACATGGACTTTGCTATAATTAAGTAACGACAGTATAAAAATATTGCGTATTTTTCGCACATTATTTGTTATTTTTTTTTCTAAAACTGTAATAAATTCATTGAGAGTAGGTACACTTATACAATATCTGTAATAGCTATATAATATGATACGTAAGAAAACAGAACACACAATAAACCTAGATAAGTAAGACATACTCCAGTACTTCCATCAAATATTTATCTAGACTTCAGCAAATAGTACCAATAAATACGCACCATTAACAAACTTGTATAATATGTATCGTTTAATAACGTCAATTTATAAAGTTTCAATGTACGTCACTTGCCAAAAACTTTAAAAAGCACAATATTCTTGAAAATTCAGTACATCCAAAGATTCGAACTTTTACCGCAACTTGGCACTATAGCTTGATCACATTTGCAAAAAAAAAAAAATAACAAAAGAACTATGCACTTTGACACTTTCACGTTTCTTTTTTTAAATTTTAATGTCTGCTAAGGTACTCGGAGTTGGAGTGTAAAAAGTTCGTAATAGTTGGAAGTTGACGCGGCGAGGCACTGCACTGACGGCTGTGCTCGATCGACTGGAGTCGCAAGCGCACTTCTACACGGGCCGGCATTGAATGCAGGAGTCGGCAACATTTTATAAGATTTTTGCTGCAGGCTTGTAAGTTCTTTCTGTTTTAATTTATAAAATTATTATCAGTGGATCGTTGAAAGTATTTTTTTTATTTACTTTCATATAGGTATTTCAGTTTAATCTTCTACTTCTAACAACGACTTCTGATGGTGGAGACCAAAGTATTTCTACTTATATCAAAGATCCAGCATAGACTGGTCGATAATCTTATAGAGCAGTTTGCTTAGCAACAAACTTATATACGATACTTAATAAACTACCTACTTTTAGATTCATATTTCTCTTACTTTTCAGTTTCAGATGACCACTATCATTATAATTCAGTTATCAAATCATTTGAAAACCTCTGCTTGATATTTATATAATTTAACAAACTGTTGGTTACCCCTCTTAAAACCTGTTAAGTCAGCGATTGAGAACGCAACAAGCCTTGAAGTTGCAATGTGGAAACACATTCGTCTCTTTTTCTCTCAGAACAGTTGAGCTCACATTAGAAAAGGACGTTGCTATTACTATAAGTAAACTCGCATAGACCTAGCTTAATTGATATCGCTTCAATAAGTTGTAAGTAAAGTTGGTACGAGTCATTTAAGTTCAAGCTTTGCAGCAATTGCAATAAGATATATTTTCAATAGTATTTATCTCCAATTTCACAATTTTGGAAAACAACGAGCTTAAAATCTGTTAATTTTGGCAGTTTAACGCGTTTAACGGTTCAAATGAAACCTTAGGAAACACGTGAAATTATTGAATAAATAAAAATTATAAAAAGTTCAACTGGGAACTTTAAATGATAATTTCGGCGTGGGATGCGTACGCGCAGCCGGACAGTGGACACGTTTGATTAGTTGCGAGAATTCATCTTTTCGTTAGGTCTCTTTCGCTCGGTGAGTCCGACAGTAGGTTAGAGGAGGACAACATAACGTTTACATCTTTATGGACCGAAGAGACGTGGCTTTAATGGGATCTTCCCAGATGTAGTGATCGGTTAATTTTAGTAGGTAGGAGGAAATCGTCAGTTACAACAGTTTTACATAGCAGCCTGTTTTTTATGTTATTTATTAAGCGCTAAAGACGACTGCATTTTAATAGTCATCAGGTTACATGTGGAGTATTTTAATTTATATCTTTATTTATAACGCTTTTTGTAGCGTGTTTGTAACTGATTTTGTTGCGAACTGTACCTGTTTTTTTTTTGTTTTTAATTTGACTGTTTGTTTACTATTACTCTGTTGATTATTTATTTGCTTTATATAGTTTCATGTTGTAATAATTTTTGTTTATTACTTTTTGGTGAAAGCACCAAAAGCCCTATCCGGCATGCTGTACTTCGACAATATCTTACTTCGACGTCATATATCTGAGACACGATGCTACTTCGAAATTATTCTGCGACATTAGGGAACAACTAAATTTGTGAATGATGATATGGCTAGAAAGGGGGTGACTACCGACTACTACTAAAAAAAAAATGTATAGTGGTCTTAAATAGAAAGAAAATTAATACTTTTAAAACTATTATAGAGTTAAATAAAGAAAGAACAAAGGAACACAGAAAATGAAAGAACTCGAAATATCTGATATTGTCGAAGTACAGCATGCCGGATAGGGCTTTCAATACCGGTATTAGCCAATACGGGGATACCGGTATTGGGCTTTCAATACCGGTATTAGCCAATACGGGGATACCGGTATTGGAAGCCCTAATGCCGGAGTAGAGTATGTCGAAATTGACTCATGTCGGACTACCATAGTTGTCGAAGTAGCACGTCGTCGAAGTCGCATCGTTTCTTAGTTAAGTCATGTCGAAGAAACGCTTTATCGGAGTACAGTAGTTTCGGACTTAAGGCATTTCGAACTAAAGTATTGTCGAAATGAAGACGTGTCGGAGTTCCGTAGTGTCGAATTAAAATCTTGTCGTAGTAAAGTTTGTCGAAGTTCAGTTGGTAAGTCGAAACTGACAGGTCTCAAGAACGCTTTCTCTCGTTAATCGCACTGTAGTTAACCACATTTTAGGTATCCTTGGTTCCAACGAATACTATTGAAAACTACAGGTTTTGCAATATAAAATTTGCGATTATTAAACTCTGCATAGGATTAAATAGCTTAAAAAATCGGCCATTTTACACATAAATCCACATTTTTTCCCCTAATGTATTAACATAGGTAAGGGGAAAAAGCGTAGATTCGTGTAGGTCCTAGTTGCATTTATGTCGCCATAGTAAATGGGTTGGAAATCTATACATAACATAATCAGCCTATAACGTTCCCACTGCTGGGACACAGGCCTCCTCTCTGTGAGAGGGAGTGGGCCGTAATCCACCACGCGGGCCCAGTGCGGGTTGGTGGATGTCACATGTCTTCGAATTTTTGGTTCTAGGACATGCCGGTTTCCTCACGATGTTTTCCTTCACCGTTTTGAGAGCAGTGGTGATGAAATAATTTACACAAAGTAAAGCACCTGTCGGGGTTCGAACCTACGACCTACAACTTGTAAGTCGCGGCTGATACCACTGGGCCACCACTGCTCTCTAATCTATACATGGTCCCACAAATTTTAACACAGCGCTCAGTAGGTACATATGTCTAACCAAAGATATCCAAGCAAAAAAAAAAACATTGATTAAAGTGATTTTATTTTGACCTAAAATAATAAATTGCCGGCACATTAGTGTATTTTCGTTAGCTGATTATTTTTTTTTGTAAGTATCTAAGTAATGCGTTTTTCTTATATATTTTTTACCATCATCCTTACATTTTGGTGGTCTGAATGATTTCTAAACGTTTGTCCATCTATTTTAATGGGACCTTATAGTTTTTGCACAAACCCAGTTTTTTATACCTACTTACCTACTTATATAAAATAAAGAAAACCCTAACAAAAAAAACCTGCGGGTTAATTGCGTAACACAATGTGTTGTGTCTGTAGTTAGCCATGGCTTGCATTTTGACAGTCAACAACATTCATTGCGTTATTTAAGTTGTTCAGCAGATTTTTTTCGAACATTTATGAATCAATGGATTAGTAATATCCTTCAAAATGATTCAGATTGTGATTTCATAGTGTGTTTCGCAATTATGGTGCTGTTTTATATCAAGTTAACAGTATGACAAGCGAGCTTTTTCAAAAGCATTTAATAAATGCCAAGAATTGTACCTACCTACATTTTTTTTTTATCAACATTTGGACACAGACATCTAGATCCACGACTGGATCTACGTTCTCCTGACAGGAACCTTATTTCAAGATATTTTCATGCCTACTACTACTACCTACTTAGTTTTAAGATTTTTACGAAAACATCCCAAAAAAACAAATCAAATGCAAAAATATAAATGATACTTACTTATTGTAAATGATTTTATTTCTGTAAGTAGGTTTGCACAAACACGTTTACACGTCAATCATATTCTAAAAACTAGATGAGGTTGTCGGCTCACTGATAGCTCTAGAAATTAGCATTCAAACGAAAAAACTCTTCAGCTTTAGGTATTATATTTGTATAGATTTTAAGTTTTCCTTCCCTTATGGGCAAACCCAGATCATTACACATCATCATCATTACATTTGGTATATGGTTGCAAAATGTCTTACGATGATGCAAAAAGTAGCATAGTATTTTGCTCAATTTGAACATAATCATAATAATTAAAGAGATTAACCTGTCAAGCTCCGCTAATGAGACACAATTGATTTTCTATTGTTTCGTCGCCGATCGACGAACCGCGCCGCTTGACCGGTTAATTATTTACTATTTTTTTAGGAGTTTCAGATACCTTATACAGTAAAACGGGGCTACTTTGACTTGCAGGGTTACTTTGACAAGGCTGATCACAACGCTATGACGCGTTTCCCACACCCCGCGCCTCGCGCAATATTACTCGAGGTCACGCACACTTGCTGAGCACACGTGAAAACCGATTTTGGCGCTCTGTTAAAGTAGTTCCAACGCCTGTCAAAGTAACCCTGGAAATCAAAGTAGCCCCGTTTTGCAGTACTTATGTATAAGCACTTGAGTGGATATAAGATACAAGTTTATTCCTAGTTCAAGTAGAATCCAATCATTTCTTACCTACCTTTAGTTTAAGGCCCTATTTTGTTAATATTTATGTAAATCAATTATTTCAATAAACAATTTCAATTGTTTGATATCCTACTAATAAATTAAATCAAAGAATCTATTTTACACACTCAAAACTTCGTTTTTACTGTGGTTTAAAGTCATCCTGACTGACCACTAGTGACCACACTTACCCAGTTCGGGTAGGTATCCTTTCCATCGACTTTTTCCCGTTATTCTTCTCTTTCATATTACTATGATAGTGTATGATACCGTAACGATGATCAGACGAGTGGCGACGAGTGTGAAACCTGTCGACTCGAGGTGTACGCCCCAGATAACATCTTGATTGTGTCAACTGCCTTGTTGAGTACAGGCAAGCGACATACTGGAGACCAATGGATAAAATTAAATAAGTATTGTTATGTGAAAACGAGACTGTCTCGTTTGTCTAGGTCGCAAGCGAGCATGAGGCCTTAGGTTCGAATCCCAGGCCAGGCAAAGTGTTATTGGGCTTCTATACTTATCGAAAATTTTCAGTGGAAGCTGGATTTGTAGTCTGGATTTGTGCCCGGTGGATGATAATGGGCTTGCTCTACTATAGGTACTTACATCTCAAATCCTCCGGGGATTATGTAGTAAAAATAACGCATGTTTTTTTCAAAGCCTTATATTACACAGGTATTTATCAGATACCTAATAATAAGTATTCAGTCAAAAAAAAAATCCAGAATCTGAGCGATTGGGATCAAAGTAACATGGGATCGAATCGCCAGATACAAGTTTATGTGCGTCAAACCCAACCCAATTTTCCAGTTTCATCCTAACTGGGTGTTAATTTTAAGCTGCCCAGAAAAAATAAAGGTAGGTTTTCCAAAGTCTTCAGCGAGTTACAAAACCACCTTTCCCTTCAAGTGTACACAAAAACGCGCGCGCATGTTTCGAAGATCATGAAAGTGGAAAATCACCCATAATGGTCGCACAGTTCTCGGTGAACGTCAACATACCTTCATAATACTCATGTAGGTAGGTGCATCAGAAAAGAAAAACAACGTGTTTTCATAATGTTTCCGAAATTGCAGGAAAGCTCGATGTTTGTAGACGGTGTTATGTCAAGCGAGAAAACGACTACGTAGGTACCTACTGCTTAAAAGTTTGTTGCCCTATAATTCCTTTCCTTTTTTATACGGCACATTATTATCTCCTTTATTTCATTAGGTATAAACATATAAATTATACTTTTATATCACAATTTATTTATTTCATCACCATTCCTCACAAAATGGTGAAGTCAAACATCGTCAGGCCGAAAATTCGAAGACATGTGACATCCACCAATCCGCACTGGGCCCGCGTAGTGGATAACGGCCCACCATGGGCGCCGCGCCAGCAAGTTTATTTTCAGGCATCTTCAGTTCCACGAAGCGAGTTCGATCATTTTTACACTTCACTTCGAATGGGATAGGTTTCATTTTGTCCATGCATACAGAAAGAGTGTCTATACGAGTATAACTGTGTCGATATAAAAGCTTAAGAATTAAGATAGAGTAGGATGCAAGAGCGAGCGAAGTAGTCGGCCGATTAGATTTTCGGAAATAAGAGTTCGGTACTTTGTTGACCAATGCAAGAGCGAGCGAAGCGACCTTTTAAGTGTTTTCGATTTTTTTTTAGTTCTGAATGTTTTTACACCTTTATTTTATTTTGAAGCCAAGGAGGTGCAAGTGCGCCCCACTCTAGGCGCCCATGCGGCCTACTCCCTCTCACAGAGTGGAGGCCTGTGCCCCAGCAGTGGGAACATTATATATAGGCTGATTATGCTGTTGCACACATAACGGCCATCATGAAAATTATTGCAGCGGGGACTTTATGGTGGCAAAAAACATTCTCTAGACAAACACACCAACTTACTTTCATAAATAACGTTTCAGTGACGTCATTTACCGGTCAATTGCGGACGCTATGTGGGTGGCGGTCACCGCTCTTCTAGGAAACCGAGCTTAAGGCCCGGTATCCACCAAACCGGAGAGGAGAGGAGACGACAGCACATGTGCGGCGAAGCTGGCTGGTTCTTTCCACCAAAGCAGATGTGAGCTGTGCGTAGCGGAGATGTATGATGGGAATGACTCTCTCTTCATGTTCTTCCACGCCACTTGCTCGCTCGTGGCACAAAATTCTATAGAAAAATGAGGCATCTCCTCTTCTCTTGATCCATTTCCACCGAAGCTAAGCGGAGAGATGTGGAAATAACGAAATCGGATTGGTTATTCAAAACACATCTCCTCTCGTCTCCTCTCCTCTCCGCTTTGGTGGATACCGGGCCTTACTAGTGGAAATTAATATTTTTAGAGCTGTCAATAACGAAATAAAGTAATGTTTATCATGTGCCTAATTTTTAAATGTAAACCATAAATGGCCGTGTTTGAAATTCAATTCGGTTCGAGATCACATTCCGATTGCAAGTCAATAAATTATTACAAGACGGTTGTCACTTCTATTTATTATTAGCCTAGGTATAGTTGTTGCGTTTCTTAATCTTTATTATTTGTTTGTTGTTTAAACAATAGCGTATAATATAATAATATGAATTATAATCAGATCGAGACCCTTGTGTGTAAGTTTTGTTTGGGTTGGGCACCCTGCTGGTTTATTTTATTTGCCACAATTGAGGCAACAAACATCCGTAGTAAAAACAAATATCCGTTTATAGCAACACTACTGGTCAATTATCATCATCATCTGCCTACCCTTTTCCCAACGATGTTACGGTTGGCTTCCAGTCTAACTGGATGCAGCTGAATACCACTATTTAACATGGAGCGACTGCCTATCTGAACTCCACAACCCAGGTACAGGGTAATACTATAATAACTATTATAGCAATTTTTTTTATCTTTCGTAATTTGGTTTTCTGAGGCTAATTTATTTCCACAGAACATTGCCAAAATGGTGGTGTTGTGGCATGATCACAAGGTTTGAGTTATCAAAACAAGCGGAAGCATCGATTCCTGGAAAGAAAAATTAGTCAATTAATTCAATTGTTATTAAAAAATGTGCGGAATGAGAAAGCTTATAGTGGATAAGACAAAGTTTAAAACAGAAGACGAACTAGCAGGGGATCGAGGAGGTGGGTGGAGCGGGAGGGGGGGGGGGGAGTCAGGAGACTGGAATAACTCGTGCTTTTGTACCCCATTCCCCATAACAAACGAACAGTACGACAACAAGTGCCTCTGGAACATTCGCGTGGATATTAAGCTGGACTCACACAACAGGACAACAACCGCACAAATTAGCCTTCAGACCAGCGGACCGAGACAGACGTTTTACTTTGAGTAAATTATTTCATCACCACTGCTCTCAAAACGGTGACGGAAGACATCGTGAGGAAACCGGCATCTCCTCGAACCAAAAATTCGAAGACATGTGACATCTACCAAACCGCACTGGGCCAGTGTCGTAGATAACAGCCCACTCCCTCTCACAGAAAGGAGGCCTTTGTCCCAGCTGTGGGAACATTATAGGCTGATTAGATGTATGTAGCCCTTAAGGACTAGGTACGCCACTGGGCTATGTATAAAGTAGTTTGACAACTATCTCAACAGAATTAACTAAGTACCTAGTATAGGTAGACATTATAGATCGGCTATTTCGCTGGCGGTCTATGTGCAAAATGAACTTGTTGCCGCCTATAACTAGGCTATAATATGGCTGCAGACCAGCTGCCTGACAATACCTATGATCGTAATTTATAGTTTAAATTGTACTATTGGGCTATATTCCATAGGTTTAGGTAGTTAAATAAAGGTAAACAAAAAGAACACGTGACTTAGTTAACCGACTAAACGTAATAGCAGTCTATTCAGTTGTTATGCTACGTCACAGTTGTACTCTTCAATTTAGCAACGTTATAATTCATTAAAAATGTTGCTAAAATGCTGAAGAATACAACTCCAAATCGCTTTTCCATACGAGATTTTGTTGTTATGGTAGAAATCTAACTTAGAAAGATGTTAATGATTTTAATGATTATAATTCTGTAAATACGTATGTGCCTGTTATAGTCACGAATCATATTTTGATGAAGTTACAACCTGACACTGACCTGAAAATTGCTAAAAACGTAAGAAAAATTGAATTTCACGGTCTACAACTGCGCATTCACCTTCAGAGTGACTAGCACTATTGAAAAAGTTCCAAAAATGTTTGAAGTTGTAGCGTAAACTGAACTTTACTGTGTAGGATTTAAAGTTATTTTTCCATAAACTCATATTTGTTTACATTTTTGGTAAATAAATCGCGAATGCAGATTAATACTAACACTACTATTCTAGAAAGTTACAAAATAAGAATTGCTACGCCGTAGCCGTCTCGTAGCACGTCACTGCTATCCTCAAATAACCTCACAAATACAATAGGTACATACCAGCACCCAGGGTAATTGCGTAATACACTCCCAATCACAATCTGAATCATTTTGAAGGATATTGTTAATCCATTGCTTCATATGTTCGAAAAATTTGTCTGCTTTCCAACGTAAATAACGCAATGAATGTTGTTGAACTGTCAAAATGAAACCGATTCCGATTGATAATATGTTACGCAATTGCGTCGAAAGCCATTGTTACAGATATTATCCCGCTAGTTACTACGCTAGATAACCAGATGTTTTAATGTTTAATACTTATGTATTGTGTAGACTAATGAAGTTACTATAACCTAGATTAACGTGCAACTCCGTAGCCGCGTAGCATCTTTGTAGCATTTTTTAATAACTTTTTAAACCTGATAATGGAATATTGGGAGCCCACTATTTCATTGTATATGGTTGTCAATTAAATATTTATTTAAACTTCTCGCACATAATACGGTACAAAGGCAGAATTCCATTAAATATTCCTGCAAACATTTAATCCTAACTAATATTATAAAAGCAAAAGTAAGTTTGTTTGTTTGTTACCTTTTCACGCCTACACCACTGAACCGGTCATCCTGAAAATGTGCATATACGTTGTCAGTACAGGAACGGACGTAGGGTACCTTTCCTCCCGAAAAAAAGTGCTGTCCCCGAGGAAAACAACATCTTTAGATACCGAGACCCCTCCGTGCCTCGGAAAGCACGTTAAGTCGTTGGTCTCGGCTCACGGCTGTCATTAATGGATCTTTGACAGACGTTACGGGTACCTAGTCAGAAAATCTGACAACCAGTCTTACCAAGGGGTATCGTATTACCCAGTAACTGGGTTGTCGAGGTCAGATAGGCAGTCGCTCCATGTAAAATACTGGTACTCAACTGCATCCGGTTAGACTGGAAGCCGACTCCAACATAGTTGGAAAAAGGCTAGGCAGATGATGATGAGCTATGTTTTTTCCACGGGCTTTTTTTATGCATAAAATGATTTTATTATAATTTTGAAGCTACGGCATAACACTAGAATCATTAACCAACATGACAGTTCAGGGACCTCCATGTAATGATTTGTCGTAATTAAAGCGAAAGGAAGGACGGTCTTGTGCTATCGTACCATCGAGAAAGTAAGAGTGTGACAATTTCACGCTCGCGACTCACGCGCACTGAACTTGACGTCTAATGCGAGATTGTGTAGCGACAGCAGACAAGAGCTTTCCGTGGTAAAATATATATTTAAAATTTTCTAAAATTTTCTATGTATTGCTAAATAACGGCGCAGGATAGCCATCGTATTAGAGGTTCAGCAGCTTCAATGTCATTATGATTGTGCTGGAATGTAGCAGCTCATCGTGGACGTGATACAACAGCGGCTCCCCTAAAGGCCTATTCTCGTAATTTAAAACGTTCAAAATCTAGTCGCAGTCTCATCTCAGCGACAAACAAATGTCAAAAACTTCTATTCTATTTTTCTCTATGGCAATGGTGCCGATGTCAACAATTCTGCCAATAAAACTTGTCAAAATGTAGCGAAGTTTGAGGTATTTTTGACAGATTGAGACTGAGATCAGACTGTGAACGTTCTTAAAAATTACGAGAATTGTCCCTCTGACGTCGTCTCTGCATCATTTGATGACAGCCACCACGCAACCATCGATGCGACGCTCTGCTAGAGTGACAGTGATCAGCCAGTCACTCTTATCCGACCTCTTCGGTGGTACTTAGTAACTTCATACCAAAACTAGACGGCGCCACTTGCTGTGCCGTCAGATATGTATGTATGATACCTAGTTGTAAGTCTTCTTCAAGGTTAGGTGAAGGGGAAGATCAAAATCAAAATATTTAATTTCACATAAACCTACAAGGACACTTATGAAACGTCAGAAGCTAGCTGCACGGTTCCAATTGGTCGTTTCCTATGGAGAAGAGCCGGCAAGAAACTCCACGGTTACTCTTTTAAGAATAATTCCTACAATGTTTTAAAATAACAGTGTTAAAAGGTATGAGAGAACAGTGTAGGCTTGTCAACAACTACCAGGTACTTAACAAAATAGAAAATGGTCTATAAATCTGCAGTCTACAAAGTCAAGGCAAAAAATTGGATGAATTACATGACGTATAGGTAGGTAGGTACTTTGGAATGATAGAGAAGTTGTCAAGGTGAATAGAGACGTCGAAATGTGAGAATGGAAAAGAAAATTATTTTGACAACATAGGATTAAGGCAGTCAGTAAAAATATGTCTCGTACCTATTTACCTTAGTCCTTTATCTATAGTCGGACTTTTAATTAGCTGCAGAAACCTATCCTAACCTATAGCACACCCCGGACACTCCATACAACGCTCGCAAAATAATTACCTACTACTACTACAATAAAAAATGACGTTTGTATACGTATAAATGTGTGCGTGAGGTACTTGTGTTTGCGAGCGCTCTTGTTAAATAACTGCGACGAATACGCCGAAGTGCGGGGTGAGGTGCGGTAACTGATGTTAGTGCGGGGAAGGGAGTGTCCTTTCTGTACGTAGTACTTTAAGTATTCTGTGCCTAGGTATAGAGAATATAATATGGGGACCGGTAGTGCTGCGGCAGCACTGCTGCGTGCTGCCGAGATCGGAATCATGCCTTTAAACATAACTGGAGAGATGTGAGTATACAGACGCCAGCACGTCAACCTACTACAATCTGTCAAATTTATTTAATAGATTTTCAACTTTATCACTATAACATAAGGTTCAAAGTTGATTGGGAAAATTTGACAGTTTCGGATAGGTTGATGTGCTGGCGTCTGTACGTAAAGAATATTTAAAGTCTGACACCACAGCGTCATTATGTATGTGCATGTTTTAACGATTTAAAATGTGTATTGATAATTTGGCGCAGGTCGAAAGAGTCGGACGTGGCCATGCTGCATCTTTATGTGTACGACATTCTGCACGTCGTCTTCTTAGAAGTATGTCAGTAATAGCGTCATTTATATACTTGAAACATTTTTTCTTATAACAACAAGTATTCAATTGTTAACACCTGCAACATGGACTTTGAGGACGGTTTGAATCGTCCTGTTGTTAATGCGAAACAACAAAAATAACTATATGCACCTAAGCCTTGTCGGCTGTCGCTGAAAACTAGTGCTGGGGCATCATTTCGCATAGGGTCGTAGGCTACGAGGTTAGGTTAGCTTACGACTCGTGGCATTATGCTAAGCGATGGCCGTTTTGCGTGGATGTGACGCATATTTTTCCTCTAGTGGTTTTTTTTTGTGTTCGTATTCTTTTCTGTTATGTTTACCGCAAATAAAAGTATTTGCTTTCTTTTTTCTTTCTTTCCTTGTTACAAATTGAAGCTAAAAATATGTGCTAAAACATTGCGGGGAAAAAACATATATGGGCCAGCCATATTAGCCGTAGAACCAAAGAGAATATTGCGTAGAACCAAAGAGAATATTGCGTAGAACCGTTGGGGTAGTCTTAAATGGAGACCGCGAAACTGCAAACGTAACCACCACCGTTCTACCTTACGTTTGCCGACAATTCCCCCTGCGAAGATCGTCGTTTCATCTAGCTTGAGGGCGCTCAAGCTAGATGGAGCGACGATCTTCTCAGGGTGGCTGGTAGCAGATGGATGAGAGTAGCAGAGGCCATGTCCAGCAGGGGACTGCTGTAGGCTGCTGATAATAATAATAAAACCCGCAGGGCAGTATGTGGCGAGCTGTTGGGCAGTAGCGACCCCACGGACCCTATCTCCCGGGAGAAGTCTTGTTCCTCACCTCTGGCTTGCCTTTATTGGCCGGCTGGAGTGAACAATGACGAGGAACAGAGCTCCCACCTCATTCTTGCCTTTATTGGCCGGCTTGAGTGGAGATTCGCAAGAGCAAACGTGCTCGGAGGAAGGAAGTATTCCAGTAAGATGCTGGTAGGGATCTTGACCGTACTTCCGGGATTGTCCTGATAGCCGTGGAATACCTCTCCACTCCTCATAAGCACTTCAGGACATGTTGCCCCCTTGTCGCTACGTCACTATTTGCTAGCGACCGTTTCCGGGGGCCCATTATTGAGTGTGCAAGTCACCCCCTGCTATTTTATCCGTGCATATGTAGGTATATAAAACATTGATTAGGCAGGGGTCATAGTTCTTCCATAGTTCTTGGTAACCAGTCCACTTTAGCCACGCAAACCCATAGCCCAACTTTTCATTTTTCCATATCCGGCAATAGTCCTACACCAACCGGGGGTTGTCCTTGGGTGCACTTGCATAGTGCATACAGGGAGAATCGTCGGTTGGTGCCACATTTCATTAAAATTTCCTAAGGGGCCTCTGCGCGTTGGCTTCGGCCCCTCGTACGCCTTCCAAAGGACCGGGACCCCATGGTCCCGAGATATGTAAAGTCATAAAAAGAAATAATAATAATAATATTTCACAACTATCACACAACGCCATCTAGTCCCAAGCTAAGCAGAGCTTGTGTTATGGGTACTAGACAACTGATAAACATACTTATATATTTCTAAATACATACATATTATAGATAAATTACACCCAGACACAGAACAAATGATCGTGCTCATCACACAAACATTTGTCCTGGGTGGGAATCGAACCCACGACCTCCGGCATAGCAGTCAGGGTCACTAACCACTAGACCATCAGGCCTGTCGAAAGGCTGAGCTGGTGCAGGCTGATGGTCAGGCTGATGATGATGATGAAAAACATTAAGATATACCTTTCTGAAGAACATCAGCAATATGGTTCCTTCTAGGTCGTCCTCTTCGTAAATAATTAAACCATTGCTTTTTCTGCAACCACTACCCGACTCGAGTCGATGCTTGCACAGACGCAGATCTCGCCGAAATTGTCTCTGCGCAATTTCCCGCCACTTTCCATATTGTCTATGATTGTGTAACGCACACATGTTTGGTAATTCGATTACCTAACAACCAAAGTTTATGAACACAGAGCAAGCTTGTTAAATTACTTGCATTTCTTAATATTGCTTCAGATTTCATCGAGACTAGGGTTACCATAATCGGAATTTGAAAAGTCCTGGCAAAGAGCCGGACATTTGTAAAAAGTCTGGATAGTTTATTTTTCAATCTTTCTTTTTTCAATAATTAATCACTTTTAGGGTTCCGTACCTCAAAAGGAAAAACGGAACCCTTATAAGATCACTTCGTTGTCCGTCTGTCAAGACCCTTTTTCTCAGGAACGCGTGGGTGGAGCTATCAAGTTGAAATTAATATGAAATACTCAGGGCTGCAATTCCTTGAAGCAGTGAAAATACCAAACTTCTAAATCAACGTAATCAAAAGATACGGGCGTTTATGTTCCGTTTATTCCGCACATTTTGACACTCGCAAGAGAATCAAAACCTATAGGGTACTTCCCGCTGACCTAGAATCCTGAAATTTGGCAAGAAGCAATTTCATGTAGCACAAGTAAAGGAAAAAATCCGAAAACCGTTCTAGTTACATACCTACAAATTTGTACGAAACCCTCGGTGCGCGAGTCCGACTCGCACTTGACCGGTTTTTTTTTTTTTGTTAGCCTACACTGGTCCACTGCTGAGCAAAGGCCTCCCCTTATCCTTCTAAGCATCCTTTTCTAGTGCCACCTCGACCCAACCTTTGTGGTATTTAACTTTTTTATCTTCTACAAAAAAATCTCAAGTCGAAAAAGTTGGACGAAGTCCGAATTGGCGGCCAAAAAGCCGGACGCGTCCGGACAAACCCAGATGGATGGTAACTCTAATCGAGACACAGACAGTGTCAATCAGCTGTTTGTCGTAATCTCAGTTGTAACACAAGACGTATGATTAGCCTCACATCGTTTGCGAGTATGGGTTGCAGGAAAACTGTCTGTCCAAACTCCAAGTGGTTGGACAAAGTGCGATATCGTTACAGTTTTGTCGATCAACGTGGATGAAGGCTTTCGTGATTTTAGAGAAGTTTGTTGAATTATTGTAAGTACAGGCCAAGAAAATGGTAATGTTTCATTAAAATACACACAAGTTGTGATACTTGTTTTCAACAAGTCTTGTCAAAAATACGCAGTGTTTAAAACATCACCGCCTCTTTGCTTCAATAATGAAAATTTTCATTTTAAAGGAGTGTTGCAACTTTCAGAAGATAATGAAATATGTCGAAACGAATAATTTTTTTTACTGTAAATCTACGATTTATTGTAAACTAGCTGCGCCCCGCGGTTTCACCCGCATAAGTGTCGATCCCGTGGGAATATCGGGATAAAAACTATCCTGTGTCCTTCCCCGGGACCCAAACTATCTCTATACCAAATTTCATCTAAATCGGATCAGCGGCTTAGGCGTGGAAAGGTAACATACAAACAGACAGACAGACTAGACACACAGACGGTCACTTTCAAATTTATAATATTAGTATGGATAGCCACGTTTTTCGGAAAAATAAAATCGGAAACGGCGGTTTCGAATTATCAAGAAAAAAAAAATACTGTCGGACTTATCACATTATTGAAGCAAAGAGGCGACATGTTCACTATTGACGTTGTTTCAGACGTGTCTCCTTCTTGTTTGTGTATGGCGTGTCCCGAAAAAAAATGCTGTTCCCGAGGAAAACAACAATACACGTGGCGCCATCTATTATCATAATAACGTTCGAAAAGTGCTGATTCTCAGCCTAGTTTGAATAAATGACTTTTGATTTTGATTTTGAACGTTATTGTTGTTTTCCTCGGAAACAGCACTTTTTTCGGGATAAAAGGTACCCTATGTCCGTTTCTGTACACCTGACAACGTATATTCAAAATTTCAGGATGATCGGTTCAGTGGTTTAGGCGTGAAAAGCTAACAAACAAACAAAAAAACTTACTTTCGCATTTATAATATTAATTACTAGCAGCGCCCCGCGGTTTCACCCGCGTAAGTTTCGATACCATGGGAATATCGGGATAAAAACGATCATATGTCCTTTCCCGGGACTCAAACTACCTCTACACCAAATTTCATCGAAATCGGTTCAGCGGTTTAGGCGTGAAAAGGTAACATACAGACAGACAGACAGAGTTACTTTCGAATTTATAATATTAGTATGGATAGTTAGGAATTCAGGATTAATCTTTTAACCGCCTACGTCGGATTAATCCGACAAATATTTTCGTGCCCATTCCGCCAGAGTCGTATATATACGACCAAATAACACATCTCGTTTAATCTGTATTATTATTATATCATCACAGCTCGTTTCATCGGTATTTATTTTTCGTTTTTTTTTTCTCGGGCGCTGGGGGCACGACAACTGATATAAAGTCGGGCGGTTAAAAGGTTAAATCAGTCAAAGCAAACATCGATCTCATACATAAACTATCCGGTACGTAGACGTTGATTTAGGGAGAAAAACCTCAATTACCTACCTTGTATTATGGTAGAATCCGAGATACCATAATACTCAAGCGACTGTGATGACTAAATAAATAGGAAGGCTTATTTAATTATTGATAATCACAACGCCAGCCAGTAAAACCTTAAAACTCAATCGCTTAGGTACCTAGGTATACCTACTTCAAAGCTTCTTGCAACTCAGCAGTACCCAGCACATCAAGCTACCCGAAACTGTCAAATATTCCCAATTAAATTTGAACCTTATGCTTTAGATAGCGATAAAGTTGAAAATCTATTAAAGAAATTTGACAGATTGTAGTAGCTTGATGTGCTGGCGTCTGTACATATCAATCTACCTAGCCTGTGCCCAACTATGTTAGGGTCAATTTCCAGTCTAACCGGATGCAGCTGAATACCAGTATTTTCCATAGAGCGACTGTCTGACTTCCACAACCCAGTTACTGGGTTAGACGAAACCCTTGGTAAGACTCATTATCAGACTTTTGGGCTTCTGACTACCCGTAGCGACTGTCAAAGATCTACGAATGACAGCCGGGACCACTACCTACCTACCTACCTACAAGTAAAATCTCGCTACCAATATTTTTATGTGGATTAGGTCTATACTTCTCCATCATTCACAAACTCAAACTCAAAGCATTTATTTCAATTAAACCATTTACAGGCACTTTTGAATTGTCAAGAAGTCAGTCAGTCAGAAAAAGTGAAGCTAGTTGCCCATTCCAAAGCGTAGGTACCTATGGAGAAGAACGGGCAAGAAACTCCATGGACACTCTTTTAAATCAAAATAATGTGGTTACACTTTCCATTTTCAAAGACAAACCTACTTGTGTATTCTATCGAATCTTACAACATTACGACACGCTACCAAGTTGGCAACTTTGTAAAAAAAAACAGTCGCCGGTAGCGTGGGGTCGCCACGGAAGGCAATATCCTGTTTCCTGCTAACCCCTTTTTTTATTTTAATGCACAATTATAAAGTTATTCGCTTGATTTCGTCAGCACCTCTCCGGCGCATATAAATGGACTTATAAAGATAAAAGCTGGGGTGGTCCGATATATATTTATTTTACGTAATAGGTAATTCAGTTTTGTTTAAGTTATCTATTGCTTTTGGCTGAAGACTGTAGATAAGTTATTAGTAATTTGAATGGGGATTTTAGAAAATAATATGTCTTCGCTGCCTCGTTGGTCTAGCTAGTGGTTGCAAGTGAGGTCCTGGGTTCGATTCCCAGGACGGACAAAGTGTTATTGAGTTATTCCACGAGGAATTTCTCAGTAGTAGCGCGGAGTCTGGAGTCGCTCATTATAAAATGCTGGTATTCAGCTGCATCCGGTTAGCCGACCCTAACATGGTTGGGAAAAGCTAGGCAGATGATGATGATATCGAGTCGGCTAGCTACGTCTGATGGTAATCTTCAAGTACCGTATCAAATTGATTCCAAGTCAAAAATTACCAACTTCCCACTTATTGTGTCACTTACCGGAATTAACCATTCCAAAAACACCAAATAAGTCTTTATTGCGACTTATCATGATCTTTCAAAATGCCAGTCATTCAATTAATAGACAATATTTACGAATTTAATCGATGTGTATTTGAAATTAATGTTAAAAGAATGCAATAATATTAGTATTAACAAGATTCTTGAGGACGAATGTCGAATTCCTTTAATTAAGTTTTTGTTAACAGCTGACTTTTGTATTTCGAGGAAAGGTAAGCAGCTGGTCATTCAAAATACAGGAACATCATACAAAAAATATGTTCTCATACCTACGTGAACTTTTTATCGATGTGGATTTGAAGGGAAAGTTATACCACAGTAAATATAACTACCTATCGAAATGACGCCGTGTCTCACTAAGTACATATACCTAGTAATTCCGCAAAAGGACAGATTTTTATTTGTTATCACAATTCAGCATAATATAGCATAATCAGCCTATAACTAATGTTCCCACTCCTGGGCCACAGGTCTCCTCACTGTGAGAGGGAGTGAACCGTAACCCACCACGCGGGCCCAGTGCGGATTGGTGGCTGTATGTGAGATCCATCGTCTTCGAATTTTCGGTACAAGGACTTGCCGGTTTCCCCACGATTTTCTCTTTCACCGCTTTGAGAACACAGGTAGAATGACAGCCCAGTTCAAGCTCTCTTATATCTATATTTATTTAATACTTCAAGCACATAAATGTACAGAGGCGGACTTAATGCCATAGAAATTTTCTACCAGTCAACCTTTGGGTGATGCAGAGACAAACAGTGGTAGGTGCTATCATGAAAATTGAGGAATTTTAAATATTTATAAAAATAAGTAGGTACGCATAATTCTATTAAAACTATGAATATAATTATATAACTAATTACATATAAATATAAGCATAAATAAATACATATACCTACATAAATATACTTACTAACTAACTAAAAAAAAATAAGACAAACAATGAGAAAATATCACACCCACCTAAGTTTTCACGGTGAGATTTTTACAGAACAGACACTGCAGCTGTTTTTCTTTTCCTTTCAATATTTTTTGTTTAAAATACTTTTGTAAAGCATTAGTCTAAAATAAGAAATAACCTACACTCTTACAAGTAGGTAGTTATGCAGCTATCATCGTTTAATATTATTTTCTTTGATTGTATTTATTTTTTGTTCCAAATAAACGATTCATTATTTTAACCAATAAGTATATATCTATCATCCCTTTGGTACCTAAATATTTCCCTTTGTATCAAAGATTCAATTCTTAACTTCGCCTACGAGGCGACGTTACCCATGGCCGCACAGAAGTTGCTTCAGGTGTAGATTGAGGCCCAAAGAGTAGGGCAGTAGCCGAGACAATGGTTTGATAGTCAATTCCACAACTACCTACACTGCATCCACTCACCGTTTCGTCAGTTTGGCCCGTTGCTTTAATTGGAATTTTTTATTATAATAATAGGTCACTTTTGCCTCTTCAGATAAAATTGTAGGTTATTCAAATATTCAGCAGGTTGGGGCAAGTCAGTTTCCTCTTATCATTAAAAGTCTGTGATGTCCCACTGCACGTCAAAAGCCTCCGTACTCTCTTTCCACTTCTCTCTGTTTAAAGCTTCTGAGGACTAGTTCTTTCTTGAAGGAGTCCAGCTCATCTCGCCATTTCCGTCTGGGCCTGCCGCGATGTCGCTTGCCATTAAGAGGGACTTATTGGATCGTAAGTTTGGCCCATTGGTCGTCTGACATGCGGCAGATGTGTCCAGCCCAATTCCATTTTAACGTAGCAGCTTTCCAAATGACATCAGTTATCGTTGTGATGGAACAAATGGTCGTATTCCTAACCCGGTATATTAGTTTGATACCCAGAATAGAATAGAATACTCTTTCTTTCTCTTTTCTCTTTTTTTTTTCTTTCTTTTTATTCTTTTTTTTATAGAATACTCCGTTCCATAGCCCTCTGGCAAACCTCGAGGTTCGACCTCTGCTCTTAAACAACAATAAAGGCCCCGGAAGGCTAAACATACCAACGTCAACCTGTCATTTCTTTTTACATGGATAAACTCACAGCTTCTTCCCTTGGGGGTAAGCAGAAACTACAAAACGCCACCTACCACGATCCTTCATACTCCTTTGGTTTCGTTTACGTTCATATATCTTCTGGTCATACACGCACGCCGCCGCGCCGATTGCGAGTAGGTACTACGTAACGCACTTGGTCTTTCTGAACAACATCTCCAATAAAAGTTTTTGAAGTGAAACTTCTTTACGCACGCTTGACTTGGGGAGTAAGCTGGCGAACGCGTGACGTAAGCGTTACGAAAAGTGTGATCGGGCGAGGCGAACGGGAGTTGAGTGGGGGATATAAGCAAGAGAAAGCAGTGCGCGCGCACATTTTCTTTCTCTCTTCCTCTCATAGCCAAATACGTTTGAAGTTTCACTTCAGTCATGTGGTCATAAGCACACTCGGTTTTTTTCGGCGTTTATTTATCAACAAAGAGACTGTAATTGATTCGAATCTAGAATCAAACACCCGGTTTCAGGAACGAAAATCATTAAAAAAATCTACAATTGATTACGCTAAAAAAATATCAAACGTATTTCAACTACTGTGATTGGTTCACGGACTTATTAACAGCCAATTATTTTCGCAAAAAAATTTTTTTTTTTCACCAGGTTCGTGGTTTGTAAACGCTTACCGTTATTTTCATGCGTGGCGATCAATATTGTATTGTATGTGTCTTTGCGCGTGTATTTAGTTTGTGTAGGTATTGTGTTGGACCAAGGTAACCGACACAGCCCGAAAAATTGTCAAACTTAAGTGACAGTGGGCAGGGCACATTGCTCGCAGAATAGATTGCCGATGGGGCCGAAAAGTTATGGAGTAGCGACCGCGTACCGGAAGCCGTAGCGTTGGAAGGCCTTCCCTAAGTGGACTGATGACCTGGTGAAGGCCGTTGGAATTCGGTGGATGCGAGAAGCACAGAACCGGTCGAAGTGAATGCTTGAGGAAGGCCATGTCCAGCAGTGGACGTGTTTCAGCTAAAACGATAATGACAATTGCAAAGTGGTGTAAAAAATAAATCAAACACGCAAAATAAATTTATTCAATAAATACTTTAATTTTTAAACAATTCGGGTTTCATCTTACATTATACATTTTTGAATGTATTATAAACATTTTTACACTTTTTTTATCAAGCATTTTCATATAATTTACATAGAACATCTTAATTTAAGCATGAGGCACCTATGAATTAAAGTATTTAACAAAAATATAGCACTGTGTGACCTAAATCCGCACTTAAGTCACTCTTTTCTGTGACTTAAGTTAGTGCATTGTTACACAGAAAAGCGTGACTACGGGTTTAGGTCACACGAGCTATAAAATAGTATACAATACGTGTGACTTAAATAGTCATATCGTTATGTACTATTTCATAAAAGGGGCATTTTTTGTGTGTGTGTTACATTGTAATAATTGAGAATGAATTAAGTGTGCGTTTCACGCCATTCGCATCAATGTATTACAACCTTTTTGGGACATTTGCGCATTTAAATAAAGAATCGCATTTAACGACGTTGTTGTTAAAAAAATGGTGTATGGAGTTGGTTAATTAAAATTACTCACTGGTTTCATAATTAACATAAACTCTTAACAACCATAGATGATCCTGCGCATAATAATATTGTCTGCTGGTCGTATATTTGGGAACCATTCCCTGATTCCATTCCATGGCCCGTCCGAGCTTTGCGCAGAACATTTTTTAGGAACCAAATGGTGACATGAGGCGAGTGTGAATGAGAGAACAAGCGCGAGAGTTCAGATCGACCATAATTTATCAGCCGTATTGTATCTAGGCAATAAAACTTTCCTTTGACATGTTCAAACCTTACATAGATTTTTAAAGACTAATAATTTCGACATAAACCGACAAAAATGGCTAAAAGTTTTAAAACTAATGCCTCAACTTTTAATTTTCCAAATTAATAACCAGAAAATAATTGAGATTTCAAATCCGACGTACAGTCAGCTTAATAGTTTTGTGACTGCACCTACATTCATCTTGCTCTATTCTGTATATTTAAGTAATGTTTAAGTAAAATTATGGTGAACTGCATGAAAATACTATTATTATAATTAAGACTATGATTTATATGTAAGAAAAATACGATAACACCAATGAAACCAAGAAAATTACACACATATTCGTTTTCTTTGTTACTTTAAGTGTGCATACACACGAGCGACACGCATCGACGTAAGGGCAACTGCAGCTGTGGACTTGTGTCGGCGGCAGCCGTCAACACCCGTCGACGCCCGCCGTCGACGCGCGGGCTGACGTCGACAACGTGTTCTAACGTGTCTTTACGTGTGCTTAAATACACGAGCGGCAGTCGCTCGTGTGAATGAGCACTTACCGCCCGGCCACGGCCTTGCCGCTATCAGCGGCAGCTTAACGCTTAGCTGCGAGCGATAAAAACAAATATAACAAAATGTATGAACCGTGCCACGACGCACCGTTCGCAGCGTCAACGCTAGACAAAGGAAACCGCGCCGCTAAGCCAAAAGTCGTGGCCGGGTGGTTAGATACTGGCAACATCGCAAAAATGCGTTTTCGGTCAATGTTGCTCCAAATAAAGTGGCTGGCGCTGTGCATACATATATAATACTTTTCTTGCATATAACATTCGAGTCTAGCCTAATAACTTATCACAACTTTGCAAAGTACCGTTTCCTTGTATTGAAAAACAATTTTTATAAGGTAACTATTTAAGTAATAATAAAAGTTGTCAACTTGTCCAAAGTAACTAGACGTACGTAGACGTTTGTAAGCATACAATTTTTTACAGTCCTTCTTCCTATCAACTTTCTCCATAATTCATTATCTACCTAGCCTTCTCACAACTATGGTGGGGTTAGTTTCCAACCTAGACGGATGCCGCCGAATACCAGTATTTTACATGGAGCGACTGCCTCTCTGGTCTCCATAACCCAATTCCTGGGGAACATGATACTCCTTGGAAAGACTTATAGACTTTCGGGCTTCTGACAACACCGTAACGGCTGTCAAAGATCTACGAATGACAGCCGGGGCCAACGGCTTAACGTGCTCTCCGAGATACGAAGGGGTCTCGGTATGTGATCGATGGTCACTTCGGCAAGCGTAGCCTAATTTTGATGATAGAGTTAGCCACGAGCCCCTCAATTATATTCTCGACTAGCTTCTGCCCGCGACTTCGTCCGCGTAGGGGAGGAATTTCGAAAAACCCTTTCTTAGTGGACACCTACTCTTCACAAAGAACACACCCACCGAATTCCATGTGTCTAGGACCAGCGGTTTAGGCTGTGCGTTGATATATCAGATCAGTCAGTCAGGACTTTGAATTTTATTTAAATAGATAATACTTGTACTAGAATATTAAGTTTTCCTATTATTTTTCTACTCTCATTGATTACAAGTTGACAACTATAAATCGTAAAACTAATCGTATCGTATGTTTATATTAAAATAACCACAAAACCTATCTTGTGCACCAACTAAATTAATATGAAATATTTCTCAGACACTGGTAAAACATGGAAAATCATAATATTTCGCATTCACATCGATATTGAAAGGTGATATCGATATAGAATATCGACAAAAACTACATCTCTTTTAAACGGTATTTTGAAGAAGCTTTCAAAATAGAACGTTAAAATTCAGAATTAAAAAGAAAATCATTGATTTATCAGAATTTCCCGGCATGTTCGTCAGTGTCTAAGAAAAATTAAATAACAATAATATAAGTACATACATTAGTATTTAACTGTATCACAATTTACGCTATACAAATGATGAGTCTATGTATCTAAAATGCACTGGTATCTGATAAAATAGGCAAGCTTGAAATTGACAGAGAAATGTTGGTTTAACACCTTATGCCGGCTCCTCACATTGGGCATATTGGCCACAAGCTGCAGTATTGGACCCAAAACACCAATGTTTGGATTGGTCTTGGACAGATCGAGTCGCCGGCATTATAGGGCAGAAACGAAATTTCTAGTTGAGTAATCTAACTTTAACTAAACATTGCCAAGCGGTTGGTCGTCTCTTTACGTAACCAGAGGGCGGGCCTATTTGTTGGCAAAAGAATCCTTTTGGGTACTCTTCCTGTTGACAACGATACGGAGGAATGTTTTGATGGCCTATAATTCTTTCCCTTCCCTTTTTTATATACTTGTAAATACATATTATTATTTTAAGACTGTTAGCAGCAGTTATTAAGAATACTTAAATAATTAAAACATAATTATATAAATAATAATGCACTTATGAAGTCGGAATTTTCACCTGGATCTGTAGTGAAAAATACAAATATCTTGATAACTTTAAGGTCGATTTTATCAATTAGAAATCGACCTTTAATTTAGACTAGTCGAGTGGTTACAGGCGCTGTACAAATTTCGCTTCTGCCCTACAAAGAGTTAAATGAGATGTAAGTAACTAAAAATTGAAAAGTTTATATTTTCAGGAAATGTTTAAAAAGTGGAAACAAATTTTTATTTAAAAAAAAAATACACCCTTACCCACCACCCCGTCATCGCCGTTGTTTCATTGTCTATCATTATTATAATATCACACCTCGGACACTCCATACAACGCTCGCAAAATAACTACCTATTACTACTACATAACCAAATGACGTTTGTACACGTGAAAATGTGTGCGTGAAATCTAGTAGGGTTGGCTGTCGTGCGTAGCGTAAAAAATGGCGCGGAAAGCGAATTGCGTCGGGCGAACCGTACGACGACGGCGCTGCCCAAACGTGTGCATTATTATGAAGTGACCTTGTAGTGCAATAGTTTATTTATATATTCGGGTTCGTAATGAAATAAAAACACTAAAATATTTTCGTTTAAATGACTTATCTTTAAATAATCGATTATTAAATCGCATGGTATTAAAAATGCGAAATCTTACAAACAGTTTATGTAAATACAAATTCGGAAAAACATCACAATATCCAACCATCGTGATTAAAACTCAAAAAAAAATTTGAAATCGCAAAATTGTGTTTGTGTCAGCAGTACAGTGCTGCGGTCCATACGATTACGCGAGCGCCCTTGCTAAAGAGTCGGCGACGAACACCTCGAAGTGCGGGGTAAGGTGCGGTATCTGATATGAGTGCGGGGAAGGGAGTGACCCTTCTGTACATAGTACTATTAAGTATTCTGTGGTATTCGTTTAAAATTTAATTGAAATAATCCATAAATGTGATAGGTGTCAAACCAATGAATTAGACGAAATGATAACTTGGGTAACCTGTATGCGCAAAACAGCTAAGTATTGCGCAACTGTAGCGCCACTGCGGCGCAACTGTGTCGCAACATCTAAGTAAAATGCTTAAATAAATACCTTACTATCAACACGTTCTTAATGTATCACACTATATATTTTCAACAATCGTCTCAATCTTTTCAATTTTCTCTGATTTGTTGCCAAGCGTGGCCTTACAGACGTATCCCTTTAGCGCAAGCACGCCCCTACATTTTATGTGAACCTGGTAGCGGGCGCACCAGTCTAGGTTGTTACAGCCGACGCCTGCGTCTGAGAGGGTCTTTACTGCGGCTATTGAGAGTAGATCTGTGGAAGAGGAATTAGTTAAAATTAATTTAGTTGCTTTTTTGTTTGTTTATTTAATGTCTAAACGAACCAACCTATTTTTTCCATAAAATTTCAGTTAAAATCTAATCCAATATGGTGTTTTAACTGTCTAATATGGAATATCCCGTTCTTGATTGAAAAGTTTGAAAATTAATAGGGCATTACTTATCCAAAATCATTAGAATTGGTTGGTTTTGGCATAACTGGGCCCAACTTTTATCCAAAGATGGTTAATACCTCTGTAGGGAAGTCAAATATGGCATTTTCCTTGGTGTCCCATGTTGTCATAGTGCAACTCGGGACGTTACATCAGGTATTTTTTTTCGACAAGACTTGGTTTTTCTTTTCTGTCTATGTAGCATATCGATACTTCTGGGCTCAAAGGGCGTATAGCACATTTTTTACTATACTCTACATATGCCTGTTTTTGATTCTCTATCGATCTGTGTAATCCACGTGGCGAAATTCGAAAAAAAATGTCGAATACAAACTCATGATTTTCGTTACGTAAACACAACTTATTTGATCGATAGAGAATAAAAAACTGAATGAAATGGTAAAAAAAATCCATAATGTTCAAAATGTGCTATACGCCCTTTGAGCCCAGAGGTATCGATATGTCTATAGCATGTAGGGCGGGATTTGTGACTTCAAGTGACAGCTATGTGAACAGAACCACAGTATAATAAATATACAGTAGAACATCTTCATACAAACGTGCCGCTCTCGGTTTGAATGTGTGCGTGCGCGCCGCGCGCCGTGTCGGCACGCGATTTCACGCACACGCTAGCATAATATATGAGGGAATAAGGTGGCGGCAGTGCGGGCTGTGCAGCGCGACTGTGAGCACGCGCGTACACTACATGACCGGTTGCGTTCGTCAACTCTCGCCGGCGGCGGCCACTTAAATTACGAGTATCATGATGACTTCAAAAAGGGGAAAAAAATATTGTAGTGTTTTCGGGTGCCTCAATAATGATTTCGCAAACCCGGACTTATCATTCTTCATAGTTCCTACTCAACCAGAAATGTAAGTACCTACTTATACTTAAATATTATTAGAAAATGTGGTATTGTATTGTTTATTTCACAGTTTATTTGCTTTATTAAGAGCGTAGCCGAGTCGCATTTTTCCTTAAAAATGTATTCCCAAATTTACTTTCTGAATACTATGTTTAGAGCTAAAGTTAGTTACCAGTAGCAATCAAACACAAGGAAATGAAAATATTTTGTCGGAAATCTTACGTTCTGACTATGTACCAATACAACATGAGCTACCGGAAAAAAATGCATTTTTTTATGTTTGTGGCGCTTTGTTAAAAAAATGTGTTGCTTACCATAAGAACTGCGATTTTTTAAATAATTACGTCGACGTTAATCAACGAGCGTGTAATTTAAGTGTAGAATCTAGATACACCCATTACAGGAATTACGGCAAAGATCGAAATTTACTCATGATCCCACCTGATGATTTTGTCGATAATGTAGAAAGGATGGAGCAGGTGTTTCGCAAAGCGTTCGAAAAGGACCACATCAACATTAAAATTGGCCGGTCAATTTAGGATCAACTGAATGATATAGAATTTAAGTCGCCCTGTCCGTGCTTTCCCAAAAGCTTTTTACAAAAACTTTACATAAGAATGAGAATTTACTTTACATTAACAAATAATAATAAAGCGTTCCGGACGTGCAGAAACAGGAGAAAAATTTTCTCGGTATCAAATTTGTAACTTAGTATAATTAATGTTATGTGAAATGTGAATAAAGGCTTTTTATTTTTACTAAATTTATAAATTGGTAAAATATTCAATCATAATATGCTTTTTAACCGACTTTTTATTAACCGACTTTAATTAACCGACTTTAAAAAAGGAGGTTCTGTATTCGACCCGTATGTATGTATGTATGTTTGTATGTCCGCGATTATCTCAAAAACTACTGAACCGATTTTGATAATTCTTTCATTAGTGTAATCTGCATACTTTCAGGAAGGTTTTAGTATATAATACATTAGGTAATTATTCTTATGTACGAAGTTATATGCATAAATGTACTGCCTCTCCGGCATTTCTATGTGAATTTTGATGATTCTTCGAGTCGTGTCTTCAATTCTTCAATGCACTAGTATTAATTGAATTTGTGTGGGGTAGGTACAACTAAAAAGTGAAAAATAAAAACTTTTTTACAAAAAAAAAACAACCGACTTCAAAAAAAAAACACTACAAAGTGAAAAATAACTTTAATTTCGGAAGTCGGTGTCAAAAAACGAAAATACTGAACCAACGACACCGACTTCCGAAATTAAAGTTATTTTTCACTTTGTAGTGTTTTTTTTTTTGAAGTCGGTTGTTTTTTTTTATTTCATAAATTTAGATCAAGTGCTGCTTGTTCGAAAATATTAACTAAAAGTAAAAGTGACAACCCTGGGGATCAACGCAAGAGTAGGCTAATAACTCGACGGGCGGCCTTAGATAACGTACTGTATATTTACTGTACTGTGACAGAACCCAGCATTGCATAAATATGTAAGCTGTCACGCCCTTTATACCTGGAGGCTTATACAGGGTGAAATTAAACACATGCGACAAATCGAAATGGGAGATTGTACTCATCATTATGAACAACTTTTATTATGGGACCAAACCTGAAATCGCGAAAAAAAAATCAGCTGTTCCCTACATTTTGATGAGTTATGCGAACATAAATGTAGGGAACAGCTGATTATTTTTTCGCGATTTCAGGGTTGGTCCCATAGTAAAAGTTGTTCATAATAATGAGTACAATCTCCCATTTCGCTTTGTCGCATGTGTTCAATTTCACCCTGTATTTAGGTAGTAAGTTTTTTGTTTACATTTTTTTTTTCTTGAGTGTACAGGTTGTTACGAAAAGGGTATATTAATACTAACGGGTTGAAGAGTGTATCTGGTCTAGAATCTCTGTACAAATGTTCAGCTCAAAAGCATTAACTTTGAAAATGCTTAATATTTTTTTTATTTCGACATCACGGCGCTGCACTGGCGCGCGGCGGCGTGATGTGCATGTACTAGGCGCACAGACACACTACAGATAATGGATAATGACCCTCGTAGTGCGGTGACACGTTTGTTATGATTACAATTTAATAAACTATCGAAATAAAAAAATATTAAGCATTTTCAAAGTTACTGCGTTTGAGCTGAAATTTTGTACAGAGATTCTAGACCAGATACACTCTTCAACCCGTTTGTATTGATATACCCTTTCCGTAACACCCTGTATAGTGTTCATTGTATTTGTTGGTATATTGGCGTGGCTAGCTAACCTATGGCAAATAATTTAATTTAATGTTCTGTGTCCTGTAATGTTAATTACTTTGCATACCTAGTATTGTATAAAATCAATTATTTTTTAACTGAACAGACAGCTGTGCTGCTGGCGAGTTTGTTGCGCCACTTCTCCCCAGTGAAAGCACTAGGAAGTGGTGAAGGGCATGTTTTGGGGAACTGTCTTTTGTAATTTTGACGTTCGAAAAGTGCTGATTCTCAGCCTAGTTTTAATAAATGACTTTTGATTTTGAATGCGGGACTACTCAGCAGGTTGCTGCAACATAATAGGTAGTTACCAGGTGGGTCAGCGTGGGTGAGCAGCTGAACGTCATTGGCGCGACAGAAGGCGTGTAGCGTAGGTGGTACTACGCAGCATGACGCTAGGTTGATCTGTGCTATGGAGGGTCGTACTCGAGCCCACGCGTGTAGCTTCCGCAAGCAACCACCGCCGACGTCGGCGACACCTAGTTGATGGACGCGTCCTGCAGAAAAAAAAAAGTAAGTTTTAGAAAGATCTCTTCGACCATTTATTTCTTGGCAGACTCCATAGTACGCCCTTGGCCCTTTACCGGTTGAATGCCGTTATTACAGACACAATTAAAAAGCCATTGTGTCTCGCGTGGATCCACGTTTAAGCATACCGTAACGACTGTCAAAGAACCACGAATGACAGCCGGGACCAACAGCTCCGAGGCACGGAGGGGTCTTGGTATGTAAAGATGGTCACCCATCCACGGACCAACCACGGCAAGAGTCGCTTAACCTGATCGATCGACCCGTGCGGCTGTTATTTCTTCTGATACATACCTTTATGTTTATTAAATAGTCAAGATTACTGGCAATGGATACAGGGTTTCACTTAAGTTGTACACTACACTAGGATCTTTTGGCGTGTACTCAAAATCGGAACTAACTCCGCCCCTGTCAATCAAGCGTCTAACGATCCTTTCTAGCTAGCTTTGGGATGCATGAAGAAGCCTCCTCGTGTAGCGCAGTTTGTTCCGCCAGTTACTCAACTAAACCAAACACTCGGCGCATCCTGGACAGTCACACGCAACACCTTATTTGACTGGCCAATTCTTCCTTTGCGGTAGTAGGGCTAACGCCCGCCTGGTTTGCGACCACCCTCCCACCGGAATCGGGCGTCAAGCAGCCTGCTGTGTTTCGTCGATGCGTGGGAGTTCCAGTGCCTTAGGCATCTTCTGGGCACGCTCGTTCCATCCTAGACCTCAACCATCGCTTTCCATCAGACGTGATCGGGGTCAAGAGCGTGCCCATTAAACAATAAAAAAAAGCTAACCTTTTAGTTTAAGGCGAAAACGTCAGGGTAGATCGCGAAACTCAAATTTTCTTACGTTTTTTGCAATTTTCACATCAGTATCAGGTTGCAGGTATGTTGATCTAAATGTGATTCGCGGCCGGAGATCTGGATATGGAGGGCTCGTGGCTAACGGCCGAAATTAATAACCAATCTAATCCAATATCTCTAGATTAAAGATCGAAAATTAAATCCAGATTTGTAGTAAAGTGTAGCAAAAAACGATCCGCGGATTGCAATTGCAATCTTTTCAACCAATCGATCTTTGAGAGGACGGATCACAGATTACAGATTGACCTCTGTTCGAAAATGACAGTTTGAGCACAGTATAATATACAGTAAGTTATCTAAGGCCGCCCGCCGAGTTATTAGCCTACTCTTGCGTTGAACCCCAGGGTTGTCACTTTTACTTTTAGTTAATATTTTCGAACAAGCAGCAATTGATCTAAATTTATGAAATAAAAAGCATATTATGATTGAATATTTTACCAATTTATAAATTTAGTAAAAATAAAAAGCCTTTATTCACATAACATTTATTATACTAAGTTACAAATTTGATACCGAGAAAATTTTTCTCCTGTTTCTGCACGTCCGGAACGCTTTATTAATATTTGTTAATGTAAAGTAAATTCTCATTCTTATGTAAAGTTTTTGTAAAAAGCTTTTGGGAAAGCATGGACAGGGCATCTTAAATTCTATATCATTCAGTTGATCGTAAATTGACCGGCCAATTTTAATGTTGATGTGGTCCTTTTCGAACGCTTTGCGAAACACCTGCTCCATCCTTTCTACATTATCGACAAAATCATCAGGTGGGATCATGAGTAAATTTCGATCTTTGCCGTAATTCCTGTAATGGGTGTATCTAGATTCTACACTTAAATTACACGCTCGTTGATTAACGTCGACGTAATTATTTAAAAAATCGCAGTTCTTATGGTAATCAACACATTTTTTTAACAAAGCGCCACAAACATAAAAAAATGCATTTTTTTCCGGTAGCTCATGTTGTATTGGTACATAGTCAGAACGTAAGATTTCCGACAAAATATTTTCATTTCCTTGTGTTTGATTGCTACTGGTCAGATGTTTGTCGATTACTGAGGCACTTGTTTCGAAATGTTTGTGATTTTTCAAACTAATCAAAAATTCTGTGACATCTTCAGAACAATTACCATCTATTGGAGGCTTTGTAATATTTGTAAAATAAATCTTTCTATATGCAGATATGAATTGCCTACTGGTTGGCTCTGTAGCCATCCCGTTTTTTGACCGAATTTTTCCAAAAAAATTTTCAATAACATCTTGATTAAGGCGTCTTGTCAATAAATATTCAAACCCTTCTTGTTTAAGATCATCAAACAACTGTAATATAGATTTGATAGTAATTTGAAAACCATCAATAAACTTGACTGTTTTGAATATAAAAACTTTTTTACAAAAAAAAAAAAAAAAAAAACGGAAGTCGGTGTCGTTGGTTCCGCATTTTCGTTTTTTGACACCGACTTCCGAAATTAAAGTTATTTATCACTTTGTAGTGTTTTTTTTTTTAAGTCGGTTGTTTTTTTTTTTGTAAAAAATTTTTATATTTCAATTTTTAGTTGTACCTACCCCACAAAAAAGATCGTTAATGTAGACAATGTAGATAAATTTTTAGATTGTTGTTGATTTTTCAAAAACCGCTTGTCCGATTTCGACAAAATTTTCATGGGACCATTTGGGAAGTATACCCTTTCCAACAAAAAAAGAATTTTTCAAATCGGTTGGCAAGCAACGGAGTTATGCGGGAACAAACATAAAAAAAAAAAATACAAACATTCGAATTGAGAACCTCCTCCTTTTTTAGAAGTCGGTTAAAAACTAGACTTCTTAAAATAAGCTTTAGCTCTAAACATAGTATTCAGAAAGTAAATTTGGGAATACATTTATATGGAAAAATGCGACTCGGCTACGCTCTTATAAAGCAAATAAACTGTGAAATAAACAATACAATACCACATTTTCTAATAATATTTAAGTATAAGTAGGTACTTACATTTCTGGTTGAGCAGGAACTATGAAGAATGATAAGTCCGGGTTTGCGAAATCATTATTGAGGCACCCGAAAACACTACAATATTTGTTTCCCCTTTTTGAAGTCATGATACTCGTAATTTAAGTGGCCGCCGCCGGCGAGAGTTGACAAACGCAAGCGGTCATGTAGCGTACGCGCGTGCTCACAGTCGCGCTGCACAGCCCGCACTGCCGCCACCTTATTCCCTCATATATTATGCTAGCGTGTGCGTGAAATCGCGTGCCGACATGGCGCGCGGCGCGCACGCACACATTCAAACCGAGAGCGGCACGTTTGTATGAAGATGTTTTACTGTATATTATACTGTGGTTTGAGTGTGTCAATAACCTATCCGTTGAATTTGACGTTTGTTTTGATCGGTGTAAACAATCCAAATCTTAATCTTAGAATTTCCTTGGATATAAGATTGACTTCACGGATTTCATTTGAAAAATGGCACTGTCAATATTCTCCAGTGATAGTGATATGGAAATTCTGGCTCAATTATCGGATTGGGATAATACCGATAGTGACGCTGGTGAAGAAATGAGACGTCAACGTGCTTCTGCGCGGAGAATTAAAAGGGTGAACTACATGCAAAGTCTGGATGATGAGGAGTTTACCTTTAGGTTTAGGCTATCAAAATTAGCAGTAAATTTACTGCTGACTGAAATTACGCCTCTCGTCCTAGTAAATAGTTAAAAAAAAATATTTCATTCTATACCAAAAATGAATAATATTATTACCTATCAAATATTCACATGTATGTTATGATCTCCCCACAAAATACCTACACTATTTGCGCTGTAGCATGGTGCGGGTGACAGTTGCCCGTATGACGTTGACATTTGTCAGTACCACATGACTAGGGATGTGAGGTTATGCAATTCATTTTTATCGCTAACGATACTCGCAGCGTGAATCTAGTTCTCTTTAATATTGTTATGAAAATTAGTGTATTATTCAGTTGTGCAGTGTAACTACGTGTGTGCTACGTGTATAAACTTGTCAATATAAATGTTTTATGGCTACATAATTATCTTTGTACTTATATAAAATAATCAAAATCGGGTTTATGTTTTTTTTTTCGTGACAACATTTTTGCTCTATGGTGCATCGGCGCGGCGGCCATGTTGTTTACCCGTGCGATGCTGTGAGTGCGAGTACGAGTGCAAGCGCGTTATATTGTGACTTAATGTGACACGTATTACGATTTCATTGTTTGTTTTCATTTTTGTTAAATTGTTATTTGTTATAAGTTTGTTGAGTTTGTTGTTATTACCATGCCTAAGCATACAAAAAAAACTGTTTTGGGTAGTCAGGCCAGGGAGCTTGTTGTTCGCCTCCGAGACTACTTTGAAAGAGAACAACAAAATAATGGACCGTTGTTACCATTGAATCATATTGTAGAACGAGTAGCCGAAGCTCTTGATATTGGCCGCAATACTGTTTCGCGTATAACACGTGAGAAAATTGGCCAAGATGGGATGTTTGAAAATAAATTATCGACACCCAACAAAAAGCGGACCAAGGTGAAGCCAATCACAGATTTGGATGATTTTGCTAAGGTTGCTATTAGAAATCATATTTATGATTATTATAGAAGAATGGAGCTACCCACATTGCTCAAGCTTCTAAAATCATTAAAAGAAGCTGACTTGTTCAAAGGAGGTATTACTTCGCTACGGCAAGTTATAAAAGATATTGGCTTTGTTTACAAAAAAGTTAACAAAAGAAAGATTATTATGGAGAGGACTGACATTGCCCTAGCAAGATGTAGATTTTTAAGGAAGGCCAAAAACATAAGTGATTGGAGCAAAGTTGTCTTTTTGGATGAAACGTGGCTAAACGCCAACCACACAGTGGGTAAAAGTTGGACCGACGATACGGCACAATCGTGTACCAAAGTGCCGGAAGGCAAAGGCGAACGCCTTATTATTTGTCACGCAGGTACAGCAAGTGGATTCGTCCCTGATTGTTTGCTGGCTTTTAAGTCAAAAAAAACTACGGAGTATCATGAGGAGATGAATTACGAAAAATTTAAAGATTGGTTCATAGGTCTATTAAACAATTTAAAAGAGCCTATGACCATAATAATGGACAACGCACCCTACCATTCGGTGCAAGTTAATAAACCCCCAAACCAATCCAACCGCAAAAGCGAGTTGGTGAAGTGGCTGAGTGAAAACGGAGTTACAGCAGATATAAAAATGTTAAAGACGGAGCTTATTGCCTTAGTCCGACGCCATAAGCCACCAACTCCTACCTATGCTCTGGACGAGATGGCAAAAGAAAAAGGCCACCAGGTCCTTCGACTACCACCCTACCATTGCCAGTATAACGCTATTGAGCTGATTTGGGCCCAAATAAAAGGTATGCTTTTAATTTCAATTCCCATTTTGAAGCTTTATAAAAAAATCAGCTTTCCGATCGTAGCATGTACCTAGTTTAAAAACATTACCAGATACTAGATTAGGCTGATTGATGATTATTTGAATACTTTTTTTTATAAGTTCGTTTATTTTTAGGTTACGCCGCAAGAAATAATACTTCGCCGCCATTTACGGCAAATAAGATGTTGGCCCTATTACAAGAGGCCATCAACAATGTTCAACCTGAAGACTGGTCGAAGGTCGTGAATAAAACAAAAAGGGACATTATGTCTGATTGGGATCGTGACATACATATTGACAACATAATTGAGTCATCGTTAATAATATCCGTCACAGATTCAGATGATGAATTGAGTGACAATTCAGATGTTCCTGACTCTGATATGGGTTTAGACGAATAACATGTATTTTTTTTTAGCAACCTTTTAAGCAACCTTACCCTATAAATGTTCTGTTGTATAATTAGACCTTTTAAAAATAAAAATTGACCTACGCACAATATACGTTTTTTATTATAAAAAATATCGACTATCCATCGTAGCAGTACATCCCATCACTAAATACGTCTATGGCGTTACGTTATACGCATAACACTTTGCTTAATTTTTCATTCAATTTGATTTTATTTCTTGATTAGAACATTCTGGTTGGGTTTAATTTAATTTACTACAGTTATTAATTATTTAATATATTACGAATGTGGTACAACTGAAATACTAAGTCATAAATTGTAAATCGCGGCAACTTTCAAGAGTGAAACGAAATGTTACTGAAACTGTCACCCGCACCATGCTACAGCGCAAATAGTGTAATGGTGTTGAGTTTTCCCGCAGTTTGGGAAAATTCTTACAAATTGGCAACGCTGCTACTCGGGCACCACGCCATAGACAATAAAACGCGTCCTGGCTTTAGCCGTGTCGTGACATTCCTTTTTACCTAATACGTATTGAATTTATTACAATTTTTTTCGTATTAATAGAATTGTTACGTCGTTCGGTAAATATATGTATTAAACATCCATAAAATAAAATTATAAAACCTGTTTATGCTTAGCTTTTTTTATTACAAACAAACGAACCATGTCTATTTTTTTATAATTTTTTCTTAAAACGGAATGACGAAGAGGGAAAGGATTTCAAGATATCTGCGGATTGAGCGACAGCAGGATCGTCATTTTTCGATATTAGGACGCGGGTTGGAGATCGATCCATAGATTGGTATATATCGACGATCGATTTATATCTTGGCTCATGGATTCGATATTAATTTCGGCCGTAAGTAAGTAATAACAGCCGCACGGATCGATCGAAGGTTTAGACACGTTTGCCGTGATCGGTTCGTGGATCATCATGTATTACATACCTAGACCCTGCGTACCTCAGAAGGCACGTTAAGCCGTTGGTCCCGGCTGTCATTCGTAGATCTTTGACAGTCTTTACGGGTAGTCAGAAGTCCGAAAGTCTGACAACCAGTCTTACCAAGGGGTATCGTATTACCCAGTAACTGGGTTGTGGATGTCAGATAGGCAGTTGCTCCATGTAAAATACTGGTATTCAGATGCATCCGGTTAGACTGGAAGCCGGCCCCATAGTTGGATACAGGCTAGGTAAGATAATGGCGTTTGCGCATCCCTCTTATAGCAATTGTTTTAGACAGAAAACGGAATAAAAATATCAAAATGTCATATTACCTTCTTTAACGAAATCCTCGAGCACACCCCACAGGATCTTAATCCCGGGCAGGATGGCCTCGCACTTGCGCGCGTCGGCCTCATTGTCGGCCTCCACCTCCGTACTGGACATGCGCACTGAAACAGAAATCACGGTGCCTACTATAAATATATTTTGGAACATTCCCGAATGTTGAGAAAGTGGTGGAACGGTGATATGATACAATAACGCTTGTATTGCTTAAAGAGGTAGGCACAGAAGTTTTATACATCCAATTTTGAAGTGAAACTTCTTTACGCACGCTTGAATTGGGGAGTAAGCTGGCGAACACGTGACGTAAGCGTTACGAAAAGTGTGATCGGGCGAGGCGAACGGGAGTTGAGTGGGGGATATAAGCAAGAGAAAGCGGTGCGCGCGCACATTTTCTTTCTCTCTTCCTCTCATAGCCAAATACGTTCGAAGTTTCACTTCAGTTGTGTGGTCATAAGCCCACTCGGTTTTTTTTTTATTACAGACTCGACCTCGATCACGCCTGCTGGAAAGCAATGGATGAGGTTTATGATGGAACGAGCGTGCCCAGAAGAAGCCTGTTCACTCTAGCTTTGAAGGCGGGTTAATGAAGATAACATTTTACCTGAGAATCGAACCTAGACGTCATGCTCAGCAGCAGCGCTTGCAAACACTAGACCGACGAGGCAATCAGTTTTTACACTGTGTTAGCTGTTTCTACTGTGTTAAGTTTTCTTTAGGATGTTTTTCTTTACAAGATCATTTGGACCCCATTCTTTCTATAGTTCGGCGTTTCTAAATTTTCCAAAGATGCAAACAACAATGGCTGCTCTAAATTGAATAAAAAAATATAAGAAATAGTAGCCCACCGGTATCGGGAACAGGGTCCAAGCTAACGGCGGTCAGGGCTCCAGAGAGAGGAACCTCTTAACAATGCGGGCCGTGTCCAGAAGTACCGCTTTCTGAATCACGCCCTTGATCCAGCTGCCCAACGAGAGCCTCCTTAGGTGTTAGTCGAGGTTATTACTACTATTGCTATCGTGTTAATATTGTTTTAATAATAAATATTTTAACAGATACAGCACTTCGTGAGATCTTTGTTTTTATTTTGTTCGGAATACATGATCAGATATCAGATTCGACTTGAACATTTATCAAATTACTATAGTTAGGTCGACTCAGTCCAAAATGTCAGATACGTCAGTTAGTTAGATTACTGACGATATGACCAACATATTCTTTCAAAAACCTTCCTTTTCAGTATAGCTGAACTCACCATTGCTACCCATCGAGATGGGTGACGCCTTGGTAGTGTAGGTGGTCTTGAGGTTGGTGTCGTCGGAGGCTTCTTCACGGTGCGAGTCGGGGTTGTAGGCAAGGATCACGTTGTCGATGTACGTCGTGTGCAGGGCTGTGAATACTGGAAACGAGAAATAAAATAGTGTTATTAAATGCAGTAACATGAAATTGTATAAGGAAATAAATAATCAAATCTGTTTCGTTTCAGGTTTTTTGTGGTAACGTAAACCGGGGTTACTTTGAATCACGGGGTTAATTTGATAGAAACTTCTTATCGACATAAAATTGCAAATTGCGTAAAATGGAACAACTTTTGGTAGATTTCTTTTTCGGATGACTACACTGGTAAACTGTCACAATCCTTTTTGCGGGTGCGCTGGTGATAACACGTTGTTTCATGCAAAAAAAGGTAAGTTTTTTATCAATATCGATTTTTAACAGATAAAATGATTTATTGGGGCTACTTTCAGATTCTATGTTAAAAACGGGGGGTTCCAAAGTAACCCCAGAATCATTTTAACTTTTATCACTTTGTTTTATTTTTTTTATGAAAAACTAAACGATTTTTTTTATTTTTTTTTTGCTTTTACAGAGAGAACTATAAAACCGATACTTACATTTTTTTATAATTTTTTTAGAACCACATATTCAAAAATTACAGTCATTTAAAGTTCAAAATTGATCAAAGTAACCCCAGTTTACCGGTATTTTTATTTTTAATCTGGATCTTCAATTTCGCTTTCTTGGGGTGCAACAAAATACTATCAATGACTAAAGTGTCGCGTGTCGGTACTAAGCGTCCGTCCGACGAACCTTCGGCAGTCAACTGCGCCACCTTTGCTTTGCTAACGTTTTTACCACGACCTTACAAAACTATTTGTTCCATCATTCTGAAAACCCGTATCCTTCCAAAAACAACTAGGAAATAAAAAATTGCAAAAAAAAAATGTTTGTACGTTTATTCTAAGGTGCCAACCCTAGTGGGGCAGAACCCAACAAGATTTTAAAGTACTGCAATCTGCCACACTATTTCGATTTAGTGGGGCAGATTCCACTGCAAAATTTTAGGCATTCCACTTTGCCCCACCAGTGGGGCGGCCGGTGGGGCAAAGTGGAATAATCCGAAAATATTGACATCGTCCATTGTGCAATGAGTAGATTCAAAAGCCTCACCTGCTCCTCTTTATTCAATAAAGCCCATGTGTGTACCCTCTCTGAAAATCTTCAAACTTACAATGCATGCCACCAAAGATGAGACTTGACACACCATGATTTTTGACTTGCGCAGTACACGATTTTAGGTCTCTTTAGCGGTATGAGGTCTGAGCGCGGGACGGGACCGGACGTCATAGGGGCGGCGGAAAGAGCGCGGGAGGCGGGGTCAAGTCTCATCTTTCGTGGCGCGCATTGTACTAGGGTCTTGATTCTATATTATGTACCTAATCTTTGTCTAAATTTTAACTTTATTAATATTATACAATTAATTAATGCACGTACTGCTACTAAAACTCCTAGCAATTACACTTTTTTTTTCTAAACTAATATGTCTACCTGTGGACAGCGTTGTGAGTTAGCACTAAAATTGTTTTTGTTAAAATAGTTATAAGTTCTTATAATGTAACTGTTTGCTATTCCTTTAAATAAAAAAATAAAATCATAAACACGTTAGCCACATACATAATATGTGTAAGCCGTCAAAGGCTTCTGTGGTTTTTAGTGTATTTAAACTGCGATATACATTTTGAACATTAATAAAAAAAAATTAAAACAGTCTGAATTATGAGAATGCAAAAAATATACTCGATAGGTAGGTACAATAAAAACCCGACAAGGTTATATTAAGAGTATATCCGTAATGTATGTAAATAGAAGTTGTAGTAATAAAGTTGAGCAGGAAAATCCGCAGACAACGAGGAAAGTGAACATTTTACATTTAGGACTTTCCAAATAACAGGAAAGTTTATGTCAAAAAATAAAAGTAAGTGCTAAGATCTTTCGCTATAATGTATACGTCGCGCGACGAGTTATGAGCGCTGACCTTGAAGAAAACAGACGCCACAAAACCCTTATGCCTTAGTAATAAGGGTTCGTTTCGCTTGTTTTTTTTCAAGGTCAACGCTCATAACTCGTTGCGCGACGTATAAGTACCTAAAGGCTGATTTTTCAATCGACAGATAATTTTTATTCGTGGAATTAAATTGACGTGCGACAGATTTCGTATGGAAGAACTGTCAAAAATTCAAAATTATTATAACGAAGAAGTTTTCATAAAGAAGGTCATCGACACTAGTTTTTTTTCGATACCCGCCAACCTCCAACCATACCTGATAACGATAAGTCAAGGTTAATAAATAATAATAGCCTCCCGAGTCCCGACCGATTTCGGTCACGGTGGCCAATCTCAACGGAGATTAGCCAGGTACGCAGGAGATAATTATAGTGCTCAAGTGTCATAGTCCGATGGGACGGCAATTCGACACGACCGGGGAAAGATCAGGCGCAGGACCAACGACTGTACGTGCTTTCCGAGGCATGGGGGTATTAAACCGACATGACAACTTGCAAACTTCGGGCTGTAAGAAATTCCTAATGAAAAAACCCAATAACACTTTGTCCGACCTGGGATTCGAGCCTAGGACCCCACGCTCAGCAGTCGTGCTTGCAATCACGAGACCAATGCTGCCGCAGTACCGTAAGCGAAAAGGTCGAATATCGGCCAAAAATGTAAAGAAAAATAAACCTTACTAAACAAAAAAGGCGCATCCACTAAGGCTCATTCTCCATTCCCTTTCCTCAGATGCGCCCCTTTTACTTGCGGCGGCAGAAAGTCAAAGGTTATTCCCAACGACTAATAAAAAACAAAGTTCGCACAACCCATCATGTTTACTATACGTGTCTCGGTCGCCGCTACGCATAAATTACATGTTACATTAATAAAAGATTAGATATGTACCTAACTACATGCGTGACGTCATAGTTCATGATTTTATAGCTCCTTATCGCAGCTTGAGAGGCAGTGCAACACACCCATTTTTATCTGAGATTTTTGTACTTTGAGATTTCTATTGGTTGTCGCCGTAGGTACCTACGTATGTACCTACTAGCTTCAGCCCGCGACTTCGTCCGCGTGAAATTTTACCCTCCCCCCATTCATCCTCTTAGGGCCGGCGCACATCTGGCGAGGCGCATCGCCGCGCGGTTGTCACTGCCAAACAAATATCAACGTTGCATGCCTATAAATAAAGTTGAAAATAAATAACCTGTGACGCGTGCTTTTTCCCGCTTAGGCCTCATTTACGGAGACGCGGGGCGTCGCGCGTCGCGTTGAGCGGCGCGGCCCGCACTGAATTCAAATATATGGCGTTGTATGAGTGCGTTTACGGAGAAGCGATTTTAGACGCGTTTGTTTGAATTAGGGCGTTTTTTGCGGCCGAGCCCGCGGATGGCACCGACGCGTCCCACGCGGCGGCGCACGCAGCGGCGCACGCAGCGGCAATTCTCGATGAAGCTATGTCCGAGGCGGAATCTTCTGTCAGTCTTATTTAGAAATCGCGCAACACAGACGAGTCACCGTCGCAATGGAGTATGATATGATCATGCTGCAAGTTGCGACACGTGCGCTCCCATCTCTCGCCAACATAAAACTAGTCGATTTGATCGAGGCGAGCGTGCGCCGCCGCGATGCCCGCCGCGGGCGCCGCGGCGGGCATCGCCACGTTTCCCGTCTCGCTTCTCTATGAACATGGTCGTATATTGCTATAAGTTTGTGTTTACGCGTGCGATGATGCGTGCCGCTTCACGCGCCGCCCCACCGTAAACAGAAAAAACGTCCGACGCGCCGCGAGACGCCACGCCACACGCGCCGCGAGACGCCCCGCGTCTCCATACCTAAATGAGGCCTTAGACGCGCTCTCGAGCTAATGAAAATTAATTTATTTTCAACTTTACTTAACTGGTGCAAGGTCTTTATTTGTTTCGCAGTGACGACTGCGCTACGCTGCGCCTCGCCAGATGTGCGCGCCCTTAGGGGTGGAATTTCGAAAAACCTTTCTTAGTCGATACCTATTCTTCACAAAGAACACTGCACATTCCAAATTTCATGTCTCTAGGACCAGCTGTTTAGGCTGTGCGTTGATATATTAGTCAGTCAGGACTTTGAATTTTATATAATTATATAGACACTTCAGTGTGCAGATGCAGGGCGGGACCTACCATCAATTTGTTTCCTTCATGATTGATTGCATTATTTATTTAGGACTAGCTTTTGCCCGCGGCTGGCTTCGCCCGCGTGGTGGCGGGAAAATATCCCGCGGGAACCTACTACCGGGATAGAAGTATCCTATGTTCTAAGTCAGGTCTTGCATGATAAATATATCTATTTGCCTAATTTCATCCAAATCTGTTTATCCGTTTTTGCGTGAATGAGTAACATACGAGTACATACATCCAATCATACAAGCTTTCCCACTTACCCCCTTACTAATAAACGTATTATATCAGATGAATAGTTACACACCGATTTCTCTCTTTCAGTCGTCAGTAATTTAACTTTCGAAAGAAGAACACAAAGCGTTGTGTAACTGTACAGACGCTATACAACGTTTATTAGTAAGGTGGTTACAATATTAGTAGAATTTTATAAATGCGCAGATAAAATAAATACTCTTTTTAATGCAAAAATAACATCCATAACAGACTTTTCATTGAGTAGGGTTCTAAGCAAGTTATTCTTATTAAATGCAAGGGTTTTCAAATGATCACAATTTCATACTTTGTCATTGAATTAATCATTCGTATTGCAGTTTACTCTCGTATTGATCAGGAAGTTTCATCAAGTTAGTAGGTAGTTGAACGTAATAATTCAGATAACGTATCTCAATCATTACCGTTTCATAGACCTAGTGTTCATACGTACCTGATAACAATAACTGTATTTACTTTATTAGGGTTGGCAGGTTTCCTTTTTGACGAGACTACTGTTAATCTAATTCATTTTTAACCGACTTCAAAAAAAGGAGGAGGTTATTAACCGACTTCAAAAAAAGGAGGAGGTTATCAATTCGACTGTATTTTTTTTTTTCTAGATTACCTAACCTTAAACCTAATCTATATGTCGCAGCCAACAGGTTTAATCAGCCGTTTAGTTAACCGCCTAGCCTTTTAACTAAACGGCGGCCGTTCAACTAACGACCTGAATGATATTCAATTATAGTTTAGGTTAGAAGTCTGTATCCAATCACGCGCGAACCGAATTGGTCGCAGTAACTAAGCCAGGGCACCCCGACGAAATGGGTTAGGTTAGAACTGTGATCGCCCGCGTGCGAGCCGAGAGAGCGAAGCGAGGCGAGCACTACTTCCAAAGGCCAGGTTATGGCTGCGACATATACACATCAAAAGGTACGAATTCTGGCTGTATGCCTGGCCACATTTGTTTCATAAAACGATGGATAAGTTGGACACGGACACACGGTGTTTCTTCTCTATAAATCTTCTTCTTTTCGAGTCTATGGTATTTTTAGATAATGGGGAACCAGTATGCGGTCAAGCTGGCCGGTTAACAGCAGCATCAGTGGATCACAAAGGTGCAGGTGTATGGACACTTAAGACACTCCAGCAAGTAGCCCGGCTACGAACTGAAGTGTCTACAGACCTACTTGAAGTAGGTCATGTTCTGGACAGGGCTGCAGGGTCACGAGATTAGCGCTTACGCTGACTAATCATCTAAACCAGGTCTTATTGTTTGTTGAAAATGCAAACACGAAGAGAAAACCCTGAATGACCGCAACTGTCAAAGTATAACTCATGACGTCATCGACGGAAAAAATACAATTGTATTACGAAGTAACCTAAGTTATCGACATCGTAGTTATACATACCTACATAGACATCATGTATAGTCATAATATTATATGTATGGGTTTCGTCGTACGTTGAAATCGATGAAAAACTCGGGCAATTAGTTAATTGAGTAGTAATTTTCAGTCGTCTGCAGATATGAGATTATGTCTGGCAGTCAAGGTCGGCCAAGGTTACGAGGCAATTGAATAAGAAAGTTCAATGAAGATATCCTGAATAATATACGCGTTAAACTATTCGAATAAACTTCTTATAAAGCATAATTCTTGAAACTAAACGGTGTTGCCTACTCGTTTCTTGGCAAAATCTAGTCCAAATATCCGGCTCGAAGGACCACGCCATTAGAATAAAATGGGAGTCATCTAATTGCACAGTTTAAAATCTGTAGACTTTAGACTAGAACATTAGAAAAGTTTTCAATTTGAACCTTGAACAAACCCGTATTATCAATTCAAATCCAATCATCTTAATTAGCTGCCAGTAATCTACACTGTGCTGATAACAGAACTTATTTCGTACGAGTAACAATGTTTAAAGCGGTCATCACTTTATAAGTACCTAATCGAGCATCGCAAAATTCGTATCTTCGTGTGTTCACGTACACACGAGCGGCACGGGTCGACGGCAGAGGCAAGGCAACTGCAGCCGTCGCTCGGCGCGTCGTCAGTGGGGTGTGGTGGTGCTATGTCGCAAACCGTGCTCCACCTCCTATCCTGCCCTCTCCCAAAACATGCAGTCAAAAGTGACCTCTACGCTGCCACCGACGACGACGCCGTGGAAGTGGCGACATTTTGGTCCAGCAAGATGTGAAACACAGTCGTGCCAGTAACTCGAAGTCGACAACATGCCGTTCGTGTATTTGAGCTTCATACTCAAATAAACGAGCGGCATGTTGTCGATGGCTACAGTTGCCTCTGCCGTTGACGCATGCCGCTCGTGTGTGCACGAGTACATGAACACTCTGCATTATTTTTAGCTAAACTCTACGATTTGATCGTTTATCTTGCGTGGAAATGACAAATACACACTGATTCGATTACACACTGTACTTTTAATCAAGTTATGGGTTGGTACGTGCATATCACTTCACATACTCCTTCGCAAAAGCAATAGTGAGCGAGTCTTTGCCTTTTATCGGGAGTACCATAATTCTAAACTTCATACTGAAAAAATCCTGTCAAATTTCTCTTTCGTCTTTATTCACATTTTATCAAGTTCCGTAAGCAAATGTTTGTGTGCCGGAGCAATAAACGTAACTACACCAATTGAGAAGTATTTTACGCATTTTTTGTACATAACCGGTTCTAAAAAACGGAAAGGCGGCGCGCGTTTGGGACTAGCACATTCATTTGTTTCTAAGGGAACGTCCCAAGAAGCAATCTGCAATAGAATTCTGTTTTCTGGTTTTGTGTCGTTAAAAAATATAAAGACAACATACCATTTTCGAAACATTCCATCAACGCCGGCGTACTGTCTTCATTTATGAAAATCTTGACGCCTATCTTCAAATTCTTCCGTTCTTCCTCCGCCATTTTGTTTTGTACGTCATCGTGTGGCCTGGTTATGTTGACAACGGCTTCAGGACTGGTTGTCGCTGCTGCTACCACCATATAATCAGAATGGTGGCGCGAAGTCTGTGGGAGCCCTCCTGGGGGACCAACGCCGTTTTGAATTGGAATTGAATTGACAGGAGCGGAAACACCATTCTGGGTCCCCCATTCTGTAAGCGTTAACTTGATGCTTTCTGAAAGCTGGAGAAAGAAGGTTTGTCAGTGACAAGTTTATGAAATAATTCACAAGGAGTTTATTTCCTCCGTTCAAGACTCATCCGGGCGATCATACTTATTTGCATCGTCAAGCAGAATTATGGCGCGTTTATATTAGGGCGGTGACCCCATACGTTGATCATCGCTGTCAAAAGCCTGAATTTCGCTCCCCGACCAACACAGCATACTAGGTCGCTCACCGCAAACGGGCTGCGATTGAATGTGATCAACGGAATAACAGCTTACATTAGCCGAAAACGGTTGCAGTCGAGTGCGGCCAAACCGACCTAATGTAAACACGCCATTAGTGTAAATGCTTGTGGATGTTGTGGTTGGCAATGCATAAGCCTTGGCAAAACTAGCCCTGAGTTGCGGGTGTCTGTAGTGGGTGGCGAGTTGACGACCCTTTTCTGTCAGTTTGAACGTCTAATGGTTTGCCAATCTATTACCACAAACAAAAAACGAATCTAGTTTCATGTAAATAGTGAAATTGCCAAAAGAAGATCTTTTTACCATTTTCACTAGATTTGTGGCGGCATCTACAACGCCACATGCGAACTACGCATCACGCTGACGACACGCAAAATCCTGCATCGCGCAAGCGAAGTTTACTGCTCAACTAACATGTATACCACATCCCGACATCAATCGTCGGACAGTAGCCTACCAGACACAACACCCGCCTTGTCGGAGGATCTTCCCTTTTCTATGGAGGATGAGTGAACGTTACATCCTGTTCCTCATACCTACACATACACATCACGACATATTACAGGACATAGTTTTCCTCGAAATTTTTGCCTCGATTATGACAAATTAAAGTTAACTATTTACCTGTACAATACTGCAAATACATCATCTTTTGGGATTTTTTTAGCATGTGTCGACGGACACCTTAGGAAGACTTTCCTTCCGCATGTACAGACGCCAGCACATCAACCTACTACAATCTGTCAAATTTCTTTAATAGATTTTCAACTTTGTCACTAAAGCCTAAGGTTCAAAGTTGATTGGGAAAATGTGACAGTTTGGGGTAGGTTGATGTGCTGGCGTCTGTACATACCTACGGCACGTTTACGCAGGATTTAAGACTCATATAAGGAAGGAAGTTAAGCCGTATAATTACTTCATTTAAATTGAACCGTAGGTATAGTATAGGCACATTGTCTTTTATGTCATGTTTGTAACACACTCATTCAGTGAAGGAAGGTATCGAACACGGCGTTATCTTTCAGCATTCAGTTACCGTAAAACGCACGCTTGTATGAGTCAGTTGTATGTCTGTGTGACGATGCATTTAAGTTTCCGTACAGTCATTAGCAATGTTTAAAATGTATGGTTGTTAGTTCATTAGTTTTAAACGTGATTGTTGTAGCAATGTACCTTCTGAGGTCTTTAAACAAATCATTGTTAATTCTATAGGCAGTATCTACCTAGTAATAGGTACTCCCAACCGGCGTGCGTGTATGACCACTATGAACGTAAACGAAGGAAAAGGAGTATGTAAGGAATTAAGGATCGTAGCAGCCGGTCTATTCTGTAAAAATCTCAATGTGAAAACTTAGCTGAAGTGAGTTTTCCACCTGATGCTAGGGATTGCCACTATTGACAGCTCACTTCGTCTTCACATAAGTTATCATGGTGAGATATTTAGGTACAGAATAGATCGGAAGGAAGCATTCAGTTCTGTAGTTTGTGCCATGGGAAGAAGGTTCATATACGTATGTACCTACCTATCTAGTAATATCATTAGATCACTTTGGAAATTGATTAGATAGCGTTGCGATATTGTTTACCACTAGGCGATTGTCGCAATCTGCGAGAAATAATACGATTTGCACCCATGGCTGAATATTGTTTTTTACTATCGAAGCTTTACCATTATGATACGCTGTTTTTTATATGACGAGCAGTAGGTACTTACCTAGATAAATCAATAGTGGTAATAATGGTAGGTATGACTCAACCATAGATCTAAGTTGTTTTTTACCATAGAAATCTATGGACTCAACCCAAACTTTTATGAATAAATAATAATAGTTGTATGGTTGCTTACTTTACGAGTTCCATAAAGATATGAAATGACGCATCGTTACATGGCGAATAATTAACAAAGTCATGCGTTGTATTTGAATACTAACTGGTCCTACTGTACTGCGTGAATGTTAAAATAGTATAGTCACTATAATCGCATCGTCATCGATTTTAATGTTTGTAAAAAACTAAACCTGTATTTTGTTGCTTTGTACCTATGGGCATGACAAGCAGAAAACAACTAACGTACCTACGATCCTATGGCACCTGCCCCATCCCCGACGAGGAAGCGATTAGCTATCAACGATTTTCTCGCTCAAAGAAACGTACAAAAGATTATAGAGCCCATGTTACTAAAAGAGATACAATATATATTGATAGTTGATCGCTGACTGTTCACACCGCCCCGCGGCGAATACTCGTTTTACGCAGCGACAAGAGCTATCAAAGTGAGTACTCGCTCAGCGAGAAATCGCTCCTCGCCGTCAAACTCAAAACTCAAACTCAAACTCAAAGCATTTATTTCAATTAAACCACACGCGCTCACGCGCTCTTTACTCGTTAACTCGACTAGTTGCTAGCTCTCCTCGCTTCTCGTTAATCGCCGGCAGTGGGATAGGTGCCTTACGGCACGGAAAATATAGTGACCTATATACCCAGAAAATCTGGTGGTGTTGTAGTTTGAGAAAACTTAGACAGGAGTTTTAAAATATTAAATAAAAATGATAAGTAAATTGCTTTAGATAAAATGATCAGCTACCATAGTTATTTTTATATCTTCATAAAAAGTACACCTACCTAGTCACACTAATATTATAAAGGCGAAAGTTTGTGAGTGTGTGTGTTTATATGTTTGTTACTTCTTCACGCTCAAACGGCTGGACCAATTTTGATAAAATTTTGTATGGAGGTAGCTTACACCCTGGATTAACATATAGGCTACTTTTTATCCTGATATTCCCACGGGATCGACATTTACGCGGATGAAACCACGGGGCGCAGCTAGTCATTCATAAAAACTGGCACAAGGTAAAACAAAAACTATTTCATCATAAAATAGACTAGACTACTTTGATACTTAATAAAGTATTAATAATAAGGCCGCCACGCGCCATTATCTACGTTGACAACGTGGTGGAGCATGCGCGCTCTGAACTCTAGGTCTGTGCCGGGAGATTTGATTGTACTCAAAGGTGAGGAGCCAGACCAAGAGAGATACCTATATAGAAACCCGCGGGGCAGCATGTGACGAGCTGTTGGGCAGTAGCGAACCCCCCCGGACTTCCCCCGGGACTTGACTTCCCCCGGGAGATATATCTCCCGGGGGAAGTCTTGTTCCTTACCTCAGGCTTGCCTTTATAGACAGGCCAGAGTGAACACTGACGAGGACCAGGGCTCCCACCTCATTCTTGCCGTTATTCGCCGGCTTGAGTAGACATTTGCAAGACCAAACATGCTCGGAGGAAGGAAGTATTCCAGTAAGTGCTGGTAGGGATCTTGACCATCTTCCGGGCTCTGGGATTGTTCTGATAGCCGTGGAATACATCTCCAATTTTCAAGTACCTCTGGAAGGCCTTAGAGGCCGAAAGATAATATTTCTCTTTGACATATCAAAGAAAAATATTATCTTTTTCATTTTCACAATAATCACGACTCTAACACAGTTGGGAAAAGGCTAAGCTGATGATGAATTTTGCAGAAATATTTTTCTTATGCATCTTCAAGTCAAACATTTCAGTTTTTCTGTTACTTTTACTTACTTACTTACCTTAAATAAAAAAAAAGTTTGTTACTATTTAACCTTGAGTAAAACCTAACATAATGTATAATGTATATGAAAAGTTAATAAATAGTTATTACAAGCTGCCATTGTTTAACATTCATTGAAACAAATGTCATTATTTATGAATGAGTAACATTGTGTTTAAGGAAAAATATTTATTTTTATTTTTTACTAGCTGCACCCCGCGGTTTCACCCGCATAAGGCTCGATCCCGTGGGAATATCGGGATAAAAACTATCCTATGTCCTTTTCCGGGACTCAAACTATCTCTATACCAAATTTCATCTAAATCGGTTCAGTGGTTTGGGCGTGAAGAAGTAACAAACATATAAACACACACACACACACTCACAAACTTTCGCCTTTATAATATTAGTGTGATGAATAGACTAGCAGCGCCCCGCGGTTTCACCCACATAAGTGTCGATCCCGTGGGAATATCGGGATAAAACCTTTCCTATGTCCTTTCCCGGGGGGACTCAAACTATCTCTATACCAAATTTCATCTAAATCGGTTCAGCGGTTTAAGCGTGAAGAGGTAACAGACAGACACACTTTCGCACTTATAATATTAGTATGGAAGTATGGATGGATAGTATGGATATTGTTATTTTTTTGATAATGTTTTTAATATAACAATATTATATTATATTTTTATATAATATTATACTAACTTTTTCCCGCGGCTTCGCCCGCGTGGAGGTCGGAAATTATTCACAGAAAATTCAACCCCCCATTTCACCCTCTTAGGGGTGGAATTTCGAAACACCCTTTCTGAGTGGATACCTACTCTTCACAAAGTACACACCCTCCAAATTTCATGTCTCTAGGACCAGCGGTTTAGGCTGTGCGTTGATATATCAGTCAGTCAGTCAAGACTTTGACTTTGACTTTTATATATATTATTGCATAATTGGCAATAGTGTTGCTGATTGGTATCAATACTGCAACAAAATATTATTTTTACTTACATGTGAAATCAAAATGACCTTAGTTTTTTTTATGCATAATCAGCCTATAATGTTCCCACTGCTGGGACACAGACCTCCTCTTGGTGAGAGGGAGTGGGCCTTAATCCACCATGCGGTCCCAGTGCGGGTTGGTAAAGTGTTAAAATTTTAACACACTTTTATAAAGAACCCTTTATTAGTTTTAATATTGTTTCCAGAGATGTACTTCTTTAGCATTCTTTAATATATCTCAGGAAGCAACTTCTACCACAGATTTATAGATAAAGATAAAGAAACTGTTAAAAACTTGCCAGTCATGATGATAATCTAGCTATCTATGACAAAGTACACAAAAATAGAACATACCACATGAAGCGCCTTATCTCAACAATTACTAATAAAGGAAGTTCATTGATTATTGTAGATAAAATATATTTATTAATTAATAACCAACTTATATTGACAGTTAGCACCACACATACAAGTTATTAGTCAATATTGGTAATTACAGATGTCATACAATCATAAAACTAGGTTAAATAACAATAAAAATGGATAAAATTTTATGGAATTAAATAAAGTGAAAAAAAAAATTGGTCAAAATTAGATAAAATTAGACAATAATTGATAGAATTAGGATAAATCGGAATAATAATATTGACCAGACATATGAATGTAAATTAAGCAAAAGGAATATGTAAGGATTGTAGCTGGTGGAGCGGTGAATGCTGTTGCGAATCCCGCACCCCCGGCTATAGGTAGAGGTGAAACACCGCGGTGGTTTTAGCCGGTAAGAGTCCGGCATGCCCCTCTGTCACCCCCACGATGGAGGAAGTCCATGAGGATTTCCACCGCGAGAAGAAAAAAAAAAAAAAAAAAAGGATTGTTGATGGTGGAGTCTGTAGTTTATGCCTGCCCCTATGAGAAGAAGGCAAATGAGTTTAATGTTTCTAGTAGCCTATATTGCTCCACAGCTGGGCAAGGGCCTTCCCCATATTCTTCCACCTTTCCTTATACAATGTGTCCCAAAATTCAATGATAAGCGCCAGAGTGGACCTGCTCAAGACTACTTGAGAAAAAATAATGAAAAAAAATATCTAATTTTTTTTGGAAATTACAAAAAATATTATAAATACTTAATCACTTGATTCTCTTTATCACTAAATTAGCTTCTAAGTTATTGTCTCTATTTTTTTGTGGTTTCTTTAGGTATACTTCATCGTCATGATCTGCCTAACCTTTTCCCAACTATGTTGGGCTTGGCTTCCAGTCTGACCAGATGCAGCTGAGTATCAGGATTTTACAAGGAGCAACTGGTATATTTAGCAAATGTAAACATAGTAAGCAGATGCTAATATTCTTCACCTAAGATTATTAGCACTAAAAGAACACTCATTAATCTTAGTGACAATAGGCTATAACTAAGATTGTGCTAACACTTACAGAATAATATTAATTTAGTCAGATTCATTAGTAAGTGGTCATTTAATAAATTAATTTATTGTTAATTATGAATCTTTCCTATATTTTTGGAAGGCTGTCCTGTATTTTTGAGAGACTGCCAGTCTCAAGGATGGTTTCAAAAATAGAATAGACTTTGGTAATTGTATTGTGTGTGAGGCTTATAAGAATCAGTTGAATAGGCTGTGTGCAATTTAATTGGGATTGGGAGCAAAAATACTGATTAAAAAAGAATATGGATATAAATAAGGATATGAAATGTTGTTAAGTAAGTCAAATAGATCTTAAGATAATTATAAAGTATCATCCTACCTAAATTTGGTAGGATATTGACGAAAACAGCAAAAAGCAGTATGTGTTACTTGAGTAGCACTTTGATGATTTAAGTAAAAATGTAATGGCAGCAGACTAGCTACACTGCTACACAACCAGCCATACTATATTTTCCTTGGAATTAAAAAAAAAACTAACCTCCTCTGTTACATTTTGTCCTGCCTTCTTCTTGATATCGATCAAGTTCAGCACATTCCCAGTATTAATTGTCACTTTAGACGCACTCTTCAACATCGTGACCAAATAGATTAACTTTTTTAATTGTTCGAGGTAGGTACTTCGCCTCACACTTAGCCAAGGTTACCGGCCAATATCACACACACAAAAAATACTTCAAGCGCAATATTTGAAATACGAACGCGCAGCCGACCGCTATCGGCAACTATGAGCGACTGAATACTGGCCTTGCACGCGGAAACTCATAATTTTTATACACAATCAGCTGGAGAAGTTTTATCTGTGACGTATTGCAAAGTATGACGAAATCGCTCAACGTGGTTGAGACAACATGTTTATAAGGTTATTTTGTGGGCTGCCGAAGATATGGCATTCGAATAATGAGTCGGCAAAACTAGAATTTCAAGGAATTTTCATATTTCTCGGTAATTATTCTATCATGAATGAAATGTCAAAACTTTTATGAATGACAATAATGACAATATGACATTTGACGACAGCTGACTAAAGACATGCTAAAGACAGAAATATTTTACACCACTTTTTTCACACAGCCGCTAAAAGCAGCGATCTCGTGTAACACTAGCTTTACATTAAATTTTTTGCCGTGGGGTTTTCTCTAGCAGATGGATTAGGCTGCATCTACATTCATATAATATATTTAAATATGTGATCATATTCACAAGACACTGTGCAGGCGTCATGTGCAACTCGCTGCCAGTGGCGAACGTAGCCACAAAAATTAATTTAAGTTTTTTTTTGGTTTAATAATTAAAGATCAATTTTGTAAAAAGACACAAACTGTTAAATTAATACAATATGAAAATATATACATTGAAAGAACACAGTATTTTAATATATAATTATGTGACAATTTTTTAAATCAACAGTATCCTAGCAACCATACTTGTACAAAAGTACCAAAGACATTAGGTCTGGTCTGCCATAGATACTTCACATCCTCGGAACTTTTTAAAAGAATATTATGGCAATATATTCTTTAATCCTAATGCTGAACTTAAATTATGCAGCCTGGGGCCGAACAGTGGTTTGGTTAACATATCAGCCAACTGCTGCTCCGAAGGAACATGCGTTACGTCGAAGTCTCCGTTGCTAACACATTCTCTTACAAAAAAATGTTTCAGCTTTATATGTTTAGTGCGCCTGTGATATTCATATTTTGGGTTGTGCGCAAGTTTTACAGCCGATTCATTGTCCAGGTTCAGTACTGGTTTCTCAATTTTAATCAAGTTGTTAATAAGGCGATTCAACCATAAAATTTCTTGTGCAGTTTCACTTGCTGCTATAATCTCCGCTTCAGTCGAAGAGATGGAGACAGTCGTTTGTTTCTGGCTTCTCCAGCTAATAGCAGCTCCAGAGAATAAGCACACCATTCCAGATGTCGACCTTCCAGTAGTTTGGTCTCCTGCATGATCTGCGTCACTGTAGCAGACTAAGCGCGGAGGCGACTTTTCCGTATAGGTTAGCCCATTCTGTTGGGTCCCTTTCAAGTACCGGAAGATGCGTTTTACCAGCATGATATCTTTCTTAGTGGGTGCTCCGAGGTTTCGAGATGCGACACCCAGAGCATATGAAATATCAGGCCTTGTGCCTACTGATAAATATGCCAAAGCACCCACGGCTTGTCTATATGGGAAATTTGCACTGACATCTTCTTCCTCTGCCGTCTCATTTTCTTTGATGATTGGCGTTGGTGCTGGTTTGCAATTGGACATTCTATATTTTTCTAAAACTTTCTTTGTGTAGGCCTTTTGACATAGCGAAATGGTCTTGTCCTTACGGACATTAATTTCCATTCCTAGGAAGTATGACGCAGGTTTCGTAGTTATCTTAAACCGTGTTTTCAATTCCTTGATAAATTCGTCTCCTGCTCTGGTAGTATTATATGCTACAAGTCCGTCGTCAACATAAAGACCAATAAAGACTTTAGATTGTCCTCTGATTCGAACATATAAGCATGGATCTGCTTCACTCTGTTGAAAATCAGAATTTCTTAAGAATTCGGTAATGCAGGTGTTCCAGCATCGTGGTGCTTGTTTCAGTCCATAGAGGCTGCGTTTCAGCTTGCAGACTCGTTTGGTGCCATCCCGATAGCCATCAGGCTGTTTCATGTAAATATCTTCCTTTACTGTGCCGTTTAGAAAGGCGGTTGAAACATCGAACTGATGTAGTTTTAGATTTTCTCGAGCAGCTATAGCAAGCAATGCTCGAACGGTGCTCAGACGGACTACTGGACTGAACGTTTTATCGTAATCAACTTCAGGTTTCTGGGAGCAACCTTTAATAACCATTCTGGCTTTATACCTATCGACAGTACCATCAGGATTCATTTTTATTTTATACACCCATTTGCAAGGGAGGGCTTTTCGTCCTTTGGGTAAATCAACCAGATCCCAGGTTTGGTTTTCATGCAATGAGGTTATTTCACTGTGCATGGCATCATTCCATTTTGCTTTGTAAGGAGATTCCATCGCTTCTTTGAAGGTCTCAGGCTCTTTAGGCTTGTGAAGATTTTCGATTTCTTCAGCTGCTGCCAAAATAAAATCATCATAGCGCTTAGGAGCTGTGATATTTGACCTGTCTCTCAAAGACCTCGTCTGAACGGTCGCATTTTCATCATTACCAGCAACAGGTTCATCATCATTGACAGCGGTAAAAGATCCGGAAAGAGATTCGTATTCACTTTCATTATTCCCTGGTTCCATTTGTCGAACATCGTCAGTGCTATCGACCAAACTTTGTTGCGGCGTTTCATCTTGATCATCTGCGTCAAAATCATTATCATGTTGCTGATCATCTGCTTCATAATTGTCAAGCTTAATATCCACTCGCTTGCGTGTTGTTTTCTGAGGTAACGTTTTATTAGGTTGTTCTTGTGAAAACTCTAAATCGGTGAGCAATCTGGATACTGCACTTTTATTCGATTCATCGTAGAACATAGTCTTCAATACCCTAATATCTTTTGAAATTACGATGCTGTTCTTCGAGGGTATGAATATCCTGAAAGCTTTAGATGTTTCAGAGTATCCCGCAAACATGCCAGGAATTGCCTTTGGTGCAAATTTGTGACCGTTAGTGCCTTTCATTAGGACGTAGGTCTTGCAACCGAACACGTATAAATGATTAATACATGGCTTCCTCCCAACCCATCTCTCGAATGGCGTTTGGTTCTGAACGGCACTGTTTATACTCCTGTTTGATAGGTAGTTTGCAGTGAATACTGCTTCGCCCCAGAATTTTAATGGTGCCTGTGCGTCAATCATTATTGCTCTCGCTTTCTCCACAAGAGTACGATTCTTTCGTTCAGCAACTCCGTTTTGGTTCGGGGTGTAGGGTGCGGTGAGACGTCTCTGTATCCCGCAACGTTTCAAATAAGCGTTGAACTCTTTGTTTACATATTCTGTACCATTATCTGATTGTAAGAATTTGATTTTGACCCCAGTGTGCGTTTCCGCTAACTCCTTGAACTCTTTAAACTTTTGTAATACTTCGTTCTTGCTTTTAATCATGTAAACTCGACTGTATCGGCTATAGTCATCTATAAAAGTAACGAAGTACTTGTTTCCACTTACTGTAGGCGTTCTGATAGGTCCACATACATCGCTATGAACTATTTCTAAGCGTTCTGTTGTTCGTTGAGTTGTTTTCTCACGGGGGGCAGGTACTCGATGGAGTTTTGCTTGGATACAGATTTCACACTCTGCCAAGGTTTCAGAAGCATCAAAGTTCAAGCCAAGCAAATTCTCGTTTTTGAGTGCACGTTTCATATCTTTGGCGTTCATGTGACCAAGTTTTCTGTGCCAGTCGTCTATGTTTGATAAATTCGATTTCTTTTTAGCTATTGGAATCGAAACAGTGTCATCATTATGATTGGCCAGATTGTTGCGCTCATGTTTATTTGGTTTTATGTAATAGAGACCATCTCCTTGTTTAAATGCGGTGAGAGTTATTCCATCTTTTGGATTGTTGACCATCGCTTTAGTTTTTGTGAAAAGGACAGAACAGCCAGCATCTGTCATCTTACTGACAGACAACAAGTTGGTGCACAGAGTAGGTACGTATAGAGTGTCTTGTAGTTGTGTAAGGGCTATGCCATTACCATTTTTTGTTACAAAGGAGACTGTACCTGTTCCTTTAATCTCTGCAGTTTGTTCTTTAGTTGCAAAGTTCAGTTTTCCAGATGTTCTATCTATAGTCTTAAATAAGTCTCGTTGATAGGTCATGTGAGACGTACAACCGCTATCCAAAACCCAAATGCAGTTTTCAGAGTTTTTGTTATGTGTAAGGAGGCACTGCATAGCAAAATTGGTCTTATGAGAACCGTCAGTGTGTTTATTAGGCTTCTCATTGTTTTTCTTCCAGCAATTTGTACAGATTTTGTGAGTCTTGCGTTTGAAGATTTTACCACTACGTTTGCAAATTTTACAGGATGTGTATAAGGCTTCTTCTTGAAAAGAGGATTCAGGTTCGTCGTTATTAGTCATGTTTTGGCTATGACGTGCTTCACATTCTTCTATTATTTTAATTTGAAGCTCCTTTGGCTTCGGAAGAGTGTCTCGCGATTCTATAGCGACTCTGAAGTTCTCGAATTCCTTTGAGAGACTGTACAACATCATGATTGTTAGCAAGTCCTCATTAATAGCTACGTCCATGTCTGCCAATTTGTCAACTGTATCCATAAACTTGTTTAGATGAGTTCTTACATCGTGCCCTTCTAATTTTGTTAGGATCAGTTGCTTTAATAGGGATGCCTTTCGCGCAGGTCCCTTACTGGCGTACGTGTCTTTCAATTTTGTCCATAATGCTTTAGCAGTGGTGCAATTTTTAATTTGTTTAAGCTCAGAAGGAGCGATTATAAGTATGAGTTCAGATCTCGCCTGTCTATCGCCTTCTTTATCAACCACTTCAGTATCTGTCTCGATGTATTTCCATAATTTGTGTCGTACGAGTACAGCTTCAGCCTGTATAACCCAAGTGTCGTAGTTCTCTCTAGTTAGAGGGTCAATTTTAGTGCTCGACATTTCGGAAAGGTTGAAACTTACTATTATGTACACGCTCTGCTACCATGTTAAATTAATACAATATGAAAATATATACATTGAAAGAACACAGTATTTTAATATATAATTATGTGACAATTTTTTAAATCAACAGTATCCTAGCAACCATACTTGTACAAAAGTACCAAAGACATTAGGTCTGGTCTGCCATAGATACTTCACACAAACATTCGTAACATTTTTGAATTCCACGTAAACAGTACTAAATAAAAATCAACTAAAACTAAAGTTGCCGATTAGAGCGCCTCTATAAAATTAAACTGTCATATTGACCACAATCATACCACAACAAACGACAAAGTCAAAATGACAAGAGAAATTAATTTGACAGAAATACAGATACTTCAACTCGGCTGATCGATAGCACGTATTGTGTTGATTAAAATTTAGATTTTATTTACTCGAAAACTAATAAACTTAATTGTTTTAAGTTAAGTTTCAAATCAACAAAATGGGTGTCGATATTTTGAGTTTTGCTTACGCCGCCAGCGTTGCTGCCGGTGGAATAATGGGTTATGCTAAAGCAGGTTAGTTTTCATATTTCTTTAATGAATCCTTTGTATAAGTAAATAAAAAAAAACGTCTAATGTAACCATAGCAAGTAGATTTGAGGAATAATTTGAAAAGTTTGGAAATATTTTTAAAGCTGCAATATGTGTAGGTACCTATTATCCTTTATGTAATCAGTTCAAAATCAATTTGATAAGTAGGTATCTATCTTTTTTACGTGTTTGCGGGCTAGCCAATAGGCGAAAGCGGATACGTTAATGATTATGTATGAATCAAAAGTGGCCACTCATGCTCTCTTAATAAAATTTTATGCTAATAATAATAATTTGTAATTGTTTTCAAAATATCATTTTATATGCATGTTTGGTTGCTCAAAATGAATAGCTAAGTATTGATGACAATCACAGTAATTATAATGTTATCAAGAATTTGTATTAAAAGATAAATAATTTGTAACTACTTGTAGAGTATGATTTGATTGAAATGCTATTTTCAGCTTAGCAAATGCTTGTAAGAGCAGGTAACGGCCCCAACTTACCAGTTATAGGTTCCAATACAGGCAGGTGCTTTACTTTGTGTAAATAATTTTATCACCACTGCTCTCAAAACAGTGAAGGAAAACATAGTGAGGAAACCGGCGTATCCTAGAACCAAAAAATTTGAATACATGTGACATCTACAAACCCGCACTAGGCCCGCATGGTGGATCACGGCGCATTCCCTCTCACAGAAAGGAGGCCTGTGTCCCAGCAGTGGGCACATTATAGGCTGATTATACCACAAATGTAAACCATGCTATGGGTTCTTCGGATATTGCAATTTAATTATTAGCAAAGACAAAAAACTAGTTTCTATTTCGTTCTTTTTGAATTGTCAACAGCCAGGATCTTCTTTCTACCGTAATACTCAATCTCAACACATTATATCTAAATTATTCTGGAATATACCATAGCAATAAATTGTTGCGACAAGTTATTTTTCCATTCTTATTTCTGAAACATGCCTAGCCTAAAGCATGATTAATGATGTCATCGGACCCAAAATGTACTCAAAAACTGTTGATGTAAGAGGTCTTTTATCTAGTAAGAAGGTAAGAAGATAGTAAATTAACTACAAGATAAGATATTACAGGCACTCAATTATGTCCAATGTATAGGTTTAAACTTCGAAAACACTATTGTATTTAAATTGAATAGCCATGTTTACATTAAGTTGAACACCTGCATGCACAGGAAGTTTACAATTGTCTGGCAAGAGTATTGTTTGATCATAATTACCGTTATTTATTATTTTGCACTAACTGCGACTGTAACTGTGTTGAAAAATTGTGTAGTTTTCTAGTGATGATGTAATAGACTAGAATATGTGTCTTGAATGGCTGGGTATACTCAAAAGAAACAAGATGTAGCGTCAATACGAAAAGAAGATGACTCCAAAGAAAGAAAAAGTACTTACTTAAAACTATTCTTGTAATATCTTTTCAAATGCTTTTTGAACCACCTGATAGCCTTCCGCCTGGGCAGCTGTTACCGTGGCTGACTTGGCAATCCCAAAATAGACTTCGAAGCAAATTAATTTTAATCGGCCGGAGCAAAGACAATCTCCACAAATGTGGTCACGGCTTAGATCTCAACAAAACAACGGCCCACCTTCCATCCTGCGCCGCATGCCTTGTCACCAGTGCACTTGATGAACTTATGACTGCGTCATTGAGCGGAGTTCGAGCAGTAGATTTTTGCGCCAAATATGTTTGAACTTTTTGCCATCCATACGCTTAGAAGAATTGCTTTTTTTAAATGGTTTTTTATAAGAAATTCCCTCTTTTTTTCAGGATCTATACCTTCTTTGGGAGCTGGCCTCATATTCGGTTCAATTTTAGGTAAGAAGCCTCCACTATTACAGTAATACCATAAATTAGCCATGTGCTGTTTGGTACAAAGTAATTTGGCACCTGCCTGAGTATTCGGCATAAAGGTGTGAAGTCTTAAAAAAAAATTGCCAACATCAGTCATTAAAATATCATCACATTATCACATCACACTAATATTATAAAGGCGAAAGTTTGCGAGTGTGTTTGTATGTTTGTTACTTCTTCACGAACAAACGGCTTAACGGATTTAGATGGAATTTGGCATAACTGGGTTTATAACCAGGATTAACACATAGGATACTTTTTATCCCGATATTCCCATGAAACTGACACTTATGCGGGTGAAACCGCGGGGCGCTGCTAGTTAGAAAATAAATCCAACACGTAATGGTTTCTCTTCCATTTTCAGGAGTTGGAGCATACCAGATGAGTCAGGACCCCTCAAATTACACACTTATGTTAGGAACAACATCCGCTCTTGGAGGTCTTATGGGATACAGGTAATTACTCCTTCCTTATTTACTGCCTACGATATCTCAGCAACTAACTACTTATGAAGTGAAAAGCAACATTAGGTTCTGTTAATGGTTTATTTTAACAGACCGTTGTGCTGCTGAGGAGTTTGTTGAACTACTTCTTCCCAGCTAAAGCATGCCCGCTCTTCACCACTTCTTAAAGTGGTGAAGGGCGGGCCGTGTTGGGGGACTCTTATGTAATTTTGTCTTAAAGTGCTGATTCTCGGCCTAGTTTGAATAAACGACTTTAGGTTTTGATTTGGTGTGCACACGGTACCATATAAAAATCTGTTACATTCTAAATCAATTTCAAATGGATATGGAATAGATTTGGAATGTAAATGGTGAAAAGGTAACACACCTTTTTCAGCTTACGATAGGTCAAATGGATTCATAGTCTACCTACTTCAAGGCAATAACTTTTTCGCTCTGCAACTATATTTCCGCATCTGCAATATGTTGCCAAAGGATTTCCTTTTAAACTAATCATTTTCATTTTTATTTTTTGGAACTAATCATTTTTTTTACTTAATTACAGGTATTACAACGGCAGGAAGTTCATGCCAGCAGGTCTAGTGTTCTGTATGTCTGTCGGTATGTTAGCCAAGATTGTATTCAAACACGTTGGTGCCCCTTCCCCCTCACTAGCCACCAAAGGGTAATTATGGAAAGAACCTTTTTATTTAGAAACTCTTTGGGCAATATTATAATACAACCCCAGTTAAAAAAAAAGTTCCCTTAGTGAAAATAAATTGGTTCTTAGTTTTAAGTGAAACCGTGAAATACATTTATTATTTTAGGTTGAAGGAATGTTATTTTTTTCCATATTCATACTATTTTACAATCTGTGAGACTACGTACGCATTGACAGGTGGCTTGTTTAGCGCCTAAAGCCTAGTGACTTAACATCCTTCAATACACGCTAGGCGACTAGCGCGCAGTACAACTGGTTGCGAAGATTCTGGAGCGTTCGTTTCATTTCGCTACTCGCTAGGCTCTAGGCACAATAGTCCGCGCGGAACTAGTTGGCCGCGCCTTAGGTATGTGAGCGGTAGGACGGAGGGGCGGGGGCGCATTACTCAGTACAAGCGTTGCGAACCGCCGCCGCCCCCTTACCCCTGTCCCCACCTCAGCGGCCAACTAGTTCCGCGCGGACTATAAGCAAGCCACATGTCAGTGCGTACGTAGCCTAATGGCCGCTACAGTTTATTTAATTTTCCGATTTACAGTGCTGAAGTAGAGAATGAAATGAAGTTTACAGTGCATTGAAAAGCGTTTATTTTAAAAAGTATGATGATTTTTTGTATATTTTGTAGTGTATGTAACGTGCCCGCACAATTCTTGGTGCAATATCTGTGTTCATTTGTTTTTATTAAGTAAACTACTTTATTTATAACTTTTGTAATACTTAGTTCAAGTTAGGCATGTTTTTATAAGTGATGGCAAAATAAAAGGTGTTGGGAAGATATTGTTTTTAATTATTTTATTCTAAACTAACTTACCCAACACGTTTTCACTGTCTAAAGGAGATTGGGCGAATCTGCCTTGAAGCCCAATTTAGCGTTAAGACAAAGACATACCAATGGAAAGATTAACAAGGAGTTTTTCATATTATGACGATTCTCTTAATTTTTATTACGTAAGGAGCTACATAACTCTAATGTGAGTAATTAAGTATTATTGAAATTCTGGTGTTTCGTCAACTAACTTTCTTTAATTCTGTGTCTTGCAAACATCATTTTTTAAGCGTATAAACGGACTTTTTATAACATTGGCCTCATAATATAATAGGAACAATGTTTTTAAAAGTCAGTCAGCCGGACAGAAGGTTAAGCCTGCTGCATCCCCCAATAGCTTTAAGATATATGCCAATGGAAAGATCTTTTAAGGAGAACCTTTGCTACTAACACGACTTTAGCCAATTGTCTTTCCATTAGTGTATATGTCACGGTTAATAGCCGAAGACCGGCTTCACCTAGTTTTAACCGGGTACAACTGCGGCTACACCTAGTTTTAGCCGTGGACAACTGCGGCTACACCTAGTTTTAGCCGGGTACATGCCGTTCGTGTGTACCTACTTCGGGAGGCGACGTAGGATGCAAAAGCGAACGAAGGGCACCCCGAGGTTAGGTTTGGTTAAAACTAGGTGTAGCCGTACTTCGGCTATTAGCCGTAAACATATACATACTATATTATAGTTATTGGTTGTCACCTATTTAGGTCATTAATAACTCTGAACTGAGAAGCAGTGTTAGAAGCAAAGGTTCTATTTGAAAAGCTTTCCATTGGTATATATCTTATGGCTATTGGGCTTCAGGGCAGACACCCATCATAGTACGGTGCCCAGTCTCCTTTCAATACTTCATTCAAAATTCGTATAGAAATTTCTGCGCTTGAATTGAGGAGCTTACCAAGGAACTGCATTTCGAGCACCATGATATGTGCAAGCGTTGCCATTTCAAAAATTATCTAATTAGTTTGTAGGTAGTGCAGCATTAGTAGTTACTGCATGATGATTATTTTCGCCATTCGTCCTTCTTCAACATTATAATCAACCTCTTTTTGTACTGGCCCTATCAAAAACCTTTATTTTCATAATAATTTTGAAATAATTTCTTTTACGTGACATGAGATTTTTTCCTGGTGACATACTTCACTTGTCTACATACTCTCTGATACGACGTCCGGAATTTTTTGAGAACCAACACCCAAATTTAATATTGAAATCAACAAATCTTAATTGGATCGTGCATGTCTATTATTTGATTCGGGGTATGTATTTTTTTATCTTTTTGGCCTTTCATAGCCTTTCGTCATATTTCAATATAATAATCCCATCCGTTCTGTGCTAAAGGTTTCCCCACTTCTTCGACGGAAGACTACATATATTCATATTGACTGGATTGAATCCTTTTGACTGATAGAAGTCCGAATTTTCTGCAAGCCGATTTATTCGGCTCCATCCACCCACCTACATACTAACTTTTATCTGCGGCTCCGCGCTGCGCTGCGGACATCCTCTTCATATCTCAGAGGTCAGCAAGTGAGGTATTGGAGCAACTGGCAGAGCTTCTACGTCACTGCGAAGGTTTTGGATAAGATATGGGAGATTTTTAAGTTTTTTTTATTTTCCGTAGTAGATTTGGCCTTTTTTTATTCTTAAAATCTGTTAATTTTAAATATTTTAATACCGCGTTATTTCAATCTTTAGTTAAAAGTTAAAGTTACGTCTTCGTTTTACGGATCTGGTTGCAACCGACTCATAATTCGTTACGTAGCATTTAAAACCTAAATTTAAAATATTATGCAATGGTTTCCTATTAAGTATTTAAATGTGACAAGTTTTCATATTTAGTTTTTCTTTTTTTGTACTTTTATATTTTTTTCATATTTGTTTTTTTCGATTTTTTTTACATACAAAAATTAAACGTGTTTGTGAGTGAAGTGTCTATGTTTCATTTCGCTACAAAATGGCGCCCGAAGAAAAAGTAAGCACTTTTATTGATTCTAATTACTAAATTATCTTTTTTTTTGCTGTCGTGAGGGTGATTGCTCTTTCTGAGCAAATTTAATCTTTCATTTCTGTATTCATGTTTACAGGTACCAGAATAGAGGAATTTTCTCTCGTTCCGTCAAACAAGACTGTTGCCATAGTTACCAGGGATTATGCTGTGATTGACAACTTCTGCTAACCCTTCCATTGCTGATTGATTGCTTTATTGTAATGTGCTGTGTTGTGATGCAATATAAAATAATAATAACTTTGTAGAACCTTAAAACATATAAAACGCTTTTATTTCTTCCCTTTAAATACATATTTTTTTCCTGGGTTTTATTCCACTCCTTAGTTAGAAGTAGTTAGCATCCTGTAGTGTGTGATTGGTGTGTGAATGTTGTAGACTTCGTGACTAAGGTAAGCTTTTTTTTGCACGGCTGATTGCTAGATTCTATTTGTCTTTTTTGATTCTAGCCCAGCTGTACGTTGTCTTTTTTGGTACAGTTGGTCCCCTAGTTTCTATTTGTTTTTGCTTTGATTCTAGCCCAGCTGTACGTTGTCTTTGGTGCAGTTGGTTTCCTAGTTTCTATTTGTTTTTGCTTTGATTCTAGCCCAGCTGTTCGTTGTCTTTGGGGCAGTTGGTTTCCTAGTTTCTATCTTTTTTTTTTTCTTTGAATTCTTAGCTCAGCCGTTCCTGTGATGTCACGTTGTCGTACCATTCCTATATCAGCCATAGTACACGATGCCTAACACTTTCCTATAACGTGGGATGTGACCCGTATATTTGCTGGTTTTTTCTTTACTATGGCAGTTGAAGGTTAGATTTTTTTGGTTGCCTGACTGCCTAGGTTTGCTTTTGGTCATTATTTCAGCCTTGCTATTTGTTTAGTGTTGGTTTGTTAGGGTCTGATGGCTTTTTATTCTCAACATTTTTTTCTCTTTTTCCTATTTGCTGTTATTTTGGCGTTCAGTTCCCTATCAGACTATTCACTAAATTTCTAACTCTTTCTTAAAACATTCATACTAGCATATTTGCCTATTTAATTTTGGTTTTGTCCTTTTTGCATCCTAACATAGCAGATGAAGGTTATTCCTATCTCTATATACATTAAAAACTTTTTAAAACATTAACTTTCTTAAATCGGTCTTTGGGCATGTTTTCATTTTGCAAAATGCTTTCTAACTCTAAAACCCGTGGACCGATTTACTTAATTCAAACGTGAATATTAGTTTTAAACGTTATCCTTTCATATAACACTAAAATCACGTAAATATTTCTATAAACAAAAAACCTCGTTTTCAAGTTACGTAATTATCCCATCATTTTTATTAGGTAATTTATTTTCTCAAAATGTCTACTTTGATTATTCCTATCAGATTCTAATACGAAAGACTAAATAAAACCATCCTTATTTTGAGTCTAATCCCTTTTTTTAACAGACTTCGAAGAAGGAGGTTCTGATTTTTTTAATTTTCGATTTCCTTTATCTATTCTCATTGACAACGATAGGGAAGCCCTTATGTGTCCCTAGGTCCCTACCCGTGCGTATGGTCAGACTCTAAGCGTCAATTTAGCTGAAAGTCGGGCTCAAACACGCGTAGAATCATTCTTCCCTTGTCGAGTTTTATGCGAAAGTTGCTGATAATCTTTCTATGGCTTTCCTCCGTAATTCACGAGCTTATAATATGCATCGTTCAGCCGTCACGCTGAATGTTGGTGATACTGTATGGAGAAGGAATTTTTCCAGATCTTCAGGCGATGATTATTTTTCGGGAAAGCTAGCTCCTCGTTTTATTAAATGCCGTGTGACTAGGGTTATTTCTAGGACCACTTATGAACTTCATGATATTGATTCTGTCCACTCTGGAAGATATCATATCAAAGATATTCTTAAATAATCTCTTGGCAATTTCTAAACTCGTAATCTCGTTAACTTATTCCCATTCGGAATGTTATGTTTACGTTTAGTTTGACCCCTTTAAATTAAATTCCCTTTATATTTACTTAAATAAATAAGCTCATTCATAATTACTAGTTTCAAAAAAAACGTTAACAGCGACATCTAGTTGTTCCTGAGCGAAACAATTTGTTAGCTACCTTTTCTTATGTGTCAATGCTTTATAGTTCAGGCTACGCCCGTAGATGTCATTACATGCACATGTCATGTTGTGACGTCTGACATAATAGCTCTAGTGTTGGGAAACGGTCGATTAACACTTATCGATAGTTGTACTTTAGTGTCGGGACACTGTCGACGTATTTTTATCGATAACATCACAATAATATATGGTTTAAAATATTATTTTTTTCCTTTCTGTTGATCGTTATAATTATCGATGACTCTTTTCTTTTTATAAGAAACATGCGTAAGTTTCTTATTATTTTTTAAAGTTCTGTCTTTGACTAAAAGCCTTTGTTTGGCTTAAGTCCTTTGGTTGTTTTATGTCGTTTCTTTCATTATTTTAAGTCTTCTCTTTCGTCGTCTTTGTTCTTTATTTAACTTTTGCTCTTTAATTATATTTCTTTGAGGTTCCTCCTTTTTTACTTAGGTCTTAAGTCTTGGATAATAAGTTAGTTAGTCTTATTAGTTTCTAGTTTTCTTATTATTTCCTAGATTTTAGTCGACGCGTCTGGAGTTCGCACTGATAACGTTTAGATTGAAGTCCGGATTTCGCATTTATTCAGTATCTGCTGCACTTCGATGTCGTTCATTTAGGTTTAATTTCGATTACTTATCATTTGGACTTATTGTTTAGGCTAAGTTAGGTTAATTTTTATTGGGTTCTTACTCATCGATTATATTTTTATTTTTTCTCTTCTCTTCCTTACCTATATTTTTTTTTTTTTTTTTTTTTTTTTTCTTGGAAAGGAGGTACTGCAGCATTAGTAGTTACTGCATGATGATTATTTTCGCCATTCGTCCTTCTTCAACATTATAATCAACCTCTTTTTGTACTGGCCCTATCAAAAACCTTTATTTTCATAATAATTTTGAAATAATTTCTTTTACGTGACATGAGATTTTTTCCTGGTGACATACTTCACTTGTCTACATACTCTCTGATACGACGTCCGGAATTTTTTGAGAACCAACACCCAAATTTAATATTGAAATCAACAAATCTTAATTGGATCGTGCATGTCTATTATTTGATTCGGGGTATGTATTTTTTTATCTTTTTGGCCTTTCATAGCCTTTCGTCATATTTCAATATAATAATCCCATCCGTTCTGTGCTAAAGGTTTCCCCACTTCTTCGACGGAAGACTACATATATTCATATTGACTGGATTGAATCCTTTTGACTGATAGAAGTCCGAATTTTCTGCAAGCCGATTTATTCGGCTCCATCCACCCACCTACATACTAACTTTTATCTGCGGCTCCGCGCTGCGCTGCGGACATCCTCTTCATATCTCAGAGGTCAGCAAGTGAGGTATTGGAGCAACTGGCAGAGCTTCTACGTCACTGCGAAGGTTTTGGATAAGATATGGGAGATTTTTAAGTTTTTTTTATTTTCCGTAGTAGATTTGGCCTTTTTTTATTCTTAAAATCTGTTAATTTTAAATATTTTAATACCGCGTTATTTCAATCTTTAGTTAAAAGTTAAAGTTACGTCTTCGTTTTACGGATCTGGTTGCAACCGACTCATAATTCGTTACGTAGCATTTAAAACCTAAATTTAAAATATTATGCAATGGTTTCCTATTAAGTATTTAAATGTGACAAGTTTTCATATTTAGTTTTTCTTTTTTTGTACTTTTATATTTTTTTCATATTTGTTTTTTTCGATTTTTTTTTACATACAAAAATTAAACGTGTTTGTGAGTGAAGTGTCTATGTTTCATTTCGCTACAGTAGGTAGGTTTCGTCTCAAGTGATAAAAATTCAGAATAGGAACAATAAAACAATACAACTTCATATTCGTTATTTTCTATATTTTTTCCTTAAAATTTAGAAAGTTTTGGAGGAAAAAGGGGTTTTATACATAAATAGTTCGAATACAATAAATAGTTATATCAACGGCAAGTGATGTCAAAGTTACAATATCACTGATCTCCTAAGGCATGTTCTATACAATCGAAATACATTGTAAAGATTTGTTTACACTATTGGTAACTTTATTATAGATTTAATATCTCTTCATAAATAATTTTAGGCATTAAAAACAGCTTAAATTATAACAAAATTGAATTTTTCATAAGAACAAAAAAACCAATGGATGTTTTGTAAAATGTAAAATTTACTTAAAAAATAAGAAAATAAACTAATTTCAGAAGACCGCGAACCAGTCGCTCTTGAAGTCAGTATTTAAAAACAAAAAAAAATAAAATAAAAAAATAAATCTTATTTTAACATTTTCTTAATTACTGTATAAAAGGCACTTCGTGGCAGTTTCTTTTATGTAACATTGATTTTACAACCTTTTTAACTCAAAGCTAAGAGTATTTCTCGTTGTCCAAGACCGCAGGACACTTGGACTATTCTGTTCCTAACGTTTCTAATAATCTAGTGTACTTAAAAGTTCATTAATAACACAATCACATTGTAATATCACTCACGGAACTGTATCCGACACTTTCATAAAGCATTGTCTTCGGACACAATTTATTTCACACACAATTCGCACACTCCCGTTTCTAATAATTACGAGTTTGATATTCGGAATAAAAACAAGCAAATAACAGTCTGCTCGCTTTTATTACTATTACTTAAAAATACGATTATTTTTTTAACTATCGAGTATTACACGTTTGATATTTAAAATTATCCGAATTACCGAGGTGATATTCGTTGTCGGGTAGTGTGCGGTTCACAATCTGTAATGTGTTTGAGACTGGAGGGGGACTGCCCTGTACCCGGGCGGTAGTCGCCATTTGAGGGTCGTGGGGAGAAGTCGCGTCGCTCCAGTGAGACAGTCTTCAATGCTCGGCTCGCTCTAATCGTTAATGGCGGCTGCTAGAAAAAATAACTGATTAAATATGACTGGCTGTTTTTTACACAGTGATATAAGAAGAAAATGATAAAGAAATTGTATACAATAGGTAGGAATTTTTCAGTAATAAAAATTATAGGGATGATATTTAGGATTGAAATCCTAAATAGAGACTAATAAAAATATAGGTATGATATTTAGGATTAAATCCTAAATAAAGGCTGAAACACACGTGCTTATGATTATAGTACATTCGAGAAGACATAAAATATTAACATATTATAAGGTATGGCACAAAAACTTAGAAGTAAGAGTAGGTAAGTAGATGTACAATGTAGGTATAAGTAATGTATCCATAATGTTTGAAGTAGGTTGTGGAAGATATTCGATATGTATGTAGAAGTATTTATGTACATAATATGATGTCATTCCAGATCATGTTTTAGAGTCAAGACTTAGGAATATGCATTTTTGCTGTAATTTTTAGGTAGATTTCATCATCGTATTGTTTTTTTTTTCGATGATCGTTTTTTTCTTTGTAAATATAGCTAATGGCTTATTTCAGTGTCAACCAGATTAATAAAAATAAATAGAACAACTTGCATTCCCCATAAATTATCCAGAGGTATACTTAAATAGAGGGGCAATTCCCGTATTTTTAGGAACGCTTGCATTCTAATATCAGCCTTGATCTATCAAAAATACCTCTTAATTTCCCTAAATTTTTGAAAAGCTTTTGACATTTAATGTCGCTGAGGTGAGATTGTGACTAGATTTTGAACGTTTTTAGTTACGAGAATTAGCCTTCTGGCCAAGAGGTTTTAAAATGAAACTGGCTATACCATAATAAGTGAATCCATTCCATGACAACATTCAAAAGTCAAGACATGAAATAAGAGATCGAGATGTCGATGTATGAAAGAGAATGATCATCCATCGTCCATCCTTATTCCTTACCAATAATTGGCAACCTATTGTCGAACTAACTCGCCGCTCGTCAGATTCCTTCGATAAGAGAACGCGAACCTCGCTGGTTCAATTTGTACTTGCTGAGAATTCGCATCAGGTCGAATGGAATTGTCACTCGACTTTGCTTGAGAGTAATACGTCCCAATTTTAAAGACTGGTTTGATACCCTTTTCTTGGTAAGGGCTCTTTGTTGTCGACCTTCTAAAGAAGCCGTCGAAGTCGTCCTTGTTATAAAACCCTCTCTTCTCCGTACTCACGGCTGGTGCTGGCGGTTTTGTAGTAAAGTCTTTGAAATCGTAAGGAGATTTCGTTGATGTGACAGAGTATTTATTTACTGAAGGAGGGTATGTGACGCTCGAACTGGGCTGTGTCGTTGTAGTAGTCTTGTCAGTGAATAATTGGTAAGGTTTTCTTGTTGTAAACTGGAAGTATGGTTTCGCTGTTGTTGTAGTTTTTGTTGTAGTTGTAGATTTTGTAGTGTATGCTGTGCTCTTTTGGTAGTATTTTGGGGTTTGTGCGGGTGGCGCCGATGTACTAGCTACGTACGGCTGTGTCGTTCCATCGTTACTACGTGTTAAAGAAATACAGTATTAGTATTGTGTGCCCCTGTATGTACACAAACTGGTTGCAATGAGAATGTGCTGTGTTCTCATTGGCTGGGCCAGTGCTGTGACTATATTGATGTGGTTTGTGCTGTGGTATGGTTTTATAAATATTTAATATTTATGTAGCCATTAGGTATATTAAAAGTTTTTCATAATTATAATTGCTTATAACTAACAAAATGATTCATAATTTAAACATTTAACAAACATATCTATTAAAAAAATACATAACTATCTATAAAAAAACTCACAACTGTAGCATTTTCACAGTCATAACACAAAATATCACACTGATAATATCAACTATCACACTGATAATATCAACTATCACACTGATAATATCAACTATCACACTGATAATATAAACTATCATACTTATAAGGCTAAATATCAGTATCATAATGATACACACCTGGTAATGTTTCCGAAGAACGGGCTCGTTTCAGGACGCACGTAGCTCGGCGTGTGTTGCGAATAGTCGGGGATTATGTTCTCGTGTTCGGTTATACACCGCCCATTTATACAATACTGGAAGAAATATTATAATTATCATAGTTGTAATGTAGCACCTGTATACAAATTTAAAAACCTAGGAGCCGGTGTCTTCTGCATAGTAACAAAAAAAAAGTCTGTTTTCAGAAAATCAATCCAACCACCAGCCAGGTCGTTAGTTTGGTTTTCTGTCAAAAGTCCCGTCCTCAGCATGAAAATTAAAAAGACGCTTTCTTTTTTCTTACAAGTCATCACAAAACAAAAAAAAGTTATTTATTCTATAGTACACATATAGATATCAGACTTTTCTTCGTTATTTGATGTCCATCAAAGGTGCAGCGATATAACTGATCTAGGCAATTACAATCTTACTATTATGTTATAACCGTAATATCTATGTTTTGGTATTACCTGTCCATCGCCACAAGGCGATCCTTCAGCGGCTGGTCTGTACGCGACACAGTACCCGCTCGCCGCGTCGAAACAGAACAGCTGAGCGCATACTCGCTCGTCCTTGAAACATGCGCTGGAAATGGAAGAAAATTGAATAAGTATTTTATAATCGTAACTATTCGGTAGGTAATATTAGTCTCTAGAACAGTACCTATAAGGCCGGGAATATGGCACATCGAGATAATCACTCAGCCGGGACGGCTATCCGCGTGACGTCGCATGGAATGGACCCGATTCCCGAACATTATTTGTCGGCGCGCGACGGTGCGCCTAGCCACTTACCTATATGCCGGGGCCACACTATACGGGAAAATCGCGATAAGTTGTTTCTTATTGGCTGACATCGTAGGTCCAGCCAATGAGCATCAACTTATCGCGCAAATCTTCGCGTTATCGCGATAGTCTGGCCCCAGCAATACACGACTTGTACACAAAAAAATTCTATGGACCAATAGTAAACTAATGACTGTTTCTTCAAGTGGAGTTTCGCTTAGTTTTGTAACTGTCTCATATATACCTGTATGACAGTTTCTAAAGCTCGTCGGTCATAAATATTTACGCCTGAGTAATGTGATTCTTTGAAAACTACACGAGAACTTTGTTATTGATTTAAGACAAAAAAATACGCAAAGACTTAATTTGTGTTTGATATGTTGTACCTACTTTGAAGGCAACGCCAAAAATGTTGTACCTACTTAACTATGTTTTCTATTTAAATATGTGGTAAGCTTACCTTGTCCCTCTATCCTTCCGGCACTGCGCGTCTAACGTCAACAGACGTCCAGGCAGAACGCGCGGTAGAGAGTCGTCTTCATGCGGCGAGTTGTAGAGACAAGTCGCCGTGTCACCGCTGTAACACATGTACAGTATACATCAAAACTGCTGTTGTGAAGCCGCGCGCCGTACAGGCCGTACCTACTCATATTACCAACTATCACGCCGATAATAAATTATACAATTTTATTCTCCATTCTTCTACTCACTTCAAGAAATGATGGAAACTCTGCACACTGCAGGGAGACCACCTGAATCCCTTCTCAGTGTGACGCAAGTCTGACATGATGTAGCCGTCTTCCCAGCGACACTTCTCAGCGCCGGGGCCGCCGAGGTAGGAGGGCGGGGGACTGCCGTCGTGCACGGCTCCTAGCCTGAAAGATGAAGAGATATGATGTTAGCCGGTGTGTGGAGACAAAACGGATGAGAAAAAAGAGTAAGTAGGCATTCTCTGGCTATCTGTCTTGTGTATAAACTCTTTAGCAAGTAGGTACTGAAAAATAAAACTACTAGGTATAGGTAAACAAGACCCCAGATTTCTGAAAGCGGTTTTCTGTCCCTTAGCCCAGGTACGAAATGAAAACATGCGCGTTTTTCCCTGCTAATGCCCTGATTACACCTACCGAGTAGAGCGGCGAGAGAGTAAAATGTCACTCGGCCGAGAGAGTGAAGGCTGAGTGAGTGTTTACACGTATTTTTGAGCACACGGCGAGACAGTCAACCAGCTCAGTTTAAACCCGGCACCGAATGACGAGTGGTCGCCGAGTACACGTATAGTGCGTGTTCAGATCCACCGAGTGAGCGAGCGACACAGTGCGGGGAAGCGAAGTAAGTAGAACGGGGTCCGAGTGAGTCTCTCGGCCTGTTGCTCGGCCGAGCATTCGGCAAAGTGTTTACATGTACCGAGCGCTCGGCCGAGGGCACTCTCTCGCCACTACTCGGCAGGTGTAATCAGGGTATTAGCGCCGGGGGAGTTGATATCCAACAGTGCGTTATTTGACGCGCTGGGATGAACTCTGTTCGATTCTCAACGCTCGGCTCAACACCGAGAGTTGAAAATCCAGTGCGCGATAAAATTCCGTCGCGATACTTTTACGTCCGTGCGAACGTGGGCTTATATCGTGTAATCGGTTTTTTGACAGTTCAACAACATTAATTGTGTTATTTAGGTACGTTGTTGAGCAAACACATTTTTCGAACTTATGAAGCAATGGATTAGCAATTTGCTTCAAAATGATTCAGATTCCGATTGATAGTGTGTTACGCAATTAGGGTGCTGGTAGGTATCAGATATGATTATTTTGGTAAAACACTCACAACAGTTGCAACATGAGATTTCACCGCAGGGTTAGGTACGTACTTACTGACCAGATAGCTAATTGATAGCTTTATAAGTATACTAGCAGCGCCCCGCGGTTTCACCCGCATAAGTGTCGATCCCGTGGGAATATCGGGATAAATAGTATCCTATGTGTTATTCCTGGTTATAAACTATCTGTGTGCCAAATTTAATTTAAATCTGTTCAGTAGTTTTTGCTTGAAGAGGTAATAAACATACAAACACCCTCACAAATTGCCTTTATAATATTAGTGTGATTTTCTTATTAGAATAAGGCTGCACCTACCTAGGTAAAAGTATGTAAAAAACAAAAAGTTGGAGATTTCCGTGGTTTGTATAAAAAAGATACTTACAAATGTCCGACTTCGTGAGCAGCAACAATGATACCAGAGAAGCCACCGGTATCCTCAATAATGGCGACGGAGTTCACCTTCTCGAGTCTTTTGTTCACCACGCAAGCGCCGCCGACGTACGCGAAACCTTTGCATTGGAATAGTGTGTGAGAATTTGAATTTAAAAGTTAAAAATGAATTTGATTGGTTGAAACTGAATTCTTATGGGGTATTTGATTGGCTTGTTTGAGCCATGATTGACACAAAGCCGTTCTAAAGGTACGATTCCACCAGTGTGCAGAACTGTGCGGCGCTGTAATGCACAGTGTACGACACAAATGTTTATTCTGGTCGACTCACTCAAGCAAACAATAACAAATTGTGCGCGAACATTTCTACAATGTTCGCGCACATCTGCATACTTTTATGCGCGCACACATGCATGCAGTGGACTCGCGTCGACGCGTACACACTTGTTGTTCGCGAACTCAGTCTTGCTTCCGCTACCGGAGTGAAAACATTTATTTGTCCGCGCACATTGCCCCGATTAGACCCGAACACACGAACCTCTGCCGGCTCGGTACCGGGTCCCATCGGACCCAAGAATGACGACATACAACACTATTGATTAAATTATGTATAAATATTTATTATGGTACCCATCAAATCTTACGATTGTGCGTTAATTAAAATAGATGGATAAAAAACTTATATGTTAACGCCATTAAATTTTTCATATTTAGCGCGCAAGTTTATTCATTTACCTTTATTCGTTTAAACGTTACTTGGCCTTTTATTGAAACTGAATCAATAACAAATACCTTTGACCATAGTCATTTATTGAATTTCGCGCCGAATTGTTTCTATATTTGAATCTACGATTTGAATTTATATAATATATTTGGAATGCGCTTGCCGTTCAAAATTATTTTTATTTATTGTACACTCTGCTCGGTGAACATGTTCGTGCACAAGTGTGCTACATTGTGCGCTTACAAAAGTTACGTACAGCTTTGCCGGTGGAAACAGAGACTAACGGATCTGCAGCTCAGTACGTGCACTGTTGGAGTTCTGCACAAAATGTTTGTGAACAAATGTGCTGCACACTATTTTGGTGGAATCGTACCTTTAGAGTCTAGATTTTTAAATTGCTTTTTTTAAGAACTTTGGTATGAAATCCTTAAATTAAGAAAGTATTTAGGCATCAATATTATGAGTAAAAATATCAAAATTTGGCTGTTCGTAGGTACAGTCGAGTTCATTAATATATTGGCAGTGACAATGTTTCAAAATATTGTAAGCGTTAAAATGATCATATAGCTCTATACAAACTTAGACATCAATAAAATGTTTTCATATAAACTGTTCATAAGTATGTTACGGTAGTGCAGTCAAAAATATATCTGACTACTCTTCGGAACATAAATATCTAAATACTCTAGTGTTCAATATATTTGTTGCAACCTAGGATTCATAAATATCTATACAGCTATGAATATTCAACTAAAGGGCCTTTACCATAAAATTTATTTTTGCTTGCCGGAGCAGAAGTTCGAGTAATAATGCAATACTGCCGTTGAAGGATGTCATAACTGACAACTTCAAGTTGATTTTGTTTCAAGATCTTTTTCATAGAAAAATAATTGCATAGATATTTGTGACCCTAACTTTGCGCTAAATAATATGAACAAGGGATTGCGCACAATTTTTAGAGTCTTTGTCTGTAGTAATATTACTGATTTAATGTAGTCACATATTTATGATGTCACAGATTGTTTACAATTTATTGTACGGCAAAGCTGTTTAGAGTTTTATGAAACTTACCATTGCCTATATATTTTTGATTCATGAACATGCTCAGATATTAAAGAACTCGACTGTACAAAGTAAGAATAGAACTTTTAAATGAATGCGTGATCGTAGGACTAAGGAATTTCGGGTAAAAAGAGGTAAGGTAATAAATATTCATAAAGCTAACGCTACTTACAGTTTGATGATCGATACGTGAAATAGGTGAGAAGACACAAAAAATAGGTACTTAAATATATGCTTAAATACTCACAGTAAAGTGTTGAGGATATAAGGAGACACAAAACATGCATTGCAAACTTATTTAACATGCAGAAGCGTTAAAGTCACCGAATTAAAAATAATTATGCTAACCTCGTCATTGTTAGTACTTATTGAACCATTTTCATGCAAATAAGATATAGTGCATATTATTAAAGCTCATATATAAATAATAACGTGCAACTTTTATTCATTTTAGAATAATATTAATAAATAAGTAGAAGCAAAAAGCACAACATCAAATTTTCCCGCGCCTCACTCCTAAGTACTTCTACAAACTGACATTGACATATTTTGACATCAAGCCACGCTAGTGACGTTAAGAAACCATCTTTTATACAGCCACGTATTAGTAAGTTGATTATAAATATGACTAAATCGATATTATCATTTGGGTATCTCCAAAATATGAACGAAAATAGACTAATTTTAGCACATTCTCTATGTTCCAAGATATAATAAATTACGAGGCGAAAGAAAACAATCAATGACTATAGGTAGGTAGTAAATAAAATTCATACATGCTATTAATAATTGATTTTAGAAAGCAGTTCATGCCTAAATTATAATTTTGTTATTTTACGTACTCAGGAGTCGTTTTATATGACTGTGTCAGATAGTATCTAGAAAACAATACATGATAATGAAAATAAACTCTTAAATATTTTAGTCAAAATTATTAAGAATAAGTAGATAGAGACAACGTAGACATAATAAAATACAATACACTTTTATGATCAAACTACATAAAATGGAAGAATATTAATATTTACAACGTCATCTAGATATGTAAAATGATGCATTCACAAAGATTTACAATGTATCTAGAAGAAAATAATTGCAGAAAAGACAGAATATTATTCACAAGGTGCGAATATGACATCACGGAATTGGGTAAAGGTATATTCAAGTGGAATATGGATCCATAGTGTATAATCGTGAACATATAGGTGAGGGACTTTGATGAAAAAGGCGTGCTTTTGGAAAATGTAAGATCTCTGTAACACGCCTACCTGCTGTCCCTCTATTGCACGCATCGTTGGGAAATTGTCTTCTGCACATGTCTAGTCTGAAATTGTATGGAAAGAATAAAACTCAATAAGATGCTATATTTTTCTGTTGTTCTACAGAGACCTACGACGGCTCGTCGTGGAACTTCGTTGGTTCACCTCATTCCATGTAAGAAATGAAATAAAACTGAAATCTTCTCATACAAGAACGTCATCTTGTGCAAGCGACTATTGTATAGTGTACTTTTTTTTTTAATATTCAGCGCCATTACCAAATCCTTTACCTCATAAATAAAAATAATGAAGCATGTAATTAATGTTTCACTCTCAAGCCTCGGTTAATGCCGCGCCGTTTGACAACACCATCCTAATGAACGTTTGTTTTAAAATTTAATTTACCAGCGGTGCCTTTTGTACAGCGACCACCCTTGCGACGTCGGCACATGTCATACCTGTTGGTCAAATTAGTTTCGTTGTCTTCATAATAAATCCTTGACCTTCACCTTGTCTTAAAACTATATCAAGACCGTAGTCCGAACTTTATACTTACAGTAATTACTTTGAATAATGGCGCTAAATTATGATTTAAAAGCGTTGATATACCTACTTACCATCTTACCTTTTGTCCTGTAAATGTTGCGTGTATAATAAAATAAAAATTATAAAATGATGTTGAGTGTAAGCAGAACATAAATATAGGGTCTCATAATTACAGTGACATAGTATCATAAATACAAACCAAAGCAGATTTTAAGATTGCAAAGTATTGAGCTAATGCAACTTTTATTATCATCTCGAAATTAGAAAATTATACAGATTTGTTGTAATCATTTAAAACAAAGTTTGTTTAGTAATATTATAACCTGCTTTGCATAAAGTTATATTCGCATGTGTTTGAATGCAATAAAATTTGAATAGCTATAATCTTCTCACGTGATATTGTGATCACACAATTTTGAAATAGTTCTCCGTGATAATTGTGTTTCGAAACTGGCAATGCCTCTGACAGCTTCATGATTAGGTATTGTTTAATTTTTTATTTATTTGTGTCCATAATTTATTTAAATTACAATCTTTTTAAAGAAAACACAATATGTTACATAATTTATGTGCAACAAACAGATTATCGCTTTAAAATATTAAAACAGTCATTTATCATGGAGTGTCCATGATAAATGACTGTCGACATAGTTATAACATCGCATATTATTGTTTCGATTATTTAATTCGATTGCACAGGTTTTAAAGAAAGACATTCCATAAAAAGAATTATTGTAGAACATCAGTCACGCTGATGACAACATAATAATATACACTGCGATCACCAATCCCTCTGACAAGTGTAGTCCCGGTGGCAGTTGGTATATCCTCATGACCGCCTATGTAGTAATAATTAAATACGACCTATTATTATGCATGATCAGCAATGCTGTTTTCAGCTTATGACACTATTGATGAAAACCAGTTATGAACTCACTTGGTGATGGCAACGGCTATATCGTAGACAGGCAATCTTCGCTCCCTGAACAGATACTTGCCCATGTCAGTGAGCGCTGCTGCCGAGTCTATCGCGTCTCGACCAACACGATTTCTTTCAAGGTATGGTGTAGCATCCCGACCCTGGAACATAGGAAATTGACTAGTCAGTACAGAGTCCAGTTTTGGAATCATAGGTGTGTAGGTTTCCTCACAGACACAATATTATGTGAAGTGAAACTGGAGTAGGAAGAAAAGGAGGACAAATACCGATCGCTAGAGTCCGAATTATCTCCATACTTTGCATTATTTGGCATACCTAAAAGTGATCAATAACCATCGGGACATACGTAGGTACCTATATAAAAAATTCCGCGTCATGTTATAGGTACGTTATTATAGTAATCGAGGAAGCGACGCTACTTGAAATACCCAAGGAGACTTATAATATTAGTCACAATGTGCTAGGTTTAAAGGTCAAATCTTTTTCTTAACCTTGAATAATCAGATTTTTTTTAATTTCGCAAGTTGGCAACAAAACTTGTTCCACTCGCCGACTTATGTTTTTGTTTTCGTAAGGTATTATGAATTCACATGGTTTTATAGCATAACAATCCAATAACCACCATTCTTCTCATTAATATTGCAGGTGTTTATAATTTATACAAATTGATTCAGTCTCTTGCTTGCCAGTTGGCTAGTTTAGATTTTATTGCTCTGACTTAGAATTTACTTTTCTCCTAGTTACATATAGTTTATAGTTATGTTAATGCGGATATTAGGTAGTATTTTAAATGTTTATTGACCTTTTAAACAAACATTTTTTTCTACAAAGATTAAAATTGCATGATATAATATAATAGCACATGATTAAAGGGTTATTATTATTTTGAATAATCCACAAAAGTTTAAATCTAGTCACTCATAGACTGGTTATAAGACAGTTTTGCTGTGTTATACAAAAGAGACCCTAAACACGATATTTATTTAAAACGAGATACATTAAATTTGCATATTACCCAAAATATTTCCAATGTAAACGAAACTTTTTATTATGTCTACACAATTTATTGTTCTATCTATGTCATCACTCACCAGAATTAATTAAGGCTTAAAATGTCATAATTAAATCTTCATTGATTTTACATGTTACTAAATCGAGATTACGCGCATCACTAATATTGTTTTGGGGCTGGCAATAAAAAAGTATCTGTCAAAATCAAGCATACAACAGCGGGTTTTGGCGGTATGGTCCAAGACCTTAGCCTGCCCGAGCAGGCCGAAGAAAAAAAAAGAGCGGGATTTTAAAATTACACGTCAGAAACGAAAATAATTTGGAAAAAGTTTTTTTTAAATATTTTAACTGAAATGGCTAGTGAAGCAGTGTTAAAATATTTAGTAGATACGAATCGCCCGTATTCATGCGCGGACGTAACAGTTAATTTGCGCGGAGCTTTTCCTAAGTCAGCTATTCAAAAAGCGTTAGATGCTTTGAGTGAAGCAGGCAAAATAAAGTGTAAATTGTATGGAAAACAAAAAGTTTTCGCTGCTATACAAACAGAAACTGTAGTAGAAGATGGGGATGCAACAGGTTCAGTACATCATATTTATGATTTAACTACTTTATTATGCAAGTACTTTCATGAGTTGACTTTGTATAAGAGCAGTCTAATTCTTTGATATTCCTTTTTTAGACTATGATGCTTTATCCAAAACTTTCACACAAGAATTAGCAGACAAAACAAATGCTTTGAAAACTATTGAAATAAATCTCAAGAGCCTAATCTCTACACCAACTACTGATTCAGCCAAAACAAAAATAGATGAAATTAAAAACAGAATAGAAGCCACAGAAAAAAAGTTGGAAGTATTGAAAACCTCCACAGAGGTCATGAGTGCTGAGGAAAAGAGAATTCTAGTGACTGAGCATGACAAATTGTTGAAAGAATACAGGTAAATGTTTTTAAAGATTTTGGGTAAAGTACTATTGCATAATTTTATTCCTTTCTAAATGATATTGTTTTTTTTTAAAGAAGTTACTGTACTGTGTCCTTTACACATTATAACGTTTTTTTAATAGTGAGTTTTACCAATAGAAATTTTTTTCATAGATATTTTTTTTTTTTTCAGAAAACGCAAAAGAATCTTCAATGACATGCTGGATGCAATACTTGAAGGCTATCCTAAATCTAAAAAGACATTGCTAGAAGAACTTTGTGTAGAGACTGATGAAATGGTTAATTTTAAGTTGATGGCAAATGTTTAATTATTGTCATGCTAGTGTTGTACCGTACTTATGTTGATTTTAATAAAAAAAAATACATTTTATTTTTTATCATCTTTTATTTTGTTTCATGCTCTCTCTCTCTTTAATTAACGTTGTTATTATCTGTTAGAAAATTGAGTTTTATAGTAGGTAGAAGAAAGTCCTACCCTACCACCTGTAATGGTCTAGGTACTGTAGATACTGTACTATAGTATCGTCAGGTATTTATTTCCACGTACATTGTTAAGTATATCCCAGTAAATGCAACTGAATGAATATTAGTGTACTTACCTAAAACTAGAAATGAATAAATGCCAAAGAAATATGAATTCTGTTTCACACAAAGTTTAATTTCACTTAGCAATAAACTTACCCTAGAAATAATGATACCAGCAATGGATATCCGTATTCTGGGTCCTTTTAGCAGTTTGTATCTGAGGTCTACGCCGTTCCAAAACGACACGAAGTAACGTTTGATCTGGACGTTGTCGCCTCCGTGTAACCTGGAAACAAAACAACGTTATTAAGGCTGTATTCCCCGAAGACAGGCAGAGATATAGTACCTGTCTATACCCACATTACGCCAGTGACCTATGTAATTATTGTGGACTAGCTAAATGCAATATCAAAGTAGAAAAACGCAATTTTATTTAGATAGCGGCTCGGTTCGATTATTCGTCTATTTGTTTGTTTTTAACACAAATCGAAAGACATAAAACTTGTTTTTTTTAGACCTTACCTATAGCCATCATAATCTACGATGACCAGAATCTCCGGGTATATGACGTAGGGTGCTTCTCTTTTCCGCCTGGAATGTGTCTCTGTCGAGCGTTTCCGCCTGAATCGCTTGCCTAGGTGATCTGGCTCCATGAATGCTGTAAATTTTAAAAGAAAACATATAAATAAATATGTGGATTGAGGAAGACAGTGATTGGAGAAGTTTTTTTAGTTATGTCTGTATAAATAAAAACAAATAATTATGTAACGCCATCTGTTGACGACTTTGGGTGACTATTTAGGACAATTTCTTACAAAAATCAATAGATGGCGCAAGGCTAATCGAAATCTAATTTTTTTACTTAAAAAAAAAAAACAATTATCATCACAGAAAAGTAAGAGGATTCCTAGTGCTAAATAATAATGTAGATTGGTAAAACTAAGATTATTAAAATACTTTTCCATTGCAAATTGAAAAAATATTTCTGCACCATCGCATCGTCATTAATTTTAAATCCTTTTATTTATTTTTCACCAGACTTTTCGAAACACAATTGAATAGAACCATCGAACTTTTTGTATTTTTACGAGAAAATTAATTTCAAATGCAATTGATTTAATGCGATTTGAATAGAGATAGGTATTTACCTAATATCAAAGCATGAACGATGACTAACAAATTATAACCAATATGTTGTTCCTTTGCCGTATTTAAGCTGTAGGTAGGTAAATACGGTCAGTAAAAAAATTAGGTACATATTAGATATTCTATTCTCTCCTTCTCGCTTTGAAATCCACCCGAAGTTTGTCTTTAAAAGATCACTCTTAGCGATTAGACCACCCATTGTGTCACCCTATGTAAAATTTCTGCTTTTATAATTATCTGTAATTCGTACCGCAAAACGGGGCTACTTTGACTTCCAGGGTTACTTTGACAGGTGTTGAAACTACTTTAACAGAGCGCCAAAATCGGTTTTCATGTGTGCTCAGCAAGTGTGCGTGACCTCGAGTAATATTGCGCGAGACGGGGGTGTGGGGAACGCGTCATAGCGTTGTGATCGGCCTTGTCAAAGTAACCCTGGAAGTCAAAGTAGCCCCGTTTTACTGTACCTGGTCTATGGTGTAAAGTGTATATTCTATTCTTTTTACTGACCGTAGGTCCAATAGACGACCCATTACGGATATTACAGGTTTGGACCATTGAAATCATATTGAAATATACTTTCTTGTGTCTATGGTTTGGACCCATGGAATTTGATTGATTTCCGTTACAAATGAAGATATTTATAGATTTTGTCTCAATAAATCAAACCTGATATTTTTTGCCCCTAATTAGTCTAACAAAGGATTGAAATTCAATTATATATATATTTTATGTAGATAGGAAATAGTTATCTACCACCTAATGTAAGTAAAATCACTATAAATACTGGTAAATTACATGATGTTTGAATGAATTCGTTTAGTCGATTTTACGTGGTCGAATCGATTAAAAGTTTAGTCGATATTATGAGACAGCTTGTGGTCACAAACAAGTTCAAACGTGCACCTGTGGGGCCTTTGCCCAGCAATAAAAACTTAAATAGGCTGCCGTTTCGTTGGTTTTCCCAAAATAGTGGATTATTCATGAACCGCAGAATTGTTCTATACTTTTTTCTATCTGGAATTAAAATAATGGGTGACGTTAGAATCTGACCTTATGACCCCGTCCAAGACGGAATAACGAACGAACTTATTAGCAAAACGAGATTTGTCTCGGAAATCACCTAACATAACTTGACATTAACGAACGATTTTATAATAAAATAGATAATACATAGGTATAATGTATAAATATTAATCTGGACAATTTGTTTTTGCATGTCTATTTATGCAAAGTTTAATGCTAAATAGTATTTGAAAGACCAAGAATTTGTTGTACCTACTTATTGTTTTATCTTATTTTTTTACCTTGTTTTATCTATTCACAAAATTAAAACGTCTTAAAATATCTTCTTTCAAGCCTTCTGGGATAGCAGATAGCCAAGCACTGCCAAGCAGTCTTCCAATTAGAAATAAAAATTTTCTCTAATTTTTATCTAACCACCTATTCACCTGTCTGTCTATGGATCTTCGTTTTGCTGGGATTCTAGCAGTAAGTAGGTGAATGCGTTCAAGAGCAGGAACTCAAACAAACATAGTCACGAAGTGTAGCGTGATTGGCAGTAACTGCGTCCGGATCATCAAAATTCTTCAGCCATTAAACAATTAAAAGAATAATAAGAATCCGCAAATCATTGAATGTTGGGAAATATAACAAAACAAAAGACAATCGACACGTTTCCATTGATCAGATGACAGTTCGTGGTTCAGAGAATCAACAAAGGTAAATGTTAGCTCCATTAATTTTTAATTGATAGGTATGTATGTACCTATATATTTAGCGTGATCACATAGACACAGTCTAGAGGTGACATTTTGTTTCAAACCAGTTCGGTTTCCATCTTGGATACGCCGAAATTAATGGCTATTTCTGCAGCCATACCTACCTACTTAGGTAAAACGTAGGTAAGTTACCTATACTTATACGTAATAAAATCACCCCATAGTGAAATTATGAAGGCTAGGATATGTACAAGTTTGTTTGCTTGTTAAAGACAATGTAACAGCGCTGAGCTGATGACAAATCTAGGCACGATTTTATCACTTTTGAATAGATTCCCCGTTTCTCACGTACCTATCAAAAGTTCAACAACTAATTATAAGAAAACGAGGCGTTCATTAAGGTTTTAGCGTTGACACTTGTGTTAACAAATTAACACGTGAAATGGTATAAATATGATAATTTTCGCAACTTAGTAATATCTGAGATAACATCCAATAGATATTTAAATGTTAATTAGTCTAACTGTGTCTATTAATTCTATTTACCTTTGCACTTGCATAGTGCGAATTATTTACCTACATTTTTTAATTAAATGTTATATTTCATTTGTTTTACGTTTAGTATCAGTCAAGGAAGTTTAATATAAAACCTCCTTGGTTTCAGTTTAAAAGTGATATATTTTGTCTGTGGTTTTTTTCATGTGAGTTGAGAAAAAGTAAATGGCGGGAATCTGTTTTTCAGACGTGGGAACTGGGAGATTTATGTAAGAACGAATACGAAATATAACGAAGAAATAAGTACCTAATACCTTGCTTTATTTTGCCTCCTTACTTCTGAACCTAATATAAATGGGTATATTTTTACTTTTTTGCCTCTGTTCCATCCACGAGGAAGCAACTAGCTATCAACGATTTTCTCGCTCAAGAAGTCTTGTGTAAGTAAAAGAGATTCATTCAGAGCTACATTATATTACTAGTTGATCGCTGACTGTTCACATCGCCGCCGACTAGTACTCGTTTGTAGCAGCGACAAGAACGATCAAAGAGAGTACTCGCTTAGCGACTCTCGCTTGCGGGCAAAACCGACTTACGCTTGGCACTCGTTGCTCGCCAACTAGTTTTTAGTTGCGAGCTTTAAGGTATGATTCCGATCTCGGCAGCACGCAGCAGTGCTGCCGCGGCAGTGCGGTTGCAGCACTACTGGTTCTCATACATTTTCTACGGGTTTATACCTGATTACATTCCGAGCACGGCAGCAATGTGACGCAGCAATGTCGCGCAGCATTGCTGCCGTGCTCGGAATGTAATCTCATATAAACCTATAGAAAATGTATGAGGACCAGTAGTGCTGCGACCGCACTGCCGCGGCAGCACTGCTGCGTGCGGCCGAGATCGGAATCATACCTTTACTCGCTTCTCGCTAATAGCCCCGGCGGTGGGCTGGGGACAGATGGGACAGTTGCCTAAAGGAGTAGGGGCATTATATAATACATTGTCCCGCATCGGCATGACCAATGATAATTCATTATTTGTAAGATAAGTATTGGATACTATTTATGTAGGTATATAAGTCATGTCTGCTCTCTTGGTCGTGGATAATCTAACCCACCTCCTTGATTAATAGGTGGCTTTTAATAAATAGGTATAAGTGTTTTGTATAGCACATGTCTGTGTCATTTGGGAGATGATGGAGCTTTACCTGTTTTTAATAGGTGTAATTTATCATTAATTTCTTTTATTTTAAAGCGCATTCATGCATTTTTATTGTATAAACCAAGTTACTTAATAGATTCTTAAATAAGATTTACGTCACAATTTTGTTAATGTAAACAACACTATTGTTGATGATAAATTAGTCACTCACGTATTATTTTAATTTGCCATTATACATAGTAGCATCATGTTTTGATCGAATCGCGAGGAAGTTAAAATTAATTTGTCAATGTGATTGGAAACTGATAATGGATAAAATTAATAAGACGGAAGAACAACAATACATATTAACAATAGGTAAGTAGATACAATAATATTTTGGTATACTAATGAATGTATTAAAGTTTTAAAATAGTGATGACAAAATCGCGTCGGCATTGGTAAGCAATTTAAACATAGCTACCTAATTATTTTTATAGATATCCCATCATCATGCAAAAATGAATTAAGTAGGTACCTGAATAACATAGAAGTTTGTCGTGTGGTAGGATCATCATGATATTACGACCAATTTAGGGAATCTTGTTGATACCTTGGAGACAAATTGGGAATCATGTCATCAACCTGCCAAGGCTTTTCCTAACTATGTTGGAGTTGGCTTCCAGTCTAACCTGATACACCTTAATGTCAATTGAGAATTAAGTAACAGCTCAAAAGAACATGATAAGTACAATTGTATTTGGCTGCACGCTCTAAAACGTTCAATCAAATAAAATACCTATGTTTAAATTGTCCGTAATTCTTTAAAGGTACCGATTCGTGACCAGTTATTTGCGTCCAAAATCCTTACGCATGTCTCATTCATTCAAAATATATATAACATAGCTTTAATTATTTATAGAAATAATATTTCGAAATTATTAATAAGTCAACGCCACATTTGACGTGACCTTTGACCTAATCGACTAAAATAATCGTAATCGGATTGCGTACTCTATAATTTAGTCGAGTCGATCAAGATATCAGATTTCAATGTAAACGTTATACTATGCAGTCACAGCTGTAGTTATTATATAATTACTGTTGGCCAATTTCCTTTAAAAGTAGGTGACGGTGAAGGTGAGTGTTTTGAGTCAATTAGTACCTATGACTAAGATATATTTTATGTAACCGTCGTACTCAAAAATCTAGCTGTTTTAAAATTGGTTAAAATATAAAAAAGGTTGGTAATATTTTCTTTTAATTGCCATACAAGCAATTTTATCGAACTTGTTCACGATTTTAATATCAGTATTATCGATACAACACATGAGCATAATCATTCAAGAAACAGAGATACGTGGTGGCATTAGAAACCGGTACTATTATCATAATCGATTATCTCGATTATAAAGTAAATATGTACCTAATCGATGGATGCGCAATGCACGTGACATCTCTATGGAGTTGCACGTGTATACAGATAAATAATAATGGCGAAATATTGTACGGCGTTGTCGCTACTGTTTTCTGATTTATTATGGTTACAATGATTTACTGGTTAAATCATTTTATGAGAAGTGAACATGTTTGCGACTGAAGAAACTCGTGTTATAGATGACATGCTATGAAATAGTTTCATCGTGATTTGTGTTCTCTATTTAAATGCAAAAATAAATGCTTCTTGTCTTTGTTGATTACGATTATTTAAAAAGATATTCGAATCACGTTTAGAAGGAAAAAAGACGTCTCTATTTATAAAAATGGTCGCGTTTTGTAACCTGTTCAATTTAATTTTATACTTAAGTCAAATGGTAACTTACCGTAATCTCCTAAATGGTCGTGTTCTGCCTCAGCGGGGTCTCTCTTGATGATTACGTGTTGGGCGCCATTAAGCGCCTGTGATAACCTCTGTTGATCTGCCCTTTTTCTTTTTACTGGAAAATGTTTACGAAAACATAAGATCAATTGTACCAACATAGAATTCAGACCAACAGGCTTAGCTAACGATGATTTAAAACCAATAAAGAGGGCTATAACGCTTTTTATGTTCGTAATCTATGAGCTTACCTAAGTATAACATTTTCATTGTAAGGCCATACGCATCACCTGCCGGGGTCGCGGGTTGTTCGAAAGAGATACCGTGGCCCCTGGCACAGGCAACTGATGGAACACGGGTGGGTTTTAGTCTTCTGACTATAGATAAGAGCTACCTACTGTAGGTAACACAATTCTCTTTTGCTCTGCGCAATTTTTTCTTACCATCCTATCACACATCATCTTCGTTTCCCTAATACTTAATTAGTTTTTCACGAATTACAGATCGAACTTTGATTTTGCAATGTAAAGTTAGTGTTTCAAACGAATAAGAACCTTTGACGAATATACATTATTTTCTTTTTTAAAATAAGGTTCATACTTATTCGTATCGAAAAGCTTAGGTACTTTACATAAAGCAAAGAAGTTTTGGTCGAAAATAGTGCACATTATGGGCTTAAAGTACAAGCGTTATATAGTGGGGAACTCACCTAAAGGCAATCCAGTATCGATGGAGACCATGTCAGCCATGCTGGAGGGGTCCATGAACATCTCGTCGTCTTGCGCCGCCGACGTCATGGAGTCCGGGATGGGGCGGATCACCAGATCGTGACCTATTGAGCCCTCCTGCGCGAAAGAAAAAAAATAATGTTTAGATAGTCGATAGGGACGTGGACCATGATAATAACGAGGTCTATGTCTTATACATGACTAGCTTCTGCCCGTGACTTCGTCCGCGTGAAATTTTAACCCTCCCCCCAATCACCTTCTTAGGGGTGGAATTTCGAAAAACCCTTTCTTAGTGGATTTACTCTTCACAAAGAACACTCTCCAAATTTCGTGTCTCTAGGACCAGCAGTTTAGTCTGTGCGTTGATACCTATATCAGTCAGGACTTTGAATTTTAGGTATATTTATATTACACTGCAGAGACTGTAGCCTATTTAGTGCTTACATGCAACCTCCGCGAGTCTGTTAAAATTCTCTTTGGTTAAAAGTTATTGGCATGAAATACGAGACAAACATTAATTTAGTTTAAGATTAGAAGAGTAACAAGCCAAGGGGCTATCATGTAAAAACGTTATTATGTGAAAGGAAATAATAATTACGCTATTTAAAAGTGAACAGTATTTTATTCGTTAATCCCGGTACAGCTAGCACCCCTCCGATCGACATAATTATTAAAGAAATTTTCAAACTCAAACTCAATGCATTTATTTCAATTATGCCATGTACAGGCACTTTTGAGTTGTCAAAATTAATCAGTCGGTCAGTCAGAAAGTTGAAGCTAGTTGCCCATACTAAAATGTAGATCTCTATGGAGAAGAACGGGCAAGAAATTCCACTCCATTTCCCAACGAGAAAACCTTGTGAACACATTTTTCCTACCCTGGGATCGAAACTCCTGGGTTTCCCACGTTCAGTCGTTAAGATTTCTAGAGAAGCAAGACATGGGTATTGGCCATGTTTCTTATTGAAATTTCTTGTGCCCCCCACCCACCCCGTCGTATCGCATCGCCTGCCCGCACTATTACTTCATTTTCGCTTAGCGTTATTTCTGACTTTTTTCTTTTTGCTCGGCTTCTAAGCGTCCTAGCGTGATGTTAAATATCCTATAGCCTACCTTAAGAATTTGGCTATCAAACTGATTGGAAGTTAGAACTGATATAGAGACGAGATATGATGAATTTCACCATAGAAAACTAATTTTTCTTACAACTCGTCTTTAAATCAGTGTCCATTCAAAAATTATATTTGGGAACCTAGATATTCTGTAATCCAATCGGAATAAATACACAATACCTTAAGAATATGTTTGATTTACAAATTATTTTGGTATTACGTTTGTATGAACTACGCATGCTCCGCCGGCCTCTTAAGTCACTACACTTTTATGCAGTCCAAGTAGAGGTAGTAAGTAATCGGCTTTGATCAAAGGTATATATAGCATGGTTTATTTTACATGTGTGTTTATCGGTATCGATTATCAATTTGAACTTCCAAATAAAGTTCAAATGATTGTTTAGTTTCTAGTCCCGTTGGTTTATAGCTAGTTTGGCCGGTCACGAATTCGATTTCATAAGGTATTGTTTGGGTTATTGATGTAACAGCATATTATCATGCTAAATAGGAATTAGCAGAGTACTTTTTTAGGATCCCAATTTCCCATTAGGTATTCAGTTTTTCGTTTTCGGTTTTCGGCAATTTTCGGGCGAAATATACATTTTTGTCCTCTTTTGTTTCCGGACGAAAACGAAAAATTATTCTCTGCCTTGCTAGGTGCCTTTAGGACATACAGGCATGATTTTATACCCACCATGAAGTACCTACCCTCATTTTATTTCATTAACACTGCGGGAAACAACGCCTCTCGACGTAATAACAATAAAACTTCTATTGTGTCTCCTTCAGTGTACTTCAGTGTGTTAGATGAGATAAAACTTACAAAACAATTGTTGTAGCTTTTAGTACCTACTGTTTAACTTTAAAATCCTACTATCCAACTAATATTATAAACGCGAAAGTTTGAGAGGATGGTTGGATGGATGGATGTTTGTTACCTACTCTTTCACGCAAAAACTACTGAACGGATTTTGATGCAACTTTACAGTAATATAGCTTAGGTATACATCAGAATAACAAATATGATACTTTTAATCCCGATATTCCAACGAGATCGACACTTATGCGGGTGAAACCGTGGGGCGTTGCTAGTAATATTATAAAGGCGAAAGTTTGTGTGTGTGTGTTTATAATTATGTTAGTTACTTCTTCACGCACAAAGGGCTGAACGGATTTGTATGAAATTTGGCACACAGTTTATAACCAGGATTAACACGAAGCCTACTTTTTATCCCTATATTCCCACGGGATCGACACTCACGCGGATGAAACCGCGGGGCGCAGCTAGTAACACATAAGAAAAAGATTACCATCGTAACGCAATACAGTAATTTTACGAGGTGTCTATAAGGAAAACAGCGGAAGATAAGATAGAACATACATACTCGTAACTACAATGCAATCAAAAAGTTTATGCTCATAACAATGTTGCTACGAAATGCGTTTTACGATTCATATTTCACTTATCCATTAATGAAACATTGTGAATAACGTCATTAATCAGATGCAAATGTTGATTAAAATGCATTAATTTCTCGGTTGTACAGCTTTTTAACGTCTTTTAAATAGTCCATTATTCTAGGTGCATCGTCGTTTCATAATTAATGTATACAAAATATTGTAAAACATATTAGAAGAGTAATGGTGGAGTTTCTTGCCCATTCTTCTCAAAAACTACCTTTTGGAAGGGGCGACTAGAATCAATTGTATTTTATTGTAAACTAGGTACCTAGCTGCCCCGACGAACTTTGTACTGCCTCAGAATCAATAAATGTTGTGTTTCTTATTTTTTTTTTTTTGTGAATTTTTCCCCTATTTTAATAAAACGTTATCTGCTATTCGGGGCGGAGACAAATCCAACAAATCAAAGATCATAAAAATCGGTCCAGCCATTCTTGAGTTATAAATGGTGTAACTAACCCGGGTTTTTATTTATTTATATAGATTTTGACGTTCGAAAGTGCGTTTTATGTGCCTATTTGAAATATGTAAATGCTTTGACTTTGACTTCGATCGGTTAGAAACTACCGACCTACCTGGGAACCAGGATCTCATGCTCAGCAGTAGCGCTTGCGACCACTAGACCAACGAAGCAGTCAAGCGTGTCTGATTAGTACTATCAAATCTCATCCTAGTCCTATCCTAACTAATATTATAAATGCGAAAGTAAGTTTGTTTGTTTGTTTGTTACCTTTTCACGCCTAAACTACTGAACCGATCATCCTGAAATTTTGCATATACGTTGTCAGGTGTACAGAAACGGAAATAGGGGTACCTTTTATCCCGATAAAAAGTGCTGCTCCCGTGGAAAACAACAATAACGTTATTATGATAATAGATGGCGCTACGTGTCTATTGAACTTTGTCACATTATTTAATTCAAAGGCGGTACGAAGTTCGCGGCGGTCAGCTAGTGTTTGATTGTTCAGTTAAACAAAATAGCGACATTGTTGTCGCGTCTCGTGTAGATTTAAATCAAAAGTCTCTCAGAATTAATCGATGGTTAGCCAACAACAGGCAATGCAAAAAAAACCTTCAGAAATGGAATCTTCTTTGGCCTTCATCTTCACACTTTTTTAAGCCTAAGCTTATATTCTCGTTCACATCTAACAGACTGTATATTTTCATTACTCCTCTTTACTTTTTTTAAATCCACGAAGGCTACTCAAAAACCTGACGGTTTGTATTCTCGTTCACACCTACGTACTGGCTGGCTGTTGAGCAATCGACCTTAGTCTGGTTTGTAACGCCATTGTGTCTATGGTCTCACAGAGCCGCTTGATGTACACCTTTGATAGCGGTAAGAGTGGCTTGGATTTTAATATTGTGATTGGTTGTTGACTTTATGACAAGTAATAATAGGTTTAATGAGGTATTTCATAGGAATCAGGATGTTTCTTTGCTTTTGTGAGATTTGTGCCAAACCTACAATACTGGAAAATCCAGGAGAGATTCTAGTGTACTTATAAATGTTTCCTTTTGAACCCTTTGATCCTTTGATCGATTTTTATTCAAATATTAGTCGAAATTGACATTTTCGCATCTTCTTCTTCTTTTCGTGTCGATGGTGCCTACGCTTCTTCGATGTTTTTTATTGTTTGAGCCCAGTAGATGGCCACGTTGATTGCGGCATCAGTGGGACAGTGGCATTCTTTAGGTCATCCAAGGTGCAAGTGAACGGGCACTCCAGCAAATGGTACACTTTTCCCATGAATTTAGATATTTTTCGAATGGAATTATTGGAGGGCTGGTGAAAAAAATATAAAAGGCCAACATCATCTTCTTAGCCTTTTCCAAACTATGTTGGGGGTCGGCTTCCAGTCTAACCGGACGCAGCTAACCTAACCACCATTTGACCAAAATATTTAGGTGCCTACCTGATTGACGATTGTCGAAATAAACTTTTACAAAACTCCACATAAACCTAATAATTTAAAGTCATTGAAAGATCAATCTACAGCGGTCACTCAAACTTTTTACAAAGCTTTTTCTGCCAATACAATCGACATCTGTCCTTGACTCAAAAAAGATTAACTATCGTCTAACGATTTTCGCAGGCTGTCGGCTACGCCATTCATGATTAGTTTATTAGTTAGTAGGTATTTATAAATATCCTCAAACACGTGAATAGCCATTATAGCCACTTCCTCTCTCAATATAGTTATTTTCCTGTGTATAAATCTTGACCACGCCTGCAGCTTGCGACTGCCTTGCTGGTGTATTCCTGTAGTTGCAAGTGCTACAGCTGAGCGCGGAGTCCTGCAAGGTAATGAATACCCTAACCGTAGGACTGGCTTTCATTTTGACAGTTCAACAACATTCTTTGCGTTATTTACTTTGTGAGGAGACAAATTTTTCGAACATATCAAGCAATGCATTAGCAATATCTATCGTCCAAAATGATTCGGATCCCGATTAATAGTGACGCAATTAGGGTTCCAACCCGCCAGTTTTGACAAGTAGTTTTTGGTTTTTTGCATTAGGAATTTTTCAGTAGCAGTTCGGAGTCTGAAATTGTGCCCAGTTACTATAGGCTCGCCCCCTATTACATGGGACATAACTGACGAGTCCTGGAGTGGAGACTGCGTATCGGCAAGCGTAGTGTGGGACGCCCCCCAGCTAGATGGACCGACGACCTTAATAAGTTGACTGGGAGTTGGGACAGACTAGATGCGGAAGGTGGAGGACAGGGTGTTGTGGCGCAGCCTGGGAGAAGCCCACGTCCAGCAGTGGACCGCGACAGGCTGAGTTGATTGATTGAAACATAGCTGGCAAAATGTGGGTGTGCTATAAATCTATACCTACCTACTTTTTCGGGAAATACAATCGTGATTTTATAATAAAAGCCAAGCCCATAGTAACATAGTTTCTTCATAATCTTTACTAGTCACGTCTCTAGTTTCTTAGTTTATGGTATCATTGACATTAGGACGTGTCCGAAATCCAGAGATTGTCTCACATCCTGTTGAATGTGTGATATTTTATGTTAATCGCGTCAATTATTTAGGATCATGGCTCACGTTGGATTTTCTACACAGTCCAAGGATAGAGCTTAAGTTGTCAATCAAAACCTTTATGAATGTCATATTTAAATTTAGAATATTATCTTTGAAGGCAAAGGGACAGTTAACATTCAGCCTAGGACAGGGTCACGGAATATCGATAAACCCATTAATCATAGATAAACTGCCGAACATCGAATTTTATGTGAACTTTGGCTTCAGTAAACAGCAGCACTTAACGTATGACGTTTTATGCAAATGGCGCCAAATATTACAACAGCTGTTATAATAATTAATAAATTCATTCTTGACACGCATCGTTTAACAATTGTGTTAAGGCCCTTTAATTAAGTTGGCGGTCTCGCTGCTTTAATTTTGTTCAGCGGAGTAACTTGGTAACATTATATTTTGGTTGGCAACTCGCAAATTATAGTATAGTAAGTACCTATCAGCCTTTTGGGATAACATTTGAAACTGCAAACATGGCGGCAGATTGAAAATGTATTCGAATTACGAGTATGTAGGTATTGTTTAATTCATTACTAGCCAGTATGTAATTGTCTACGGTATCATTGTAATCGACTAAATAGTTTAGTCGATTTTGGCAACAAACTCCAAGTCGGTACTACGTCTAGCAAAGAGTTTAGAAAGGTATATAAACTTACCACAACCAGCTTGCCATGTTTGGGGTGTCTTCTGATAAGAAGCGCGGCTCCATTCTCCTCATCCTGGTATAAGTCGCCAACATCCTCGTCATCTTCCTGCAGACAAAGGACATACACATTACAGACTTGAACTATTTGAAAATGCATTTTTGTTTTAAGAAAAGTCTCATGACAGTGTGTGCCAGACAAGTTAAGAAATTGATTCACCTCTATATTTTTTATTCCGTTGAAATTGTCACAACTTTGTACTTCTAATATCAAAATTACCGAGCTTTATGATGCCTGACTATCCACACGTTACATCAATCTTCCTAGGCCCACGGTTCAGGTAGTAGCTTGTAGAAGCGAATAAGTTAATTCCTAAAATTAACATAAATAAAGAAAACTACCAATTCAGTGACAAAATTTCAAATGCATCTAGCTAGTTTAATCGTGAAATAGCGTGGGAACTCACTAGTCGTGATCTGAATGCCCGACGGAGTCTGGGCGTGATATATTTATTTACTTATCTCCACGTATGTGCCTGCTCAAAAACATGCGTTTTAACTTCGTGGTTATTGTTTTAAACAAAGGGTTTCTTATCACTTTTACTTTCATTGTTTTTCTGTGAGTATTTTGTGCTGTTATAGCATGAGCCTTGGCGAATTCTGAGAGCTCCGGTTCAAATCCATGACATTGAATTGGTTTCAAATAGCAGCCAGATTTTTATTTAACAATATACCATTATGCCTTGTTTCCCTCAAGGGTTGGACAGAGGTGTACAGTCAGCATCAAAAGTTGATTAACACTTCAGTTTTTTTAAACTTAGTTATTGAGCAAAATATTTGTTCAAAATTGCAGCAGAAGAATTTTTTTTAGAATATATACTCTGGTCTATTATGTGAAAAGCTAAAAATCAGTTTATTGAAAAAAGTTGTTGTCAATTTAATAACATGTAAAAATGATAGTGTTAATCGACTTTTAATGCTGACTGTACCTATAGTACACCCACATTTCGCAAGTTATTTTTAAGTCCCATGTAATAGGGGGCGAGCCTATTGCCATCAACCGGGCTGTAAATTCAGATTCGTTCTGCTACTGAGAAATTCCAGATAGAAAAACCTAATAACGCTTTGCTCGACCTGGGAATCGAACCGAGGACCTCATGCTCAGCAGTAGCACTTGCGACCACTAGACCAGCGAGGCGGACATTTTTATTTAAATGCTGGATTAAACCACAACTATGGTAACACATTTAGAGATAGGATAATGCAAAGTATCTATAGTAAAAGTGAGCAGTGCTGCACACCCCCACCCTATTGCAAGTTAAACAAATATAAACTTTATTTCAATAATAATTAAGTATATTTCAGAGTGACAAGCACTATTGAAAAAGTTATAAAAATGTTTGAAGTTGTAGCGTAAATTGAACTTTATTGTGTAGGAATTAAAGTCATTTTTCCATTAATTCATATTTGTTTACATTTTTGGCAAATCAATCGCGAACGCAGGTTACCTCATGGAGCCTAAGCATTTCGAAGTTGAAGTAACATAAATAATTCGACTTCAAAAGCTTAAAACCTCATTTCACGAAATGGATTTTTATCTCAAGATTCTTAACATAAAGCAGTTTGCATCATCCTCTTACCTTCAGCCTAGTCATACATGCTAATTTATGATTGCCAGACCAACAGTCTTGAGGTACAAAATAAATATCGTGAAATAAGGAAATTCCCGACAATGGCCACGAGATTAATAACATCATTCTAAGAAATAAACCTTCATATTTTTTTACTTATGTTCTACATGAGTGTACCTATACTGTCAAGAAGTAATAAATCTTCCTCTTCCTAAACCACAAAGAAACAAAATAGTCTTGTGGTAGGTAAAAATCTTCGTAATTGATCTTAGTCTCAGTAACTCAGGTAATTCTAATCTGAGTTTACGACCGCCAAAAAAGCAAAAGAGAAAATATCTATACAGAGTGGCAAGTTCTAATCGAGGATCCATTCGAATTTTCCGCCCTGTATAATTATGTACGTATATATATTTTTTATAGACTTATAAGTAATCTATCTCCAAATCAATTACGAAAAAAGCACATTCATTAATTTGACGTCTAAAATAGCATGTGAAACAATCCTAGCGTATCTTTTGTTCCACATTACTTAGCTCACACATGCAACGTTCATGGATTCATCGTACTACATGAATTAGTAGAAAATGAAGTATTTTGATAAAGATATCGTAACATTTAACCTCGGGTGCGATCGTGTCTCATAGGGCATTTTCAGCTGTCAATGTCAAATTTTAACTGTCAAAGTCATGTCACACTACATTTTTTTTTAATCCAAAAAATAAAAGCCACATAGTTTTCATAGATTGGCATGAAGTATAGTTTATAGATTGGTTTTCTCAAGAAACATCAATTAATACTTACAATTTGCAACGAGGCCGTAATATGCAAAGTAATATTTAATAAAATAATTATTATAATATTATAACTTATGAAGACATAAATAAGAATATGCTTCCGTGGTCCATCTCATGATGAATATCATCTCACGATTATTCACATACAAAGAATTTTATGCTACAAGACCATGTATCATAAAGTCACGGAGATATTTTAAGTTATTTTCACGATATTTGCATAAAAGGAAGTGTAAGCAAGGAAATAATTGTCTATGACACATTTGTTGGTATAAAATATGGCCCTGTTGTCCTTTCATGATTTCCGCAACCCTTCAATCTGTCAATGAGAAGGAACGGCGCGGGAAAACTTGACAGGAAAACTAATAAGATGGCGGGCAATTGAAGATGGCGGCTTCAAATCAAATTAGGATCTTTAGTATATCAAGCGAATATTTTGGACAATGTAACCATACGATCTAATGCTTTTTAAGAGGTAGGTAAGTACTCTTTCGAATTCAAGTACTCTTGACTTTCGATAAAGATAAGAAATTCTCATTAATAAAAACTCAACAAAATAGTGTCTCAAAAAGCAAATATTAACAAAGTTGACCACACATTATCAGGGCCGTGCCCGGGGCGTGTCAGACCTTTATGCTCACTAGTTCCTTTAGTAATTCCTTTGAAGGAGGGTCTGCACACTAATCACAACGTCCGTAATTTTAGCCGATGTTACGGGCATTGCCTACACCGTATCACTTCCAAACATTAGATTAGTTAGGGGCTCAAACTAAGAATTAATGACAACACGTTTTGAAAGTTGTCCCTACACCCAATGTGTTTTGCCCTATCCGAAAAATTGAATTTGACACTTGTTTTGACGGATCAACTACTATCGGACGCGCCCCTATCTTCGTCTGACTGACTAATAGAGTAGACCCAATGATATGTGTGTGTATATAACTTTATTTGCAATATTTAAATAAGGAAGTACCAAACTCACTATTTGTTTCGCGGTATCGCTGCGTATGTGTTGTTTGCCACAATAACCTCTAGGCAATTATCCATTTTATATGCTGATATGGTAATAAAAGGAATGTGGTAGATGCTTCCTTCTATGTTTATTATATGAGTTGATAATTGCAGTTGTAATACACAATGTACCTTCTGCCGTCATCATTTGTACCTTTGCGACTTCAAGAAACATTATAAGTAAGTACTAAATAGGTATTTTTAGTAATACGGTGTTGCAATCTAAATATACTAGGTATATCATCATATTGAGTCTATAATGTTCCGACAGCTGGGACACAAGCCTCCTCTCTGTGAGAGGGAGTGGGGCATAGTCCACTACGCGGGCCCAGTGCGGGTTGGTGAAGGTCACATGTCTTCGAATTTGTTGGTTCTATAGTACAGACGCCAGCACATCAAGTTACTATAATCTGTCAAATTTCTGTAATAGATTTTCAACTTTATCGCTAAAGCATAAGGTTCAAAATTGATTGGGAAAATTTGACAGTTTCGGGTAACTTGATGTGCTGGCGTCTGTACATGCCGGTTTCCTCACGATGTATATGTATACATCGTGAGGAAACCTCTGTATAATATAAGTATACATATGTATCTATACTTATATTATACAGAGGTAGGAGAGTTTGTATGTAGGGGATAATCGTCGGACCTACTGTAATGTTATTCTGTAAAAATCTCACCGTGAAAATTTAGGCGAAGTGAGCTTAAAGTGAGCTGTCAATAGTGTCAATAGCATCAGGTGGAATGACAGCTCACTTTAAGTTCACTTCACCTAAGTTATCACGGTGATTTTTTTTTACAGAATAGCACCGCTGATCCGGTTCCGAAAATTCTTTTACTAATGAGTAGCTACAGTACTGCCGAGTGTCATTGGATATATTTATGTTAAAACAAGAACGACGAAGTCGCGGGCAGAAGCTAGTGCCTGAATAAAAATATTTACAATTGAATTAAACTTACAATGCGTTATTAAATAATTTAATATGCCTTTATTCAAGATTGAATAACATCATATTATGCATTATATTGTGTGAAGACAATTTATTACATAAACTATTATCGCAGTATAGAATGAGTTTGATAATCACGATTACTCTTCAATGGAGAACTGTAATTCTACAACGTTTTTAATTTAAGTAGTCTTTTGTTTAAACATAAATATTAAATTTTAATCGCCTTCCTAACGGATGCAGGTGGCTAAATCAACGGACTGTGTTCACAAGATTATAAAATGCAGAGACACCCTTAAGAACTCTGAGTATACCAAATGACATCAACTAAACTTTACACAAAATAATGACCCCAGCATGTATGCTAATTTAAGTTTTCAGACAATATTTACTTTTGAAGGACTGGTGTTGACAGAAATCAGCATTTTACATTTGCACTCAACACACCATTTTAAAAGACTGTTTTATGTATTTTCACAAATAGTGTATTTTGTATTTTTTTCTTATTTTTTTATTATTCAAGTAGTATACGGTATGGAAGAGCGGAGTCTCCTAATACATGCATTACTTGCTTAAAGGGAGCTCCAATCACTGATCTGTTTAGACTATAATTTATGTTGGAGAAATAAATAATTTTAGATTTTTTGTTTTGATGTATGAACCATAATTTGAGTGTATAACTGAAGTTAAGAAAAACAATAAAGGATTCATAAAAGTGTAAAAAGTTAGATTTTGTTCTATCTTGACTTCTATTAGACATTAGTTCCAAAACACAGCTTGAAGTCACGCCCGGCATAATTAATAGAATTAAAACTCTATTGAATTGTTAAAACGTAACAAATACATACTTAATTGAACCAAATCCATTGTCTATTTAGTGTAGGTCGTAAAATATAGTCAAAACTGAATAAAACATGCGTTTAAAATTGCCATTAAATTATTCTAGTATTCAAAGAATAATGTAATTTTATCTGTGGTTTTACTCCAATTCTGTCAGCTCATAATTCAAGTGGCACCTTTTGTACGCAATTACATTCATTCATATTTTATTGATTACCACTTGTTTTGTTACGTGTGGTTACAGTTACCATTTTATAGGCACCTGAAATCGCGAAAAAAAAAACAGCTGTTCCCTAAATTTATGTTCGCATAACTCGCCAAAATGTATGGAACAGCAATTTTTTTTTTTCGCGATTTCAGGTTTGGTCCCATTATAAAAATTGTTCATAATGATGAGTACAATCTCCCATTTCGATTTGTCGTATGTTTTCAATTTCACCCTGTATATGTATAAACATATCATATCATCACGCCTGTATTAATTGAAGGGCTGGCAGAGGTATACACATAGTACACACACATTTCGCCAGTTATGATTAAGTCCCATGTAATATATAGGGCGCGAGACTATAGCCATCAGCCGGGCTGGGAAATAAATCGATGCTCCCTATTAACAATGTCGGTTCTGAAAAAAGACTACTGTTCAGTAGAGCAGTTCAAAGTTTGTTTTGGCAATTCTATATTTTGTCTATGTCAGTACATACTGTACATAGTAAACAATACATAAAACAATCGGTGCAAATTTGAACAACCACAGTCTTACAATTTTTTTTAATCGCCAAAACAAACTTTGAACGGGTACACCCTTTATAGCAGAACTTTTTATGTCATAATATTAATTTGCATAACAGCGGATAGCATAAACTTCATTTCGCAGAAAATCGATTGACATACACTCATTTATCATGCATTCAAAACTCATAATTTTGTAAGTCAGAATCATCTTTAGGCATAAATTTCATATCCCTAATAATTAAAAAGTAGAACCATCATATCGCAGATAGTTCACAGTCAGAATCGTCTTTTGGCATACATTTCATATCGATAATCGTCAAAAGGCAGAACTATCATATCTCAGAAAGTAACGGACGTAGTGACGGACGGACAGACGGACGAAGTCGCATCATAAGGGTTCCTTTTTACCTTATGGATGAACCGGATGAAACGGGCTTCTGTCAGCAGATCGACGGAGCCCCGCTGTGCGGGGCTCCTATTTCTGCCTGCAGGGTTTAAAGGAACCTAACCAACCGAACCTCGGGGTGCCCCTGACGTCGACCGTCTAGGGTTAGGTTTTCTGTCAGCAGGTCGACGGTTCATCCAGAATTGGAAATTCTGCCATCTTCATAGTATGCCAAGTGAAATTATACCAAATAATCGCGGCTCTACATAAACGTTATGCTAAACGAAATTATGCGGAATTTTAACTCTGCCAAAGGTAATTATACCAGATAAAATTCTGCCATCTTAAAAGTATGCCATCGTAAATTCGGACATATAAACATTCGGCCAAACAATAATTATGTTTAATAATTTTTATGCCTTAAAAATATTCGTTTAAAGAAGATTATGCCAAGTGTGTTATGCCAAAAAAATTTCGGAGCATCAAGATTCTGCCAGGTAGAGGGACCCCACTTTGAACTGCTCTACTGAACAGTAGTCTTTTTGCAGAACCGACATTGTTAATAGGGACCCCATCGAATCATTCAACATGAAAATTTTCAAGACAGAGATGAATAATTAATAACAATTAAGTACATTTATGCATCATATATTTTGCATACCTCTGTGATCTGTCACCTGACGTCAAAAGGGGCTTGTTGAAAGCAAATGACAGGAAAATGATCTTATAAACATCATTAAATCAAAATGGTAGTATCCTCATAAGAAAATCGTAAGAATAAGTTGAAAACAAACAGTTTGCTTTATAGAGGATGTTCCTCGTCCATATGCTAATTGTTTACTGCAGCTTGTTTATTGCAATTATTATTAATATTGTGACGTCAATTTTACCTCTATTGCCTACCTTTGATGGAGCACCTTTTATAATAAAAGAAAAATATCAAGATGAATAACTTCTCCATGGTTCTTTTGTTCTGTTTTGATTTGTATTGTCATGTTAAAAGACAATGGAAATATTGGTCATTTGTTTGTCAGATACATATGTCATTTAAGTGTAATATCACAACACAAGCGCATTTAAGTCGAAAATATTTGTCCAAAAACGGGGCTAGATTTGATTCATTCAGGACAAACTATGTGACGCAATTGTCTATATATTCCTGACTCTCAAAATTAATGAAAAAATAAAAACATTACCCACACAAAGGGCACAAAAAATTAAACTTTAGATGATTCAAAGATTGTGATGTTATGCAAAATTGAACTAGGTACAGACGCCAGCACACCAAGCTACCCGAAACTGTCAAATTTTCCCAATCAACTTTGAACCTTATGTTCTAACGATAAAGTTGAAAATCCATTAAATAAATTTGACAGATTGTAGTATCCTGATGTGCTGGCGTCTGTAGGTACTAAACTTAAGGCTATATAATGTGTACCATATTCTGACAAATAAAAGATTATAATTATATACACTTCTACAGAAGACGAAAATTACCAAAAGGTTTAAAAAAAACTTTAGTTTGCACCCATGCCTCGGTCTCAACCTGGTTCTACGTTCTACACCTCTGGCCCATTACAGGCTGTTGTCATAAAACGGGCTTTAAAACTGAAATAGCTTTCTGCAAACAATAATCAATTTCTCTGGGTCACAGGGCTGTGTAATTGTTCTCGCATTACACTCATATGCACGTAATACAATCCTCATATTGTCGGTAAATGTTGCGTCTGTTCACGCATAATCGCAAACGTGTGAAATGTTGGTGTAAACGGCATCAAAATTCGTTGTGGAGTTTGGAAGAACAACGCGGTCATACGGAATTACGGACGGACACGAAAAGCTGAGGAAGAAAAACGCAATACTTACCCATTCATTCAAATTGCTTAATTTGAATGAATGGCTAGTCTCGCGTTTGACCTCATGGTTCTGAAAAAGTACGATTTGATTGGCTTTTGCACCTTTTTACAATATATAGTTTCTACCACAAGGTGGACCGATGACATGTGGAGGCCGCAGGAATCCCCTAGTTGCGGGAAGCACAGAACCGGTCGAAGTGGCGACGCGCGCTTGGGGGAAAGCTTATGTCTATAGGCCGACCGCTTAACTGAGACGTTGCCTGAGGTAGCAGCTCGGTGCGGGAGGGGTGTGGTGACGTGATGCGACACTTCAGTGATTCGCCAACTTGTGACAACTATCACCCCTCCCGCACCGCGCAGCTACCTCAGGTAACGTCTCAGTTAAGCGGTCGGCCTATAGTAATATTATAAAGAGGTACAGTTTGTAAGTTTGTATGTAATTGTTTCACTGACAGAAAGCCACACTATAGCCGAGTGTCATAGAGTATGTTTATAGCATACCTAGTTGACTATCACGCGAGCGAAGTCGCAACGTCTCAGTTAAGCGGTCGGCCTATAGCAGTTGACGTCCATCGGCTGAAATGATGATAATGATGATACTCGCTGCCGCAGGTATGTAATGAATAATACTTAATTATGTTTTTAATTAGATAAAGCACTTAATAAAATAATGTCGCGTACCTAATGAACACAAACATGCGTAAATCTTAAAAGCACGTGTATGACGCCATCAGCCAGCTGGTGCGCAGGCGCACGTGATCGCTGATGAGATGACATTATAATTTCTAATCATAGACCAGAAATATTATTATTTTTATATTTTATCTGTGACCTCTACTTATGAACTATCTTTCTTTTTATTTTATTTCCCAAGCGAGCCAAATGTCAAATATTTTATATTTTATTTTAGACCGAGGTGTTGATATTAACTGAATATTTACTTATTGGAGCTTAGGCTACCATGAATACAAATATAAATCCCATAAAAAACCACGTCATCACCTGGACCACCCAATATGACGGACACATAATAGACAAGTAGAAGTTGTACTGTCAAAATCTATACATATTATAAACTAGCTGCGCCCCGCGGTTTCACCCGCGTAAATGTCGATCCCGTGGGAATATCGGGATAAAAACTATCCTATGTCCTTTCCCGGGACTCAAACTATCTCTATACCAAATTTCATCGAAATCGGTCCAGCCGTTTTCATGTTATGTCGTGACAACGGAAAACGGGTTTCATTTTTATATATATAGATTAAAGTCGCTTTTCGTGGCTGTCTGTATGATCGCGTTGTTCTTCTAAAACTATACAAAGGATTTTGATGCGGTTTTCACCATCATTTAGAGAATTTATTCCGGATGGTTTGTGTGTGTAATACATTAATATTAAACTTAAATAAAATAAAGAAATCTCAATGTTTCCTCAAGTCCTAAAAGCCATGCGAAACAGGGGCGGGTCGCTAGTAAAATCATAAATACCATAACAACACTGCCACGTGCCGATAGCGATAACGAAATTATATTAATAAATATAAAGTAATAGCCCATCTAAATTGTAAATTTGCTTAATGGAGGATAATCGTACACATTATTGGACATAAAAATCTATGGTACAGTCAGCATCAAAAGTCGATTAACACTATCATTTTTACATGTTATTAAATTGACAACAACTTTTTTCAATAAACTGATTTTTAACTTTTCACATAATAGACAATAGTATATCTATATATATAAAAATGAAACCCGTTTTCCGTTGTCACGACATAACATGAAAACGGCTGGACCGATTTCGATGAAATTTGGTATAGAGATAGTTTGAGTCCCGGGAAAGGACATAGGATAGTTTTTATCCCGATATTCCCACGGGATCGACATTTACGCGGGTGAAACCGCGGGGCGCAGCTAGTATTCTAAAAAAAATTCTTCTGCTGCAATTTTGAACAAATATTTTGCTCAATAACTAAGATTAAAAAAACTGAAGTGTTAATCAACTTTTGATGCTGACCGTACAACATAAATAAAATTAAGTTACGAGTTATTAAGTTCAAATAATTGTTTCGGCAGAATTTCGATACAAAATTAAGAAAAAGAATATTAGTTTTTTTTTTCTTATTGTTAGCCTATATTGTGTCCCACTGCGGGGCAAAGGCCTCCACTTTTTCCTTCCAAACCTGGGGTGTCTTGTGCGATCTCTGGCCATGTTGGCCCTGCAAACGTTATTACATAGTCACACAGATTTTTGCTGCGTAAAAATGATTTCTATAAAAAAATATATATACCCCACATTAATTTATTCAGATTAATTTCATTTAGAACCTGCACCCTAATTGCGTAACACACTAACAATCGGAATCTGAATCATTTTGAAGCAAATTGCTAATCCATTGCTTCAGAAGTTCGAAAAATTTGTCTACTCAACAGGTAAATAACGCAAGGAATGTTGTAGAACTGTCAAAATGAAACCGATTCCGATTGATAATGTGTTACGCAATTGCCTTGCTGTAGTGCCATAGATACCCAGGTATATACTTGTTTTGATTGTAACAAATGTTCAGCATTCTTGCTTAAATTGCAGATTTGTGCAAGAGAAACCTCTATAAATTCAGCATCAAAATCACAAGAATGAGAACATATTATGGGGTAACCGATCATAAAGTATGGATTTGGCTCGAAAGTGCTCGATAAACGCTTGAAATGTGGGACATACAATATTGTTGTTGTGAAATCAATTGACCCATAATTTTGTGCTTTGTTGTGACATTTTTCAGCCAAAGAATAAGAAGTTTTTAAAGATTGTATAAAATACGCACATCAACATAATCTTTATGGATAAGGTCCCAGGTTCGACGAAGACGTATGAAAAGTTCGCTGTATTTGTAAAGCCCTTCGTTGGAGTATATCCCACGCGTGCTCAATTGGATTTAAATCCTGTGCGGGCCAGATCAGGGTTGTCACATTATGGTATAAGATTTTTTAAGTAGTTTCTTTTCAATACAATTGAATAACTAATATATCCCTAGTTTATGTTAATGTGTGTAGTTGAAAAGTTTTAACAACCAAATATTTTGATTACCTATAAAAGTAAACTAAACGGAGTCATACGAATTTATGCAAGAATGAACAAATTGCTTAAAAGTATTGACTAAGACGTAATTTATTTGCCCTTCCTGAAGGACAAATGTGTCACCAGCAACTTTAACTTTGAAACCGTGAAAAATAAACAACTTTTCACACAGGTGTCTGGGGACTGTCTACTTTTTAGGAACTTTTTTATACGAATAGGATTTGGATTTCATAAAAAGTTGTTTAGTATCGCAAGTGGAATTGTCCCGTCAAATATTGCAAGTGACTAAATATACAGCCTGTATTTGTTTCCCGGAACGCGAAATATTTAAACTAGAATTTACAATAAATACACGATCAATGAGTAAAATCAAAATTCTCCATTTCATATTCACCTCATATCTATTCAGCTATGCCGTATGTATGTAAATCCATATAAACGTACAAATTTGGCTGTGCCAGCTACGTCTGCGAAGCGATGGCGGAATAAAAGCAACCTCATTATAATAACTTGCTGTATTTAAATTACAAATGAGTTTTATGATCGTTCGCAAATTGTGACCAGATTACAAAATCCTTAATTTTCTATGTAGGTATAGATAGCTAATTCGTTTGTAAATATTTTTGAGGTTGGTCACATCAAGAATTGTTCATGGTTGCTATATATACAACGTGATTTCTATCGTCCGGCTAAAATTCCGATCTAGCCTGTCCCTTGCTGCCCTCTCCGAGCGACGGCTTAAGCCGAGGTCTGTACCCTACAGAGGTGCCCTCAGCGAGTAGTCGCTTAGTTTTTAAATTTTTAAGCCCTAACTGGAGGCCTAAATTTATTGAGGCATCCACAGGCTAGCCCGGTTAAGCTGACGACAACCTCATATGTTGAATTGCGAGATGCCAATCCCAAAAAAAAAAAATCGTCGGGCAGTAGCCCACCACACACAATACCCATCTGCTCGAAGGATCCTGCCTTTTCTATGGAGGATGAGAGAAACTTTACACCCTGTTCCTCATACCTTTAAACTCGACGTGATGATTACGATTGCATAATATCCATAGTCGGTTTGGTTGGTTTTCTAGTTACCTATTGTTTGAAGGAGGTTTTATTAAATCTGGGTCTTTCAGAAAAAAGCAATGAAGTAGGTAAGGTCTTACATACCTTGGGACCGTATGGAGAGTTTATTGCAGCACTTCTTCCCAGCTAAAGCATTGGTTCTTCAGAAAAGAAGGATTCTTAGGAATCACTCAGACACTACATCCTATATAGATCAAGGCAGCAGCTGACAATATCAAACGTCAGAACCTACAGTTCAGTTTGTAGGTTTACGCCTTTTTTCCAGCTAAAGCACTAGGAACTGGCGACGGGCGGCCATTTTGTGGGACTGTCTTATGTTATTTTGACGTTCAAAGAGTGTTGTTCTCAGCCTAATTTGAATAAATTACTTTTGATTTGATGTTTATGCTTTATGGAAAAGTTAAGAACAGCATTTGAACTCCCAAACTCTTCACCTTTGATATATTTTTACGAGTATTAAAATCTTCCAATATAATTAAGCTATTTATAAAACTAGAGCAATTTGTTGGCGGTCACCTTTATAATGCAAATTAATTAAGCTATAGAAGAAGTCGTCTTCAACATAAAAATTAATTACCTGCCAAAATTAAACGAAATAATCAGTTAAATTATGAACCTGTTAAGGATTTATTTTAATCTATTAACATACTAGAATATTAATCGCAATAGTTATAAAACAATCAATTATTAATATTATTAGTTCGTAGATCGGGATCATAAAGTTTTATGATTTTATGAACAGACATAAATGAACAGATGAAAAAAATAGATTTTCATAATCAATTCTATATCAATATCAATTCTATCTTTAAAATCATTCTTTATGGTTTTGCACGCGAGTTGACAGTTCACACGAGGATTTAGAACAAAAAAAAAACAGCTATGGATACAATTTCTGCTATAAAACATGAAATTGAAACTAGTTTTAAGTTACTCATTAACATAAATTGATTTGCGAATTTGTATTTTCTTTTTCCAACCAATATAATTATTACAAAAAAAAAACAAAACGCTAGCTTGTACCAATAAAACTGAATATAAAATAAATACTTATTAAATTAATGAGTTGACATAAGTGAACCTTTTTATTTTTGATGAAACAGATGTTATGGAATATTACCGAGCTTAAAAAAGAAAAAACTCAACGTGATGAATCGATGATTATTACTTTGTCATCTGCGCCGATTACCACCTGGGGACCATATAAAAGTATTGAATAAAAAAGAAACAACCGACTTCAAAAAAAAAAACACTACAAAGTGAAAAATAACATTAATTTCGGAAGTCGGTGTCGTTGGCTCAGAAATTTTCGTTTTTTGACAACGACTTCCGAAATTAAAGTTATTTTTCACTTTGTAGTGTTTTTTTTTTTTGAAGTCGGTTGTTTTTTTTTTGTAAAAAAGTTTTTATTTATCACTTTTTAGTTGTACCTACCCCACACACATTCAATTAATACTAGTGCATTGAAGAATTGAAGACACGACTCGAAGAATCATCAAAATTCACATATGTAGAAATGCCGGAGATGCAGTACATTTATGCATATAACTTCGTACATAAGAATAATTACCTAATGTATTATATACTAAAACCTTCCTGAAAGGATGCAGATCACACTAATGAAAGAATTATCAAAATCGGTTCAGTAGTTTTTGAGATAATCGCGGACATACAAACATACATACATACGGGTCGAATACAGAACCTCCTTTTTTAAAGTCGGTTAAAAAAGAATAATTAACAAAATCACCATTTTAAGAGATAAAATTAACGTGCTATTTTTATCTTCTCGAATGCAAATTTTTAACAAAAGGAAAAAAGGAGGAGGTTATAAGTTCATCAAACTTTTTTTTTAAAGTATATTCCCCGATTACTCGAAGACGGCGAGACCGATTTGAAAATTCTTTATTTGTTTGAAAGGGTATACTTTCCAGGTAGTGCCATTGTCATCAGGTCAAGACCTAAAGATGGGATCCTGGAGAAATCGAAGGAACTCTCGAAATATTATAGGCACACCTATAGAGATTTGAGTATTTTTTATAGCGCATTTGTTCTCGGAAAGCGGTGGCAAAAACTAAAATACAGATCCAAAGACACCAACTTCCGAAATTAAAGTTATTTTTCACTTTGTAGTGTTTTTTTGGAAGTCGTTTTTTTTTTATTAAAATGTTTTTTAAATAGACCTTTTTTGATTTTTTTTTTTTAATTAAAAATTTATTGAAAGTCTCTCAATAATATTTTTATATCCATATCATGTAATAGCCCTACACAAACTGGGGATTGTCCTTGGGTGCACTTGCACAGTGCATACAGGGATAATCGTCAGTTGATACTTCATTTCATTTACTTATTGAGTGTAACGGGCCTCTGCGAGTTGGCTTCGGACCAAAAGTCCGGGACCCCAGGGTCCCATGGCATGTAAGACCTCCTACTTAAATGCTTTTTCTGAACGATCCAGTTTTAATAAAACCTCCTTCAAATAATAGGTAACTAGAAAACCAATCAAACCGACTATGAATATTATGCAATCGTAAATTAAATTATGCGTTTCATAAATAATGTGAGTTATAAAACCTGGGCGTGGTTTGAATTAAAACAACCACATATCTTGTTGATGGACATTGAGAGGTTTAGGTCAAATAATACGGTTACTGCTACGTAATACTTATGTTAGTAAAGATAACGATGTCGTTTGCCTCTGTTTCATTAATTGTTTTAGACAAAATTAAAATCATTTATTCAAATTAAGCTGAAAATCAGCATTTTTTTAACGTCAAAATTACATAAGATAGTCCCCGAAAACGCCCGCCCTTCACCACTTCCTAGTGCTTTAACTGGAGAAAAAGCGTGAACCCTGTAGGTTCTGACGTTTGATATTGTCAGCTGCTGCCTTCATCTATGTAGGACGTAGTGTCTGAGGGATTCCTAAAAATCCTTCCTGAAGAACGAGTACACACAGAACAAGTTTTAGACAGACAGGAAAAAATAATATTTTCTCAATTTGAAGGTTATTCGTCCTTGGAAATTCGACAAAAGCTACCTCAAGTTGACTGGCCTCTTTAAAACCAGTCCATGGCTCTATGGACCCAGTTTTAGGTAAACGACCTCTCCATCTTTTTTATACACAATTATACCTACCTATCACTGACCCCAGGAATACGCAGCCCTGCAATTATTGATACAATCAGACAGCTGTCAAATTGTCCTTGATAATTTACAACAGGTTATCAAACACAGATTTTGAGGATAGCCATCGACTTTAAATATATTAATAACCAACCTTTTGGATTAATCATAAATAAACGTTGTAAAATAAAACTGATCAATAATATTGATATGCAAATTAGTCTATCCAATTCTTTGTGGTTTGAGGAAATTCGGCTTATAATTTTATATCGATTGTATAATAAGGTTAGCTTTGTTTATTTTACTCATAAATATGATGAAATCAAAAAATAGGTATTCTGTCATAGTCAGCTTCAAGATTACAATCATCATCTGCCTAGCCTTTTCCCAACTATATTGACCCTGGCTTCCAGTATAACCGGATGCAGCTGAATACCAGTATTTTACATGGAGCGACTGCCTATTTGACTTCCACAATCCAATTACTGTGTAACACATACACCTTGGTCAGAACAGTTGTCAGTCTTTCGGGTTTCTGACTACCCGTAACGACGAACGTCGACGACGACGTGACGCCGTGACGACGTGTCTACGAATGACAACTAACGGCTTAATGTAAAGCACATTAAGCCCAGGCAAGTAGGGGTCTTAATATGCAATGGATGGTCACCCATCCACGGATCGACCTCGGCAAGCGTTGCTTAACCTTGAAGATTGACCCGAGCGGCTGTTATTATTTAGCCAAGCCCCACTTCTGCTTCGAGATTAAAATAAACAACAATAGTGTTCCCAAAGACAGAACTAGACATAAACACTTAAAACAGTGTTATAATTACGTACCTAGTGTCAAAGACAACTTGAGAACCTAGAACCTAGATTCCAAGCTCGAATCCTAACCTCGATCTAGGTATTTGAATCGATCTAAGTGCATTTGCGATCAAGGTAAACAAAAATATAAATGTACAACAAGATGTAGGTGCGTACTAACTTGTTTTAGTACTTTTGACACCGTTTTCGGCTTCTGCAGAATACATTATGTATTTATGGTAATAAGTCTATTAGCCAGAACTAGAACTAGACCTAGGCAGACATCTCGTACGTCAATATCTAGATACTATGATAATTTTATTATTACGAGGTTTTGGTTGTCAATGACTGCTTCTCGGGATTTGAACGTAGAAATTGATTCTTTATTGTATGATGCCTATTTTTTAAATAAGATAAGTAATTTACTGTCAATGTTTTCTACTAGGGTTCGGATTTAAGACCTTACAGACGCCAGCACATCAAGCTACCCGAAACAACGGGTAGTCAGTTTTTGAGTAAGGCACGCCAGTTGTACGTTTTTCTATGAAAGCAGGCCGTGCTCTAAAATACATGAATATGCGAGATTCGTAGCGGACCACACCGCCTGCTTATAAGAACAATCAGTGAGCCTGCCGGCCGCCCGTACGGTCTGCTGAACTCTTTATAACATTTTCACCGTGGCTTGTGCGAATGGGTCAAGATGCGTCCGCGCCGGCGGCGATTTGCTGGAATTGTAAATTCCTATACAGGGTGAAATTGAATTCATGGGCATCCTTTTAGGGGTCATTGTACTCATCATTATGAACAACTTTTACTATGGGACCAAACCTGAAATCGCGAAAAAAAATCTACTCTTCCCTACATTTTGTCGAATTATGTGAACATAGATGCAAGGAACAGCTGATTTTTTTTTTTCGCGATTTTAGGTTTAGTCCCATAGTAAAAGTTGTTCATAATGATGAGTACAATGACCCCTTAAAAGGATGCCCACGAATTCTATTTCACCCTGCATATGAGTGGCGGTGAGAGTGTTAGCATTAGAAGTGTTAGTTACTGTTTCTGTTTATTTATAACCAAAATGGTGTTATAAAACACTTGATAAGAATCTCTAAGATTCATTTTCGAGGACAAACACGCCTTAAAGTCAAATATATTAAATTAAATACGATTATAATAACAAAACTGCTCTAGTTCACAAATTAAACACCGCTATAGAATACAAAACAGTAGCATTTTGTTTACACTATAAGGTTGGGCGCATACTATGTGGACGTTTCATGGGTGATATTTTCAGACGGTCCTGAAGGCCATCCCATATGTAATTAAAAACGTTCAAAATCTAGTCGCCATCTCATCTCAGCGACAGTCAATGTCGAAAACTTGTCAAAAATGTAGAGAAATTCAAGGTATTTTTGACAGATTGAGACTGGGATCAGACTGTGAACGTTCTTAATATTACGAGTATTGTCCTTTTGAAATCCCTTCAGGTAAATCATTTTTGTAGACTTAGTAAAGCTTAGCAAATGTATAAGTATTGGTCTGCAATTCTTCATTTCCTTTTTAAATACAATGGAACAAAAAACAAACATCTTCTTTGAATTGAAATGATTTTAAGTACGAGCCTCGGTTTATTTAACTCTTTTTTGAAGTGAAAACTTCTTTAGCGGCGTTGAACACTTTTTGTAATGGGTAAAAAATGTTAAACTCGCGTCAGGGCATCGCGTCAGGACACGTGACCGTCAGGAGAGATTCCCCCCCCCCCCCCATCTCTTTCTACGGCGGCGCCAACCGAAGTGAACCAAGTGAGACACGACAAAGATGGCCGAAGAAAATGACATTTGACGTACAAATGTTTGAAAAGTCAGTTTCGTAAACAATAGTACTTCGAGGAGCCGCAGTTGTATTTAATTTATTTTGAACTTCTGTTTAACCAATTTAGTTTATTATTATATACCTACCTACAATACAAAATAGAAGCGACGAAAAATATAACGAAGCACATTATAGCAACAAGAAATACTGTGGGACATTGCTGCTTTTGTGTGAAAACAATGCTTCCGTGTCGACCACGGAAGTTTACACCCTGCAGGGAGATGCTCCAGTAGGGTGTGGCTGTGAAGCTATGTTGCAAAACATGCTCCACGTCCTATCCTGCCTTATTAAAATTTGTCCTACCCAAAACATGCAGTCAAAGTGACCTCTGCGCTGCCACCGACGACAACGTGGAAGTGGCAATATTTTGAGCCAACAAGATCTAAAGTAAAAGAGAAGAAATTTAGGGAGTAGTTCATTAATAAAAAGCTTGTATACAAATATCAGTTTATTTTTATAATACTTGTACGCACCGGGACTTACAGCTTAGTACGGCTGTTATTCCAAATGCATACAGTGTGGCTAAGTTTGTAACAATTGAGCCTGGTATCTATGGTTACCTCACCCTACTGATTATAAACCTACAGCAACTACTTAACACCCTAGCTATCCTAACACCCTAACCTATCATACAAGCCTACGGGAGACCTACGGGAACAGACAGAATTTGGGTAGGAATAGGGGTTTGTGTACGTCGTGCAATGTAGACACAGGAAATAGTTTTGTCATTGCCGGTCCCACAGACTCATAGTGATGGCTAAAGGTGTCTTGGCCATAGTGAGAGGAATTATGGAAGATGAATCAAACTCTACTCCAGCTTGATGACTAATTTATTCATTTACTAATTACTAATTTATGTGGAACGAATGTATGTCGCTCTTGATGCTGACGCTGGCGTATGTAACTCTTGCCTGTTCACGGCTGAACAATACTCTAAACTCTAATTTGGCTTCTAAAACTTGTGCAAGCAGAACAACATTTTTAAAATGTTTGCTTTTCATTTGCCATCTGTGCCATCTCTTCTGTAGGCCGTTTCATTTTCTGCTATTCGTAGTGAAGCACCATCCTTACTAGTCCTATTGACCTGAAATACAAAACTAATGTTATAAATTCTTTCTCTTCATTATCCTATCGGCGGCATCAAAATAACAGTAATTATTATTCTTATGGCGGGTTTTTTTTTTTGTTACAATGAGTTTTGTACAGGCAAACGAAGTTCTTCGTAAAATTGTAAATTGGATAGGCACCTAATTCGTAAATCATGCCAGGCTGCCCCTGTTTAGCGTTAGTGCTTGTGTCAGTGTTTTTATTTTCTATTATGGAGACCTCTCCCTGACCAATTCTTCCAAAAAATCTAAGGATTAGAAGCAAAAGCAAGCATAAGTATAAGAAATTGAGAGGGCCATTCCGCGCAATTAGGCCGACTTTTGTTTGGAAATGGTAAGGACATTTGGTGCGTGTTGATTGCAATAATAAATTAAATAAAGGTGTTATACTTTTTTAGATAGCGGCGCAATACGTAAAAACATGTAAGAAATGTCATATAAAGTAAAAAAAGAATGCAGCTATGATATTTAATTTATTATTAGCATATATTCGCCGTTACTGGATTTCCGCGGAATGACCCGAGAATGTTTACAAAACATAACTTACTTTGAACACATTTTAGCTGTAACAGTAGGTACACACCTTATCCTCCTCCAACCAATATTCAATTCTTTGCCCTTTATTACAACTAGTCTCCGGTCTTAATTTCATTTATTTTAAATAGAAAAAAAATATTCAAAAGTTTTTTAGTTTGACACATACAATATCAAATTCATTCATTGACATATTCATATTGTTTCCATGACGACCATGACGTTGTCGCGTCAAAACTGTAGACAATAAATTAGTTTTTCATACGTAATAATGTCTATGGACACAAATATTCGGTTCGTTTCGTAGACAGATATTCTCGTATGCCGATTTAATGTGTTGGCCAATTTGTTGGATGACTTCATTATATATTATTATCCTTTTTCTTATATTATTGTGATTTATTGTGTGTGTGCATTCTACATGTTATGAGTCTTGGTTGCTCGAAATAAATGTATTTTATTTTATTATTTATTTATTTATTATAATGGCAACATTTAGAAGTTGTAGGACATTCTAGTTATAGAACGTTTATGAAGCGTTTATGAATACAAATATCGAATGTTTTAAAGGCCTATTGAGCATTTTAACTAATGAATGGTTTAAACCTTCAATAGGCTTTTTTTATGAATAAGACCGAAAGTGTTTAAAATATGGAAATTGAACAAAGTGCATCTATAAATGAAAAAAGTGACGCAGAAATATTAAAAAAAATGAGTAATATTAATTAAATTAATAATTGATTTATTTCAACGGTAATATTCAAGTTTTCACTTCTGCCGGCACTCCCGGAGTGCAACCCGTCTTTTTTTTTTGTTTACCGACGATCCTTCGCGAAAATTTCGCCGGGAAAGGAACCTGACCGTCACCGGTCGGGAAGTACTTCCCTGATTAACGGATTAAAATATTGAGCAAGTCACGCAATTGTTCGGAGTCATCAAAATGTCTTAATAAAAAGCAACAGATATTACTACTAGCGACTTCTAAGTAGCTATCTAACATTTAATGCCGGTAAAAGATTTGAGTGAAATATGGAGAAGAATGGAATGCGAATCGGCAAACCTAAGAAAGGATGCGCTCAGACTTGGTGGAGCGACGATCTTCGCAGGGTGGCTGGTGGCATCTGGATGAGAGTTCCAAGAATCGAGCTGAATGGCGTGCAATTGGAGAGGCCTATTTCCAGCAGTGGAGTCCTATAGGCTGATGATGATGGAGAAGAATGGGCGCAGATTTTGTTAATTATTGAAGTGAAAACTTTTTCAGGCGCGTTGGGCATTTTTTGAGATGGAAAAGAACTATTGAACTCGCGCCACTGTCACCGTAATCGACACCGCTTCGGATGTGTTCAGCTGTCCTCGGGATGTACTCGGTTTTAATGTATATCCGATATGTCAGTGAGAGATGGCAAAGTATTCTGTTTGTGTTTTGTTTTCACTTCTGTCGGCGCTCCCGGAGTGCCACTGTCTTTTTTTTTAATTTTTATCCCTTCTGTATATGAAAAGAGACCTCTGCTCTGTGACCGGTGCGAATGTAATAGGCTGGAACTATAATTATTTTTTGCTTTTTTTGCTATAGAGGTTAAGTGTGCGCCTCGTCATATCCTATAAAGCACATAAAGCACTCGTCACAATTTAAGGCGTCAAACTTAACACGACAAGGCTGTTAAGATCACTTCAGATAAACCCCAGACAAGTTCAGATCTAGACTGTGTTGTATAGAATTTTAACAACAATTTATTGTCTAAGTTTTATAGTCCACTATTAAGTTATGTAATCAGCACAAGTTATGTATTTATTAATCTTTGACAAGCCGGTTTGTTTGTAATCATTATAGATTGTGTATAGGTAGAAGATATTTGTAATAAAAGTGGTTTTTACAAACATCTGTTGGTTGGATTTGCAATCCGTTTCATAAGTTGTATTGAGGATAATGTGTCATAGTTGTGTTGTAGATATGTGTAATCTAGCTAATCTAGGTAGTTGCTGATGAGCTCTCTCAATCCATGGGTACTAATTGTAAACCAACTTCTGCCCGTGACTTAGTTCGCGTTAAATCTATACTAATATTATAAAAAGGTAAAATTTGTTTGTAAGTTTGTATGTAGGGGGTAATCTCTGGAACTACCAGTCGGATTTGAAAAATTCTTCTTGCATTTGATAGCCCAATTCTTGAGGAAGGCTATAGGTTATTTCACGTCACGCTATGACCCTTAGGAGCCGAGCAAAAGCGCTATGAGGAAACGAAGTGATAGCGCAAGAGACGCGGGCAAGTGATGTAATACGACGCACGCGAACGAAGTCGCGGGCAGAAGCTAGTTTCTTATAGCATAGCATAATCAGCCTATAATGTTTCCACTGCTGGGATACCGGTCTCCTCTCGGTGAGAGGGAGTGGGCCGTAATCCACCACGTGGGCCCAGTGCGGGTTGGCAGATGTCACATGTCTTCGAATTTTTGGTTCTAGGACATGCCGGTTTCCTCACGATGTTTTCCTTCACCGTTTTGAGAGCAGTGGTGATGAAATAATTTACACAATTATTTCACAAATATATCCTATGACACTCAACAATACTGTAGCTTCTCATTAGCGAAAGAATTTTCGGAATCGGATCAGGAGTTCCGAAGATTACCACCTATATACTCGTACAAGCCTCCTCCTCTTTATAACCTCTTTATAATATTACTAGCTGCACACCGAAATTTTACCTGCATAAATGTCGATTCTGTGGGAATATCGGGGTAAAAAATATTCTAGTCCTAATCCAGGTCATGGTCTTCCCATGTGCCAAATTTCATCTAAATCCATTCAGCCGTTTTAGCGTGAAATAAACATAAAAAATCAAATCTCTCTTCTTCTCTTTATAATATTAAGGTTAGATGTTTAGACTAGATAAGATAATGAGAAAGAAGAGAGAGAAGGGAACAAAGTAATCTTTACCTTTAACCAAACTGGGAATTATCTAACAATAACTTTTTTTTTTGTTTTCGGCGGGAAACCTTTAAAGGCACCCGACCTCCGGGGAGGGAAGGTCAGGGAGTGTGGGACTTTTACCTCACTAAAACCACTCCGGTGATCACCATCAGCAAACAGGTGGTCCCGGTTCCTCTTAACAGACCAATTCCGGAACCCCCCCGTGCAACGCCTACACCTGTAAGGCATATCCCTGGGGAGACAACTGAAGACCAATTCTCGTAATTTATAACGTTCAAAATCCAGTCGCAGTCTCATCTCGGCGACAAATAAATGTCAAAAACTTGTCAAAATGTAGGGAAATTCGAGGTTTTTTTGACAGATTGAGACTGAGATCAGATTGTGAACGTTCTTATAATTACGAGAATTGCCCCTCTGCTGTGTTGGTAATAGGGCTTGCATTCGAATATTCGAATATTCGAATTATTCGAATAATCAACTGTTTCAAATATTCGAATAGAAAATTTATGATATTCGAATATTCGACCAAAAACAAAACAGCAACCAGACGTGCACATAAAATTAAAAGTTCATGCACGCCGTCCAAACAATGTAACGTCGTTCGACGCGCGAGTGTTACGACAGCATTCGGAAACGATCGGGAACATTCGGAAGATGCGGCCGGCGCGCAATGCGGCGTGTGGGGGTGGTTCGCCTTAGGGTCAAATCACACCGAGATGGCAGCGAAGCGGCGAGCAGTTTCAGTGTCATATAATTTTAAACTTTATCTTCATTATTATAATACATAGTATCGCTTGAGAAACTTGAAAGGTCGCGCGGCCGCCCGTGGCGCCGCGAGCACTCCGACGACTCAAGTTTCTCAAGCGATACTATGTATTATTGTAATGAAGATAAAGTTTAAAATTATATAACACTGAAACTGCTCGCCGCTTCACTGCCATCTCGGTGTGATTTGACCCTTAGTGCATTTGTCCGCCATTTGTACGCGTGTCACGTGTTAGGTTGTTAATAATTGTTATAGAGATTTTTATTTTGTTTAGTGTGCCCGTTGTTTTCTTTAATGTATACCCACAACGATCCAGTGAATAAGTTAAGGTAAGTAGCTATTATAAATGTATTTCTGACTTTTGATAATGATTTTATTATTATAATACTAATTTTACATCAAAAAGGTTACCCGGCTGTCGAAAGGAGAGTTACGTTTTTCGAGCATATGTATGTATGTATATTGTATATGTATGTATGTCTCATTCTTCGGCACGCTCTACAGCCTAAACCGTATAACGGATTTCGACATAATATGAGGCGTCATTGAATTCGTCTCAGTTGTGGTGACATAGGGTATATTCATTTGAAGAAAAGGAGAAATAAAAATAATAATAATTAAATCGGTGACTTTGTTTCTGTTTCATGTAATTGCTACCAACTTCCGAAATTTCAGTTGGGTTTTTGATTATTTAATTATTATTATTTTTACTAGTTAACTTAGCTAAAGCTTTTATTTTGTGAACTTGTTTACTTTTAATTTTTTAAGATTTTTAAAACACTATGAAGTGTGTTGACGGTTAATTTTTCAACTTTGCAGGTATTAGGTTAAACAATGGAGCAACCACAAAATCAATTAGAATTTAAAGAGTACACCAAAGGTACGCGAGATAAGTCGTCAGTATGGAACTTTTTCTTGAGAACTTCAGATGGAGTTCATGCGCAATGCGCAATGTAAAAAGTGCAAGAAAGTGATTAAATGCCGAAACACAACTACTTGTCTGCATAATCACATGAAACTTCGCCCTGTTGAGAGTACTAGGGTTACTGTTGATGAACTTTCGGCGCCAGGGACATCGAGCACACACACGAATCTTTTTGTTTATGTCCAGAAGATTAGTTTATTTTGAGAAAATTTGTTTATTTTAAAACATTTTAAGCATTTGTTTCAAATTTTTGCTTTGTGGTGTTTTGATATCATCAGTACAATATTAAGTTGACCATTATTTATTCTTCCAAAAATATACGTTGATTTTGTTATTGATTGTGTTAGCTATTTTAATTGAAGAAAGTATGTACTTGATTATTTGCAGTTCAACACGAAGGATTAGAATAGCTAACACCTATTTTAATCCTTTGTGTTCTTTTAAAAGAAAAAAAAATGTTATTTTAATTGTTTTTTTAACACTGTTTGAATTGAATAAAGACTATTTAGAAATTAAATTACAAGATTTCTATAAAACTTATTTTTTTATTTAATATTCGAACAATTTTCGAATTATTCGAATATAGCCCAAAAAAATATCGAATATTCGAATTGCAAAATTGTCGAATATTTGCAAGCCCTAGTTGGTAATGGTTTCTTCCAAATTTTACTTTCCATACTCTATGCTCAACAGAATGCAAACTAGTTTTTTCATCCCCCAAGCCGTAGTTCTTGGTATACAGAAGACACAACTTCACGGTTAGATAAGAGCACCGTGGGAAGGCAGCTTTCACCGCCAGACACAAGCAGGTGCCCGCGTTTTTGTATCATCCGCAATAGAACAATTGCCTTGAGTAGGGCTGTTACTTAATGCTGTGTGCGTGGTCTTGTTATAACACCGTATTAATTAAGCCGTAAGCAGTGAGCAGTAGTGGCCAAGTGGTAACGGCCGCGACTTACGATGCGGTCGTAGGTTCGAACCCAGACAAGCGCTTTACTTTGTGTAAATTATTTCATCACCACTGCTCTCGAAACGGTGAAGGAAAACATTGTGAGGAAACCGGCATATCCTAGAAGCAAAAATTCGAAGACATGTGACGTTTACCAACCCGCACTGGGCCCGCGTGGTGGATTACGGCCCACTCCCTCTCAACGAGAGGAGGAATATGTCCCAGCAGTGGGAACATTATAGGCTGATTCATCATCATCTGCCTAGCCTTTTCCCAACTATGTTGCGGTCGGCTTCCAGTCTAACCGGATGCAGCTGAATACCAGTATTTTAGATGGAGCGACTGCCTATCAGACCTCCACAACCCAGTTACTGGGTAATACGATACCCCTTGGTAAGACTGGTTGTCAGATTTTCGGGCTTCTGACGACCCGTAACGACTGTCAAAGATCCACGAATGACAGCCGGGTCCAGCGGCTTAACGTGCTTTCCGAGGCACGGAGGGATCTTGGTATGTAAAGATGGTCACCCATCCACGGACCAACCTCGGCAAGCGTAGCTTAACCTATTCAATCGACCCGCGTAATCGAATCGTAACGTACGCAACGAAGATCATGTCGTATTTGACATGCAGAAAAAGAAAATATGGTGTGTAATTTATGAAGATTGTCCTTCGTCATTGAGTAGAAGGAAGACAGAAGTCGATCATTGCAAACCTATTGCTAAGTCCTGCGTTGCCTCGCAGGTTGACAACTGTTTTGCAAATTAAAATCAAACTAGCTGCGCCCCACAGTTTCACCCACATAAGTTTCGATCCCGTGGGAATATCGGAATAAAAACTATCCTATGTCCTTTCTCGGGTCTCAAACTATATCTATTCCAAATTTCATCTAAATCGGTTCAGTGATTTAGGTGTGAAAATGTAACATACAGACAGACAGACAGACGGAGTTACTTTTGAATTTATAATATTAGTTTGGATATTGAAATTTAACTTATTTTTGAACTCCCCTTTCAGTATTGAAGAATCTAGTTTCAATAACTTCGATAATCATTGTTACTGTTTCGAATATATTAATGATCAGCGCTGTGCTGTGGATTCCCCCATAGCACAGCATCATACTGAGTGAAAGCCTTTTTGTCACAGTCATGACGCGCAGCTGTCGACTATTTTTTGTTTTGTGCTCGTGATAAATAAGTTAATTATCTTTTTATACGAACGTGTTTCTGTGATAATAAAACTATTTTTCCTTTCTTATCTTACGATCAGTCTGTTAAGGTCACAGATATAGATAGACCTAGATAACGCAAGTATCGCGAACTGTATGAAAACCAAGCGTGCCATTTTTTGACTACCTACTATGACGTCACAAGCTCGCGCTCTCGCTCACGCTCACCCAGCCAGCAGTACACAGGACTGAGCGCGAAAGTGGCGGCTTACGATTTTTGAACGTAAACTGGTGCGATTTTTGGCACGCGAAGTAGTTGCTCTTGCGTTATCTAGGTGTATGTATATCTGTGGTTAAGGTCCTACTGCTTCGATTAAATGATTTGGTAAGGTCTTAGAAATGTTTTCTCCCCACGATAAGCTAATAGGTGTTTATAATAAAAATCTTATATTTTCTAGGCTTCATGTGGCAGCCCTAATTAATCCGACCTCTTATTAGCCGTGTACGTTATAATTAGTGTTGTCACTTCTCCGCATTGTTTACTATTTCCGAACGATATTGATTCGATTTTCGCTTTTCACTCGCTAATAACCGTATATGGGTGAGCGATTGTTATCTCATGGGAATGTGAATCGATTATTCATTTCGATAATTTGTTGTGAATTTTTAATGTGATATGCAAATCTTGTTACAAAAAAATTTAAGGATCTGAATAAAACCTCTTTGTGTGAGATTTCGGACTACAGTCAAAGATATTTTTTGCGAAATTATTTTTTAATTTAAATCTAATCGCTTGAGCAGGAAGCGATATGAACATTATGCTTTGGTTATTAAAACCTAAATTACTGAATTCATTTACAACAGATTATGCAGTACAATTTAAATGTAACTACAGTTCGACACAACTTAGATGTAGCATCGGCAAAATTCGTAAAACCGATCACATCCGAACTAAGTGCGCCTTCAAAATCACCAATCTTTATTACTACTTTAGCAAAAATTGATCAATTTTTCCTAAAGTAGTAATAAAGATTTACGAATACGAATTACGAACGTTTTACGAATTTTGCCGATGCTACATCTAAGTTGTGTCGAACTGTACCAATATTGCTAAACTTTGCAGATAAGATCAAAAATAGACAAAAACAAATGCAATAACTTGTAAGATCACTTACCGAAATCAGTTCCTCATAGTCTACCCCATGAGGCTGCGTCTCATTCTGGTGCGCCTTCCACATCCTCAAGCCATCCTTCTTCAGTAAACCCTCCTGCTTCTTCAGCACCAGTTTCAGCTGCCTTCCAAACGCCTCCAGGTCTATCTTATGCACATCCAACTCCTGGCCTTCCACTAGCCTTTCAAGATCACTCAACACTGCACTGTCACTGATTTCACTAGAATTTGTCACATCGAAATTGACACTCACTGTGTTGTTTAAATCTCCTATGATATCGACGTCCTTGATGTTCTCCTTGGCATTGACAAACATTTCATCGTTGAGCAAGGAGGGTGGGCTGGTCTCCGTCTTCCACGGGTTCTTTGACGGTTTTTCGTGGGGGATCTTGGTTTTGCCCTGGGTTAAGGTGTTGGTGTGGTGGGTCCCCGCGATATGCCGTCTGGCTAGGTGGTGGGTGAGTTGGACGGGGTGGTACTCTGGCACCAGAGTGTTGTGTTCGACGTGGAAAACGCTCCGTAGCTCTTCAGGGGTCATGTGCTCGTGAATCTGGAAAGATTGAGAAGGTTTCGTTAGTTTTTTGTTTCAAAATGGTTTACGTTTGAGGTTCGGCTGATTTTGCCAAAGTATGATGGTGTCTTTTATACGTGAAATAAAATTGACGTCTGACATTTCTAGTATGGAAAAACTGCAAAAAAAAATCAAAATTTGTATTCTCAGGATAAGACTTATTCTAGGTGTAACATTTTGGTGAAATTCACCCGAAGATATATGAAACATGAAAATTATGAATCAGTTTATAGCATCAAGATTCATGTAAAGTTTTTGCGAGGTTAAACGTCAGGATCAGGATTCCATAATGTAGCCTTATATTCTTGTAACATCTCATTCAACGTACCATTGAAGTTCAATGTTGTTGTTCCATTAACAAAGGGATTCAGTTAATTATAACACGGGCTTATTCTTAATCTGAATTCGAAACCAAACCTGTTATCAGAGGATCCCAATCAAGGATAATGTTTCTGCATATCGAAATTCCCCATTAAACATTGGGGTGACTCGTTATGGTAACCTTGTATTAAAAGAGGATATAAGTAAGAATATACATATATGTCTCTGAAAGGAACTATGTTTGGGACGAAACCAAAATCACTTGTATATCTATACTAATAATATAGCTGGAGAGTTTTTGAAGTGGAACTTCTTTACGCACGCTTGACTTGGGGAGTAAGCTGGCGAACGCGTGACGTAAGCGTTACGAAAAGTGTGATCGGGCGAGGCGAACGGGAGTTGAGTGGGGGATATAAGCAAGAGAAAGCAGTGCACGCGCACATTTTCTTTCTCTCTTCCTCTCATAGCCAAATACGTTTGAAGTTTCACTTCAGTCGTGTGGTCATAAGCACACTCGGTTTTTTTTTGTTGGTTTCAACGCGCTAATCTCTGGAACTACCAGTCGGATTTGAAAAATTATTTTTGCATTTGATGGCACAATTCTTGAGAAAGGCTACATGCTGTTTAACTTTACGCTAGGACTCTTAGGAGCCGAGCAAAAACAAAAAAAGTCCAAAAGGACACTGCCCGAAAACGAAGTAGGTAATAGCACGGGCAGACGATGCGATGCGAAGGGGTGGGTTGGGGTACAAGACATGTCACGCGGACGAAGTCGCGGGCAGAAGCTATAGGCCGACCGCTTAACTCAGACGTTGCCTGAGGTAGCAGCAGCCTCGGTGTGGGAGGGGTGTGGTGACGTGATGCGAGAGCTCAGTGATTCGTCAACTTGTGACAACTATCACCCCTCCCGCACCGCGCAGCTACCTCAGGCAACGTCTCAGTTAAGCGGTCGGCCTATAGTAATATTAGAAAGAGGTAAAGTTTGTAAGTTTGTATGTAATTGTTTCACTGACAGAAAGCCACACTATAACTGAGTGTCATAGAGTATGTATTATAGCATAGTTGACTATAACGCGAGCGAAGTCGCGGGCAGAAGCAAATTACAGTACGAACAAACCTGTGATAAAATAGTTTTCTGATCAATTATGATAATTGGACATTAATAAAAAATAAGCACAATGTAAAGTAGGTAAGTACTAACGCATAAAAAAACAACAATATTGCCAGTGGCAGAGTGAATTGTATTTTTTTTTGTCATTACAAATATCCTCAGTGGCCAGCAGTAGCATGATTTGCGAAAATCTATATCTAATGATGATTATAATCATATCTTTACTATGACATACCGTTAAACGGGGTGAATAGGGATGCATGGGTGAATCGGGACAAAACTTTAAAAGAGATTTTAACATTAAAATAATATAGTTTGTGGCCAAAAAGGACCCTAATGTGTTTACTGTAATTTAATTAACGATTACGTGCCCTTATTGACAACAAACTATAATATTAATTCAACGTTAACATCCATTTTAAAGTTTTGTCCCGATTCACCCCTGCATCCCTATTCACCCCGTTTGACTGTACATATTATTTATCCATACAGTCGGAAGTCATCTGCCTAGCTTTTTACCAACTATGTTGGGGTCGGCTTCCAGTCTAACCGGATGCAGCTGAATACTACTGTTTTACATGGAGCGACTTTTACGGAAGTAGATATCACCAATAAATCAGACACAACAAGGAGTATCTATGACATAATTATATTTATTGACACACTCCAACCACCCACAACTTCAAATATAACAAAACCAACCACACCTGCACCAAACAATAACTGTAACACCACATCCGTATCGCTGTATGTTTGAATGTCATCGGTGCGAAACTCGAAAACCTTGGCAGAGGTCAATAGTACTTGGTTCAGTCCTTTCTCGATAATATTTCCAGATTTATACGGTGAATTGACGACGGCGGCCATATTTGGGGCAATGGTTAATAAATGGATGGATTGAGTGGGTGGAGAGTATGTATACTAATGCTTTTTGGTTTAGTTTTAATAGAATTCTTCTATTTTTTTAAGTGAAAACTTCTTTAGGCACGTGGGGCATTTTTGAGATGGGAAAAACCATTGAATTCGCGCCACTGTTACTGTAACCGACGTCGCTTTCGGGTGTGTTAGGCCGTCCTCTGGATGTACTCGGTTTTAATGTATATCCGATATGTAAGTGAGTGATGGCAAAGTATTCTGTTTGTGTTTTGTTTTCACTTCTGTCGGCACTCTCCGGGAGTGCCGACAGAAGTAGTAGAGCAGAGTAGAAATAAAAAAAATATTAAGCATTTTCAAAGTTAATGCTTTTGAGCTGAAATTTTGTACAGAGATTCTAGACCAGATACACTCTTTAACCCGTTTGTATTGATATACCCTTTCCGTAACACCCTGTATAAAGTGTTTCAAAAAATGGAAATTGAACAAAGTGCATCGATTAATGAAAAAAGTGACGCAGAAATAGTGACAAAAACTTAGTTATATTTATTCAATTAATAATTGATTTATTTCAACGTTAATATTCAAGTTTTCACTTCTGCCGGCACTCCCGGAGTGCAACCCGTCTTTTTTTTTTATTTAATGATATTGTAATACAGAGGTGCCACTTAGTTCTAAACTCGCCAAACTTTTACGTTTGATGACGAACATTGCCATACAACGTGGCAATGCCGCCAGTCTCTCGGGTACATTACCAGTCGACAGCGATGCATTAACATAAGACAACAATTCTTATGTCATTTGGTTTATTTTATCGCATTAGTTTGTTTATGACTTTATTACTACTGTATTTTATTTGCAACTAGCTGCACTCAGCGGTTTTACCCGCATAAGTATCGATCCCGTGGGAATATCGGGATAAAAACTATCCTATGTCCTTCCCGGGATGCAATCTATCTCTCTGCCAAATTTTATCGAAATCCGTTGTGGTTTAGGTTTAAAAAGGTAACATACAGACAGACAGACAGACAGAGTTACTTTCGAATTTATAATATTAAGTATGGGTAGTGTTCACTGACTAAAAGAAAGAGCCAGAGTGCTGGGGCTCCGTCTCCTATAGAGTCTTAGCATTATGCTGAGCGATGGCCGTTTTGCGTGGATGTGACGCATGTTTTCCCGCAACTAGTTATTTTTTTTGTATTCTTTTTATGCGCTATGTTTATCGCAATTAAACGTATTTTTTTTAATTCAAAAATTATTTTCCCTTCCCTTCGTTTTCTGCATAATTTGTTATCAATGTTACATTTACGTATTTAGCTTTAAACTTTTTTTATTCAACTCTTTAACGCATTATAATAAAATAACCTAACCCACCTCGCCATAATCATAAATTAAACTAAAGATCAATTTCTTAACGTTATAATTAATGTATTAAAAAAAAAACATTACTTAATTTTGGTCTTACTTTCATTACTTCACCTGATAAAGCAGTGTGTCAACTACATCTAATCTAGTTCATTATTATGTCATAACTGGATCAGTGAGTCGAGGTGGACCGGCCGAACAATGGCCGAAGATTGCCGAAGTTGCGTCCTACGTACGAATACTTCCGATCACTTCCGATTTTGTGGAATGTGGTTGGCTGGATTGAAGGTGGACATTAAGCTTTTAGAAGCATTTTTTCATTTCAATAAGAAAGTTATTGACAATTTAAAAACCGAAGACATGAAATAAAATTGATTAAAGGAACTTTTCAAAACTAACACAATAATTGTATTGTGTTTTCAATTGTACGTTGTGTTTGTGTAATCGTATGTTTCAGTTATGTATTTTCTGGTGTACAATAAAGTACTTATTAATAATATAAATAAATAATTGGTTAAACCAACAGTTCTGAGTGGGAATTCTCGTAATTTTAAGAACGTTCACAGTCTGATCTCAGTATTTTAAAATCCCTACATTTTTAACAATTATTTGACATTGATTGTCGCTGAGATGAGATTGCGACTTGAATTTGGACGTTTGTTATGCACGAGAGCTGCCTTCTGTTCTTTTAAAGGCTTGGGGCCGAAAAATTAAAAACAAAATTAAATAAATCAAAACTATGCTATTCTTTAATGATGACCATGTCACAAATTATTATACACTAGCGGCCCGCCCCAGATTCGCCCGGGTGCAACTTTTTTTTCGGATTTCCGAAATTTTCTTTCATACAAACCTTGTCCTGGCCATACTGAACACAACAAAAAAGAATTATTCAATTTGGTGCAGTCATTCGGAAGTTATGCGCGTGCAAACATTTCGGCGACTTTGTTTTATTACCTGTATAAGGATTCTGTAGTTAATTTATAAGACTCACAGATAAATAAAAGATTCATTTTCAATTTGCAGTGAACTTCAGAATCTGTTCTTTTACTGCACGCCATTGTAGAGGTGTTATTTGACCAAATATAAACAACTGTTCCTTCCATTACCAGATAACTAAGGAACTCAACAAAACACACGACTTCGCATTGTTATTATAAACCACAGACCACTCTGTTATATTATATTTAATTACATTTGTACTGCAATACGAAAATTTGAACCATTTTTCCTTATGCCACTTCTGTTTACGTTCACTTCCACGATAACCTTAAATAAGAACCAACCTTTAGTTTACACAAATAAAGTAGAAATTCCTTTAATTTATAAATTTAATTTATACAACTTCAAATATCATTCAGTGAAATACCAGCCATAACTTTGTAAACTCAAAGTTCAAATTCCATTGATGCAGAATTCTAAAAGTAGAACAATTGATATTGAGATCTAATGGTTTGAACACAAGGTCGAAATTCAATTGTTTGTTTCTAAGGGCATATACAGGGTGTTGCGAAACTGAACCGATGCTGGTCGTAATGAGTCACGGAATGGTAAGACTTAACGTGCAAGGTTACGTTAGAAAGCTTTTGTGTTGTTATGTAAACGGCGCGTGAGCTTTCATTAGTCAACGCTTTTAGAAAAAAAACGTTGTCAAGTGCGCGTGTTGAGGCAAGATTGGATTCCGTACGTCATCCGTGATTTTTTAGTACGGCAAAATCGAAGATGTAGAGTGAAGCTACATTTATTCGATTTTTTTAAACAATTAGTTGTACCCCGCGGTTTCACCCCTAAGTCTCGATCCCTGGGGAATATCAGGGTAAAAAATATTCTATGTCCTACTCTTGTGCCACATTTAATTGAAATCCATTCAGCCGTTTTAACGTGAAAGGGCAACAAACAAACATACAAGAAAAAACAAATCTTTTCTCTTTATAACATTAGTTTAGATAATAATCAAATGCAGTGTATATTTAAACAGTTGTTTTTAACAGTTTCTGTGCCAATTGAAAGACATTTTACGTCTCAAAATGAAATCTTGTGATGAATTTAAGAGAATTCTCACTCTGATATAAGCGTTTTACTCGTCATTCTGTGGAACTCTAATCTAATAGGTTAAAAGTCACGATTAATTTTGGCTAAAATATGTTAGTTCAGGTCAAAAGTCGCTATTTGTTTTCGTCAAATTAATCTAATGGATTATGTTCTTATGTCAAGAAGTTCGCATAATTTTAACATTATTTTTAAATAAGTTAGGGGTAATTGCGTAACACACTAATAGTGGGAATGGGTTTCATTCTGACAGTTCTACAACATTCATTGCGTTATTTACGTTGTTGAGCAGACATATTTTTCGAACATATGAAGCAATGGATTGGCAATATCTGTCAAGATTGTTCAGGTTGGGATTGATAGTGTGTTACGTAATTAGGGTGCTGGTTTGTTATAAAAGTTATTATTAGACTCTTGAGTTCGTGACAGCGAACCTATTGAAACAGATTCGTCAGCCTTCAGTATTTATTTTTGCAGCCAATTATTATGTTTTTAACTTTCACATCACAACACAAAATTGGGAATATCTAGAAAATAGCATCCTGTATCCATACTAATATTATAAATTCCAAAGTAACTCTGTCTGTCTGTCTGTACGTTACCTTTTCACGCCTAAACCGCTGAACCGATTTAGATGAAATTTGGTATAGAGATAGTTTGAGTCCCGGGAAAGGACATAGGCCACTTTATATTCCGATATTCCTACGGGATCGAGACTTATGCGGGTGAAACCGCGGGGCGCAGCTAGTCTCATATAAATTGATTACCGAGATGACGACTAATAGAAAAGTATGGAAGAAAAACACATGTTGCGCCGAACATAAATAAATTGGAATAAGGGTAAGAGGATGATGATGATCTTCCTAAAGTCTATTCATACTCAAATTAATATTAATTAAGTTAAACAAATATCAACTTTATATTAATGATTATTAAGTTGGTTTCAGAGTGACTAGCACTATTGAAAAAGTTATAAAAATGTTTAAAGTTGTAGCGTAAACTGAACTTTATTGTGTAGGCTTTAAAGTTATTTTTCCATAAACTCATATTTGTTTACATTTTCGGCAATAAATCGCGAATGCAGATTATAAAGTTTTGATTCCATCCTACCAAAACACCTTTTAAAATACAACCAAGTCCAAAAAACTGTATAAAAAAACCTCATTGACTAAAAAAACATCTCATCTTACACATTACCGATTTATTTGCTAACGCTACAAGTATATAAGTGCGTTGTATTTGCCGACGCTACGCCACAACGCATGCACCAAGGTTGAAGTGCGTTTGCGCAGAGTTAGCATAGCGAAGGACGCTAGCATAGATTTCGTTGTTGATACATAATATTATAAGTTAAGCATTGCATTTCTTAGAACTGTACTCTAGAATGAATGTGGGTATGATAAACAAGAAGTTATGATATTCATTTGTAGTTGGAATTATTTATTTAGGTCATATTTTGATAAGTAGATAATTGACATAAAAAATTATAACCCCTTATTCATAAAACTTATCAAACCTATTTTAGTTAAAATGGGGTTTGTCTCTTTCTTACACACAGAAATGACAACGTGACAGATAAAGACAAACGTTCTATAAACCTATTTTAGCTAAAATAGAGATAAAATAGGATTATGAATAAGGGGGTAAGTATTTTTTAGCTTCGGTAGAGTAAAAGACATCAACGCGCGCAAAGATTTTCTATAACGTTGGAGAAAAGTGTTTCGATTTCAAATTAATGAAACTCCTTCCAAATTATATCGTAGTTATTTAAAGAGCCTCCATCCATGAGTGTCAATGTTATTAAGATACATCTTGTGCACTGGTGGTAGCTACTAAACTTGCTATAATGGCTAATGTTTTAACAATAAAAATGAGCTTTATTATCACGTCGACACAAGATATGAAGAATCTGTGTATCATAAATGACTAGCATTTTGATGTTATTATAATAAATAGCTTCTGCCCGCGACTTCGTTCGTGTGGAAGTCGTAGGACACCACAATAATATACTAAAAACCACTGAAAAAAAAACAACCGGCTTCCAAAAAATACACTACAAAGTGAAAATGAACTTTAATTTCGGAAGTCGGTGTCGTTGGGTTCGCATTTTCGTTGTTTGCAACCGACTTATTAGTTATTTTTCACTTGCTAGTGTCTTTTTTTGAAGACGGTTGTTTTTTTTTTTAAATGTCTTTTTTAGTATATTGTGGTGTATTATTAGTATCCGTAATTATTTGTGTCCGAATACTGAGATACATTTGTAATAATAATATTGTGGAACTATAACCTGGATTACTAGAACAACAAACAACTCGTAAACTAAAAGGGGCATCAACTGAGAAAGCTAATCCTCCGTTAGCATTTACATTAATTACATAACTCCAGTCATAATTAACTGCGTTAGGAAGCGCCGCCTGTCACGTTCATCACGAACTGCCGTACTTAGTTTCTGATTCTAAGTTAAATAACCATCTCATAGTAAATTATGCTACGGGCTCACGAAGTTATGGACGTAATCATAAACAAGAATAACTTAGATTATAGTATTGCAATCTTGCCGGACACAGGGCTCTTTTAAGATGACATACAACTCTTGGATTACTAGTCTAAGTCAAGTCGCCTTATTTCGTTATCGAAATAATGAAACAAATAGGCAGTGCTCCTTGACACGGCTCCTATTGTGAGGAGGTTCCTGTCTCTGAAGCCCTAACCACCGGTAGCTTGGACCCCGCTCCCGATACCGGCGGATCACTATTTTTTATACTTAAAAAAAAATGTTTTTCTTATGTTTTTTTTTATAAAATATTTTAAAATGTATTTAATAAGTTAGTAAATAAATAAACAAAACAAATAAATACAAAGAGACCAATAATTACTATGAAGAATAAATGTCCTTTCCACTTATTTTTGTATTGTACTCGGAGTTTAATACAAGGACAATCATTACACTTTGCCAGTCATAGTTATCGCAATACCGTTATGTGTATCAATAAAATCATCATCATCATCAGCCTATAATGTTCCCACTGCTGAGACACAGGCCTCCTCTCTGTGAGAGGGAGTGGGCCGTAATCCACCACGCGGGCCCAGTGCGGGTTGGTACGGTGCGGTGGTATGGTGCGGGTGGAAAATAGTCCCGTGATTATCAGACTGATTGGGGGACTTTTCAATTTAAGTCTGATTTCACCAACGTCAGATATCTTTTATTCCTGGAATAAAGTTGACTTCAGACGGTTCTAGTATGGAAAAATTGTCAAAAATGCAAAACTTACTCTCAGAATAATGCTTTTTCTAGGTATACAAGTTTGGTGGTCACCCTTAATTAATCTATCGAGCTCCGCTAATGAGACAAAATTGATTTTCTATTGTTTCGTCACCAATAGGCGACGCGCGGTGATTGACCGGTTAATAGGACTACGGAAAGTGAGTGAAAAATCAATCACAAAATATACTACCATAGTTAGACACGTGTAAATTTGAATAACATCACAAGATGCTGAAGACATTCCACACTAGTAGAATTTAATCCCTGACCTTTGCCAAGAATGCTTGTCTTGACAAACTGTTAATGAGTTAAATGTTACATTAACGATATAGACAGTTGCCATGCGCAACAAAGGAAGGCAATTTGTTCACAATCGATACACAATAGCAAAACGATTCGAAATCATTCGATTAATTAAAACATCATTGAATCGATTCCGCTGTCGGTTCGTTTAGAAAGCAGGGAACAATAGACTGTTGATACATTTGAATTTGAACTATGCATGGTAAAGTTAGAGTTCAATTTGGCTTGGTTTAATAGTGTTATTGATAAGATTTATATTACATAATGAGTTGAAAAGATAGTATTTTGATTGACGAGTGAATAATAGTAAATAATAATGTTATAGTAATGTCTGATAATTAAATGAGAAGTGAGATCCATTGTGATTTGTGAATGCATAATACTGCTGCGTTGGTGTTAGTAAGTGTTTAGTATTTTTAAATATGGAAAGTGTAATAAAAGGTGCGTACAAGAGGCTATCCCGTTGCATTATTAAATGTAGTAAAGAAAGAAAGAAAGAAAATACGTTTATTTGCGGTGAACATGACGCAAAATAGAACATAAACAAAAAATAAAATAAAAAAAAATGTAGGGGGAAACATGCGTCACATTCACGCAAAACGGCTATTGCTCAGTATTATGCTGCGACCCTATGCAAGACACAGCCCCAGCTAGTACACAGAGTGGAGCAGATAGTACACAGGGTGGTAGGGAACTTCATTTTAAAATTCGTTGGACCGGAAAACCCAAACATGGCACAATACTATAGATTCTATAGAACTGTACTGATTGCTGATAGTTCCTACCACGATTCCTGCAACTTATAAAGATTGCTATCACTTCACACATTCAATTGATTAAGAAGGACCGTGTCAACGTCCGAAATTCATTGTATCACCAATATGAACAGGCCCAATGTGGACTTGCAAAACATAGTAACATAATTTAATCATATATTTAACCGACTTCAAAAAACGGAGGAGGTTCTTATTCGTTTGAATTTTTTTTTGTTATCTCAGACCTCCTAGCAGTGGTTTCACCCGCACAAGTTTCCCGTGTGATATCGGGATAAAAACTATCCTATATCTTTTCCCGGGACTCAAACTATCTCTATGCCTATCTAAATCGGTTCAGCGGTTTAAGCGTGAAGAAGTAACAGACAGACAGACAGACGCACTTTCGCATTTATAATATTAGTATGGATGTAGCTTTAATTAAATCCTGACACAGCTCCACTACTACAGTCCAATCAAATGGGACATCGCACCATCTAACGAAGTTTACATAATGTATCACACAGCTCCTGAGAATTTCATTTGTATGTAGATGTATGAATTGCATGCAAAAACCCAAGAACAATGACCCCAGAACAATGATACTGTTCACAATGAAAGGAAAACGCCTGCTGGTCCTACCGACGGAATATAAAGGGAATAGGTTCATTGCATTCCTTTGAGTAGACGTGGTTTGATGTACAGTCACCAAAATAACCAGTATCGTCGGACATAGTTGAAGTTTAGTAAGAAACCGATAGAATTTGAGAAAAGAACGGTTTGTTTTCTATTCATTAAATAAAATTTTGTCCAAAAACATCCATCGGTTTCTTACTAAACTTCAACTATATCCGACGACTCTGGTTACTTATGTCCTTTTGTGACCGTACAGATATTAAAAAATTTTGGTATGCAAGAAAAAATCTATCTATAAAGGATGGCCCAGGAAGAGGTGGCAAGACGACCTAGACGGGTATCGCAAGGGTTGACGTGACTCTAGAAAACGATGCCTGAAGGGTTTGGGCGAGGCCTTTGCTCAGAAATGGGACAGTGCAAGCAGATTTAAAAAAAAAATGGATGATCACCCGATCATCTATTCCATGTCGGGACACTCCCGAGCCTCGGAAACTACTCGGAAACTTTGACAGTCGCTATGGGTAGTCACAAGTCCGAAAGTCTGAAAACCAGTCTTCCCAAGGGGTATCGCATTACCCAATAACTGGGTTGTGGAGTTCAGATAGGCAGTTGCTCCATGTAAAATACTGCTATAAGCCCAGCATAGTTGGAAAAAGGCTAGGCAGGTGATGATGCGAGGAAAAAATCATCTTTGCAGAGCACTGTCAGTTTTCATTAACATTGTGTGCGCCTGTCCGAAATATATTGCGATAAATGCAAGAAGATGATAAATTGGTAAATAAAAGAGGCAGAAAACGATTATTTATTTTAGTTTCAGGCTTTGGCATGATAATAAACTTGATGACTTTATGAATCAAAAGGATCCGGCTGCAAATAAAAAATATATCAGCGAGTGTAAACACATCTATTATATTCACGTCAAATTAAAAACAAGTTGCAAATCACAACGATTCAACTGCCTATTTGCATTTTGATGTAAAACTTAATTAATTACTATTACCTACTACTATCTACGTCATGTAGGTTTTTGGAAGACTATTTCAATTAATTTGTTCTTCGCCTACTGCCGGGCATATTGCCTCTCCGGCAATCCCTATGCTCCTGTGTCTTTGTTTACAGGTATACGTCGACTTGTTCTGGTAAAAAGTTCCAACATCTTTGGGCCAAAATTCAGCTGCGCGAAATCCGCTCACTGACACAGTCATAAGATCATCGATTATCATGTGCACAGGTCAACTAACAGAGGTGAAAACTGGCTAATACTGGTGGAAGTGGTAGTGAACTTTACTTATAATTTGCCGTTTGTTTTCAAACATAGCATATTTTTTCACAATATTTAAGCGGTACCGAAAGCGTATCTTTATTACAAAAGTTCTACCAACTACGGAACCGCCTATTTCCGTTCAACTAAAGTCAATAAACATTCCTTAATAGGGAGTCGCTTGCCAACCTCGAATTCACATTCTAAATCAGAATATTCACAGTAAAATCTTTGTCCTAAACCCATAGCTCGCTGTATGAAGCATATTTTCCCAGCAAGTTGCGAAACGCTCCGTTACTGGAGCAAGGTCGGCTTCGCGGCCATGCGGTCTCATGTCGAATGTCAGCCGGCTTTCCACTCGCATCGGAACGCTGTACGATTATCGATAATCGGATAACTATAATCGATTTTAGCGAAAATGCGAGAGGATAATCGGTTTGTTTAATCGATGTTTTCAAGGTTGGAGTCGCATCGTTAGTTTGGTTTGGATTGATGGTCTGAATTGATGTTTTGAAGTTTTTTTATTTATGTTTTGAAATAAGAATAGCTTGGGTTATGGACTAACTGTTAACCACTTGTTAATCGCTAAGCACCTATATCCATAAGCGACCTTTTTGCCTGGAGTCTATGAAGCAATCATGATTACTCGCTAAGGCAATATTTCTTCCGGGGAGTTCTTTGTATTCTATCCTAAAAGACACTAAGTATTTTCGTAATACATATAACCACGTGTGAACCAGTGAGCAGCGGTGGCTCAGTGATAACGGCCGCGACTTACGAGTTGTAGGTCGTAGGTTCGAACCCAGGCAGCTTTATTTTATTTAATCATCACTGCTCTCAAAACGGTGAAGGAAAATATCGTGAGGAAACTGGCATGTCCTAGAATGAAAAATTCGAAGACATGTGACATCTACCAACCCGCACTGGGCCCACTCCCTCTCACCGAGAGGAGGCCTGTGTCCTAGCAGTGGGAACTTTATAGGCTGATTATGTTATATAACAAAGTGATAATACCAAACTACAGTTATCTTGATAAAACTTCAGTGTTCTTTCTTATCAAAGAATCTAGATCATGGGTTCTATTATACACACATACCACGTACACAAACATCCGGTCTTGTAACAATATGTAGGCCATAGGCCATAAAAAGGCCGCCCATAATTTAAAAAAACTGCCGCGTTGATCTAGTGGTGGCAAGCGCTACTGTTGAGTGTGAGGTCCTGGGTTCGATTGCATAGTCGGGCAAACTGTTCTTGGGATTTTCCATCAGGGATCAGGGATATCTCAGTAGCAGCCCGGAGTCTAGATTTGCGCTAGGTTAATGACAATAGCCTCCTATTACATGGGATTTAAACATAACTGGCAAAATGTGGGTGTACTATAGTTACACCTCTGCATAACCCTTTGGAGATTACAGGCGTGATGCTAAGTTATGTTAATTTAAAAGTACAGACGCCAGCACATCAAGCTGCCCGAAACTGTCCAATTTTCCCAATCAGCTTTGAACCTTAAGATTAAGCGTTAAAGTTGAAAATCTATTAGATTGTAGTAGCTTGATGTGCTGTCGTCTTCACATGCAGTTCAAGACATTACGAAGAATATCAGTCACTCCAATCAATAATTATTCCTCTCCATTACTGATTGCCGAAATCGAGTGAGTGATGAGGCATCAATTACAAAATCGATTATGTATCAATATGAGTAATATTGTGGAACGTGCACACGATATTGTAAGAACTCCGATTCCATACATTAATTAAATTATGCAGTTTATTTATAAAAGCCTCTGTTTAATGCAGATAATGCAACAGACAATGTTGTATATTGTTGCTTTTGCCCGCGACCTTCTTTTGTATGAAAACTTTTCGTTTCTTAGTGTAGGTACCTATCCGTGGGATTACAGATCTTCTAAAGGGCTAGATGTAGGTGAACCCTCACATTTCGCTAGTTATGTTATAACACATAACATCACGCCTGTATCCCGAAAGGTTAGGCAGAGGTAACAAAGAAAGAAAGAAAGAAAAATAGGTTTATTTGTCACAGAAACGCATGCACAAAAAAAGATAATTAACTCGAATAATAAACACAAAATCCTAAATAATAATATTATAAATGCGAAAGTAAGTTTGTTACCTTTTCACGAATAAACCACTGAACCGATCATCCTGAAATTTTGCATATACGTTGTCAGGTGTACAGAAACGGACATAGGGTACCTTTCATCCCGAAAAAAAGTGCTGTACTCGGGTACAGCACTTTTTTTTTTTTTGGGAAAACAACAATAACATTATTATGATATAATAGATGGCGCCACGTGTTTATTGAACTTGTCACATTATTTAATTCTGAAGCGGTACGAAGTTCGCCGAGGCAGCTAGTAGATTTATAATCACGAGCACAAAACAGAAAAAGTCGACAGCTGCATGTCATGAATGAGACAAGAAGGATTCTAGTCAGCATGACGCTGTATTATAAGGGACCCACAACATAGCGCAGAGGTGTACCTTTAGTACAGACGCCAGCATATCAAGCTACCCGAAATTGTAAAATTTTCCCAATTTACTTTGAAGCTTATGCTTTAGCGATAAAGTTGAAAATCTATTAAAGAAATTTGACAGATTGTAGCAGCTTGATCTATACACCCACATTTTGCTAGTTATTTTTAGGGCGAGTCTATTGCCACCAACCAGACACAACTATAGACTCCAGAGCCCTGGGTCACAACCATACGACAGGCTATCGTATCGAAAACCTGACATTTCGATAACCTGATTTGTCTTCCCCCAACAGCAAATAGCTGTTGGAAGAATAGCGGGCGTCTATTTGATTTAAACTGACAAAATTTTCGGGTTTTGGACTTGTGAACAGCGTTGAGAAGACTCCTACGATAACAATGATTAATGTTCGATACGATACGGAAGCATATCGAGTGTTTGTGAATAAGGGGGCTGGCCGGGCTACTACTGAGAAATTCCAGATGGTAGATCAAGCAAGCCGGGTTGGCTTGCTTGATCTACCATCTGGAATTTCTTTTTGAGAAGCCTAAATCTAAGAACTTATCTTCAAAAATCCATGTTTTATTCTTCAATTGTTTAAGCTGTCTATAGCGTTGTCTATCAGTGACTCAGTCAGTTACGGAACTATTTTTTGCCAAGAAACGAAACCGAAATGACCAACAAACAAATCTAAAAGTAAGAGTTAAAACAATCGATGATAATTATTTCACGAGCGCTGTTTCTCAATAACAGAAGGTCATAACGAACGGACACACAGAATTATAGAGTGTTCGTGTGAAAAACTACAGTACTTAGTGGTTTGCAAGGAAACGATGCATTAGCGGGCTTGTGAAATATGACTGTTAGGCTGTAATTTGTTATGGTAGAGTAATTTGAAGATGGATCGGGAATTATTTGTTAAAACTTTGAATGTGATTTTTGATGTCTTTTGATTGTTTTTTTTTGTGGGTTGGTAGGAACCTATTTATACATCTCTACAAGTTTATAAAGAGGTAAAATTTGTGAAGTTTTATGTACAGACGCCAGCACGTTAAGCTACTGTCAAATTTCTTTAATAGATTTTGACCTTAATCGCTATAGTATAAGGTACAAAGGTGATTGAGGAAATTTGACAGTTTCAGATAGCTTGATGTGCTGGCGTCTGTACCTAGGGGGTAATATTCGGAACAACTGATCCGATTCCAAAACATCTTTCACTAATGAGAGGCTATATGTAAGTATTATACCTGGATGTCATAGGCTATGTTTAAAAAAAAGAAATGATATCCACGCGGACAACGCAGTCGCGGGCGAAGTGTTAGTGGAAAATAATAGTTTTTGTTTCTATACCGATGAAAGGAATACTGACGAAAAAATGATTACCTACCTACTGAAAATTAACGAAATTGATATAAGACTCCGTAATCGATATACCTAACTAGGTTTTATTGCAAAACCTCTTTGATTGTTCCTATCAGTATTTATACTACCCAGAAATGACTTTAAAAAGACAGCGGTAAATAAAAACAAAGTCCCATCATTCATCAAGCAAACAAACATAGGTATGTAAAACCTCCTTTCGCAAAACACACAATACATACTTGGCTTATAGAAATCACCTCTAAAGCGATCTCCCATAGCCTTGCCACATTTCACAAGACATAAGCAGACTACTTCACTTATAACATAACATTTAATAACTGTAAACAATAGAAAGTACTTATGTAATCTGTGTGAAGTTCGCACTTGTCTATGGTCTGCTGTCAAAATGTCACTTTTAGGTTGGTTCGACTATAGTTGGTTTTAGGTTCGTTTTAAGATGAATAGGCACTTTCTTTGTGGTTTTAAAAGGTGATGTGATTAGTTTAAGTCATCTGAGTCAAGATGACGAAATATTTGGAGAAGTAAATGGAGAAAAGGATCCATCCATGTTTAGTCATTGGTATTTTTTCAGTGAAAATTATTGTTGAGTCGCAGTAACTTATGGCGTTGAAGAATGCGCTGATAAAAATTGTCATGAAGAAAATAAAGTCACAGAATTTTAGTTAAGTATATTTTTAATTCAGAATTTCAGGGCAGAGGGTTGCAAGATTAAATGAATGATTAGGACAAGACACTTAATTTGGATATATGAAGCAACTTAAATACAAAAAAAAATATTCTGCAATGTGTATACTTGAACTTGAAACAGCAATTGGACAAACAACCTCAATTTTAAATTATGATTATCAAATTGCAAATTGAAATATTAGTAACGGCTTCCGAAAAAGCCGGAACCCATTCCAATGATTGACTTTTAAAACAAGGACCAAAAAATCCAATTTAAAATTAATGACTAGGACATTGTAACGGAACAGAATAACTTCGAAACAATACCTAAATCCGTTTCTTATCACACATAATAATAATGGGGCACAGATTATAAAAGGCCACTGAACTAATCAAGTAATCTCTCATTCATACATTCATTCGTTCATTTCCTGGTATATTTTTAATCACACCAAGGCCGTTGCGACATTCTGCCTTGTCCAATTATTAAAAAAATGCCGCCATATTTGAATCCGGAAGGAAATATAATATAAAAATACTTTATGGTAAATTGTTGTCATTTCCGAAAACAATTGAGTTTTTAATGATAGTGTTAATTTTCTTGAGTAACAAAGGAATGTTTAAGATCGCGTGTGAATTGTTTAATCGTCAGTTAAAACCACGATTAGTGTAGTTAGAGTTGGTTTCCGTTAATGAAATAAAATGCACGTGATTTATTTGAGTGTACAATATTAATTATTCAATGTCTTTATTCATCTACTAGCTTCAGCCCGCGACTTCGTCCGCGTGAAATTTCACCCTCCCCCAATCACCCTCTTAGGGGTGGAATTTCGAAAAACTCTTTCTTAGTGGATACATTATCTTCACAAAGAACACACCCTCCAAATTTCATGTCTCTAGGACCAGCGGTTTAGGCTGTGCGTTGATATATCAGTCAGTCAGTCAGGACTTTGAATTTTATATATAGATACTTTTAATTGATATGACGACGTACAGACTAACCTAATGTATGATATTAACTCAAGTAGCTTGTTCTTATAATAAAAACAAAATTATAGACTAGTACTCTGCAGCTATTGCAAAGTGTGTGCACTCAATTTGATGACGCCCATGCCAGTTATTAAAAGTTTAAACGATTCATGAGAATCTATGTTGCTAAACCTAGGAGAACACTAATTATAGCATACTGGCAATAATTAAAGATAAAAAAATCTACTCAATTGTGGTACGATCTTCATTATTTAAATTAAGAACTTGAGATAATTTTCAAGTTATGGAACAACAAGCTGAATGTCATACTTAACAAAGTTCAAATTCCTTTGCAACAAAAAACGTATTAGGACCTATTTGTGTTGTTTGTGTTTTTGGTGTATTTGTTTGGTTGTATTTGTTTGTTGTGTTTGTTTGTTTTTGTTGTCATTTGTCCTATTTGTCCCGCTCTGGGCCCGCGTGGTGGATTTCGGCCCACTCCCTCTCACAGAGAGGAGGCCTGTGTCCCAGCAGTGGGAACGTTATAGGCTGATTATGTGTGTGTTATGTGGTCACTCAAAAATCAATTTAGAATACATTCCACTAAAGTAGATAACAGAAGGCTAATTCTCGTAATTAAAAACGTTCAAAATCTAGTCGCAGTCTCATCTCGGCGACACATGTCAAAAATATAGGGAAATTAGAGATATATTTTTGACAGATTGAGACTGAGATCAGACTGTGAACGTTCTTATAATTATGAGAATTGCCCCTCTGATTAAGTGACAATGGAATGTGAATTATTTAGTTATTTATTTATTATTAAGGCACATCAACAACACAAACACAAACATTTACAAATAACAGAGAACAGAGACATGGACTAGTGTTTACGTCAATTACAGACGTGCACAACATTCACAACAAAAGTGAAGAAAAAACACAGCATACACGTTACAAAAAATAAAATAAAAGAAAGCAAAAACAACAAAAGAACATAAATTCTATCATCGACTTATTCATCGACTTAAACATTGACTTATTTTGTTTTGTTGTCTGCAGTCTTCCTCTCCTTTCGTCATTCATTTCATTATCTGAGATTATGAACATTTTGCTATCTAGGTCCTTACACAAGCAATTGAAAAAGGAGATCCCAAGTTTTGAATCCGCAATCCGTATTGAGATGCTTCATTTGTTTCGGAGTCAACCGGAACTCATACATATACATATATTCGTAACCTAATGACGCATTAACGCGGAGAAGTTGCGAATTGTACAGCTTTAGTCGGGCTACCCGAAAAAGGAATTAATACCCACAATAGGAGCAGCCAACCGTGTCGACTCGATATCCGTGGTAAGACTTTGAACATGACCTGGCCTAGCATAGTATAAAGTTGCAATAGAATGAGAGATCAGCTTAAATATATTAGTTTTGTTACAACTGACAGATGTGCGGCCTACTGTCATCATTATTTCAGCCAAAAGACGTCCACTGCTGGACATAGGCCTCCCCAAGCACCGCCACTTCAACCGGTTCTGTGCTTCCCGCATCCAGCGGATTCCTGCGGCCTTTACAAAGTCATCTGTCCACCTTGTGGGAAGCCTTCCAACGCTACGTCTTCTGGTACGTGGTTGCCACTCCAGAACCTCGACTCCATCGGCCATCTATTCTGCGAGCAATGTGCCCTGCCCACTGAAGTAACTACGGTCTACTGTAATTTTAACAATTACTACCAATTATATACATATACATTATCAGCCTATAATGTTCCCACTGCTGGGACACAGGCCTCCTCTCAATGAGAGCGAGTGGGCCGTAATCCACCACGCGGGCCCAGTGCACAATATGACATGACAAAAAATACCCACTCCACGAAGCTCCACTCCAACCCATTAATCCAAGTAATCCAAGTAACCACTGAACCAGCTTAAACATCCAGGTCAGCCCGCCACGTAACACCGTATGTAGCGCACGCGCAACGCTCGGCACACTTCGCGCACTTTCGTTCTCCGTCGTACTTTCGTTTTCACTGCGGAGTGTCATGACGTCACTTGTTAGTGGCGGAGTTACGATTTAATTTGTTTTAGGCTATTGTTATTTGGGGAGACTAAAATAATACTTATAGTTATTCAGAGAGAGAAGAGAATGCTTTTTACTTTCGCTCTGTATCCTTGGTACTATTTCTTACTCCTGAAGTCATTGCAGTATACTTAATATCAACAGTATCTTTCATAATCCATGTACGCTGTCGTATTTTAGAATTTATCTTAATACGTAATTTATAAGTTTTTACCAAAAATAAATATGGTAATATTCGGCGACAATTATGACCATTTCGGTATAATTATAAACTATCAATATATTGAATTCGAAAATAAAATATAGCACAAGTATGACGACGTTATGTGCCAAAAAATAACAACACATTATTTATCCAGTTTTCAAAACACGCCACCAAGAGGCTAATTCATCAAATATCGAATTTAAAAATAAAATTAACATAATTATCACATTATGAATAATTAATTTACTAACGATTGGATTTTAATTAATTTCATAACAACTGAATACTGGCCGGGTTATGTGGCTTGTTCGGTTATACAATGTTGATACAACGGGTAATATGGATAACAACTATTATTTCATAAACGGGTTTCTTATTACATAGTACCTAGATAGTTTATTAGCTTTTTATTCGTTTTATGATTAATAAGATATAAAAGAGAATTAAGATCATATAAAACTAGCAGCCTAACCCATAAAGGAAGACTTCCTTGAATACGAACTAACTTATAAATTAATCACCAATTAAAATAAAAGAGATCAATAAATTATGAACGAAATTATCATAGGTGCTTATTTTTTCTTAGTAATAGAGTACGTAACACCGGTTAAAGACAAATGGGGAAAAACCCATTATGACGATGACCTTTACTCAGGCACTTAATTAGCCACCTATAATTAACCATTCAATAATACCTAGATTAAACTGAGATGGCAAAACAATCAAGACTCCTGATATTAATTTTATTACTGCTATTTTAAGATCCATGATGAATTCGAAGAGAATTAATAAAAAAATAAATTTCACAGAATCGGACTTTTAACACAGCAATAAAAATGTGTCACTATAATTATAAACAGGTGCATCATAACCGGTTGACGGCTAATATAAAAAGTATGATACTATTAATAAATAATTCATAATAAAAATAAAAAGTGTGATAATATTAACAATACAGTGAAAATAAATTAGCCAGTATGAAATTCGAGTGTTTACAAAAAAAAACTTTAACAACGTTGTAAATTAAAATTGTCGTGTATTTTTCCAATAGCGTAAGCAAATAACATAGTTTTAATTTATATGTCATACGTTTTAAAATGTCAAATAAATCTTTTGAGTAAGAAAATAATAAAGTATTAGGTGACATAAATGTCTAATATAATTGATATTATCTATACTTGTATGTTATTCCAAGAATTATTTTTATTACATTGTTTTCATTTTGTGATCGAAGGATATTTGGATCGTACGTGAGTCATACTAGTACAGTACGTAGTCGTGTTTTGATATATAACAACTATGTGAAATTAGGATTGCAAATAAATTAACAGCAACAATTAGTTTTTACTGGGTGCTCATAAAATTTATTGTTGCAAATTAAATAATAAGTACCTAATGAAATAATAACTAATACCCAATTAATTAATAAAAATAACAAAATTAAATCCTAACAACTAAAACTATCAACAAACTAAAATATAGCGTCGAAAAATTCATCGGCATCGCTGTCGACGTTTTTACTTAGAAGTGAATGTTGAAAGCCGGTACTGTTTTTTATTTTCTATGAAACATGTTGTGAAAATCCGGGTGCGAGTAAAATCCGGATCTAAAGACCAATTATATCAATATCCTAGAGAACATTTTAGCGGCCCGCCCCAGCTTAGCACGGGTGCAATTTTTTTTTTCGAATTTGCGATATTTTCTTCCATACAAACCTTGTCCTGGCAATACCGAACACAACGAAATAAGAATTATCCAATTTGGTGCCGTCATTCGGAAGTTATGCGCGTATAGACGACCAGAGACGTCTGCGGGTGACTTAAAGCAAGATCCTTGCCAAAAGAACAATGAGTGAAATCGTATACGTCATACATTCCTATATCAACATATCTTTTAATTTTCTAGTACCTACATGTCACTGGTTTCATAACACATAGCACTAATGACCTCCTGCAAGCCGTTGTTATGGGAACCGCAGACGAAAAGTTCCCATTATTATAACGATATTGTTCTAAGTTTGTAAATAATATTATTGTATGAGGAAGGTATGTAGGAAGTTGTTTTGAGATATTGTGAATTATGTAGTGGTAAAATGTATACAAGTTTAATTTTTTGTTTGGACTTTGCAATGCTTTAAAATGAGCTCTATTGTTTTTGTTGACCGTTTAGAATCCTTAATCCATACTATAATATACTCGTACTATTAATATAGTATTATAAATGCAAAAATGTGTCTGTCTGTTACCTCTTCACGCTTAAATCGCTGAACCGATTTAGATGAAATTTGGTAGGTATAGAGATAGTTTGAGTCCCGGGAAAGGACATAGGATAGCTTTTATCCTGATATTCTCACGGGAAACTTATGCGAGTGCAGCCGCGGGGGCGCTGCTAGTATTATAAATGCGAAAGTGTGTTTATTTGTTACGCTTTCACGCTAAAACGGCTGAACGGATTTAGATGAAATTTTGCATATGGTTACCATGGACCATGACCTACAGAAGGACAGGGATTTTCATCCTGGATCGCAGACAAAATTGCGGCCAGCAGCTAGTTAAATAATAATGATTTAATATCAATCAAATCTTAGTTGGTATAATATTAAAGCACATGAAAACCATACCATACTTTACGGCAATGCATATATTACGAACTAGCAGAGCGCCCCGCGGTCTCACCCGCATAAGTATCGATTCCGTGGGAATATCGGGATAAAGACTATCCTATGTCCTTACCCGGGACTCAAACTATCTCTATACCAAATTTCATCTAAATCGGTTCAGCGGTTTAAGCGTGAAGAGGTAACAGACAGACAGACACAATTTCGCATTTATAATACTAGTATGGATTACATAAAGTTGCGCATACATAAACAACCCCATGTACAGTTTAGGTACATATAGGTTGCTACAACGAGCACAAAAAGAAAGAATAAAATCGAAAGGGAACTCCGATTCACATGATATCTTTAATATCGGTTGGGTGCGTTCAGATTGGGAACATAATTTATAAACCTAACGATTTTGAAATCGGGTTTAGAATGACTTTCGTACGTGTAAGCTTATTCTGGTTTGATCCCTTATTTAAACAACTTCAAAAAAGGAGGTTCTGTTTTATTCTTTAAACTCTGAAAGGTTTCCATTGCATGGATCTTGCAATATCATCATGCCCTTATCCCAATTAATTTGGGGACAGCGCAACATATATTTTTCTTCCATTTATATCTCTATTATAGTCCGCGCGGAACTAGTTGGCCGCGCCTTAGGTATGTGAGCGGTGGGACGGAGGGTCGGGGGCGCATTACTCAGTACGTGCGTTGCAAACCGCCGCCTCACCCCTGTCCCCACCTCAGCCGCCAACTAGTTCTTTCTAGCCCTATTATGTTTCACAAAATCCATCCAACTTTTCTTCAGTCTTTCTCCACCTTTAGGCCCTTTTGTGCACACACGTTTTTCTTGCCGTGAAAAACTACGGTATATTCGCCGTGTGTAGGCACGGTCGTCGGTGTTGTATGGATCAATGGAAGCTTGTTGACGGACACGTTTTTTCTAAGGCGCGGGTTATAAGCCGTACCTTAAAGAAACCATGCAGTGAACAAAGGGCCTGTAACCATCCACACTTACTCAGAGCTTTTCTGACCTTGCGATATCTGATTAAAGGCTGATTTAGACAGGGTACTTACCCTGTCTACCTGTCTTAGTCAGTTACTTACCCCGTCTAAATCAGCCTTAACTCGTAAAATGTATTTATGAAGTCAATTTTCAGCGCAGATTCCCCAAACACACACAAATATACACCATCAACTAGGCATTATGGTTACAAGGTGTAAGACAATTTATAGTGTGCGTTTGCGTGCGTGTATCGTTCACGCAAGTCTTTGTGACGTAAGGGTAGTTCCCACTTCCGAACACTCTTACGCACCGAGCGACATCGTAACGAGGGTGTGGATGTAAGAGATCATTGAGTTAAGTGATATGTATAAGTAGAACAAAAACAAAATAATGAAGTAAGAGGAAATGTGAATAAAGTAAAAATGATCGTGTTCTTGTTTTAGAATTGACAATCAACCAATCCTTCGACTGGCTGCTAGAGTCAATCAAGTCTTGGAAGAAAAAAGATTGAGAGGAATTTATTAGTTAGGTAAGGGGTCAACAATAGCATGATCAGAGACCATAAGGCTGCGTTTCCACCAGAGATGTGCGAGGATGCGTAGCGAGGGATGTGTGTGAAACAAACCAATAACATTGCTTCATTTTCATAGCTTGAACTAAGTTAGCGTTGTTATTGATTAGTTTTACATACATTCCTCACTACGCATCCTCGCTCATCTCTTTTGGAAACGCGGCCTAAGCCATGTATAAAAAACCTCGTACAACGATGTAACTCATCATTCATTATTCTCTTGCCTTTCTCCCGAGTTATCCCAGTACATTTGGGGTCTGCGGCGTCGCAGCTTGTCTTCTCCTTCCATACTTCTCTATTAGTCGTCATCTCAGTACTTACCTGCTTACTAGCCATATCATCTTTCACACAGTCCATCCATCGCTTCTTTGGTAACTGATAATATCTTTTCATAGGATTTCGTTAAAGCCAATTCTCGTCAGCTTCACATAACAAAAGAGCATCTAGAGTTCATTATGTCACCGAATCATCACATCATACAATATATCACACAAAAAAATCGCATGTAATCATGTTCCTTCCCGTTTCCGAATGACAGCTGACAGCGCGCGTAGCTGACATGACAATACGCATTACGTCATAATAACGGTGCTAGATGGAGTGGAAGTCTTTCACAGAATAGAAATTGTGATTTCTTATACATTATTTATTATGTAGGAGGCTTATGAACCGTGACAGTTAGGTAAGGTTGGAAATTTGTAGGCTGTGGAGTCTGCGCAAATGATGCCTAAGGTGGAAAAGGGAGTTTCCTTTCTGTTCTTCGCCCAAGGAATTCATATTTGGAACGGGCAAATAACTTTTTGACATTTCGAAAGTATCTGGTTTTTTTTTCCAGTTTTATTGAAATAAATGGTTTTATGAGAGGGACTTAGACGAATACTACTAGGACAAAGGACTTACTGATTGTTTCAATTTCTCTATATCTACTCATTTTAAGGAATAGTATTACAAGGAGGCGAACATTTTGTGCAGTTTTGGTCTTTAACAAACGAATCAAGGTCATTGCCATGTGCTCATAATATTTTCAAATACATAAGACCTTTTCTAATCACATAACACTAAAATGAACATCATCACAACACTAGTTATGTCACCAGACCCCGCCCGACCGGTTCCGATATAAACTTAGCCAGGGATCAGCTACCTGCGCCCGAGCTTAATGTCAGGCGTCGCGAATCTGTAATAGTAGCGTGATTGAGAAACGGACACATTTTCACTTTTTTCATTAGATTCTAAGCTAGTTAATGTATCATTGGATATATGTAGAAGTTTTTCTGACGTCGTGATTCAGCTTTATAAAGCCCTCGTGTGTTTACGTCGAAGTTCCAACAACCGATTATATATTCAGGTAATGAAAGAAAGAAAATACATTTGTTTAGCACAGACTAAAAGACACACCATACACCAGATACAAACATCAGATAGCAACAAATAAAAATCAAATAGAAAGTGTAAAGTCCGATGTAAGAAATCAGCAGGGAAGTGTGCCTCACGGCTGCACCAAAAAGGCTGAGTTCAGCAAAAATGCCAAACAACTAGTGCCTGACGCTGGTTTTCAACTGGACCTGAGGTACGATTTTGACAGCCATTCAAATCATAGGACTATAGTTTCCTGCAGTCTTTAGGTTGTGAACGTCAGAAACGAAGATATGTTCCGAAAAATACAAATAACTATCAAGATGATGAATAATTTTGTCAGATATTGACATGTACACTTTTTTTTCAGTATTTGGGTAAAAAGGGAAAAAAATATTGAAGTGTTTAAAATTTTTGTTCAAAAGTCTTAGGCTCTTTGTATACCGCACGGTTTCTTTAAGATACGGCGTATAAACCGCGCCGTAGAAAAAACTTGTCCGTCAACAGGCTTCCATAGTGATCCATAAAACACGACCGTGCCTACTCGGCGAATAAACCGCATTTTTTCACGGCAAGAAAACGTGTGTGTACAAAGGGAACGCATCCTACAAAAAACCTCCACACATTCAAAAGTCATAAAACTTTATCCCACTTAAGAGAGTGAAAATGAATATCAACACGCTAATTTTAAACCCAGATCAGGTCATTAGGACCCTCTCGTGGCGACGACCTACACCAACAGCAAAGTATGTAAACACACTCTTCAGAAGAATCGCACATTAAATACAATTCTTACTTGTGGTTTGCGAATCTAAAATAAGCATTGACGTCAGTAAGACTGAGTTGCGGGTTGATGACAAAAAAGAACTGTTTATTTTGATTATTATACAAGCGTATGATTATCTAGAAAAGTGTATTTAACGTGTTTTGTTTAACGCCGTTTCAAGTTATTGTGTAGTCATCTAATAATTTGTTGATGTTATTTTGTTCAGGAATCCGCTAAATGTGAGAAACACAGGAGCTATCGATGTGGGGATACTTTGGGAAGGCCTATGTCCAGCATTGGACGTCTATTGGCTGAAAGGATGATGTTGATTTTTTTAACCGGTCAAGCGGCGCGCGTCGCCCATTGGCGACGAAACAATAGAAAATCAATTGTATCTCATTAGCGGAGCTTGACAGTTTAAACTAATTAAAACAGGTGATATGAGATTTGACGCCCGATTTGCTGATCAGACTTCCCAAAAAGAGGGTTATAGTTTGGTTTCATGGTTTAATTCAACCACCTCAGCCGTATAGTCCATCCATAGACAACGGCTTAGCGCAAGTTACGCAAAACGTAAACTTGGTTTAAGGTTAAATACCTAACTACTATTTTGTGTAATTGTTGTTGGGCTCCAAAGTATGACAAAGAAGCGCAAAAAACTTAAGCATATGATAATCAGGTCAATGATCCGCTTGGCAGGTAAGCCAGGTAACCGTCACACTCCAGATGGCCATCTAAGGGCCTGTGCACTGCCTCGCGCAATATGGCGCCAGGCGACCTGAACCCTATTTCATAACATGACCAATCAATTATAATAAAGTAAGTCAGTCGAATACGACGAACAGCCAATCAGGAATGGAGGTGAGACTAAGGCGTTCATGCGACTGAAATAAATGAATGCTGGATGTCTTCATATACACAACCTTTTCACACATAATAGGTATGCAATTTATCCATCTTTTGCAGTTCTCAACTTGTATTTCTGTCCAGATTTTGCTTTTGTCGAAAATGCTATGACGTTTCAGTTTGATTATTTAGTGAGCTGTCAAGGAATTCTGACTGCCTAGGCTTCTAGCATCGCTTTAGTGATTCATCATAATAAGATCCAATAATGAAATTACTGTTTAATATTTAGTGAAAATACACGTATTTTCGTAATAAATATCAGTAAGAAGTGTCCTTCAGGTGTGAAGGAAAACATCGTGAGGAAACTGCCATGTCCTAGAACCAAAAATTCGAAGGCATGTGACATCTACCAACCCGCACTAAGCCCGCGTGGCCGACTCTCTCTAACCAAGAGGAGGCCTTTGTTCCAGCAGTGGAAACATTACAGGCTGACTATGCTATAGGGATTCCTTACAAAAGAAGTCAGTTCAACCATCGATGTATCTTAGACGGTCAAGCGGCTAGGACAAACCTTCTCAAGTTTGCCCCTTTGTCACAAGCCGCACGTATTATTAACATTAGTACAGTATCGGAGGATATACAGGGTTATTCGAAAAACACTAACAACCTCTTAAAAGGTCATTGTACTCATCATTATGAACAACTTTTACTACGGGACCAAATCTGAAATCGTGAAAAAAAAAATCAGCCGTTCTCTACATTTCGACGAGTTATACGAACATAAATGTAGGAAACAGCAGAATTTTTTTTTCTCGATTACAGGATTGCTCCCATAGTAAAAGTTGTTCATAATGATGAGTACAATGACCTCTTAAGAGGTTGTTGGTGTTTTTCCAATAACCCTGTATTTGGGCAAAACCTGCCGAGATTCATTCAAAAGGCACAATTAATCAATGAAAAAGGTCTGATATTATAATATCAGACGTTTTTCAATTATTGATTCAAGCCATGTAGGCAGCGTTATAACGTTGTTGCAATTTTGCTTACATGGCAGGTGGTTTTATTTTATGTTTGTAAAGCAATAGACATTGTGCCTTATAACATCGCCTTGGATGATTCTGTAAAGGTGTTATAATAGTGTTTGAAATTAAAAAAAATAATAATTGTGGTATAAATAAAAAATAACACAAAAATTAAAATCATAACTTTTAATGGCCTATGGAGATATGGATCTCCTCACCTGATGTACTATACCCATTGCCACACCTATAGTCAAACAACCCACATATTGCTCCAGTGACCTTTAAAAAGTAACAGATGTATAAAATCCAGAACGATGGCCTGCAAGCGATGAAGTAACCGATCGTGATAGCTTAATGTTCTGTGCAATCATAATGCATGCAGTCTTAATGATTCTTTCCTTTCCCAAGATGTTATTGTTAAGATTAACTACTGGGAGGTTGGAATCGTGAGGTAATCGATGTAACGAGATTGGCCGTGAGTTTTTAAGATGAATAGTTTGATTTTGTTGTGTATGTGACTTAAAAGTTCAAAAACTCAGTAGCTCTAGTCCTAGGGTCCTTTTTATTCCTTTACTAGCTGACCCGGCGAACTTCGTACCGCCTTAGATGTTTTTTTCCCCATGTTTTAATGATTAGGAACCCTCACGGGCGTCCCCAAAACACCCTGCCAAATTTTCATCACAATCTGACCAATGGTTTCGGAACGCATAGAGGACAAACATACAACCATTGATTTTTATTTATATAGATTTGTGCCACTAATGCTTGGTTCCTATAAACAAACACACGACTCGTTTTCCTTACCAATGGTAGCATTTATAGATTCGTATGCTAATTTTACCCGTGATAGCTACTTCCACATGGGATGGTCTACTATGCAAAGCCATGAGGTCTTTGCTTCAATATTGGTAAAGATACAAGAGTCTTAATTGTAACCAATAACCGTTCGTAAATTATAGGAATCGGCCATAAACTACCAACTTTAAATAATTGTATTGTATGTAGCAAATTCCTTATATATGGTCCATGTTTTCTTTAGGCCGCTTTAAGAATCAAGTAGTCTATTAACAAAATAATACTACTGGCTTTCTTTGATAAAATCACAAGGCACTTTTTCGCGACAAAAGAAAACTTCTAATACGATGGCATTTCTACACAACACAACGTAATAGTGTGGAAAAATTCAAAGATATGCAAATATTTCCAAGACCTTTTGCTGTCATCAAAGGACGATGTCCTGCAGTGAGAGCCTGGCTGATGACGACAATGATCAAGACACCAAAAATATAATTTAAAAAGAAAAAAAAAAACGTCGATATGAAAAATTTTGCCATTTCTGTGTTTTGACCTAACACGAACCTTTGCGTGACTCATAATCTCACCAAAAAGGCGATATTACCTATATTTTTTTAGGGCAGAAACCTTAAAATAAGCACAAAGAACAAAACATTTTAGGTCTCCATTCCATAAAATACGCTCAAATATACACATCACACTCGTTTTCGCTTTAAAAATGCATTTACTTTATTTTTATTTCGGGTCGAGTAAATGTTGTGGCCTACAATCTTTGTTTTGACTCGAGAAACGAAAGTGATGTTTTCCTAAATAAGTATGTTCTTATTTTGATATCTGGAATATTTTCAATTTTAAGGGTAGCCCGCGAAACTCAAATTTTCATACGTATCCTGCAATGTGCAGGTCAGTGTCAGGTTGTATATTGAACAAAATATGATTCACGATCGTAAAAAGTATGCATTTACAGAATAATAATCATTAAAATCATCAAAACAACCCTCTAAGTTCATATAACCCTGTCGAATGACTATTTTATGAAATCTCAATCAATAGGTTATCTTAACGTCTATACCTAACCTATCATAATATCAAATTCTACATATTTTTTTTGTTTTTCAAAGACTAACGAAAACCAAGCTCTATTTAAGAGTTCTATCTTAGCAGGTCCATAGACTAACATTATATTAATTGTCAAGAAACTGGTCCTTTGGGTCCCAAGACGTTATGTATTCCGGAAAACGTGTTTTTTTGCTTTATATGCAAAGTTACTGCTCTTTGACCTGATGTTTTCGCAACGCTTAATTGGACAAATTAATGACGCATCGACGTAGATTTTACGTCTTATTAAGTTTATTCATAGCCTAAGATATAGGTATGGGAAGTCCTCCAGACCGAATTTCGGTCATGGCGACCAATCTCGGCGCAGACCAGCCTTCGGTGCGGGAGATATTATAGTGCACAAGTGTGTGCGCAGACACAGATGCACTCTCTCTGCCCTCACTCTCATTGCCCGATGGTATGGCAACCCGACACGACCGGAGAGAGATCAGGCGAAGGACCAACGAAAGAAAATAAGCATATAGCGGTATGGGGATAATTAGCCGCCTAAATGTATGTGAGGACCGCAATGTCAATTTAAAATAGAAATTTTCCGCAGATCAATGAAACAAGAACCCCCACAGTAGTTTATCCGGTTGGTGACTTAGTAAACAAACGCGTCTCGATAATGGAGTCTTATTTACCCATAAAAAAACCGGCCACATCAATTAAAACCGCATCAAAGTTACGTGGACAATTAACTTGCGAATCATCATCGCAATCGAGTATCAGGTCCGAAACATCGAGGTCAACCAAAGGTCCCTTGGAATCGATTACTAAGACATTTGTAATCTATAGAAAGCTAGAAGCATTCGATATCTTGAGCAAACAATAAAAATTACAACGTTGCGACATCGATTTAATCGAATGCAATTTGAATCAAATCGATTATTTTCTGAACAGTATCGAATTATTTACCATCTTTCAATGTAACTAGAATCTAAGTATCTACGTTCGAAATTTAAACCGTGATAAATTAGAGTTACGACACAAATCCGATTTTTTAATATACTATTCGTGGGCTTTGCGGCAGCTCAAAAGCGGTTTTTTCGCGGTATCATAATAGATCGTTTTACCCAGCACGTCTGCCCTTTACCCAGTAACACAAATAACGGCGCGTGCGCAAAAACCTTTCATAATCGTGCGGCGCGCTGTCAAACGAAAGACGACACTTGACTGGTGGTTTTAAATACCAAATTCGTACGTATCCAAAATGGCGGATATGTCAAAATCGATTTTAGAAACATGACATTGGACGACGCGATCGTCGAGACAATGCGTGGATCGAATTCGAATTAACACTAGTTTTATCAAATTATCGTTGGACCGTTCCGGTCATAATCTATTAGGATATCTTTTGTTTTTTGTTAATTTAATTTTGTCTTCACTACACAAGGTTGAAGCCATGTCTTTCCGCGTAGTAAGGACACAAATAACACATTGTGCTAAATCAAAGAAAGTTGTTGACTAGACAAACGGAAATAGGAAGTTTTATTGTTTGTGTTATCTAATTTCCGGTGACATGGTAGACGGAGGTCAAGTTTAAAGAAGTAGGACCATTAAAGAGGGTGGGGGGGGGGGTAGGAAGAGCTTAGTGTGCATACACGAGCGACACGCATCAACGACGGAGGCAACTGCAACCGTATTGACAACTCGCCGCTCGTGTATTTGAGTACGGTCTCGCGTGACGGCAGCAGTCGCCATTCGTCGACGATTGCAGTTACCTCTGTCGTTGACGCGTGTCGCTCAGGTGTATGAGCACTTAGTAGGCCACGAATTGGATTTAATGGTCCTAGGATCCCTGAGATAATGCTAACCTGCTTTTCTTTTGTTGTGGTCCTAAGTGGCTACGAAATAGTTACAATGCAAGGATTGTACATAAAACCCCGTACTTCGTTGACAAGTGGGGCAGACAATTTGCGGGTCATTACATACCTGCCAGTATTGTTTTAAACAATCTATCTACATACATCCTACTAATATTATAAACGCGAAAGTTCGTGAGGAAAGATGGATGGATGTTTGTTTTGACGGATTTTGATGAAACTTTATAGTAATATATCTTATACATCAGAATAACACATAGGATACTTTTTATCCCGATATTCCTACGGGATCGGAAAGAAACATTGGAAAAGTTTCCCGGAAAATTTAAAAAATCTGTAAAAACTGAATGTTAGTTTTTTCTATAGGATATTGGTATGAATTATTGAAATTTGGGCAGGACGGCGTCTGTCAGGTTAGCTCATCATCATCATTTCAGTCCGAAATAACCCACTACTGGATATAGGCCTCTCCTATCTTCTGCCATACCTCCCAGTTCCGCACGACCCTCAGCCAGGTGCGTCAAGTCAGCTAGTTTCTAAAAATTAACAATACAAATAAAAGAAAAAACCGCCACAGATGATCTTGAAAACAAACGATCTGTAAAAATTATGCGGAGCGAATTTTTAGACTGCCATTGACACGATTATACTTAGCTGTAACTGTTTTTGTACAAAACACTATGGCATATAATTAAATCTAAATTACAGATACAAGAACCGTATTAATGTCAATGTTAGGAGCAGAAAAAATATTAACTTGCAAGTCTTGATGCGGAGCTTGTTTAGTTTACCTTCTTATGTCTTAGAAAAGGGAACCCTTTATTCTTGTTTTCTTTGGCAAAAAATACATTAAGTCACACATTTTCCCAAGGTGATAGGCATAAACGATATATACATACATACACTCACACATATACATGCATACTTCGTTTGATTAGTCCACGATCATTCATAGATCTTTTATCCTGCGAAAACGCCCGACTAAGCCCTTAAGAAAGTTCAAACCAAGTCAAACTATATTATTACAACCAACCGTCCAAACATTTGACATAACCAATCAAATCAAACGATTCAAAATCCGAACCAAGTCAGTATGTTTGAGATCAATCATCACGCCGCGTTCGTGATGCGCACACGGACTCGTTTCGCCTTATATAACTCATCTTCACACGAAACGATAGCACGGCTGTATTACACAACTTACTTTAATTGCATGTTGTTCCACTGAGCTTCATTTAAAATGAGAAGAACAATGAATTATGGTGGTAAATGAGAAATGACAAATGACAATCGAAAGAAGAAAATTAGTAAAGACAATCGAGAGGTCGGGAGTTTATTTGGTAGAAAATCAGCGTATAGCATAATCAGCCTATAATGTTCCCACTGCTGGGACACAGGCCTCCTCTCTTTTGAGAGGGAGTAGACATAATCGGTTGATTTTGTTCACTCCCTCTCAAATGCGTGGTTACGCAGGCCCAGTGCGGGTTGGTGATGTCACATGTCTTCGAATTTTTGGATCTAGGACACGTCGGTTTTTCACACGATGTTTTCCTTCACCGTTTTGAGAGCAGTGGTGATGAAATATTACACAAAGTAAAACGCCTGTCTGGGTTCGAACCTACGACCTACAACTCGAAAATCGTGGGTGTATCTACTGCGCCACCACTGCTGCTTTTTATGAAAATCAGCGTATAATCAAGCATTTAGACATACTCGTGTTATATATTAAAATCGCTTTTCGTGTATGTCTGTGTGACCGCGTCGTTCTTCTAAGCTCCGCAACGGATTTTCATGCGGTTTTGGTCATCATTTAGAAAATGTATCCTGGAAAGTAATAATAATAATAATAATAATAAGTTTATTCATCAAAAAGTAAAATACAATGTGATGGATTCGGTGAGCCACAAACTAAGCATCGCTTGTATCTTGTGGCTCTGGAGTGCAATTTTACAATGTTTATGATTACATTACAGTTTGAGGATGTTAGATAGTTACAGAAAGATAAGAGTTAAAATAAAATAAAACATTCGTGCTGTTCACAAAATAAAATGGTATTGGTTTAACCTAAGGCTTGTACTATGGTGTGTGTGTGTGTCAGTGTGTATGTTGGGGTGTATGTGTGAGTGTTTGTTTGCATGTTTGTGTGTGTGAGGGGGTGTGAGTATGTGTTTATAGGTGCTATATCAAAGCTTCGGTGGCGTCGTATGATAGTTTTAAAAGAACTGATGTTAAGATTTTCTTACAGGTGGTGGTTGAGCAGTCTTTTAGGTCGCAGATTTTGCTAACTTTATTGTAAGTGTTGGGATGGGAAAAGTGGGTACATCGTCTAGCTAGTTCGGATTTGGCGTTTGGTATGGGTACTCTGAAGATACGCTTGTTTATTATGTCTCTGTAGTCAGGCCGATTTTTTATTGTTGCATGATATTTAAGAGTTGCTTGAAGTATAAATATTTGTCTTACCCTGAGGACTTGAAATTCATGGTAGACCAGATCTGTAGGGAATCTGAAAGGTTTTTTCAATGCGACTTTGATCAGTGCCCGTTGCGCCCTTTCTAGCGTTATAAAAGTGCTCTTACCAGCGCGTCCCCAAATGCAGATACAGTACTTTATGATTGACTGGCAGAGTGCGAAGTAGACCATTCGCAAAATGTCGATAGGGGTGCAGTCCCTGAGTTTTTTCAAAACGTGTATCAGTTTTCGTACTCTGGAGGAAAGGGCAAAAATGTGGGCTTTATACGTTAAGTTGTTATCTATGGTTATTCCGAGATATTTGATCGTGTCAGTACGTTCAAGAACTTTGCATGCGCAGGGGTGGTGTGGCAGTTGTGAGGAAATAATGTGTTTCTGTGGACAGGTGTGTATTTTTAAGGACACAAGTTTATGTGTATAACATTAATATGAACAACGAACGAACGAACTTACATATAATAAATTAGTCTGATGTTTTGTCAAGTCGTAAGATCCGAAAGAAGAGTCGTAAGGTCGTGCGAAGCAGGGGCGGATCGCTAGTAATAAATATAGCATAAAATATGGTTCATTGTGGTGCCCATTATAAGTTGAATGACTCATAAAGGTTTACCTTATTTATTTAGCTCAGCACTTGGAACTTTTACCTAGAAATTAAAAAAAAACGAAATATTTTCTCACGGATGACATATTAGACGTCACCGCGTCTTTCTAGACATCCAAATAGTAAAGATGAAGAGTGTGTATGTTATTTTGTTTGAACGCGCTGATCTCTGGAACCAGTCGGATTTGATAAATTTTTGTCCATTCAAAGTCAAAGCATTTATTTCAAATAGGCACATAAAAGGCACTTTTGAACGTCAAAAATTACCATAAAATAGAATTGATTCTAGCGTCGCGTCGCCCCTTCCAAAAGGTAGTTTTCGTGTGGAGAAGAATGGGCAAGAAACTCAACCGCTACTCTTTTAAAATGATCTACAATATTTTGCATGGGTACATTAATTATATAATAATATGTGAGGACTTGATAGCCCAAGTCTTGAGGAAGGCTATAGGATATTTGACATCACGCTCGGACTCTTAGAAGACGAACGAAATGAAAAAAATGTCAGAAGAATGCTAAACGAAAGCGAAGTAATAGCGCAGGGAGGCTAGGTGATGCGACGGGTTGGGTCGGGGAAACAAGAAATTTCACGCGGACGAAGTCGCGAGCAGAAGTTAGTTTGAATACAAAAAGTTTTACCTATAATGGCTAGGAAGTATTTTACTTTATTATTTGCAAACGATTACGAAGTATTTGTACTGTAATGCGAGCAGGATGTATGATTTGTCAAGTGTGATTACATAAAACAAACATTCGTTTTTCTAGAAAATTTTACAGGAAAACTCGAGAAAAAAGTGATGACTAAATTCTTCATGTAGGTGTTATACTCATTCTATATAAATAAAGTACTTCTATTATAATCACTGAGTCATCCTACGGTACTTATTGTACACACGGCTACACATCAAGCTATACATAACCAGTATAAGCTGACTTCTTGATTGTACGAAAAACCTACAATGTGAGGTCAGAGGGGCAATTCTCATAATTTTAAGAACGTTCACAGTCTGATCTCAGTCTCAATCTGACAAAAATACCTCTTAATTTCCCTACATTTTGACAAGTTTTTGACATTTGTTTGTCGCTGAGATGAGACTGCGACTAGATTTTGAACGTTTTAAATTACGAGAATTGGTCTTCTGATAAAACTGGAAATGTCATCTGCCTAGCCTTTTTCCAATTATGTTGGGGTCGGCTTCCAGTCTAACTGGATGCAGCTGAATACCAGTATTTTACATGGAGCGACTGCCTATCTGACCTCCACAACCCAGTTACTGGCAAATACCTTGGTAAGACTGGCTGCCAGATTTTCGGGCTTCTGACGACCCGTAACGACTGTCAAAGATCCACTAATGACAGCCGCTAGCCGGGACCAACGGCTTAAAGTGCTTTCCGAGGCACGCAGGGGTCTTGGTATGTAAAGATGGTCACCCATCTACGGACCAACCGCGGCAAGCGTAGATCTGATCGATCGACCCGTCCGACTGTCATGTCATTACTTAGCCATAAGCCCCTTAAAAAAACGTGAAATGTATAGTTTGATATGTCATCGTACGTACGTCAGCACTTAATATATGTAAATTAAATATCGATGCACGAAAACACAATGCATAAGTAGTGGCTTTTCTTCCATCTTTTTTGATTTGATGTATAAAAAAAGTCTTCAAGAGTGAAGATATTTAGGCATATCAGATGGCGCACTCATGACAGTCAGGCATTGTGTTTTTTGGGAATGTCATCTTGCAGGTCATTTGTCGGTTGCTTAACCGGACTTTCCTATAATTAATGCCTTGATAAATTAAGGCCCAGCCAGGGCGTTAAACTTATAAACTAACCCCCTTATTCATAAAACTTATCAAACCTATTTCAGTTAAAATGGGGTTTGTCTCTTTCTTACACACAGAAATGACAACGTGACAGATAAAGACAAACGTTCTATAAACCTATTTTAGTTAAAATAGAGATAAAATAGCATTATGAATAAGGGGGTAAGTGTCTACACGCTAAGGGCACCCTCTGTGGGATACCCACCTCGGCTTAGAGCGTTTCTGGAGGAGAGAAGCAAGGGACAGACTGGATCGGATCAATGATAGTCAGCCAGATGATTGACGAATTTAGTATCTACGTCCGGTGCACCCTGGACTATCAACCCTGCTAAAAACCTTCCTGACTTACTTTTCAAGACACGAGAAATACTTATAAGCGTACTAACAGCGCCGCACGGTTTCACCCGCGTAAGTTTCGATCCCGTGGGAATATCGGCATAAAAACTGTCCTGTGTCCCGAGACTCAACATCTAAATCGGTTCAGCGGTTTAAGCGTGAAGAGGTAAGAGACAAACAGACAGACACACTTTCGCATTTTTAATATTAGTATGGATTTCGACGCGAGTGCAAGAGATCCTATTCACACACATATTACTATTTGCTTTAATTAGCACAAATATCTCAATTTCCATTCAAACCTCATATAAATGTAATTCAACTCACACAATTCGTGGGAGACTCGTTGAATTTCGTAATTCATTCATTGCAATTACTTCCTTGAGGTGGAAATCAAAACCGCGACCCACATGCAGCGGTCAGCTTTCTTAACCACTGACCGTAAATGTAGAAAACACATAACTGTGTGATTATTTAGCTTAGGATTTGTATCAAATTATCCACTGCTACATAGACACTCGAATTGAAAAGGGCTACATGCAAAAGATGGACGTAACAAGGGCCACTATCCGATGACTTTCATGAAAGATATATTTGTATGGAGAAAGGTTCTGTAGCTGCGACTGCGTACCGAAAGACGCAGCGTCTGTCGCCACCCTCAAGGTGGACCTATGAGTTGGTGAAGGTCGCAGGAACCGAATGCATGCGAGAAGCACAGGACCGGTATATGTGGCGACGCTCGGGGAAGGCCTATGTCCAGAAGTTGACGTCTTTCGGCTGTAATGATGAAGTAATTTTGATTTCCCGACTAGTTTCAGAGTCTAGAGGAGTAATTCTGCCTGAGACCCGTTTACAATATTATTTTGGCGCCTAATATTATTAATACTCTATGCAATAAACTCACGGGCTGACGATTTAGACCCAAATTATCCATTTATCGCATTTTTATCGTACGCAAAAAGGTTTGTTTATGATTTTATTCTTTTACAAAAAGGAGGTTACAAGGGTAGTCGACCGACCTGGCTGGTTAAATACCTATCGGATTTGGATGAACATAAAAGAGTCTTTGCTATCTACTGCGACACACTTACATATTTCAGCTTTAATTCTTATATTTTTTACGGGTCTTTCGGTACACGTTTAAGGGTGAATTTTACAAATGAAACTGAACGCGGCTAACACATCTATGTCACGCTCATGGCCTGTCACTACTGTCAATATTCCATAACAATGATGACACTGACAGCTCTTGAACGTGGTTTAGATGTTGCTAATCGCGCTCAGTTTCTTTTGTGAAATTCGCCCTTAAAAGCGTACCGAAAGACCCAATTAAAGTACAAGAATTGAAGCTAAAACTTGTTAATTTGTCCTTTTTTTTTTGCAAACTAGTCTCATGAATATTCAGAAAGATTTTTCGACAAGCCAGGTGTTTGTTTTACCTCCCGATTCTAAAATGATGCCTGTAATTTCCAAAGGGTTAGACAGAGCTGTACCTAAATAACACCCACATTTCGACAGCCCATTTCCCATATAATAGGGGGCGAGCTTATTGCCATCAACCGGGCACAAATCCAGACTCTGGGCTGCTACTGAGAAATGTATATTTAAAATGGTTTTCACTCCATTCATAAGACGCATTTTATTCCTGTTATTTTAGTATCGGATACGCATATAGAAACATGCAATCATAATGTTAATTAGCAATTAAAGATCGTAAAAGTAATCAAGAGAACTTATGCCTCACAATAAAAACTGAAACGTGTTTGTTTAATGACTAAGGAATAGTATGGTAACGACTGCCATAACTTTTGGCATAAATTATATCTAAAACTCTTCTGACCTGAAGGGAATCTGTTAACGGAAGGTTCTTCTTAGCGTGTCGATGGCAATCTAAATGGACTCGTCCATCAGTTCCTGTAACGTGCAGATGACAGGACACGACATTAAGTGTCCCATAGTTTGTGGAACAGCACTACATTTACACTCCAGAGCATTGTCAAAACATTATATTTTGGGCAACATAATTCCACCAAACACATTAAATATCTTCAAAAAAAAAAACTGCATTTTCCGTTTGTTTTTCATTAAAAAAGCACTGAGATCATAGGTCCATCAGCTGTTATGCTCATTCTTTCATTTTGTTATGCTAAAGAAAAAACCATAAACTAGCCAGCCGTTACGCTCTGTTATGCAAAGATTTCTAGACCACACAAATCTATTTACTTTTCAAATTCCGAATCTTAATTCGGCCAGGAGCTAAAACTACAGGTCATTGATAAAACTGTCTATGGTTTATTTTAATGCATTTAAGACTCTATGGTGCTAATGACTATGAAGGTCGTACTTTGACTTTTGTTTGTTTATGTTTTTAATATTATTTAGAGTACCATGTGTTGTGTTTAAAAATGAAATTAGCGGTACCTTAAGTGAGGTCGACTGCGGGCTCTAAGGTTAAACGAATTTTCGAAGGGTACTTTAGAATACTCTTTGTCGAAATTGTAAAGGACATCGACTCAATGAGTGTTTTTATTTTTGTGAATGGCATCTCGTAGTTCAAACTAGGAGGTTGTCGGCTGCTTGACCGGGCTATGGATGCCTTAACATAGGCCTCCAGCCAAGGGCATAATACTTCTAAAATAAGGGCGTCGCTTGTGAGGTACGGACCTCGGCTTAGGGCATCGGCGTCGCTGGGGGAGAGCAACAAGGGACAGGCTGGATCGGATCGAAACACACATGTCACTCGTTCGTATTTATGTTTGGTACAAAGTCTAGATTCTATTTTCGTGAAGGACTTTGGATATCGATATCAATCTACAACTCTATATCTGATGTCTGATACGCAATGGTTTCCGTGTGTGTTCTGTTATTTCCTTCAACTTTTTAGCCGAATACTACATTAATGTTATAGTCTTCGCCATCATGTTATAAATAAAGCCTCATTGTAGAAACGAGGCACCGGTCTATTTTATGTGTGGCCAGTAACAGTCAATGTGCATGTATTATTTTAAGGTGATTATTTTTTTAAACACAGTATTTGATTTTTTTTTGTGTCAAATACACCAGACACTAAGGTAAAAATCGAGAGACATCATTACCTTTTTTAATTTTATTCATGTCACGACTTCACGCTTATAGCATGAAATGTAGAGACTTCAAGGACAAATAATAACCTTTAGGGTCTTTGGCCTACCCGGTCACTGGCCATTTCCACAAACCGTGGAAAGGCCTTATCATACGGTCATAATAAAGCCGGTTCCACACAATCAACGGATGCGTTTTTTTTTTCGCTAATGTGAACCAGCCTTCGAAAACCCTCGAAACCTATCCTTCTGCAGCGAGGTGTGAGACAGGGAGACGTTATCTCTCCGAAACTGTTCACCGCTGCTCTGGAGGATGTCTTTAAGGTTCTGGACTGGAAAGGAGCTGGCATTAACATCAATGGCGAGTACATAACTCACCTTCGGTTTGCCGACGATATAGTAGTCATGGCTGAGACTATGGAGGACCTCAGTACAATGCTCGATGACCTCAGTAGAGCCTCTGAAAGAGTGGGTCTGAAAATGAACATGGACAAAACGAAGGTCATGTCAAATGCCCATGTAACACCCACTCTCATGAAGATCGGAGACGCTACACTCGAAGTCGTGGACGAGTATATTTACCTAGGACAAACTGTCCAGTTAGGTAGGTCCAACTTCGAGAAAGAGGTCAATCGTCGAATCCGACTCGGCTGGGCAGCGTTCGGGAAGCTACGCAATATCTTCTCGTCCCACATACCGCAGTGTCTCAAGACGAAAGTCTTTGACCAGTGCGTGTTGCCAGTGATGACATATGGCACTGAAACGTGGTCGCTCACAATGGGCCTTATTAGAAGGCTGAAAGTCACCCAAAGGGCAATGGAGAGGGCTATGCTTGGAGTTTCCCTGCGGGATCGAATCAGAAATGAAGAGATCCGCAGGAGAACCAAGGTAACCGACATAGCCCGAAGAATTGCCAAACTTAAGTGGCAGTGGGCAGGGCACATTGCTCGCAGAACAGATGGCCGATGGGGCCGAAAGGTTCTGGAGTGGCGACCGCGTACCGGAAGGCGTAGCGTTGGAAGGCCTCCCACAAGGTGGACCGACGACCTTGTGAAGGCCGCAGGAACTCGTTGGATGCGAGAAGCACAAAACCGGTCGAAGTGGAGGTGCTTGGGGGAGGCCTATGTCCAGCAGTGGACGTCTTTCGGCTGAAATGATGATGATGATGATGATGAACCAGCCTTATAGTAGTGCTGTAACTACAATTTAAGTTTAGTCGATTTTTTGTCGACTGGAAAAAATCGATTAATTTCAAAACTAATATGAGTTATGTAAATGGCAATCTAGTTGCCAAACAAACGTTCAAGTAATTTTAATACAAAATAAATTGAGTTTTTGCCAACAAAATAGTTAATACGTACTAAAAAGGCTATAACTTTATTCAACACTAAAGGCCTGTGAAATCGCAAGTACTTTTAATGACCAGTTTAAGAAGACCTCTGCAGTACTACAAGATCAATGACTTTTACTATGAAATATTGAAAAAGGACTGGTCACATGTCCTGGTTATGTTTGTCTGTTTATTTTATGTTTGTTTGTAAACCACTTATTTTAAGAGGCAGAGTCAATACGTCATTACTGACGCAAATAAAGTTATTACTTCCAAAGTAGTTCTTGAATAAAAAATGCATTTATGAATCACGATTAGGCTTCTCTTCCTTTACAATCTGATCATTGACTAAGATAACTCAATACATTTTAAGCGTCGCATTATACGTAAAATTAGATTTAGCGACACAACATAACGCTTGTAATCCCCGAAGGGTTGGGCAGTACCTATAGTACACCCACATTCCGCCAGTTATCTTTAAGTTCCATGTTGGGCAAGCCTATTGCTATCAACCTGACATAAATCCAGACTCCTGCGGGGCAATTGCGTAACACTTTATCAATCGGAATCGGTTTCATTTTGACAGTTCAACAACATTCATTGCGTTATTTACGTGTTGAGCAGAATTTTTTTCGAACTTATGAAGCAATGGATTAGCAATTGGCTTCAAAATGATTCAAATGCCGATTGATAGTGTGTTACGCAATTAGGGTGCGGGCTGCTGCTGAGAAATTCCAGATCGAAGATGGATAGATATTTAATACAAATATCAAATCTGTTAGTCTTAGATCGAGATGTGTGACTGAGCATCATTTCCAAAATGATGCTCAGTCACACATCTCGATCTGAGAAGACTTTAGAATGTTTGATGATTTTTTGAAGTGAAAACTCCTTTGGGCTGATTTTATAGTCACGCGTTTCAGCAGCGCCGTCGGAGCGCGCGCGCTCGGATATGTATTGGGGTAGTAGTAGCGTTTCAAATTCGCGCGCTTGAGCAGCGCCGTTCGGTGAACGCGAACGCGTGCTGTTCAACAGCGCGCTGCCCAACGGCGCGTCTAGCGGCGTGACTATAAAACCAGCCTTAGGCGCGTTGGGCCTTTTTTAAGATGGGAAAAAACCATTGAACTCGCGACACTGTTACCGACACCGCGATACATTCGGATGTGTTCGGCTGTCCTCGGGATGTACTTGGTTTTAATGCATTTCCGATATGTCAGCGAGTGATGGCAAAGTATTGTCTTTGTGTTTTGTTTATATGACGATTCACACACAATTGTTCAAGTTTTCACTTCTATCGGCACTTCCAGAGGTGCCACTGTTTTTTATGTCCAACGTATCATAACATAACGTAGCATTCAGTTCTATAGTTTTTCTCATCATTTTCAACGACATTGTAGTACTAAAATCAATAGGTTATTGCTCGACACACAACAGAAGATAAATCTTTCATTTATGAGTAGAATTTTCTCTTAAATAACCGACATATACCTGACTGGTAAATGTGAACATCCTGTATAACCCCCCGAACGACTTTCGACGCGCGCATTAGATGCAGGACGTCAAACGACGAGGCGATTATTGTGATAAAAACGTGATACTACGGTGTTTAGAAGTGGGTAGTCAGATGTCTCTATTAAAACATTTCCTTTCGATGTTTTACGTGTTTTCATTGTTGTACCACTAGAAGCGCCCCGCGGTTTCACCCGCTTAAGTTTCGATCCCATGGGAATAACGGGATTATTAATCGCATTTTATTTTTGAGAATATCTACAATAACATAATTTATTGGGTAGATTGGATATACTTTATCAATGTGACCAGTGAACAAAAAGTATTAAAGTAGCTATTATAATAATCAAGTCATGACAATTCAAAAAGTCATTCTATTCTATTTTTTACTATGGCAAGTAAAGCCGATGTCGACAATTCTGCCAATGTCTAAAGTAAATTAGAAAAGCCAGTGTGCATTGTTATAAATTAAAGTGAATAAATAGGCCGACAAAAATCTTCAATGATACACTTGAAATTAATGTAGGTCTTGTGAGGTTAGTACTGGTCAACAATACAGTCATTGCCTCGGGCATTGAAAAAAAAAATGATTGTCAATCAACTGTCAAACTTTTCCTGCATATTTCAATAAATAGACAGCTTATTACATATTATAATATTCTCACATTACTAAGAACAATAGTAAAATAAAATATGACTCAAAAGCATTCGGAAGTAAGACCGGACCGGTTGACCATCGCAGGTTGTAGGCACGAGAACCGATTCACGATATCGATACACTCAATTTCCGATTACCGATACAATCGAATAATGTTGACACGGGGGGATTAAAATATGAATTATTTATTGATTGCTGTTTCGTTTGTAATGTGACATGTTAGACCTTCACAGCAGGTCTTCCTTGTAAGGTAGCTAGAAACTGGTCATTTTTACGTCTTTCTCTTTGTATCTAATGCCTATATAAGACAAAGCTTAAAACAGAAGACGAACTAGCAGGGGATCGAGGAGGGGGGGGGGGGTCAGGGATCATACCGGAATAACTCAAATAGAGGTATTCCACTCAGAGCACTGATTTGAACTGCACTTGGACGAACAGCACCTGAGCACTTCCACTAACCGCACTGAAACAAAATTCCGTAACGTGCCGTTCAGTGGAACAGTTTGTCTTTATTGATTTCAGTCTCCGAACGGCACCTACGTTAATTACTTTTTTAGTGATGGGATATATTTTTTTAAGTGAAACTTCTTCACGCACGCTTGACTTGGGGAGTAAGCTGACAAACGCGTGACGTAAGCGTTACGAAAAGTGTGATCGGGCGAGGCGAACGGGAGTTGAGTGGGGGATATAAGCAAGAGAAAGCAGTGCGCGCGCACATTTTCTTTCTCTCTTCCTCTCATAGCCGTTTGAAGTTTCACTTCAGTCGTGTGGTCATAAGCACACTCGGTTTTTTTTTTGTTCAAGGCCTTAGCAAGCAAAACATATCGATACAAATCAGCAGAAGTTAAGTCTTGTAACGGATAATTCTACCTTGTTCATGTATCTTACTATTATGCCGTGATACCGGCGACGATGAAACAAAAGAAAGAGTACAAACTGCAAAAAAGAAACCGTACATACATAAACTCACGCCTTTTTCCCGTGGGGGTAAGCAGGACCTACAGAACGCCACCTGGAACGATCCTTACATGCTCTTTTTGCTTCGTTTTCTTTGAGCCATCTGGTCATACAGGCACGCCAGTTGCCAATACTACGCACCTTTTTTTTTCTGGATGGGAAATCATCAAATGATCCCTCCCGCTCTGGGTGGAGCGAAAGGGCGTGTCAGACTCTTACTGACTAAAACCTATCCGTGTTCCTTCCTTAGTCCTTTATGTTCCGGGGTAGCGGTAACCCTTTCGGACAATCCCGCACCGGAACTTTCTCAAGAACATGACCAATAAGGTAAGTCACTATATTTATGTCCTTCCTTCTAGGGCATCCTCCCCTCCTGGCGTTTCTACTTACATCTACCTTGTAAATCAACTTTGCAGTTTACAACTGCCGATATTAATTCCCAAATCACACTATTACACTTCACACTAATATTATTTAAGGCGAAAGTTTGTGTGTGTGTGTGTTTATATGTTTGTTACTTCTTCACGCTCAAACGGCTGGACCAATTTTGATAAAATTTTGCATGGTGGTAGCTGACACCCTGGATTAACATATAGGCTACTTTTCATTCCGATATTCTTACGGGATCGACACTTATGCGGGTGAAACCGCGGGGCGCAGCTAGTCAGACCATAAAAATGCTTGACATGGCTAATATTGGCCTATAATGTTCTCACTGCTGGGCTCGGGCCTCCCCACAAAGAGGGGGGAAGATGTAACTCATCACGCGGGCCCAGTACAGGTTGGTGGATGTCACACGTCTCGAGTTTTAGGCTCTATGACAAACTGGTTTCCTCGCGATGTTTTCCTTTACCATTATATAAAGGAAAGTTACAAATCATTGTTTCTGTTTAAGACCTTATATTTTTATGGGTTAATTAAATGCAATATCGCAACATTTAATAAGCCATAATGACCACAAACACGTTATTCACGTGTCCTTACCTCTATCATCAAGCAATAAGACCAATTTCAAAGCGGAAATGTGCAACCAATAACCAACAACCAATAGACCAACATCACGTAACAGCAATGCACCAACATTGATTACGAAAACATTTTTTTAACCTAAAAAAACCTTCAAGTTGATCTTGGACTGGATTAGAATCATTTTGTCATTGTAATTCTCGTGTGACGTGGACGTTAAGTAATTTTTAGCTGGTATACATATGTAATTCATTGCAAAAAGTTTATACACCTTACTCCATGGGACTAGAGGTGGTTTTTGTTTAGCATTCTCAGTGGGTCCGAGTAAGTGTCTAGCTTAATTGCCAAAGCATGTGTGTGCATTTTTATTTTGTGTTTCATTACGTAAGTCTGTTGTGTTTTATCTGATAACGGTGTCTGAGGCTGTATGAGCGATGAAAGATCGGTGTGAAGTTCCGGGTTCTTATCTTTTAAATTGATTCTATGATCTTTGCGGGAGAGATGAAAATAAGCATGCGGTATATTGATGCATGGATTTAATTAGATATGAGGAGTAGTCTTTTTGCATCTTCTTTAATAATCACCGTGATAGTACATTTTAAATTCAATGGCACTGAAACTGGATAAATATAATTATCCATCCATGAATTTGTTGCGCCACTTCTTCTTCCCAGCTAAAGCATTAGGAAGCGGTGAGGGGCTGAGGGGCGGGCGTTTTGGGGGGCAGCCTAATTTGAATAAATGATTTTTGATTTTGATCCTTTATCTTATTAAAAATCGCCATCATAACCAAATTCACCGTAGCCTATTTCTTAAGTAGCTTTATGCCCCACTGACTCCAGTAAGTAACTCTTTTCTCAGACGACCTTTTTCGCTTGGCTGATCGAAAGGGGCGGGCTTAAAGTGACCAGCAGACCAAGAAATAGTGTTACTAGCTCAAGGGTCCACAGATAAATAATAGATCGTTTCAACCAATAGACTGCCATTATTAACAGAAGCTGTCTATGTCGAGTTTATTTATTCTGCAATGTGTTGGATGTAAGGCATCATGACAGAAAAATTCGAATACATGTTACATCTACCAACCCGCACTGGGCCCGCGTTGTGGGTTACGGCCCACTCCCTCTCACCGAGAGGAGTCCTGTGTCCCAGTAGTGGGAACATTATATGCTGATTATGCGATGATGAAATTGGATGTTTTACGCAGAATCAAAGCTAATAGGCAAGCAGGTCGGTGACCTCAAAGCCAGCCCTGTGAGTTGATGCCATATTTGTGAATCCGTAATGAACCTTTACAGATTACTGAATGAAAGGAAACAAAAAACTACGATGTACAATATGGTTATAATGACATTCATCGCCAATCATACAAACCTATCATTTCTTAATATTTTTTGTACTTCATCTCAAGCAAGCGTCCATCTTTGTGATGCTGTTGACGTATAAGTGTCATGGCAGCGACCGCCATATTGACAAGACATAAAAAGTGCAAATGTACCTGCATATTTATTACCTTTTTGAACCCCACTCGACCTGTCATACATCCTATGAATATTGAAATCATAAAAAGATCAGCAAAAGTAATAATTTTATGTCTATCTGTCTGTTTGTAAAGTTTTTACTGCTAAACTGCTGCGGTGATTTTGATAAGATTTTGGCACAAAGGGGCGGTTCTTTTCATCAGATATGTTTACGGAATCTAGTCGTGGGCTTAGCTCATGTTAGACTAAGCTAATCAGATGAGGCGTAGAACAGTTTGGACGGGAGTGACGACTAGGCTCAAAATCTGAATTAAGTTCAGGTAAACCATGCCCTATGATTAACTCGACACTTATTGTCGGTCGGCCAATCGATTATCATACTTATCGACCTTCAGACTGACCGTTAATATAGCCATTGTTTGACAACTGGCTACTATTTTGATAAATTTATAAAATCAATGTTTTGCATGTTTGTTTAGCATTGTAGTGTTAGATTCGAAGATTTTTACTGCAGTGACACGTGTGGGCTGTGACCTTTGAACAGTAAACTGGTCTTGTAGTATTCTTGTTATTTTACAGTTATTTTTAGAAATAAACCTCTGGTTTGTTGCTATTGTGTGATCTTTAGTCTAAGCACCTCATAATTCATTTAGGGTATCTATTCAATGTGCAATAATGCGTCTGTAGATTTTGATGACCCTAACCTTTTGGTAGTCCGAAACTTGAGACACTCTCATCCACCCACCATGTTCCTTTATCTCTAGTAGAGCGCAAAGCCAAACTGTGCAAAGGCAAACTTACAAGTTGAGCCACACTTTTAATACAAAAAAGAGGGTGTGATCACATGATAGAAGTGAAAACTTACGGCTGGAGCTCCGATTCAGCGCCGAGTATACGCGATTCAGCGCCGAGTATACGCGATTCAGCGCCGAGTATACGCGATTCAGCGCCGAGTATACGCGATTCAGCGCCGACTATACGCGATTCAGGGCCGACTATACGCGATTCCGCGTCACCAGCCGACTGGGGCAGACTATACTCCATTCAACGTCACCGACTCCAGCGAGACGGTTCAGGTTTCGTTCAGTTTAGAAAGAGCGTAAAATGCGCCTAAAAAGTTTTCACTCAAATAAAAAAAAACAGATTAACAGTCATAGAGATCGCAGGGCATTAAACTAGTATGGGATTTAATAAGTTGGCATTAAATAGAGGAGGCTATCCTTACTGGTTAATGTACGCCCCGGATACAGTTTACCGTACTCGGAGCTCACACGTTAGAAGAGACCTCGAGTCTTTAGAGGTCAAAATAGCCTGGCAAGTTATTACTGCTAGAGTCTTATCCTTAAATAACTTACCGCTACATTGTATTTGTAAAATGATGTGTGTCCTTACCTGAAATGACAAAATATCACATTAATATAAACAAACAGGTATAAGTCCTAGACCTATGAGAATCTAGACACCATAAGTTGACGCGAAGGTTTACATCAATCATCTTCAGTCCCGAAAACAGGAAAATACATAATAAAATTATTTTTTTGGTAAAGGACTAAAATGTATGCTTATAATCTAATTATTTCCAATGAATTTTGTAGGGCAAAGGTAAAAAATCGGTATTTCCCGATCTTGACCGACCATTAACGTAACCTCAAAATGATTGTCATCAAACACTCATTATGTAGGTGTTCATGCATATTAGCAATGTCCAAACAAATGTGACAACGTTCATAAAGTACCTAACAAAAAAGGGTCATCAACCCCACAAATATCTAATTCGGTTCTTCCTGTCCATGCGGAGAATTCGGCAATATTCGGCAATGTTTGTGCAATCCGCCATTTTGTTTCATAGCTGTCAATATTGCGTGGTTTACGCAGCGTTGCGAAAATGTAGTGCAATGTCGGGTAAGGTTGAGTGCTGAATGTTGGAGTTGCAAGTGCCCAGCCACGCGTGTAGTCCCTGGTGCACAATAGAGCAAGTAAAAGAATCGTGAGGTTTGTCTATGTTGATTTCAATAGAGTGCACTAAGAAAGCCATTAGTCAAAAACCAGTTTCTTTAAATCACAAAGTGTGACCTAATATCACCTGCTAATTTATTCTGTAGAAGTCTCACCGTGAAAACTAAAGGCGGATACAGACATTGCAATTCATGCGCAGCGCACGGCGCTCATCGCATGATTCGTAATGTGAGGACGTTCATATTCGTGGTGAGGCATGTGGAAGCACATGCCTCACATGTCTGTATTCGCCTTTAAGTGAATAGAATGAGCTGTCAATAGTGTCAATCCCAAGTATCAGGTGGTGTGACAGCTTACTTCAAGCTTACTTCACCTAGATTTTCACGGTGAGTTTTTCACAGAATAGGTCGGCTGTATTGTAGTGTGAACGTTGACCTATAGGACCCTATGCGTCCATAATTAATGGATTTGTAACGCTACAGTTCATAAACCATTTCAAAAGTTCCTGAAAAGGTTGTTAACTTGTGGTTTGACGCTTTTTCAGAATCCTATTAGCGAATACGTAATGTTTTAAATCGTTTATTTTCGTTGGAACCCACTTTTGAAACCCATTTTTTAGGTATTAACGATGGATCCCGTTTGCTATTTCCGTTGAATCCCATGTTATAACAACATGTGTACATTTCAGAAGAAAAGTGATTTACCTTTATCAAACACTAGCTTCTTCCCTGGTACTGTGGTACATAGTTCTATTCCTCGTATTTAATAAGATAGTGAGAAACTGGCCAGTTAGAAAGACAATATATTTAATAGGCTATAATAAGAATAACACAGAAATCAAACCTTTTACAAATAAGGCCAATCTAAATGTCTCTTAAGATAACAACAATAATTGTCCCACAAACCGCACCTCACCCCAACATTATCAACTCTCAATACACACCACTCTAACCCTTACTCCTCCAACAATAAAGCACATAATAGCCTAAACATCTGTTTAGTCTAGAAAGGTGCAGTTCGAACCATGACCTGCAGGCCCTAGTTCCATTTCCTCGTCGCGGTCCAACTCTTTCGGCCTTACGATAAAGCTGGGAGGCCGACGACGAGAGATTACCGATAGATTAGAAATGATGATGATGAATGATGATTGTTAAGTGTTAATTGATTCTATAAGTAGATCTTATAAACGTATCCCCAGAAGACATAGGCAGAGGTGTATAGCACATTCATATTTTGTTAGTTATATTCTAGTCCAAAGACTAGATTCTAGACACGAGAGCAGTGGTAGCCAAGTGGTAACTGCCGCGACTTACGAGTTGTAGGTCATAGGTTCGAATCCAGACAGGCGCTTTACTTTGTGTAAATTATTTCATCTGTACTGCTCTAAAAACGGTGAAGGAAAACATCGTGAGGAAACCGGCATGTCCTTGAACCAAAAATTCGAAGACAATATGTGTCTTCTGCCAACCCGCACTGGGCCCGCGTGGTGGATTACGGCCCATTCCCTCTCACTGAGAGGAGGCCTGTGTCCCAGCAGTGGGGACATTATAGGCTGATTATGTATGTATGTATTCTAGTCCCATGTGATAGCCATAGTTTTGAGTTCTTCTGCTTAGCGTTGAGTCGGCCTAGAATTTAGTTTTTAGTTGAGCTATGCCAACATGCATGCGTCGGTCTGTGTTGTTAACCAACTCAGTGTATCGCAGTTAACCCTTCATTGCATCTTGATGGAAATTTCCATCAAACGGTTCACAGGTTAAAAAAGCACACAAATCAGTGGGCGGTTCACAGGTTAAAAATTTTTTCTACAAGAAGATATTAAATCATGCAATGAAGGGTTAACTGCTGGAAATAGGCCTCTCCCAAGTTACGCCACAAGACCCGACCCTCGGGTTTCCGCATCCAGTCCATCTCAGCCGCTTTTTTAAATTAAGGCCATCGTTTAGCTCAACTCTAGATTAGTACCGATTATATCGGTGCAGCTATTTGTTACAAGGAGCTGTCAGCTTGTTATCGTGGTTAGATGGTGTCTGATAAGGCACTGTTAATTGAGTGGGCACGTTTTGTTCAATGGTCGAGGAAGTGAATTTGTCGGCGGAAGGGACAGAGAAAATCGTAATTATAGTTGTTATTATATCTCAGGATTAGAGCAAGAACAGAGTTAGAAAGGATTTAATGTAGTAGGTACAGAAGGCCTCACGTCAAAAGTATCATTTTGGCCTTGAACTGATCTAGTGTAAGGGTGCTTGCATAAAGAAGCGGGTTTCCGGGCTCGACTCCCGTTAAAGATCGATGCAGCGCCCTAATTCCGCATAGCAATTATTATTTTCCGTAATCTTACAACGTGTAAACCACGTACGGTTGTCAAGCGTGGCATTTTGACAATTGAAACCACGCCATCTTCGCGTTTTTTCGCGGTTTCGTTCATTGTGTCATAGAGAATAAGTTACTAGCAGATGTCGTGATTAGCCAAGGAATTGACGTGGTTTCGAAGTAAGGAATACACTTTTAATCTCTAAAAACTTTTTGGGCTTCTAATGTTTGTCCGTGGATGGGTGATAAAGAATTAGGGTCCAGCCTGATTTTCGGAAAGAAACATATGCAGGTTTTAGCTCTTTCTTTGTATGAGTGCAAAAGTTAGCACTGGACTATTTCGCCCGCACCGATCTGTACCTACTACTATTTACCGGGAACCCGCTTCTTTATGCATCCACCCTATTGCGGAGTTTATTACAATAAGGGGTCTCAGCTTATACTGTACTACGACCACCCTTTTACGCTATTCTTCACTTTTACACTAATATTTTCCAAATAACTCCGACACACCTAATCACGTCATTTTTACATATTTCACACAATTCAAGAAATATGTGACAGTCAATTCAACGAAAGACATTCCTATAATCTAAATAGCTATGCGTTGGACCTTGCATATCAAAGGTAAGGCTAGGTACAACTGCACATTCCTGCGCGTCGCCATTTGTAAAAAACCTCATTACGGGCTAGACGTGTCAGACATCTTAATAACTAGACACGTGATAGTTACTAGGTATTACATGCCGAAACTATGTGGCGAATGATAGTCGAGGTATCCAGGAAAAAACTTCAATTTTATATGGTCGCATGACGACATACATCAAGCTATGCATTTCCATAATAATAGTTCAGTAGACGAATGACCGAGAAGGGGTGTAAAGTGCATGAACAGGGACCTAAGCGATTCCTTCAGAAACTTGTTCGGGGTGCTTAGGGAGAGAATATCTAAGCACCCTGAACCAGTTTCTAAAGGAATCACCTAGGTCCCTGCTCACGCACTCTACAACTTCTTTATTGATAGGACTATTAACTTGATTTCTCATTGTATGAAAAACCTATACAATGCAAGGTCAGCTAAAACTGGAAATGTATAACTTGATGTGTCGTCGTGTGTACAGGCGACGTTCGAGAGACGCTTACATATTTGGCTTCTGTCTTCCATAGATAAAGAAATAGATTTATGATCGACAATCTGAACCGATTGTTAAAAATTACACATCTTTAGTTGTTCATTACTAAACAGCTTTCATTTCTATCGTTAAGGGTCTGGTCTGACTATCATCGACTAGTTTCCTTGTGGCGGCATCTACAGCACCACATTCGAACTCCGCATAATACTGACGTCACGCAAAATCCTGCATCGCGCAAGCAGAGTTTACCGCGCAACTGGGGAAAGGAGACGAAAGATTTTTAGGATTTAAAATATACGTGTCCATAAAAAAGGAAAATAAGATAATTCTAACTCTTAAAATCCTTACTGGTTACCACATAAATATTAGTAAACTAGCTGCGCCCCGCGGTTTCACCCGCATAAGTTTCGATCCCGTGGGAATATCGGGATAAAAAGTAGCCTATGTCCTTTCCAGGGACTCAAACTATCTCTATACTAAATTTCATCTAAATCGGTTCAGCGGTTTGAGCGTGAAGAAGTAACAAACATATAAACACACACACACACTCACAAACTTTCGCCTTCATAATATTAGTGTGATAAATTTAGACCAATTTATCGAAAAAAAAAATACGAATCTGAACACACAGATGAACCAAAAAATAAATAAGTAAGAGACAAAAAAAAAATCTTTCTATTAACCTACATAAATTGACATAACATCATAATGTTGCTTCAACACATGTAAATTGATGCATGATACATCACTGACTGGACCAGACCTGTCAGTTTGAAAGCAATGAAATGTCAAAACGATTCGTGACCCACGCATGTTTGCGCAAACTTATGAATATGCAGAAACACAAAAGTTTAGATACACATGCTACGATCATTATGAAAGCGTTATTTTTAGATTATAATTACGAAAAACATTAGAGAGTAAATCTTAGACTCATTCCAAATAAAGTTGGTCAAAGAAGAAATATATGAGCGGAAATCCTAATTGTGAACATTAGGGCCCTATTCAATATCAATATATACCAGACAATGCAACATAATTATTTGTCAAAAACCTTACAAAATTGACACATTTTTACGACAGGTGCTATCAGAAACTATGAAAGAACCTTACAAAATTGTAGGATTGTCAGATTGTCGCCTGTCATATGTGGCCTGTCGGTTTTATTGAATAGGACCTAGTTCTACACAGCATCTCAAACTCATGCAAAGTTTGTCGCAAATTAAATTAATATAATTGACATCCCTACATGAAAACACGCAAAGGTAATTGACATCCCTAAACGAAAACATGCAAAGTAACAGCGAAACAATAAATCTCTTTTACACTCCCGGAAAAAGTTAAACACTTAGGACACTTTTACACAACCGGACCCGATATTCGTAAACGAAATTATACAAATAATTTCTGAACATAGTCCGATGCGAGTTGCTTTACTTCCCGTAAACTGCACATGACAATTACTATAAAGTTTGAGATTGGATGGCAACGATCGTCTTACTTGTATGTTTGTTATAATCATCAGCATAAAATAAAGCAGATCGCTACTCTTAAATCATTACTTTTGAGTGAAGAAGGTTAAGTAGTTTGTGTATAAATAAAAGGTGTCCATGAAATAGTAATCTCATCAAATAATATACACCTAAGAGAAGATACCTAAGCCTTTATGATGAATAAAATTCGGTTGCTCACCCGGATGTGTACAACAGCCCTTACCCAACTTATATCCACATTTTTGTGATAAACAAAACAGTTCTCCGAAACAATTTTATTGACCAATTATTATTTAAAACACCTTCGACTGTAACGGATCTTCTGCGGTTAAATCGCCATTACGTTTTATATTTAAACATATATCTCATTTGTAGTTCTAAAGATTTCGCGAGCTTATAAATTACATAGAAGGGATTCTCAGAAAACTAAAGTGTGAAACTGGTTTCAAAGATAAACTAATGTTAGAGTTGATATTAATTAGTCTAGTGCGAACAACACCTGTGTTTGTGGGATATTAACTCATTTGTTAAAGGCTCTCCCCCACAGGCGCGGTATTATCGGCCGATAAAATCGGATGCGTTATTGCAATATCTGTTTTCAGTGCATTTCGTATTAGGACGGTCACGAAGTTACACAATGCTGCGAAAATAACGACTCAATAGAAATAGGACGCTTGCGTTGCTCCATCCCGCGATATTCCGATATGAATTCTTAGAACATTTTGATTAGGACGCATACGATCTTATACATACTAGTAACGGGCGGGGGGCCTGTGCCTGTGGGTTGCAGCTGAAAATCAGCGTCAGGTGATACACCTTGTGTTGTCATCTGACATTATGCTGAGCTGAGGCCTTTTTGGCATTATATCTTTGTTTTCTGTTTTTAGGGTTCCGTAGCCAAATGGCAAAAAACGGAACCCTTATGGATTCGTCATGTCTGTCTGTCCGTCCGTCCGTATGTCACAGCCACTTTTTTCCGAAACTATAAGAACTATACTGTTGAAACTTGGTAAGTAGATGTATTCTGTGAACCGCAGTAAGATTTTCACACAAAAATAGAAAAAAAAACAATAAATTTTGGGGTTCCCCATACTTACAACTGAAACTCCAAAAATTTTTTTTCATCAAACCTATACGTGTGGGGTATCTATGGATAGGTCTTCAAAAATGATATTGAGGTTTCTAATATCATTTTTTTCTGAACTGAATAGTTTGCGCGAGAGACACTTCCAAAGTGGTAAAATGTGTCCCCCCCCCCCCCCCCCTCTAACTTCTAAAATAAGAGAATGATAAAATTAAAAAAATATATACAGAGTTGATATGACAGAGGGGATTTTAAATTACAGTACGTAACTATAGGTGTTTAGTATTAATTTAATACGGTCTAAAAATAAAAAGCGCCAAAAACTAGAATTTGTTTTTTTCAAACAAACTAAATAGCTTACAAATTAGAGTAAAACGCAACAGCCTTTGTAAATGAAGTTTACTGAACTTAAATACCTGGGTAACAAAAGTGGCAACGTCGCGGCGGGGCCGCGGGGGTCCGACGCCGGCAGTGGCGCGGTAGGCGGCTTTTATGTTAGGTAAGGTTTTGAAGTACGCGCAAAACAACAATCACAACAAAAACACAAAATTTTTAAATTCTCGATGTGTCCTCCATTCACATTAATGCACAAATCATACCGACGGAGAAGATTGTTATTTATTTTTCTAATTAAATCACTGTCCGTCGCTAAGAATGCTAAAATAATCCTATTTTTTAGTTCAAATACTGTCTTAAACTTATAATTTAGTGTCCTATCACAATAACTAAACAAAATCACAATAATAATTGACAGCGCGCGAGTTCGGCAAAACGCGAGTTCGTTCTTCCGTGTTACATAACGCACCGCACGTTCCGGAAGGGTGGCGTCGGCGCACTGAAAAAACATGTTTTTTAGAGGTCGGGAAGCCCCACTTATCGATCGCAAGGATCTAGGATGCAATAGCAACACACTGACCTATTTCTATTTCTTTTACGCGCGGGATGTTTTGCTATGATTGTCACTCTCGTAATGAAAGAGCAAGTATGTGTATTTATTGCTTCCTTGTTTGCATTGCCAACTTTTTTGTGAAATATTTGGTTGTACTTGTGACTTGCGTCAGAGCGGCAACAACGTATAGATTTATCGTTTTAAGGTGCATGACCTATGCGTTAGACATACTCAGCTGTTACGAAAGATACATCGTGTTCAAACGGGGTAAAAACTTAAAAAATCATTTGCGACTAAACTACTGCTGCTATTTAATTGATTTTTGGTACAGAGCTTGGAAATGGTACCTAGTATAGGCAGTTTAAAGGAAAGCCCCTCTGTCGTATCAACTCTGTATAACGTACATTACCATGTAAACTTCCACCGAAAATTGGTTTGAACGAGATCTAGTAAGTAGTTTTTTTTTAATACGTCATAAATCGAAAACCGCAATTTACCTTTCACAAAGTTACAACGAACTACAAGAACTTTTATATTATGTTACTTGCTGCTACGGAACCCTTCATGGGCGAGTCCGACTCGCACTTGGCCGGTTTTTTTATAGTTTTAAGGTGTATTTTTTTTTTTGCTGTAATGCTAATAAACTCATTTTTCTTTCTTTCTGTAGTGCAGGTTACACGCACACGTTAGCAATATCGGATCAGAAAAACGCAGCTGTGTGGCAAGGAATCGAGAGGCATTATCGCAATAACGCATTTGATATTATCGACCGATAATAACGCGCCTGTGAGGGAGTGCCTTAATACTAGAGGTTCAATTAATTAGTCTAATTCAGATAACACCTGTGTTTGTGAAAAATTAACTCATTTGTTAATGGTGTCTGGTCGTTCATGGGGGTCAGTAACACCTTAACATGTTTTAGTTAATTAACAGGTTTCAATGACAGCCATCCATCTCTGCTTTGCCTTTTCTGAACTAGAGGATCGGCTTCCAGTTTGACTAGATGCAAACTGCATTTCGATATATTAATGTGTTTAATTATACTTGTAGGTACTCAGAATATCTCAGTGACCCTTGTATACAGGGTGTCCGGTTATTAATAGATAACCTCTTCAGGGGTCATTGTACTCATAATGATGAGTACAATGACGAAATTGTTCACAATGGTGAACAATTTTTACTATAGGACCAAACCTGAAATCGCGAAAAAAAAATATCTGCTGTTCCATGCGTTTTGACGAGTTATGCGAACATAAATGTAGGGAACAGCAGATTTTTTTTCGCGATTTCATGTTTGGTCCCGGAGTTATAGTTGTTCATAATAACAGGTTTATATATAATATTATATATAATTAAGAGGTTATCCATTAATTACCGGACACCCTGTATACGCTTCAAACTAGCTGCGACCCGCGGCTCACCCGTATAAGTCCCTTTGCCGTGAGAATATCGGGATAAAGAGTATTCTATGTCCAAATCCTGGTCATGGTCTACCCATGTGCCAAATTTCATCCAAATCCGTTTAGCCTTTTTAACGTAAAAGCATAACAAACACAAAAAAAAATCAAACCCTTTCTCTTTATATGATTACACATTATTTTAGATTGGTAACTATTCTAGTAAAAAGAAGCCTTTTTACCGCATCGGGAAACAAGGAGTAGACGAATGGTGCAGGATTTTTACGTGACGTCAGTGTGATTCCTAGTTCGCATGTGGCGTTGAGTCCCTTCCCTTGACATTTAATTAATATCACAGTTATTCCACTATCTATATATGTACTTCGCTTGCTTTGCCTACCAATCATTACGCATCTGCCACTAAATATCTACTCAATGTTACTAACATTTCACAACAACTCGAACATACAGCCAACACCTAAATAAGCTACTTAAAGCCCGAACATTTACGATGCGCAAGAGTTGATTGATTCGCGTCTTTATTACCCAACTTGTCGTTACCTCTGTGAGCCCGATTTACGAGGTGAATCGTAAAATTGTATATTTTAGAGTTTTGGAGACTTTAAAAATGTTGTTTTTTGTGTCATTCTTGTTAATTTATTTTCCTGTGTTTTTCCTTATAGAGGACTGAGGAATAGGGTGTAAAGTTCACTAATCCTCATCCTCCATAGAAAAGGGATTCTGCGACCAGACGGGTGATGAGTCTGGTAATCTATCACTCGAAGACTGATGTCAGGACGTCGCGTCATATATATGCTAGTCGCGCGGTAAACTTTGCTTGCGCGATGCAGGATTTTTGCGTGACGTCATTGTGATGCGTAGTTCACATATGGCGTTGTAGATGGCACCACATTCTGAACTTTTTCTGCAAATATCTGTCTGATCTCGCTATTTAAGCTCATTATTCTTTGCGGTTACATTTTGCTAATTAATTCGATGAATAAGTACATGATTTTGCGTCATAACAAAAATGGGGATTTATATAAACATGTTTACTTTATGTAAATGAAATCGTTTTCCGATCTAATCTTAGTGGTTATACCTACAAAACTTATGTTTCATACGAATTTCGCGAACAAATATTTATTCTTCCTTCTTTTTATATAACACGCTATTTAGACTCGTCTTTACCACAGGTTAAGCTAAAGTCATACATAGGTTATTGGGTTTTTCTATTAGAAATTTTCCCAGTAGTAGCTCGGAGTCTGGATTTGATAGCAATAGGCCCGCCCCTATTATATGGGACTGAAACATAACTGGCGAAATGCGGAAAAACAGGCGTGATTTTATGTACACCAAGTCAGCACATCAAGCTACCCGAAACTGTCAAATTTTCCCAATCAACTTTGTACATACCTTATGCTTTAGCGATAAAGTTGAAAATCTATCAAAGCAATTTGACAGATTGTAGTAGCTTGATGTGCTGGCGCCAGTACTTATATAATTATTACAGAAGTATCAAACTTACAATCAAAGCATTTATTTCAATTAAACCACTTACAGGCGCTTTTGAATTGTCAAGGAGTCGGTCAGTCAGAAATATGAAGCTAGTTGCCCATTCCAAAGCGTAGTACGTACTGTAGAGACCTCTTTGAGAGATCCCGACCTCCTTGCGGGTCAGACCGCTGGTTATATTTGAAGTATGTTCCATTCAAAGATTCAAGAATATGTCATAAAAGAGCCGTAGGTTTGACGTCTTAGATATAAGTCTATAATTACACACATCAACACGGTCTAGGGATATTTCATACTCAATTAAATAACTCGAAAAGTACTGGCCGCATTGGAATCTTTTATACACCGATTTGTTTGTAATTTATCTCAGACTAATTCCAAATATAAATTTTTGAAAATTCTTTTGTTTCGGTGGCAAAAAATGTCTTGATGTATAGGAGAGGGAATTTTCATTTGTGCGAAATTTAGAAAACTACGAATTACGTTTAGTTACAGTCTTTTTTCATTTTTAAACGAAAGATAAAGATAAAATTGAGGTATTGTAGCCATGCAACGCCGACATTTGACGAGGGCGGAGATGTTACGAGCTGTGGGAATGCTGGAAGCTGGATCTGTTCAACGTAATGTTGCTGAGGCCATAGGGACCCATTAAAATGTAATTTCAAGATTGTGGACACGCTATCGTGCCACAGGTGAAGTAGCGGAGAGGCACCGGGGGCCAAGTCGCATCACTACCCCCAGATAAGACCGATTTTTGCAAATTACTGCGCGAGCACAACCAAATGCAACGGCGACTCAATTGGTCCAAAGGCTGCGAGTGGAACACCAAGTGCTTGTGAGTGACCAAACTGTAAGAAGGCGACTGCATGAAAGCAATCTACGCTCTCGTAGACCACTCCGGGTCCCACCTTTACGGAGAGGCAATCGTGGACGACGATTAGAATGGGTTCGGAACCACGTGGACTGGGGCCGTGAGCAATGGTCCAATGTGCTGTTCACGGATGAATCCAGGTTCGGCTTCCATCCAGATTCACGAAGGACGCGTGTTTGGCGAGTTCCTGGACGATGGAGCCGTCTCCAGAACCCTCAGGAAGTTCTCCCATACCAAGGAGGAACAATTATGGTTTGGGCAGGAATTCGTCTTGGAGGACGGACGGATCTCGTTTGGGTGCGGGACAATATGACGGCAGAACGATACGTCCAACAGGTGCTGGGGCCCGTAATCTTGCCCCACAGAACACAAATGGGGCAAGATTTCCTGCTCATGCACGACAATGCCCGGGCACACACGGCGAGAACGGTAGCAGCTTGGTTACATACACATAATGTTAGGGCCTTAGACTGGCCTGCTCAATCGCCAGATCTAAATCCCATTGAGCATGCGTGGGATATGCTGCAAAGAAGAGCTCTGAAGGAAGTTCCTGAATATCTGGCTACAGAAGATCAATTTTTTGCGCACCTCAGAAGGACATGGGACAATATTCCGCAGCAAGACATTGACAACCTTGTTCTGAGCATGCCGAATCGTTGCCGATGTGTTATGAACATCATGGGCGCTTTCTCAGACTACTAACTTCAAGTTTATAAACACAAATTAAATGATTTTTCTATTTTTTTCAGTTTTTACTCACAAATTAAAAGTTCATTCATATACGATTTCCGTCTATGCTTCATTTTTTTTCCATAAAATCCTGAAATGTTAATCTAAGTACCTTAACCATTATTAAAAAATGGTAGAATATTAAATAACGTATCTTTTAAATATATACATGTCATATAAATAATTAACACATTGATAGTAATTCGCTTTTTTAAAAATATCCCTAACGCCCGTGACCTAGGTATCACATGAGAGTCTGCGAGACTCTCACACATGGTGGAGGCGCCGGGTAAAAGGCGCGACGCGGCCTCCTAATAATAATACTTGATGTTAGAGATCACATCGACCTGGAAGAGGCTTAAGAAAATTAAACGATCTTAGCATCAGATTCTTTTAACTCCATCGGACGGGATTGAGCCAGAGGGAGGGAAAAGCTTAAGAGGCCAGGGTTCAATAAAGAAAACTAACATATCGATGCTTCCGACAACAAAGGTCGTAAACACCAAAATAGCACTTTTGGTAATCAACGAAAAACAAAAAATAATTTCGTTTTTGGCTTATATCTTTTTAACTTTAAAAGTTGTAAAATTGTATTCTATACAAGAAATACGTAAAATACGATGGTGTTTCATAATATATTATTGCTATTTATGTCAAAGCCTTATTTTAAAAGTTAGCTTGGACATACACCCCAGAAAATTCAAGAAGTTGGTATTTACGACCACTAACAAATCAATGGAGAACGATTTGTCTAACGGAAGTTAGAAGTATGCACCAGTTTTTAAATACAATAGTTCTGGGTTTGGTTTTAAAAACCACATACTGAAATAAAAATGAGTGTAAACACCACGATCTGATGCGATGGTATGTAACAAACATGGAAATATCTGAAGCAAATCAATGAATTTAAGACTGTAAGTTGAGTTTTCATTACTTGTAATAAAAACAATAAAATAAAACTAACTAACTAACTTTTAGTGTCGTTGGTCAAAATGGGAAAGTGTTATCGACAAGATAATAAAAAAGTAGATGCAAAACATAATACGACGACGAGTTATAGAAAATCAGGTCTTCAAATTTCTGATTAATAATCTTCTGTCATTGGATAGAAGATTCAATCAATCAACTCAGCCCATCGCAGTCCACTGCTGGACATAGGCCTCTCCCAGACTGCGCCACAACACCCTGTCCTCCGCCTTCCGCATCCAGTCGACCCCAGCCACCTTCTTTAGGTCGTCCGTCCATCTAACGGGGGGGCGTCCTACACTACGCTTGCCGGTACGCGGTCTCCACTCCAGGACTCGCCTGCTCCACCGGCCATCAGTCCTTCGACAGACATGGCCAGCCCACTGCCACTTCAGTTTGCTTACTCTGCAAGGTATGTCGAAAACTCCGGTTCTTTTCCGGATAATTTCATTCCTGATTTTATCCTTCAAAGAGACTCCGAGCATAGCTCGCTCCATAGCGCGCTGAGCGACCTTGAATTTGTGGACCAGCCCGACCGTCAGTGTCCACGTTTCAGCACCGTATGTCATGACGGGCAGGACGCACTGGTTGAAGACCTTAGTCTTCAAACACTGCGGGATAGGCGACGAGAAGACTTGACGGAGTTTTCCAAATGCTGCCCAACCCAACTGGATCCTTCTGTCAGCTTCCTTCTCAAAGTTGTGTCTACCGAGCTGGATGACTTGCCCTAGGTAGACATACTCCTTCACAACTTCGAGAAGCGACCCTTCGATGTGGATTGGACTCGGCAAGACGTGCGAATTGTACATGACTTTCGTCTTGTCCAAATTCATGCCGAGGCCAACACGCCGGGAGGCTCCATTTAGGCTGTGCAGCATTTGGTCTAGCTTTTCCAACGTCTCTGCCATTATGACGATGTCATCGGCAAATCGAAGATGGGAGATGTACTCGCCGTTAATGTTGATACCCTGTCCAGTCCAGTCCAGCGTCTTGAAAACGTCTTCCAACGCGTTGGTAAACAATTTAGGGGATATTACATCCCCCTGAGCAGTTGGATGGGGCTGGTTTTCTGATTCTGGATCTGGACAGTCATCGTTGCAGCGTCATACAAACATCTCAACACTTCGATGTAGCGCCAGTCAATTCGACATCGTTGCAGAGAGGCCAGAACTGCCCATATTTCGATGGAGTCGAAGGCTTTCTCGTAGTCCACAAATGCCATACACAGCGGCAGATTGTACTCCTCCGTCTTCTGTACAATTTGTCGAACAGTATGGATGTGGTCTACGGTACTGAAGCCTTTCCGAAAACCGGCTTGTTCTGGCGGCTGGAACTCGTCAAGTCTCCTGGCGAGACGGTTCGTGACGACCCTCGAGAACAGCTTGTATACGTGGCTCAGAAGTGAGATGGGTCTATAGTTCTTCAGTAAGGATTTGTCACCTTTTTTGAAGAACAGCACCACCGCACCTCTGCTCCACGCCTCGGGCGTTGTACCCTCTTGGATAACGGAATTAAAGAGACTCGCTAGCTCCTTCAGGACTGGAGCCCCGCCCGCTTTAAGGAGCTCTGTCGTTATTCCGTCATCCCCAGGTGCCTTGTTGTTCTTTAACTGATCGAGAGCCGCCCTAATCTCGCATTGGTCGATATCCGGGATGTCCTCCGTGTAGTGGCGCGTTAATTCGGCTCGATGGTCATCCGCACTATGCCCCGCTGGTTTCATCGTCCGTGTTGAGTACAGGTGCCCATAAAAATCCTCGACTTCCTCGAGTATCTCGGACTTCGAAGTCACGATTCTGCCATCCGCAGTTCTTAGTTTCGTCAGATGGGACCTCCCTAATTGCTGAGCGAACAGTTTCGACCCTCGGTTCTGCTCAATCGCGTCCTTAATGTCACAGGTGCTGGAGCACCGAAGGTCTCGTCGCGTCAACTTCCTAATTTTTAGGTTTAAGGCCCTCTTATCTGACGAAGACGGCTGCATAGATGGCAACTCTCGTCTTTCCCTCATAAGTCCGAGAGTTTCCGAGGAAAGTTTAGACACCTTACTTTTTCGCTGCGACGGGAAAAACCTGCGGGACCACTTCGTCAGCTTTCTCGTCAATATTGCCTGTGGTTTCCAACAGAGCGAATCGATTTTGAAGTTCCAGTTGGAACTTTTCGGATCCTAGAGCGGCTTGGAGCTGCGTAGGTCGGAGTGTAGGCCTCATCATGCGGAGTCTCTCAGCTCTGAAATTGATATTCAAAGTGCCTCGGACAAGCCTGTGATCGCTTCCGGTATTAAACCTACTAATCACGGAGACATCTCTAAATATATGCTTCCGATCCGTCATGATGAAGTCTATCTCGTTCCTTGTCACGTTATCGGAGCTTTGCCAGGTCCACTTCCTTTGGGGTTTCTTTTCGAAAAACGAATTCATTAAGAAGAGTCCCTGCGACTCCAAAAAGTTGACCAACATTTGCCCCCTGTGATTCCTGCGTCCCAAACCGAAAGGTCCGACTTTAGATTCACCGCGTTCTTGTAATCCCACTTTGGCATTGAATAGAAGATTATTAACCAGAAATTTCCTCCTCCTCCATAATTATACTCGGCGAAAGACAAGTGCAGCAATACTATCAAAGATTTACACCACAGATATTTACTAGAAATGTGCTTTACATCATCGGATGGTTTTTGTACCTCAATAATAGTCATGACCAAAGCAGGCCGTAATAATTATCTATGGATGTTTCTGAATTATTAGATACGAACGTAAAACACAATTACTTGAAATCCAGTGAGTAGCGCCATTTAATTCTCAGAAAAATTAAACATTTGAATTTCTTAACGGGGTGTAATTGCGACATATTTATACTTTTTGTGTTACGACCCCTTTTTAGTATGAAAATATTAACAAAATTAGGAGTACGACCTACATAATTCAATTTTCAAACCAATTTTCCAAGACCAAGTGACATTACGACAATTGTTTCTCAGCAGAGCTTACGTTTTAAAAATTATTGTGGGGTGTAATTACAATTAATTATGTATTCATGTTTTTACGACCGACAGCTGTTTGTACGTTGTATTATACGACCTGCATGGTTATTCGGTTCTAAGCAATATGAGTTATACATACCCTCTTTTCTAAAAAATCTTGATTATACTAGTAAAAATTTTGGGTGTAAAAGTATTTTTTTTAGGCGAATATTTTTTTCACATTTTTAGATCGACGCAGCGCCAAAAATTAAGTAGGGCTGCATTCTTAACTCATTTTCGCCAAAATGGCGTTTACGACATTTGTTGCCGGAAGCATCGATATGCTCGTACTCCAGAGAAGAATTTTAACACCCTACTTCGAAAATCAATTATTTATTGTCAGTCAATACTGATGAAACTGTGGGTCCTCCAACATAAGCTGAACCAAAAGTGTCAACCAAACACACTTTGCAAAGGCTATGCCCCGTTAGCAAAGTTGGTAACAACTTAAGCTGAGTGTCTGTCACCCCCCCTGTAGGAGTGATCACAGTTATAAGAATGACTTTCCTCCCATAACTCGTCAACTTCCACGCTGCTATCTAGGCAGCACTGCTCGTTCCGTAGCAGGTCATCTTGTCTTCCACTAAATAATACAGAAGCATCATTATCTATATTTACAACATTTTCTTGTCTGCTTTCCTCAGACAGATCTTGTGCCATCTCGACTACTTGCACCTTATTAATTCTTTTGTCTCTGTGACATCTGCATGGAAGCTCATTAAATTCATATAAGCCCGATGGAGTGACAAAAGCCGTTTTATGTTTATCTGTTTCGCACAAGCGATATTGAGGAGCAATATTGATATGGAGAAGAACGGGCAAGAAACTCCATGGACACTCTTTTAAATTAGGTATATTGTTACAAAATATTAGTCAGCAGGTTAGATACCATCATGAATTCTGAGAGTAGACATCAAACTGTGACGATCATTAATCCAAGGTATATACCCCATAATCCAACATTGACAAATAGTAACATTAACTACAACGGTTAATAAGAAATGGCTATAGACAATAAACTTTACATTAACCGTAAGCCTTGCATCCAAGACGCTAAAAATAGTCACCAATAGTCCCAGGTCAATATCCTCTACAAGCATTGGAGACCCAGTTGCATCACATTAGATTACCAAACAAATAGTATTTATTTGATTAATGTTTTTTTAAACCACAATAACGGTGTCTTATGTTATCCTCTTGAACGAAAGGTAAAGAGGTCAATATACTGAACAAAACTCTTTGATTTATATTGTGGTAAATCTATGATCTATGGTGCGAAGTTTTAAAAACATGGATGCGTCATAATGATCAGGAAAAAACATGTAACTTAAAGGCACGTGTTCCACTGCTGGCGATTAACGAGAAGCGTACTTAGAGCTAGCAACTAAAAACGAGTTTATGAGCAACGAACAGTGAGTGCGTGGCGGCGACTAGCGATTACTCGCTGGTATGCTTATGTAGGTACCAAGCATGAGTTTCTCAACGAGTGTTCTGCACGCCAAGCGAGCGTCGCTGAGTGAGTACACTCTTTGACAGCTCTTGTCGCTGAGACAAACGTGTACTCGCCGGCAGTGTGAACAGTCGGCGATTAACAATAAACATTAATTTCTCTTTTTTTATTTACTGGGGAGCTACAATCTTTTGTACGTTTCTTGAGCGACAAGATCGTTGATGGCTAGTCGCTTCCTCGTTGGCAGTGGGACATATACCTTATTATAGCTGTTCCATTGATCAAAGATAATACATGTGTGTAGATTTCTTCATTAGTAAACTCAAAATAATATGAAATTCTGTAGTGAAATTACTTTCACACTGAAATTCAGTTCCAATAAATGCCAATTTGGTTGTAGAACGACATATTCAATTACATCTCATGATATTTTACGATGTTATAACTTTTAATGTAACCGTTAACTGCAAAGCAAAAGTGTGCTTGACTCCAGATTATTTACCTATTAATGATGATTTAATGACGGATTAAAATTAACGGGTTTTCCCATTATTATAGGAGATTAAACATCACATTAAAAGCTATACAGGTCATTATCGGGTTCATATGTCAATGCACTGACATTTGATTACCCAATATTAACGGCATGATTACTGAACAAAATCGAATGATGATTTGTGACTAAAGCGAACCGCCCATTAAATGATATCTGTGGGAAAAACACGAAATAGCTGAATGGAGTTCAGTTTCAAGAAGAGACGAATATAGGACAACGTCATACAGGGCCGTCGTCAAGGGCAACCCCTTGCATTACCTACCCGAGGGAGGGACAATAGATGAAGAAAAGGAACTGACATATTATGTATACAGACAACACATACAAACAATACATATTATCTTGTGTAAATTATTTTATCACCACTGCTCTTAAAACGGTAAGGAAAACATCGTAAGCAAACCGGCATATCTTAGAACCAAAAATTTTAAGATATTGTGACATCCACCAACCCGCACTGACCTCGAGTGGCGGATTATGGCCCACTCCCTCTCACAGAAAAGAGGCCTGTGTCTCAGAAGTTGGAAAACTACAGGCTAGTTATCGTATCACAATATACAACGACTACGTTACGACGGAATCTTTCGATTTCCTGCTCTTAAAGTTGACAAACATATTAAGCAGATACATCATCTGCTCAACCATTAATATTATCAGGTTTAAACTAACGACTCACCGATATTGGCCCTACTGTTACTACAGCCATAAATTAAAATATGCAAATGTATAAGGAAACCTCTTTTTTAAATTTTAAAAACCCAAGTCCTGACGTATGAGAAACACATTAATTTGATATAATTTAGAACGATACTCCTGATATTAATATTACTAAAGATTTATTTGAAGACATTTTGTATATTCTTCGAAATAAACGGGGTAAGAGATGTTGGAGAAATTATTGTATTGACAGATGATATATATTTCGGGTTGTATGCGGGTTTGGACATGTAACATAATTATTATGATGTAAAGGTGAAAGACTGAGAAGGTTTTACACTAAGACCTAAAGCATGGACATTATAATACGTGTAACAAGATATAAAAAGAAACTGAATGGATGATGAAACCGCTATCACGAAAACAGTTACATATGGACTAGCTTCTGCCCGCGACTTCGTCCGCGTGAAATTTCACCCTCCCCCCATTCACCCTCTTAGGGGTGGAATTTCGAAAAACCCTTTCTTAGTGAATACCTACTCTTCACAAAGAACACACCCACCGAATTTCATGTGTCTAGGACCAGGCTGTGCGTTGATACATCATTCAGTCAGGACTTTGAATTTTATGTATGTAGATTCCTCAGCATTTACTGCAAGACCATCAACCACAACGTAATCATTTGATGTATACGGCAAGGCAAAATGACTATTCAAAGTCGGTGCACACAGACATGGTGCAAAAACAAGTGGCAGTAACCTACACTTTTTGCCTAGTATTGACCAACAAGCCCACAGAACTCAAGACTAATCAACTAATTTCGATCAAACGATAGTTTCATCAAGAATCAACAATGTCAGGTCTACAGGGTCAGGGTAGCTAGCAAAACCCAGCAGACGTGATGGCTAACACCATAAAATAAAACTATAAAATAGGTATTTGTTCAGTTTATTTTTGGGGGGTCAACGACCGCTGGGAGTGCTGTCATTTAAAGTATGAGTTGGAAAAATCTGTTTACTTTTGTTTTATCGATACTTCTGTGAAGTACACATAAAAAAAAAAACTTATTTTAAACTGATATTTCAAGTGTCACCAAAGTAATCAAATTAAGATATCGATACCCATCTAGTTTTGAAAAAATTCTGGTAACACAGCTCTTAGCGTATCATAGTTACTAGTGTTATTGTTCACTTTTTTGCGAAATAAAGAATTATTATTATTGTTATCTCGTCTGCGGAGTTTTCCTCGCTAATTTGATTTGACCCTATATATTTATTAAGTGATGGAAAGTTTTCACATTCTCTGATTTACACGGAGTCTCAAATTTTAATTAATCCACATACTACACAGGTCACTGAACGATCTCAGGTTCATATTAAAATGGAATATATTACCCACAAGATAGACTGCTCGCTTTGCTTCTAATTTAGTATTAAATCAATTTAGAGTTATAATCTCATTGGACTCATTCATATCTGGCTCTACTCCCATTATAGTAAGAACCTTATAAATAATTCAACTACATTTGTTATTATTTTTTGTTCATACGCATCGGTGTTTAGCATATCAACTGTAGTTGTCATGGCAACATATGTAAATAGGACTATTAACAACTGAGTCAGGTCCTGTTTATCAGGCCAAAATAAATATATGGTTTTTTCTCAATATTAATGGCAAATGCTACTTTAAAGATCATTAGCATATTTTACATTAATTTTTTAAGCCTATACGTTGCCAGGTCATTGCCTAGAATGAGCATGAAATATACGATTCAAGATTATATAATTTACACTTCGTAAAAAGGTCATCAACCTTCAAAGCAAGAGTGAACAGGCATCTTCTGGGCACGCTCGTTCTATCATAGACCTCATCCATCAGGCGTGATCGAGGTCAAGAGCAATCCCAGTCAGCAATAAAAAAAAAAAAAATGAACTTATTATTGTCTATCTGTTAGTTCACCAATAACACTTTCAGGAAAAGACATAAGAAGGGTACCAAATACTTATAGAAAACTTACGTTTTAAGCACAACGATAATTTTGTATGTTGCTGCATAGTTTTTGAAATTAGGTACCCACGTATTGAATTTTCGTTCCACAGATGTGAATGGAAATTCAATAAGGCCAGTGTTGAAGCAATAACTTATTGAAAGCCTTAATAGGTCTCATGAGAATGGCTTCGCACAAACAAAAGTCAAGGAAAGTATTGTCCTTCAACTTTATGATCCTGCCCTTTGAATCGTGTGTGGTAAGACCTGATTCATAAGCCCTTATTACAAAGAAACAAGGTTCAATTTACGATGGCATAATTGGAACAGCTCCTGCAATATTTTCTGCGGGCATTGGGCTGTCAATATTTAAATGAGTTATTGCACTGGACTTATAAGTTATCGAGGTGTAACCACAGCAACGATGTATGAAAGTCTTTTTGCTATTACTCACAAATTCAATTTGAACCGAGTTAAAAGGAAGTGTGCATTATAATTCGACGCAGATATTTTTCACAGCCATTTTGATTTGGGTAAGGTGGAATTAATCTTTAAATTCTATGCATGTCCATAACTACCAAAGTCTTAAGGTTATGGCCAGCGCTTGCTTGGTATACAATACTATATATTTTAACACTGCTAAAATATCTTACATAATCAGCCTATAACGTTCCCACTACTGGGGCACAGGCCTCCTCTCGGAGAAAGGAGATGGGCCGTAATCCACCACGCGGGCCCAGTGAGGGTTGGTAGAAATCACATGTCTTCGAATTTTTGGTTCTAAGACATGCCGGTTTCCTCACGATGTTTTTCTTCACCGTTTTGAGAGCAGTGGTGGTGGTGGTGTTTACACCTAGTAAAGCAACTGTCTCAGTTCAAACCTACGACTCGTCAGTCGCGGCCGTTACCACTGGGCCACCACTACATCATCCCTCAAACACACTTATTCATTAGACCGTAGTCAATAAGCCACTCAAAACTAAATTCCTTTCCAATCCAAATCGAGATATGTCTTAAAATTGACACGAGAATCTCACTGCACCCAATAACATCACACATATGGCCTTTAACAACCCAATAAGGCCACGATGTACGATGAGTATGTTACGTAAACGATACAAAAAGTTGTACAGAACTGGGTCACCATACGACATCTCGATTGATTTAAAAGCTACAATGCAGCGATTTTTTCAAATTAATCAAAAGCACTTGCCAATTATCGATGGAAAATGTCAAGATGAACTTGTGGTTTCGAAAAAGAGGTACGCCTTGGTTATGGTATTGTTTTTGATGAGTAAGCTGTAGGCTCTTGTGCAAGGAGGTTGGAGTTCCAAGGGCTGGTTTTTTTGACATACAGCATTCTCTTTTAACTTGGGTGCGGAAAAATTTATGAAGTAATTATTGGAGATGAGAAACTTCGTGATAATAAATACCTCACATTCATTGACAATACAAAAACTAGTGATCAGCGTAACCTTGCTAAGTTTTCTTATAAAGCCACACACACACACACACACAGAGACAAACAAACATCGATTTCCCAATTTTAATTGCAAACCTTCAAAAATTTATTACAGTATCAAACTGTCATTTCAATAAATCGTACACGCATAAGTACAGGCAATTTAGTAATAACAGCAAAATTACTGAGCAAAGTCAACAAAATTAATATCCATAGACTTCCGACCAATGCAACTCCGCCATTACTAATAACAGGAATCGAACCTACACCAATTATTAGTAAACGGAAGGCGCTAATCGATTCGGTTATAAAATCGAACAGATTTTATCGATTGTTGAGATATTTCAAAGGAATGAAAATTGTATAAGAAATCTGCGCAGTTTCTGTAGTATGCATAACTATTATAAATGCTTGTCATTTCCCTCATGACATAATAACTTGGTTTCGAATCCTATAGAATAACTCTAATATGATCTAAGACTCACTCTCAAACATGGCTCAGAATAATTCCTTGTGGCATTCTTTTAAAAACTTAATTTTATCTAAGGTTTTATTTGTTTTCTGTAGCTATCTCTGTATATTGAGCCAGTAATCAACACGTAGAAAAGACTATGTGTTCTAAAAGAATATCAAGAAAATAGGTTTATTAAAATCGGGGGGCTCTTGAATATCGAAAGCCATTGTTAAATCTGCACCTCATATAGAGAATCATCGCACGTTTAGGAATGCTCTTAGACTACGTGAACTACATTACTATACCGTTGATCTCATCTCCTTAGTCCAATTTCCCTGATCTCATAGCCAACAATATGTAGACTATCAAATCCAACACGGAATCGCTTTCCTATTCGTCTCACGTTAGATGTAGCCAATAAATCTATTCTAATGTCAGTGAAATAAATGGCGTCCAATTGCTATTCCGTTCAGATGGACATCTTATTTAAACTCATCTTGTTTAAACAATGCTGAGCAGTTTATTGTTCGTCTCTATATTTAAGTATGAGTAGAAACTAATTTATTACTGTTTTAATAATGGAGTACATTTACATAGTCTTAGGCTTTGGTTAGATACACATGTAGCTTCCTGGATGAAAGTATCATAGTTTCATGGATCGTGATTTTAAGGGCAGAAACTTTAGTATATCTAATAGCTGAAATCCATGGTAATGATTTATGGGAAGATTTTTCGGGAGCCCACCATGGCTAGTCAAGACATGAGATCTTACAGTCATGTAGAATCTGTTAATAGCAATTTAATAAAAAAAAATACACGTAACTTTCCATAAAGTCCTTACTTGAACCTTTTCATCATGACTTTCATCTTTAACTCATCCAAAACAGCCAGTCTCCATATCTCTAAACCCATTTTCCGAATCTGCTGACTCAACCACATTAAAAGGCGTGAACATACAAATAACAATAAGTGTGCCGCAAGCTTGTCACATTACTAGCAACCGGTTGCTTATGAAATCGATCGCGGGCGTGGCTGTGACTGCTTCAACCAAGTTTATGTCGACTGGCGCTTTATTCTTGATATTGTGTCTTATGACGACTGTTATGTGTTTACGAGTTAGTACGGTTTTGTGCAGATTATCTCGGTTCTGTTGGTGTGACTGTGGCGTAATGTGATATAATCTGTAGGTGTGTTAATGTTTGTGCCAAATGCGGTATTTGCTAAATTAAGACATGAGATGTGTGAAAACGGCTGCGAAATAAAGTGTTAAGATTTGTATCCTCAAAAGAGACTCCAGTTAAAAGAAGAAATTGCTAACATTAATGTTATCTTATTATCAACCCTAATATGTAATTAGTAAAAAGTTTTTTGAACGGTAATTTAAATATCTAATTGGATATTTAAAATACCGTTATTGCAGAAGAAAAGAAAGAACTAAGAAATACTAAATAGAAGACTCTCATTACAAAATAACTAAATCGCCACAGGAGATTAATAAAGATGAATGAAGCCGACATCTAGCTAGACGAATAGCATTCATAGATATAAATAAAAAATCGATCGCATATCTCGTTGCATCGATAAGTACTAATTTAATCGAGTGACTTACCGAGACTAGAGGCCAAATGAAAGAATACTGTCTAATCATCGTGTAACTAGCAGGTTTGTAAAGACTTTTAAGTGAATTACTTAGTAAAAAGGATTACAGAATCTGCAATCACTGAAATAACGGCACCAACAAGTATTGCTCTCTCTCTTTCAAAAGGTTTTTACTTACCTATTCGCAAAAAACTGGTCAATCAATCCTAACAAGGTATACGACCGATGTTATAAGTCCAAACATGTTAAAAATTACAATAATGTTGTGTGTATAGGTTTTTCAACCGCCCAAACGTGCGTCAGAAACATCAGTTTGAGTTAACGACTCATTGATGTTCGCTCAAAAGTCAAAAGGCCAACAGAAAGTATCACCATATTGAAATGAACTCATCTATTACCACCGCTTTGTGGTTTGTGGCCATTTAAACTCACAAACTAAACGATTCTCATTTATTCTGTAATAAAATATTCAAGATTTGCATAAATTTTGTTGTTGCCTTGAAAATGGCGGCTCTCTGTTAACAGTTTTGCAAAACATCTCGCAAACTAACGTTTAATATCGCAGATAGAGTGAAAGTAATGCGGTAACTGCATGAATAATGTATGTACGTGCGGCTACTGGAATGCCGTATAACTTCCGAAAAAAAAATCCGTATTACGCGAACAACTGCACGGTAACCGATAAGTCACGTGTTTGAACAATATTACAAATATGGCCGCCGTCCCTTAACAGCTGTCAAATATTCCCGCCGTTTTTGGTATATTTTAATATTTTTGGGCATAATAAAGACGATCATTGTTTTAATTAGCAAAATGTTGTCATGGTAACAACGAACGCAGCACGTGGTAGACATTGCAGGGAGCCAATCAGTTTTTTATGACACATAAAAATTTTAGTTGGACAGGTGTCCGTTAAAAAATATCTTATATTTGTAGATTGAATCTATAAAATAAAATGTTTAATTAACATGTCGCGCTTTGTAACTCGCGAGTAATCAAATAAAGTCTCAATTTTAATTATATTTTTAGGATATAAAACTTGATCAGAAATTATTATAATGCGAATTCGTATTTGGCTTGAGACTTGTTTGGGGCTTATCAGGCAACTAATAATTTTACATGATATTTGCATGTATAATGAGGTAAGTATACAGAGAAAGAAATCCGGTTTTTGCAAAAATTTCGTACAAAATAAACTGTAGATCACGCTTATGTATTCATGTATGAATGTCAAGCGTCGATTTCGTTAAAATTTTATGACTTTATATGTAATTTATCGTCTAATTTCTGCTAAACAGGAGATTATGGGTACTTATTTCATCCATTTCATAATACATCTATTCATGCTCAATGAATCGTATAAGGTACGAGCGGCCATTATGTAGTACAGACGCCAGCACATCAAGCTATTACAATCTGTCAAATTTCTTTAATAGATTTTCAACTTTATCGCTACACTATAAGGTTCAAGGTTGATTGGGAAAATTTGACAGTTTCGGGTAGCTTGATGTGCTGGCGTCTGTACAAATAGCAAGTAGGTGAACTGATGTTCAAATCATAAATGTCGTTTAAAAAGTTGTTTTCAATTTCGTAATCTGACATTTAAGTGACATAAATTGTGTGACGAAGTTCATCTTGTGAATCAATAAAAGTAAAAAGTCTTCTTTAGTCTTGAACTTTCGTTATAGGTCTACCGGAATCTCATGGCATAAAAAAAATTAAAAAATTGTGATTTTCATATGGCAATGTCAATTGTCATCTGTCAAATCAAATTACACGATTTGTCAACCGCTGCTGAGATTTTGTGATATCTTCTTGACAATTTATTGTTTTTGTGAAAATGTCGAAAAAGCCACTTCAATCTCAATCGAGAAATATTGTTTTTAATGTGTATCGTAAAATAAGGGAAGAAGAAGGCGTAAATCAAACACAATCTTTGATTTTAAAGCGCGTCGTAGCATTGACCGGTAAGTTAGACTGAGTTGTTTTGATACTTTTAGTTTATTTTATATTTTTCTTAATTAATTGTATCTTCTTTATTAGGGGTTTCCAGTACTACTATACGGCGAATCGTAGGTGAGGGCACATCGAATGATGGTGTATTTTCCACGCCTGGTAAAAAGAGGAGAGGGGGGAAGAAGAAAATCAACTTGGACGGTTTCGATTTAGAGTTGATTAGGAACAAAGTAAAAGAATTCTATATAGTTCGGAAGGAAATTCCAACAGTAATGAAACTGTTACAAATTCTTCGACAAGATATTGATTTCAATGGAGGGAGAGAATCCTTGAGGTAAGAAAAATATTAAGTAATAATCCCTCTCACTCTCACTCGTAAGAGGAGGCGTATAGACTGATGATGAATGATTAAGCTATTGTTTGAGTAACATGATACATTTTATTATTATTCACAGACTTATACTTAAGGAGATTGGTTTTGAATATGTTAAATGCCAATCAAAAAGGACCATTTTGATGGAGAGGGATGATATAAAACTTCAAAGATACAAGTTTTTGAAGCGTATAAAGAAAAATCGCGAAGCTGAAGAGCATAACAAATTGGATGTGATTTATTTAGATGAGACTTACATTCATGGTACATGTTCTGTGAACAAGTGCTGGCAAAGCAAAGATATTGCAGGTCCATCTAAAAGTATTTCGCTTGGAGCGAGGTGGATCATTGTAAACGCTGGTGGAGAAAAGGGCTTTGTGCCAAATTGTTGTCTGGTGTACAGGTCAACAAGTGTATCTGCTGACTATCACCACGACATGAATAAGGACAATTTTACAAAATGGGTGACAGAGAAGCTAATTCCAAATCTGAGAAGACCTTCACTAATTGTTATGGATAATGCTAGTTATCATTCCGTACGGATGAACAAACCGCCCACACAAGCCAATCGTATCGCTGATATAAAAGAATGGCTTCGTGCAAATGATGTACACTATGATGATCTTTGGCGTAAATGTCAACTACTTGAAGTAGTGAAACAAAACATGCCTGCGCCCTTATATGAGATAGATGAAGTATTAAAATCGCACGGTCACGAAGTTTTAAGGCTCCCACCTTATCATTGCACATTAAATCCCATAGAAATGATTTGGGGTATAATGAAGCAAAAAGTTGCTGATAAAAATGTAAATAGGCCTGCAAGTGACATTAAATTATTAACAGAAGAAGCTTTCTCCCAAATTGGTGCAGAGGAGTGGCGAAAATGTTGTGAACATGTAAAGAAAATTGAAAACGATTTTATCGAGCAAGATAGAATAATTGAAAGGCTGGAAGAGCGATTTATAATAAATACCTCTTTATCTTCATCATCTGATGATGAACAAGAAATGCAAGTGGAGTTCTTGGAATCGTTTTCTAGTTCTGAATGAGGTGATAAGTTATTAGAATGATTTATATTATATATAATAAATTAGTACACAAAGTATTATACGATTGATTTATTTTTCATGACATTATTTTCCTATGTTAAGAACCCGATGTATAACAAAATTCTTTACTTATACACATACCTAATATACTTCATGTACATTAATACTAAAGACATAAATAAAAATTATACAGTATCAAGATCGTTTAATCCAATTTCCCCAGTATTGCACACAACAAATTTTTATTTCCCCATTTGCCATGAGATTCCGGTAGGCCTATACCCAAGTCGCATAAACAATTTATGTTTTCCAGCCAATACTTCGATTCCATATTATTCTGACAGCTGTCACTTTGAAATTCATAGGTCTTATGACACTTGTCACACATCACTTACGACTATGAATGTATTCTAAGTACCTACATTGATTAATCCATACTAATATTATAAATTCGAAAGTGTGTCTGTCTGTTACCAATTCACGCTTAAACCGCTGAACCGATTTAGATGAAATTTGGTATAGAGCTAGTTTGAGTCCCGGGAAAGGACATAGGATAGTTTTATCCCGATATTCCCAAGGAATCGAAACTTATGCGGAATATTTATTCCAACTAAATTAAAAGAAGTGACTTACCTTAGTATTAAGCGTGTGCGTGGAGAAGAAGGAGCAGAGAAGAACAAATGTGGACAGCCAAGGGGCCGACACAAACGGCGTCGACTCCATAGTGAATCTGTAACAAAAGAGGATACACGTTTAGTTATTTTAAACAAAGGAAGGGGACGTCCTAAGAATAACCAAAGAATACTAATTAAGGCAGACCAATGTCAAGCAATCGGCTTCAATAATAGGCAGTGGATTAAATTGAATAGATATAACCAAAGTTTTAATGCATGGAATACTTTCGATGCTATTAAAGAGCGTAAAAGTAATGATTTCAACACTATTTCTAAGATCTAATATTTTAGAAAGATAGTATGAGAATTATGAGCTGCATCTAATAAGAAAGTTGTATGCAAATCCAAATATTTATCAAATCTATTTATTGACCTAGAAGGTCAAGAAAGAGAGAGATGTAGTATTTCTCTACATTATCATCTTTAGTAAACACCAAAACATTACATATTTACAAACAACTTCAACCATAAACAAGGACCTCAGTGTTGCCATACAAATAAATTTCCTCGGGCCGGGGTTACCACTTTTCCCTGCAGAAATTCTCGGTACCAACCGAGCTTAGATCAAAAGATATTGTGTTATCTCGTGATCGCAAATTTTGTTGCAAATTACACTTGGTGTAAGGAATTGTGTCCTTATTACGTGTAGCGTTATCTTGTTTCGAGTACAAGATACTTATTTTTGGTATGTGCTGAGGTTGTTGGAGATTCCTATCGGTACATTTTATTATGTACAAGATTCGTTGTCGCGTCTGCCTGTCTGGCTGTGCTTGCGTTAATAACGGCACCTACTGGATGGGTTTCTCGGACAATTAGCTGTTTTGGGGAAATTATGGTGGCTAAATATTGGCAGCCTTCTTCCCTACTAAGTTAAAGCCATTTTGCACAATATGATCCCAAAGTATAGCAGTTTTACTACATTGCAAGCACGTTCTTAACTGGAAAGCCAATAATTAAATAATGTTTCTTTATAATCGTCAAATAGTATTTCTCCTGGAAAAAATCCTGACTCTCATAAGTCTCGCGGACCGTGCGTGACTAAAGGAGATACAAGCTCTTCATTTGCAAGTTGCCTCTTAATTTCCTTTTTTTTTTCTGGATTCGGTACTAAAGAGGATTTATTTAAGCAGTTTTTGCTGCAAACCAGCCAGTGCTAAAGTTGACCAGATTGACACATCAAGTGTCGTCGGATCGGAAGTGAGCGGCGATTGTGCGCAGCGATTCAGGCGACCTTAGCATCATCTGATAGCTTTCAAAGTGTTGCCACTATTATCCTGTGCCTGAGATTTTTATTAAGATTGTGACTGATTATATAATTTAGTCTTATTAGACTTTAAGTGGCCTTAGATTAAGGCTTATGTTAAGTTACTTAGGTGCTAGATATTGGCTAAGGAGAATGTCAAATAGTAACAGCAATGTCAATGAAAGAGAACGTCAGCAAAAAAGGGACCTCCTCCAACCAAAAAGTAAATAAACACAACCTAAAGAAGATGTTATTTATCCTTTAATCCAAATTTATGTAGGTACAATAATTTTCGGTCACAACCATAAATGAAGAAGTAGAAGATGAATGAAATGTCCTTTATTTTTTTTATTACCTAAATAAACATTCTTGCAGGTGTGCCATCTAAATTATCTATAGGAGGACCTACTATTAAAAACGTATTAGTTATGGTAAAAACAAAATCCGGTAAATTGCTCCTTACGCTACGGTTTCTTATAAGAGCAGTGGCCGTCTTATCATATCGGCCGTCGTGACAATCTGTCATTATCTCCAGTAAGTATTTGACACTAAAGTAAAAAAAAACTCAAAAAACCTTCTGTATTTGGACAGCCGTTAATAGAGACCGTTCACTGCTTTCTCATGGCGCGGCGGGTTGTTTCACGTCCACATGACGTACACGTATACGTCGAAAATGGCGCTAACTATCGTCAAACCAAAAAAAAGCGTTGTTTCAAATTTCAATTACAAAATACCGCCGCCGCCACGCCAAACCGCCACCAAACGCCGTACGCCAAACCGCCCCGCCCCGCCGCCGCCGTTTTGCCGTACGTCAATTAATAACGAGTACGTAATCGTTATTATTTGATGTACGTATGTAAGTTAACCATCCTTTTGAAACAACCGGCCCTTATAGGAAACCTTTAGGTTAATTTTGGTTTAGTAAAAATTATGTTGTTAAAGTTGGCAACACTAGAGGCAGTGTAAAAATTGGTCCTTCTATACGCCAATCAAGCTACATAGATTGGTAACACCTGTTGATTGCAACCAATAAACGACCCATTAAATACCCATCAATTATCATAACGACAAGTACCTAAAACATTAATTAATTCGTGTGAACATTATGGTAATATTTTCCCCATAGGAGATGTTGACGATGATGGCACTATTTATCAACGGAGAATTTTCAAGGAGAACGAGCTTATTATGATTTTATCAATTCCATAGACGAACAAATCTGTATATTATTACTTTCGTCTTAACACGACTAATTCGAACTTAAGTATAACCAAGACCTGTTAAAATCTCACACAAACAAAACGAATCAAAACAGTACTTTCCATTGCTTCATTATTAAAAAAACAACAATACAAGAAAAAATAAAAACCATAGATTAAAAATTTACTTGCCGCCAACAGAGCGAACCATAAACAAACAAAAAGTTCCGCCAGAGGTCGACGCTCGCGCTCAGAAGGACAATGTCTTTTCTCAGAAACGGACGCCGCGGCGAAATATTAATAAAGCTCCGTTTGCGGCCGGGACATGTTTCCGCATTGGTTTGTGGACCGGTCCGGGACAGGTGAAAATAAAGCAATGGTTACTGTGGTCAGTAAGGGTATTTAAATCCTGTTTAGTGCTAATTGTTTTTAAGAGATTTGTGAAAATGTTATTTTAATTTTCCGAATAAATTCCTTGATTTTCAAAAGAAATAGAAGTTTTTGTTGATTTTATTTTAAGTTTCGTTACTAAGTAATTTTTTAAAAGAAGGAGCGGCCACTCCCCAAGTTAAGCAGTATCAACACTGCTTTACTTGGGGAGTGCCCTCTACAATACAGAAATCCTAAAGAATAATGCTACAAGTTTCAGCATTTTCAGCAGACAGAACGGTCACAATTATGATGGCATCCAAATTCAGAACGAACTCAAAAGAAGTAGGTTTCTTAAAGTTATGGCTTCCTCAGATCAAAGAAAAAAAAATGGCCTTCACTCTATAAGGCAGAAATCCTAAATAATAATGCCACGTTTAGCAGACAGTATGGTATCCACAGTATGATGTCATCCATGTCCCAAATGCTCTTGATTTAATCACTTTTTAAAAAGCGCCTTCTTTTTGAACTCGTTAATTAGTGTTAAAACTGATACTAAAGTTTAAAGCCACTTTTAATGACCTGCAGGCATTAGCACTCCACCTAATTACGATGTTTTGTGCTCATTTTTTTCACTTGAAATTAATGTAAAAGGGTTTCCTTGAAGAGAAAAGAGAGGGCCTCTTTATTGATTGTTACTTTGTCTGCGCAGTTGCTATCCAAGGAGGAATTCTCGTAATTTTAAGAACGTTCACAGTTTGATCTCAGTCACAATCTGTCAAAAATACCTCTAATTTCTCTACATTTTTGACAAGTTTTTGACATTCATTGCCGCTGAGATGAGATTGCACTAGATTTTGAAAGTTTTTAGGGTTCCGTACCAAAATGGTAAAAAGGAACCCTTTTGGTTAATTACGGGAATTGGCCTTCTGTTTGCTGGGGAGTTTGTTGCACCACGTCTCAACTAAAGCACTAAGAAGCGGTGAAGGGCGGGCGTTTGGGGGACTGTCTTATGTAATTTTAACACTCAAAAACTGCTGATTGTCAGCTTAATTTGAATAAATGACTTTTGATTTTGTTGTACTTGAAACTTTTATTAACTTACCACACAACGTACAGCCTAAACCAAACCGTACAGATTCATGAATTTCAGAAGTCATTACAGACTCCTTTCTTACAGTCCGGACGTCGAGAGAAGGCGTTCCTGGCCCCTGTCAGTTTCATACATACTAATACGTGTTTTGCGAATTTGATCTTTATTAGCTACTAGAGTTGTCGCACTGACAGGTATCAGGAAGTTCAGGAACACATTCTCTCGACGCGGACTTTAAGAAAGGAGTCTTCATAACTAAAACAGCGAAAAGTGAGGAGGTTACAAGCAAACAACATCGAGCGACTGTTAGTAAAATAATAGTGACAAAATATTAAAAAAAAAAAAAACAATTAGGACTCCTCTTAAACCATCACAGATGACAACATCCAAGAAACACGGCCATTAATTTTAAAATTATTTGCGTCATCGAGCTGGCCTTTTATCACATTCATTCACCTTTATACATTTCACAAGAATCGCTTTACCGAACACAAAAACTAAAATACTTTAATGCGACATACGCACGTCGTAAATTAATTTATAATGGAGTCTTTTATCATAAAAATCAGAGGTCTAAATGGATGATAGGTGCTTGCGTAAAAGATTTTTTTAAATTTTAACAAGTAAGTTAGATATTCTGCCTCTCTAATGATTTTGACGTTATAATGGGTTCAGACCCCCACTTGCTGGAGTGTCCTTAGTGCCCGTTCACCTGCACCGCAGATGACCTAAAGAATACTACTGATGCCGCAAATAACGTGGCCACTTACTGGGCTCAAACTATATAAAAAAAGAAAAAAAACAAGGAAGAGTATCATCGACACGAAAAGAAGAAGACGATGGGTTTCCTATGAAAACTTACTTGCTACCTGAGCCTATTTATACACCGCAATTCCTGTATACAAAAATCTTATAATTGGTCATAATGATTTTCATCATCAGGGACAGTATAGGGAAAGTCAAAGTCATCATTGTTCCAAAGCCAAAAAGTTTTTTTGCGAAAGAGCAAAAGTTCTTTCACGCAGTTTTTTTCCACCAATTTTCCACCAAGGAAAACTGTCGTGTTTTTAGACGTAAACTGGGCTTCTCCTTAAAAAAGGTTGCAATGAAAAATGACGTAAGGGACAAGTAGCATCATAAATAAAAACAAAATGGCTGGCTCAACTGAATAAATCAAGCGAAGACCGTTTGTCTAATTACGTGCGTGTTTAGGACCGAAAAATATTGCATCAAGTTTCAATGGGCGTAAATTATTACATTTTTATTGTATTCTCGTAATAACATTTATTAATGTGCTTTGCGAGTGCGATCCGGTTTATTTTTAGATGTTTATTATTAATTGAGAACGGTGTTTCATTTGTTATGCAGCACTTATTGTGTTTTTTTTTTTTGTAACCGTTTTGTAGTTCTTTTCGATGTAAAGATCTTTGTCCACGATACATCAATACAGGGCGGCTGGGACATCGACACCAGTCCAGAATCTTGTACTGATACCATGGTAACAGGTTGTGTCTCTTTGTCCCAGCCACCCTATATAGCTAGAGATTTCTGTTAAAAATCGATAATAAATTGACTCCAATTTCAGTGTATGTGATGCCTGAACTAGAGTTGGTATAGACTATACAAAGAGGACCCTACGCGAAACCAGTGTGTCATAGAAGAGGCGACCTAGGACCTAGCCTCAACCACGTTACATTATCTATTTCTACACCTTGAAAACATAATCAATTTAAATTTATACACCAAGAAATTACTTTAAATCCAAACCCACCAACACAAACCACTTACGTTTTATGGTAAAACAGTAACATTTTGACACAGATGTGTATAAGCAAGTACCAAGTAACCATCGAGTTTTATCGCTACGCTGTATTGTCTATGCGTTGCGAAACTTAAGTGTTTACGGGTACTTACTACTCGCTAAGATTGTTCTGTGTTCAACATAGTAAATCGCGTATGTTTTTATGCAACCGCGGCAAAGGTAAGTGCGTTCTGCCTGTGGAGGTTTCTTTTATCTGAAGAGCTCTTCGGGTGTTGTCGTCTTTTAACTAAGGAATACATCTGTCTGTGTGTGTAAATTTTGGTCCAGAGCCCTGATTCACAACCACACGACAGGCTATCGTATCGAAAACCTGACATTTCGATAACCTGATTTGACTTCCCCTCAACAGCAAATAGCTGTTGGAAGAATAGCGGGCGTCTATTTGATTTAAACTGACAAAATTTTCGGGTTTGGGACTTGTGAACACCATTAAGAAGACTCTAACGATAACAATGATTAATGTTCGATACGATACGGAAGCATATCGAGAGTTTGTGAATAAGGGGGCAGGTCTTACAACACAAAAGGAAACCTATGATATGATATAAGAGAGAGCAAGAAAAGGTATATTTTGAAGTCATTCATGACTATATCCCATAGGACCATTTGATGGATGAGAATAACCATTTGAAGTCGGGCTGAAATTGCTTTGAAGACTCTTTGTCAATTTAATTTTCCGACAATATTTTGCACTAACCGCTAAAAGTATATGACCTATCCTCAGTTCGTCATTACCTTTCAAAAGAAGCAGGATATTAAAATAGTTGTCACAATTTGTGTTCGTCTATTATTAACATATCAACGTGGCAATATTTTTGATTTACAGCATTTTATAATTTGTTTATATTATAATTTTAATAAGCATACTTAGCTTTAGCACTATTATTAGCATAGCAACGATTATTAATTTATATTTTATTAAAAAATCTATGATGTTATGCAAAATGTAGACAAGTGTATCTACATATCCTGATAATAAATCTAAAGAGTTTTTATTTTGTTTTTGAAGGCGCTAATCTCTGGAATTACCATTTCTAAATATGAAAAACTCTTTATGCATTTGATTGTCCAATTCTTGAAGAAGATTATGGGCTATTTAACATCACGCTAAGGCCTTTAGGAGCAGAGCAAAAAGTCAGAAATAAATCTAAGCGAAAACGACGTAATAGCGCGACGGGCGATGCGATGGGTACGCGAACCAAGTAGCGGGCAAAAGCTAATCTTACGATACAACAATATATTTCGTTACAGCGATCTCAAAATAAACCAGTTGCGTTTTTAACGCAATCTCTATCAAGAATTGAGGAAATCGACTCTCCGATAATTACATAATTATTATATTGTGTTTGTTTTGTTTTAATTAATTAACTAAACCGCCTTGAGTTTGTGGAGAATCGAAATAACGTTGGTTATTTATTGGTGTCGATATTTCTTATGACATATTATACTGCACGGTAGAAAATTATGTTATAAATACAACTGGTATTTAATCATTTTATTTAATTAACTCGCCAGAAAATAATTTATACGTGATTTCGACTCGTGTATACGTTATTTTCTGGCGAACCTTTCCTCTAATCTAAAAAAAATACTCTTAGAGTGCGCGGAAGATAGGCAAGTCTGCGCGCGACGTTTGATTTCAAGATTATATCCCTGCCAGCACTTTTAATCACTTCCGGCATAATGATGGCGATTATATGCTTTGGAAAACACGGAGCACAGCACACTCTCTTGACACATGAAGGCCAATTCTCGTAATTTAAAACGTTCAAAATCTAGTCGCAGTCTCATCTCGGCGACAAACAAATTTCAAAAACTTGTCAAAATGTAGGGAAATTAGAGGCAGGTATTTTTGTCAGATTGAGACTGAGATCAGACTGTTAAAATTACGAGAATTGCCCCTCTGAAATTAACATCAAGATGGCGGCAAACAATTATTTCCAATTTCGGCCGCGCGCAGACTTATTATATTTTGCGCGCACTCTAGTGGTAATGTTACTCAAGTAATTTGACAAGTGTAATTTCAAACTCCGATACTAAAAAGCAAACACATCAAGACTTCAAATATCAGAACACAAATTCCCGTAATTAAAAACGTTTAAAATCTAGTCGCAATCTCATCTCAGCGACAATCAATGTCAAAAACTTGTCTAAAATATAGGGTAATTAGAGATATTTTTGACAGACGGAGACTGAGATCAGACTGTGAACGTTCTTAAAATTACGACATTTGCCCCTCAGATTTTTATCTGGGTTAAAAAAAATTAACTTTATTAAGTTTTCATATTGATCTTTAGGTAATGATACAATTTAAATAAGTATAACACTCTGCCACAAATCGAAAAAACACACAAATTCTCGATTCATAAAAACTTAGCTTCTTCCCGCGACTACGTCCGCGTGAAATTTCTTGTATTTTAACATAAAACATATCCTATGACACTCAGCAATACTTTAGCTTCCCATAAGTGAAAGAATTTTCGGAATCGTATCTGCAGTTCCGATGATTACCCCTGGACATACAAACTCACAAATGTTACCTCTTTATAATATTAAAGCATAGATAATGAATGATGACATAAATGCTAGGAAATCTAGCAATACTTTTTAGCATATTCGAGAAACCGCTAGTCATAAGATTTAGGTACACCAGAGGTTGTCATTGTTAATTTATAATTAAATCTGATTACCGGTAAAGCATGATATTATTTTATTTTAAGTCTAGGAAGCGGAATTCAAAATTAATTACTATTGAATTAATATTGTTATTCAATTCTATGTTTTCAACTAATGTTGCTTTTGCTCAGCACATTACAGCTCAGCAATCGTAAACAATCGAACATGTCAGAACATGCCCAGAATGTTATCAACCACAATCTGAATAATTTTGAAGGATATTGCTAATCCATTACTTCATATGTCCGAAAAATGTGTATGCTCAGCAACGAAAATAACTCAATGAATGTTGTTGAACTGTCAAAATGAAAGCCATTGCTACTGATAGTGTCTTACTCAATTGACAACATTTCAAACCTGACACGACCTTAAAACAAAAATACTATTTCTTTATTTTCGTATCCTGAGTTCAAATATATTTTTATTTTATTTATTGAAGTGTAAACTTCTTTAGCGGCGTTGCATACTTTTTGTAATGGGGAAAAAATGTTAAACTCGCGTCAGGACATCGCGTCAGGACACGTGACCGTCAGGAGAGATTCCCCCCCCCCCCCCCTCTTTCTACGGCGGCGCCCACCGAAGTGAACCAAGTGAGACACGATAATGTATGGATGGGACGGACGGTGACGGTGACGGTGACGGTGACGGTGACGGTGACGGTGTGACGGTGATGACGGTGATGACGGTGACGGTGACGGTGTGACGGTGATGATAGTGACGGTGACGGTGACGGTGTGACGGTGATGACGGTGACGGTGACGGTGACGGTGACGGTCTGACGGTGATGACGATGACGATAACGGTAACGGTGACGGTGACGGTGACGGTGTGACGGTGATGACGGTGACGGTGACGGAGTGACGGTGACGGTGTGACGGTGACGGTGACGGTGACGGTGACGGTGACGATGACGGTGACGGTGACGGTGACGGTGACGGTGACGGTGACGGTGACGGTGTGACGGTGACGGTGACGGTGACGGTGACGGTGACGGTGACCGTGACGGTGACCGTGACGGTGACGGTGACGGTGACGGTGACGGTGACAGTGACGGTGACGGTGACGGTGACGGTGACGATGACGGTGACGGTGACGGTGACGGTGACGGTGATGGTGACGGTGACGGTGACGGTGTGACGGTGACGGTGACGGTGACGGTGACGGTGACGGTGACGGTGACCGTGACGGTGACGGTGACGGTGACGGTGACGGTGACGGTGACGGTGACGGTGACGGTGACGGTGACCGTGACGGTGACGGTGACGGTGACGGTGACGGTGACGGTGACGTGGACGGGGACGGTGACGGTGATGGTGGACGTGGATGTGGATGGATGGATGGACAGCTGATGACTCGACCGTCTGTTTAGTAGCCACACTGCTGTGTATTCGTAAAATTCGTGTATATAAAGTGTTTAAAATATGGAAATTGAACAAAGTGCATCGATTAATGAAAAAAGTGACGCAGAAATAGTGAAAAAAAAATTAGTTATATTAATTCAATTCATAATTGATTTATTTCAACGTTAATATTCAAGTTTTCACTTCTGCCGGCACTCCCGGAGTGCAACCCGTCTTTTTTTTATTTCTAAATTTCTGAGAAAAAAAAATCAAAATCAAAAAACAGGTGATGACGTCACATAAACGGCGAAATGAGGTAGTTACCTTTGCGCATTCCAATGTCTTTGATTGAAAACATTATATCAAACAAAACATGTCAATGTCACCTAAGAAGTGTAACTAGAAAACAACTAAAAAACTGAATTGAATTCAACAATATTTTTTCCTATCAACTCGACACGCTGCTTACTGTTAATATTATCAATTTTTGATTGATATTTCGCCAATAAAATGGATCCCAATGAAAAATATACGCCAATGACGGAACCAAAACAACGACTGAGACAAGTGACATCTAACAGTTTTTTTGACGGGTCACAATAAAGCAAAGGTAATATCGCCATTCTACCGTCATCTGGCACTTACGTCTTTTTAGAATACACCGAATTTCAAAGTTAAAATTATGAATGAAAAGTACATAATTTCGAAAAACGAAAAAATATGGGTGCCCTAGATTTGAATTTACTTTTATATAACGTAATAATACATGCAGGTTAAAAATATGAAATGTTGTCAATTACCCCGCTGTTCTTATAGACCAAAAGTCAGTCAATGCAGTATCTGTGTCCTCTTCCAAAAAAGCGATTGATTGCTATTGTCTATGCTACGTAATATGTTTTGCAATAAAGCTTAGAAAAGTCACTATATTAATGAGTACAATCAGTTCACAATTTATTTTACGTCTGACCGCAGCAACCCAACAGCAAACATAATATAACGAGAACAAAGATTACTTTGATTTTAACAGTAAAGTAATATCAGAGGTAAAACAACTTTGAAAGTAGTACAACTACCAATTGTACTTAGATTTTTATGAGATCTAAGGAGCTAAACTATTGCAAGCGTTCGACCCTCGATTCGCTTTCCATATGACGCGCTCCATCTTAAAATGACACGCTCTATAATAATAAAGCTGTAAGTAACCATTTATTTTTCCAAATCATCGTAAAATTAGAGACCTACAAAAAATGAAACCGCGTTATAATATTTCAAAATATCATTGCATAGAGCGTGTGAACGGTAGTTACGACATTACAGTCAAAATGTCCGATTTTACGAAATATATCCAATTTGGTTGGGAGACGAGGCGATTTTGATGCTGCCTTATATCATAGAAGCAACGAGATAATTATATGTTAGCTGTGCAAATTGGAGACGTTAATATGAAAACCGAGACATAGGTACATACATAATCTGCATTCGCGATTAATTTGCCAAAAATGTAAACAAATATGAATTTATGGAAAAATTACTTTAAATTCTACACCATGAAGTTCAGTTTACGCTACAACTTCAAACATTTTTATAACTATTTCAATAGTGCTAATTACTCTAAAATCAACTTAATTACCTTTAAAATAAATTTGATATTTGTTTAACTTGAAATAATATTAATTTGAAACATAAATTTGAATAGACTTTAGGTCATGACCACATCACGATTGAAAATGATCGTTTCTATCGTTTCGTGAACTTGTATGCATTTTCGATGTAGGTACTCGTATGCTGTTTTCCTTAAAGGTTCTTTGTTGTTCTTCAAAGCTAATGCTGTCAGTGACAGTTCAGATTTAAAATAATGTAGTGTCAAGTTTATTGGAAGGTACAAGGTTTAAATTGGGCCAAGAGAACCACCGATTGGGTCCCACTAAACGCACGGCGCCATCGCGGCAGGCCAGGACGAAGATGGGGGCACATGCTTAACTCCTACCGAAAGGACTGGCCGGCACTCGCAAAAGGCAGAATTGTGTGGAAAAGGGAGAGGGAGGCCTTTGCCCTGCAGTAGGACATTACAGGTTAGTTAGATTAGATACACTACTCGCCCTGGGAATCGAACCCAGAATCTTATGCTCAACAGTATCGCTTGCGACCACTAGATCAGAGGCAGTCAAACTTTTCTTTTGAAATTTTCGTAAATGGAAATGTATTGATTTACAATTTGTCGGAATTTCGTTTGGTATCCGTGCAATATCCGTTTGAAATAAAATATTTACTAGTCGACAGCGTAGCTTACAACTTATCATAGTTTACATAACATCTACGCGGACATTCTTAATTTTTTTTTCTAACAATTTTTGCAATAAAAATAACTACAAATAATTATAAAGCGTGTATGGAATTGTGAAGTGTGTGAATTGTTTTAAAGAATGCTTTACAGAAGAGGAAATATTTTAATTGTAGTAATTAAGCATAGTCGCCACTGCTGAGAAAGGTATTTTCTTGTAAAACTTGATTGTTTTTATGTGTTATTGTTAGTAGGCAGCAATGTTTACCAAAAAGGCGCCAAACTAAATATAAGTAGATAAATCTTTATCATAATCAGTCTATAATGTTCCCACTGCTGGGACACAGGCCTCCTCTCTTCGAGAGGGAGTGGGCTGTAATCTACTACGCGTGCCCAGTGCGGGTTGGTAGATGTCACATGGCTTCAAATTTTTGGTTCTAGGACATGCCGGTTTCCTCACGATGTTTTCCGTTAACGCTTTTTAGAGCAGTGGTGATGAATTAATTTAAACAAAGTAAAGTCCTGTCTAGGTTCTAACGACTTACAACTTGTAGGAAGTCGCGCTCGTTACCACTGGGCCACCACCACTCACCTTATGCTTATGGGTATATAATAAGGCCTTTTTTACCCAATTTATTAATCAGCCAAGATACATTTTAGCAAATAACTTTATTCCAGCAAAAAAATGTAATTTTTATCGTATTCGTATACGGGCCAAATCTTGTACTTTTTTCACCAGAACGACTCCAGAGTTTCAAAACCTTTAATCCGATTTATGTCTCCTATTCTTGGCTTTATAGGAAATATTATCTTGTATTGTCACCAAAAAAAAAACAGCATCTACAAATAGATAACTGATCCTCTAATATAGGTACCTACACCATACCACAGATAATAATTTAATACTCTACGTAACCGTACTGACGTCTTCGTCTAAAGACTGCACCCACGCATCAAATACAACATTATGCCACCTTCATTAAGTTAGCACATAATGAGCGGCCAGCAGACCCAATGTATAGGTACATAATATTTTGTAACACTACTATAAAATGTGAATGTGAGAGTCTTAGATCTGACATTTACTTACTTAGTTATCTATCTACTTTGTTGCCTGTTACAACAGTAAAGACTAATATTTAAGTATCTTCCATAAAAGAGGCAACATCTATCTTTTATTAGGTGAAGAAAGACACACAGAGGTCAAATGGGAAATTACTTCTGCATTCTTTATTTTCGAGAATAACCTAATCGTACCATACTGCTAACAATTTTCTATTACGTGTTGCCAGTCTATGTTTCCTAGTAGCTATAGGTAATTTGGGAGTCTTCAAGTGTAATGTGCATTATTTTCGACCTCATGGACGCTTACCATCAGTGTCATAGTCGTAAAAGACTAGTCTCACAGATTTCAAAATTTGGTCCTTATGCCTTGGTGCTTACCTATAAGGAACCAAAAACATCCCGGAGCCTACCCCAGAAGGGCAATTCTCCTAAATTTAAGAACGTTCACAGTCTGATCTCAGTCTCAATCTGTTAAAAATACCTCTAATTTCTCTACATTTTTGACAAGTTTTTGACATTTGTTTGTCGCCGAGATAAGACTGCGACTAGATTTTGAACGTTTTAAATTACGAGAATTGGCCTTCTCAAGTATTTCACCTAAACCTAATTTTCTACAATGTCTTTTCGTTTTTTGGCGAGGTCCTATGAATGTCCCTATTCTGTTAACTAACGCATTATGATCAGTTAAGTAATATTTTATTGCGTTAATACAAGAGAAAAAAAAATTGAGCTAACTAGATAGTGTAAGTACTTGATTTAGTTTTGTTAATTTAACTTGTTTATTATGGCACTGTTGACGTACGGTGTAAAGTGACGTAAGTATCTTTATTTGCGTTGGTGTGTGTGTATGAAAATGAATACGTTAGGCAAGCAAGTATTGATTATACTTATTAGAGGTGTTTTCCCAGCAGTTTTTTTATACTATAACAATGAATTTGGCCTACTAAGATTTTATTTCATAGTTATTGTAGGTATAAGTATCCCCAATTTAGGTTACCCCTCCAGGGACTGAATTTTGTATAATCATACCTTAGTGCTCAGTTTCGTTATAATATATGCAACGTATGTGCAACGTATGTTGCGTTGCCTGTTAGTGAAATAAGATTTTTATTAAATAGATTGCCCTATAAGTAAACGCTTACAGCTTTTAACCAAATATTCTTTCTTTACTTTACAATCCAAAAATCCTTTTTGAGCATCCAAAAAAGCCGTCATCTGATTAAGAATAAAACACATCGCAAAATAACCATCCTCAATACATTTCATGCTTCTCGCGCCGAAACATTTCCTGCTAATTGGACCTCAAGATAAAACCCTTTGGCGGTCAACTGAACGACAGCCAGCATTAAGTATGTACTTTCCTTGTGACGATTATTTATTCGAGATTTAAAAAATACAGGACATTGAACTTTCAAGGAAGTGAAGTCCCAATATCCCGAGGAACGAATTGATTGCGATAAAAAAACGATGTCATTGTTTAACGGCAATTAGCGATACATTTTATCGCTGTAGCGTGTGATCAAATGTTATTGCAACGATATGGATACGTGTTTGTTAAAATGGTTTTTGTAGTGATTGCATGTTTAGAAGTTTATCTACTTAAATTTCTTTTTTATCTGGGCCCTAATTCACTACATTACACTCAATGTTTCCTTACTTCGAAACCACGTCAATTCCTTAGCTAATCACGCCAACCTCGCGTTAATTTCGCGCGGTTTCGTTAATTGTGTCATAGAGAATAGCCCTGGCGGTATAGAAATCATAAATATATTTATGTCTGATGCCAGATTGATCGTCTAAGGTCCCTCTAAGTGTGGAATCTTAGTGATGTGCTAATCATAATTACATACCTACAATACGTGAGAATTTTCTGATGATACATTAGAACCATAAAGATGAACATAAGTACTATAATTTCAAATGAAATCAAAATCAGAAACAGCAATTACATTCCAGTAATTGAAACCTAATCACTACTAGGTATCAAATCAAATAAGATATTGCAAATATACCTGTAGATCAATCGTGCACAAAATAAGACAACACTACAAAAAGTCTTGCCTTGTGGCAAGTCTTGTCCGCCTTATTAGGTGTCATTCCACTTAATGCTAGGGATTCATATGATTGAGAGCTCAGTTGAACAGTCAAGAAAATGGTAACTTGATCATTTCCCTAAATGGATTCATTTTTCCTTCATCTGCTAGTGTTTTGATTATCACTCACTGCTAAAGTTAACTCAAGCTAGAAAGTATAGATATTATCGATAAATAATTATCTGAACCTTCTGCAACTACGTACACCACTACCGTCACGACCTCTGCCCTCTTGATTAACGCAGAAAGACTTTTAGAAGTGATTGACGTCCAACTTGATTAAGCTGGTAAATAATAAATAACACATATAATACATATTGCATTACGGCTTAGGTAATCCGTAATAGATTCTGTTGATTGCGATTACACTTACATAGTTTGAAACCGGTTCATTAGCATGATAGGAACTTAAAGAAAGCAGTCGACTAGAGCGAGCGTGGTTTATGTCAGCGATTCAGCGGCTTTGCATAGCAAGTAAAGGATGGCAGTACCTAAGTACTGTAGGTATGGCCGAAACAGGCCGAAAGGTGTCGAAGTAATTAAAAAAAAAACAAGCATAGAGAAAAGCTTGGATGGATAGTTTACTAAATGAGGCCTACTTGCAATAATAAGTAATCACAACCAATAGAACATTGTTTGCGGCCAATGGATAACGAATTTAAAACGTTATTCTGTTTCTGTCAATAGCTTAAAGATTAAAGAAGACAATAAATAGATTTAAATATGCTTATTTAGCAGTAGGTAGGTACACTGTACAAGTGGGATTAAAAATGTTATAAAAAAAGAAGCTAGCACGGTCACTTTTATCGAAATAAATAAAGACTAAAACGGCACAAAGTATTAAAAGGAAAAATCCGAAGAGCACTTTCACACAAATTCGCATCGGACTAAATAGACGACAAAAGTGGATGAAAGTGAACTTCTTACCAAACGGCTATTAAGGATTCATCACACGAAAATGTTTTCACATGTCCGAGCATCGAATATTATAAATTCTGTTGCCTTGCTCGCCTTGTGAGGGGAATCTAAAACTTATCTGGCACTTTCTTTATTTTATTCTTCTATGAAAGTTTGTTTATTTGTAAACGACATTTTTCCTTGACGAAATAGTTCAAAAGAAAACTTTCAACCATTTTGATTTTAAATACTCACTATAAAACAGCAACCTAACTGCGTAACATACTATCAATCAAAATCTGGATAATTCTTAAGAATATTGCAATCCATTGCTTCATAAGTTCGAAAAATTAGTCTGGTCAACAACGTAAATCATGCAATGAATGTTGTTGAACTATCAAAATGAAAGCTATTCCTACTGTTAGTGGGTTACGCAATTACCCCACAGTTTATATGTATTAACAAATAATAAATAATTTTGAACCAAGTTACATAATAAATGTTGAACCGGTAATCCTGGAAAATCCCTGATTCACTGCAACAGTGTAACATCTAAAAGTGAATGTAGATACCATTAAATACCTTAATATTATAAAAAATAACATATTCACAAGATAACGTTCCTGCTTCGACAAAATCCTCACCATTCAAGATAACAGTTTAAAAATGCGGCAACACTGTAATACATTTTGTGTACCAAAAATAAATTCCTATCATCATTTTGCTATAAAGTATCAAATTTAAATTAAGCTGTACGAGCGCTTGCCTTTGCCACTTTGCCGCTCAAACAAAAAAGAAAAGCCAAAATGGCGCGAAATAAAGTAAATATGGCGAAAGCGTTTAATGAATTTCGTGTCACCTCCATTATTGCATAACGGGATGAACAGTTTTCTGTTAAGCAGACTCATTGGGGATTTTATCAAAGGGTCAAGAAACCTATAATGAGTATCCGAACAGTGGGGGGCGCAAGAGTGTTGATTCGATTCGGTATTTTGACAGTAAAAAATGCGCGGGCCAACGGCCAGGGTCACGGTAGCTATGGCTCTCGATATAATAACATCTGGGAGCTCGGATTTAGAATCGATAATCGGTATTAATCGAGATGATTTCATAAATCGAGTTGCGGGAGTCATTTTGGAAAAAGAAATATTGAATTGAATTTATTTTGAAGGAGTTGGGAGCTGTATTTATCTCGAACGAAATATGACGTACCTATAGGTATTCCAGTTTTAGCTGACCTCGCATTGTAGATATAGGTTTTTGGTAGGTACAAAGAGAAGTCAATTTATACTAGAAATGTACCTACTCGTACTTAATACTTATAGCTTGATGTGTCGCCGTGCGTACTTACGAAAATAAATTTGGGTAACATGAAAATGTGGTTATAAAGCAGTCTTTGATAATGAAAATGTTCTATGAAAGTATACTAGTGTTTTATGACTTTTAGGCGAAATATATGTAACAATGTAAGTAAGTACGGCATTTATTATGTATGTGGAAGCAATAAAGTTTAAATACATAATATGGAAAAACCAGCAAGTCTATGCGAGTGAAAGTCAACATTCACGGTTTAATAGGTACTAAAAGTTAACTAAAATTACTTGAATTTAAGGCCACTAACGCATTCGACCTTCAATTCTACTGATTTTGCCTTTTGTCCATCGTCACCATAACTTAGGAAGTGACTGACGAAATATTTATTTCAAGTGTTTTTTTTTTTTTTAAATAAATCATAGACAACTATGTATTTGACATTTTCAAACGTGTTCTACGAACGAAGTGACATAATTTTACAGGAAGTAACGAAATTAAACACAAACAACCGGCTATTGTCAAGCTTTTAGTTAATTTTAATAATAATGAACATATTGATTTCGTTAAATATGGCAAAAAAACGTTACTTACATGAAAATTTTATTAAGTCGTTTTGTTATTAATTTTTTATTAGGTAACCTTGAATTTTCCTATCAGCTGTAAATTTTAACATGTGGCTGTAAATAGCATATTGTCTTTGTTGTAGACGAATGACGCGGAACAGAGTCGATGAGCCATAAACAAATCGAATGAAATGGGCCTTAAAGTGAATGAAATAAAGCGTGAATGAGAACGAAAGGAAAACGTATTGTCTGTTCCGCACGAATCTTAGCATTTATTGAGGGGAACGGTTACTTCATTTTGTTGCCTGTGGATTTGTAAACTGTTTTAATTAATTGGTATCTACTTATTATTGCAATTCTAAATATTGACTTATAGCAATTTGTGTAATAATCTCAGAATTATTTTCCAAGAATTAGTTCTAAATTGACTGACACAAATGGATTTTATATAACTGATGTGATCAAAAGTTTGATCAATTTTAGTCACAAAGAATACCTAGGGTATTAATAAAAATGCGCAAGGGAATCGTATTTCTCTTAAAATATGACATTTCAAGTTAATACTTTTAATAAACAATAAACTTTTTTCGTGAATTGAAAAGTAGCACTTTTTGGTAGGTAGGTACATATTTAAATATTTAATGTGAAATTATTATGTAAATGATATTTATAACATACTAGTTAAGAAGTAAGAAATCAGTTCTAATGCTTTTTGTTCTAGAGAACAATAATTATTATTAATATGATATCATCATCTTGAACCTCAAAACATGTACTTAGGTAGGTAATTAGAATTACTGTTCTAAGTTAATATATCTTGTGACCCTAAAAGTAGGTATTAAATAGTTATCTCCTTCCGACTCTTGATGGCTTTTCAAAACCTTTTCAACCGTAGCCAGTTTGATTGGCTTCTTTTATGAGGATTATATTGTCATAGACCACCACCACCACCAAACAGCTGCCAGAGACAACAAAAATTAATCGCACTTGTCAAAGTCTGACAGGCTATTGTAATAAAACTTGCCAACCAATTAGTCAGATTTTTATTAAAGATCTTACTTTTTTGCCCCAACTCGGATATCAGTTTTCGTATAACATTTTTCAATTTACAAAAAATCGTTAAAAATTCAAATTGAAAAACGCCTTATCTTTGACGTTTTATCTTGAATATTAATGGCGGATAATTCTTAAAATTGAGGACTTTTTGACGTAACGTGAGAAGGAAGACGCCATATTTGTAATCGTTATGACAAATGTCATAGGGTTTTGGCGCGTAGGTATTTTAGTTCCTGTTACTCTAGGTTTATGTAATTATCTTTGAAAATGCGACTTATTTTACCGGAAAAATATTGTCGCAATTAAAATTGTCCCTGCACGCCTTCTGCGCTTTAGTATGCAGCACTTAAATAAGTTATTTAGTTCAGAAGCGCGAACAGATAATGACACAAATTGTGTAAGAACGTATCGTTTGTCAAGTCGAACTTGAGCTTACCTATAATTCATCTAGTTTCCGTAAATATTGTCTGACATTGAGCACACATGGGTAAACACTAACTTGACAGAATAAGATCAGCTTTTTGACGTGAATAGGGCCAAGAGCAAATCAAGAATGGCCTTTTAACACGTCAAATGCTTCTAATCTCAAGCTGTCATGGAAATTCTGACTCACTTACATAAAATTATATAAACTAAAAGGCCCCCACACAGAAAGAGTTAATAAAAATGCGACATATATTCTAATTATTTTACATTTTTGACAGTACCTACAGAACGATAAAACTCGTCTTACAGAATAAATTAAAGTAATTAAGAAAACTGAATTTGCATTTAGGGAATGATAAAATTGTCAACGACTTAATAAACATGTTACGTTCTAAGGAAGGACCTACAGCGAAGTGAACCCTTTGAATTTAAGTTTTTTTGGAATGTTTATATGTTACCAGAAAAGGGACACAATTTTACCAAATAAATGTCTTTTTACGATTAGCGCTGGACTAAGATACTTTTCATTTTGGAAAGAGTTAAGATACAAAAAAACAAGTAAAAACCTAAATTTAAATTGACACATGACACACACATTTCTGGCAGATTTAAATTAGAGATATAAGTTCGACCACACACTAAGAACTCAAAAATGCATGTAGTGTAGCAGTGACATGTTTTAAATTATGGCAACATTGCATTTTTTTTTAAAAGAGCGGGCAAAATTTGGTTTTGTAACCAGCCAGTAAGATACATGACTGGCCAGGTACATTATCTATTGTTATCAAGTCTCTTATATTTAACATTAACTATCGAGTCTTTAGCTTATCTACTACCACTGCCACCCATCGTACCAACAAAAACCAATCTATCTGTTAAGTCATGCAGATCACGGCATAAACAACTTCCTTATTGAATTTGTTCATTGTTGCCAGTGTTGCCACACACAAGCTGCAATATTAATTGATATCTTAAATGAAAAAAAAAAAAATTATCGTCTATGATTATTGATTTTGCACGTTCTGTGCACATTAAAATTTGTGGTTGCTTAACAATGAGCTTGGATTAAAAATAAAACAAAAACTTAAAATAATTAAATTGGTTTTCCTGTATGACCAAAAGTTATTAAATGCTCTTGGATAACAGAAGTCCAAAATAAATATAACTCTATGTGCAAGTAGTTGTAGTATAAACTATAGGTAAAGCATGATTTTTTCGACTAAGCCCAATACTTCATTATTCTCCTGCCCATATACCAGTTTATTTGGGGTCGGCGCAACAAGATAATTTCTTCCATACTTTTCTATTAGAGTCTGGCAAACGAAAGTAGAGACTGAAAAAGTGCGGCAAATTTAAAAAATATCAGTATAGCAACCCCTACCTGGGATAACCTAATTTGATACTTTCTAATAAATTGTTTTTGATGAAAAACGGTATTATTTGAACACTACTGCTTGACCTAAAGACTTTTGAGTTAGAAAAATGCTCAACAAGATCACAACAAATCACCAACAACATGCCATCTTCACAGAGTATCAAAAAAATTAATTTGACATTTTGTCTAACATTGCCATATAAAAAGTCTGCAAATAATTCGAGTGTCTACTTTCGTTTGCCAGACTCTAGTCGTCATCTCGGTATGCAGCCCCTTTCTAGGCATGTCATCTTTTACACAGTCCATCCATCGTTTCTTTGGTCTTCACAGCCATCAAACCAAGCCAAATTATAGCATTTCAAGTAACAACATTTTTGCCTCAAAGCTGCTAAGCCTGAGCTACATTTCGATGGTTTCAATCGGATTAGCAAGATGAAATCATTCTATACGAACGCAAAATGGGAACTCAGATATTATAGAAGGACCAATAAAAGAAACTAACTTTGGAATGTCTTAATAAAATGCGAATATAAACGTACTTTTAGTACATTCTGAGATCAAAATAAAGTTGTTGGTATTTATGGTATTAAAATAACTTGGTGACCATGTCTACAATCATGTGAATAATATTAAGTAAATCTTTACTGAATTTTACTTAGCCTGGAATGTTCTTTTACGCGTCTGCTATGGAAGTGATGAAGTTGAAGACGATCAGACGGGACTTACCTGGAAAAGAGAAAAGATTCATAAGTTTGATATAAGTAACTTATTTATGTTCTGAGGTAACAACTTTCAACATAATGAGCCCAAAAACCCAAAAAAAAAAACTCATAGAAAATGGGTAAACGTAAAAGATTATTATTCTATCTTCATCGAATCGAGCCAAGTTTCAGCTAAAAGCGCTTCCTTAATATTACAGAAGCTTTCCTAAGTTATCTCAAAGAGTTTGTAAACCCGCTTTAAGCGCTTTTCATCACGTCTTCATTAAAATAACGAAATGCATCGAGGAAGTCACACAGAACCACAAGGAACGGCAACATTTAATAATTATTTTACACTTAATTTACTTTCTACTAATTAAATCAATGTGCCTAGTTAGCCTTTACCCAACTATTTTAGTTGAGTTCCAGTCTAACCAGATGCAACTGAATACCAGTATTTTACATGGAGCGACTATCTATCTGACTTCCACAACCCAGTTACTGGGTAACACGGTAGCCCTTAGTAACTAGTTAATAATCAGAAATTACAAAACATGAGAATATTAACCTTATACTTACTTAATTAAAACATTCGTTAATTAATATGTATTTGTGGTTTCGGAAGACATTGCCCTCTAAACACAGATACAAAAGTACCTATTAAGAAGTTTATTATGTAAGTACCTAATTGTGCAAGGCAATTTTCTTGGCCCTACTAATTGTTACTACAAATATTGTGGTGACATTACCGCTTTAGGCAGAATAGTAACGTGCAATGCATGTTTAAAAATTGCGTAAATTGTCTATGACTTTTCCCTTGTGAAACGAGCGGACTGTCAAGCAATTTGTACTCATGCCCTTTTGGAGCCATTGTAGAGCAGCATGGTTTTCAATAAAAATTTCTTAAAAACGCTAAAGCGTTTATCGTACCAATAATTAAGCACCTATACCGCGAGTATACGATGTTAACATAATCATTCTACAATCTACAGTCCATTCATTACACGAACCCAAAGGCAAACTCCATAACAAACTTAACAGGTACTTACAAAGATTCTAAGAAAAACTTAGTCGTTCTTTAATACCTATCATAATATTAGGTCCTTACATATGAAATTGGCGTTTTTCGTACTGGCCACTTTAATCACGAATTTCTCCTCTTTGGTAAGGAATTCCAAATTCAAATTTGTACAGCTATTTACTCATGTATTTGTGCTTCGATGACCGTCATTCATTTGTTTTTTTTCTTCTGTTTTTTCTGTTTGCGTCATTCATTTTACAAAATGGAAAATTTAAAATATCGCATTATTTACGAGTACGAGTTCCGCCGTGGCACTAGTGCTGCGGAAACGACTCGAAGGGTGAATGATGTGTATGGCGGTCATGTTGCAAAAGAAAACACAGTTCGTTTTTGGTTCCAACGTTTTCGTTCTGGAAATTTCGACCTGCAGAACAAGCCCCGTGGACGGCCTGAGACCCAAGTTGATAATGGAGAATTGAAGGCTATTGTGAAAGCGGACCCATCGCAAACCACGTCCGAGTTAGCTGCAGGCTTCGATGTTAGTGATAAAACTGTTTTAATTCACTTGAAGCAAATTGGGAAGATTAAAAAGCTTGAAAGCACGACAACGCCAGACCACACACTGCGCAACAGACGGCTACCAAATTAGAAGAGCTTGAATTGGAATGTCTTAGACATCCTCCGTACTCCCCGGACCTTGCTCCAACAGATTACCATTTTTTTCGCAATTTGGATAACTTTTTGCAAGGGAAAAAATTCAACTCCGATGGGGCAGTCCAAATCGCCTTCAAAGATTTTATTGATTCCCGTCCGACTGGTTTTTTTAGTAAAGGGATCAATGAACTACCTATAAGATGGCAAAAGTGCATTGAAAACAATGGTTCATACTTTGATTAATTAAATATATTATATTAAAAAATATTCGACTTTTTGTTCCTTCCATACAAAACGCCAATTTCATATGTAAGGACCTAATATTATGATTACCTGCGTCAATCATTAACAAAACAATTATACAAAACATGAAGACTAGTGACTAAATACGTCAGTCAAACCAAAGCCAATGTTTTTGTTTGACAGGACAACAAATAAAAGTTTGTACTACAAACATTACAAGTCAACTTGTGTCAACTTTCTCAGAAAAGTTAAAACTTATGAATTTAGTACACTGGCTTATATCAATTAGCTGACCCCCCTAAAAATTACTCGATTTTGCACCCTCCTCTCATAACATTAAAGGTTATTCAATATGTATGAGTTAATCGGACTAACACTACTCGATGAACAGAAACAATAAATAATTTTGATACGCAAATTTGAGCTTTAAGATGTTGGTGTTAGATCATTTACTATGTATGGGTATTTGTTACGCAATTTTCATTTTTAATCAGCAAGACTTAAAGGTTAGGTTAATGTTGTGATAATTTGTGTCATTGCTACTAATACCTTATTTCATCTATCTTACTCAAGTTAATCTGGTGTCGTGGTTCATGCGTAAGGCTGAGACGTGCAAGATGCGAGTTCAAATCTAGTCTCATGTTTAATTTTGTTTTCAATATATAAATTGTTCGTTAAGTATTTCTTGGATTATTGTAAAGAACAAGCATATCAATTAAGTTGATAAACGATAAACGTTTCACCTTTTTCAATAAGTGGGTAGTTCGACGTCAATATGCGTATTCAACAAAAACTGCTATTGAAATGATTTTAGGAATATGGGGTAGAAGAATAAATTGAACAAGACATTCTATGCACAAATAGCAGTGAATACGCACGAACATTTTTATATTGCCTTACTAAGTTGCGAAAATTCACGCCTTTTTATTAATTATTATTATCGGTTTTGATAGTTTAATCGTCATGTCTCAGTTGAGTGATTATTTAAAATACAAAATATTGTATTTGCATAAGGAGAATGTTGGTATTAAAGCGATTGCTAGGAAACTTAATATAGCGGTAAGTGTATTCTTTTTTATACTTCCTTAATTCGTTAGTTGGCTTAAAAACGTCTGTATAGAATAATAGAAAATTAACTGTTTCATTATGAGATCATTTATAGGTCTAATGTGGTTTATCTAAAGGTATTTTTGCAAACTTATTCGAAAAATTATGATTACCGGGTTATTAAAATTATGCTTATTGTGTTGTTTCAGAGAAATACAGTCAGACTGTGGCTAAGACGTTTTGAAGAGACAGGGAATATTCAAAAGGATCGTCCTGAACCAAAACCTGCAATGTTACTCCTGTGTCAGAACATCATCAAGCAATTGTTAGAAGGCATACTGAACACCCATTTTTGCCTACTCAATGCAGTATAATGTTTCTGTTCAGACGGTCAGAAAACATTTGCATGTTGCTGGACTGAAACAATACAAGCCAGCACGTAAAATTTAACTGACTGCTGCACATCGCCAAGCAAGGGTCCGCTTTGCCCAAGAATATCTCAATTTTAATTGGGAAGATTATGTTGTCATATTTACCGACGAGAAGTCTTTGTCTAAACCTTATTTATAACTAAACATAACTACATACTTACAAAACAAATTGATATATAGTATACCTAGTAGGTAAAACATCAACGTATAATGCTATTTTATTTAGTTCAACGATATTTAATGTGGTGATGTTATTGTTATGAAATAGAAATACATACCTATATATTTCTAAATATTATAACATGTTGATTCACTACATTAAACTCTGTGAAGTATGTAACAACGTTATTAGTAACTGTTATATCATTTACGTTATTCTTATAATAATGTTTTTTATAAAATAAAATCGTTTTTACCATCATTATCGTTTTTTTATTTTCGTTCACCTTTTTTTTTTTGTTGCTAAAGTTATAATTTATTATTTATAACTTAAAAAAAAATATTATAAAACAAAATGCGCAGCAGAAAATATGTTGGTTTCGAACTCGCAACCACGCTCTTGTCAGCTCACTGCAGCTACCACTAGACCACACGAACATGGTGATTGTCGTTGAAATTAGCAATAATATATTACAAGTTAGAACAATATTCAAGATCATACCTACCTTAACACTGCGTGTTAAATATCAAATTCGAATAACTGTTTTATTAATCGTAGACGTTGAACTGTTCTAGTTCGATAAGCTTACTGCTAACAAGCAGAAGGTTCAAATTCGTTTAATTTTTAAGGGGTCAGCTAATTGCTATAACGGACTGTACCTACGTCATACATCAGTTATTGTCAGGGATTCTGGTAAATCGTATGCCCAAAAGCGTAGGTACTGTTTCTAGAGAGGAAAAAAGGTCGAACAAGAAAAAGAATGTTTGGCAAGTGTAAACAGTTTTAGTTAGAGGAAAATTGCTAAAGTAAGCAAATACATAATGATGCACATTATATCGTTGAGAGGTACAAGATAAGATAACTTTAAGTATCCAAGTAGTATAAGTATTATTTGTGTGTCATTACACTAATGAGTTTGACTAAGGTCAAGCTAGATTTTAAATAGGTTGCTATCATGAAGCAATTCAATAAATTAGTCTGTTAAAAACAATACAACTAGGTTTCAGAACTTCTCTCAACTATAATACAACTTCAAAGAGTACACATATCGCCCCTACGTTAGGTAGCTACAACAAACGGCATAACAAAATAAAAACATATATAAATAACAACGAAGGTTTCATACCAAACACAATGGAACAGTTGCGTAAGTGCGTAAATAATTACCATAAACGCATTACTGATTTTGTATGGAGATGTAAAAAAATTGGCGACCCTCTACCATCGGACACGGTTTGAAAACACAATGCCTTGGACAAAAACTTGCTGTCAATCTGATGTACCGTAAGGTTAATTACTACGATGTTATTTGATACTAGTTAGTTAGATCTCTTAGCTGATAAAATTACCAGCCTGTTATTTTACTGCACGGGTGCCTCGCAGAGCACGTAAAGCCGTTGGCCCCGGCTGTCATTCGTAGATCTTTGAGAGTCGTTACGGGTCGTCACAAGCCCAAAAGTGTGACAACCAGTCTTACCAAGGGGTATTATATTACTCAGTAACTGGGTTCTGGAGGTCAGATAGGCAGTCGCGTCATGTAAAATACTGGTACTCAGCTGCATCCGATTAGATTGGAAGCCGACCCCAACATAGTTGGGAAACGGCTAGGCAGATTGATTGAGTTCGAACTCATATGGCTTATTATTTATGTGACATGAGATATATAAAAGACCAATAATGACATCGCCAACTTTTCAAACGAGGCGATTTTAGCAACACTTTTAGACACTACTTTTCAGAGATATAAAAATGAAGTTTCAGTTTTATTGTGAACATTTTTGAAAGCCGGAAGACCGCTTTTACAAAACGACAACAAGTCTCTCATTACTTTGGTATTTAGTAATCGTCCAACAGAGCTAAGTTTCAAGACGTAGGACTAGCGGCTCTGAAATGAAGGAGGGCTGAACACTTAGCTAGACGTGGCGATGGCAGGTGGAGCAGAACCCTAACCGATGGTGGCCGAGAAACGGTAGATGGAGCGTTGGCTGACCAATAGCCGCTGGGTGGGCGACCTACAGAAGATCGCGGGGAAGACCTGGATGAGACTCGAACAGACCAGGGAAGTATGGAACAAAAGGGAGGACCTATACTCAGTAATGGGTGGAACAAGTCTGCTAATGGTGGCGATGAATTTTTCATAGTTTGAACTTGTGCATTGGCAATATCAGTAGTAATGAATAGTAGTGTAGACTGTTTTTTGGTCATGACCACGAAACGCACCCATATGGTAATCCAACGAATTAACAACAAAAGAAACATCCATTTCCCTACTAAACAGACGTTAGTGGCAAAATTTATTAGGGTTAGCAACGTTTAGAAAGCGCGCATAAACTAATTATAATGCAATTTCGCTTCACATTACACCGGCGCTTGGGTAACGGCGCGGGCGGCTATTTTACAAGATTTCGAATGTAACGCGCCGATTTGTTAAGTGGGCTAATTGTCAAACTGATTGCTATTGATATTTTTGTTATTGTTTGAGTAATTACTCAAGTTGTTTTGAATATTTAGGGCTTGTATTGATTGCTGTTGATTGGCACTGCGCAGGCGGCGGTTTCGCTTGACCGACGTCTAATGGCGTGCAGCCTCTTGGGCATTAATTAGTGTGTTACAATAAACGCACTAAATAGAGGTGTCGCAAAGTGTTGACAACACTTGTCAAAGTATGTATACAGACCGTTCAAAGTTATTTTACCTCTGATTTTGCAATACTGTCCAAATGACAATGATCTTTATTCTCATTCTAATAGGGTTGCTGTTGGGATGCTGCTATTGACAAGTCTGTCAAAATCATTTTGATCTTTATTGTAGTCACGATAAGGTTGCCGTTATGTTCCTGCTGTCAGAGGTAAAATCATTTTGAATGGACTGTAGGTAAGATATGTAAGAACTAAGAACCAAGCCTTACCAGTTGTTTTCTTGAAGTAAGAATTTTAGATCTTCAATTTTGTCCTGCTAGTTGTTTTAAAATCAAACGATCTTATTGAAGTAAAAACTTCTTTATGGCACTTTGCGCTTTTTCTGAACTCTGAACAAACTGAAACGCCCCACGCTAAATCGGGTATACTCGGCTCCAGTAGGTCGGTAACGCTGAATCGCGTATACTCGGCGTTGAATCGCGTATACTCGGCTCCAGTCGGTCGATAACGCTAAATCGCGTGTACTCGGCGCTCAATCGCGTATACTCGACTCCAGTCGGTCGAAGACGCTAAATCGCACTTACTCGGCGCTGAATCGCGTATACTCGACTCCAGTTGTAAGTTTGTTCTATCGTGTGCTTATTTTAATTTAACTGTTAACAGCCCCTACGTAATATGAAAGGAAGGAAATATCGTTGTCCGGTTAAAATATTGCGATAATAATGATAAAATTTAATTACAGACGCCAGCACATCAAGCTACCCGAAACTGTCAAACTTTCCCAATCAACTTTGAACCTAATACTTTAGCGATAAAGTTGAATCTATTTTAAATAAATTTGACAGATTGTAGTAGCTTGTTGTGCTGGCGTCTGTACCTACCTATCTACCCCTGATACAATTTGGTAAATCACGCTTAATGCTTTAATTAACCTTTAATCGCGTAAAAGGCAATCTACTTTTACCAGAAATATTTGCATGATTCGTATCAGACATTGAACAGAAATAATATTGGCAATCAAGTACGAAACGAGTCATGTTTCCGGGATATTGTGCCGACAAACATCGAATTTATTTTTATGTGTTCCGTTTACACACAGTGTTTACGCGAAAAATGTATCGAGGACTTGCGAAAAATAAATAGGGGACTTATTATAGGTAAGTGGGAATTGGAAGAAAAGCGTTATGTTATGTAATTCATATCCGAACAAATTCGAAAGTAACTATCATCTTTATACTACATTTTCACGCCTAACACGCTGAACGGATTTCGACAAAACTTGGCAAGGAGATAGATGGCATCCTGGGGAAGGACATAGGCTACTTTTTGTCCCGTTAGCACGTTCCCATGGGATAATTTCCGATATCCATGCGGACGAAGCCGTGGGCAGAAGCTTGTATTAAATAATGCTCCAGAAGAAAAGACGTTAAGTACTTAAGTAATATTAAGATAATTATTTTTTTAGTGTTAAGAAAAAAGTTTATGATTTTCTGAGGCCAATGAATCTAGTAAAGTGTGAAAAATAATAAGATCATAAATTAAAGGGAAGATAGCAATTCATCAAGGCTGAAAAGTAGGTACAGCCAAGTTCCAGAAAATCAAGTTCAACATAAAGTGTTATAAGGATATTTGGCGCCTAAGTGACATTGACAGTTGGTGGTAAACATTTGTGAAACTGTCACAGAACAAGATGGCGGCATTAGTTCCGATTTTCGCCACGCGTGATAGTAATTTTGTAGTGTTGTCTATGAGCCATATAAAACAGCGAAATATGACTATGGGGCCCTTAGCCAAATTGATTTTTTGAAGTGAAAACTTCTTTAGCGGCGTTGAACACTTTTTGTAATGGGTAAAAAATGTTAAACTCGCGTCAGGGCATCGCGTCAGGACACGTGACCGTCAGGAGAGATTCCCCCCCCCCCCCCATCTCTTTCTACGGCGCGGCGGCGGCGCCAACCGAAGTGAACCAAGTGAGACACGATAATGGATGGATGGATGGATGGTGATGGTGATGGCGATGGTGATGGCGATGGTGATGGCGATGGCGATGGTGATAGTGATGGTGATGGCGATGGTGATGGCGATGGCGATGGCGATGGTGATGTGATGTGATGGTGATGGTGGACGCGGACGCGGACGCGGACGTGGATGGACAGCTGATGGCTCGACCGTCTGTGTAGTAGCCACACTGCTGTGTATTCGTAAAATTCGTGTATATAAAGTGTTTCAAAAAGTGGAAATTGAACAAAGTGCATCGATTAATGAAAAAAGTGACGCAGAAATAGTGAAAAAAACTTAGTTATATTAATTCAATTAATAATTGATTTATTTCAACGTTAATATTCAAGTTTTCACTTCTGCCGGCACTCCCGGAGTGCAACCCGTCTTTTTTTTTTTTTTTTTTGCCCGTGGCTTGTTGTGAATCGTCAAAACTATCAAATTGTACTTATTGCAACTTTTTACAACCACAAGTCCTTGTAAAGCCCAAATAATTCACCGCCAGTTACTTTACGAACGCTCGTTAAAACGTAAAAGACCATTCCCAATTCCCTCTGAACACGAAATGTATGATTAAAGGTAACCTTCGTGCTGCCATCGGTAGATGGTAGGTGGTGGTAGACGGTGGTAGGAGGTGGCAGGCCGACAGTGTGTCGTTTCTTACCCAACAGACGTAATTACAGGACAAACAATGAGTTTTGAAACCGCGCGGTACAGCCGGTGGTCGCACGATCTTGAGATTTGTCTGGAGCGCTAAACTGACGCTTCTATTTTTATTTAAATTATTTTATTAAATTGTTAAATGTAAAGTTATTTTTATAGTTTTTAAATTGTATCCCAAAAAGTCTTGTTAACTCTGTTAATAAACTTAGATCTCTTCCGGTAGTTAAAAATCAAATAGGTTTTTACCTATTTAAAAAAAAAATAACCTCAACATTTTATATACACACATCAAAAGTGTCTAGGGATCAAGCATTTTTATGCGGATTTCTTGAGATTGAGATGTGGCTTTGTAATAAATTTATGATTTTATAAATTTATATGGATCCTTTTTGGTGCATTTCATAATTTGAATCAGGAACTGTGAATCAAATTCGAGTAAAAGATGAAAATCAGCTGTCAATTTTTTCCCTATAAAAACATACAACGCATTGAAGACATTATTAGTGCTACTGTTTCCCTACTACTGATTAAAACCAACGTTATTATGGAGCGGCGACGTCATTTAAGCAGGGAAGAAATGCTCAGAGCCGTGGGAATGATAGAAGCTGGTTCCCGGCAACGTACTGTGGCTTTAGCTCTGAATACAAGTCAGAGTGTTATCAGTCGACTTTGGACACGTTACCGAAGCACTGGTACCGTGGCTGAGCGCCATGGAGGACGGTATCGCTGCACCACACGGAGACAAGACCGATATATTCAAATCTTAACTCGAAGAGCTCCAACAATAACCGCCATGATGTTAGCCGTGAGGCTTCATCACTCTTCAGGGAACTTAATTAGCGACCAAACAGTCAGAAACCGCTTGCATGAAGTGAACCTTCATTCCCGAAGACCGCTACGGGTACCACCTATAGCAATGCACAATCGTAGGATTCGATATCAATGGGCTCTTGAACACAGAAATTGGGCAGAAGAACAATGGCGTTTCGTGTGCTTTTCTGATGAGTCTCGTTTTGGTATGAGACCGGATACAAGACGTATACGACACTGGAGAACCCCTGGACGCCAACAGCGATTAAAATCCTGCCAGGAAGTCCATCCTTATAGTGGTGGAACCATCATGGTATGGGCGGGTATTTGGATCGGCGGAAGAACTGAGTTGATTTGGATCAGAGGCAACCTCAACGCTCAAATTTATGCTGAGACGATTGTATCAGACGTCATCGTTCCTCTACAAGTGCAAATCGGTCCCTTATTTCAGTTAATGCATGATAATGCACGACCGCACACCGCAAGAGTTGTAAGACAGACTCTCGCCGCAGCTAACATCAATGTCCTGCCCTGGCCTGCTCAGTCGCCAGACTTGAACCCGATTGAGCATGCATGGGATATGCTACAGAGAAGAGCTCTGCCGAATATGGAGGGTATCCAGTCGCAAGAAGACCTTTTTTTGTTGTTGCAACGAACATGGGCGGCCATTCCACAGCGTGATTTGGATGAACTCATTTTGAGTATGCCAAACCGATGTTCTTGTGTTGTTAGTGTTCGCGGTAGAAACACGGATTATTAATTGTTTAAGTTACCCAATAAAATTTTAAAGAAAACTGTTATTTCAGTCTTTTTTTCGAACTTTTGTGTTAGTGGTTCAAATGTCAAAAATCCCTTTATTAGGAAAATGGCAAATTTCTTTATTAATGCAAAGGTGACTTGGTTTATCGTTACTGTGACAAACGAAAACACTTTATTTGATGAATCCTTAAAGAAAATTTTAATTAATATCAATCAGGAGAAAAGTTATTGCAAAAATATATGTTGATCCCTAGACACTTTTGATGTGTGTAATTAGTTAGATAATAGCTAATGGTAGCTAACTGTATAAAATCGTACATGGATATAATAAATTTTATCGACACTTCCATCTCAATTTAAAACCTCGTTTAAATGCGAATTATGCCTAATAAATCAATAAGAACAACATTAACAACTACATGCAACACACACTACTTACAAAACTAACAGTCAAGCTCTATAAAGCAAGTGTAGAAACAATTTATTTAAAAATAAATTGGCACTACAAATGAACAATGTACTTAATGTGTAACTTGTATGATTGACTTATAATGAAATAATTTAGAACGTAACTGCCTATCAATAGGGGCTTGTTATTATATTAACTTGTCAAGTTATAACTTAATACATACGTGATAGGAAATAGGCTCGGTTGGGCTTTAGAATTTACAACCTTCGACTTACCAACTGTATACAGTTTTCTACGTAACTTCCCATACAGTCAAAGTAGTAAAAGAAGTCCCGTACGTCGAAAAAAAACGACTAAGAAAAGTAATTTACAGATCATTCAACATAACAGCTACTTACCAATTTTCCCAAAAATCTTCCTATGTATGCCGAGATCAACCCCATAAACTAACCTAATCTGCTTAAATATGAGTTGATCCGATACTAAAATATATAAAGAAAGAAAGGAGGAAAACGCATTGTAGTATTAGTATGTGCAACTTAATATCCCCAAACCTATAGGGAATAAAAAATTGCGCGTGCAGATTCTAAAGAATATGAGATATTTAGTGTGAGAGACAGACAGTTAAAGTTTTTTTCTTTCTCACGTAACGAATTGCCCCAAACGTGACACGTCCATATTTCACTTTCAATTCTCGTCCAATTTTTATCAAATCGCCGCCTAAAAAGTATCACTTTAAAACTATAACAAAAGTTCACAAATTACCTAATCAAGATGCATCATCTTAGCCACCCAGATGTAACGAAACATCGGGGTAAAGGTTGTGACAGACAGCCGTGAAAAGCCTCCAGCTGCTGCACATTTTAGCGGCGCAGACTAGATTTCGCTTTTCGTAATTGATTTTTTGGTCTTTATGCTTTTTTAGAAGATTTTAGTCGGTCATGGACTCAAGATTAGAGGTTATTAAAGGTTTTTTTACTGGTTATTCTGCACCCAATACAGTGTCATCTAAATGGATTTCTTCCTTGAATAATAATAATAATGCCTTACGTTTGCCTTTTCATAATTACCTCTAAAACTAAATAATGAAGTCACCTTTACTTAACTAAACTAATATTATAAAGGGAAAAGATTAGATTTTCTGTATGTTTGTTACGATTTCACGCTAAAACAACGGAACGGATTTTGATGAAACTTAAGGCACATGGGTAGACCATGACCTGGATTAGGACATAGGATACTGGGACAGTAGATTGAGACTTATCTGGGTGTAACCGCGGGGCGTAGCTAGTTGGTAATATTCCCGCAATACTCTGAAGTTTAGCTGGTTTTTTGCTTTGAGAACTCAGCCGCTCTACCTTGTTGGCACTTGTAATATGAATCATGTAGCAAGTCAATATAAACTAGGTAGTAACATATAATAGGTATGATGCTAGTTCATACTGACTCCCCAGGATACACCGGAGTACTGTAAAGTTCCTTTTCTCAAACATGCTTGGAAATTTGAGCATTATTTTGACAATCTTCTTCGAGATAAATCGAAATTGCTGTACTGGCCAAATACATGCGAGTAGCGACCGGCAAAAGTTGTATGAAAATCCATATCTGTCGTGGTTTGCTGCCAAATAAGTTACATAGTAAACTCATATTTGGTTTTTCTAATGAATCCATTGGAGCTGATGATATAGACACGTAAGGTGTAACCTTTAAAGATAAGTTATGAACGAATTTACTTTACCCTAAAGATTCCATGTAGGTAAATAGGCAATACATTCGTTCCTCACTGAAATATTTATTCACTTTGAAGCTATTAAGCCCTCCATATCTATCAATCGCAAAAGCTTGCTATTTTACAGTGTTTACAACAGACCAAGACACCTTATATTCAGCCTATCAAAAAGTACTCTGTGCTCTATGCCAAGTCAACTGACATTGTTGTTGTCAAAAGTTGTCATTGTTTTTACAGAACATACCTAAAACTTTTTTTGTCGACCTTCTTTCAAAACAATACTTAGAAACTTCTTTCTTCTTCAAAATCATAGTTTTATGAAATTCATAGTAGCCCTTGAAACCTATCATAGGCACGCACGAGGACATTATCAAGCCATACATTTCCAGTATAAACTAACTTGACTTGAAATGCTTGATGTGTCGTCGAATAATACGACTCTTAAAAGTGGTGCCTGCGAAAGAGAGATGTTGCAAAAGTAAACTCTTATAAGAATGTATGGGACACCCGAAACAGACACGGGACACATGAGGGCTGTCATGACAGCCCTCATGTGTCCCGTGTTATCTTTAAGTTACATGTAACTTAAAGATAACTTGTGAAATATGGATGTAATGTACAGTCAACAAAAGAGATAAGTATGCAGGATCGTCGGATATATTTCAAGTTTAGTATGAAACCTATGGATGTTCTCGAATAAAATTTAATTTTATTAATAGAAAAATAAACAGCTCATTTATCAAATTAAATTTCAGTCGACAACATCCATCGGTTTTGTTACTAAACTTCAATTATATTCGACGATCCTGCATACCTATCTCTTTTGTTGACTGTACAAGTGGTCACTCCGTACCCATTCGGGGGATACGGAGATAATATGTTATGTAACGTTTGACAAAGAACAAAATATACCGTATTTTTTCTCCGTTTTAAATGTAGGTCATATAACAATCCAAAGAAAATTAAATGCTAACTTTATGAGATCCAAACGACCCAACATGTGCAAGTTTCGGCTGTAGCTCGGCTGTTAACGCATCCTTCGCTTAACTTTATTGTATGGCCTCCTACCACCGTTACCGTACAGAGTAAGTAAACCCTCACTGTAAATTGCGCTGTGACTGTAACTTGATAGGTGCATCTGTTATTGTAATGGTCGGGGCTGACGTGATGGTTGCTGCAGCGGCGGATGACGTCAAATCATGTGTCACGAAAAACCAACTTTAAAGACAGAATTTGCCAATTCTTGTTTTTCTACAGATACGCACCAAAGAAGCAGTGAATAATGGGAGCTAGGAGAAGCTAAGTCAACATCATCATCATCTTACCAGCGCTGCGACATTTATTTTTTAAATGTCGCAGCATCATGCTGAGATAGGGGCCTGTTGGCCTCGTATAGGAGTTTCTGTCTCATTTTTCTTTTTGTTACTTTTTTTTTAAATAACTTGGTTTTATATTTTTTACTGTGTTTAGTTTAGTTTGTGATCTTCCTGTACGAGTCGCAATAAATACTTTTTCTTTGTTTCCTTATGTTGGGATCGGCTTCCATTCTAACCGGCTGCAGCTGAATACCAGTAATTTATATATAGCGACTGCTTATCTGACCTACAAAATTCAGTTACTGAATAATACGATACCCCTCGGCAAGGCATGGCTGTCAGACTATCGGGCTTTTGAATACTCGTAGGTGGTCTAGTTTTTTAAACTAAGCAAGTTTGTATGAACTAAGTAATATAGATTCCATCAAATATTCACTTACCCCCTTACTAATAAACGTATTTTATCAGATGAATAGCGTTGTCAGTCGTCAGTCATATGACTTTTGAAACAAGTAGACAAAGCGTTGTGTAACTATACAGACGCTATACAACGTTTATTAGTAAGGGGGTAAGGCTCAATTTACACCGCCGCGCATCGGAGTGGAATCGAGTTTTCGTAATAGCAAAATGAACTTTATGCCAATTGTCCGACGTACAAACTAGATACGAGCTTGTTACTGCGGGAATTCCCGAGAATGCGCCATAATTCTCCAGGATAAGCGCGAACTGTGCGTATGGGTGTATCTAATTTGTGCGTTACACTCCTAACATAAAGTTGATAATGCTTTGTACAGAAAAAAGTCGCTTCCATTCCGTTCCGCGGCGGTGTAACTGATACCAAATGTGTATTTCTTTATTCTTCTCCCACCCTTACCCATCTGGGTCCTCTGCCCCCCCCCACCCCCTTTAAAAAGTGTTATCATATAACTGTATGTCGGAATTACCGACACGTGTTTCATTTATCAACCTTTCGATAAAATTATCGCATGTGCACAAGTCATAATACAGATCTAATCTCGCAGCGCATTCGTATTTGTGTAAAAAGTAAGTAGATACAGTTAAAATTTACATAACGCCACGTCATCCCGTCACAGCTCGTGAGATGCTTGTAAAAAGTTTACGTATTGACCCACTAGTCTACATTGAGTAACGAAAGATTTTCTTCATGACGATAGCAACTGAATTGGTTTCCAAGTTATTTTTCTTCTTCTTCGTGTCGCTGGCACGACTTTCTCAGATCTTGTTTGGCCAAAACTTCGCCACTAACACGGCGTCGTCGATGGCAGCTCAGAGGTCAATTTGACTGCATGTTTTGGGACACAGAAAGCATGATAGGAGGTGGAGCATGGTTTGCGACATTCGAGTAGCTCCGCAGAAATTATTGTTTACTATTGATTGTGATCACCTTTATAGAAAAGGTTAGAATTGTAAGGGTCCGAATAGGCATTATTTCAATCTATCAGGTAACTGATAATAATTTAAAAAACGGAACAGAATTTGTATGAAATTCTCTGCCGAATACATTGTCACTTGCCCGCACTAGATGGTAAAACAAGACAGTGAAAATTCTCATTTTTTCAGGATGTGAAAATCTTTTGACAAGAATACTTACATGCCAATAATAGTACCTAAGTCGAGATCGTCGGGATCGAGAAAACTCCAAAAGCACGGAATTCCTACAACTGCTATTCTTCATGCAACTGCAATGACCTTGCATTTTCCTGCTATCAAAATAGCTGTTTTATCCATTCTCGCACAGACACGCAAAATTCTCGACCCTGATGATTGTCAATGTTATGACGAAGGTACTACAAGTAATGTATATAAACAATAGGCCTGCTAACGACATAAGCGTCACATAATTTTATAAATTCGCATTCAGACAGCCTTGCATAGTTCGCGAAGTACGTACTCATTAATACTTGAGTCGTGTCCACAAGTGCGCAGTCTTTAAACGCAGCATTAAAAGAAGCTTAAATAGCCAAATAAAGGCTCAAGAGAGTATTGAGAGGTTAATTTAGGTGTTGGTCTAAAAAGGTAGGGGTCGTTAAGCCGGCAAAATAAAAAAAGCTATAATAAACTCAAGCTACGGCTTCACTATTGGCGTGCAATTGGGGAGGCCTATGTCCAGTAGTAGTAGTGGCTGCTGTGGCTGTGTGTGCTGTGTGTAGTGGTGTGTGTTTGCGAGACTCTTGTGTCCCACACCAGAGGGGCAATTCTCGTAATTTTAAGAACGTTCACAGTCTGATCTCGGTCTCAATCTGTCAAAAATACCTCTAATATCCCTGCATTTTTGAGATTGATAGTCGCCGAGATGAAATTGCGACTAGATTTTGAACGTTTTTAATTACGGGAATAGGCCTTCTGGGCAAAGGCCCGCAGAGGCCTCCACTCCTTCCATCTTTGTTGACGTGTCAACACTCCCCAGTCAGCAAATAAAGTCTATGCTTGAATATTCTCCGAGTTCTCTCTATTGCTCAATCATGAGTACAACGCTTAAGACCAATGTAGACTATTTAAAACCATGCCTAATTAACACGCCTCGAATTAACCACGAATGAAGCCATCAACACATAATGGTTGCGTTTATAAGACTAGAAATTGTATGAACCCCTTAACAACAACATTGAGACTAGAAATTATATGAACTTTAGTATCACCTAACTTAGAGTCATTAAAACTTCTTACATTGTAAAGAGTGTGTAATTATTTTATATGGTGAGAAGTTTAGATAATGGGCTGGGTTATAACATCTGATATTGTTAAGTAACTTAGAAAGAAGGTTGCAAATTGAGTGGCAAATAAGCAATTACACAGAAAAAGTAGAGTTAATTTCATTGGTCTCTCCAAAAAGATCCCTAAATGACAGCCGGGACCAACTGCTTATAGTGATTTCTGAGGCACGGAGGAGTCTTGGTATGTAAAGATGGTTACCCATCCACGGACCAACCACGGCAAGTGTAGCTTAACCTGATCGATTGACCCGTGCGGCTGTTATAACTTACTAGCAAATTAACATTTAAATTGGCTGACCCAGTCAGTGCGACTGTCTATGCAACATTACATTAACATTTAACATTCCCATTTTCAAGGTTCCAAACTCCGACAAATCTCCAATTCATTTATCTTTCTCTAGCATCACTTCCACCCACACCACACTTCTCAATAAACTCTAAATTCTTCTATTTGTACAGAACCTCTTGACATTAGAATAAAACATGTAATTGTTTAGCGCAATGTTAGTCATTGTGCGTTTGGAAAGTGCCTGACGTCTGGCGAGCCGCGTCTGAACGTTTCATTGTGTCGCCTTTGCACATACGATTTGGTCACAACCTATTTGACAACTTTGAATAGATGCTTTTGTATAAGTATTTCTTAATTCTTGAGGTTTCAAGGTTTAGCTGGACTTGACTACATAATCTAGGAATAGAAGAGGAATAGCCACTCGGCAGCAACGATAAAAACAGAAAAGAAAAAATAAACTTTTTATTTTCTCGTTTATTTGCGGCATAATAACGCAGAGAAAGAACACAAACACAAAAGATTACAAGATTTATTTATTTATACAATCTTACACTATCATTAAATATGGGGGAAAATATGCGTCACATCCATACAAAACGGCCATCGCTTAGCATAATGTTAAGACCCTAACTAGAACCCTAAATGACTTCTGATTTGCAGCAGAAACAAACTCTTCATCATAAGTTTTTTAATGAAGTGGGTCGTTGATTTGGCCAGCATCCCCAAGAAGCGTATAGCCAGACTCATACTCAGCCTATAATGTTCCCACTGCTGGGACACAGGCCTCCTCTCTGTGAGACGGGGTGGGCCATAATCTTCCACGCGGGCCCAGTGCGGGTTGTTAGATGTCACATGTCTTCGAATTTTTGGTTCTAGGACATGCCGGTTTCCTCAAGACGTTTTCCTTCACCGTTTTGAGAGCAGTGGTGATGATATAATTTACACAAAGTAAAGCGCCTGACTGGGTTCGAACTTACGACCTACCTCGTAAGTCGCGGCCGTGACCACTGGGCGTATAATATGATTATTATCTTTTACTTGTTTAAAATAGGCGGATAAATGGATAAAACCTCATCTTCTAAAATTAAAGATGAATCTGTCTGTCCTTCAGACAAGTTTCTTCATTATTTGACACAACCAAAACTCTTGTGCCAAGTTATTCTCTGGTACAAAGCAGACCACACTCATCCCAGCGTTAGAATCAGTAATGTATGTTAAAGTCAAGCGTGGGCTATACGCATTGTGTACAGTCTTTGTATGCGCGTACGCTGAATGAGACTGCATATACTGCAAGTACTTACATTCAAAGAGGCGAAAGATTAATAGGTTGAAGATGTGAGTTTATATTTCTTTAGTTACCAAACGGCCAGTATTATTTGGACTGCAGTTGAATTTGGAACCATACTTTTAAAAGTTTACTGTATGTAAGTGAATAAGCCAGAGATTAAAACAGAAGAAGAACTAGCGGGGGATCGTGGAGGAGGGGGGGGAGGGGGCTCAGGGGATCAGACAGACCGGGATAAATCATTTGACAAGTTCGTACCTTGAATTGACAATCAGCGCCAGCATCCAAGGTCAGTTTTTCGTAATCAGTGTATAATGTTCCCAACTGCTAGGACACAGGCCTCCTCTCTGTGAAAGAGAGTGGGTTCTATTCCACCACGCAGGCCCAGTGCGGGTTGGTAAATGTCACATTTCTTAGAATTTTTGGTCCTAGGACATGTCGGATCCTTTCCAACCCGCAGCGGGCCCGCGTGGCAGATTACGGCCCACTCCCTTGCACCGAGAGGAGGCCTGTGCCCCAGCAGTGGAAACATTATAGGCTGATTATGGTGATAAAATAATAAACACAGAGCAAATCGCCTGCCTGGATTCGAACCTACTACCTACAACTCGTAAATCGCAGCCGTTTCCACTGGACCACCTGCTTGCAGGTCAGATTATGCTGGCTATGTGAGGTGTGTAGTGGGTAGTATGACATTTATGTCAACGGGACAATATACAGGGTGCATCATAAACTTAGCAAGGTCGAGGAGTCTTGCGTTGCGCCCACGCAGACTTCGTCGACAAAAACTTTGTAACTTTGACCTCCTTACTGCTTAATGGTATATTTTTTGTTCAGATCATAGATAAGATACAAGACCATCTCGTTCATAACATCTAACTGGGTCAGAAATTCATGCATAATGTAGTTTTTCAACTGCCTTGTTTGGTTGGTCGCAAGCGCCACTGCTGAGCGTAAGATCCTGGGTTCGATTCCCGGTTCTGGGAAATTGTTATTGAGTTTTGCCATCTGGAATTTCTCAGCAGTAGTCCGGAGTCTGGATTTGTGCCCGGTTGATGGCAATAGGGTCGCTCCCTATTACATGGGACTTAAACATAACTGGTGAATTGTGGGTGTACTATAGGTACACCTCTTTTTTTTATTGCTGAATGGGCCCGCTCTTGACCTCGATCACGCCTGATGGAAAGCGATGGATGAGGTCTATGATGGAACGAGCGTGCCCAGGCCTAAGCCTAAGTGGTGACCGTATGGAAGACGTAGTGTTGGAAGGCCTCCCACAAGGTGGATCCACGACCTTGTGAAGGCCGCAGGAACCCGCTGGATGTGGGAACCACAGAACCGGTCGAAGTGGAGGTGCCTGGGGGAGGCCTATGTCCAGCAGTGGACGTCTTTCAGCTGAAATAATTATGATTACCGACTATGTTATAAGTCGGCGGTAAGTAGCGATCAATGACACTAAACTATTTAGACAAGTTATTGCTACAATGGTTCCGCTCAGAATTGCCCGGATTTAGGACCACTGTGCACTGAAGTGTAACGTGATAGAGTTCTATTACCAGTGTTATATATGTTTTGTCTTATGTCCATACCGTTTCTCCAAGCACTTGTAAGCTAGCCTGGTGTCGTATTTTAGGATAAAAGAAAGGTCAACCGAAGTGGGTCTCATGACCATCTAAGTTAGTCTTAGTCTCATCTAGTTTAAGTTCATGTAATAAGGGGCGAGTCTATTGCCATCAACCGGGCACAAATCCAGACTCCGGGCTGCTGCTTCTTAAAAACTGAAAAACATTTATCTAGACCTGGGATTTGGACCCAGCCCAGGACCACTAGACTAACGAAGGCAGTGTATAGTTTGGCGATTATAAAACCCATCAGCCAAAACCATCAAAATAGATACACCTCAGTCTGCGCCTACGCTTCTTTACCAACTGGTTTCACACGGCGACGTAAGCGCTGCGTAACTGCGGCATGTTAATGTGCTTGAACTTAATTTATTGCCAGCAATAAGGGTACTATTAGACACAGTTATTCAATCAGATATATGGGAAATACAGCTTGGATGATATGTTATTGAAACTATAAGGGCTGCATTCGTAATTAGTGAATGTTACAAAGTGGACCGCTGTGAAGTCGAAGTAGTGTTGAAGTCAGAAAATATTTGGGGAATTCATTGTGTCACATTCTTCTTCTTCTTAGCGTGTCGATAGCAATCTAAATGTACTCGGCCCAGAATTCGGCTACTTGTTTGGCGCCATCACTAGCGTCCATTAGTTCCTGTAACGTGCAGCTGATTCTTTGTGTCACATTAAAGTACATATATGAAAAATTACTCAGTTTTTTAAGGACCCTGATAAATACTGAAATTATTATTCAGCACGTTAGGTAATTCGAAAGCTTAAACATAAACGTCTATTTTTTACTTCTAAAACCCAAAAAAAAACTTTGAAATTGGAAAATCTTTAGGAAACTTGGACGAAGTGGCCTGAAGTCGTCAACATGCAATGAGCAAACTGGTAATAAATCTCATTGGTTCCCTTTACGCGGTCCCTTTTGCCGAAGAGACTGGCACTATAAAATTTCGCCGGAATTTAAAGTATGTTTCACATTTAAATTGTAACCTCCAAAAGTTGTCCAAAGACAAAATTAGCTATTTTTCGAGGCAAAGGAAGTTAATTCCACCGCATTCATATCAACGAAGTATAACTAACTACAAACACAAGACATTATACCTAGTCACCATTCAATTACATACGTCCGTCACCCACTTGCTCACTAGTGTTGGGACATTAGGAAGTCACCGTGCGCGAAGGAAATAGTGTTGTGATACCGCCATTTTGTTGCAACTGTCAGATGATATCTGTCAACTGTGACTTATGTTGCATGTTTTTGTGAAAATTAGAGGGTTTTTATCATGTGTTTTAAGTTGGTGTTGACAGCGATGCATGGCGTGTTTTTAATAAAAGTAGATCTACATATATGACCAGAGATATACATATATCGGATAGTTAAGAAAGTGGCTGGGATGAACTGGATGCCGAAGGCGGAAGATAGGGTGTTGTGTTTCAGCCTGCGAGAGGCCTATGTCCAGCAGTGGACTTCGATAGGCTGAGTTAATTGTTTGATTAATGACCCAGTTTGAAAGTCAAAGAAAAAGTTTATTTTTTATATATTTTTGCTTTAAGGCCCGATATTTTAAGGCCTTAATCTACCGTAACATAATGGACATTTCTCCACATGCATTAATCCTATATATCTTCACAAATCTTTCATACAAATAATGTTTAAGAGATTATGTGTTTTGATATTTCTACCTATAAATCGGTTATTTATCACTACCAATACTGTCACTATTTAGCAGCCGATTATTCTATTGATATTGAATTTACAGCCCGTATTTAAGCCGCTACTGTATTAAATCAGACTGACTCATAGATCCTGTATGAAATTAAGTTGTCGATACACGACAAACAACCTATAACTTGTGCAGTGTAGATATCTCCTCTATTCAAAATAATTGTGACTGACTAGCTGTTAAATATGTATCAAAAGAACCTACATACTTATGTCTAACTGGCAATCTACTAGTGTAACTGTATGATATTTCAGGAGAAATAAAATAAAAGACAGTCTGTTGAAAGCCACTCTGAAGTTTTAATAGGTTATGGGCCCAGACCCGCATTTTTTTAGTTTCCGACAAGTTTCATATAGTGCACAGTCATAAAAATGGCAGGAAATTACCTACTCAGTAAACGTTATCAAGTTAAGGGGACGTGAGAATTGTGATGATTGGGCGTTCGCGGTGGAAAACTATCTCATCTTGGAAGGCGTCGATTTGAACAGCGAGCAACCGCTAGATGAAGCAAACGACAAGAAAGCCAAAGCAAAAATTATTATTACTATCGATCCATCTCTTTATGTCCATATAAAAAATTAAAAGACAGTCTGTTGAAAACCACCAGTTTTAATACTAGCAACGTACTGGCTAAAATAAATGGACCCACACAAAAAAAAATACCAGCCTGTTGTTTTGTTTCCACTGCAGGGTTAAAGGTCAGGGCATTGATCACCACGATTGCTCTACACGAGTTGGCTATCAAAAAAAAAAAAAAAAAAAACTGATATGGTGTAGACTTGCAACAAGAGTGATATCTTAGAGAAGGCACATTCTTTATTCCCCTGCACAAGAGTTCCAATATTCTAAACTAGCTGCGCCCCGCGGTTTCACCCGCATAAGTCTCGATCCCGTGGGAATATCGGGATAAAAAGTATCCTATGTCCTTTTCCGGGACTCAAACTATCTCTATACCAAATTTCATCTAAATGGGTTCAGCGGTTTAGGCGTGAAAAGGTAACATACAGACAGACAGAGTTACTTTCGAATTGATAATACAGTGTAAACTCCATGTAACGTCACTCGATTTAACGACAAACTCCCTAAAGCGTCGACATCACTCGGCTTTGGTTGGTTTAGCTTGTTTCCCATACAATGATACACTCTATATAGCGTTACACCCACTCTCAATAACGACAATTTAAAATAAAAAGTACTTTTTAAGTTGCCAAAATTACTAAAAACTGCGCAGCTGTGTACGTTCTTTTGTCGCTTTATTATCCTAGCCCGTAATAAACTCGACTGTCAGCATTATACATACCGAACTTTCTAAGAAATCCGTTCTTTTGTTTACAAATTGGGATTGCTTGCACGTGTTGACTGTTGTTAGTAGGAGTCATGGATTATCTATCCGTTATCATATTCTTAGTTGCTCAGAAACTTAAATATTGCCAGATATGAATAAAATAATTTAAAAAATACAACAATATTACTGGTGCAGCAAAAGACGTTAGACAAAAATAATAGACTATACGCAATAGCGTTCAAATAAGTCTAAAATAAACTTTTTCTTTTTTATCTAATACAAATTTTTCTTCTCTCCATTTAACGACAACTCTCTATAACGTCAAAATATGCACAGTCCCTTGAGGGTCGTTATATAGAGTTTACACTGTAATTAGTATGGATGACATTGCGCTGTTTAAATTTTTAGAATTACAAATCTATGGCGACTCCATACGACGGTACATCTATGTATCTTATACTGTTTAGGTCCAGTAGGTAGTCATAGTAGGCTAAATTTATTGCGGCGCTAGAGGCGTTGTTCAGATCGTCAGGGGTGCAGGACATTTGGGACACTCTAGCAGATGGGGCATATACTGTTCACTAGTTTGTTGCGCCACTTCTTCTCCCCAGCGAAAGCACTAGGAAGTGGTGAACGGCGGGCGCAGGGTTGCCAGATGTCATTTTTTATTTCTCTCCAGATTTGAAATTATTTTTCTCCAAAATGATACAATTTTTCAAAGTTTTACCCAAAAGCAAAAATTTTGTATTATTAAGCAATTTTAACTATTACGGAACAGTTTTTGGTGAAATTTTTTAAATAAAGTAGACTAACCAAACTGAACTCAACATCGACATAATTATAAAAGGGCATTGCATGCTCTTTGATTGAAACTAAATGGACATTTAAATTAGTACTGTAGTAAGCAGATTTTATTAATTAGCTATGAAGCTAATTATTTACAATAACCTATAAAAATTAGTTTGGGTTTAAGCTTCTACTTATGATGCACATCATTTTTTTGGTGTCTATAGAGGTACACAAGACGGCATATTATTATCAAGCTTGTCGATTCAATTAATAAGCCCAAACTATACATTTTCAGTTTTAGCTGACCTCGCATTGTATATGTTTTTCGTACAATGAGAAGTCGGATTATACTGGAAAAATAAAGCTTGATATGTCGTCGTGTGTACTCTCATAGGCTAATTACTACCACAATGTCTTTCTGACTAACTATTAAAAATACCCAAAATTCTCCATGACTTTTTTCCTCTCTCCAAACATTTCTCCAAATATTTCAATTCTCCAAAATTTCTCCAAGAGCCAAATTTTTACCCAAAATTGCGAAAAAAATACCCAATCTGGTAACCCTGGGCGGGCGTTTTGGGAGACTGTCTTTTGTTATTTTGACGTTCGAAAAGTGTTGATTCTCAGCCTAGTTTGAATAAATGACTTTTGATTTTGACTAGTATTACATTTCACTTGGTATTCACGCTACGGATACTTTAACCCATAAAACCATTACCATCCATAATAAAACTATTACACTCCGGATAATTATTAGGAAATCATCATTCCGATGTTATAATTCTTCCGGATTTAAAAGGAAAACGCATGAACAACATAGGATATTATGAGATGAACAGCTTAGGGAAGCCAGTTTCATAACAGCAATTAAATCTTCGTTTGGCAGGCGTGTCGGCAGAGTGAGTGATGACTGATGATGTACGGAAAATTAGAAACCATTATTTAAAATACCAAAGGGGCTTGTTATTTTGATGTGCAATTTGGGAGCATGCATGGCAAATATTGATTAAATGGGAGGTACCGGTTAAACAAGATAAAATTAGAGTGTTTTTTAAACTGAATTTCGAGCTCCTCCTCAACAAGAGACCAAACCCCATGAATACTGAAATTCTGATCAGTAAGTGTTGTAATAAAATTAGTTTTAAACGGTTGAATGTCGTAATGATAGAAACTATATTAAGTCATTGAGTCTCGCGTGGATCCACGTTCCACTACTCGTATGCCGATACGAATGGTTAATGAGTCGTAATTACTAACCGTTTGTTATTGTCTGACCAATCACATAAGAGTTGATCAGTTTGGTTAAAGATTAAAATTCTTCATAGATGTTCTATATTCAGGAGTATAAGTTTAGAGTTGTGTGTTAAGGCCAGAGCAAAGACATCACTCTACCTAAGGTATATCTAGCTCTATTCTTCTACCGCAGATGCATTCTCTAGATTTACTATACACCATAAAATATGCATGCATTTTATACACATGCTAAAGTCGTTCAGTAAACTATTTTGACAGCTGTCAATTTCTTCCGTCTCTTTCATAGTTTTCCTGTAAGACAAAGAGAGAAATATACTAACTTTAAGTATAATTTTCTTGGTGCAAAGAATGTTTCTACAACGCTCGCGATACATTCCTATGTACACCTACCGAGATCATGGACATACTTACTTTAGATAGTACACACGCAAGCAACTATTGTTCTCCATTTTGTAACAATGTACGTCATGGTAACACTATTGTATTGCTTTATTTACTAATAAATATCTATGAATAAACTGTTAATTGAAATTCAATTTTGTTTGCTAAGGTTTAAAGTTTAATTTGGTGTGTATGTTGCATATTTTAGTTGCAATCTTCGTAAATGTTATGCTGTTATGAAGGAAATGCCATCGGATTTGTGTATTGTTATGTTGTTAGATGTTAAATTAAGAAAATTGTTTGAGTGTATACTCCAATACCATTGTTTGCTAATGTTAATAAATGTTTACAATATTAAAAAATATTAGGGCATAGGGGGAGGAGTGGACTGTGGACTAACCAAATGCAGCTCGATACCAGTATCTTACATGGAGCGACTGCCTATCTGACCTCCACAACCCAGTTACTAGGTAAGCGAAACCCTTTGCTAAGACTGGCTATCAGACTTTCCGGCTTCTGACGACCCGTAACGTGTCAACAATCCACGAATGACAGCCGAGACCAACATCTTCACGTGCATTCCAAAGTACGAAGGGCATTGGTATGTAAAGATGGTCACCCATCCACAGACCAACCGCGGCAAGCCTGAACGACCCGTGTGGCTGTTATTAATAACTAGATCGAACGTGTTTAAGAGAAACATAGAACAGAAATGTGTAACCCATATAAAACATAAATATGTAATTAAAATAAATTCTAGATTATCTGTGCTACATAGATAACATATTTAAATGTAGGTAACAGTAATAAAACACAGGTTTTATGACAATAACAGGTGGAGGCATAATAGAACTAGACTCAAGGATTAAATTCTTAAAATCATTTTAAAATACCATGTGGGTACAGAGCAATTAACTAAGAGTGCAATTATTGTGTTATTCACTCTAGATAAATACTACATATTCATATTTATAAATTGTTTTAATAACTTTTTATGTGGTAGCTTAAAGAATGCTGATGTGCCTTGACCTAGTCGGGCAAAAACAACGAATTATCATCACCAAAGAAACATTCCCACTCCTGGGACACAAGCCTCCTCTCCACTATATTGAAACAATAAAACAAAATTTACGAATAATTACAACAATAAATCAAACATTTTTTTTAGATAAAGTTAGTGCAGTTACTTCATATGAATTTTTGATGCAAAAGTTCAACCTGTCAGTCGTAAATCAAGTAAAACCATCTTACAAGCTGGCCCACGGTTATTAAGTCGAGATAAAAGTGATTATGTATGTATGTGCACGCCCACTGCTGATCACAAGGCTGTAAGAATGTGGTTCAGAGGTAAGGTTGTGCTTATCAGCTGTGTGTTTGGTCAAGGGTATCTAGCATTAGATGTCGGTTTTAGCCATAGTCTTAGGCAAAAAGGTTATTCTCTAGCTGGTAGTTACTGGTAAAGTAATGATTTCTGATTAAACTGTTACTTAAGGTGCCACTATTCGATATTTTTTCCATACAAATTTCGGGAGAGTACTACTCCACTGTTTGACATTGTACATCCAAAGTTAAACATTGTATCGTTTTGTCTAATCATTAATTATGTCTGTATGGAAGCAGAATTTTGAAATAACAAGCCATTAAAAAGTTATGAGCCAACAAATATTCGATTTTCTTGCTATTTTTAACGTAACTTTGGGTGTTAATAAGTAATAAAAGAACTGAAAAATATTAAAAATTAAATCCGTACCGACAAAGCTCAGTTATCGAAGAGTTCAAAAAACTTTATTTGTGATTGATTTATGTAGTGGATTTTTCATAGAACTCGATTTTCCAAAGCACTTTTCAAATATTTTTATGCGCCTGTCAGTTCGGAACGGTGTTTCTGTGCGTGAGAACTAGATGTTGTGCGTGTAGATTAGCGTCTAACTGCTCATTACTGATACTAGCTCCGTCAGACACGAAGCCAAGTTAGACAGCGTGATTTTGGCCATGACCACCAGTGAGTTCGAGCTCGCGACTAGTTTACTCTTAAGATCAAAGACTTTATATTCTCTTTGTTTAAGATGAAGATGTACTTATTGGTAGAGTCATCACTCATCAGCAGAGGTTTTTTTTTCTGGTTTTTGCGATTCAAGTCTAATCTTCCTTCCTTAGAACATCTTCGAAAGCATTATATTCACATCATTAAATTCTAAAGAACAAGTTTAGTGGTGCAAGGGGGTAACACACATCATTGAATACATTTGTCTCTGTCAATCTTTAGAGATGACTGAGACAGAATGTTCTTTTTAATACGTTTAGCATTCAATACATAAGTGAACCCAATTGTACGATTTAACATTTGGTAGTTTACAACCCTGCGGGGCAAATGCGTAACACACTATTAATCGGAATCAGAATCATTTTGAAGCCAATTGCTAATTCATTGCTTCATAAGTTCGAAAAATTTGTCTGTTCAACACGTAAATAACGCAATAAATGTTGTTGAACTGTCAAAATGAAACCGATTCCGATTGATAATGTGCCCCGCGGGTTTTTCTGAAAATATATTGTCTAAATTCTGTTATAACTATTCTTCGTTTTTTGTTAAAGCCAATAATAATTAATTAATGTTATGTTTTAATTACACGTTTACAATTCCGATGTTATTGGACAGTTACGACAGTTACTAATATTCATGTTAACCTTTAAAACTTGGTTCAACATATTCAAACCACAAATCGTTTGCCGGCTTACCGTTCGTTTTCTGACACGACAAACTGATGATTCCTGATAGCTTGAGATTCTCGTCTCAGCGGTCACTTACCTGTAAAAAGGAAAATGAGAACATAAGTGGTGTGTTTTATACATAAAAAAAACACAATATATTAAACTGTAATACAATAATAATGCCACTGTTTATCTTCCGACAGACTTTCATGAGTTAAACGTAATTATGGATTAGCATCGTTTTTGTTTAGACAACTGTAATTTTACCATTATGTAACAAGTTTTATACAGGAAGATTTTTTGATCACCATCCAAATTTTTACAGGGTGTTCTACCCATGAATATGAACAACTTTCACTATAGGACCAACTCTGAAATCACGAAAAAAAAGTCAGCTGTTTCATACAAAAGTTCAATACCTACTCGACCAAAATGTATGAAACAGCAGATTTTTTTTTTCGTGATTTCAGAGTTGGTCCAATAGTGAAAGTTGTTCATATTCATGGGTAGAACACCCTGTAAAAATTTGGATGGTGATCAAAAAATCTTCCTGTATATGACAAAGATCTTAAGAAAACCTTTTCTTATAAGACTACTGGATGGATCATTGCGCTTTTTTTTTGTAAATTAGTAACTTCTTATTTTGGACGCGTACCGCAAGGGCTGGTTCGAGGTTGCGCGGGAAAAAAGTTCCTTGAAGGATTTGGGAGGGGCATTTACCCATCAGTGGGACAGTACAGGCTAACTAAAAAAAAACTTCTGCAGACGATATCATCAGACTTCGAATAATTTTAAATTAACTTAGTATCTATGTACTAGTAGTCACTCACATGCCCTTTGACCAAGAAGTTTCATGGAAATAATGACATTACCTACATCCGGAAAGCCGGAAGAATTACATAGTTAATAAAATAAGCAAGCCATTAAATAACAATAAACCAATCGACGGAAGGAAAGTAAACATTTTTACGATAAAACACAACATAATACCATAATAAAATAAGATCACAGTTGTGTATTATTAGTAGACGCGATTAGCCTGCAGTCAATGATCGAAAGTGAACGTAGACACATACATGCGCGCGCCGCGTGTGTGTAGTGACACGTGCTGTGTCTATGTGCGCGTGTTGCGTTTGCGCCGCAAGGAAGTAGCGCTGGCGCAGAGACAGGGACGATGGAAGTGATCTTGTCACGTACCTAGTGATTTCTCCCATTTATTTTATGATTTTAATGGCACTTTTTACAGAGTTTCTTTGGCCATTAAACTTAGGTTTATAATGTCTACAGCGTCTTACTGAATTTTAATAGAGAATATAATTTTTTAACAGATGAAATTCAACTTTTTTTTGCGACGAATTGCAAATGTTATCCGTGTGTGCAATTTTGGAATATACCTACTGATTATGAGTTAAGTGCCCTGTTTCTTAATATTTAATTATAATCTGTAAAAATAACAACATTTATTAAACTCATGCATGCTCAAGATAAAATCGTGTAAAAATTCTTAAAAGATAAAACATCACTATCGCTTCCAGTGAACTCGATATCGATCGTAAAACCAAGTAGCAGATAGATCACGACCGACAATAGTTACGGCGAAAATCTCAACACGAAACGAATTGTATTATCGTTTTAATATCGATTACGTCCGCAGAAAATTGTCAAGAAAACCGCAATTCTGTTAATTTTTCAATATATTTTGAAGCACCGGGAAATGGGAAAAAGTTGCAGAATAACTCACTAAATTCGCTCAAGGTAATAACCACTCTATTTCTAAACACTTATGTGTACATATTAAAACCATTTGAGAGAAATTTTATGTAGGAATCTATGATGTTATGCAAAAGGTTAAAAGATTAATAAAATAAATAAAATGCTATTATTTAAATAAAATCTCGTCTCTCTCTTAAGGCCTTGAATTCAGTCTAGCTCGCTGAGTTATTTATATAAAAGTCTGACTATGATTAAATTAAAATATGTATGCTTGTGAAGCGATTGACCACCGTCAAGCATATTTGATTGGTAATTCACGGTTCTAAAAGAATTCGATGAATCAATGGACGGGAAATTTAGGTAGCAAGACTTAATTCAGTAGATTTCGTATCCGGGATTTCACTGCATATCGGTTAAAGGCTGCTAGTCCTAATGAGGATCGCAGCCCCAATAAAGATAGAAGAACTCTTAGGAAGATGTAACTCCAACTTGGTAAAGTGGAACTACCTCGACAGAACAGCAGTAGGGTGTGGATGCTGCAAACCATGCTCCACCTCTTATCCTGCCCTCAGTGTCCTAAAAAATGCAGTCAGTTACCTCTGCGCAGCCACCGACGACGCCGCGGTAGTGGCGAAATTTTGGACCAACAAGATCTGAAATACAGTCATGCCCGCGACACGACGAAGATCAAAGATCATTAAGAAAGGTAGTCTTACCCCCAAATCGCACGACAAATCTTTACGACGATCTTAAAAATATTTCTGTCCCTACAGTACTCCTTAAAAGGACAGAAACAGCATGAGTTCACCAGCAACTTAAAGTTGAACCAAGCCTTCAGCTGCAACAATAGGCTAGTTTCCTAAAAAAATCTAATTAGTCCGTCAGTTAGATTATCAAAAAATATTGGACCCATATTTTTTCTTTTGTCAATTATATAAAAAATGATGAAGATATCGCCTGTTAAGATTCCGCGTGACGTCACGCCGTGCGACACTTTTTAGCACGGCGTGACGTCACGACCCCCCACTCCCAAATTTTGACGCGCTTTATCTTTTTCATTTTTTGTTTGATTGACAAAAGAAAAAATAAGGATCCATTATTTTTCGATAATCTAACTGACGGACTAATTAGAATTATTATTTTTTTACCCAGGAAACTACCCTATTTCAGTTATGTCATTAATCAAATCTACATCTCCAAAGTTATCAAGACTACACTTAAGATCTATCTCTCATAGAGAGCTGTCAACAACACAGGTCTAAGACCTACGGAATCAAGATAAACTGTTTGCTACAGTTGTTATCATTAGAGCCATAACAGCCAAGTATTTCCAGTATTTATGATAAATGGAGGCTGAGAGAAATGCTATATTACTCTTGTGTTTGTAGTTATGTCGCTTACAGATCAGTGAACTTTACTGTTTCCTCTTTACCACTTGTAACTTTTGATACCAACAGACTACGGCAATTTTTACACCCACGTTTTTCTTGCCGTGGAAAACTCCGGTTTGGCACGGTCGTCAGTGTTGTATGGAACACTATGGAAGCTTGTTGACGACACAGCGGCACTACGTCACGGCGCCGTCGCCATATACCATAGAACCATGTCATGTAAGAGTGACACGACTTTTCAAGTTTTTTCAAGCCGTCCCGTAGTACTGCCGTGTCTACTAGATCATAATGCAACATCCTACACCTGTATTCCCAGAAGGAGTATGTGTAGATATACACCCACATTTCGCCAGTTTTATTTAAGACCCTTGTCATTAGGGGCGAGCGTATTTACTATTATTGCTTGATCTTACTGGCTTGATAGAAGACATCGCAGCTAATCGTTGTTTTATGAGTCAAACTAGCTGCGCCCCGCGGTTTCACCCGTGCGATCCCGTGGGAATATTGGGATAAAAAGTAGCCTATATGTTAATCCAAGATGTCAGCTACCTCCATACAAAATTTTATCAAAATTGGTCCAGCCATTTGAGCGTGAAGAAGTAACAAACATATAAACACACACACACACACCCCTACTCACAAACTTTCGCCTTTAGTGTGATATAATGAAATCATCTAAACATTTTATTTTCGATTACCTTTTTACGACCCACTCGCTCAATATTTATTAGCTGACCTATACACAACAGACAACCTATCAAAACCAAATTATGCCAGCAGTATGTGCCACTATCAACACAGCGGTCAAGTCTCAGACTCTGTTGTAATACCGCTGCGGGCGCATTCGTCCATTTGCAGCTAGTAACCTTTTGAACTGGCTAGTCACCTGCTGCGTTGATGTGGTCACCTTGTCTCAGGTATTTTATTAGTTAAATACATTAGCGACAGATTGTTTGAAGTAAGTCTGCCTGCAGTGGAGGCTCAGTGGCAATGTCTCCGACTTGCGAGTTGTAGGTCGCAGGTTCGAACCCAGGAAGACGCTTTAGTTTGTGTAAACAATTTCATCATCACTGCTCTCAAAAACAGTGAAGGAAAACATCGTGGAACACTATAGGCTGATTATGTTTATGCTAAGCCTGCGGCGTTGGTCTAGTGGTCGCAAATGCTTGGGTTCGATTCCCAGATCGGGCAAAGTGATATTGGGTTCCTCAGTCTGGAATTCCTCAGTAGCAGCCCGGAGTTTGGATTTGTGCCCGGTTGATGGCAATAGGCTCGCCCTCTGTTACATGGGACTTAACATAACTGACGTCAGATGGGGGTACCAAAGGTATAGCTCTCCCCAACCCTTCGGCAAATACAGTGTTTGGTTTTCAAGTGAAGATGCCGTTGGCTTCGGCAGCCATGCCTTTAGTTTCGATTGTTTGTTTGGATTCAGACTATTTCAAACTTATTACTTATGTATGCAGTTCACTCTCTTTATGTATGTTTTAAGTGTCTTTGAGAAAGTGTCTCGTCTATAAACAACATTTTAATGACTTAGCTGGGATTAGTATCGTTAGAGGTGAAGTAGGTAAATTCGACAAGTTGTCATTTAGCATCCTTCCACTTTTGCTCTAAAATCCAACCAATTTTAGATAAAAAGCTGATAATAAAGAGTATTCTATTCTATTCTATTCTATTGTTATAACGAAAGTTAAGAAGTCCTTATATTACTTTTTCGCTACAGATATGCTAAAAGCACAATGTCCTGGTATTAAATAGCATTATTAACTTTGTCCTTTGACAGACCCCTCAATTCAAAATGTTGTTTTCAAAACTAACTATTGTTTGCAAGACTCGTAACGATCATATTGATAGCCGTCAAAACTCTTCACTATTTTCCTCCACTTACACAAATGTCGTCGCATGTCGGAGCAGCAATTCGCAAAAACTACCACTCAGTGAGTCCCATAATTGCAGGAAACTACGCGGCAGACCCAGAAAGAGATGGCGGGATGAGCTGTACTCCTTCTTAAAGGATTGGGGCCCACAGTAGCAGAAGACCGGGAAAAGTGCAAAGACGGAAGGGAGGCCTTTGCCCTGCAGTGGGACAATGCAGGCTTATAATAATAAAATAAAGAACTTTAATTTCGGAAGTCGGTGTCGTTCGTTCCGCATTTTCGTTTTTGACATTTGAAGAATTGAAGACACAGAACAGAAGAATCATCAAAATTCGCATAGAAATGCCGGAGATGCAGTAGGTACATTTATGCATATAACTTCGCACATAAGAATAATTACCTACCTAATGTATTATATACCTACTTAAACCTTCCTGAAAGTATGTAGATCACATAAGTGAAAGAATTATTAAAATTGGTTCATTAGTTTTTGAGAAAATCGCGGACATACAAACATACATACGGCTCGAATACAGAACCTCCTTTTTTGAAGTTGGTTAAAAAATACACAAAATATGGGTTATGTTACCAGGGCCTACATTTCACTAACTTTCTACGCCAATTTATCAACCCTGTTCTCCGTGAACGCGACAAAGAATCGAACAATGTGGCAGCAATATGCAAAAAGATACAAGATATAGTGCGACAGTCCAGGAAATGATTCTTACACGCGAAGTGAGCTTGTGTGTGTAAGTTGCTGTGTGTGTGCATGAGTTGTGACTGTAGGTGTTTGTGTGTGCGAACAGCTGATCGACGAGTTTTATGTATTAGAGAAAGATGGAAGTATAAACTATGGGTATGTTTTGGAGGTTATAGTATTTACTTTTTCATTATTAGCATTTTTCCTTTGTAACGTTTTCTTTACTCTTTATATTAATTTCGTCGTCAGCTGTTGATGTTTTTCGAGGTCATATTTATTTGGTATGTTACCTTTTGAAATGTGTCCCTACTAAACATTTGATTCGATGCTGCTAATACAATGCAACTGAGGTAAAATTAAAACCAAACACTTTAATTTATAGGCTAATTGAATTTTGATGTAATAATTATATCTACAATAAGTAACTTCAACTTTTGACCTTGTTTCAAGCTCCTTGTAGCGAGCTTTTTTTTTACAGCAACAGTCGAGCTGGCAACGAAGCATTCCAGAAAGTTGGCAACATTGCAAACTTGAAGAACGGTATTCACTTATTTGGCACATTGACATAACTTCTTAGCGATCCTGCCTACGCGGCATTTAGCGTCGAATCAAATAAATATTGATATATTTTGTTTGATATTGAAATAAGTAAACAGACTTCGGACTGAAGTTTATTGAGGCAAGGAACACTTGCTCAGGTGAGGATTCATAGACGAGTCCAACCTGAAGTGAAAAATATGTGTACAGGGTCAAATTAAATTAGCTAACGAAACTTTTTGCTAGCTACCCGCGGACGTGATGGGTATCAATATCTTAACACGATAAAACAAAAAAAAAAAAAATTGACGCCTTTTTTGTGGGGTCACCGACCGCAGTTAGTGTACTCACTTGAAATATCAGTTTAAAAATCAGCTTCTTATTGTGTAAACTTCACAGACGTGATGGGTAAGTATAGATATCTCAACACAACAAAACTATGACCACAAACAACAAAAAAACAGATTTTCTCAACTCATTCATACTGTAGCGGTACCTACAACGCCACATGCGAACAACGCGTCATACTGACGTCACGCAAATCCTGCATCGCGCAAGCAGAGTTTACCACGCAACTAGCATATATACAACAGCCCGACATGACTCGTTGGGCAGTTGCCCGCCAGACACAACACCCGTTTGGTCGGAGGATCCTCCCTTTTCTATGGAGGTTGAGTGAACTTTACACCCTGTTCCTCATACCTCTATAATACATTCAAGTAACAAAACATCTAGCGGTCGTTGAACTTAAAAAAAAAACATCAAATCTTTTGTTTTTATATAGTATTTAGATACCCATCGCGCACGTCTGTAGTTTCACTACGTAATTTAATTTGACCCGTATACTAGGTAGGTACCCTGCGTCATGCCTACCCTATTATCTGAAAGTTTACGAAACTTATGACGCCACTAATAATGCCCAGCCTGACATAATTATTAGATTGTCATCGACATGATAAGAACAAAAAAGTAGATACGAAATAGGGGAGTTGGACGACGAAATTCGTCTCATAGTTTTTAAGTCAGACTCCGAGTTAATGCAATTTGTTTTTTTAATTAAACAATAGATTACCTTGGATTGGTAGATAAGATTTCTTAAGAAGTTGTCACTGTAGTAAGTTATCTGTAACAGAACCTCAGACAGTCATGCCTTATCTTAATCAAAATCAATTTATGACTCGAAATAATACCTATGAACTAAAATAGTTGACAATCGCTATATAGATCATTTTGAAACCATTTTGAAACTGTCAGATAGACTTTTGTAAACCACGCTCGCACTCACATCACTTCCGACTACCTTTTATCTATACTTGGGTAAAAAACACTGAGTACTACATAACACCCCTAAGTTTTTACAAGGTGGGTTTACGGAATAATACTGCAGGAAAAGTCAAAGGGGTTGTTCCACTGCGCTCCAGGAATGCATTCCATTGCGCTCCAAAATAAAATATGTAGAGTCAGCATAAAAGGCAAACCATAAGTTGTTTGTTATACACAAATATAAATATCGGTAATATTTTTTTACTGTGGATTCATCTCGTGTGTCAAAAACGCTCAAGGCCATTTCACACTTTATGGCCCTAGCGTGACTGAAAAAACATATTTAATATGCATTTTTTTCTTTTTTTTAATGATATTTATTATAATGTTTCATGCTTGATTTATTTTTTTGCTAACTCTACTCAACATTTCTTGGAGCGCAGTGGAATCAATGTATGAACATTAAAATTATGAGAACAATGGGTTTTGGAGCGCAGTGGAACAACCCGTCAAAGGGACAGCACTATTTTCCTGCAGTACATAAAACCACCTTGTAAAAACTTAGGAGTGCAGTATTCGTAGATATATTAATAAAGATATGCTTTATGTACCTATATATTTATTGTATTATTTAAATGGACCCCAGACTATCTACAGTATTGTCCCTCCTTCTCCTTTTTAATTGATTCAAAGGTTGTCTTTAAACAATTGCTCTTAGTGTTAATTAAGATCGCCCACCCTTTGTAAAATTTCTACATTTATGTCTGAAATTTACTTATATCTATGGTAATTTATATGATATACATGATAATAAAAAGTATTCTATTATTGACAAGCCGTGCCGCCCGATTTCGCAGCGTCAGAATGACAAATTTTTACACAAACTTTGCTTTCATATTCGAGAATGAATTAACAAAAATCTTTCCTTAGCATTGCATTTCATGCTTCGAGATCCAGTGGTCTAGGTTATACGTTTTTTGTCAGTGAATGAATGAATTTAAGGCATAATTTTATTTACTAGCAGTCACAATAATACAATTTCAATCAAAGAAAGAGAAAATCTGTAGTTTTTGACGCGTTTTTCTAGACATTCGTGCTACGCTACTGATATTTCATCATAATGTAGTATTGACACTGCAAATTAAAAATGCGATGATATAAGAATCAATTGTTGGCGCTCTTCGTTGCCTTATTGCACAGAATACCGCTCTCTTGAAGATGTGTTACATAATCAAGTACGGATGGAGTTACCGGGCGTCGTCGGGTGGAAGTGAATTTATTTCTGTTTATTTGTTTATCATGTGTCAATTATTTGGCAATTGTTTGTTGACGAAGATAGGTGGGAGTTGCCATGGTAACCATATAATGTTTTGATGAAGACAACGTATCTTTTCAGGAAACTCTTTCTTTGGGTAATACCTACTTTCTCAAAATCTATACTTGATGGAACGTCTCATTGTTTAATATTTTTGTGTAAAGTTTGTAAGCTTTATTTTAATTTAAAATTTTAAAAGACGAATAGTAGCCCCGACCAGAAAAAAAGTAGAAGGAACATTTCAAAGACATCCCAACTTTTAATTTTTTTCTTCTCCACTTAAAAGGCATCTCCACAACAGTCACAAACATCTTCTTTCATAACCTATCTAAGATCTAACTTTCAATTTATTGAAAGTCATTTCTCCTTGATCATGAGCGACCACGGTCGCTGTTGGTCGTCGCTTGCGACCACGTTGCGACACAGTGAGAGGTCACACTGTATCAGACTGATTGTTGGTCGCTTTCGAACACTGGCTTTGTGCCGAGTTCTGACTGGCTTAGTACTTGAACTTGTATTCGAAATGCTGGTGAGTCAATGACTGAAGATGAGCCATAAACTATAGGCTAGCGTAGAAGTTTGTGGACTTTCCCAAATAGAAAACCACAGGATTGGGAGTTCATCGAAAATAGCTGCTATATCTATGCGAGTGCTGATTAAATATCTACTTTTTTATCTATAGTTTGTGGAGTTTGTTTGCGAGTTTTTTTTTACTGTCGTGTACCTACCTCTCCATTTTATTGTGGTAATTTGTTTATATTCCGTCGTCGTCACTCGGCTCTAGATAAATTAATGATTCTCTCTTCTATTTTCTAATAAAATAAGAAAACAAATACAAATTGTGATGGCTTTTCTCCAAACTTTTACCAATTAGTTCCAAATTGATACAAGACGCATACGACAAAGCGCTGTCTGAACAGGCCATTAACCACAAGCTACAAGTATCCTATTCCTATTGTATCACTGAAAAAAAGCTTATTACCAACCAGTTAGTGATTATGTAAACTAAATAGTGATGCACACTTTAGAGGTGGGCAAAAAGTAGTAACGTTACACGTAACAGGTAAAATAGCGGGTGAAATGTAACGCGTTATTGAGTAACGGTTACGGAGGACAGTGATTCGATCGTCACGGTTTGTTCTTGTTGCGTCATATATAATTAGATTACGAGGTGATCGGTATGCATTACCTACTGATCTTTTTTGCTGTATGATGGATAATCCAGTGCAGATAATGGCGGCTTGACCTGACCACAACGATTCGCGGCTATCGAGATATCAAATACAGCTGTTACATCTCTAGCTAACCGAGTACAAACACAAATCTCCTTAAATATTTCAAAATTGGAACAGGAAACAAAAAAAAATAAACAACTTGTGCCTGTTGTTTTTTTTTTGTAAGCAATTTGGGCAATAGACAATTAAATAGTTTTTTGTACTTGGTGTTTATTTCAAGTCTTATTTTAAATTGCCTGTTTTCTGATTAGATATGCACATAACCACCATCTACTGCACTTAGTATAAAAAAATGACATTGAATCAGAAAGAGCTAATTTTATGCTAATTCGTTAGGAAAAAATGCAATCTGCATTGTGAAAACCCAACTTTCAAATACGTTCGACTTTTAGTGGAGGACATTCATTCAAATGCATTTGTTTTTCTTTTATTTAAATAATTATTCCGACTTCCTACCTTTGCGCTAAAAATAATCTAAACAGTATCCATAGGTATATTTTTTATGTACCTATCTCGTACGAGTCGTTTTTAAAAATTTGCATTAAGTACCAATTTTTAACCCTTCGTATGCTTAAACGTGGATCCACTTGAGACACAATGGCTTTTTAATTGTGTCTGTAATTACGGCATTCAATCCGTTAAGGGTCGAAGCACTTTTGGACATAATTAGGTAAAGCCGGATTCATATTACTGTGTTGTGTCGTGTCGTGACGCCTTCTGACGCAGTTTTAGCCAATCAAAACTCGTTGTGATTTGACGTAGTCCTGAACAGACTCGTTTGATTGGTGTATCCCAAGTCACGACACAACACGACACAATAATGTGTCTGTGGCTTAATTCAGAGACATCACAAATGCGTTGCCGGTCTAATTACAGGCGCATTAGGTAGGTATACATTTCTGATTGTCTTTGGCATGGCAACGCAACTGCCTTTGACTTGCCTACATATTGTGTTTTTGTATGTGGTGCTACGTCTTTAGTGTGCTGTTAAATAAATGGCTTATATGTATATATCTATATTATGTGCACTGACCCCAAATAAATTGGGATGAGGGCAGGGGCATGATGAGGTGACACTTGTGTTCACTCCTATATCAGGTGCAGGTTTTAATTAACATTTTTCACATCGGCGGATGTGAAAAATGTTCATTAATCTTGGATTTTGAGGTACTCGTAGATTATGTACCAGATTCCTGCCATTGTCTTTTTGTTTCGACTGTATCCACGGGTAGCTTTAAACAATAGATTTTTTTTTTTAATTTTGAATGTGGGTCCAGTTGACAAATAAAAATATAGAAAATTAATGCTTTGGTCAACTGGACCCGCGGGTCCAGTTCGAGTGAGTCCAGTTGACCAAAGACTCTTACGACAACGAGATACTACGTATGTTCTAATATTGAAATCTTCGAACTACAACCTATTACTTCGGACATGGACACCATAAACAAGTAAGTAGTGTTGACATAGGTACTAGACCTAACTCGGACGAAGCAAACCAGTGGTCTGACATTTCCTACGGGTTACTGGAGGTTAATTGTAAATATTAAAATCTAGCTTTTAACATTATGAAATATTGATATTATCATTTAAAATCCCGTTGATGTTAGTTGTAAAACGTTTAATACTGAAAGGAGAGAAAAATATATAGTTCTAATATAGATTATAAAAATTTAAATGGATGCAAATGTTGTAAATTATGCGATGTAAATCTGGTAGGTAGGTATGCCGTTTACTCCACGAATAAAAAAGGCAGACCTATTTAAAAATTCAATAATGCGGTGATTTCATATCTTTTTTATTACTTTTGCAACATTTTTACCTCTTGCAACACTAATTAATTGCAATTTAAGTTCACGGTCATTTGTGTTGCTTATTTTCAGCTTCTTTGCGAAATTCTTTTTTTTTTGTTTAGCTAAATCAACCGTGGTGTTTAAATAATAAATAAAATACAATCATCAGAAATATCTAGCGGCAAAATTTGCCATTACCGTGTAAAATTTAATTTTAAAATAAACTGCTAAAAAAATTACGTCATCGTAATCCATCAATGAACGTGAAGTGTGAACAACGTCAACTATAAGAAAAAAAAACGAATAAAAAGCACGTAGGTTTATTTCGAACGTGACAACACCGAATCGGAACCGTCACCAAGAAAACAAATGACAATCACAAGACGGTGTGAATCCGACCGATTCGCAATACAATGCTGGTTACGCAACCTCGCTATTTACTACAAACTTGTTATAACTTGCATTGGAATTGCAACATATCGTTGTGCACATCTGCGATGCCCACGCTGCCCGCTCAACCGTAAGATTACACAAGAAGTGCGCTCAAAAAATGTATGATAATAAAGACTTGGACATAAATTAATTCTTGTCGCTATTGTTTAATCTATTTTTTCAATCAATTTGTTTCATAAGTTTCATAACTGTTATTATCCAGTCCAGCAACTAACTATTGCTGGAGAAATTATTTTCTGTAATTTTAATCGATAGTTTGCCAAATCATTTTTATTGAAATTCAAATTGATGGGTTACTGTTTATAAAACTAAAACCAGAAATATACTTTAGATATTTCAAGCGATATCTAATTTGACTGACTGATTAAAGATAACAACAATTAACAAAAACGCCCCATCACTAAAATCAATTCAAACGTCAAAATTCTATCAAAACAATACCACAGACCATAGACAACGGAAAAAAATCAGAAGCTTCGAAACGTTAAACAAAAAATACTTGTTCAACCAACTCGATTCTACCGTAGATGACCTTAGTTTGTCGGGGCTTTGTACTCTAAAGTAACTTACATATAAGAAAACAGACGTGCATTACCGTATTCATATTATGAGTATGGTTACAAAGAGTATGTAAAGTAAGTCGCGACTTGTTTGATAACATCGCTCAAACTTGCTTGGAGCAATTCTTTCACTTTAGTATTTATATATTCCGGTTCGTCCAGGGTCTGTTTGGTAATAAAAATGTTGTAGTTGTAGGGACAGATTTAAAAGAAATAATGGCTACGAGATTTCGTAGCAACTGTGTATTTGCGTATAAAATAGTTTTGCAAACAATATTGGTGTCATTTTACTCAAGTCTGTGTAGTTCTCTCTCAAAAAGACCATTTCCGACACACAATTTATATGGTCCTCACATGTCATGATCTGATCAAGATTATATCTAGACTTTAAAAGAGACTGTGACCTCTGTAGTTGTTTCGGCCATTCTTCTCAGAGTAGTCGGTTAAAAAACACCGATCTCATCTAGTTTTAAAAATATAATTGACGTGTAAAAGTGTTTGCGTAAACCCACTTACAAAAATAAAACCATTTAACATTTAAATTGATGATTTATTTATATACTATGAGATTGAATTGGGTATGTTCATCAGTGAACAACGAATAACGATACTAAATTCAATATTTAAAAAAAAAAACCAAACAATATAGAAGCTTCTTTATTACCAAACAAAAAAAAAAAACAAACATGCAAAGTTTTGGCGTAAAAAATGACATTGTACTCCCATTTGTCCAATTAACATTTAAAATATAATAATAAAGGCAAAGGTCAGGAGATCGGAAGTAGGGCCGGTTACGTCACCTACTGGCCAACTTTCGTCTTCGTGCGCTCGCGCAACAAGCGTTACACTTATTGAGATACGTTGCTAGATGAAATCGTGAGTGAATTTTATCGTAGTATGTAATAGTTAGATAAGTAAGTATTTTTGTAATTTAAGTTAGTTGTTGAGATATTTTGTGTGTTATTTTGTTGAAAAAAAGATGATTTAAATAATTTTTTTTTTTTTCAGTTAACCTAACTGATCTATATTATCTGCATTTGTGTTTTCCCCGGCCAAAGATGACAATAGGAAAAGTGTTGTCATTGCCAACAATAAGTAAGTCCCAACATCTTTTTAAGCATTAGTTGGCTACTGAGAGGAATACCACCGTTGGAATTTGAATGCTCTACATTAGCCAAACTTAAAACAGATGTCTATCAATTTTAGCTCCATTTAGATTACAAACGAAAGGCAAAGTAGTTACAAATGCATTCAAAATCTTTTCAGCGATAGCTTAATAGATTTCATGCAGGCCAAAGTACATTACGCAATAATATTCGTGCACTAACCTACTTTTCAGTCACGAGCACAAACAGACGGGCAAAACTGCACTTTAATGTAACCGGAAGTTTTACAGAATGCCCGGAGAATGTCATTTTGACCGGTAAATGTAAAATTAGCTAGTTATACAACTGAGGTTTTGTAAAATTAATATTAAATTGTTGTGACCTTTAGGATATGTTATTATTGTACGTATTCTATACGTAATCTTGTAATCACTTGAAGTGTAATAAGAATGGAAATAAAGTAAAGTACTGACGCAATCAGTGACTCAATATTTTGATTTTTCAGGACTGATGTTAAAACGTCACATTATATTTATTAGCCTGTGACGTCCCACTGCAGGGCAAAGGTCTCCCTACTCTCTTTCCACCTCTCTCTGTTCAAAGCTACTAAGGACCAGTTCTTGTTGAAGGAGTCCAGCTCATCCCGCCATCTCCGTCTGGGCCTGCCACGATGTCGTTGGCCATTAAGAGGGACCTATTGGGTCGTAAGTTTGGCCCACTGTTCGTCTGACATGCGGCAGATGTGTCCAGCCCAGTTCCATTTTAGCGTGGCAGCTTTCCAAGTGACATCAGTTATCTTTGTGATGGAACGGATGGTCGTATTCCTAAAACGTCACATCACAAAGTTTTAATCGGATGAAATTACTTAATAGACAGCTGAAGTGGCAGTGGGCTGACCATGTTTGTCGAAAGACATCGGTCTTTCAGACACCAGCCATCGGGCCAGTGGAACAGACGAGTCCTGGAGTAGACACCGCGTATCGGCAAGCGAAGTGCGGGACGCGCGCCAGCTAGATGGACCGGTAACCTTAAAAATGTGGCTGGGACAAAATGGATGCAGAAGGCGGAAGACAGGTGTGCAGCTTGGGGGGGGGGGGCTATGTCCAGCATAAGACTACAATTGGCTGCTAGAAATAAATATGCCACAATGAGTCGTTGGTCAAAGTATAAATGATCATACATGTAATGTTACTTGCAAACTCATATTTATGTTTTTATTATATTCATTTGCATTTGAACGTTCGTTTCAACAATTACAAATCAAACTTAAAAAATAATTTTCATCACCTCCTAAGTAATTAAAAACAATTTCAACACTTCCAATTACTCGATTCAAATCGAGATTTTCCTAAAATATTAAATTTCATCAGTACAAATCGATTATTTATTACAAAGTGATTAATGAAATATCTCATATAATCGCATCGTTACTGAGTAATTGAGAAACATCTGCCTGTCGTCGCGACAACGATTTATTTATACTGTCGAGCGATTGTACTCAATGCGAGGCGGTTACTTTAATTATTGATTTGATTCGGTTTTGTTGTATTAATATATGTGATGTACTAGCTGCGCCCCGCGGTTTTACCCGCATAAGTGTCGATCCCGTGGGAATGTTCGGGATAAAAACTATGCTGTGTCCTTCCCCGGGATGCAATCTATCTCTCTGCCAAATCTTGTCGAAATCCGTTCTGTGGTTTAGGCGTGAAAAGGTTACATACAGACAGACAAACAGAGTTACTTTCGAATTTATAATATTAAGTATATGATTGCGGATTTTGATTGAATAGTGTTACGTAATTAGGGTGCTACACATCTAAACCTTGTTCAAGACCTGTCAGTGTCATCATTATTGTGGATTGACACTGCCAGCTCCTGGACGCAATTTTGATGAGCTGAACGTGTTCAGTTTCATTGGTAAAATTCGCTCTAATTGTAATATCTCTGTTGCTGTTGCTTTACATCGATTTATTGAACGATTGGAGTACATTTGACTGTTCTCATAAAATTCAGAAAGACATCTAGAAAATAACAAAGGCCATCTTGGATGTTCATATGATTCACTTGTACAAAACCTCTGGTCAATTTACTTTTTAAAAGACAATTGATCTGTTTTACAGCCTCTTATATTAGTTATCCAGTTATCATTGAAACCGATACTTCCCTTTCAAAACAGATGTCTAAGATTTCAATTTTATAAATAGCTCCACTAATTATTCAGTTATGAGCATAACAAAAATATAAAACTAGTTTCAAAAACTTGTGTACGTACAAATTAAGGATATCTCATAAATAAAACCTGTATCACTCATATTACATTACTTAATATTTATGGACATATCATAGCAATAATTTCTTTGTTACGCCCATTTGCATATTGTAAGATACAACTATTAATATTGTCGTGGTGGTCCAGTGGTTTTAAGGCCGTCTGAGGTTATGGGTTCAAATCTTCTGGGGAGTTTGTTGCGCCACTTCTTCTCCCCAGCGAAAGCACTAGGAAGTGGTGAAGGGCGAGCGTTTTGGGGGAATGTCTTATGTAATTTTGATGTTCGAAAAGTGTTGTTTCTCAGCCTAGTTTGCATAAATGACTTTTGATTTTGAATGTGACTTTTTTATTTATTTATACTATTTTTTTTTTATTCAAACGTGCTTTCTGAGTTTTCTTGGATATTACTGACATCGGTTGAGGAAAAACATCGTGAGGAAACCGGGACTTACAGTTGAAAAAAAAGTCTGAAATCCCCACCCCCGACCCCGACCCCGACCCCGTCTTGAGCAAGCTTGATGGTCAACGTTCGTGCCTTCTTTATACGGGGAAAGGCCTTTGCTTTCAGTTGGACACTATTAGGCTATTACTATTGTTTATTAACATATTGTTACCATAAAAATATATTTAACTAACGTTACAAGATAACGTGGGACGTTATCTATATATTCTAATGTTATAATCTGCTATGCTGATGTAAATCATGTAATGTTATGACGGACTTTGTCTAATTGATTCGTGAAAAACAATTGAAATGCATAAAAAATCATTCATTTCGTCAAATACACTTATCGCTGAATAGTAAATAAAAAGTAAAACAAATACTTTACAGATTATGTTACGTAGGTATAAACGTCATGAATCATTTGCTATGATTCTGAACATCAATGATATTTTGAACTTGTTAATACACAACGGTTTCAGGATTCCTTTGGTAAAGGTGAAGGAATGTCGAAGCATTGCCAAAAACTTCAGCATGGTCGCTCTCAGTACATAAAAAGCAGCGGGCAGTAGCAATGGCTTTCATTTTGACAGTTCCACAACATTCATTGCGTTATTTACGTTGTTGAGCAGACACATTTTTCAAACACACGAAGCATTGGATTAGCTTCCTTCAAAATTTTTCAGATTTAGATTCATAATGTGTTACATAATTAGCGTGCAGGGCTCTACAATTTCAAGGCACGCACTGGTCCATCAAAACTCCCAAATACAGATCCGTCTCACGGTAGAACGCAAGTAAATCATCATCATCATCTGCCTAGCTTTTTCCCAACTATGTTGGGGTAGGCTTCCAGTATCTACTATCCTTCTCAATTAAAACAACGTCACTGCAGTTAAAAACCATAATACTATTCATAATATGAATAATAGAATATGCCACAACAAGGAAGTGGCCAGTCATGGCTACGCTATCAAATAGCCGTTTTTTTTGCACAACGACAACGTACGACCAATCTGATATGAATGCGTTGAAAACCATTACAAATAGCCGTAGAAAAAGGTTATACAATTATTATTTATTTATATTATTAAATTTATATTTAAAATAGTTATGATAAATCTTTGCTGCTGAAATGGAATGTTTTAATCTATGCGTTTTTGTGATTTTTGGTCGAAATTGCTTTGTATACAATAAGATATTGACGTATATGGCTATAAATTCGAAACGCAATAATCTTGAAGACAAGTGTAGCGGTATCTACAACGCCACATGCGAACAACGCGTCATACTGACGTCACGTAAAATCCTGCATCTCGCAAGCAGAGTTTACCGCGCAACTATCATCTCTACATGAGTCATTGGACAGTTGCCCGCCAGACACAACACCCGTCTGGTCGGAGAATCCACCCTTTTCTATGGAGGTTGAGTGAACTTTACACCCTGTTCCTCATACCTCTACAAAGGTTTTTTATTAAACAACGTAACATCGCGCCTGTATATTCCGAAAGGTTAGGCAGAGGTGTACTTTTAGTACACTCACATTTCGCCAGTTATGTTGAAGTCCCATGTGATGGGGGCGAGCCTGTTGCCATCAACCGGGCACAGATTCATACTCCGAGCTGCTACTTAAAAATTCCAGATGGAAAAGTCTAATGTCACTGTGCCCGACCTGGGAATCAAACCCAGGACCTCATGCTCAGCAGAAGTGCTTCCAACCATTAGACTAACAGACAGTAACTAAACAACTATTCATATAAAAATATTTTGGGTGTTCCGGTCAACTAAGTACAAACGCCAGCACATCAAGCTACCCGAAACTGTCAAATTTTCCCAATCAACTTTGAACCTTATTCCTTAGCGATAAAGTTGAAAATCTATTAAAGAAATTTGACAGATCGTAGTAGCTTGATATACTAGCGTCTGTACCTATAGATCGATCAATTAACTAAGGAATAACAAACCATTTATATAACCCACACACAAATACGACAACAAAGATATTAAGTATGAACAATTATAACGTCAATGACTAAAATTTACAATAAACCAAGTCCCGTTACGGGTTACCACAGTACATTGTGCTACCTAAATATAAGGTAATAAATATATTCAGCGGCACAGATTATGCATAATAGATAGAAGTGCGAAAATCAACATATCACTATTTGTGGTACCGTTAAGTACAGCCAAAGAAACACTGGAAGAGTAAAGAAATTCCTTATATTTACTTATGTAAATTTTACGTAATAACGGCTATGTAAATAGTTGTGAGAATCCCATTTCATTATTGCAAATAATTCTGAAACTGCACTTTTTATCCTCTGCATCTTAAAACCTCTTATTTGTAATTTAAATCCCTTTTTTTTCGTGTTTCAATAAATCATAACACCACTGTTCTCAAAACGGTGAAGGAAAACATCGTGATGTAGATTACGGCCCACTCCCTCTCACCGAGAGGAGGCCAGTGTCCCAGCAGTGGAAACATTATAGGCTGATTATGAATACAAATAAACTTGGATTTGGTCAAATCCGGTGACAATATCTACTTTGCATAAAATGGAGACATTCGCACATATATTCTTTAGACAAATAAATGAATGCAACTACCTATTTACCTATACCCTTGTTGAATTACTAATCCTCTTCCACCCTTCTTACGACACCCACGGAAATACTCGTGATATCAAATCCGAAACCAGGTAAACACAGTTCGAGGAACGTATATTTAAATGAAGACAAACATTTTCATCTATTTCTGGAACTCATGTCGGAAACTGTTCCACGCTCTTGACTACTGGAGAATCATTGTTCACAAATGCTGTTAAATCTGTAATGCCTAGGGACTGGCTGTTTAGCGCAAAAATATGATCGTGATTAATATTGATGTAAATTGATTTCAGAGGTTCCTAATCCGCGCGAGGAGGACAAAACCGGTCGAAGTGGCGGTGTTTGGGGAGGCCTATATCCAACAGTGGATTTCTTCCGGCAGAAATGATGAGATTGATTTGTGTATAGGACCCATAGAATCGTCTCCAAATGTTACATCAATAAATACATTTAAAAAAAAAACATTATTTCCAAAGAAACTAGGTATCTTCTAATTTTATTCACCGTGCCTTCTTTTCTTTAAAAATTTTATTTTTCTAATACTTGAACAACTTACAAGTTTTTATTTTACGCGTGCATAAATTCTTACGACCCGTTAGAGTACTTATTTGGAAATAAGTCTCTTGACATCGATTTTACCCGCTAGTGTACTTAAGTGCAACGGTTTGTCTATGATCATCATTGGTTTGTTTAAAAACTTGTTGAATAACAGCAATATGCATAGACACAAGTACTAACTAGCCATAGTGGCTTGGAGTAGTGTTGATCCAAGCATGAGATTAACTCTAAAGTGACTCATCGTAGGAACCGCTAATATCGAAACAAGACCAGGCGGTCTATTCAGTAAAAATTCAAAAAAAAAGCTCATTGCAAACAAGTGAGCTGTCAATATTGTCAATCCCTAGAATCAGGTGGAATGACAACTGACTTAACCTAAGTGTTCACGGTGAAATTTTTACAGAATGAACCGAATAGCCTTACCAAGAGTGTACGAGTAAGAAGCACGAGAAAAGTCTCATAGTTCAGTCCTAACCGTTACTTTGTAAGTTCTTTTCATCTGGAAGGAATTCATAAATACAGGTTGAAATTGAAAACATGCGACAAATCGAAATGGGAGATTGTACTCATCGTTATGAACAACTTTACTATGGGACCAAACCTGAAATCGCGAAAAAAAAATCAGCTGTTTCCTACATTTATGTTCGCATAACTCGTCAAAATGTAGGAAACAGCTGATTTTTTTTCGCGATTTCAGGTTTGGTCCCATAGGTTAATTAAAAGTTGTTGATAATGATGTGTACAATCTTACCAGTCGACAGCGATGCGGATGAATTTTTCGACGCTATTTTTTAGTTTTTGTATAGTTTTAGTTAAGTTAGGTTTTAATTTTGTTATTTTTGTTAATTAAGGTAAATGGTTAAATAAAGATGTCGACCAATAAATAGCGATGAACTTCAACGAAAACAAGAATCTCCCATTTCGATTTGTCGCATGTTTTCAATTTCACCCTGTATTAGTGTTTTCGGGATCTACTTGCATTCTTACCGCCAAAACCAAATACCTATCTATCAATAGTTTTGGAATACTGGAGGTAAAAAAACCTATCTATCTCTGGTTTTAACGTCCCAATAATGTATACCTATCAGTAGCGATCTGTATGATGATAATATATTGGCAGTTATGATTATACTGGCTACCATCAGTAGCGAGTGTCTTTAACTGAAAATAGCTTATTGGGTTCAGCTATTAAGTCAATATGATAAGATTTGTAGTAACAAATCTTCTACTTACTTCCACTTCTTCTTCATCATCTCATCTTCTTTACTTATCTTCTACTTTCTTCTTTCTTCTTCTTTTACTTATGAACCGATTGGTGTTAGTTGGGGAAAAGCCTCCTTGTAGCTGTCTCAAAAGGCTCTCCAATCACCAAGACTGGTAGGTAGCGAGACTGCCTGCCAATCAAAATTTAAGACACGGGGAAGCTCTGTGCAAGGCTTTTGGCTCTTCAGCAACTAAACGGTTATTCCCACTTAGAATTCATAAGACCTAGAACCTAACGTGAAAATATGCACGTCCGAAATGCTTTATTTAGTCCCTTTAACACTTCTATTGTTATCCTCGACCCGTTATAGCCCAAGAGCTTCAATATTAGGGACTCACGACATGTCTGCATACAGACATACATACATATGTATTGTGTTGTCGAGTGAACTCAGGTCGATGACCTAGGTACAGTTATCTTACGTTGTAATGTCCTTACGGGTTGGTACATGTCATTTTATTTACATTTTGGTTACATTTGTGTATGGTGTCATTGGTGTTAAGTTGAATAGTTCAATAGGTTTTATACTTGTGAAAAATTTCATGACAAACGGTAGTTATAAGTAAGTTATATTTGTATGTATTACTAGCTTCTGCCCGCACCAAAATATATTACTAATATAATAAAACGTCTAAGCCTCGCGGATGGTATCTCATTGACAAAGGCAGTTTTTGTTCAGATTTTCAGGGTCGTAGTGTGATGTTAAAAAGCCCATACCCTTCCTCAAGAATTGGGCTCTCAAATGAAAAAAATTGTTCAAATTCAAATAGCAGTTCCAGTACGTTCAAGCAAAAAAGCAAAAAAGTGAAGACTTTTTTGCTTTTTTAATCTATTATATTAATACAAGCTTCTGCCCGCGACTTCGTACGCGTTAAATTTCGGCCCTCGACCTTAATTTAATAGACCATAACCTTCCTCAAGAATTGGGCTATCAGACTAATAGAGAAATATGGAAGAAAAAGGTATGTTGCGCCGACCACAAATAAATTGGGATAAGAGACAGGAAAATGTACACATCTATCTATACTCCAATAGACAGACGTATACATTTTCCTAACTATTACTGAATTTGCACTTGACTTTTATAGACAGTATTATTATTTGATACAATACAATATTTCTCAAGCACAAATCTCTTTGTTAATATCTCCAAACCATTAGTAAAGATCAGATTAGATCGTACGACACCGACATTAAAGTCCAAATTATTATAGACGAAGATTACAAGACAGTAAATTGCCCCAATCATATACCAACGAAAAAAACATTCCTAGCCAGAACTATGTATGAAATAAACATTTCCGTAATTTACACAATACATCTAGATCTTCAGCTGAAACTATTTTGAAATACAGCACAAAATGTTGTTGCACATATAACGGATCAACTCCATTCTTTTGACAAGACGGAATTACGTAAAAGTTGCTAAAAAATGATCAAGAAATTCCCACAGTCATCGTAATACGTACGTAGATCAAATAAATGTATAGAGAGGTCAGACCTACCGTGTCAGCGGGTCGACAAGTCGGCGAAAGCATTGCAACATCGATTATAGCTTTTAAGAAGCGTTCATTGCTTAATATACACTGAAAAGGTTAGATGTTATGTAAGGTCTGCATGTGCATAGGGTCTGTGGTGTGTATGAGGTAATTTTGTAGGTGCATTTGTAACATCTTAGGATTTATGCTGTCTCTACTTTGTGTGATCTTTATTTGTTTAAAGGTTAGAGATGGCTTGTCTATGATATTTAGTAAGAGTAGGTTCCGTCGGTTAAAATTATGTAAAGGAAGACGAGTTGTATAATTAATCATATTTTTATGTAATTCACTGTTAGATTGTAAATGCAGTGTTATTTGGACAGTTCAAAATATTGCAAAAGCCTTTTGATATTTAGATATTGGATACAATTCTAATTTCAGAGTTGCGACTAAAAACTTTGCCTGACCTGGTGCCATATTATGACGTTCTAATGCCATTGCCATCATGATTTCAGTTCAGGAGATAGACGAAGCTATAATAGACAGGACCAAAGTAGCTAGCAAAACGCCGCAGCCGTGATGGGCATCGATATTTAAACAGGACAAAATAAAAAAATAATTAATTTAATAACTTTTTTTTGTGAGGACATTGACCGCAGTTAGTGTATTCACTTAAAATATTAGATTAAAAAAACAATTTTAGTGTGTAAACTTCACAGAAGTGATGTGCATAGCTATCGAAAAATACGATAAGACAAGAGAAAACAGATTTTCTCAACGCATTACTTTATGTAAAAACTCTGTCAGCACCACCGCTGACAGAGTTTTTACATAAAGTAATGCCCCCCAAAAAATATAAAATATTTTATATTTTATCGTGTAGGTATATCGATATCTACGCGATAAAATCACATTAATATTATAAAGGCGAAAGTTTGTGAGTGTGGGTGTTTATTTGTTTGTTACTTCTTGACGCTCAAACGGCTGGACCAATTTTGATAAAATTTTGTATGGAGGTAGCTGACACCCTGGATTAATATATACGCTACTTTGTATCCCGATATTCCCACGGGATCGAACCTTATGCGGGTGAAACCGCGGGGCACAGCTAGTAAAATATAAAAACAATTTGACCCTGTATATGACTGATAGCACCACCTATAGTACACCCACAATTCACCAGTTATGTTTAAGTCCCATGTAATAGGGGGCGAGCCTGTTGCCATCAACCGGGCACAAATCCAAACTCCGGGCTGCTACTGCGAAATTCCAGATAGAAAAACCCAATAACGCTTTGCTCGACCCGAGAATCGAACCCAGGACCTCTAGTCAGCAGTAGCGCTTCCGTGTACTAGACCAACAAAACAGTCGAAGATTAATTATTGTAATAAATAGTAGTATGTAATATATTTCACCTAATAGTCACATTTTATGCCTATTTACGTAAGACTGGAACGATTCTATTACTACTTTCACTTTTAGATGGAAACATAATTAGATCATTTATTAGGAAGTAGAATACAGTTACAGATCTAACTTAGTTATTTTGTAATCATTTATCAAGTTGGTATTGGAATAGGAACCGTTTTCTTGATCAAGTGATTATGAACTTAGCTCTCGCTTTATTGTGTAGAGCTACGGTTTCCTAAAATGACGCCATCGGGATTTGACACATATAGTAAGTTTGTTTGGCATTTTTAGTGAGTTGTGGTGCAAGCGGCCTTTCATATACCCGATGATTTTTTTTACCGGTTCCAAATTTTTACAGGGTGTTCTACCCATGAATATGAACAACTTTCACTACGAGACCAACACTGAAATCACGAAAAAAAATCTGCTGTTTAATACAAAAGTTATTACCTACTTGACCAAAATTTATGAAACAGCTGATTTTTTTTTCATGATTTCAGAGTTGGCCCCATACTGTAAAAATTTGGAACCGGTAAAAAAAACCATTATATTGATAGCGGGATGAGAAAAAGATGAAATTGTATAAACATTGTTGTGGGAAAGTTCTTTGTTGATACTTTTACTACTGGTACTTTGGCTTTTCCTGACAAAGGCCCTTTGGCATATTATTATTAAGTTAACTGTCTTTAGTTTGTATTATTAGGAGCTGCACATGTTTAGAATGCCCCACTTTTTACTAAAATATATTTTGGTAGTTTCGTTTGGTGGTTCATTACGAGGAAAACTATCAACACAAAAATAATCCTGCTAACTTTTGAAACGAAAAATCTATCTGTTAAAATCCACTCCACCAATGAAACAAATATTTAATTGATTACTGTAAAACCATGTAAAAAGTGCGTATTCACGAAATATGCGGGCGTATATTGCTATCGAATAAAACGGTAACATTATTACGTCAATCAGTTCGTAAAGTGTCAGGTGAAAACTGTTGAACCAAATCGTTTACTATCGATGCATTTCAATTTAAATATTTTTTTCATCCAGCCTATACCTACTTTCATCATCGACAGCCTACAATATTTAATGCAAAACTTGAGTGCAAACTCAAACTCAAAGTATTTATTTCAATTAAACCTTTTACAGGCATTTTAGAATTGTCAAGAAGTCATACATGGTGCTTCAGATTCACTATAATGTTTTAGGTAAGACACATTTTGTCAGAATACTTTTTATGATTATTATTATCAGCCATTTCTGTTACACTGCAGGGCAAAGGCCTCCCTTCCTCCTCCTCTCTCCCTTCCTTTATCCAGTGCAGTTACAGGCCAATCCTTGTAGAAAGAGTCGAGTTCATCCCGCCATCTTATTCTGGGCCTGCCGTATTACCGTTTGCTGCTGTTTGGGACCCATTGTTTGGTTATTTTAGCCCATAGCTCCTCCGGCATGCGAATGATGTGACCAGCCCAGTTCCATTTTAGCTTGGCAGCCGTGTGACCTATATCGGCAATTTGAGTTTTAGAACGCAGTATCGAGTTCCTTAAACGATCAGTAAGTTTAGAGTTAGAATACTAATACATATTTATTTTCTGCCATTTTCCAAACACGCTTTGTGACAAACGGATCGCCCCCTATTATATGGGACTTAAACATAACTCGCGAATTTTGGGGAAACAAAGCATGATGTTACGTTACAAAAATTTTCAAGACTTATTCAAATACACCTACGAAAATTGCAAGACACAAAATTATTACGCAATAAAGAAGACAAACAAACAGACTAACATTTTAAAACAATAGAACATCGCTAACAAATCATAATAAAGAGTATTTTCTCAACAATAACGTACTAAGCACTTAGGATTGGTCAACCATTGCAACCGAGACACGTTCTCTTCGGATCCAAATGTTACGTTTTGCAACTTGAAAAAAAAAGTAAAACTTCATTAATGATGCAGACTAAATGAATTGACATTTGAGAGTAAACTTACTTAAATGTGTAAAGATGGCGGGTTTTTATTTATTTAAAGATTTTATTACATCATACGATGACTCAAAAACTGTTATTTCACATCATCTACTAAGAATCGTTATTTAAAATATAAAAATCATGAGCTGCTGGTGACCACACTCATGTAGTTTATCTCATAAACCTGTCAGCTTTTCATAGAAGAATGACTATAAAATTGTTTATTGCAGGAAAATAAGTTCATCTATTGACTGATTTGATATAGTCTGTCATTATTTCATTAATGTCGCATAATACACAGTTATTTGTTTTATAGTGAGCTCTGAAACAAAATCTAATCTACAATTCCTCTTTTTTAAATTCAAGAAAGACTATTTTGAAACAAATGACTACCGAAAACCATTATTTGGTTTAATTCCATGCCATTATTTGTTGTAGCTCAGTTTATTTGTGTAACATCTGTATTATTATAGATTGTTACAATATTTCGCAGAGAAAATTAAACTCAAGGTTCGGAGATCAAACAAATAATTTGGACGATTTCTCTGTACTTCTTTTAGATCGATGATCTTTTACGTCTCGCCAATAAAGATGGAATCTTTCACGGGACCTGCACGATTTCTTCCGAATTGATGATTGCTATGATGAACTTTTTCCGCATTGATATAATTATGGAAATACATGGCCAATTATTCTTGTTTTAATTTAGTCGTTAAGTTAATGGGCGAAATCCCAAGCATTTTTCGGTTAAGCAGAATCAACTGAAAAACCACTGAAGTACTAAAATTCAGTGCGCCCCAGAAGGAAAATTCACCATGCCCCAAGAATAAAATTATTAAAACTATAATTGTATTTTTTTTTATTGTTTCCATGATGGTGAATGTTCTTTTTTATTGGTTGTATTTCCTGCGCACGTCCCAATTTTTTTTTTCTTTCTTTCTTTTCGTTAAAATTTGAATTTTAACTACGGTCATAACTTAGTCTAACACCCCGAAACTAAAAGAAACGACTACCTACTGTTAAAGCTGATGATTTTCACGTATAATAAATATAATCTAGTTTGTAGCTAGCTTGTCGATAGTGTTGTATATTGTATGTATACAATCTGTCAAATTTCTTTAATAGATTTTCAACTTTATCGCTACAGCATAAGGTTCAAGGTTGACTGGGAAAATTTTACCGTTTCGGTTAGCTTGATGTGCTGGCCTCTGTACAATAATATATCGTCACGCATGTGCTACCCGAATGATTAGGCCTTATTAGAGAGTCGATGACAGCAATACACATGTAACTCACTTATAAAAAAATATGGTGTATGACCTATTTGAGTCCACTATCGTTTTTATTGTATACTGTGTTATTCTAATGTATAAACTATTTTGCTGTAAAGTTTCATCAAAATCCGTTCAGTAGTTTTTGCGTGAAAGAGTAACAAACATCCATCTATCCATCCTCACAAACATTCGCGTTTATAATATTAGTAGGAGTAGGATATTAGGATTAGTTTAGTAGGATTGCACAAATGCTTACTGTAGAATCCTGTTGATTCCGTATCTATGTTGAACATATCACTTCACTGGCTCACTACCACACCAAGCGCCTTCGTATATAGCCCGCTTCACTTTGTCTGTTTCCCGCCATTACTCGTAACTGACAGATGACATAAGTGACAGCAGCTACCCCGCTTGTGTGAATGAGACAGTGTTTACATATCTATTTAATAGATACACTACACTTACCAACAGTGCCCTCCTGTCAACGTCATTCGAGTGCCAAAAGAACTTTGTAGCGGTGTACGTCCATAACACCCTAGCTAGACAATAAGCCGCGCTACCTATCACCTTGCTGATTGGCTATATTTTGACTGCAGCCCACAGTTCACGCTATTCTTACAAAAAAAAAATGCGGGTTGATATTTTTCTCTCTTTTTTTTTTTCTACCCTAATTTTCCGAATTCAAATTATTGCATTTTCAAGACCGAAATAATTTCGCAGTGCTGGTTTCAAACCTTGCAGATTGTAACAACAACAGACTCTTCGGAGCGCTGACCTCGCTAACAATCTGCCTCTACTTATAAAGAAATGATAGCATGGATAATGTCCCCTAATTTCCTTCAGGGTTGCCAGTTTCTCAAGATAGCCGAGTTAGCCAACGCGCGGCGCGGGCGCATTGCGGAATACAACGCTCTACTGAACAGGCTCGGGCTATACTTTTTTATGCAAGATTAGGGTTGACCTACATACCTCGTTTTACTTTTTTCGCTGCAATAAAAGATTTTATAATTTTTTAATGATATTTTGCTTTAGGTGCGTTTATGCCTTCTTTAGAAGACTTTGTTGAATAGTTGTTGGACATAATATTCTGTTATGTGCATCATATTATGCAATAGATAATTTTGAATGGAACCATATATGTCATCATCTGCATTTTCCCAATTATATTGGAGTTGGCTTCCAGTCTAACCGGATGCCGCTGAATACCAGTATTTTACATGGACGGCGACTGCCTATCTGACCTCCACAACCCGTTTATTGGGTAATACGATAACCCTTGGTAAGTCTGGTTATCAGACTTTCGGGCTATTGACGACCCGTAACGACTATAATAATAAATTTAAAAAAGGCTCCATTTCCGACCATACGACCAAAAATTTATAAGAAGCTAATGAATTGCTTTCAAAATTATTCCGGACGTGAACTTCTGACAGAATGAAATATGTAAGTTTAGTAAAACATGAGCTCATTTTAAAGCTATGTACTTAAATAAATACATCCGTTATTTAAATGCTCCGTATTGTTCTTATCTTGTGATGAACAGAACTTTGTGAAGATTAATTAATGTGGATGCTCAACTATGCAAGGACGAAGGAAAAAGGAGTCACTGTTGTTTCTTTAAATAAATCTATGTACACGTTCTATATGCTAGAGTTCAATATTTGTATACCGGTGTGAGAGTGAGATGGCAATAGTAGTGCTTCTCTTTGTATTTAGTGGAATTTGGAATTGATTATTGCAAAGAACTTTTCTCAAGTCAGGATGGATGAGAGTGGCTGAGGGTTTAGCAGAGGTTAATGACCGGCAATTATAGATACCTATGAATAGCAGTGGCCAGCTATAGATTTAGAAAGAAAAAATAATCGTTCAATATCAATGGTGTCAAAGTCAAAAACAATATCAAATTTCATTGACGTAAAAAAAAAACCCACGACAAGGTCTATAATATATTCCATACCATAAATAAGAATCCATAATTAACCACAAAATTTCTAAAACTCAAACACGTAATACTAATAACATACGTAATTTGAGCAAAAAAAAAAGTGTTAAGACCGCCATTTTGTTTGACAGCCGGCACGTTCGAACTTCAAACGTCAGAGTAATGATTTTAACACACGAAGTGTGATGGAAACGCCTTGTTAATTACTTACAAGTTAAAAAAGGAAGTGTGATCTGTCGAAAATGTAGAAAGAAACTCAAAATATCAAAATAAAACTGACTCGTTGGTCAAGTGGTTTCAAGCACTAAGTACTGCTAAACGTGGGGTCCTGGGTTCCCTTAGGTACATACCCCTCGTATGTGTGTGTGTATAACAATAACACTTTTCCCAAGTTAGGGAATTTTGGGCCAAACAAATTGAAAACTCGATTTTTTTTTTTTCGTGGCAATTGACTCGTCACTTCCTATTGAATGGGATGAGACTGGCGAAATCTGGGTGTGCAGCTCTCTCAACCCCTTTGAGCAACAAAGGCGTTAACGTATGTACAGACGCCAGCACATCAACCTACCCGAAACTGTCAGATTTTCCCAATCAACTTTGAACCTTATGCTTTAGTGATAAAGTTGAAAATCTATTAAAGAAATTTGACAGATTGTAGTAGGTTGATGTGCTGGCGTCTGTACATATGTGTGTACATATGTGTCACCAGAATTCTACGTGTTATATCTGCAAACTATAATATAGGTTACGATAAGCGCGTGTCAGATAATATGTTTAAATATGAACATTTTATGTTTTGTATCGCTCTTGGAGATAACCCTCGATCTCTAATTGAAGCGATTGACTGTGTTTTATTTGAATTTGTATTTTTATAAACGTGCTTAGCATAGCAACGATTAATTTTGTGGAAATACGATTCACCTTCTTCGAAAATAGAGAGAATAAAATGTGACATTTCCAGTAAAATAAGGATTTGTTGCTAAACAATCAAAGACCTAGAGTTTTGTTTTATTGTTATTTAGCTTAATCAGCTTTTAATGTTCCCACTGCTGCGACACAGGCCTCCTCTATATGAGAGGGAATCGGCTGTAGTCCACCACGCGGGCCCAGCGCTGGTTGGTAGATTTCACGTGTCTTTGAGTTCTTGGTTGTAGGACATGCCGGTTTCCTCACGATGTTTTTCTTCACTGTTTTTAGAGTAGTGGTGTGAAATAATATACGCAGAGTAAAGCGCCTGTCTGAATTTGGACAAACGACCCACAACTCGTAAGTCGCGGCCGTTACCACTGGGCCACCGCTGCCCTGTGTTGTTATTTATGAGAATATAATTTCCACTTTTCACCTGAGATTCAACACAGGCATTAGTAGCTTCACATTAAAAACTGTGCTTAACGTTTATATCAAGAACGTCTATTTCATAGTTTCACAAAATAAAAACATTCTACATTCTTGCCTAATTACGAAATCGGCCCTAAATTGAATGATAACAATAACATGCAACTATTACGCAGCGTTTCGTGCAAACCAGTGCAGTATCTCAACATTTTTTGTGCAAATCGCAACGATAACCCGTTTCCACGATGTTTTGCACAAGTCGGATCACGCGCGGGCTTTTGGTATTGTCATTAACTTGCTTTCGGATTTCCTTATTCGGACGTTTGTTATGTTTACATTATGGGTACTTGCAATGTAACGAACATAGGGGAATGAAGTTCAAATATTTAATTTACAATCCGATTCACTCCTGGGCTCAGTATCTCCCCTGTGAACTGTGATTCACAAAGGTAAAGTTCTAGGCAACGAGGTAACAGTTGTAAAGTCAAGTCGAGTAGATATACATACCTACTCCTCTCCGCTAAAAACAACCAACCGAACAGCAATAATCACTACAAAAGTCTGCAAAGCGTATGACAAAGACTCATCTATACATATTATAAATTGAAGTCGGTTTTCGTGTGTCTATGTGACCGCGTTCTTCTTCTAAACTGCGCAGCGAATTTGGACGCAGTCTTCACCATCATTTAGAAAATTTGTTCCGAAACGTTTATGTGTATAATACGTAATATTAAACGTACATAAAATAAATAAATCCCGATGTTTTGTCCAGACGTAAAAACCGTGCGAAGCCAGGGGCGGGTCGATAGTTTCTAATAAAGGAAACAGCCAATTTACAAAGACACATAGCATAGAATAGCAAGAACGTAAAGTACCTACAGTAAATAACACAGAATGAATGAGAGAGCTAGGCTAATAGTTCTAGCCCATATGAGAAGCCTAATGATTTCCCATTTCCTTGTAAGTTTTTTTCTTTTTCAATTGCCTCATCTTCCGCCCGTACTGTCATTCGTATTAAGAACTCTTTGGACACCAAAGAGAAAACGTAGATATTTTAGACTATGACGTAAAATATAGAAAGAAGTTTTGGCATTCTGCCTAGTAAAGTGGCTCTAGATGTTTAAGTTTGGAATTTGATGTTACAGAAAGTTTTATGTCGCCAATTTTTAATATATACTTTCTCTGGTAAAATGTACGTCTGATGTAGGTACACTGCTGAACAGTTAACCCCGCTACCCTGCACACTAATTGCGTAACATACCTACTATCAATCACAATCTGAATAATTTTGAAGGATATTGCTAATCCATTGCTTCATACGTTTGAAAAATTTCTGCTCAACAACGTAAATAACGCAATTAATGTTGTTGAATTGTCAAAATGAAAGCCATTGCTACCGTTAGTTTTACGCAATAACTCGCTGTTTGGCTTATTATTTTACCATGGCATAAAGTATTCTTTTACCTACATAAAGTTCGAGCCAATACAAGAAAATAATTATTATTATTTATTTGATTTCATACAATGACATTACCATCGATTCTGTTCCTTCATGCTGCAGGTGTGAACACGCAGGACATAACATTACAATTATAATAATAATTAAACAAATAAACAACGTCTTAATGTATCTAGCCAGTCGTAATAATTATATCTAATTAATTCAATATACCTGCTTTTAACATGAATACTAGAATCGCGAGTTTTTAGCGCCATTATCTTCATAATTGATTTTATGTATTTTCTAAATTGACATCAGAATTCACCAATCTCACCTCTTGACCTGAACATAAGGTTAAGATCAGACTGCCGCGATTGTAACGATTATATTGTATTATTATTATAATTAAGAGCAGTGGCCGGGACTTACGAGTCTGTAGCTGTAGGTCTTGGGTTCGAACACAAGCAGGCAGTTTACTTAGTGTAGATTATTTCATCACCACTGCTCTCAAAACGGGGAAGGAAAATATCGTGAGGAATCTGACATGTCCTCGAACTACAAAAAATCAAAAACATGTGACATCCGCCAACCCGCACTGGGCCCGCGTGGTGGATGGCCTACTCCCTCACAAAGTTACAGCAGTGGAAACATTACAGGCATATTATGCAATATAATTATGTGATGCGCGTTTTAACAAACACCATGCAGTCAAATAAATATAAATAGGATTGGCCTTGAATGCCGTTTGAACTACACATACACATGTCAGCACATTTTTTTGCAAATCTTGCTTTACACGACTCAACTGAAGTCGAAGAAGGTTTGTTCAAATCACCAGAAGTTCTACGCCATAAGCACGAACACCATAGTTTCGGCCGAAATTACGGGTATTTCCTACTCCGTAACACTTACGGACATATTATTAGGAGTAGTTCGGAGGCCGAACTAAGAATGAATGACAACAGGATTTGACAGTTGTCCCGACTCAAGATTATGAATTCGTCTGTCTGAAAAATTGAATTTTACACTTGTTTTGACGGACCAACTACTTTCTGACGGGCCCCTAACTTTGCTGACGGACTTAAGAGAGTAGATCCCCAGAATGCTCGACTTATTATTATTAACTTATTTTTAACCGCGCTTGTCTGAACTTAGCCTAAAATTAAGATTATTTAAATAAAAACAAGTTTTGAATGTTGAACACTATGAATAATTCATTATTTATAATACGATTATTAAAAATTAATTGAATCTATTAATTCCGCAGAACCAAATATTTTTTGGAATAGTTAGCCGTTTTGTCTTTTTTAAATTATGCTTTTTTAGACTTTTTGTGCCTCTATCTTGCTTGTTCTTAAAATATGCAAAAATAGAAATAGTTATGCAATAATTATCGAGTCGTCCACATCGTTTTGTTAGTACCTATTAAAATTAAAAATAAGCATACATGGAATATAACCACAGATTTAAATAAAAATATGTACGAGTATTTGGGTATATACATATTTTAATAATTGAGGTCAATAATAAATAGGTTTAAAATATTTTTTGGATTTTGCAGCTGATATCTTGAAAACGAAAATAGAATACGTTCGAGAATACCCTGGATATATTTTCCACGGAAAATCTCCAATAATATTGAGCTTGCTACAAATAATAAGCAAAACTTGACGCCACATAAACACTTGACCAAACCGGCTGTCATAATATATTAACGTAAATCATTAAACTTTGATGACACTACGTGAGCTAACTCCTTTAAAGATTATTATAAGAAAGTATATTTTAGCTTATAGATGTTTTTATAGAAATCACTTGTATGAATTGGCCGATCGCCGGTCGTTGGCATGCGCTGAATAGACTGTCAACTGTTTTGATTCAAATACAGAACATAAAATTTTTATTTATGGACAAAGCATCAGTATATCAAAACGATGTCTGTATTTTTCAAAATAAGAATGCATCGTTTAGCCCAAAGATTAATGGGGTTGAACGACTTTGGTCAAGTCTGATATTCGGCAAATCGGCAATTCGTCAAATTTGAAATTGGTCAAAGCTGTAGTTCGTCAAATCGTCTGTTTGTCCAATTATGAAATTTGCCAAATACGCTATTGGTCAAGTAATTTAAGTACAATCAACTGTAAAAATGAAAGTACCTCATATTTTTTTTTACTAACTCATTTATTCAATTCATATTTATTTACATAGAATTCATACCCAACACAACTGTTTTAAACACTTTGCCGCATCTAATTTTCCACCTTACGGCAGGGGGCTTTTCCTTTTGTAAGTTCCTACAAGTAAGTTATGTGAATTCAAAACGCATGTTTTCATCGAGACTGTACATGGACTTGACCAATAGCGTATTTGGCAAATTTCATAATTGGACAAACAGACGATTTGACGAACTACAGCTTTGACCAATTTAAAATTTGACGAATTGCCGATTTGCCGAATATCAGACTTGACCAAAGCCGTTCAACCCGTTTTTATATATTTTGATCAAAAATCATGTATGAAGATTTATCAGATTGTGGTCAGACTTTGTAGGTATCTTTTTTAGCATGTTAACAAATACGTCATTTCAAAATTGTATCATGTATGTCATTTCTATAGATATATTTAATCAATCACCTACTCGATTCTTTTCTTCTTTTTTTAAAAGATATGGCCAAGCTTGAAATGAACACAAGATATATGTCTACATTCAAGTTTTCAAATGTTTTTTTTTAATGCTAGAGAGTTTTTAAGCTTTGTCTATTAACGAAGGAAATATCGTATATTGCCCTATTAATGATGATGTAACACGATTTGTCCAAATAACAGAATCCGCTTGACACCACCAGTTCTTAAATATTTATACAAGACAGACGGAGTCATCACTGTGGAGCCAAACGATGCCGGCGTAAGGACGCATTCATAATTTTTTGAAATATTTCTAATATTAGAAAATAATAAAATCTATAATATGAATAAAGGAATTCTAAACTTAAGTGTAAGCAGCACTCTAATTGCTTAACACACTATCATTCTCAATCTGAATCATCTTAAAGGATATTGCTAATCCATTGCTTCATATATTCGAAAAATGTATCTACTCAACCGCGTAAATGACGCAATGAATGTTGTTGAACTGTCAAAATGAAAGACATTGCTACTGATACCTAGTGTGTTACGCAATTACCCCGCTGGTACATATCTAAATTATTAGGCGTAAAGACAATTTTTGACAAACTCATTTGGGCACTCCTACTTGTCTCATCGTCAACAGAAATATAGGTAGCTACTGTAGAGGTTATGCTTCTTTCGTAATACAGACTGGTTATATTCGAAGGCATGTTCCATTTGAACGTTCAAGAGTGTGTCATTGAATGAGTTTTAGGTTTGACGTGTAAAAAAATAAGATGGGCTAATTTTATGTAATTTATGTGAAAACTCCTAAAAATAATATCTTATGAAATCCGATAGGAGCTTCATTTAAATAAAAGCGCACCCCCCGTTCTTATCGCTCACACTACCTACTAGTAAAAGAGCTTTTGAAAATCTAAAACAGATAAAAAAAAATATCTGCCAATGTTTTCTTGATTAGTTTGTTCCTCTCCAAAACTCATGGTCTTACGTCAGTGCTTAAATTTAAGTACGGGTTTCTCCATTTTTTAAAACTCGAGTTGTTATAACAACATTAAAATCGTAGTTCTAAACATAACCAGCATCGTCACATACGTCACAAGGCTATGTCAAATTAAAGTTAACATTTTGATTGTTTGCAAACGAAACAATAGTTTTTTTTCTGCATAAAAACAGCTTGAACCTCAATGACCATTCGGTTACGTTTGAGAGGAAAGCACGTCTCATGAATGTCATTTAACTGTCAAAATGAAGATGATTCACGTCAGACGACAGTTTTCCATTTCGCTAATATATTATCAATGACATGTTTAATTTTACTGACGTACCTATACGAAAACAGTATAATTATGATAAAAATGTTCTTTATTTTGGGTCATCGACACTTATCATGACGATAACCTTTTAATTCAAATTAATTGTTGTATGTAAACTACGATTTAATAACAATTTGAGGTAATTCCGTATCTTTGAAAAACTCTATTCAGAATTCCCTAACATTATTTGATAATTTCCCACCCGAAAAAAAAAATAACCCGGGGTTCGAACGCAGGACCCCATGATCAGCAGACCAATGAGGCAGTCACTGAAAAATATTGCATTCTCAAGTAATTCCGCGAACTCGCTCATGGTAGAGGCACCTTTATAGTTCAAAGGTTGTCATACAGGTTTTACAAGTGACCGGATTATAGAATCAATAAAATACTTAAAATCACATTAGAGACGACAGTTTTTTTTTTTTTTTTTTTTTTCGATAAATGGTATATATTATTATTTTGATTTTTAATCGAAACGCCATGTCACGATCGATATTTTCCTCCTGAGTAATAGGTACTTACAATCATATCTCGATTGCTGTTTGCAAAACAAAGAATATTTATAATCTATCTAAACATAATATTATAAATTGAAGTCGCTTTTCGTGTCTCTCTATGTGGCCGGCTTGTTCTCCTAAACAATTTGATTTTGATGCGAGTTTCACCATCATTTAGCTGATCAAAAAAAAAAAAAATTGATACACTAATGAGAAGCTACAGTATTGCTGAGTGTCATAGAATATACATATTTTATATTAAAACTAGCTGCGCCCCACGGTTTTACCCGCATAAGTCTCGATTCCGTGGGAATATCGGGATAAAATGTATCCTATGTCCTTTCCCGGGACTCAAACTATCTATATACCAAATTTCATCTAAATCGGTTCAGCAGTTTAGGCGTGAAAAGGTAACAGACAGACAGACAGAGTTACTTTCGAATTTATAATATTAGTATGGATAAGAAGTTTCACGCGATTGATGTCGCGGACAGAAGCGTTATATGTATTAATATTCTTTTATAATTTGAATATCTATATTATCTTGTAATAATATGTTATAGTTCTTATAATTAGTTAAATAATTGATTGCCTATACAATAAATAAATATATATTTTAAATACAGGAGTTTCCAGTTACTAGTATCACTTGCAGATAATCTAAGATAATGCTTAAATAAGTGATTCATACATACATATTGAATGTGTACGTATGAATATGAATACGTTTTATACATCATATAACATAGCTTTAGCTGCCTCATTTCTGCCTATTCCACAATATTTTATTGTCCATGTACGAGGTATTCTTTATTCATGGGTCCCCGAAAATGATCGCTAGCACAAGTTAATATATGAATAACTAATATTTTGTGTATTATTGATCTTTTTCCGGTACTTTTTTGACCGAGTAGTATATTATTAAATTATGTATTTTTCTTAATTACTTGACTGTACTGATCATCAGTTGGAGCACGGGAACCGATCACGAGACCGTAGTCCCCGTGCTTCACCCAGGTGGAGAAACTACGTGAAGCACGGGGTCCGACCCCTTAATTGGGGTCTATCAATTATTATTTTTTTGGGCTCCGACCTTTAAAGTGAAACGGAACTTTTTTAAGATCACTTTTTTGTACGTCGATCATAGTGGATTTTCTCGAGATCTTGACAACGTAGGAATTTGAATTTTGTCATACGAATAGCTCTCAATGACGCGCACACAGATCGCAAGCCAAGAACAAGATATTTTTTTTTTCAATGATAGAAACTGAATAGATCGTTATTGTCCATTGTTAACCACATTTAAATGGCGATTGAATAGCACTTCAGACTGACATAAAATTTGTACGTAATTAGTCATTCTGATTGACTAAAATAATGAGTCGGAGAGTAGTACGGGTCAGAAGGTTAAATTGCATGAGATATATAAAAATACATACCTACTGCAGAGAGCAGCGGTGGCCCAGTGGTATCGGCCACGACTTACGAGTTGTAGGTCGTAGGTTCGAACCCAGACAGGCGCTTTATTTTGTATAAATTATTTCATAACCACTGCTCTCAAAACGGTGAAGGAAAATATCGTGAGGAAACTGGCATGTCCTAGAACCAAAAATTCGAAGACATGTGACATCTACCAACCCGCACTGGGTCCGCGTGGTTGATTATGGCTCACTCCCTCTCACAGAGAAGAGGCCTGTGTCCCAGCAGTGGGAACATTATAGGCTGATTATGAATATGATGACTGCAATATAATTACCTCTATCAAGTTTTTTGCCACTAAATATCGAAGTTGAAATGTTGAACACTTAACAACGGAGGTATTACAGATTGCGTTTTTATTTACAAACACTGTTTAATGAAGTAATTGCTTAACTATCTTGTTGGGTAAGCGGCTACTAACTACATATGTATGTTCATATATAATCGTTTTACGTTCGAGCGAGTATTAAGTGTGTAACTATAGTAGAACTTAAGGGTGTCAGGTTTCACGTCGTTTTTTTCTTAAATTAAATATGTTAATGTTGGTAACACCTGATTTTATTAGCATTTAAATGTTTGTTTTGCAATTTGGCTCATCTATTCTCAGATTTGTTTATCTTCGCTAACGATTTTTGCAAGTTGTATATTTTGATGGAAGATACGTTATTATATAAACTTACTAGTTTACATAAAACTTGACGTTGACGTTTCTATGACCTTCTCAATCAGACGTGATACATATTAAAATAAAGTTATATATCGAAAAAAACCGGATCGGTATCGAGCAGTCATTTAATATAAATACATAAGTGGTCGGAAGAACGTTGCATTTTATTTTATTTAAGTATATTCTAATAAGGCATCCATTAGCGCCCCGGGCGGATATTTCAACAAAAATCCTTTCGCAACTTTCAGTAACAGTTCCGAGTTGCATAATATCTTATACTCACCGTGTAAGGGTAACGTAGAAAGGGAGGGCCCGGGGCACTGACGTAGAGAAAATCACAGTTGAAGCACTTGTCAGCCATGCACATAATCCTTCATTGGGTGAATGGGCACAGGGTCTTTTTTTTAAAGGTTCAAACGCACTCGCGACACAATTTTTCCGTGTGTGGGGAAAACTAATGCCGCGCGGCGCGTACGGCGCTTGCGACGGCGAGCGGGTGACTGGCGAGCGCGCGCGCCTCCCCACGTAATAAAACCTTCGCTTTTCAAGAGTGGGGCGCGACGGCTTTTTGAAAATGGAACCTGAACCTTACCTGCTGGATCGGGTCCCGTTTCCCGTTAGTCCGGAGTTTTCATTCTGAGGTTAATGGAACTTGGCACTGTTAGATAACTATCTTTAGATTCTGTTGTTTATTTATCTTATGGATGTTCGAATTATTGTGGCTTAGTAATAACCTCCGCACGGGTCGATCGATCAGGTTAAGCTACGCTTGCCGCGGTTGGTCCGTGGATTGGTGACCATCTTTACATATCGAGACCCCTCCATGCCTCGGAAAGCACGTTAAACCGTTGGTCCTGGCTGTCATTCGTGGATCTTTGACAGTCGTTACAGGTCGTCAGAAGCTCGAAAGTCTGACAACCAGTCTTACCAATGGGGTATAGTATAATCCAGTAACTGGATTGTGGTGGTCAAATAGGCAGTCGCTCCATGTAAAATACTGGTACTCAGCTGCATCCCATTAGACTGGAAGCCGAGCGCCGAGCCTAACATAGTTGGGAAAAGGCTAGACAGATGATGATGATGTTCGGATTATTACATGTTATAGTAATACTCTGGAAGTTTACATCAAAATGCCTAAGCCTACTTTGAGAAAGGCTAGGCTGATAGTAATAAAGTCTATATTGCCTTAATATCAGTATAATAACTATTTTAAAATAAAAATAAATGTAATATTATTGACTTCAATATTTATTTATTTATAGTTAACTAAAACGGTACAACACCAATTACATTAATTAACATAGCACTGAATATTATCTTAAAATTAGGGCAGCGTACTCGACTAATTCTTTGTTGTTCTATAAACAAAAAAATTGGTCACGGGGAAGACCAAACTAACAAACGAAAAGAATAAAAAAAATACTACTTTTCCAAGTTCAAGAAGCCGTTAAAAATATTGATTTTCCTATACACTTCCTCTATACTGCTAAGAATTTCTTAGAACTAATGAAAAAATAAAAACAAAAAATAACACTATAAATTAATTTAAAAATGCTTAAATCAATTTGCATATTTTTTATAAACATAAAACGTTGAAGACAACGTGCTAAATAATAAAGTAACAATAATCTGGATTTTGTTAAAGTCGTCCCTATAAAAGACATCAACGGGAGCGCAGAGACAATTTTTTGTGGACATTTTATTTTTCCAAAATTATTAACGACATAGTAAATATCCTCTTATATCATATCTATGTAAATAATTTATTTTTAGTTATATCATTTTATTATCGTTGCTGCATAAAACCTGCTTAGTTGTAACCTAACTGAAAGAAGTCACTGGTTCCTGAAAATATAAACTAACAGTAAAATATAATTATGTTAGATAGAATATATTTAGATATGAAAACAAATGATTAGTTACAATTAAATTTTTGGGATGCATGAAGAAGCCTCCTCGTGTAGCGCAGTTGGTTCCGCCAGTTACTCAACTGAACCGAGCGCTCGGCGCATCCTGGACGCATATTTTTTTTATTTCGATACTTTATTAAATTGAAATCATAACAAACGTGTCACCGCACTACGAGGGTCATTATCCATTATCTGTAGTGTGTCTGTGTGCCTAGTACACGCACATCACGCCACGCGCGCCAGTGCAGCGCCGTGATGTCGAAATAAAAAAAATTAAGCATTTTCAAAGTTAATTCTTTTGAGCTGAAATTTTGTACAGAGATTCTAGACCAGATACACTCTTCAACCCGTTTGTATTGATATACCCTTTCCGTAACACCCTGTATATAATTCACAAAACTGATGTACAATCACAAGAGCATCAAATCAGTTACAACACAATATTTATTTTATTATTTTTTTTTTATAAGCTCTATGTTATAAGGGGTTTGAAGGTTTTGGCCCTAAAATCAGCCGCCATTTTGATTTTTTTTCAGAATCGCGGTGCACAACAAAAGTTATATATTTAGATAGAGGACACTTATACAAACAAAAAATGTTACATAATATAATATCCTAAAGCGTCAGGTTTCGGAGTTATTCACCGAAATATAAGTCGAAATCAACAAGGATTTTTTTGTTTTTTTTCCCTCTAGGTAAGCATATTAAACTATTGAGGTAATAGAATCGTTATGAAACCTTTATGGAGAAGAAACAAATGAAGAATAGACATTTTTTAAATAAATAATTAAACACGGCAATTTATAGTTCGATTTTTAATCCCAGAGACTAATCTGACAAGTGTAATGTTAAACTTCTATACTAAAAAAAACGAAAACACAAAAGACTTAAATGTCAGATTAGTCTCTGGGATTAAAAAACGAACTATAAATAGCCGTTTTTAATTATTTATTTAAAAAATGTCTATTCTTCATTTGTTTCTTCTCCATAAAGGTTTCATAACGTTTCTATTACCCCAATAGTTCAATATCCTTACCTGGAGGGCAAAAAAACAAAAAAATCCTTATTGTTTTCGACTTATATTTTGGTGAATAACTCCGAAACCTGACGCTTTAGGATATTGTGTTACGTAACATTTTTTGTTTGTATAAGCGTCCTCTATCTAAATATATAACTTTTGTTGTGCACCGCGATTCTGAAAAAAAATCAAAATGGCGGCCGACCTTAGGGCCACCCTCCATACAAAAATCTTCTAACCCCTTTATATTATTAATTCCTCTTTTACAGAAAAAAAAAACAGCTGGTAGGTAGGAATATTCAACGAAAAGTAAAAATTGATACCTATTTGCTATGCTTTGAATTATCATGTTAAGTACTGGTTTCTACCGTTACTAGTAGGTTATTAAACAATAATATAGTCTTTGATTACAGATAATTATATCATATGTCTATTGTATATCACGTTAGCTGAAAAGCAACGGAAATGAGCATTTACTTCAATATTTTCGTATTGCGAGTGATCAATCATTGTTTGGAATGCTAACCTTGTCCCCAAATCGTATTATTGGATAATTTTTATTGTATATAAGACTAAATTTGAGTATAAGAGCAAGTAATGCTTAAGGGGGATCCGATAAGTTAACCCACGAAATTAAAAATGTTATGTTTATGTTTTTTGCAATCAGAAGGCTAATTCTCGTAATTAAAAACGATGAAAATCTAGTCGCAATCTCATCTCGGCGACAATCAATGTCAAAAATGAAGGGTAATTAGAGGTATTTTTGACAGATTGAGACTGAGATCAGCCTGTGAACCTTCTGGTCGGTGTATGATTTGCGACCGTAACATGTATTTAACAATTGTTCGCCTGAATTTCAGTCAGACTCACCGCTTCTCCCCAAATGAAAGAAAGAAAGAAAGAAAATACGTTTATTTGCGGTGAAAATGACGCAAAAAGAACATAAACACAAAAAATAAAATAAAAAGGTAGAGGGAAACATGCATCACATCCACGCAAAACGGCTGTCGCTCAGCATTATGCTGCGACCCTATGCAGGACAGAGCCCCAGCGCTGGTTTTCAGCGACAGCCGGCAAATCCTCCCAGGACCTCCTTTCCCGCGCCACCTCGAACCAGCCCTCGCGGTACACGTCCAGGTCATCTCGCCATCTCTGTCTGGGCCCGCCCAGCGGCGCCGTCCATGTTCACGCATCCATTGTGTGGAGACTTTTGTCCAGCGGTCATCGTGCATGCAGCTGATGTGACTGAAACTTATGATATACAGACGCCAGCACATCAAGCTACTACAATCTGTCAAATTTCTTCAATAGGTTTTCAACTTTATTGCTAAAGCATAATGTTCAAAGTTGATTGGGAAAATTTGACAGTTTCGGGTAGCTTGATGTGCTGGCGTCTGTACTTTATCATATAAACATAATTTCGGCCGAAAACTGTCCGCTGCTACGCCTCCTTCCAGGACTTGACACAGCAACCGGTCCTACACTGTCCATGTTTAATGCTCATCGATATACCCAAAAACAAAAGACCAGTTAGTTACCGATACCCCCGGCTACTCCTTAACCACGTAACCACCACACCCAGTCAAACAAAGAACGTTCACAGTGATGCGTGTGCGCAACCGGTCAGGGGTAGCTATTCAGGCCGCTACGATCAGTCGAACGAAATAATGCACGCGATAATTACCTCTAGTTAAATAATCGAGGTGGTTCAATTGTAGCAGGTCTTTATTAGACGTTTAGGGTGATTATTGCATAATTATTATACGCATGACCGCATGTTGTTCTTGTTAGTGGAAAAACTTCCCAAGTTGCCTGAGCATTATATCTCTACCTGCGCCCTAATTACGTAACATACGAAAACTCACAATCTTAACGATTTTGAAGGTTATTGCTAATCCATTGCTTCATATGTTCGAAAATTTCGTCTGCTCAACAACGTAAACAAAGCTATGTATGTTGTTGAACTGTCAACATGAAAGCATATGTGACTAAAAAAACAGTCGTGTATTTTAGGAACATTTTAGGCTGATTATGGTAAGATTTCCGGATACCTGTATGTCCATTTACTTTGCCTGGAAGTAATTTACTAATCGGAAACCCAATAAAATATAGAAATGATTCAAGACACCACATATCGATGTCAAGCTGTGACAAAGACAATATTTTATCATCAATTTTAAACGAAACGTCACCCGTAACTCAAAACAACTACCAATTTCTTTATAAAGACAATAAAAAATACAACAAAATTAATTTTAACCGTATCCGGAGGTAACATTCTTTTTTCGAAATGAAGTAGTGACCGGAAGTCAGTTTGACGTCTTTCTCGCTTCCGTTTCGGTCTTCCCTATATTGTGAGCGAGCCTTGATTGTTTTCGTACAGCCTTCGTTTGATCGATCAGCTTTTCCTACAAAATCTCTAATTTCATGGTGATACTTCCTATATGATTGAGTCGTTGGGTTAGTGGTTAAGAGTGCGACTGCTGACCGTGCTATCTCAAATTCGAATTCGATTCGCATTCATTCGGATTTGGACTTGCAGTTGATGACAATAGGTTCGGCTAACGCAGGAGGCATTAGGCGAGACTATTGTCATCATATCATCAAGAAATAGGTCTTAAATTACAAGTATCCTTATAACTTACCGGGGCTGCCTCAATTTTGTGCTCAATGTATGAGAAACAAAAAAACTTTTTTTTTAAATCATTGCTGGTTAAATCTGGTGTGATATGTACAGACGCAAGCACATAATCGCTACCCGAAGCTGTAAAATGTTACCAATCAACTTTGAACTTTACGCTTTAGCAAATTAAGTTAAAAATCTAATAAAGAAATTTGACAGATTGTAGTAGCTTGATGTGCTGGCGTCTGTACAATTGTACACCCTTAATTTAATAATTTATTTACACAAAAGGACACCAAAGCACCTTAGATGCACACGTCGCTGTCATCTGGTAATTAGCAAGCACAGATCACCCCCAGCAAGCAACCAAGAAGGCTGGCAGCATAGCCATGTTCTTCTTTTTTTTTTTTTTTTTTGTCAGTCGGACGGTAACGCTGAATTGCGTATACTCGGCGCTGAGCTCATACCCTCTATGATATATTTCTTAGTAGTTCTCGACTTTGCTTAAATTATAATGGCAAATATTGTACGTGCAATGTTAGCGCATGAGAAGTTATTTCGTCTGGGATATTGCGAAATTCTTACTAATTAGGAACAACGGCCGGACCTTAACAAAATATATATAGGACAAACCGAGCATGAGACCATATACCCCGTAAATCAAATCCCCGCAAATCCCGTAATTTTAAGAACGTTCACAGTCTGATCTCAGTCTCAATCTGTCAACAATACCTCTAATTTCCTTAAATTTTTGACATTGATTGATGTAATTGCGACTTGAACTTAAACGTTTTTTAAGTACAAGAATAGGCCTTCTGCTATATTAATGATATCGCAGTTGCGTCAAATGGCAATACTTCATTATTTCTTCAGACCATTTCTTAGAACATGGATGACACGGGTATTTCTGGTCATACAGGTTTTAAGCCTCATCGTTTTTTGGGTTGACATCATTTTGCGGTTATCGCACATACGTATGCCTACTTCGTTTGGCCCAACTCAGTGGTATCATGTTTCTTAAAATTAATTATGTTTTACAGCCAGCGTGATGACGTTGGACCCTGTAACTCACTAAGTGATAATAACCCTGATTCTATGACGCATCCTGATTTTCAAGGTTAACAACAAGACTGAATTGATTTATACCAAAAATGTTTTAGTAGGTATGACTAGGGTAAGGTAACCGACATAGCCCGAAGAATTGCCAAACTTAGGTGGCAGTGGGCTGGGCACATAGCTCGCAGAACAGATGGCCGATGGGGTCGAAAGGTTCTGGAGTGGCGACCGCGTACCGGAAGACCTAACGTTGGAAGGCCTCCCACAAGGTGGACCGATGACTTTGTGAAGGCCACAGGAATCGGTATACGGGAAGCACAGAACCGGTTGAAGTGGCAGTGCTTGGAGAAGGCCTATGACTAGCTGTGGACGTTTTTCGGCTGAAACGATGATGGTGATGAACTTTTTCTCGTGGTTTTGTAGTTGCTGAAAATCCTTGTACAAACGCCAGCACATCAAGCTACTACAATCTGTCACATTTCTTTAATAGATTTTCAACTTTATCGATAAATTATAAGGTTTAAAGTTGATTGGGAAAATTTGACAGTTTCGATTAGCTTGATGTGCTGGCGTCTGTACCTACCCTAAACTGAAGCAGACGTTCTTCCACATTGGATTCTCCATCCAACGTGGAAGCACGTCTGCTTCAGTTTAGGAAGGAACTATTTGGTGACTATCACCTCTATCGGTCCGTCTTTGACTTGACTAAATTACAACCGGGAGTCAAAGCTGCTTTTACTTACTAATACTAAGTACCAACTTTTCAAGCATTCCTGGCCATTTATTCTGAGAATTGAGTTGTCATTCCACCTGATTCTAGGGATTAAGAGGAAATACGGGTGGTCGTTTCTCCATAGAAACACTCTCGCTGTTTTTTATCTGGTTAATGACCATAAAGAAATGATTTGTTAATGACCAACGATTCTAAGCAATGATTTTTTACAGAAGGATAAATATTAACTATTTGTGTGTCCCTATGTTTTCCTTTTTGATGATACATTATTTTTATAAGCACTAAAACCCTCAAAAATGCCAAATTAAACCGCTGCCAACAGACGCCTAGTGTACGAATTCGACAACTATTAATGAAAAAAGAAAAACATAGCGACACAGTAAATATCCATCTTATTCAGTTTATTAAATATCTTTTAAATTGGTCCCATATTGGAGGAGGAAATAGGCGAGGGCCAAACCTCGAATTACGACTTTTTACTTAGGATGTTTCAAAAGTCTCTCCGACTGCATTTCGCTTCACCTAAGTTTGCACTTAAACATTTTAGCAAAATATAGGTACTGGCTGATTACCTTATTACATAAATACGAACTACTTAAAACAAATCTATCTGCTACTCTAACAATCTAACTGGTTTAACTGGCAAACTCTTTAACAAAACCAATAATACTTAAACAAACAGACTTAAACATAAACCTCAGCTCTTATAACATTAAACACAAACATAATATGTTTTAAACAAATACCACGTGTAGTGTTCAGGAAGATACGACAGTTAATACAAGGCTTCACACGACTCGTCATTAACATGTGAGCATAATTATGATATTTCTCCAAGGAGTTCCGTGTGCCATTTGTCTATTTGATAGAGTTTACTTATGAATATCAATATTATTCTTATTAATCGGTCAGTATTGTATGCAATCTTTATGTAGGTTGGTTCAATAAAACATATCGCAACTGTCATTTTGTAATGGGTACGCAGGCACAGGCCTGTAGTTCATTCATATTTTGTCCAGTTTGTACAGGATGACTGGGAAATCGACGCGCAATTAGTTACCACGGATTCAGTATATGATTCTAGACAGGGAAGACATTTTTCGTCGGTATATTAAAAAAAAAAAAAGGGGCACTCCGGGAGTGCCGACAGAAGTGAAAACTTGAACAATTACGTGTGTATTTTTTTGAATCGTCATATAAACAAAACACAAACAGAATACTTTGCCATCACGCATATCCCGAGGACAGCCGAACACATCCGAAGCGGTCGGTTACGGTAACAGTGGCGCGAATTTAATGGTTTTTTCCCATCTCAAAAAATGCCCAACGCGCCTAAATAAGTTTTCACTTCAAAAATTGCTCTTCCATACATTTTGATCGCGTAGGTATTGCTCTTTTCTATGAAACAGCAGATATTTTTCTTCTAAATAACAGACTAATTTCTCCTCTGTCTAGAATCATGTTCTGAATTCATGGTTTCAGTTTTCGCGTTGATGTCCCTGCGTCCTTATACAGGATGAATTTGAAAACATGCGACAAATCGAAATGGGAGATTGTACTCATCATTACTATGGGAACTTTTACTATGGGACCAAACCCGAAATTGCGAAAAAAAAATCTGCTGTTCCCTACATTTATGTTCGCATAACTCGTCAAAATGTAGGGAACAGCTGATTTTTTTTCGCGTTTTAATGTTTGGTCCCATAGTAAAAGTTTAATTTCGATTTGTCGCATGTTTTCAATTTCATCCTGTATGTAAATCAAAGTTCAACAAAAGAAATCGTTCACTCTCATCATTTAAATTAAAAAGTGAAATCAATTATTAAGTCTACTCGAGACATGAGTGTTTTAAATGTCAAATTCTAACACAATAGATTTGTAAGGATATCAAATTACTCAAACAATGGTACAATAGATTTGGGTTTTGACTGCAAATTATCGGCATGTTTCCTATCTATAATGTTTAACTATTCGTCGTATGTATGTATGTCTTTCTCCCAAGTATTTTGTGGTAACGGCCCCGACTTAGGCAGGGCAAATTGCTCGCAGAACAGACGTCTGATGGGGCGGAAGACGTAGCGTTGGAAGGCCTCCTACAAGGTGGACCGACGACCATGTGAAGGCCGCAGGAACTGGTTGGATGCGAGAAGCACAAAACCGGTCGAAGTGGATGTGCTTTCCTATGTCCAGCAGTGGACGGCTTTCGGCTGAAGTGATGAACGGCCCCGACTTACAAGTCGTAGGTCGTGGGTTCGAACCCAGACACGCGTTTTACTTTGCGTAAATAAATTAATCACCACTGCTTTCAAAACGGAGAAGGAAAGCACCGTGTGGAAACCGGCATGTCCTAGAACCAAAAGTTCGAAGACATGTGACGCATACCAACCCGCATTAAGCCTCCGTGGTAGATTATAACCCCCTCCCTGTCGAAGAGAGAAGGCCTATGTCCCAGCAGTGGGAACATTATAGGCTGATTATGTAAACTAGTTTCTGCCCGTGACTTCGTCCACGTGAAATTTCTCGCATCGCTCACCCGTCATTTCTGACATTTTGGGCTATCAAATGCAAAAAGATTTTTTCTAATCCGACTGGGAGTTCTAGAGATTAGCGGGTTCATGCAAAAAAAAAACAAAAAAGCTCTCCAGCTTTCTTATTAGCCTATCCTATAGCCTTCCTCACGAATTGAGCTCTCAAATGCAAAAATAATTTTCCAAATCTGACTAGTAGTTCTGGAGATCCCTTCAGATTTATTATTAGTATATATAGATAAGCATAGATGGCTAAATAATAACAGCCGCACGGGTCGATCGATCAGGTTAAGCTACGCTTGCGCGGTTGGTCTGTCGATGGGTGGCCATCTTTACATACCGAGACTCTTCCGTGCCTCGGAAAGCACGTTAAGCCGTTGGTTCCGGCTGTCATTCGTGGATCTTTGACAGTCGTTACGGGTAAGTAGTCAGAAGCCCGAGAGTCTGACAACCAGTCTTACCAACGGGTATCGTATTACCCAATAACTGGGTTGTGGAGGTCAGACCGGTAGTTGCTCCATGTAAAATATTGGTATACAGCTGCATCCGGTTAGACTGGAAGCCGACCTCAATATAGTTAGGAAAAGGCTAGGCAGATGATGATGTAGATAAGTATAGATGCTTAACTGTTGATAAAGGTAAAGGTGAAACCAAAATGACTTCCCGTTGTCCCCATAATGGGGACAACGTCAATGGGGACAAGAGGAACAGACCAAACAAAAAATACCCACAAGCGCGTTCATCGGATTCGTGTCTCAAAGTTTCGTCCGGTCAACCCCTACCAATTTCTCCTTAATCGTCGAAAAGTTGCGCAGCTCTAGCAGATAACAAAGTCTAGAAACCACTGATGACTTACATCAAGTAACTCTTAAAACCAATAGATGGCTCAATACATTAAAATCGCCACTTTGACAGCCATATCCAAGCAATGATAATTGCAATGCATCAAATTATAATAATGACGCGAACGTACCAACAATTACGGATCGTTATAATGTTGTTACAATGCTGCGTTTAGCCTTAAGCATCGGAAACGCCACGGAAGTGACTTGCTTGGTATTATAACCGCAGACTAGTAAGGCGCGTTTAGACTGGTCCAGTAGTAATCTACAATATTGTATAGTTAGCGCCACGAAAGATGAGACTTGACCCCGCCTCCCGCGCTCTTTCCGCCGCCCCTATGACGTCCGGTCCCGTCCCGCGCTCAGACCTCATACCGCTAAAGAGACCTAAAATAGTGTACTGTGCAAGTCAAACCACGTGGTGTGTCAAGTCTCATCTTTCGTGGCGCTAACTATACTAAGTCGTAAGACCGCCCATTGAATCCCTCTATGAAAAATCAGGCTTAGGGTTAGGGATATTTATTTTTTTCGGAAGGCTTACATACTAATAACATTATAATAACATAATATATAACTAAATTGCTAATTACAAGCCTCCACAGATAGATACCAAAATTACAATTAAAATTAATATTAGTCTACGTGTTACATCTTATCTTCTACTCTATTCTATTAGTAATTGCCTCAAAGTTGGTTAATTTCCGTAAAAATTGCCATGTAATTTGTTAAAATTTTATTCCAATCTGGACTACAAACGCTTTCAAGTGTTGGCTGGTGCCTCGTGTAGATATCACTATAACACGGCTTTAACCATCTTACTGCGACATATTCACTACTGGCGATATGTGGGCGTACTATAATATATACACCTCTGCTAAACCCTACAAGGAAAACAGGCGTGATGTAAAAAAAAAGGTTAGGAAGAGTTAGGCAGTGGTATACGGTCACCAAAGGAGATAAGTAACCAGGTTCGTCGCATATAGTTGAAGTTTAGTAAGAAACCGATACCGATGTACAGTGTAAACAATTGTTGATTGGACAATAAAGGAAAATAAAATAAAACATAGTTGGGAAAAGGCTCGGCAGATGATGATGATGAACCTGAATAAGTTCACATCCCTATTTTCGCATATTACCATATCGGAACTTAAATTAAGGTAAGTTACAGATTTCGAAGTGTCGTATAAACTAGAAGTCACTCCAACAATGTGAACACTTCCTAAAGGATTCGCCTGTTTGTATAAAACGGTGCGTAGGAGTGGATGTTTGTTTTCATAATAGGTACGAGTTTCGTGAACTGGTGACTTCAGAAAATTATTAATAGGTTTTAAAATCAATACTTTTATTGCATAATAATAAGTATGTAGCAATTAACGATACCTACACCTAGTTTCCAAGTACAATAGAGTTTTGTTCTCTAAATATGATATGAGCAAGGAGGATATGAGAATATGCACTCGTCCCACCAATGCGAAATAGTAATATATTTTTTAGGATAGTATTAATAAAAGCTCCGACAGAAAAATAAGAATTGTTCTTACTCAAAATATTAAATCAACTACCTAAAATACTAACTTTCCAACTGCTTTTAAAAATTACGAAACGACCGAATGAGATACTGAAATCTTCGAAAAATAAACATGACTGTTTATTGCTATAATACTTTTCTACCAGCTTAAATTACGTTTTCCGCTTCGCGGGGCTCCTATTTCTATGCAAAGGGCTTAAAGTAATCTAACCAAACCAAACCTCGGGGTGCCCTTCGCTCACTCTTGCATCCTAAGTCGACGTAACCCCGCGTATATATTTAATATGATTATTTTGACAAAACCTCTGTTGTCGGTAACTTAGTAATTTTGTCGGAGGTGCAGTATTTTATTTATTTGGAAATTTAGTTTTGATATTCGAAGATCCATTTTTATTAGTCGGCCACAGATCGCTGTAGATTAATTTGTTTTTCGGAACCATTATTATTTCCCTTTTTTTTAAATAATATTAGTTATAGTTATCTAACATCCCCAACCCACAATCGGCCCGCGTGGTGGATTACGGCCCGCTCACTTTCAGTAAGGAGGCCCGAGTCCCAGCAGTACGAACATTACCTAAAGGCTGGTTTAGCAATATTAGACCCAATCGACCCCCACGTCCATTTAAAAATAAAATAAAGGTCGTGTGACAGTACACCTCTGCCTGACCCTTCAAAGGACACGAGCGTAACGATCAAGTTATACTTAGATAAAAATCAAAACAATTATGATTAATAATGCTTGGCTTCACAAACCGTGAAATATTCTACAATTGGCTATTTGACAGTTGTAACGATAAAATATATAATATGTTAGATATAGTAGCATATAGGTTCACAATAATCATACAATAGGTTTTATGCATTAAAATAAATTGTAAATATTTTATTTTTGAAAAATAAATTAGAGATTTTTTATCTGTGGATTACAAAAACTGAAACGCGAACGGCCATGATCGAGCATCGTATGACGTCACATCACAATAAATAAAACGTTGTGTGTTACTGTGTTTTATCATCGTTGGCAGTTTGCTGATTTTCCACACAAAATATACTTTTTATGCAACTTTTTATGCAAACTTTCCACACAAAATATGTTTAAGAGTTGAAGCGTCGTAGTTAGCTTTACTTAGTTTATTGAAATGTGACGTCACAGCCATAAATGTCACGTGATCGGCTGTTTCCGCGCGAATTTCAAAATACGGAATGAAAAAAAACATTTTTTTTCGAATAAACAACGCTTTTTTAAGAAAAAAATAATTGTAAGAGGTATAAAATAAACCTACGTATATTTAAAAGTATCTTTTCGAAAACTGTCAAATAGCCAATTACATTATAATGATTTATTTAGTACACCCTAATTAATTTCTATTTATTGTACCCTTTTGAAGAACACACGGTGCGTCCAGCATAACTTGGAATGTCGAAATGGCACTGGTTGCAAAAAAAAAGTAAGTTACTATGTCAAATTCAAAACATAAAGATGTTCGAAACCATATTTATTTTCATCTCGTATCAAAATAAATTGGTCACTGCAATATTATTTTGTGTCTTGTATAACAATAAAAATGGGTCGATAAACGCAAAAAACTTTGTTTGGAGTTCTTCACTAAAGAAGATCATTGATTTCCTTTGATACTTCAATTATTTCGTAGTTAACAATTCAACCTAATGAATTTTCAAAAACCATTCGACAACATATTAATGACAGCAGAACAAAAATCGAATCAATAGTCAAAACATACTCTAAAAAAATCGGTCAATCTGCTTATAAGTCGGTATATCCCCAATGGGTTCAAAGACTTTGAAATAGAAAGAAAAAAATGACCTAGAGTCACCATGACACTATAGGATGAAGACGAATCGCCTTTGCCCATCTGTCAAATGTATTATGAAGATGAAACCAACATGGCGGCATAAGTCGGTAAATAATGATCTGTCATTAACTTGATCCTGGATGACGTCATAGATGGTTAGACTTCCTAGTTAATCAGTGATGTAGATGATAGAAATGTTACTGTATGATTTATGTGAGAATAGCTTGGAGCTACCAAATGTCTAAAGCTATTTGTAATTAATTTTAATTTTTTGTTAAAATCCAAAAAAACAAAAGTCATTTATTCAAACTAGGCTGAGAATCAGCACTTGTTGAACGTCATTTAAACGTCGTTACACTAAATAGATTAGGTAGGTATTAGTACATTTGGATGTATCTACTTATCGTGTATGTTTCAAAGGGTTAGAATCGGCGACGATATTATCCCAGAAATTTCGTAGAGTAATATAGGCATTATTTTCCTCAAGTAATAAGAAGTAATGTCCGTTATTAGTAGATAGGAAGAAACTACTGACTACACCACGCATAGGAAACATCTAAATTCCTTATGAACTTTTTAAGACTCCTGGGGCAGGGGCAGGGGCCTGCTGAGGCCAGGTGTTTTGGCCAAACACCAACCACCATTTTATTTATTAGCACAATCAGCCTACAATGTTCCGACTGCTGGGACACAGGCCTCCCCTCTGTGAGAGGGAGTGGGCTGTTATCTACCACGCGGGCCCAGTGCGGATTGACGTATTATGTAGGTAACATGTCTTCGAATTTTTGTTTCTACACGATGTTTTCTTCCGTTTTGAGAGCAGTGGTGTTTAATTTATTAGTTACTTTTAATTAAACCAATTAAAAAAGTGATAACTCATTTGATTTCCTACGTGCAGCGAATACAACTGCAGATTTTCATTCGGCAACACCATCGCACGCGCACCCATTGTGTTTCGTCCTTAACCTGTGGTTAATGACATATGCCGACAGTTAATGAATAATGCATTAGCCAACGGTTAGTTCTTATGGCCAACAATAGGCATTTTGAATGGTGGAAAAGAAATCAGTATCTTCAAGTGGAGTTTTGTCAAATGTTTCAAATTAATTTGATGTAATGGTGTTTTCTTAGAGCTTTGGAAAAGCCCTCGAAAAAAAAAATCTGCTGTTTAATACCAAAGTTCAAAACCTACATGCAGCTGATTTTTTTTTCGTGATTTCAGAGTTGGTACCATAGTGAAAGTTGTTCCATTCGATGGTCTAAAGCACCTCTTAAAGTTTGTTGGGTTAATTTTGAAACACCTTATAAGGTATACACTAGATAAACTTCTAATACTAAATAAACTAACCAACTATTAAAATAAAAATATAGTAACCTAACCTAACTAAAAGTATTACCAAACTAAAACATGGAGTCGACAAATTCCTACGTATCGGTGTCGACTGGTAATGTACCCAAGAGACTGGCGGTATTGCCACGTTGTATGGCAATGCTTAGCCTCTGGCCAAGGTAAAAGCCAGCCCTTGGGTCATAGGAAGTGTCAACCAGCTGTTTGGAGATTTCCTTGAACAAATGGTCTCTTAGGTCTCCATTTCACTTGTGTCAGTCTTCCGGCTTACTGCATACTCAATACGGCTACCTACATGAGTCATGAATCCATGATATAATATCGCAATCCTAGCCTTGATCTTACTTCTGTCGTACGTGTTGAGGTTAAGGGCACAGTTATACGCAAATACGCATAATTAAAGAAATAAATTGTATAAATAAATAATGCCTGATCATGTCCTGTTATTGTATTTCCATATTATGATGTGTTATTTCTATGACAGCTATTCTTGGAGTGTTTCTTCCGTGATTTGTTGTAGGTTTATTTATAACAATTTGTTTATAGACGAGCAGATGGAAAAATTACACGGCAGACGTTTTACTTTGTGTAAATCATTTCATCACCACTGCTCTCAATACGGTGAAGGAAAACATCGTGAGGAAACCGGGATGTCCTAGAATCAAAAATTCGAAAACATGTGATACCTATCAACCCGCACTGGGCCCGCGTGGTAGATTAGAGCTCACTCCTTCTAGAAGAGAGAAGGCCTGTGTCCCAGCAGTGGGAACATTAAAGGCTGATGCTTAAGCAACCAAAGCCGCGGTAATAAACTAAACGTACCAACAGAAAATTAATTCAATCACATAACCAATTAACATTCAATCCTAATTAACGTAAAATAATTCAGTAGCTCCAATTAAGTCTGTGTGCAGATCCTCGCTATTCGGCACATTAGTATGCACTTGCGCTTGCGCAACGTACTAAGTCACAGCTGATCTAATGAGGTTACCTCAGCATTAGTGTTCGCTCTAGTTGCGTCGTCTGTACCCTGTCTAATATCTAGTGTGACGCCTGTCTAGAGTCTGTCTGTCTGTATGTTTGAAGTAGACTAAGTTTTTGTATTGTTAATTACTCAATTTCACCTTCTTTTGCTTGTCGCATGGGTTAATTAGCATAATGACGTTCCCACTGCTGCGACACAGGCCTCCGCTCTGTGAGAGGGCGGGCCCAGAGCGGGTTTCACAAATGTCTTAGATTTTTGAAGTGAAACTTTTTTACGCACGCTTGACTTGGGGAGTAAGCTGGCGAACTCGTGACGTAAGCGTTACGAAAAGTGTGATCGGGCGAGACGAACGGGAGTGAGTGGGGGATATAAGCAAGAGAAAGCAGTGTGCGCGCACATTTTCTTTCTCTCTTCCTCTCATAGCCAAATACGTTTGAAGTTTCACTTCAGTCGTGTGGTCATAAGCACACTCGGTTTTTTGGTTTTGAGACATTGAGATTCTTGAGCGTTTTCGAAGCAGTAGTTCCTAAAGTGCCTGCCTGTGTTCGAACCCACAACCTACCACCCGTAAGTACGTAGTACTATTATGTATTCTGTGCCGTAAGGCTGTTAACTACCAGCACTACAACGGGTTCATTAAGCTGTCAAAAATCAGAGGGTCAATTCTCCTAACTTTAAGAACGTTCACAGTCTGATCTCAATCTGTCAAAAATTAGTCGAATTTCCCTAAATTTTTGACAAGTTTTTGAATTGAGTTTCGCTGGGATGAGATTGTGAGTACATTTTCAATGTTTTTAACTACCGGAATTGGCCTTCTGGTGTAAGTATTAATAATTGGCGCATCCTGGACAGTCACACCCAGCACCTTCTTTGACTGGCCAATTCTTCTCTTGCGGTGGTAAGGCTGACCTCCGCCTAGTTTGCGACTACCCTCCCACCGGAGTCCGGCGTCAAGCAGCCTGCTGCATTTCATTGATGCGTGGCGACGCCTTAGGCATCTTCTGGGCACGCTCGTTCCATCATAGACCTCATCCATCGCTTTCCATCAGGCGTGATCGAGGTTAAGAGCCGGCCCATTCAGCAATAAAAAATAAGGATATTCTGATTTCTAAGGTCCCAATTAGAAACAACTAGCTGCGCCCGCGGTTTCACCCGCATAAGACTCGATCCCGTGAGAATATCGGGATAAAAACTATCCTATGTCCTTTTCCGGGACTCAAACTATCTCTTTACCAAATTTCATCTAAATCGGCTCAGTGGTTTAGGCATGAAGAAGTAACAAACATATAAACACACACACACACTCACAAACTTTCGCCTTTATAATATTAGTGTGATAATTACATAGGTACCAAAGTTTCAAGAGTCCTTTTCTGTTGTCCAACCACAAGTGTGTAATATTTTTCGTTTAGGTAATTCATAATTACAAAAATTAATAACATTTTGGGGGAGGCCTATGTCCAACAGTGGACATCTTTCGGCTGAAATGATGAAGTCATAATCACTTGCTTACACTAATAGGGATTTACTTAACACTTAACTATCGCTTACATACAGTAGCAGTTAAGCTGTGTTTAGCTAATAGTCATAATGAGGTTACTCCAACGCACAAAGCTTCACTAGTTCCGTTTATATCCTGTCTAATACGACACCCATCTGTCTGTCTGTCGTTGTACCTTCAGTAATTAGGTAGACTAGGACAGGTTGTTTTTAATGTTATGCTAAGTAATCAGTTTGGTCAGCGACTATTTAGGATTACTCATCAAAAATATCAACAATAAAGGCCGCTGCACACTTGTAACACCCGACGCCATCCCACGCTTATTTATTGGCCAAATGACGAAAATAGCTCAAAGAGACGAAAAATGTGGCCAATTTAGCTATTAATGCAACCAGAGACACATTTTTCTTTAAACTGCTGTAACTTTAAAGTTTTTCATGAAAAATTGAAGACGACTTCAAAATTTAGCTGAATATCATATATCGTCATCATTCTCCTGTCTTTATCAAAATTTATTTGACGTCAGCGCAACATGTCTTTTTCTTCAATATTTCTCTATTAGTCGTCATCACGAAAGTCATTAAAATATATACAGGGTTATTGGAAAAACACCAACAACCTCTTAAGAGGCCATTGTACTCATCATTATAAACAACTTTTACTATGGGACCAAACCTGAAATCGCGAAAAAAAATCAGCTGTTCCCTACATTTTGACGAGTTATAAGTACTAACATAAATGTAGGGAACACCTGATTTTTTTTTCGCGATTTCAGGTTTGGTCCCTTAGTAAAAGTTGTTTATAATGATGAGTACAATGACCTCTTACTTAAGAGGTGGTTGGTGTTTTTCCAATAACCCTGTATATTACCGAGGGGCCCATGGCTAAATTCATTAATTATTACTTAGCCACAAGCCTCCTATTCAATTTAGCTGATTAATATGATCATTTCACATTTGCTAAGGAATTATTATTTATTATTATTAGCCTGTGACGTCCCACTGCAGGGCAAAGGCCTCCCTACTCTCTTTCCACCTCTCTCTGTTCAAAGCTACTAAGGACCAGTTCTTGTTGAAGGAGTCCAGCTCATCCCGCCATCTCCGTCTGGGCCTGCCACGATGTCGTTTGCCATTAAGAGGGACCCATTGGGTCGTAAGTTTGGCCCACTGTTCGTCTGACATGCGGCAGATGTGTCCAGCCCAGTTCCATTTTAGCGTGGCAGCTTTCCAAGTGACATCAGTTATCTTTGTGATGGAACAGATGGTCGTATTCCTAACCCGGTCTGTTAGTTTGATAAGGAGTACCTACCATTTAACATTTGGAACCCAACGGCCTAATACCAATATTCTAACATTAGAAGGACTAACACCCTATCTAATTGCTAATAGGTAAACATATTAGCAACACTAGGAGGTCTGCCTACCCTAGATATAGGAAAAGCGTGCTGCCCATACAAAGTGTCAATTCAGTGCGGTTATTACCATGCAAATGTGGAACGTTGCTCAAGCGCAGCGCATCTTGCACTAGTCTGTTACGTCACTGGTTCACGTTAGTCGTCGAACATGGTGTGGCAAGGAGTAGAGTGTAGATGGGACAGGTTCCTGATGATGATTCTTGTAATGATTTTTAATAGATCCTAATAAAGCTGAAGAGTTTGTTGAGATTTGAAAAAATCTTTTGGCATTTCATAGCCCAATTCTTGAGGAAGGCTATAAGCGAGCAAAAAGGAAAAGATTCAGAAAGAACGCTTTGCAGCGAAAACAATGTTATAGCGCGGGCAGGCGATGCGATGCAACGGGGTGGGTTGGTGGAACAAGAAATTTCACGCAAACGAAGTCGCGAGCAGAAGCTAGTGTACCTATATAAAGGTTGGCTACTAAAGGCTCTCTTGATAGAAAACGATTACTGTTGCATAAGGTTACCTGCAATTGCAAGGTCACTGGTCAAAGTTAAACAGTCTCGTATGCCTATCATTCGCGACAAGCTGCAGGCGGCGCGCGAACAGGAGGCCGGCGCGTGCGACGCCGCCGTCGCCTACCTGCTAGCGCCACCTAGCCGAACATCACAAAAAGCTGCTACAGTGAGTCGCCACCTATTCACTATTTTCCTGTCGGGCCATCGGGCGACAAGGTGCTGGTGTGGCGCGACCAGGAGGCCGCGAGTATTTACACCCTACCAATCAAGGTAGAAATTAGTAGAAAACAGTTCGGATTTGTAGCGATAAACGAAGTGGCAAGACTATGGTAAGAATAATAACAATAATGGTATTAGGAGATCTAAACCACTTTTTTATAAGTAATACCGATGTGGCACCACTGCAGCCGTCGACGCCTGTCGACGGCCGCCGCCGTCACGCGTTATCGAGGCTGCAGTTGCCGCTGACGTTAATCCGTGTCGCTCGTATGTATACACACTTAGGGCATCTTGAAGTTGTCTTTGAATTCGAATCCTAGGTACCGACCACGGTCTACCTATACCTACTTGAAATTACCTTTACAAAGCAGTACACATTGGTACAGCAACTTTGTAACTTTTAACATCATTATTTAAATATAGGTTTTAGCATGAACTAAATTGGAACCATTTTTTCACCCATAACACTTCGTTGATTTCGAAACCGAAATATGTCGGTTGCTTAATTTTTGCCTTCTTAAGCTCCAATATCCTGTTCGCACTTTCGCTGCCCAGCATATAAATAAGTATGAAGGAAAAAACTGAGTATTACTCATCGTGAGGATATGGCGTATGACGACAACAGTTTTAACAATGACATCAATTTCCTTAGTGGTTTTGCAGTTTGTACAGACGGCAGCACATCAAGCTACCCGAAACTGTCAAATTTTCGCAATCAACTTTGAACCTTATAATTTTGCGATAAAGTTGAAAATCTATCAAACAAACTTGACAGATTCTAAGTAGCTGGATGCAGCTGGCGTCTGTACATATTTCATGATACTTTTCATATTCCAATAGATCTACTGAAATCACAAATTGCCTTATCGCCTTACAGAAAAATTAGGCCCTTTGTATTCACACGTTTTTTATGCCGTGTAAAACTACGGTTTATTTGTCATGTAGGCACGGTCGTCAGTGTTATATGGATCATTATGAAAGCTGGTTGTCAGACACGTTTTTTCTACGGCGCGGTTTACACGCCGCCGCGCCGCCGTACCGTAGAGAAACCGTGTCGTGTACAGGCGCCAGCAAATCAAGCTACTACAATCTGTTAAATTTCTTTAATCGATTTTCAACTTTATCGCTAAAACATAAGATTCAAAGTTGATTGGGTAAGTTTGACAGTTTCAGGTAGCTTGATGTGCTGGCGTCTGTACTAAGAGATTTAGGCTGGAGAACTCCCCTCCAACTAGAGACTAGGAGAACCCTAGTAACTAAGTCGCCCACTTTGGATTTTGTAGCTTTGCACACAAATAAAATATCTTAAAAAACAGCTTTTCTCTTTTTTCTAGTTCTACGAGACCTAGCCACCTAGGTCTATTTCCAAGAACTGATGCATTTGTCGCAGACAAACTCGAATTATAAAGGTATAGACTAGAGGTATGAGGAACAGGGAGTAAAGTTCAATCATCCTCTATAGAAAAGGGAGGATCACCCTCCGACCAGACGGGTTTTGTGTCTGGTGGGCTACTGCCCAACCCTTGATGTCGGGACGTTGTAAAATATGCTAGTCACGCGGTAAACTTTGCTTGCGCGATGCAGGATCTTACGTGACGTCAGTGTGATTCGCAGTTCGCATCTAACGATGTAGATGCCGCCACATCGGTATTACAGTTTTAATTCAATGCGGTTTCGATATATTATAAAAACCATGTCCTATTGACATAAACAAAACTGAATTCCTTACCATATAAGGAAGACATTGATAAATTACCAACACATAGGAAAATAACTTCGTTCCAATCATTGCTACATTTTGATTATCCACAAAAACTTGATCTGTGCTCGCGTTACCTATATTCCCATGTTAGGTCGTGTCCAGGAAATGCTGGGTTATGACGAAATGTAACGCTTTATATGCATGCTTCAATAATACCCTTGCATGCCAGGGTTATAAGCTGATTACAGGGTTTTGACAGGCTAATGGTATGGAAGGCTTAGAAAATTACAATGTTCAAGTGAATTTCTGAAGTTTGTGAGGTAATTTATTAGGGTGAATTGTTTTCTGGTTTGACTTGCGAAAGTACAGGGGCTCGTGGCTGAATAATAACAGCCGAACAGGTCGATTGATCAGGTTAAGCCACGCTTGCCGCGGTTGGTCTGTGGATGGGTGACCATCTTTACATACCGAGACCCCTTCGTGCCTCGGAAAGCACGTTAAGCCGTTTGTCCCGGTTGTCATTTGTGTGGATCTTTGACAGTCGTACGGAAAGTCAGAAGTCCAAAAGTCTGACAGCCAATCTTACCAACGGGTATCGTATTATCCAGTAACTGGGTTGTGGAGGTCAGATAGGCAGTCGCTCCACGTAAAATACTGGTATTCAGCTGCATCCGGTTAGACTGGAGAAGCCGACCCCAACATAGTTGGGAAAAGGCTAGGCAGATGATGATGACTTGCGAAAGTAGGTAGGTTTTCCTTTGTATAGTCATTTTGTAATTGATTTCAGGCTCATCAATGAGTTTGATGTTGCCCAAAGTTTTTGTTTTTGTTTTATTAAGCTGAAAATAACCAAAAAAAATAGTCGTATTAACGATGGATCCCGTTTGCTATTTCCGTTGAATCCCATGTTATAACAACATGTGTACATTTCAGAACAAAAGTGATTTACCTTTATCAAACACTAGATTAGGTTAATTATTTAAAAAAACATTGTTAGGTTAGGTTAGGTTAAAACTGTGACCGCTACCCACGAGCCGAGCGAGCGAAGCGAGTGGTGCCGCGGCAGCGGCCGGCGAGTGCCAGAAACGACTAAATTATATCTCTAGAAAATGAGTTGTTCGTGAAATAAATAGTATACGAAACGTTGGTTGTAAACTAAAAATTTGTCAATGGAATTTTGGTGAAACATTAGTGAACCCCTCATTTTATTATTAACAATTTTGTTGTTGAAAGTACCCGCACAACGGAAATACTTTTCGGGATTCAACGACAATAAAACGTAATTATCTTGCATTTTTTAAATTCGGGATCCAACGGAAATACATAATAATGTTTTGCGGGATCCAACGCCAAAAATATTAAACTGGGATTCAAAAGCGGGATCCAACGGAAATAAATCAAAAAAATAACTGCCTCGTTTGTCTATTGGTTGCAAGCGCTACTGCTGAAAATGAGGTCCTGGGTTCGATTCCCAGGTCGGGCAAATTGTTATTGGGTTTTTCATCAGGAATTTCTCAGTAGCGATCCAGAATCTGGAATTGTGTCCGGTTTAAGGCAATAGGCTCGCCCCCTATTAAATGAGGCTTAAACATAACTGGCGAAATGTGGGTGTACTATAATGACACCGCTGCCTAACCCTTCGGGGATTACAGGCGTAATGTTATGTGTAATTAAAATGATTTTTCTCATCGCAAGTTATTCCCACGCTCGCATTTATACGTAGCTTTGGACAGCAGTTTAAAGAAAAATGTGTCTCTGGTAACATTAAAATGGCTTACCTACGCTAATAATATATACCTCACTCATGATTGTTGATTTTTTTGATGAGTAAGCCTAAAAAGTCGCTACCAAGTAAGTGTTTATTTAGCATTACATTAAAAAATAACCTGTCCTGCTCTACCTAATTACTTTACTACTACAACAGATAGACAGACAGACAGACGGGCGTCGCATTAGACAGAGTACAGACGGAACTAGTAAAGCATGCACTTGTACGCTGAAGTAACCTCGTTATTACTATTAGTTAAACGTAGCTTAGCTTCCTTTCTAGATCCAAAGCCCCCTTACAATAGACGTTTTCATTTCTCATACTCGGAAAGTAGTGTGTGTTTGATCCAAATAGCGGGTGGAAGACGCTGCTTCCCACCACAGGGCGGGAAATACTCATACTAATTACTTCCCTCTTTAGGGTGGGAATGAATTTTAAAAATAGAACTATAGTCAGCTACGTAATTTTTTACATAAATTAAGAAAAATGCTGCAGTCTTGTGAGTGTATAAACAGCCAGTGTGAATTAAAAAAAAAAACTATTAAGCGGGACAGCCCGCGGCGATGACGCGGTGTGTTCCATATTTAAAATAAAAAAAGACAATAATATTATTTGGCGGGATACTAACCCTGTAAGCTGTACCGAAATTCAAAAACTTTGCATGTTATTGTTATCAATAAATATTTTAGAAAAACTACTACTTTTTACTTTCCTTATATTCGAAATGAAAAGTGTGTTTAACACGGGTGAAAGTCATCAATTCCAACTCGGGCTATAGCTATAGTCTATGCCTCGTATAGGAATTGATTCCTTTCGACCCTTGCATAACAATCTACTATTTCATTTCTCATATTCGGAAAGTAGTGTTTGTTTGATCCAAATAGCGGGTGGGAGACGCTGCTTCCCACCACAGGGCGGGAAAGACTCATAGTAATTACTTCCCTCTTTAGGGTGGGAATGAATTTTAAAAATAGAACTGTAGTCAGCTACGAAATTTTTTACATAAATTAAGAAAAATGCTGCAGTCTTGTTAGTGTATAAACAGCCAGTGTGAATTAAAAAAAAAACCTATTAAGCGGGCCAGCCCGCGGCGATGACGCGGTGCGTTCCATATTTAAAATAAAAAAAGACAATAGTATTATTTGGTGGGATACTAACATTAGGTACTAACCCTATAAGCTGTACCGAAATTCAAAAACTTGATTTTATGTTATCAATAAATATTTTAGAAAAACTACTACTTTTTACTTTCCTTATATTCGAAATGAAAAGTAGAGTGTTTAACTCGGGTGAAAGTCATCAATTCTTACTCGGACTATAGCCGCCCACGCTGCGCTCGGGCGTCTAAATGCCTCGTATAGAAATTGATTCCTTTCGACCCTTGCATAACAATCTACTATTCCATTATAATTACCAAAACACTAATAACTACAAAACTTTATCTTGTAACATTTCTCACTGATGCAAACCTTGTCTGTTGCCATCTTCGCAAACAACCTTTCGAAATCATCGTAATTAGGCGTTTATCGATTCGACTATCGATTTATGTTAGGGTAGGGCGTTATTGGCATAGGATTTAATCGATTAAGTTAATGATTTGTTAGAGGAATAATATTTTGACTTGCAATGGACTTAGAAGTCGTATAAATGGCGAAATAAGATACAGCAGCATCTTTCTAATAACAATAAACTGCGATCAGCCATCGGCGAGTCTGACAATACGGTGTGGAAATAATGATACTTTGGACCTTCGATCTTTTGGGTCATAAGGAGGCGCAAGATTGGAAATGGTTCAGATTATAGGGAAATGGCTTTACCGAATCATCATCGATTTAGCCTTTTCTCAACTATGGGTTGGCTTCCAATCTAACCGGGTGACTGGAAATGGCTTTTCCAAATTACTTTTTTTTTTGTTAGTCTATACTATCCCACTGCTGGGCAAAGGCCTCCCCCGAATCCTTTCAGGAACTCTTTTTCCGCGCCACCTCGGACCAGCCCTCGCGGTACATGTCCAGGTCATCTGGCCATCTCTTTCTGGGCCGGCCTCAGCGGCGCGTGGCGCTGTCTATCTTTAGGCACCCATTGGCCCAGCGGTCATCGTGCACACGGCTGATGTGACCCGCCCAATCCCTTTAGAGCATTTGGCAGCCTTCTTCCTACATCCAGTACCTATGCCCGTTTTGGAACGCAGCGTGGTGTTCCGAATTCTGTCCTGTCTTTTAACAACCAGAATGCTGCGTTACATCGCTCTGACTAATATAAAAAATGGTTTATGACCTGCCAGACTCAGCTAAATCTTTCCCAACCGCTGTGAAAGATTTTCTTACTTACATGCATACATACATACTTACTTATAAAATTGTACCTGGTTTGTGGAGATCTGATAGACAGTCGTTCCATGTAAAATAACGGTATTCAGCTGCATCTGGTTAGGTCCTTTCCTAACTATAAAAAATCGACTTCAAAAAGAAATTTACTCAAAATTATGAAATAAGCCATATTTTTATTTATAAAAAAAAAATTTAAGGTCGGTTCCAGGTGCCAGCACTTTATGTTGGGGTCGCTAACATAGTTGGGAAAAAGCTAGGCAGATTGATTGACTTATTTGTTAAAATGTCATAAGTTGTAAGGGACAGAAGAAGTCGGTAAGCGGTCAATGATCTCATCTGAGATGATCTAGGCTTTACTTATCCTCGCTGACCGATTGACCCGCTAAGCGTTATTACTACATGTACTTAGGTAGCTATGCTGCGAGATAACATTCTAGCCCGACCAATTTGTTAGACGACTAGATTGAATTTCGATCTACTAATAATATCGTGAGGAAAGTTTTGAGTATGAATGTGGATGGCTATACGAGTAGGGGAAGACCAAAGAAACGATGAATGGACTGTGTAAAAGATGATATGGTTAGAAAGAGGGTGACTGCCGAGATGACGAATAAATCCATACTTCCATACTATACTACATATACAGGGTGACTGGAAATTAGTGGCGGAGCCGTTAAGGGGAGGTAGTCTAGGGTTTTTCCGACAGATATCACTATGAGACCTACCGTCCTTACTTAACCCTTTCCAAGATATTCCTACTTAAAGAGATAGTAATAAATCCTAAAAAAAAGTGATTTTGGCCTACTTTTTTTTGTTTTGCAACAAAGATATTCTAAATAAGTAATATTAATTGTAAAATTTCCGCTACTGTCATTATTTTATGCAAAAACTGCTAAACAAAAAGTAGGAATATCTTGGAAAGGGTTAAGTAAGGACGGTAGGTCTCATAGTGATATCTGTCGGAATAACCCTAGACTACCTCCCCTTAACGGCTCCGCCACTAATTTCCAGTCACCCTGTATACTATATCCATACTTAATATTATAAATTCGAAAGTAACTCTGTCTGTCTGTCTGTATGTAACCTTTTCACGCCTAAACCGCTGAACCGATTTAGATGAAATTTGGTATAGTGATAGTTTGAGTCCCGGGAAAGGACACAGGGTACTTTTTATCCCGATATTCCCACGGGATCGAGACTTATGCGGGTAAAACCGCGGGGCGCAGCTAGAAAAAGACATGTTGCGCTTGCGCCAACCCCAATTATATTGGCAAGAGAATGTTGATGAGGACAGCAACCAAGATACATTCTAGCCGACCCTCAATCCGTAATGCTCAGCAAGGTAATTGCGTAATACACTATCAGTAGCGCTGGGTTTCATTTTGACAGTTCACCAACATTCATTGCGTTATTAACTTTGTTGAGTAGATACATTTTTCGAACATATGGAGCAATGGGTTATAAATATGCTTCAAAATTATTTAAATTGAGAGTACGATTGTGTTACGCAATAAGGGTGCGTTCCTATAAACAAAAACGAATCGTTTTGCTTACTACTGGCAGCAATTCTTATTGCCAAACTGGGCATATAGATTCTTATGCTCATTTTACCTGTAATAACTACTTCCATATGTGAGGGTCTACTATGCAAAGCTATGAGGTCTTTGCTTCATTATTGGTAAAGATACAAGTCTTAATTTTAACCAATAAGGGTCCGTAAATTATGGGAATCGGCCATAAGACCACACCATAAGACGACTAGATTGAATTTATTACAAAGATCGCTTCACACAGAGGAGCATCTTTCGACCGATGCTGATCTTTACTGAACCAGTTCCTATTAATCTATCCATGTCGCCAACTGACACTTGCTCTTTACAAACCGCGGGCCGAGGCAATCGCTACGCATGCGCGTAGAGTACCTTGTACCTAACTGCTCGTCCACCAGGCAGCCAGTCGGTAATTGCCCACCGTGACATATACCGACCTATCGCCTTTCTCGGAGCTGCATACACGTGTGGAATATATTATCAGTATGTGGATTTTCTCATTGTTTTACGCAGTAGGTAATCGTGAAGCGTAGTATTTTGGACTGTGGTAAAGAAATTGTCAGGCACTTTTAAGGCACATTCTTCTTTCACAAATCAATGGTAGAAAGAAGTACTTATACAGGGTCAAATAAAATCAGCTAGCGAAACTATTGTATCGATATCTCAACACGACAAAACTAAAGAAAATAGATTTTCTCAACTCATACTTCAAGTATCAAAACAGCCTGCCGGGGGTGCGGGATTGTCCGAAAGGGTTACCGCTACCCCGGAACATAAAGGGCTAAGGAAGGAACACGGGTGGGTTTTAGTCAGTAAGAGTCTGACACTCCCTTCCGCTCCACCCAGAGCGGAAGGGGTCATTTGATGATTTCCCATCCACAAAAAAAAAGTATCAAAACATCCAGTGGTCGTTAAACCTCAAAAAAACATCAAATATTTTTTTGTTTTTATTAGGTTATAGTGTTTAGACATCGACACATACCCGTCACGTCTGCAGATTTTCGCAATTTAATTAAATTGAAACATGACGCAATAAAGAACATAATACACAAAAAAAATAAGAAAGGGTTGGGGGAAATTCGACCCAGAATAGTTGAATTAGATCGGTAAGTATAGTATATAGTGTAAAAGAATTTTTTGACAAAACGTAGCAGTTAAATATAAGATATGATGCTGAGATTTAATTATATTACTTTATATGAAACATTTATTTACCTTGACTGTACTTGCTTGTCAAAAAGAGTAAACTACTAGATAATGTGGATAAGACAAAGTTTAAAACAGAAGACGAACTAGCAGGTGATCGAGGAGGGCGGGGTGGAGGGGGGGGGGGGGTTCAGGGGATCATACCGGAAAAAAATCATTATTCTTATGTGTTCAAATAGATACTAAACCCCAATAACCTTTTCCAAAAAAAAATAACCGACACCAAAAGAATCATCAAAATTGGCATAGAAATGGCAGACATGCAGTACATTTATGCATATAACATCATACATAAGAATAATTACCTAATGTATTATATACTAAAACCTTCCTGAAAGTATTTAGATCACATTAGTGAAAGAATTATCGAAATTGGTTCATTAGTTTTTGAGAAAATCGCGGACATACAAACATACATACATACATACGGGTCGAATACAGAACCTCCTTTTTTGAAGTCGATTAAAAATGTTATATTCTGTTGATTATAACAAGACCATCTATTGCAAAACAATGATGTTTCTACAAGCCACGTATTTACAAAATACTCTTTGAATGTCGTCACATTACCATCATTAGGACACTCCGACATTACGTACACACGGCTGGCTACACAACAAGCTTACATAACCAGTATAAGCTGACTTCTGATTGTACGAAAAACCTATACAATGCGAGGTCAACTCAAACTGGAAATGTATAGCTTGATGTGTAGCCGTGTGTACAACCAAGCATCATCAATAACATCTCGAGGTTGGTGGGATAAAGCTACACATCGTTTTATATGCTTTCGAGTAAGTTTGGATGTTCCACAAGCATCTTGAAAAATAGAAATAACATCCACTAACAGGTACTTCAGGTAAAACGGATTCAATAACTTGAATTGCTGCCATTTCATAATCAAGAATAAACGATTTTGGTTTCCACGGCCACAAAGCAAAATACGTATTATTAAATTATGTTTCTGACGTTACTTTGCCTCTAAAAAAGGATTCGTCCGAAACACCTCTCAAAAATATTAATAATAATGCAATTCCTGTTTCGACCGGATCGGACGAAACTCAGCGGCCAAAATGCCTACTAAGCCGTTGCTGGGTAACACGATAGCTTGGTAAGACTGATTTTCAGGCTTTCGGGCTTTGACTACCCGTAATGGCTACACAGAAACTACTACTACCACACACAATTAATTAATGCATGTAATAGCCACCTCTCCATAAAACAAAATATGTACCTAGTTTAGAAAAAAACATGAATGATGTCCAAACCGAATCTATCTACAACAGGACACACTCTTATCACTTTTTTACCTCGCAGAAAAACTTACTAATGATATACATATTTGTAACTCAACTATGACAGATCAAATCCTACCAATATTGCTTACAAAATGATTAAACGCCACTTACATTGTGCAAACAGGTTTTTAAGTATAGACCGCAAAACGGCAAACGTCAAATGTAATGGAGGATGACCCCAACTAGATGAACCGACGACCTGAGGATGGTCGGAATATACTGGATGCGGAAGACGGTCAACCAAGTGTTGTGGCGCAACTTTAGAGAGGCTAGACTGATGATTACGATATATACAAATGATGTTATAATTGAAAAAAGTCTGCTACACTACACGCCCAGATTCATACCTAATCGTTTTGTAACAAAAATATTATAACAATCCCAATTTTTATCGATATGTTTTATTACACACCCCTTCACTAGATGTTACCGTGGGAGCTCAAAAGGGAATAAAGTTGAATATTTTTTATTGTTCCCCTTTGAGCACCACGGTAAAATATTGATTGGTGCTCAAATGGGAATACCTTTGGTGCTCTAAAAATTGGTGCCCTAAAAATAGGTGCTCAAACAGGAATACTTCATCATTTGTATTTGTGCTATACGCAAGAATTTGTATAATGAAAAACGGTTTGTGAGTCAGCTTATTATAAAACTAGCTTCTGCCCGCGACTTCGTCCGCGTGAAATTCGTACTTTCCTCTAAAAGTTTCGAAAATGTATGTTGGTATGATTTTTATAATTAATTTAGATAAATAAGTATTCGGGCCAATTTTTAAGTTTATAGAACAAAGGAATCAGATTTTTCAAATAAACTGTATCCCCGCTTTTCACCCCCACAGGGGTGGAATTTTATAACTTGACTCAGTTTATTTATAGGTACCAATTTTCGAGCTAATCAAGCCACGCGGTAAAATCCTCCCCTTTAAAATTAACTACCTCTTTTCACACAGGAGTAGATTTTCGAAAAACCCTGATACATGTTATTAAATATTTTTAGTCCTTAGTATAAATACCTACTGAGTTTCAAGTTAATCGGACGGCGTTAAAATTCTTCCATACAAATTTTGACACCCCCAAATACCTCTTTAGGGGGTATTTTAGAAAAACGAAAAATTCCAAACTTCATAATTTACTTAGATAAGTATTCGTGCCAAGTTTCAAGGTTATTAACTCAAGAAATAAGATTTTTCATACCAACAAAATCCCCCCTTTTTACCCCCTTAAAGGTTTAATTTCCAAAAACCCCTTCTTATTCGACACCTACTCTTCACAAAGAACACACCCTCCAAAATTCATGTCCCTAGGAAGGAACAGCGATTTAGACTGTGCGTTGATATTTCAGTCAGGTCGTTCATCCCCCTTTTGGGGGAGAAATTATCAAAAACGCTGAGACACGTATAAATTAATTTTCAATCGTTAGCCTAAATACAAAATTTAAAGATCCTAACTATTAAACTGACGGACTTTCATACACAACTTCATCCCCCCTTTTAACCCTTTGGGGGTAGAATTATCAAAAACGCTGAGACACGTATAAATTAATTTTTAGTCGTCAGCCTAAACACAAAATTTGAAGATCCTAACTTTAAAACTGACGGACTTTCATACAAACTTTCATCCCCTATTTAACTCCGTTAGGGGTTGAATTTCAAAAAATCCTTCCTTATTCCTTGTCTACACAACAAAAAAGAAATGAAAATAAAGCTGAAACGCCTGTGCAATACTATCTACCTATACCTACTTCACTTAAAAAAAAAAAAGACGGGCTGCACTCCGGGAGTGCCGGAAGAAGTGAAAACTTGAATATTAACGTTGAAATAAATCAATTATTAATTTAATTAATATAACTCATTTTTTTTCACTATTTCTGCGTCACTTTTTTCATTAATAGATGCACTTTGTTCAATTTCCATATTTTAAACACTTTATATAAACGAATTTTACGAATACACAGCAGTGTGGCTACTACACAGACGGTCGAGCCATCAGCTGTCCATCCATCCACTTCCACTTCCACTTCGACTTCCACTTCGACTTCGACTTCCACTTCCACTTCCATCTATCCATCCATCCATCCATCCATTGTGTCCGTGTGTCACTTCACTTCGGTTGGCGCCGCCGTAGAAAGAGGGGGGGGGGGGGAATCTCTCCTGACGGTCGAGCCATCAGCTGTCCATCCATCCATCCATCCATCCATCCACTTCCACTTCCATTTCGACTTCCACTTCCACTTCGACTTACTCTTCGACTTCCACTTCGACTTCCACTTCGACTTTCACTTCGACTTCCACTTCAACTTCCACTTCGACTTCCACTTCGCCTTCCACTTCGACTTCCACTTCCACTTCGACTTCCACTTCGACTTCCACTTCCACTTCCACTTCCACTTCCATCCATCCATCCATCCATCCATCCATTGTGTCCGTGTGTCACTTCACTTCGGTTGGCGCCGCCGTAGAAAGAGGGGGGGGGGGGGGAAATCTCTCCTGACGGTCGAGCCATCAGCTGTCCATCCATCCATCCATCCACTTCCACTTCCACTTCGACTTCCACTTCCACTTCGACTTACTCTTCGACTTCCACTTCGACTTCCACTTCGACTTTCACTTCGACTTCCACTTCGACTTCCACTTCGACTCCCACTTCGCCTTCCACTTCGACTTCCACTTCCACTTCGACTTCGACTTCCACTTCGACTTCCACTTCAACTTCCACTTCGACTTCCACTTCCACTTCGACTTCCACTTCGACTTCGACTTCCACTTCCACTTCCATCCATCCATCCATCCATTGTGTCCGTGTGTCACTTCACTTCGGTTGGCGCCGCCGTAGAAAGAGGGGGGGGGGGGGAAATCTCTCCTGACGGTCACGTGTCCTGACGCGATGTCCTGACGCGAGTTTAACATTTTTTTACCCATTAGTAAAAGTGTGCAACGCCGCTAAAGAAGTTTACAATTCAATAAATACTTATAACTACTTTAATTAATAAAAGTACCTACGCTTAATAATTTTTAATTTGAACGAATATTTAAACACTACCAAAACAACTCATACCTATTTTACAAAATAACAACAAAAGAAATTCAAATAAACTATTTAAAGACCGCTGATAAGCACGGTTTCTCAATATCAATTATTGTCTGTCAATAAGGTCGAACGCTCTGAACGCATCAACAGCCAAATATTGAATGAAGCTCGCTCTTTTTTTTTTTTTTTTTTTTAACAATGGCATCTCGCAGTTCAACCTATGAGGTTGTCGTCTGCTTAACCGGGCTTGCCTGTGGATGCCTCAAAATTAAGGCCTCCAGCCAGGGCTTGAAGCTCGCTCTCGGACCTCGGACCTCCCGCCTTTTTATACCCTACCGCCGCGCCGCCGCGACCCGTGTCCAGCGCGGCAACCGTTACACAAAAATAATCCTTATAGCATGATTCAGACGTGCGACGGCGCGATGGCTTATTTCATGTATAAGTTTGGTGTTTCTATACCGATTCCTATGATTCTTTTTTTATTGCATAGGTAATAATGTTAACTTTTTTAAATTAGGGATGAGTGAGAGTATTATAAACGTAAGAGTAAACAAATATAATCAGAATGCTCCGAACTGCTAAGCTATCAGGAGTTACACGTGTTATTGTGAATCAACCATAAAAGATAGACATATGCTGTTGCGGGATATTTTTTATACAATTTTATGTAGAATATTTCCGTCATACATGATTTCTATGTAACTTTAACCATTAAGGCTGCACACGCGACGGAAGCTTAAAAAATGGAGTAACTTCTCCCGTTTTCCCAACATTTCCCTTCACTACTCTGCTCCTATTGATTGTAGCGTGATGAAAAGTATACTATAACCTGCCCAGGAGTATAAAGAATAATTATACCAAGTTTCGTTAAAATCCGTCGAGTAGTTTTTGTTTCTATAAGGAACATACAGACAGACAGACAGACAGACAGACAGACAGACAAAAATTTTACTGATTGCATTTTTGGCATCAGTATCGATCACTAATCACCCCCTGATAGTTATTTTGAAAATATATTTCATGTACAGAATTGACCTCTCTACAGATTTATTATAAGTATATATATAGATTTTGGATTAGTGTCTATAGCATAAGTTGTCAGCCTTATTTTGCCCACTTTGAGTTTTTTTTTTTCTAGAGCCCTCCTTTTGTTTTACTTATCATCTGTTGCGAATCTGAAACAGGTATTGCCACGATTATATTATTAATTAAACGTGAAATATTATATACCTAGTCGTAACGTAGAATATGATCCCTATCCTATTTCTAAGTCCTGTCGACGCATATGTGCTCTGTCGCTGACTCCCGAATGCCCCCAAGACATTGAGCAAGTTAGAACTAGCACAGATATTACTGTAAATTCTTGCATGTTTGCAACATTATTTTATTGCTATTTTTTACTCTGTGCCATCTCGACACCCTCTAATTTTCTCTGGGTCTTCTACTGCCCTCTGAAAGTCTCAAACGCCCATGATGGAGGCGTTATCGCCACATTGAGAACCTATGATTAACAGCTTTGTGTAAAATTGGTAGATATTCCAGTGGACTCGTGAATTGAATCTGACTTACTACCTTCGAATGGAACAGCGCTCCCGTATTATTATTATACTCCTTGGAACAGGGTACTTATTCATTATTATTTTCGTCCCTAAACTCAATAGAACTAGCAGTTGCTGTTCGACTTGTGTCTGATATTGTTATAGTAGATGTGTTGCAAGGTTTTTTCCTTTTTCTTATGATGTCTAGAAATCATGAATGTATACTATTGTCGAAAGGATAGCTGCTGGTAACTTCCTATTTTCATTAGCCGTCCCCTGACGACGACGCTCGGATCAAAATATTATCTACAACTTATGGGCCAATACATATTATTTCTTACGTTTTTGTTTGTGTCGGGGGTTTTTTCATGTTTTATTTAACTTTTTAACTGTTGTCTCTTCTGTAACTACACTATCTAGGTATTCCGTACAATTCAATTCGTACAATTCGTCTGTCGTTCAATTTTTTGGTCCGTCTAGACGGAAAAAAATTATAAGATGGTGGACGGAATTTTCTAATGCATATAATCGTTAAAGATAGACATGAAATTAGTTTTAAACTGATACGAACGCAAAGTAATACGAAAATGGTTGGTGAGGAAGAATGATGACAGAAGTTTTGCAAAACAGAAAGTAAAAAAGAGTTCCAAACTGAAAGGTCATGCCGACTGTCTAACATTCTACTTACTGCATCTTTACACATCTTCAAAGCGCTGAATCATTTCAGGTAAGTAGGTATCCATTCTACAAACCGCAATACATAACCGTGCAACAAACAAATCGTCAAAAAACCGGCACAAATCAACCTGAAACACATAACCGTCGTATCTTCGCTTAAATATCAGAACAAGACTGTTACTAACATTAGCTGGCTCGCTAATTTTGCACTTTCGACTCACAAGTAATTACAACTTGCAACTTGCGTAACTGAGGCCGAGAGTCGCTTCTGCAGTCACGACCAAACTGTAACACAAACTTACCTTTGCCGCCGAAAAAAAACTAAACTTTCTAAATTCAACTCTACATCATCGCAAAAAAGAAGATGGCGGAGTTTTTCCGCGCCAAAAGTTTAACTGTTAGAACACAAAGCAGTAAAAATTATATCAAAACTCCAAAGGCAGTGGTTGCATAACCTCGTGCCCAATAGAATAATAATAGATGTCGCAGAAAAAAAAAACGAAAGTGCAAGAATTGGAGCGGGCAATGGATACAATGGCATAGTAAGCACGATTGTGTATCAAAAACTTATAACAATACTTGAAAATAGCCTGTGTGACCAGTAGAGGGTTACTAATGTGGTCTTCTGAAAGGAAGATGCATGTTTTACGCAAGTATTTGAAACGCATCTAGCTCAAACATGATTGCTGTGTTGAAATAAAGATGTCTGCAGTGTAACTCTTGACCTACACAAGCCTAACCGAAATGTTAAGATAATCTAAGAGACAGACGTATTTCGAATGACTAGATTTTAGATAGCTCAGACTGATAATCGATGGCAATTTATGTGTCAGACAATTTGTATTAGAGTTCTTTAAATGTTGTCATAATTTCCTGATCGGACCTTCAGACCCGAAAGACGAAAAATTAAACAAGAGTAGTAATTTCCAGCTAAAAATGTAAGCAAAGTCGCTTGACTACACAGTGTCTATTGATGTTTTCTTGGCTCTCTAGTTTACTCCATTATTATGGAGTAAACTAGCAAATGCAGCAATGACCGCTAAACAGTTTGTATTTTTAACAAAGCACACATACACAAGATGTAGACGTAGCGAAAACAGTCGACATCACTTGAATTCACACACAGCAATGACTTGCTAGCAGACTGATTGCTATTGTTGTATTGTGAGAAACAGCGGGGCAATCCTCTATTAGCAATTCGATTCGACAATTAATTCTGCAGATTTTTTACAGAGAACAGAATCATTAAAACAGCTAAACAGCTCATCAAAGTCAAAGTCAAATTAAAGGCACTTTTGAACGTCAAAAATTACAATAAAATAAAATTGATTCTAGTCGCCCCTTCCAAGAGGTAGTGTTCGTATGGAGAAGAATGGGCAAGAAACTCCACCGTTACTCTTTTAAAATGTCAAACTGTATGTTGTCTGCTAATGTCGATCTTATGTAGTGCAGGATGGCAATAAAGTAACTCTGGTTGCATTCGAACAGTCAAGCAAGTTCAGAATGAGCTTTCAAATTTTCGTATTAGGTTTTTTTTTGAAGAAGGAGACAGCGGGTAAAAAATAGAATCGTACAAAAGACAGTTGGAAGTACGACGTAAGGTTGTAGCCAGAAAAACTGACAAATCTGCCCCAGAGCGAGTGACATCCATGAAGAATTGAAGATATATAATTATATATAGCCCTACGAAAAGCATAAATAGTACAAAGAACAAGGTGTTGTAGGGTAGGTTGTACGGCCTGTGATATACAGGGTCAAATATAATTAGCTAGCGACACTTCGCAGACGTATGAGTATCGATATCTAAAAAAATATGTTTGCATTGATGCTTGCTATCGATTTATATAGGTTACACGCGTGGACGCCATTTTGAAAAAAAACAAAATGGCTTATTGGTAGGTATGCCACGGATCTTCGAAGCCCTTTAGCATGGGCGTATGCAGAAGATGCGTACCTACTGCGAATTTAATTTTTTATTTTATTTATATGGTCTTCATAATAAAGAGTACCTATTCTATTCTATTAGTGAATTAGTTTGTTTTTATTTTTAGTTAAAAACCTGCAAGTTCTACAAATGCGCTAGGCCAACTGATGTGCAAATCGGAAGCCATTTTTTTATAATGTTAGGCAATTTATAATCCATGTGGTTATATCATAAAAATAATTTATTACATCTACCTAGTTACCTACAGACTAGACCAGTGGTAGACTGTTATGTATCGATCTTTCTTGATAAAAACATAAGTTACATTCCGAACTATACAACTAGGTGAAATCGACCTAGAGTTCAATAATAAAACGCATTGCAATTGATAAAACATTTCTTACTAATATTTTTGAATTGTATCAGTGCTATCTGACATTAAAATTGACTTTGATTTTTATGCCGCAGGAAATAAGGCCCAAAATAGCGATACATTTCCTCTTCCTAATGTAATTATAAATTATATATTTTTTAATAGAGGTTTCAGAAGTCATAATGCACACAATACATTATGAAACTGTCAGTCCTACCTAGTCCTTTTGTTGGAAAAGGGGGCAAGGCTCAAGTTCCATGCTTATACAGAGTGTAATAAAAATGCATGGTCCGATTTAAGTTTTTATCGTCTATCTGTTAATGCAATAGGTACAGATGCCAGCACATCAAACTACCCGAAACTGTCAAATTTTCCCAATCAACTTTGAACCTTATGTTTTAGCGATAAAGTTGAAATCTGTTATAGAAATTTGACAGTTTGTAGTAGCTTGATGTGCTGGCGTCTGTACCCTTGTCTACTTACTTTCAGCGGCTTTAGAGAAATTATAGGTATCTACCTAATGTGTGCCCCTGAGCTGTTGCCCTATCCGATTGTGATTGTGGGCACCTATCGTCACCCACGTCACATTTTTGTTCTTCTGGTTAGTGGAAAACCTAAGATTAAGTCAGTCAGTCTTACAACACAATCAGTCTTCTCCACCCTACAATTTTGCAAAAGCAGCTCCTTCGGAGACTTCTTTTTTGTTAGTTAAAATCTTGAGAATCGCGCAAAACCTAGGTATGTTATAAACAATCAAGATGATCCAGTCGAAGCCAGCATCCACACTATCAATGACAATCTGAATAATTTTGAAGGATGTTGCTAATCCATTGCTTCATATGCTCGAAGTTTTTTCTGCTCAACACCGTAGATAACGCAATGAATGTTGTTGAACTGTCAAAATAAAAGCTATTTCTACTGTTAGTGTGTTACGCAGTTACCTCGCAGGAACCTTTGCATTAATTACATCCACGATGCGATTTTTGTTTTTGCTTATGATAACATCTAAACATTAATTTTACGAAAGCCATTATTTTATACCATTTGTTTTCCATAACCTTTGCAAATGAAGCCCATATAAGCCAAGAGTGCTTTTTTATTAGAAATACAAAACGTTTGATTATACTGACCTTATGGTAGTATTCCTTGTCGACGCCCATGAGGAAAACTACAATTTTCATCTTGCCAAATCTGCAGGAAAATCTTGACTTCATAAAAAAAAGTTACTTAAGTCATTTAATCGACGTCACAGTTAGTGGTTACGTACTTAAATCATATTTTATTGAGATGCTAATTTTGTTCTTACTCCTTTTTCCTGTTTACGCCATATAGCTCCAGTGGGACCATTATCACTTTGTACTGATTTTGCAACCTTAAAACCCTTAGGAGTCCAGCATGCTATCTCAGCAAGGTACCTTAGGACTCCTTGGAGAGAAGTCTGTTTCTGGTCTAACATACCTATATATTGATGTCTACTAACACGACTGGACATACAAATCTAATAATAGCATTAAATCACAAATCTACGGCATAACGTAAATGCTCCAACGGCTTCCTCACAGAAACACACCTTACGACCAAAACAATAGAAATCATATTCATTTACCAGAATGGTATTAGCCGGAACAAAAACAGTAATAATCCATTGGACTCAAACCTGCGGCTATCCTAGTACTTTCACTGGTGGTCCCAATCGCAGAGCAGGTTGGAGCACTTCCTGAGACGTATCTACCGGTCACGATCAACTAAATAGTACACTTACTTACCTACTACCATTTCCATATGATTGATTGAATTCATTTGATAAATGTGATTAACTGGTAGGTATAATAAACGCACATGCATATACCGAGTGTCGGATTTATGCATCTTCGTGAATAAACTTTTAGCCTTCGATGGTTTTTAGAAGTCTGGAAACTTGGCAATGGGATACTAGACAGGGAACATTCTCAAAAGCAATGCAGGTGAATCCATGGGTACAGCTGCGAGTACCACACTGAGAGATCATTTCATGAAATACTTAGATCATTCTAATCTATACCAATAATAATAAAGCTGAAGATGTTGCTTGTTTCAACGCGCTAATCTACCTCTACGCTCTGAACTACCAGTCGGGATTGAAAAAATATTTTTGCATTTGATAGCCCAATTCTTGAAGAAGGCTATAGGCTATTAACATCACGCTAAGACTCTAAGCGTCACAATGAACGCTTAGCGAAAACGAAGTAATAGCATGGACGGACAATGCGACGCGACTGGATGGGTCGGAAGAATAGGAAGGCAGAAGCTTGTTATAGGTACATTATACACTGAACAAAGGACCAGAGACACGGAAAAATAAAGAGACGGAGAGATAATGGGCGGCAAAACCCTAATTAGTGAATTAAATGATCTCAACCAAATCGTTAAACAAAACTCCTAAATAATGTTTATAGCAATAAATAGCAAAGCTGCGATAATTTTCCATTTTTAAATTCTACACCTTTGTCAAAATAATGTGGCTTGGCCGTTTCGCTACCATCACATGGGCGTAAGGTGAAAAATTTATTGACTGTTCATTACTTTTATGTTTAGGGCTTGTAGAGTTAGGGCGTGTAGAGTTAGAAGCTTGGCTCTACATGAGATCTGATAACTTTTTGACAGTGCAAGCCATATGTGGTCCCGTCTTGGCAACATTTTACATGAAAATGTTTTTGGTGGGATACAAAATACCTTTATTATATGTATAGATATTATATCATTATGATGTTCTTCGCAACCAAAGCTCCTGCCATCTAACCTCTACAACATCCTTGGTTGAATGGTAGGTAGAGAATGTCTAAGGCATTAAGCCCGCCTTTTGCATGCGAAAAGGTAATAAATAAATGCAAGTACATATTTAGGTTATTTATGCAGAAGTCAAAAGATTCAAAACAAAACTAACTTTTATATTTGATAATTATAATTTATTTACATTTCTTTACTTAAAACTTAACAAAAAATTGAGACAAAACCAAAAACTCCGCCATTGCTGCAAAAAAGTGTTTACAACATGGGATGAGTTTAAACAAGCACCGGTAAATGACTTGCCAGACACATTGTATGCAAAGATGGTATACTAAATGATGAGTGCACATAAGAAAAATTAATTAAATTTTAGAAACCAGGCTAGGATTTAATTGTTAAACCTTCATCCTCATCACTGAAATGGGAACTGGGCTTGCCAATTTTTTTTTTTGTCTTTTTATAGCCATACAACATTAAGTTACAAGTCAATGCCCTATCATCTCTGCGTAGCCTGGGGAGTAGACATAGCAGTGACTTTCTCTCCGATCTCACTAAGCAACTGAGCTGATTTCTGTATATTCTCAAACTGGTACCCCATGTGAACTGCAATCAGCTGCATCTTCTTCAGATTCTCTTCACTGCTCTCTATTTGATGCTCAGCTGATGCCATGTCTCTGGCTGCTTTTGATAGTAGCTGGAAAAAGAAAAGAAAAAATAATAAGAACAACACTAGACCATAGACTTATATATCAATGCAAGGAGTTTGGATGCCTTGCAGTAGGACTTTGGAAATTGATCTATCAAAAGATAAGGAAGAAATAAAAAATGCAAGTACTTATACTTAATTCCATAAATTAAAAAGAGTGCATTGGATTCTCTAAGCCCATGACTATCTTGTTGCAAATGTTCCTGTAAATAATAATAGGTTACGCAGGGATAGTCAGGGGAGGTTTGACTTTAATGATTTCGTTATCAATAGCAATAGGCAAACTACTTACTTCCCGTTCCGGGAATAATTTGATAGGCTATAATACTTTTAAGCTCAAAAATGCTAATTTATGGGAACACCTAATACCTCATTAGACTTGGATCCTCTTTGTATCTGGCGCGCTAAAGACGAGATGTTGTTCATATTAACTTGCACTCTTTCTGCTAAACGCTGTTTTGATTCGGCGAACAATGACCGGGCACTGCTCGACGATGCCGAAGTCATTGCGTGGCCACTGCAAATTTTCCTCTTAGTATTACGCCGCTATTGGTGCTCAATGAGGCATTGAGGAAGTAATAGGTATGTTTTTATTTTATAAAACTATTCATTCATTTGCCAAACAAACAATCGATCGCGAACACGAAAACCGAAATGTCAATGATGTCAATGTCATTGTCAAATATTTTTTAAGACACTGACAATTTGACTGACATAAAATTAGCAGTTCGGAAAAGCTGGTCAGCTGTTTATCGAAGAAGTTAGGCAGTTGTCTCACCGCCTGCGATGAACGAGTAGCGAGTAGAACTAGCAAATGAAAACAAGTTGGCGAGCAGCGAGCAGTGGGTGTGTAGTTCCGATAGTTTTGTCGCTGGGCTAACAGCGAGTGTCCGAGTGCGATGGGCGATTACTTGCACGCACCACTCGCTTGGGGCGCGGGCGGTTAGTCCCACAGGGTTTTCAGTGTCGGTTGATCTCTCGGCGTGAGCTCGAACCGCCAAACGAGCATCGCTGAGCGAGTATTATCTTTGATAGCTCTGGTCGCTCAGCGACAAACCAATGGAGCGAGTCCTCGCCGGCCGGCAGAGTGAACAGTCAGCGATCAACTATTAATATATGCATCTCTTTTGTTTACACGGAATGTATATCTATTGTACGTTTCTTGAGCAAGAAAATAGCCGATAGTTAGTCGCTTCCTTGCCAGCGGTGGGACAACTGCCTAATGATGAGTATTTTGCCACTTTTAAACCGCGCTTAAACACGAGGGTTTATTTTCTTTCGCACTCGCAATGAAACGTACGTACACACGGCTACATATCAAGCTTTAATTTTCCAGTTTTAGCTGACCTCGCATTGTATACGTTTTTTTTGGTGCCCAAGATACAGGCTTGCCTAGTTTGGGGCCAATGTAAAATCTCTGTAATCTTTTGAGCAATAAAGTTTTTATTATTATTATAAATTACAAACAGAAGTCAGTTTAAACTGGTTATGTATGGCTTGATGTGTACACGAAAGGTGTGTATACCTTTCGTGTTATGTGCAATGCAATGCTAAATAGACACGCAGTCAAAATCGATGTGTGGCTGTAAAATTTTGAAGTCGCCAGCGAGTCGGCGCGGCGTCGGAGACCAAAGTCACTGCGGGTGCAGCTATCATTATGTTCTCTACATAAATCTCTTAGCGATTTGACCACTTGCCATTCTTTTTACTGCTTGCGCTGATGATGCCACCTACCGGAAATTGATCTCATTGTGTTCTAGATTGACTTGATGCGTGAAGTTTGACTTATAAATTATTGGAAGAAGAAAACGTGTTACGCTGACCCCAACTTCCCAAGTAAGGTCGTGGGCACCCCGCAAAGGCGCGGCGTAGTGTGTCTCTACTACGCGTAGTAGAGACACACTACGCCGCGCCGTAGCTACGGTCTCAGTGTGGACAAGGCTTTACGAGATCAAAATGGATCAATCTGTCTAGCTTTTTCCCAACGATGTTGGGATTGGCTTGGCTTCCAGTCTAATCTGATGCAGCTGATGAGCTGAATACCAGTATTTTCCATTCAAACCCCAGTTACTTAACTGATGGCTAAACCAATCACTTTTGTCCGAGGCACGGGACGAGATAAGAAGAATAATAATAAATAAAAATATTGGAATGAGCTTGCAGAGAACTTCAATCATTATTTTGATAGGAAAAAGAACAATAATGTTTATAAAAATAGTTTTCTCTTTCACAACACCACCAGTCACATGAAAAATTGATTATTTTACGTAAAACGGCAACTCCAGAGTTTAGTGGTATCCTATTCAAGATCGTATACTTCATACACTTCATACTTCAAAATGTCGATTTACGAAGTCGACTATCTTTTTTTCGTTCAATGATAAGTAAATAAGTGAGACCGCGCTACAGGAATCGAATGAAACATTCGAATCCAATACGATTGGATGAATCCAAATAAGAGAGGGCTGAGGCTCTGACTTTTCGCTCGTCACGGAAGGTTTTGTGTTGTAGGAAATTTCTGTAATCTAATCAATTATTAGCCCCTTTTCCGAAATGTTTCCTTTTAAACTTAACTATTTGTTTCTAGTACCTCCTGCTGTAGTTTCTTTCTTGTTTTGTTGCGCCATAGTATAGAATAATGTCTTTTATTTACAAGCCTATTGTGAACAGTATACTCGTCTTCATATTTACGTATAAAACTAGTGTAATCTAAAAAATGGATAAAGGAGTGACATGTGAACATCTTAATAAACTAGCTGATACTCTCGGGAAGGAGCTGTGGCAGACGAAAGAGGTAAATATTAATAATTTTCATGATTATAACCTCAAATGTAATGTCATAAGTAATTAGCATTCTTGGTTCAGTCCTAGTTATCATTGTGTAACGCTCGGAGTGCCGACTACCGAGTATTCCTCGCAAAAGCTTGCAAACTGCACATACGCTGACATGTTTATCATTGATTGTTACTTAATACTTCCTCACAGTAGTGTTTACATTTTTTTCTTCTTTTTGGGAGGCTGTAAATCGCAGTTAATGGTTCATTTGTTATTGTATGCACCCTGAAATTCTTTGTACTATAAAAAACATTCACACAAAACATTGTTAGAAGAAATTTAAACATTTTATGGAAATCTTTGTCTTAGGTTAAGCATCACATCAGCTGATGATGCCATTATCAATAACTATACATATTAATATAAATGAAAGTCATTTTTCGTGTCTGTCTGTATGGCCGTGTAGGTCTTCTAAACTGCACAATGGATTATGATGCGATTTTCAGCTTTAGAGAATTTATTCCAGAAGGGTTTTGGGTCAATATGTTAAAATGTACACATAATAAAGAAATCTCAATGTTTTGTCTAGTCATAAGAACCGTGCGAAGCAAGGGCGGGTCACTAATTACTAATCGACTGGGTGGCAGGAACATCCATCGAGGTGCGTACTGAAAGCATTAATACAGTACATGATTCTAGACTCCTAACACAGAATTTTTTCGTAGACAAAAAGAATGTATCGTAGAAAAGTTCAATACCAATGCGGTCAAAATTTATGGAACAGCAAATTTTTTATTTAATAACCTTTCGGTATAATGTACTGAATCCAAGGTAACAGGTTGTGTGTCAATGACCTTGCCATCCTGGATGTATCAGATAGAATTAAGAATTGCACATCACATCAAGATAATATGTTAATGTTTGTAATGTGAGTTTCTGATTTAAAAAAGTGCTACCTAAAGATGTAGAAACTTTTATAATAGAGAAATTAGGCTGCAATTAAGTTGCTGGGGTCAGATGGTATTAGAATTAAAGATCGTCCAGCCTATTTTATTAATATCAGTTATGGTTATATTTATAGACTTCATAAAAGCATTTGATACATTGGACCACTACGGCTGGTTGCAGGCTATGAATGAATGTGGCATGAACGCATGGTTTAGCAAGTACCTTGAAAACAGATCACTCAGAGTCTGTGTCAGTGGAACAAAACATGTATGGGGTGACATTATATTCAGAGTGCCGACTGGTTCAATATAGAACTTTTGTATGAAACAGCTGAATTTTTTTCGTGATTTCAGATTTGGTCCCATAGTGAAAGTTGTTCATATTCATGGGTAGAACACCCTGTAAAAATTTGGATGGTGATAAAAAAATAAGCTTGTATAGCTTGTAACAAAACATTTATATATTTTACATTTATATTATGTTATTGTTAATACAGATTTTGAATAAATAAATAAATAATATTCTCTTGCATTACAGACCAGGGCCTTATCATGCTCTATAAGACAATGAATACATATCATGCCTTGATAAATAATTAATTATTCAAGTACTACTAATGAGAATTTTAATTGCAATTAGATCTAGTTCAAGGATTCTGAGCCTCACAACAAACCTTTGTTGGATGTTCAATGTATTTATTATAATACAGTGTGAAATGAATGAATGAACAGAAACATTGATCAATTTAAAATTAAGCTGCTGCTATAAAGTATAAAAAGACCATACAGTATACAATTTTCACAGTAAAGTCGTATTTGAATGTACGGTACTTTTGAATAGAATAATTTGATTTATAGTTAAGAAGCTGCGCCCCGCGATTTCACCTACATAAGTTGAGACTTATACGTAAAACCGCGGGGCGCAGCTACTTTACTATAGTATATCCCGTAGCAATATAAGGACAAAAAGTATGCTATGTCCAAACCATAGATATATGAAAGAAGGAGATATGCCCGGGAGTTGAAAATGTATCAGAACCCGATGTCGCTAGGTGGGCCCCACCACCGCGCCACTACTACACATGTAGTTCAGTACTTTTCTAATCTGCTGTTACAACAGCAGATTAGAAAAGTACTGAACTACATAACTCGCATAACTCTTCAAAATGTAGGAAACAGCCTACAGGCTGTTTCCTACATTTTGAAGAGTTATGCGAACATAAATGTAGGGAACAGCAGACTTTTTTCTTTCACGATTTCAGGTTTTGTCCCATAGTAAAAGTTGATCATAATGATGAGTTACAATCTCCCATTTCGAATTGTCACATGTTTTCAATTTCACCCTGTAGTTCTCGTCAAACTTTATGGTGGCTCTGAAGTGCGCTACTGGCTGCGCAGTACAATACCCTTCACCCCCGCTGACCCATGTATTTGTTAGGTACTGCGCAGCGACTCGCCTCATGTTCCAAACCGCCATAAAGTTTGAATCGGATTGTTAAGCTGCTACAATCTTTTGGCGCTTGAACGAAATTTACAGGGGGCGTTGTTGGTAAACATTTGTGAAATCAATTCGCCAAATTGTATTGAAAAACAAGATGTAGGCGTTAGTTTCGATTTTGGTCACACGCCAAAAGATCCTAGTACAACTATATTAAGAACTTTATCAATAAATCAAATTCTCCATACAAAATAGAACAGTGGTCACATTTGTTCCAGACGCTAACATGTTTCGACTGCGGCTGTCCCGGCCCCAACCTCTGGATCTGCCTGCAGCCCGACTGCCACCACATCGGCTGCTCTGAAGTCAAAAATGACCATAGCACACTGCACCAAAAGGTATTTCAATAAACGACAGTTTTTTTGAAGTGAAACTTCTTTAGGCGCGCTTGACTTGGGGAGTAAACTGGCGAATGCGTTACGAAAACGTGTGATCGCGAGTAGGGAAGGTACGTAAAAAATAGCTGGAAATACCTGGTGTAAAAACCCGGTCCCGGTCGCATAAATATGCGACCGGGTTTTTACACCAGGTATTTGCTTCCAAGTACGCACACCGGGTACCGACTCAAAATACTTGCAAGACTATTAAGTATCTTATACGGCTATTCGCTCATAAACGTAGGTACTCAACCGCGTTAGTTTTCGCAAATGCGATCATGCTCCTTTTGGAACAATTTCGTATGCAAGTATTTTTTACCGACTTCACAAAAAGGAGGAGGTACTATGTTCGGCTGTTTGTATGTTTTTTTTTTTGTATGTTTGTTCATCGAATACTCCGCCAATTGTCGACGGATTTTCAAAATTCTTTTTTGTTCCAAAGTAGATAGTTTTGAGGTGGTCCCACTGTCACCAAGTTAGGATCTGATGATGGAATCTTAGAGTAATCGAGGGCAACCTTTAAATTTTATAGGCTCATTTATTGTTTTACGCATATTTTACGAAGTATCTTGTGTATTTGCGTATGGTTGTCACCATCTCAGGTAGCTGGGTTGATGATGGAAGGTACAACTCAAAGAAGTTACTCGAACAGGCAAGGACTGTTTTAGTCAATTGTTTTGATGTTTGATAGGGCATTTGCCACATTTGGTCTCATGATCATCAAGTCATGACCTGATGCTGCAGTCAGGATAGTCTGCAGAGTACCTAACTCCTCGACAACTAACAGCAGATATATCGTGTTAAGGCTCATTGAAAAGGGCTCGATGTGTGGATAAACGTACTGTTAATGAGGAACACCGAAGTACATAAAGACCTGATGCTGAAGCCAGGAGCATTAGAAAAAGTACCAACCTTGAAATTACAGCACCGTAGTCGTGTTTGGGCTCATTTTAAACAGGACTAAATTTTAAGTTCAATGCAATGTTGACAAGTCTGGCCTAATGCTGCAGCCAGGATTATCAGCATCTAGTCTAAAAACATCAGGGCAGGATTTGATGATGGGATCCTGGAGAAATCGAAGGAACTCTTCAAATATTATAGGCACACCTATAGCGATTTGGGTATTTTTTATAGTAACTCGTGCATTTGCTCTCGGAAAGCACTATTTGGTGATGTGGAACTGATGATGAAGACCACAGATGGCCACCGGAACTACTCAATAATATCTAAGTATTTCACGGGTTGCGATTCGATTACTTTAATATGGTTGCTAAGCAATTTATGCTCGTCACAATGTGAATGGTGATACGGAGCTGATGGTGGATCCGGAGAACTCCTCAACAATTAACTTCCCTATATCGGGAAAAGCAATATTTTGTTTGTAAAAGGCGATGATCACTAGGCTATTGTAACTTAGATAAATTATAAGCAGACCCATTAAAAAGCGTGAAATAAAAACTTTTTAAGAAAAAAAAACCGACTTTCAAAAAAACACTACAAAGTGAAAAATATCTTTAATTTCGGAAGTCGGTGGCAAAAAACTAAAATAAAGATCCAAAGACACCGACTTCCGAAATTAAAGTTATTTTTCACTTTGTAAAGTTATTTTTCGGAAGTCGGTTTTTTTTTTTACTTAAAAAGTTTTTTTTACTTTAATGGTTTGCAAGTATTTATTTGTAAACGCGGTTTTGCTCCTTATTTACTCGAAGTCATTGATCAATTTCCTATGCAAGTAGTTTTACTTCCAACGGGGCTTTTGAATACGCGATTGTATTTCTTATCTGTATGAAGTCATAGATCAGTTTTCTATGCAGATAGAAAATACTTGAAAGTATCTCGCTCCGTCGTGGCTCGACGCTCGAGTACGTAGGTACTCAAATAGTTCAACAACAGCGTTTGTTTTCGCAAATGCGATCATACTCCTTATCAGTAAGAGCACAGAATACTTAATAGTACTACGTACAGAAAGGACACTCCCTTCCTCGCCCTCATATCAGATACCGCACCTCACCCCGCATTTCGAGGTATTCGTCGCCGACTCTTTAGCAAGGGCGCTCGCGAACCGCAGCGCTGTATTGCTGACACACAATTATGCGATTTAAAAGTTTTATTTGAGTTTTAATCACGATGGTTGGATATTGTGATGCTTTTCCTAATTCGTATTTACATATACTGTTTGTATGATTTCGCATTTTTAATAACATGCGATTTAATAACCGATTATTTACAGATAAGTCATTTAAACTAAACTATTTTAGTGTTTTTATTTCATTACGAACCCGACTATATAAATAAACAATTGAACTACATGGTCACTTCATAATAATGCACACGTTCGGGCAGCGCCGCCGCCGACGTCGTTCAGTTCCCCGACACAAATTGCTTTCCGCGCCATTTTTTTTTACGCTACTAGATTTCACGCACACATTTGCACGTATACAAACGTCATTTGTTTATGTAGTAGTAATAGGTAATTATTTTGCGAGCGTTGTATGGAGTGTCCGAGGTGTGGTAAGAGTCTACGGAACAATTTCGTATGCAAGTATTTTTACTTTAATGGTTTGTAAAAGTATTTATTTGTAAACGCGATTGTGCTCCTTATTTATAGGAATTCACGGATCAATTTCCTATGCAAGTACTTTTTACTTCCAACAGGGCTTTTGTTTGATTACGCGATTGTACTTCTTATTTGTATGAAGTTATGGATCAGTTTTCGATGCAGATAGAAAATACTTGAAAGTATCTCGAGCCCTGGTTTTAGGCCCTGGTTTCTTAAGGTGGACGTACTTGGAAGCCCTGGTACTCGATTTTGCAAGTACGACCCATGTCTAAGGGCTACGGGCGAGGCGAACGGGAGTTGAGTGGGGGATATAAGCACGAGAAAGCAGTGCGCGCGCACATTTTCTTTCTCTCTTCCTCTCATAGCCAAATACGTTTGAAGTTTCACTTCAGTCGTGTGGTCATAAGCACACTCGGTTTTTTTTTTTTTCAACGTGACTGTTTATTGCTATAAAACTTACGTTCTAGGTAAAGGTAGAGCGAATGAGAATACAAATACATTTGTATTCTCATTCGCTCGCTCTTGCATCCTATTAGGGCTTCCAATACCGGTATCCCCGTATTGGCTAATACCGGTATTTGAAGCCCAATACCGGTATCCCCGTATTGGCTAATACCGGTATTGAAAGCCCTACATCCTATGTCGACGGAGCCCCGCTTCGCGGGGTATATTTCTATGTAAAGGGTTTAAAGTAACCTAACCAAACCGAACCTGGGGGTGCCTTTCGCTCACTCTTGCATCCTAAGTCGACGTAGCCCCGCGTATATATTTATTATTTTAACCAAACCTCTGTTGTCGGTAACTTAGTAGGTAATTTTGTCGGAGGTTCAGTATTTTATTCGGAAGTTTAGTTTTGTTATTCGAAGATCAATTTTTTTAGTCGGCCACAGATCGCTGGAGATTAATTTGTTTTTCAGAACCATTATTATTTCCCTTTATAATATAATACATTGGAACATCGGGTGTGTAGGTATAGTATATAGATCTACAGATGTCCAGCCAATACACTCAGTGACTTGACTTAAGAGTAAACTAAACGCGAGCTCGAACTCACTGGTGGTCATGGCCAAAATCACGCTGTCTAACTTGGCTTCGTGTCTGACGGAGCTAGTATCAGTGATGAGCAGTTAGACGCTAATCTACACGCACAACATCTAGTTCTCACGCACAGAAACACCGTTCCGAACTGATAGGCGCATAAAAATATTTGAAAAGTGCTTTGGAAAATCGAGTTCTATGAAAAATCCACTACATAAATCAATCACAAATAGTTTTTTGAACTCTTCGATAACTGAGCTTTGTCGGTACGGATTTAATTTTTAATATTTTTCAGTTCTTTTATTACTTATTTACACCCAAAGTTACGTTAAAAATAGCAAGAAAAACGAATCTTTGTTGGCTCATAACTTTTTAATGGCTTGTTATTTTACAATTCTGCTTCCGTACAGACACAATTAATAATTAGACAAAACGATACAATGTTTAACTTTGGATCAATGTCAAACAGTGGAGTAATACTCTCCCGAAATTTGTATGGAAAAAATATCGAATAGTATCCTTATCAAGATTTGCATTTACGCTAATCTTTATAGCATAGAAACATTTGAAAGGTAGGTATTTGACTTTAAGATTGATCGTTAGTACATACACAGTAATATAAAAAAGAACAATAGAAGTGTATAAAATTGTTTTTTTATTACTTCTGTCGTAAAATTAATATTATGCTTATTTGTTTACGAGTAAGACTGGTTGTCGGACTTTCGGGCTTCTGACGACTCGTAACGACTGTCGAAGTGTCAATTGTCAACCAGTCTTACCAAGGGGTTTCGTATTACCCAGTAACTGGGTTGTGGAAGTCAGATAGCAGTCGCTCCATGCAAAATACTGGTACTCAGCTGCATCCGGTTAGACTGGAAGCCGACCCCAACATAGTTGGGAAAAGGCTAAGCAGATGATGATGATTTGTTTACAAGTAACAGCATTTTATTATGGTGGTATTCCTTAGATGGTCAACTGTCATGAAGCTTAGGATTCCGCCATGTTTGTGGTTCTACACATTATCATGTTCGAACCGGCATGTTTTTTTTTTTTCAACCAATTACAGGGTTCACGGACGTCTCAGATCTCAAGTGCGTATGCGGCACCTCCCCACAGACAATGGCCCACCTTCCATCCTGCGCCCCCATGCCGTCACCTATGCACTTGATGATCTTATGACTGCGTCAGTGAGCGGAGTTCGCACAGCTAAATTTTTGGCCAAAGATTTTTGAATTTTTTGCCATCGATACGCTCAAAAGAAGAGGCACTTTTGAATTGTCAAGGGGTTGGTTAGTCATAAAGAGGAAGCTAGTTGCCTATTTCAAAGGGTAGTAGGTTTTTTTTGTTATGAAGGGAACTTACAGATCCAAAGAATCATGATAAATACCTCTTTGCATTCATAAATATTAGGTATCATCTTACAGTTAAAAGGCGAAATATTATTGCGAAGTTCAAATCAATAGAATGCTGTTTTGTTATCTTTCTTAGAGGTATTTATAGCTAATGATTCGCTTCATTGGCCATAATACTGTTATAGCGGATATAAATACGTACTTATTTGTAATTATTGACTATAAAAGTAACATTCTCTTATGATTACCGAAAGTTGAAACCTCTAGTACAGATGTAGCATTTACACGAATGAGCGGTAATCATTCTAATTCACTCCTTATTACAAAGTCACATAATGCACGTTCGTGAATTACATTATGTATAGCTACATACTTAATTGTTAGACTAGACCAGATCCTCGTGACCCCCAAAGATCTAAATTAAATCATAATGTTTTTAGGGCTTCGTACCCAAAGCGTGCCAACTACTAAGGCTCCGCTGTTCGTCCATCCGTCCGTCTTCCACAGGGCGACACTTGCAATTTTCACAGTGTGTCTACTGTGGCCGCTTAAATACCAAATAATAAAAACGGCTCGTTCTTGGTGCAAAGGTTGGCCATTGCCGTTCAACGTGGCAATGCAGCAAGCGTTTTGGGCACCTTTGCGCCGGGAACAGTTAGGGGCGGGTTATTTGACTAAGTTAGACGGGTTGGTAGTAAAGATATGTTTTAATTTCTTATTCTAATTGTAATTGATAATTTATTGTTGACTCGTAATAAAAAAAAAACCGAGTGTGCTTATGACCACACGACTGAAGTGAAACTTCAAACGTATTTGGCTATGAGAAGAAGAGAGAAAGAAAATGTGCGCGCGCACTGCTTTCTCTTGCTTATATCCCCCACTCAACTCCCGTTCGCCTCGCCCGATCACACTTTTCGTAACGCTTACGTCATGCGTTCGCCAGCTTACTCCCCAAGTCAAGCGTGCGTAAAGAAGTTTCACTTCAAAAATTAAACAAAGTTAAATAAAAAGGGGCAGGCCTAAGAAACGCTGGCGTGACACGCTTTGGACTCGTTCCTAACCGATTGGACGGAGAAGGCACAGCACAAAGAAAAGTGGAAACATTTATGATGGAGGCCTTTGCCCGGCAGTGGGACAAAACAGGTTAAATAAAAAAAAAAAACTAAAGAGAGTTCCCATACAAGAAAAGTGTATAAAAAATATATGTTGAAGTTTCAATATTGTACTGTGGTACGGATGCGAATCCGACTCGCAATTGGTTGCTTTTTTTTTTAACACCGTTTTTAGATCCATGAATATATCGGTTGATGAACCTTCATGCCTTGTGTCGAGTTAACTCAGACCATATAAATTGTTCAGCGAATTGTATACGTACGACATTTTATCGCCCCAACGTCAAAGTGTAAAATTCGACACAAACAGCCAGGAAATGGGTTATTACTGTTCTCAATCCGTCGGTAATTTGTCGCCAAAAATACTGCAGTTTCATGCACTGCTTGCTTTGGCACATATTCTGGAATTAAATGTGCTGTAAAATATTTGCCATAATCCACAGCCACCCATAGATAGGTATATCAGAAGGCCAATTCCCGTAATTAAAAACGTTCAAATTCTAGTCGCAATCTCATCTCAGCGACAGTCAATGTCAAAAACTTGTCAAAAATGTAGGTAAATTAGAGGTATTTTTGACAGAATGAGACAGATTAGACTGAATGTTCTTACAATTTCGAGAATCGCCCCCTCCAAACTTGGTCTCTTTCAATCTTCCGATAGAAAAAGTTCAAGAGAATGCTTGCTACTTTGCATGATCTCGAATTAAATATTTTTGCTGACCAAATTGTAGACTGGACTTTTGATACAGGTATTAATCAATTTTACCTGAGGGGCAATTCTCGTAATTTTATGAACGTTACAGTCTGATCTCAGTCTCAATCTGTCAAAAATACCTCTAACTACCCTACATTTTTGACATGTTTTTGACACATATTGATGGTCGCTGAGATGAGATGGCGACTACATTTTGAACCTTTTTTAAATAAGGAAATGGACCTTCTGGATTCTAGGGCGAAATTATTACGTACGGATAACGGTCAGTAAGATATAGAAATCGAGCAAAAGTCGCCTTTCATGACACACACAACAAGTACATTATTATGAACATAAAACACAAACAAACACAAACATTACAATACAATGATCCGATGTCATATAAAGGACCTCACAAAGCGCTTTGTACCTACACTATTTAAGAAAAAAACTTTTTAACAAAAAATTAAACCTCCGAAAAAACTGAAAAGCAAAAAATAATAAACTTTTTTTATTTAACCTTAATAAATAAGTTCTTAAACTAATGCAAGTATACCTAAGTAATTTAGAGTCGGCGCCAAACAAGCAAATTAATTCGTTGCGAGTGGTCGTGCGGAGAGCGCATTTTTTGTTTGAAATGTTAATGTTTATCGCTATAGATTTCACGTTGCTTATTTCTTTAAATTTAAGGTAATTTAGTAATCTTTGTTCATTGATTGTTTGGCGCCGACTCAAAATTACTTAGGTATACTTGCATTAGTTTAAGAACTTATTTATTAAGGTTAAATAAAAAAAAATTATTATTTTTTGCTTTTCAGTTTTTTCGGAGGTTTAATTTTTTGTTAAAAAGTTTTTATTTTATAATTTTTTGAGGCTATAATTTACTAATTACTACATGCTTAATGTTTGATTACTTCTAAAATACCTACCTTACTTTAGACATTAACTGTTATATAATCCTACTTTAACTATTATTTTTTGTGTAATATAATACTAAATAATATAATGTAATACTTAAAAAAAACAGGCTTTATATACCAACATAGATAGGCCTTTTACTTTAATTGTAATACACAGCTCAGCATTAAAATCTGTGAATGAACAATAAGTCACCCCTATTTTCCCACCCTTAGGGTAAGTTTTTTTTTCCAAATTTACATGGGACCAACTTCGAAGTATGTCCTATCCAACAAAAGAAGAACTATCAAAATCGGACTACTCTGTAAAAAGTTAAGCGTGGTCATACATTACAATCAGTGAGTGAACAATCAATCATCCCCTGTTTTCTAACCCTTAGGGTTGGAATTTTTTTTCCAAATTTATATGGGACCAACTTCAGGGTATACCCTTTCTAATAAAAAAAGAATTATCAAAATCGGACTGCTCTGTAAAAAGTTATGCGTGATCATACATAAAAAAAAAAAAAAAAAAATATACGCGTCGAATTGAGAACCTCCTCCGTTTTTTTTCGTCGGTTAATAAAATGAAAGCTAAGAATAGCTAACAAACGTATCAGGCATGAAATCTTCTTTGTGCGCGAGTTTATTTGTGCAAGTCATAATTATGTGTGTGGAATGAATCAGATATAGAGCAAATGAATCATTTATTGAAGCCGCTTTTGTAATGAAGATTTTTTATACGACATGTTTTGTGTCTCCTAAGCGGCTAGGGCCATTCCGCTCAATTAGGCCGACTTTTATTTGCAAATGGTAAGGACATTTGGTGCGTGTTGATTGCAATAATAAATTAAATAAAGGTGTTATACTTTTTTAGATAGCGGCGCCATACGTAAAAACATGTAAGAAATGTCATATAAAGTAAAAAAAGAATGCAGCTATGATATTTAATTTATTATTAGCATATTATATTCGCCGTTAGTGGATTTCCGCGGATTGACCCGCTAATCAAATCCACGTGTTGTGCGATCTTGAAATAAATGTAGGTACGTGTAGCGTATTCTGGGCAGTCGGACCAACTACCACCTTGCTAATATGTTTACAAATCATGGAATCTTACCGTTCTTATTGATATCGATAAGTCTAATACGAGTAAGAGCGAATTAAGTAGTCGATTTACATTTTAATCTGTCAAGCTCTGCTAATGAGACACAATTGATTTTCTATTGTTTCGTCGCCAATGGGCGGACCGCGGTCCTTGACCGGTTAAACACATACCTATAATCAGCCTATATAATGTTCCCACTGCTGGGACACAGGTCTCCTCTGTTTGAGAGCGAGTGGGCTGTAGTATACCCAGCAGGCTTAGTGCGATGATATGGTTATATAAGAAGATCTCAAGACAGCTAAAAGTCCATAGCCCTATTAAAGCCTAGCCCTGCAAAGAATCTTCTATAACACGGATAACATTATCGTTTTAAAGCATAAGATAACATTTCATCCTATTCATAATACATTTCGCTAGTAAAGTCCCTTGTCCCATGTAATAGTGGGGGAGGGCATTTTTGCCGAGGATGCAACACAGGACGTTCTTGCAACCAAGCACGAATTATTTCCTTCATTCTATGGTGCAGAACCAACAAGTATCTCCAGAGTCATCAGTGTCCATCCTCTTTAATTAATACGTTTGTTCCAGACCTTTCCTCTGCACTGCGTACACATGAATGTGTCCACGGAGCGGATATGGTGCTACCTGTGCGAGAAAGAGGTCCACATCAGAGCAGCCTTGGCATATGTGGTTGGTATAATGACATCACTTGAATTCTTTTATGTGATAGGTTGGTGAAAAGACTGACCGACCGTTCCTGCTGATGAAATGTGATTACTGCAACATTAAGGCGGTACCCCGACCAAATAACCTTAAGCATTCGTGACAGAGACAGAGAGCGACACGACTTCCTCGTACGAAAGGGATGCAGCGTACCCTGCGCACGCCCCTTTATCATAAAACTCGCAAATTTTTTGGAATTATTTTAATTAAAAAACAATAGCGATCTTTTTAAATAAATTAAAACGAGGATTATTTAGATTTTTAAATTATCTGTCCATTGGTGAAACCCTCAAATTAATAGAACTTCAACTTTAGCAAAAGATGAATGCAATCAATCATTTTAGTCACTTTTTTAAAAGGAGATTTTAAATGTATTAGTAACAAAACAAATAATAACGGGCAATGTGATGATAGGATATCGAACATTACTAATGTCCTTTCAGATGTTGTTATTTCTCATAATTATTGAGTTACTAGCCTCTGAATAACGAAGAAAAACGCGGTTTCGGTCGGGGTACCGCCTTAAGGAGTTTGCGGATAAGTTGCCGAATAGAATAACTTTATCTGTGCATGCATAGAAATGTCTAATGTGCAAACTGAAAAAAAAAATACAGAATTTTGTTACTGTTGGGCTTTGTGCAATGTGTTGTAGAACCGATTGCTGCAAGGAAAGACGATTTTTAATGGCGTATAGATATAGTTGTTAGTAAACGCACGTACAATCCAGATAAAACCAAATTGTAAGTCATCATAATCACCTGCTTAGCCTTTTCCCGACTATGTTGGGGTCGGTTTCCAGTCCAACTGGATGCAAAATTGTATTCTTCTTGAATAATTTTCTTGCTTCCTGGCACTGTCACCTTACCTTGTATATCCTTTACCCAGGCTAGTCCAGATTCGACGTGTGAGAGTCCAACACGTCTGGGTGCCGTGGCTCTGACCATGGCGGAGGACGATCTGGACCCCGACACGCACGACGTCCACTACGAACACGACGCACGTGCCAGAGGTGAGATATACTAATCTGCGTTCGCGATTTATTTGCCAATAATGTAAACAAATATGAATTAATTGAAAAATAACTTTAATTCCTACACAATAAAGTTCAGTTTACGCTACAACTTCAAACATTTTTATTATAACTTTTTCAATAGTGCTAGTCACTCTAAAATCAACTTAATAACCATTAAAATAAAGTTGATATTTGTTTAACATGAAATAGGGTGGGGGTGTGCGGCACTGCGTACTTTTACCATACATAATTTGACAGTAAAGCCGGAGTTATAATAAGCTGAATCACGTTCCGATTTGCAGGGTATTACGCCTATATTGCCTGAAGGGTTAAGCACCTATAGTACACCCACATTTCACCAGTTATGTTTAATTACCATGTAATAGGGGGCGAGCCTGTTGCCATCAACCGGGTACAAATCCAGACTCCGGGCTGCTACTAAGACCGCTAGAGAGTATGAGTGTTGATGCCATTCATTACAGGCATATTTATGAGACACTAGCTGCGCCCCGCGGTTTCACCCACGTAAGTGTCGATCCCGTGGGAATGTCGGAATAAAAAGTAGCTTATATGTTAATCCAGGGTGTCAGCTACCTCCATACAAAATTTTATCAAAATTGGTCCAGCCGTTTGAGCGTGAAGAAGTAACAAACATATAAACACACCCTCGCACACACACACTCACAAACTTTCGTCCTTATAATATTAGTGGGATAAAAAGTAGCCTACATGTTAATCCACAGTGTCAGCTACCTCCATACAAAATTTTCAGGCCTGATGGTCTAATGGTTAGTGACCCTGACTGCTATGCCGGATGTCGTGGGTTCGATTCCCACCCAGGACAAATGTTTGTGTGATGAGCACGATCATTTGTTCTGTGTCTGGGTGTAATTTATCTATAATATGTATGTATTTAGAAATATATAAGTATGTCTATCAGTTGTCTAGTACCCATAACACAAGCTCTGCTTAGCTTGGGACTAGATGGCGTTGTGTGATAGTTGTGGAATTTTATTTATTTATTTTATCAAAATTGGACCAGCCGTTTGAGCGTGAAGAAGTAACAAACATGTAAAGACACACTCACAAACTTTCCTCTTTATAATATTAGTGTGATTTCGGCCTTGTTTTTGTCAACTGCGTATTTAGCAACTAAGTTTTAATTGGAATAAGCAAGAAACGACTGCACTGTCTGGAGCAGGTTGTGAGGGGAATAGAATGCCCGGGTGCCGACGAAAACATTCCTGCGGCTGTCGTGCGCTTCGAGGAAATTCAATGAAACAATATGCTTAGAAAATAGAGTTTAAACTCGCCATTAAAAAATCACATTGAGCTGACATGGTAGATTACAGCCCAATCCCTCTCACACATAGGAGACGCTGTGTGTGACCCAGCGGTGGGAACATTATAGGCTACTAGCTTTTGCCAGCGGCTTCGCCCGCTTTGATGTCGGATATTATCCCACGGGAATGTACAGTCAACAAAAGAGATAAGTATGCAGGATCGTCGGATATAGTTGAAGTTTAATAAGAAACCGATGGATGTTCTCGTATAAAATTTAATTTTATTAATAGAAACAAACGGCTCCTTTATCAAATTAAATTTTAGTCGACAACATCCATCGGTTTCTTACTAAACTTCAACTATATCTGACGATCCTGCATATATATCTATTTTGTTGACTGTACTACCGAGATAAAAAGTTTATTTCATGTGTTAATCCAGAAACTATCTGTGTGCCAAACATCCAAATCCGTTCAGCCGTTTTTGCGTAATTTGAAGGATATTCGTGGTGCAATTATATATTGAACGGAAAGACGTTTAGTTAAAAGAGTATTTCTAATAAGCAAAAATCACGCTACTTACATAGACAAGGTGAGAGAGAGCGAGAGACGCCCTCTACTATCAAAACTAGGAATCACCATGACAGATGGGTTGCGTTCATAAATACTAACATAATTGAGTAACAAACATACACACATTTAAAATTTCCTATTTATAATATTAGTAGGATATACTTATCGTATGCCCTTGCTCCTCACTAGATCCGCACGCGGCAGGATTGGTGGGGCTGCAGAACATGGGCAACACGTGCTACATGAACGCGGCACTACAGGCTCTTAGCAACACAGCACCGCTCACGTCATACTTCCTGGAGTGCGCGGCCGCTGTCGCCGTTCTGGCGGCTGATAAGAAGCCTGGGATCAGCAGGTAAGGACCTGAAAGTGTTGCATAGCTGAAGATAAATAGCTGGATCTACACCAGACGATCCAGTGCACGCCGATCGGGCGCGACAAGAACAATGCGCGGTCGATGTGGAGGTGCCACGCGCGATCGGAGCGCACTGGATCGTCTGATGTGGATCCAGCTAATGTATTGTGTGCAAACATAAAACTGTATATTCCTTTTTTATGTATAACAACGAGTACTCTATCTATGATCCATTCCAAAAGTATCTGATGGAAATGAAAACACACCCTGTATCCTGCGTTCACGATTGAGTTTCCAAATATGTAAAAAAATATATGTTGCAGTAAAAACAACTTTAAAATCCACATATGAGGTTCAGTTTGCGCTGCAACTTCAAAAATTGAATACCATATTATTCATTCTGAAATCAATTTAATTTACACTAAAATAAAGTTGGTATTCGTTTAGTGGTAATAACATCAATTGGAAACAAGGACTTTAGTGGTTACATTCTTACGAAATCACTCGCTAATGGGAGTTAGTAACATATTCATCTATATTTCACAGTTCCGTCTTTATATCTCACCACTTTATTCAACAATTATTGTTTGAATATTATTATTAAATTGTAATTGAATAATCTTTGACGATCAATTGAGTTTCTAAAAATTAATCTCAATAGTCAAATGGAAAACATCTTCAAGGTGATTTAAAATTACAATTTCAATTCAAATAATCAAATCAAAACACTCAATTTGTAAGTGGCACTATAAAATCGATCAGGGGCCGTATGACGTATTGATGCCACCATTTTTCCAGTGTGAGAGAGAGAGACGGAGCTATAGAAGGCCGATAGGTCCATCTCTTTTTTGGAATGGAATAATGATGGCATTAATACTTCATAATACGGCTCCAGAAATTGGCTTCTAATGGTACAGACGCCAGCACATCAAGCTACCCGAAACTGTCAAATTTTCCCAACCAACGTTGAACCTTATGCTTTAGCGATAAAGTTAAAAATCTATTAAAGCTTCTACTGTATAACGAGAAAGACAGAATTTTCTTTGTCTCTTACGTACGGTGTCCTAGAACGGAAATCAACCCAAAAAATAGCTAACAAATTGACAAGTGCTCGTAAACTGCTGTGATTGGTTGACTGAATTATCAGCAGCCAATCGAAACGCTTGACTTGCTTTTAATTTTGACACGTCAATAATTTTCGTTCCAGAAACCGGCCCCAATTACGTAACACACTGCCAAACTCATTCTGAATCATTTTGAAGTATATTGCTAATCCATTGCTTCATATGTTCGAAAAAATTGTCTGCTCAACAACCTAAATAACGGAATGAATTTTGTTGAACTGTCAAAATGAAACCCATTGCTGCTGATGGTGTGTTACGCAATTACCCCGCTGTAGTTAGATTCTTATTTCGCATCACCTAAAATAATGGTTTTCTTTCCAGAGCATACCAAAAATTAGTGAAAGAGATGTGGAGTAGGAAGACAAGAGGCTACGTTGTACCTAACGGCATACTGTATGGCATTCGTAATGTAAGTTACATTTTATTTGTTTATGAAGTAAATCTTAGGGCCAAAGCACACACGCTACTTTTTGCATCGGCGATCGGCGATTTTGCGGCTTTATCGATGCTGCATCGCGTTTTGGCGACTCTCTGCGTTCGGACGCGGTATCGGAATCGCGCGTTTTAGCGACTGCTCCTATGCTGCATCGCGTTTTGGCGACTCTCTGCGTTCGGACGTGGTATCGGAATCGCGCGTTTTAGCGACTGCTCCGATGCTGGCGCAAATGCCAAATCGCTACGACCGGCATCCGAATGTGTGCGGAGTGTAGCGTTCAGCCGCTGTATCGAGCTTCCGAAAAGCGACTGAATCGCCGCGTCGTTTTTATTTTTTAAGTGTGCGGTGTGGAATGCTTGGTCGCTGCATTTAGCTTCTAAAAGCAGCTGAATCGCCAATCGCCGATGCAAAAAGTAGCGTGTGTGCTTTGGCCCTTAGTGGTAGGACCTACTCGCAAACGACACACGTGTAAGACAAGAAGGGCAGTTCTCGTAATTTTAAGAACGTTCACATTCTGTGAAAAATACCTCTAATTACCTTAAGGGGATTACAGGACCTAAACGCAAAAAAAAACGCAAGTTTTATAATACCTAAAAGTATATGATCGACTACAGTAAACAAAATCAGAAAAATATATGATATTCTTCAGGATATATGCTAGGTAGATAGTGTGTTGAAATCATAATACAATACAACTACTTTGACACGATAGAAAAAAATCGTGAATATACTTCTAAAAACTTTCTTTTTACAATAAAAACCATACTAATATACATACAATTATTCTGATTTTTTGTCAGATTATTCCACAAGCAACATCATTGGCATGTACTGGAACCAAAAATTCGAAGACATGTGACATCTGCCAACCCGCACTGGGCCCGGATGGTGGATTACGGCCCACTCCCTCTCACCGAGAGGAGGCCTGTGTCCCAGCAGTGGGAACATTATAGGCTAATTATGAACATACAAACAATAGATTTTTTGTAAATACATAATTGCTTCATATTTTGCAATAAACTACCAGAGTTGTGTCATCGCGCTTCCCTTTCTTTTCTATGCAGTCCGACAGTGACCGCGCTTTAGGTCATGTAGTTCCCTTAAATTTTTGACATTGATTGTCGCTGAGATGTGATTGCGACTAGATTTTGAACGTTTCTAATTACGGGAATTGGCCTCCAGATGTATTTGAACTTATACCACACCCCGGACACTCCATACAACGCTCGCAAAATAATTACCTACTACTACTACATTAAAAAATGACGTTTGTATACGTATGAATGTGTGCGTGAGGTACTTGTGTTTGCGAGCGCTCTTGTTAAAGAATTGCGACGAATACGCCGAAGTGCGGGGTGAGGTGCGGTAACTGATGTTAGTGCGGGGAAGGGAGTGGCCTTTCTGTACGTAGTACTTTAAGTATTCTGTGCTTATACGAGGCAAAAGGAGTATGTTAGATCGTAGTAGATGGCATTCTGTAGTTTCTGTCGACCGCCATGGGAAGAAGGCGTGAGTTTATGTTTACATGTATGTCTTAGTGAAAAAAATGTTTACTATTATAGTATTAGAATCTGACAAAAAATTGTGTTTGTGTGATGATGATGTTTCTCATTGCCAAAAGTAAAAGAAATGCAGTGCCATGCTTTTAATAATTATATTTAAACTTAAATCTCACGAAAGTCGATACCTTTTCTTAAAGTAATAATAGAACAATCTGGTATTATTTTGTTGCGTTTTTAGTTGTTATTATAACTATGAATTTACCCTGAATAAATGATTTGAAAGCATTGCTTTACTGGTACTTAATTTTTGCAACCGGAAACGAAAATTACCGAAAACGAAATTTGGTCCGACTGCCAAGCATTGTGTATTTAATTTTCTAAAAACAAGAATGTTCTCTTTGACAGGTGCATCCGATGTTTCGTGGTTACCATCAACATGACACGCAAGAGTTCCTGCGGTGCTTCATGGATCAGTTGCATGAGGAGCTGAAAGAACCGGTAAATATACAAATATCATCCTTGCGATCATCATCTTAGTTCATAGTCCTTTCCTCATCATCACAACATAAAAAAAATCATTATCGGGTGCCCTTTACTATACCAAATAAATGTTTCCAAACTGAATCTACCGCTTGAGAAGTATTTCTGGGTTTTATTTTTTTCGCCATTTGAAACTGGTCTGGAACGCAGTGTCCGTCCACAACCTTATTATAACAAGAATAAAGATCACAATGATTTTGACAGATTTGTCAGTGGCAGCAACCTACCAGCAACCTTATTACAATGAGAATAAAGTTCACAGATTGACGGATTGTAGACTGTGATTGGTGACAGAGTCGATGTTATAAGCCTTTTGCTTCGTCCGAATGTTTGCTTGCATTGTATAATGGGTATCATTTAAGCTATCACCAATTTAATTAGTTTTGTGTTTCTTAAATAATAGGGTTTGTCCTCCAAATAGTAGATCTGTCACCAAAATGTAGTCACCAAACAATGCAAGTGACCTAACCAAACCGAACCTCGGGGTGCCCTTCGCTCGCTCTTGCATCCTATGTCGACGGAGCCCCGCTTCGCGGGGCCCCTATTTCTGTGTAAAGGGTTTAAAGTAACCTAACCAAACCGAACCTCGGGGTGCCCTTCGCTCGTTCTTGCATCCTATGTCGACGGAGCCCCGCTATCTGAGAACGAAAATATTTCGTGGCGATAGATCTATTTATTAGGTGATACAACTTGATGACAAATATAAATTTTGGTGATAGAAAATATAGTTCCCTTGTATAATTTAGTATGAATAAGGGGCCGTCTCCACGAGCGAGAGAAGCGCGGCGATATTCTCGCCGTGTGGAGACACGTTCTAAAAGAGTGTATACGTGGCACGACGATAATATCACCGCGATTCTCTCGCTCGTGGAGACGGCCCCTAAGAGGCATAATTAGTTCATTTTCCGTCTCATATGTTTTTGCATAGTTCTAACCTATGTTGTTCTACGAATAGGTATAATTTATTTGTATTTGTAGGTGTGGGACAGCACATCGGAAGACAAGCTCGGCTCCGAAGCCGACGGCGACCACCAGGACACGCGCACCGTGCACATACGGCGACGCGCCGCTTCCTCCGGCGGTGAGTTCACGAGTGACTATGCATGTAGGTAGATTTATATTTATTTTAACCTTTTGAACGCCAGAGTATAAACGTATCGCCGTACCCCTGACGCCAGGCCACTTTAACAAAACAACACGCCAAGGCTCGGAAACCGGTTGAAATTCTTAACCGGTTATGGTCATTGACCCCAAACCGAAATCGATTTAGGTTAAAGGTTGCACTTTACCGGTTTATGCGACAAACCGGTTTTTCATGAATTTTGGTTTTGATAGTGAAAATGAACCGGTTAAAACCAAGTTTGAACCCCCCCCCCGGCCCCCGCCACTCTCGCGGGCACGGTCTGGACGTTGCGATGTCAACTTATTGTCACTAGAACTTGTTGTTGTAAAACAACAAATTTCTTGATATTGGTGGTTTATTTATATTAGTTTCATGCAATATAATATAGACGGAAGCTTAAACTTTTTATATATTAATAAAAAAATTATATAAATAAAAACACACAAAAGTAATGATTAAATTGTTTATTTCATAATATGGTGCGACCCATGCGACGTGTATTTTGTCATATATTTGTGATGTTGGCGCTCAGGGTAAGATTTCGTTTGTCACATATATGTGACAATGGCGCTCAAAAGGTTAATACATGGAGGTGCAGCACTGTAATTTAACGAATGTGTCGAAAACCAATAAAGATCCGCAGAAAAATGCTTAACAAATAGCAAACATATTTTAAACAGTTTTTTTATTTCGTTTCCTACAGCAAGCGATGCTCCATTCTTCGCAAGGATGAGGCGAAAATCTCCCGCGCCGTCGTCCTATAGCGAATCAAGAACTGAAGGCTATTTACGGTAATAACAATGTTATTCTTTATTAGCGAATAGAAAAACTTAAAAGATACTTTCAAACTCTCACGACGGTGTCTGTGCCCGTTGCATATACTTATTCTTATTTTTAATGATAATAAATGGACTTCTCAAAAAAAAAAAACTAGAGAAAAGTGCCAATCATCAAATCAAATGGAATATTTCAACAAATTCAAAAGAAGTGAATAAATTATCTGATTTCTAGTGGCAAATCACAATACTACAGGAGGTGAAAGCCATAATCATTAAGGAAAAACGAAAATTTTATCAGCAAGAAAGAAAAAGTATTTATTGTGACTCGTACAGGAAGATCACAAACTAAACACAATCATAAATAAACAAAATTATAAAAAAAATATAAAAAATTTTTAAATAATAAACAAAAAAAAAAGTAAATTAGAAACAGTCGCAAGTCATAATTAAAGGACACTCCTTTTTTGGAGTCAATTCAGTTTTATGTCTTGTATGTGATTTTTATTCTGATGTGTTATTTGTAGAGTGCAAACACAAGAGCCCATGTCGCCGCGACACCGACGCTCGGCTAGCTTCGCGGGCACGCACCATCTGCAATACAACATGTACTCACAACAGCCCAATGGTAAGAATTGGTTTACTGTATTTAAATATCTAGAAGTTTGCCCCTCTCTTCCTCTACAATTGGTTACCAAAAAGTCTTTGATTCATAAATATGCTGTCAAATCTCATCATCTTTGTCTCATGAAGCGACGCGCGCTTTACTTGTGGTTACCAATTGTTACGTTACGGTACGTTAAACACGCTGTGAATGTGTGTGTGTAAGCGCACGAGTTCTCGCTACTAGAACCCGTAGCGTTGTAATTGTCCGTCAGTTATTACAAAAAAGTTGTGCATTGTGACCGCGTAGGTATGGCACTTTTCTATGAAACAGCTGATTTCTGTATTTAAAGTTAATAAATAACATATTGTTGTAATCTAGGCTCAGAATTAATCCGGGGTCAAAACCAAGGGTTGTACGGGTCAGAATCGTCGTTGTCGTGGTCGAGCGAAGCCGAGGATCGATATGAGACGTGTTCGAGCGGAGCGAGCGATGCGCCTGACACTAGGAGTGAACAGCAGTTAGTATATCTGCTATCTATTTTAGACAAGATACTGTTACTCATTTTAATTACGGTAAGTAGTCAATTTAAGTAATGAAGATTAGATTAATTCATGACGATTTGCCGTAACTCGCCTAACAAAAGTCTCGCCCATCATTAAATGTGTTTCATGAAGAACCATTTTCTCGACCCGACAGGTACAGCCCGATTCAAATTTTATATCAGGTCGGAACATGAGGCGAGTCGCTGCGCAGTAACATGTGCACGTGTCAGCGGGGGGGGGGGGGGAGGTACTGCGCAGCTAGGAGGGCACTTCAAAGCCACCATCGAGTTCGAATAGGGCCGTGCTTTGTGCGAGGAAGGTCCTTTTTTTGGTGACCTCTAATTGACGTTATATAGTTTAGTTATGCTAGTAGATCTCTTTTCTTTTTTTAATTCAAAAATATTTATTAAAAACCCGTATTTTCGCACTGTAGAGGGGCAAAAACGTCTCTAATCTCTTTCCACCAAATAAATAAAAAAATATTTAAATAAAAATGAAATGCTGCTCATTGGTAAGCGCATCACTTCGAGTGGCTAGACCGATTTGGTTAATTTTCTTTTTTAAATGGTCGTTATCGTCCGTATAAGATTTTTAGAGAAAGAAAAATAGGAAAAGTTGCCAGGAAAATTCGGGAAAACCGAAAAAAAAAAACTACGCGTTTTTTGTATGAAGTATTGACACAGGACAACGTCTGTGGTCAGCTCGTTATGAATAACAATGTCAAATAAAAATTATTTTCCGAAGAATTACTGTCAACTGTGTTTGTCTGTACAGTAAGAGCGTGGTCCCGATGGGCGGCGGGGACGGCACGTCGTCCGGCGGTGTCCGGTTCCGGAGCGTCATCTCCGACGTGTTCGACGGCAAGTTGCTCTCGTCCGTGCAGTGTCTCATCTGTAATAGGGTATGTATCTAATCCGACATCTACAGGATGGCAGGGACATCGGCGCACAACCTGTTACCATGAATTCAGAACATGGATTCTGAATATACGTTGGGATCGGCTTCCAGTCTAACCCGATGTAGCTGAATACCAGTACTTTACATAGAGCGACTGCCTATCCGACCTCCAGAACCCAGTTGCTTAGTAACACGATACCCCTTGACGAGACTTATGGGCTTCTGACTACCCGTAATGACTGTCAAAGATTTACGAATGACAACCAAGGCCAACGGCTTTACGTGCTGTCCAAGGCTAGTATGTAATGGATGGTCACCCATACTCAATTAACTAATATAATTTATTATCTCAGGTGTCGACGCGAGTTGAGACATTCCAAGACCTCTCCCTGCCTATTCCGTCTCGTGAACACCTGGCAGTGATCCGGTGCCAGCAGCCTATCCTCAACCACCACGTGCCGCATGGGGCTCAGGAGTCATGGGTCAGTACCATATATCATATCGAATCAGCTAGAGAAAATCGCCCACCATCATCACCAATACGCATAACGGACAGTCCTCTGTGTAAGGCTTGCATGGAGGCTGAGGAAACCGTTGCTCATCTGTTCTTTGAATGCACAGGCACCCAGATTTAAACAGAAACCTTCGGGGCACCCAGATCTTTCACAGAGGTTCTTAACAACCAGGAGATGTAATTAACTTCTTGAGGGGAGGTGGGCTGGTTGAAATAACCACCGATGGCCGCCATGGCCCACACAGGGTGGTCCATTTGAAGGACTAAGTGCGGAAACCAAATCCTCTAACATAGAACATCCACCTTAGCAAAATAAAATAAATATACATAATTCGCAAAAGAAAAAAAAAAAGACGGGTTGCACTCCGGGAGTGCCGGCAGAAGTGAAAACTTGAATATTAACGTTGAAATAAATCAATTATTAATTGAATATTAATTCAATTAATAATTGATTTATGAAAAAAAATGAGTTATAATAACTCTTTTTTTTTCACTATTTCTGCGTCCCTTTTTTCATTAATAGATGCACATCGTTCAATTTCCATATTTTAAACACTTTATATACTTACACGAATGTTACGAATACACAGCAGTGTGTCCACGTCCACTTCCACTTCCACTTCGACTTCGACTTTGACTTTGACTTCGACTTTGACTTTGACTTTGACTTTGACTTTGACTTTGACTTTGACTTTGACTTTGACTTCGACGCCGACTTCGACTTCCACTTCCACTACCACTTCCACTCCATCCATCCATCCATCCATTGTCGTGTGTCACTAAACTTGGTTCACTTCGGTTGGAGCCGCCGTAGAAAGAGAGGCGTGGGGGGGGGAGGGGAATCTCTCCTGACGGTCACGTGTCCTGACGCGATGTCCTGACGCGAGTTTAACATTTTTTACCCATTACAAAAAGTGTTCAACGCCGCTAAAGAAGTTTTCACTTCAAAATGTCATGGAGCGAAATGATTATTTATTTACTTCATTCGTTGTTGTACAATATATTACAGGGTTAGAATCTGTTATTAAGGTTCCGTAGGTGTTCCGAAACATGCACTTGCAAGATTCGTTCATATCGCACCTTCGGTGCAACAAAGTCACAAATAGCCAAAACTGCAAAATTGAGGTAAGTATGCCAAATTGTCTCTGAACCGTGCCTATACTTTTAAAAGTCCTCTCCTGTAAAATTAAAAAATGAGCTGTTGTGACTTTGTTGCACCGAAGGTGCGACATGTAATTGGTTCTTTAAAAAAAAAAACCAAATCAAAAGTCAAAACAAACTTCAGTTTCCATTGCAAAGTGAATACCTTCAGCGACTTGAGGATTAAACAAATAAATCATAGTGTAAGAATGGCAGAAATAAAACTCAATCCTTTGAATCAGGTGTGGTGGCTACTAAGTTGGCTGAGGTCGTGGTTCTACGGGCCAGTGGTCTCCCTACAAGACTGTCTCGCGGCCTTCTTCAGTGCCGACGAACTCAAAGGCGATAATATGTACAGGTTAGTACTTTACGCAAGGAGTTACAGTGTTTTTTTTATCTCACGAAGCGACGCGCAAGTGTACACACATGCTGCGAATGTGTTCGTGAAGACGAGAGCGAAGAAGACACACATACACACTTCCGACTTCACCATTGTGTCGGACGTTTTGTACATTTGGTAACCACAAGTAAAGCGCGTGTTGTTGCGTGAGATAAAAATACTATACTTAGCTGAAAAACTCACCAGTTAAAATCTCCATTCTACTTGTTCTTATTTATCCAGAGAGCAAAGAAATTAAATCTGGCTTTTATTATGATTTGTTTTAAAACTGGGCCTGCTTCAATAAGTTAATGTTTCTTAGATATTTTTGAATATTTCGTACTAGCAGCGCCCCGCGGTTTCACTCGCGTACGTGTCGATCCCGTGGGAATGTCGGTATAAAAAGTATCATATGTGTTAATCCCGGTTACAAACTATCTGTGTGCCAAATTTCATCCAAATCCGTTCAGCCGTTTGTGCGTGAAGAAGTAACAAACATTCAAACACACAAACTTTCGCCTTTATAATATTAATAATAGTGTGATTAATTAGGTTCAAATTCATGACGTAATGTTGAAATGCAACAACTATTCGTGATAGTCACTTTAATTAAAAGATTTTCACGTCTTTCTTTGCCATCATTTTAGTACCCCATTGACTGCACTTTTTTTCACAAAGCTGTATATTTTTTATATTTGACCAATTTATTTTAACACTATATTCTCCCCACAGTTGCTCCCGCTGCAACAAACTCCGCAACGGTGTTAAGATGTCTGGCGTGGTACGTCTACCGGAAGTACTATGTGTTCACCTAAAGCGCTTCCGGCACGAGCTCATGTTTAGCGCCAAGGTCGGTGCGCGAGTCTCCTTCCCCATCAACGATCTTAACATGGCGCCTTATACACATAAAGGTGAGGCTTTCATAGGTATTTAAGACAATGTAAGAGATGGGCTTTTGAAATACCTTTTAGAAGTGCACTTCTAAAAGGTATTTCAAAAGCCCATCTCTTAAAGCGCACTTTGCACTTCTGACCAGTGGGCGAAACTGAACGGACACGCTCGGGTCACCATAATCAGCCTATAATGGTCCCACTGCTGGGACACAAGTCTCCTCTCTATGAGAGGTAGTGGGCCGTAATCCACCACGCGGGCCCAATGCGGGTTGGGATGTCACATGTCTTCGAATTTTTGGTTGTAAATAGGCCATGCCGGTTTCCTCACGATGTTTTCCTTCACCGTTTTGACAGCAGTGGTGATGAAATTATTTACTCAAAGTAACGCGCCTGCCTGGGTTCCAACCCATGACCTAAAACTTGTAAGTCTGGGCCGTTAACTTTGGGCTACCACTGATCACACTCGGTCGGTGACGCTGAATCAGGTATACTTGGCTCCAGTCGGTCGGTGACTCTGAATCAGGTATACTCGGCTCCAGTCGGTCTATGACGCTGAATCGCGTCTACTCGGCTCTGAATCGCGTATACACAGCTCATGTAACTTTTCATACGGTTGTTTTAAAATGGGGTGCCTTTTCAAAAACTAATAATGCTTTTAATCCGTCTACTATTCAGTTCATCCCTTTTCTCACAGTTCCCACTATTTCTTATAGTTTTGCTTTAAGACCTAAGTATCATCTCAAAAACTCTGTAATCAGACTGCCTCAGAAGGAGGGTAATGTTTTATTTGTTTCGGGGTCTCCTGCGCATCTACAGAACGAGCTGGTCGATCCAGCACAGCTGTTAACAATCATTCGATTCGCTATCGGATTCGATTGTTAAGCCTCGTTTAGGGGGAACGCTCCAAAATGGTAACTTTCATGGTAGAAAATGTTTAAGGAGCTGTGTAGGACGGGAAAAATGGTCAATTTATATAGGCTCAACCCCTACTTCATGAAAATTGACAAAATATGGATGCTCTTTACACCTCTGCCTACTTACATAAAATACAGTCGTAATGTTATGTTCTATTCATAAACCAAGCCATTATTCCTCAGACTGCACATCAAAAGTAACCCGCTACGAGCTGTGCGCGGTGATCTGCCACGCGGGCACGGCCGGGGGCGGCCACTACACGTGCGTGGCGCGCAATGGTCGCTCGTGGTACACCTTCGACGACCATTGTGTGCAGCCGCTGCCCTACCATCATCTGCCACACTGCGAGGCTTATGTGCTGTTTTATAGGTGAGGGAACTTTTGAAACTTGTTATAAGTTAGATTCATTACACGTACTGCTACTGACGCCAACACATCAAGCTACCCCAAACTGTATAAAATTTTCCCAATCAACTTTGAACCTTATCCTTAAGCGATAAAGTTGAAAATCTATTGAAGAAATTTGACAGATTGCAGTAGCTTGATGTGCTGGCGTCTGTAACTGGCGCGCAATGGTCAATCGTGGTAAATTTTGTTAAAAAATCACACTACGTGCTTTGTTGAAACATCATAATTTTTCATCTCTAACTTTTATATTGTTGTAATTTTTGGACATAAATAAGTTGGTGAATAGTCAAAGCGATTGAACAAAATCATTAATCAAATAATAAAATACTGTTTATGGAATAATATTATTTAATTTATTAAATGGTTTTTTCTCAAAGGAAAGTGAACCCCCAAATGGTAACGTTACGGCAGAAGGCGGCTGAAATATTAGAGTCAACAAGCGTCGAGTCCAACGATATCAAGTTCTACATCTCCAAGCAGTGGATCAACAAGTAAGTGGAGGCGACCAGAAGCAAGTTGAGTTAAGCAGCCGGCAACCTCCTAATCTGCGTTCGCGATTTATTTGCCAAAAATGTAAACAAATATGAATTAATGGAAAAATAACTTTAATTCCTACACAATAAAGTTCAGTTTACGCTACAACTTCAAACATTTTTAAAACTTTTTCAATAGTGCTAGTCACTCTGAAATCAACTTCATTTTCATTGAAATAAAGTTGATATTTGTTTAACTTGAAATAGGGAGGGGATGTGCAGCACTGCGAACTTTTACTATAGAGTATCGTAGACGTTTTGGCTTTATACGTTGCGCGTGTAAAGCCATGGATTATAAATTTATTTTCTGCGGGGTAATTGCGTAACACACTAACAGTAGGAATAAGGGCTAAAGCACACACGCTACTTTTTGCATCGGCGATCGGCGATTCAGCTGCTTTTTAGAAGCTAAATGCAGCGGCTGAACGCTACACTCCGCACACATTCGGATGCCGGTCGCAGCGATTTGACATTTGCGCCAGCACCGGAGCAGTCGCTAAAACGCGCGATTCCGATACCGCATCCGAACGCAGAGAGTCGCCAAAATGCGATGCAGCATCGATACAGCCGCAAAATCGCCGACCGCCGACGCAAAAAATAGCGTGTGTGCTTTGGCCCTAACTTTCATTTTGACAGTTCAACAACATTCATTGCGTTATTTAGGTTGTTGAGCAGACAAATTTTTCGAACATATGAAGCAATGGATCAGCAGTATCCTTGAAAATGATTCAGATTGTGATTGATAGTGTGTTACGCAATTAGGGTGCTGACTAACATTGTGACTTTTAACTTTACACAGTTTTTCAACTTTTAACCGACCATTGACTACGTTATCAGATTCAACACGTGGGCGGAGCCGGGCCCCATAGACAATAGCGACTTCGTGTGCTGGCACGGCGGTGTGCGGCCAGACCGCGCGCCCCATCTGCATCACCTCGCCGCGCTCGTGCCGCAGCCGCTGTGGGAGTTCCTCTATCTGCAGTGAGTATACCACCGGGACATGGGTAATTCAAAAAAAAAAAAATTTTGAATCTGTGTGTATCGTCAGGAAGCGTCGCGCTATTATACTATACACGCAGATGTGTGTAAAAAACCGTTAGCATAGCATAGCATTGCCCATGTTCTATGTTATGGGTTTGGTTTCCGCACTTATGCCCGTTTTCACCATCGTTCCCTCAAATACTCCTTATCTAAGGGTCTCTTAACAAGAGACTCCTTAAATCAGTCCCTTACCTAAGTTTGTTTTCACCAGATTATTATATTTATGTAAGGGCCACTTATTTCGTGAAAAAATCCGATCTTTCACGATAAATATGTGGCCGTCTGAATAAACTTCGATTCGTAACTAAGTCCACAGTTTCGATAGCTTCTAAACTCTCAATAAAATCTTCCATTTCGTAGCAATTATGAACTTTCAACAACAAAATAAACTGTCACTTAGCGCTAAGACGCCGAATATCGGGTCCCTGTATTTAAGGAATCCCTTAGGACCATAAGAATCCCTTAGGTGATGGTGAAAACGAAACTAACACTTAAAATTTCTTAAGGGCCTCCCTAAGTTTAGGGAACGATGGTGAAAGCGGGCATTAGTCCTTCAAATGGACCATTGTGTTGTACAAAACCGTTACGTAAAGGCATTACCCATGACGTTCCAGCTTCGGCGGCGGGCCGGCCGTGTCGCACGTGCACGAGTGCGGCGTGTGCGCGCGCGCCGCACTGCGCCTGCGCACGCGTCGCGCGAGGGAACTTGCCGCCTTCTGCGAACTACACGCGAGCTTCCAGGTATACATAGCCAGTGTTTATAATCAATTTGGAACCTCTTTCTTTGATAATGATAATACTAATAATAATACACAATTTCGTCTAACCAAATCGACCCTGAGAATAATCTCAATGATTCTCATTCAACATATTCTGTATAATGATTCACTTTTTTCATTGTTGTTCCATTGCATGCCTGAATGGTCGTCCATGGATGTGGATTGGATTGAATTTCACCTGTGACGTTTAATGCTTGCTCATTCAGATACACCTCTGCCTAACCTTTCGGGGAAAACAGGTGTGATGTTGTGTATTATTAATTATTATGTTAATGTGTGTGTGTGTGTGTTTTAATAACTTGGCTTGACTGGGCTTCGTCGCCCGCCTGGAGTTCCGAAGTTATCCCATGGCAACGTATCAAGAAATAAAAATAAAAAAAACAAAAAGTATCCTATGTCCTAACCCACGTCATGATAAATGATAAATAATTTATTTTCTGTGAGTAGGTTTATACAAACACTTTTACACGTCAATCATATTTTTTTTAAGCTAGATGAGGTCGGTGTTTTCTATCTGACTACTTTGAGAAGAAAGGCGGAAACAAACTCAGAGGTCACAGTCTCTTTTAAAGTCCAGACAAAATCTTAGTCAGATCATGTGAAAACCATGTAGATTGGCGTCTGAAATGGTCTTTTGAGGAAAGAACCACACAGATTGAGTCGACCTGTCCAGTCAGTGCACGCATTTGTCAAAAATCGTGCAGCTTAACTCAGAACTTGAGGAGCTCAACGATTCGACGAACAATACCAAAGAAAGGACATTTGGGTAGTTCGCGTAAATTACTCATACTGCCAGATCATGATAAAATGGTCATTTGGTATTAGGGTTCTACAGTTTAATAGATAGATCTTTTTAAAAGGAATAATTCCGTAATACATTGTTTTCATATAACTCTATTAGTTTACGCCGCCCACGCCAATGAAGCTCCGGCGATTTTTATCCGACATATTCAACAATCGCCGTCATATTTCAGCCAATTTGCACAAAAACTTAATGAATTATAATACTGAAACCTTCCTCGTGAATCACTCCGTCCACTAGTGAAAACCGTATGCAAATCCGCAGACAGACGCGTCTGGGGGAATTTGTTTCATAATATGTAGTGATAGGTAATCGATTAGAGCGCGTTTCGTTATTGGTACAGCCTGTCGTAGTCCGTAACCATCTTGCTAACAGGCAAATCCTAATCTTTGAGAATGGCAGGAGTCCATTCTCATAATTATCCTCGGTACAGAAGTCAGAGAAGAGTTGTACTACATTGTGTACTGACACTGACTGGACAAGGTCAACTCAAATCTGTATGGCTCTTTCCTCAGAAAACCATCTCAAAAATTAACCTGCATGGTCCTCATATGGCCTGACCAAGATTATGTCCCCTGTTCCATATATCCCTACTGATGTATCTCCACTGGTAGGGATACTTGGAGAATTTATCCAATTATCGCTACCGGTAGGGATATATGGAATCTTGTGCTCCATATATCCCTACTGTCTGGACTTTAAAAGAGACTGTGACCTCAGAGTTTGTTTCGGTCTTTCGTCTCAGCGCAGTCAGTTACGAAACACCGAACTCATCTAGTTTTAAAAACATAATTTTGACGTGCAATATTGTTTTTTTTTTTTTTTTACTTTGCAAAAATTAATATCATTTATCATCTATGAAGATTGATATTTTTTATTTCTTGCAACCTTTTAACCAACCTCCCTCCCGCTCACAGGAACAAGAACGACCCCACGCGATCTATGGCATCAGTATGCACTGGTTCCGACAGTGGCAGGCCTTCGTGCGCAACAAGACACAACAGCCGCCGCCGCCCGTCGATAACTCCGGCATCGTCAGCAAACAGGTACACACACCCTAAGAAAGAAAGAAAAATTGTTTATTCTGCACAAACAAAACGTAGACGCCAGCACATAAAGCTACCCCAATCTGTCAAATTTCTTTGATAGATTTTCAACTTTATTACAAAGCAATAAGGTTCATATTCAATTGGGAAAATTTGACAGATTAGGGTATCTTGATGTGCTGGCCTCTGTACATTACAAATAAAAAAAATTAAAAAAGAGACAAAATATACACATACAAAGTAGTCAAAAGCCTCATACTCAAATGTTGACAATTTTGTCCATTGGTACTGCTACTGCCCTACTGTAGTTTTAATATACCTGATGAGGTATTCTGTACAAACTCACGGTGAAAACTTACGTGAAGTGAGCGTCATTAATGTCAATCACTAGCATCAGACGAAATGACAGCTTTTTACAGAATGAATAAGCTGTATGTGCTATGACATTCGCCTCGAGGAAGACCGCGGAAAAGGTAGTGTGACGATCTGATCATGTTTGCGGGGCCAACATGGCCAGAGATAGCGCGAAACTGAGAGGTTTGGAAGGAAAAAGGGGATGCCTTTGCCCAAATTATTTTAGGCCATAACGAGGCAAGAGGGAATCAGCCATCTTCCGCCTGCCAAATATTGAACTTGTAAACGAATGTGTAACATTATTTTACAGAACCATCACCACCAGGTGAACTTTCAACAAACCAACAAAAACCATTAGCTGACCAAACTAACGTTAATTCAAGCGATTGTTTTTTTTTTCTCTAAATAGTCCTCGCAATTCAGTGAGAGTTATGTTCTATGTTAGAAGGTTTGGTTTCCGCACTTCTTCCTTGAAGTGGACCATTGTGCTTGGGTCTATATCTCAGAGCTATATCTTAGTCATCATCATATCAAACAAAAGACGTCCACTGCTGGACATAGGCCTCCCCCAAGCACCGCCACTTCAACCGGTTCTGTCCTTCTCGTATACAGCAGTTTCCTGCGGCCTGTACCAGGAAACCGCTATATCTTAGTAGTTTATCAAAATAATAGCATGTGTCAAATCCTCATTATGTGTTGTAAATGTATAAATAAACAATTCCAGGAAATCGACGGCACCACGACGCTCACAATCAAACCAGGCTCCGACCACGCTCAGCTCAGCGAGGAGTTATGGCGGTTCTTCACCAGTATCTACGGCGGCGGACCCGAGGTGCGCCTCAAGTCACCCACCAACACCGCGCAGGTCACGCTCACCGACAAAGACAAAACATTTGACGCGCGTCGCCTATCCCGCAAATATTCCGAGTCGGACAAGGAGGATTACTGCACCAAATCAACCTCAGAAATGAACATCAGAGATAGCCTACACGGAGAACTGCAGAAGAACCAATCTCTCCAAAACATCAACCGACGATACAAAGTCAAAACAGCCGCGGAATCCGACGAAGATGTCACGTACAGGCGAACGAGCTTCCAGTACAAACGAACAGAGACCAACGGGAACTATCAGGACTCGGACGACGATGACATGGACGTGAGCCCCCCACACAACTCGGTGTACGTGAACACGGTGCGCATGGAGAACGGCGTCGACAGCTCTGACCACGACGCCAACGACAACCCCGTGCTCCACAAGAAGCACGCTGACAAACTTACTGACACTGACCTACCAAATTTAGATAGTATATCGCTTAAAAGCAAACCCTCTAAAAGCGGCAAAGTGAGAAAAATTAGAAGACGGACAGTGAAATGATTATTTCTCGCTTGCCAGTTTGTTCACAGGCTGAGGCGACGCGACGGGTCGCGTCAGCTCGCAAAGACTACGTTTAGTAACGTTTGAATTATCGAACATTCCTTTTTTTTCGGTGACTGGTGTTTAAAATACGTGCATTTATAGGTTGGATGAACCTTAAAACTGGGACTCTTTGGTCTCTTGTCTGTTTCGTAAAAACGGTATTTTTCTAAAGCATTATAATATTTAAATCTGCGGCCTCCGCGCCCGGCTACCGGGAGGGTGTTAGTATTTTTAGTACAATTTTAATTTAGTTCAAATTCAGGTATAGAAAAATTAGATACTTGAATAAAATGATGTTATAAGTGGAATAATTATGGAACTTGTATATTTACAATAATAAATGTATATCTGTGTAAAATTCAATTGAAGTTAACCATAACACCTGTAAGTGTATAGAAATTTCGTGTTTATAGCTAGACTATTATCCTGACTGCATTTCTTGCGTTTCCTCTTGTTTACCGTGGATTAGGTATTTATTTTGTTATTTCTGGTTCTAAGTCTATGTGTTATTTGTTAAAGAATTGATCAGCAATAAAATATATTTCATCTATATTGGCTGCATACATTTGTTTTATTATTTTGAGGTTATACTGTAATTTAATTAAATTTGTAGGCAGATCCTTGGTATCAGTGTAGACTAGACGCTGACGCATCGTTCAACTGTCTAGTCTAGTACATTAGAAATCCGTAAAAAAACTGACATTCAAAGGTCATTGACCCGCGAACTAGCAACGTCATTGACCCGCGAACTGGCAACGTCATTGGTAAATTAATTTTCCGCGTTACTACGTAGAGTTGCCGCGCGCATAGTTTTTCTGATTTCCTCTGGATGGTAAATAATGTGTCCATTTAAATACCGGCAATTGAGTTATAATGTAGTGTTGTAAAAGCACGGACTAATGATACAATGACAAGATAATTTATTGCTATCAAGTGTTTAGCGTCAATATATTTTCTTCTTATTATATTGTCTACTATTATTTTTTCTATACTTTAAAATAACTGTCGAAAGTAATTAGAATTTGTGAAAAAAAATTATAATGTAAAAATATCTTTGCTCCGGACACAACTTTAAAAAAAATCCATGAAACATAGACAATCCTGAAAAAAAATTGGGTGGGCGGGAAAACAAAACAAAATGGATGTTCCAAATATTTATTACAATGAAGACCATTACATCATGTTATTATAAACCAGGTACAACGTTTATAATTTATTATCATTAATCCTGCGAGGGAAAATTGTCTGCGTTAGTAGATACTGTCAATATACGGCTTTGTGTGCTGAAAATCAAGATTTACGTTATTTAGGCCCGATAAGTCTTGAAGCAAAAGATACAGTCGGTAACGTATGTCAACGAATACGGTTTTATCGCCTTCGTTGCTGACCGGGTGCTTATACAGTGTTACTTTGCAACCACCATCCAAATTTTTAAAGGGTGTTCTACCCATGAATATGAACAACTTTCACTATGGGACCAACTCTGAAATCACGAAAAAAAAAATCATTTGTTTAATACATTTTGGTCAAGTAGGTATTGAACTTTTGTATTAAACAGCTGATTTTTTTTTGTGATTTCAAAGTTAGTCCCATAGTGAAAGTTGTTCATATTCATGGGTAGAACAGCCTGTAAAAATTTGGATGGTGATGAAAAAATCTTTCTGTATAGTTTGGTTCAGAGTGCCAATTACAAAGTATTTTAGAGTAGTTTGCCAGCACTGCCAGCCACTTAAGATACAGCGCTAAGCGTTACCTATTTTACTCTCTTATCAAAATAGTTCGTAAATCTTAATTTTCAGCATAATATTACAAATCTGAAATGTTACATTCTTTTTTAAAACATTCATTATGTATTACTCCATAAAAGCGTAACAAAAATAGATCATTTCTATTAAAATATCATATGTTTCTAAAAATATTTATTTTTTTCATTTTATAAATCAATAAATCTTCTACATTTTTTTTTATTTATTATAAGGCCCCTATGTATGTACCAAAATTACGTATATCGTATATCTATTGATATTTTTTTTATAATTTTATTTTTTTGCTACGAGTAAGAGAATACTACTAGAAAAATGGTTTTGTGCAGTTTTTGACCGCCTTTTTAGGTTACAGATGAAAATTTAAGTTAACATTTTACTGCAAGATTCTCACGCAATTATAGAACATCTTTCAGCGAAAAATAATAATTCAAAATGCAATTTTAATAAAGGCATCGTAAATTAAATTCAACATGATTTAAAAACAATATTATTCAATCACTCACAGCAGCTTCGTTGCTGTTACCAAAACTTACATAGAGAAATTAAAAAAATATTCGAAACTTTACAGATGTAAGCACAAAATAAAAAATATGATAATAATTATGTATTTGGTATTACACAACATAATTTCATTTTTACAAAAATATAAATACAAATGAGTTACACTCATTAAAGATAAAAACTATAAAAAACTGGGGTACATGAAAAAGTTAACAATTATGCATAGATATTCCCCAATTAAAATAAAAAGGTAAACACTTATAGTGTCGCCAAAACAGATAGATTTTATCGTCCATTGACATCTGTTAACTATAAATGTTAAATAAATAAATACAGGTAATGAACTTTAATATTAAATATTCAAGTTACATGACAACAAAAACGGCCGTACATGGTAGTCTTTGATATGTTAACTATTTTAATAATTATTATACAATCTAAAAAAAAAACTTTATAAAAATATATTGCATTGTGTCGTTGTATATTTATGTATCAATAATAAAATATGAGGAAAACGTATAAGCGCCGATTTCATCTAATTAGGGCCCTAGTAGCCTTATCATGTAAATTAAATAGTAATTTTTTTCTTTGTTTCGAACGTAAATTAGACGTTTTTATAGAACTTACATGATAAAGCTTTTTTTTCTCACACTGTGTTATCCTGTTATGACAAACGCCAGCTATTCCATTGATAGATATAATTAGATGAAACCGGACGGTATTAATACACTATGTGTAACATTTTGTACTTAGTAGTTTGCACCAATTGCTGTAAAACTATTGTAAATCGTCAGATAGGTAAATATCACTCAGTATAACTGCCTATTTGAGAATATAATGTACTGCTATTGTATATGACTAGTGGCATAAGGGCATAGACTGATTCCGGGAAGTCATTTTGTGGTTTGGCTTTAGATTAGAAGCGATTGAAAAGGAGTAAAAAGTAAAACAAAACTTATCACATACCTACATGTATGTGCTTACTTTAAAATTTAATGAAAGCTGGCTATTATGCTTTTGACAGTCAGAAATTGGCTCTCAGACTGAATTGAATTAAATGAATAGGTAACACAAGAGAACTTCATTCTAAACTAAAGCCCTACAAACAATTCAAACTATCAAACCAATTGATACTCAGTCTACAACCTCGGGAAGGATTTAGCAAAAATATTTCCAACAAATACATACAACAGTCTAAAAAACTTAAACATTAACAGTTTCATATAAATTGTATTTATAAAAAACATTTTTGCGGAAATCTTTTCTAATATCTGCATAAAGGAAATATGTATAATCATCGATATACAACATATATGAAAATTTCTTATTTTTACTTATACCAAATGTGCGATAGGAAAGGTCCTAACATTATTATAGATAAACTTTTTTTTATTTTTATTTTTTTCTTGCATTATCTTTAAAATTCCAGATCTTTCGATTGTAAACTTTGTATTAACTCGATCCGAAAACTATCCGACATTGAACTCAAAGGCCACTCTTATAGAGCACAATAAAATAAAAAGCGAAATTAATAATAATCATACATATTTAAATTGTATATCAATAAAGATTTCGATATGCAGCACACACTTATACATTAAATTAAGACAACAGGTGTTAACTGATTCAACCAGCCCTGTGGTCGTGTATTTTTCAAATAGAAAAAAAAAAACTAATTTTCTCACTAACCTAACATAGTACAATTAAATTTCTAGAAAAGAATAAGTTGCATTTGAGGTAGATTAAATTTTTTACAGTCCTATTAACCTAATAGATTAGAATTATTCACATAATATTCTACATATCAAGCGTGTACATGATCTCACCATATGCTCTCCTTGCATAATTAGACGCCGAACATTGACCATTATTATTAAAACCTTTACATTACCGAAAATTATTAACCTTAAATATACTTTAATATGTTATGTGTCAGGAATGAGACTTTCTTGCAAAATAATTAGGGCTCTGCCGAAACCGGGGCAAAGGTTGGCCTTTAGGTATAATTATGTATAGGGAAAGGAAAAGACTGCATATTGTAGAAGACATGTGATCGCTTCAAAACCATTCCAATTTCGTTTAATGTAATTGAAAGATCGGAAAAAAGGAATAGTCCATAAGGCTGGCCGCATACGTCTGGTTTCCTGATTCGGAATTGAGATTCGGAGACCCTGAATGCACGCATTTCATACAAAATCTTCTTTTTAGCGCACACGTTCTTATATTTTTCGTCAGGGTTTCCGACCAGGGGTATGCGGCCGGCCTAAGTGGGTAGTCGTTTGTTTTTTTTTTTTTGCTTGCAAAAATAAGGGTTTTAAACAGTTTTTGGGCAAAGACATGAAAAATTTAACGATGTATGTTTTGACTAATATTATTATAACGCGATGCTCCAATCTCGACAGGGCTCTAAAACTAACTGAAATGAACAGCGCACGTGCACAACTCGCTAGAAGACAACGACAAAAGAAATTAAAACCTCATTAAATAATCGAAATCAATTAATATTATTGTAAAAGTCATCAAAATGTAGACCATGAGGATGTGGGAATCAATTAAGTAGCGCCGCGCTATAGATATGGACAAATTGCAGTTCCAAAATAGGCTCTATTTGGGGATTGTCTAGATGCAATTTTAATTGTGAATTGATAAAACTCTATCTTTAGCAAACAAAATTCCAGACAAGCAGTCGGCAATATCATGGTCAAACCGTGTTTGAAGGCTTTTTTTCCTTCAGGCATAGTTTGACCAAGATCCGCGGCGAAGAAAGGGTGTTCTAAATGTCTTGGATTAGCAGAGTGAAGTTTTAGATATGGTATTAGGGTCATACTAACCAATAAGAATTTGCATTGTTCGAAAATCGCTTAAAATAAAATTGACCAAGCCATAAACATAAAACATGCTTCGAAAGCAGTCATTGGAGATTTGTGGTGTTCTAAAGAATAACCATTGATCAGGAATGAAGTTATCCGGAAAAGAACCGGAGTAACCGACACAGCTTGCAGAATGAGAAAACTGAAGTGGCAGTGGGCTGGCCATATTTGTCGAAGGGCCGATAGCCGTTGGAGCACACGAGTCCTAGAGAGGAGACCGCGTAATTTGGGACGCCCTCAGCTAGACGGACGACCTTAAGAAGGTGGCTGGGACGGGACGGACTGAATGCGGAAGGCGGAGGACAAGGTGTAGTGGTGCAGCCAGGGAGAGGCCTATGTCCAGCAGTAGACTGTGATAGGCTGAGTTGAAATAAGCACCAGGTTAAAGTTGAAAAGAGAACCGTCTTGCGAGTTGTACACGCGCCGAGCATGCTAAAACGTTTGTTTGAAAATGCAAGGCACCTAATCCAAGCTATAATATCCTTCCATTTCGCAACCAACAAGCTCTTTAAATTCTCGTTATTATAACATTAACCATTTGACACTTACACATCACTAAACGAATTACATAATTTGGCTCATTATTCTAAAACGTATGCCAAGAAAATAGCTCCTCTGAAGTAACAAGTTGCGAAAATTATTTCTGTATGAAAAATAAAAATTTATTACGGTCAAAATAATGAAATTTTGGCATACCTATCGTCCAAAGTATGATTTTAGTTCCTGCACACGCGAGTCTAACGAGCAAATGAAATCCGGATTTCGATCGCGATCTCAGTAACGAACGTCAACTTCACCTATCCACAATCACTTTTGGCACATTTTAGTTATAATGAAAATGATAATGCTGTAAATTACCTACGAACACGAAGTCAGCTACTTTGCTCATCAGACACACACCCAATTTGTTTCATTTATATTATTCTATAGGAAGCACGAGTGCCTCTGAGGTATATTGATCATTTTTATTGCATTTTGTTTCTAGCTCAAGTCTCCTGAGTTGTAAGGACTTCGATATCATTCTTTACAGTAGAATGAAATGGAACCCTAATACCATACAATATAAAGCCTTCAATTGTATAACTCTGTTATGAACACTTAGCACTTACATTTAAGGATGATATATCAATCTAGTTACCGACAGATCTGATGTTAATCTACTCCGGCAGAATATTACATTCACTTTATTGATTCGATAGGAATATGCTCTCTGTTGTATTACATTATCGCGTCGAAAGCAGCAAGCCTCTCTAAAACATATTATAATAGCTCACTGCTTCCAAGAGCTATACACCCTGCTTGTATTCTGCTTACTATACTCGTATTGGGGCGGGCGTGACGGCATCAGCCCTTCTGAACTATGCCGTCACAACTAAGCACTAACTGTATCCCACCTAATAGCTCACAGAGTTGGTCCCAATTATACTCCATAAACGTCATGTACGCTATAAATAAACAATACATAATTCCGAAAGTACATACACGACTAGATCACATCTTCATGTAGAATTCGGAAGTAATTTTGGTATACCCGAGACGTACAAATATACAATTTGGCAATATAAACTGGAGGGCGCGCGCCCTCCAGCTTCCGTACCTATATTCTTACAAGGTGAAAATATTACAAGTCCAACAATATTACAAATTGCATTACTAACTGCACTCAAGACTATTTACAGCTTAGATCAACCTTACCTAGTGAGGTAGTTCGGTATTCACATAAGCTAAATGCAGGAATCTCACCCTTCACGACCTGATGCCATCCACAGTCTAATGTAAAACTGTATGCTCCTAGGTTGACTTGAGTAGCACATTAAAGTGTAAATGGCATAGAGGTGTTTGGTGAGGCGAGGTTAGTGTGGCGGGGGCGGCGGCGGCGGGGGCTTAGGGCTCTGCGCCGTCTGGAAGGCCTGCGTGAACGCTGGCAGTCGTTGTTGGACTCGGCCTTCCTCGCTTGTGAACGTCGGCTCACTATCCTCTAACAGCCCTAGCATCTGGCTCGACAAACCTGAAGGGCCTTCGCCCGGATCCATCAACAGGGACTCCACATTCCCCGGATGGAGTAAGTGTGCTTCCATTGTGTCCGGCAACTCCTGCGTCGACAGAAAGGGCAAGTCGGATGGTGTCTGAGAGTAGGGCGGAGCTACCATAAACATCATAGGGTACTCAACTGGTAGTAGTGTACATCCTGGTGACCTTGGCTGCTCCAACTTTACATCTAAAGATTCCTCCAACTTTATCTCAATAGGCTCCACCTTTATATCAAGATCTGGTGGAATTTCAACAATAATATCTGTGGAGGGTACCCTGGTTGGACCTCCCTCTGATGTACTCTCTTCGGATGAGCCTGGTTTCCACATAGAAAAATCAGGATCTTCAATGGGATACTCAGTGTATGTTTCTTCAAATGCAGATGCCTCAGGTGGGGCTTCGCTAGACGTACCCACGGCTGCCGACCTCCATGACTCCTCAGGGTGTGCATTCTTAACATGCCTCACAAGATGGTCCTTACGTCCAAACTTTTGTGGACAGTAAGGACACAGGAAATCACGTCTTCCCGTATGGACGACAAGATGACGCCGAACATCTTTAGCTGTGAAGAACTTTCGATCACAATAGTTGCAAGTGAACTTCTTATCACAATCATTTTTAACAGTGCGACTACCAGTATGGACTTTCAGGTGATATATTATATCTTGCCGGGTGGTAAAATTCTTCTCACATATCTTACACTGCAGGTTACCTTCCTCTGCAGAATGCAGGGCAGCATGTTTTCGGTAGCTCAAGAGGGATGTGTAGGATTTCCTGCAATCTGGCCTTTCACATGTATAAAGCTTTTTTACTGGATTATGCACTCTGACATGGTTGGTGAGATGATCCTTACGATTGAAAGTCTTACCACAAACATTGCATGCAAAGGCTCGAGCCTCACTGTGTATTAAATTGTGTCGCACAAGCTTGAACTTGGAGTTGAAGCGCTTGTCGCACAGATCGCAGGAGAAAGGCAGCTCGCCAGTGTGTGAGAGGACATGTTGGCTGAGCTTGCCAGGGCTGGAGAAGCGTTTGTCGCAAGTGCCGCAGACATGGCGCTTGGCGTGGTCCTTGCGCGCGCGCGGCTCCCGGGACTCGGGCATCGACGGGCCAGGCGCGCTGTCCTCGCCCTCGCGCGGCCGCCGCGGCAGCGTGGGGATGCGCCGCGCCACTTTGACCGTCCGAAACAACTGCTTGATACCGCTGGGGCCAGACGCTCCGAGCGTGACGTACTGCAGTTTCGTGGGCAGTTGCGATGCGGGTGGCGCTATGAACGTCTTCTGCGGGGCGGCCGGGCGTTCCCCGCTCGGCTCCTCTTTGAACTCGGAGCCGCCCTCCTCGCCTTCCTTAGGGTTCGGTGGCGGGCTGGCCATCTCGCGCACATTTTTGACGCGCTTGCCCTATATCGCCGTTCGTTGATCTCGTGTCGTGCTCGTATCGGCTCCGCCGTGGCGCTGCCTCGTCGCGATGGCAGAAAACATTTCTGTCACATTGACGGTCTGGAAGCCCTTTTTCGTATTCGTGTCACATGGTTCTCGCGGAATTTCTCGTATCCGCAGTCGATTTTCACACAGCGATGGGTTCCACCCGCGTGCCTAAGACACTTTTCGATTGAAAAAACTGGATGAAGAATGAAAACGGATGGAAAAATTACTTTTTTCAAAGAAATACGTAGCGCTTGACATCGAAATCACGAAATGTCAAAATAATGAAATGAAGCCAAAAGCCATGTCAAAAAAAGTCCGCCGAATCGTCAGCTGTGGTCCATTGACCTACATCGAGTGCTTTCAGAATCACAAGAGTTTTAAATATTTTCAGCCTACAATAGTCGATTTGACTAATACTGTTAAGCGAAATATTCTGGTATCTACACATGCTACATACAAGTTATGATTAAGTAATGTTTTTAGCGTTACTATCATTTCTTTATTCTTGTTTTAGTCCAATTTCAATCATATGATTATGCTTCAAAGTTATGCAATATCGAGGTCTCTGGAACGCAACATGTTTTGTAAAACGGCTGTTTCGGACCTTTGGTTTTAGTTTTGTTTAAAATTGTTATAGTTCCACAATCTGAAATTTAATCCATTATTCTTTTCCTAGGTGAGGGGTTATTGGGCTTTTTTCTATCATAATTTTTCTCGTACTACTATATCATTCCTCTTGGGAATGGGCTTCTGGGACACTTCCAGCGCTGGTCGAAGCGATTCGCTTTGAAACTATAGTATTATAAGCCCATTGATTATGAATGTCCTCATTAGCAGTGTAAGGCAGTGGATATTTTCAAGCTAATGAAATTAGCCCATGATTTGAATTTATTTATTTCGAATGCAAAGTTGCAAACCCTTGTATCCGAGTCAAAAGGTAAAAAAATTAGTTAAAATCATTCATTTTCGATCTGATTCATTCACTCAATTCACTGTCAAATTGTCAATCACTCTCTGATTCTGATAACCTAACTTTCAGTTTTTATTTAATAAATTTGACGATTTCAAGCCAACACAGCTATTAAATACTTATTTCGTAAATTCTAGAAGCATATAACTTAACCAGGTAATGTATAATATGTGCACAGCCACTTTGTTATGACGTCAAAGTTTATTGGCATCCAAGATTCTAGTGTCCTTTGCATTTTTATTTGAAGGACTATTTTTCTGTAATAGTTTTTGGTGATAGTTCTAATTAATGAAATTTACATGGAATAATGCTTAATAGTATATTTACTAATGCAATATCAGTGTCGGGAGGTCATAATCTAATTTTAGACTAACAGTTAAAGTATATGGATTACAAAAAAATATTAATAAGTTCTTTATTTTTGTTTTTAAGATTGGTTTATTAGGAATTATAAAGCTATTAATATTATTTTAAATAAATAGTAATGTGTAAATAGTCCGCAGTGTGTGTGCTAAGTGGCCAGTATTTTTCACTGTTCTTTTGAGTATATCTAGTGCATTAAAAGTTAATTCTCCCAATGCATACTCAACTCTTTCTGACTTCCGCTGTGTGTGCACTGTGCCTTTACATAACCTTTAGTAGACAGATAATGTATTGTGAGTACCTACCTATCGTCTATGAGGCAGACAGTTATGTTTTTCAGAAATTGTTGTCACATCAAATGTTTGATGTTGTGTGAATCCAAATTGCAATGTATATATCACATAGATTGCTTAGCACAGTAATATCATGTAAATGAATCACCAATAAGTAAAAATGCTGATAATAATAATCCATATGCAGATGTCTTATTCTTTCTTTGTTAGTAATTATTGTTAATATTTACAGAACACTAATAATATCAATATTTGACATATTATATCCCTTTTTCAGTTCAGTCCATTTTTCTGTAGGAATTGGGAAGAAAGCCCTCTGTCTCAAAGTACAGACGCCAGCACATCAACCTACCCGAAACTGTCAGATTTTCCCAATCAACTTTGAACCTTATGCTTTAGTAATAAAGTTGAAAATCTATTAAAGAAATTTGACAGATTGTAGTTGGTTGATGGGCGTCTGTACCTATTGCCTAAGAACTAGCACCAAACATAACAGGAAATATAATAAAGTACTATCACAGCAAGAAGTCCACTTACACCGCAATGACCATTATCGCCTGCGCTATACGAGCTGCGGCGCCTATACACACATACACATATTTTTATCCGTGTGAGTCATGTTCCAACGCTAGCATCGCACTACGAGTATATAGTCATAGATGTGGTCAATGCTAGACAAGGATGACAATATCAGTTACTTGTTTTTTTATCGCAGTCTGATTATTTTTTTAATAGCAATGCAAAATTTCAACATGTGAATATAAGTTAACATTAGCTAGATCGGTAATGAGGCTGCACTCGCTAATGTGATCGGGATAGATGCTGGTTCGAATCCTAGTTGGGCCAGTTTTTTTATGTTTTATATAATTATTATTATTTGTATGTTTTAGTAATTTATTTTATTAAATTACTTTGAACAAATAGATATTATAATAAAGGTAATTTATTATTATAATATAGTGTCCGACCGAAGCTTCGGCTTCGGCTTCGGCTTCGGCCACCTTCGGCCAAAAAAGCACCTTCGGCCAAATCTTCGGCTTCGGCCAAAAATTTGCCGAAGGTTTGGCCGAAGCCGAAGGTTTGCTAGTTGTCAAAATTTGAAATTTACTGAACGATGCTAGAGCGAGACGGAGAGTGTGCAGAGCAGCAGTGTTTCGCCGCGCCGCCGCCGCACCGGACCAAACGAATCGCAGTTAGTAAACTAAACGAGTCAAAACAAGTTTGAGAGCGCGTCTTAAAATTCTAATAAGTGTTTCGTTTTTCAATATTTCATATTTGTTATTACAAATTATTTTATTTATTACTGTGACTATGAGTAGTACCTGTGGTGATACGTTCATTATTGTGAGGCACTCTAAGAACCAAAAAACCGTATGTATTGTCTGGTTTAAAATATTTTACAAAGTAAGTATCGTATTTCTCAAGGTCAATCACACCTTCGGCTTCGGCTTCGGCTTCGGCCGAAGGTTTTGGTGAATACCGATTAATCGGCTTCGGCTTCGGCTTCGGCCAGAATTGCACCTTCGGTCGGACACTATTATAATATGATAATAAATGAAACAAATTTTGATATGGTAACATTGTAATATTTTTTTACAAAAGAAATCCTTTACTATGTTCACCAACCAACAACTGCGAATAGTGGAATAATTTATGTAAACTAGTAAAGTAGTTAAAATATGAGGGTAGATTTACAAAGTGAACTTATCACTTTGTTTCAAATCTACCCTCATATTTTAATAACGACGCTAAGATTGAAAATAATTGTAAAACGAAAGAATCTTCGTTTAGTTGTGGAATATTTTAAAATATTTGTTAGCAACTCGGCATTCTTATTTCACATGTAATACTTAAAAAATATTTTTAATGTTTGATGTGAGACTCGAACCTGAACGTTCCGCCATGCGAGGCACAGTGCTAACCACTTTGGCCACCGTAACACTCACTTAACGTATTGAAATTTGTAATAACAATCATAAGCGGTCAACAAGTTGCCAATGTGTAGTGTTATCAAACGTTCTTATAGAAGAAGGTCATAAGTACAACTAATAGTCTTATGCCATAGTTTTGTGAGATTGCAAGTCGACTTCTGACTGTGATAGTACATAAGCCTTAGATTATTTCAGCGTTTTTTTTACCATTTATGTCCCACTGCAGGGATAATGACTCCCTATTCTCTTTCCACCTCTCTCTGCCCAGAGCTGGCTTTCCAGCATTTAGGATGTATCAAAGTCCACATAATTATAACCAATACACATTTCCTTTTGATCACATTGATCTTTGTAAAAAATAATTTTGTTGTAAATATTATCTCTTATATACTGCCCTGATAAGCCGAAAAGCGCTAACTCAATCAGAGTAAGTTTTGAGAAAAACAACTTTTTGTGAATGGATTTTTCCCACCTTCAAATGGGGGTTAAAACTTCTTAGTGGTTTGTTTTAATGTTTTAAATTAGATATCGCTATTTGGCTTATACCATTAGATGCGAAATTATTCTAGCTATTGAATGGTATAAAAAAAAACTAAAAGGGCGTATCTCAGAGATAGCGCCTTTCGGCTTAGCAGGGCAGTATAGGTGTAAGCAACTTGGACAGTAATTTAGTTTGTAATCACTAACTATAAAATAAAATATTTTTTTAAAATTAAATAAGTGCACACGGCTACACATCAAGCTATACATAACCAGTATAAGCTGACTTCTTGATTGTAAGAAAAACCTATACAATGCGAGGTCGGCTAAAACTGAAAATGTATAGCTTGATTTGTTGCTGTGTGTATATTTGATTTAATTACCTACATAGGTAGGTACATTTGAACTAATTTAATAGATGCAACATTGAGTTTAGTTGTTAATTTCAGAAAATTGTTATTTTTTCTTTCTTTTATTAACTTTTAGCAAATTCAATACATTAAAGAAAAAATATTTAAGAGTGTTGTTTTGGTATTGCTATTCAAAATATTTTGTAAAGTTCGAACATGTTGATTGCAGGAACATGTCTGAGCAGCAAGTGGCATCAGCGCCGGCCTCCGCGGCCGCGTCGGCGACAGCTGTAGGCGAGGAGCAGCGCTCTGGCAGCACTGCGGGAAGCGCCGGTTAGTAACGCTGTTTTAAGGCTGATACAGATTTAGATGGGCCGCTTATTGCGAAAATCTTCTTACATCGCTTTCGTAATTTTTGTATGAATCACCAAATCGCGCGCTACAGGTGTGCTGTACAGCTCCTTTTTTAACCGACTTTAAAAAAGGAGGTTCTGTATTCGACCCGTATGTATGTATGTATGTTTGTATGTCCGCGATTATCTCAAAAACTACTGAACCGATTTTGATAATTCTTTCATTAGTGTGATCTACATACTTTCAGGAAGGTTTTAGTATATAATACATTAGGTAATTATTCTTATGTACGAAGTTATATGCATAAATGTACTGCATCTCCGGCATTTCTATGGGAATTTTGATGATTCTTCGAGTCGTGTCTTCAATTCTTCAATGCTATAGTGTTAATTGAATTGGTGTGGGCTAGGTACAACTAAAAAGTGAAAAATAAAAACTTTTTTACAAAAAAAAAACAACCGACTTCAAAAAAAAACACTACAAAGTGAAAAATAACTTTAATTTCGGAAGTCGGTGTCAAAAAACGAAAATGCGGAACCAACGACACCGACTTCCGAAATTAAAGTTATTTTTCACTTTGTAGTGTTTTTTTTTGAAGTCGGTTGTTTTTTTTGTAAAAAAGTTTTTTTGTATTGAAATGCGTTGCGATCCGCCCCTGCTTCGCACGGTTTGTACGACTTAACAAAACATCGAGATTTATCTAATTTATAAAATTATAAATTCGAAAGTAAGTCTGTCTGTATGTTACCTTCACGCCTAAACCACTGAACGGATTTCGATAAAATTTTACAAGAAGATAGATGGCATTCTGGGGAAGGACATAGGCTACTTTTTGCCCCGGTAGCACGTTCCCATGGAATAATTTCCGACACCCACGCGGACGAAGCCGCGGGCAGAAGCTAGTTTATTATATGTTAGTTGAATAATAATGTACCTTTCGGATTATATTATTTAAATGATAATGAAAACCTCATCAAAATCCGTTGCATAGTGCGGCAGAACAACGCGGTCATACAGACACAAAGGTACTTTAATTTTAATTCTTGGGCAAGGTTATAGGCCATTATCATCTCTGGGACCCTTGGGAGCTGAGCAAAAAAAAAGAAGTCGGAAAAAAAACGTTGCGAAAATTAAGTAAATATGGCGCGGGTGGGCGATGCGATGCGACTTAGTGGGTCGAGGGCCGAGGAAGTTTTATAAAAATGTGGCTGTTATTTTAGTATATTGTGTATCTTTACTACCCCAGACGTAAATTGACGTAATTTTAGTAGGCAAGTTTTTAATCACTAAATAAAACTTTATCTTTCGTTCTTTTTTTAATGAAATAGAAAGAAAAAGATGCACTGAACTTAAATTTAGTTTAGTTTGTGAATAAGGGAATCGGCACCAATGTCATAATACTCATGTGTATGTTTCTAATGTCAAAATAACAGATTTTTACTAAACGCGTATGAAAGTACATACAGTACTTTTAATATTTTTTGTCTGTTTGTTCCTGCTAATCTCTGAAATGGCTAGACCGATTTTGGCAGGACTCACTGGCAGATAGCTGATATTATAAGGAGTAACTAAGGCTACTTTTATTTTGGAAAAAGAATTTGTAAAGAGACACATTATTGTTTACCATGTAGCGAGCACAGCTAGTTGAGTATATAAAATCTTACTAAACCAATTTCTCCTCTAGGAAGCGGCGGCGGCAGCGTAGTCGGCTCAGGTGGATCAGCTATACCCGAAGAGAAGCTGTATGGTGGCTGCGAAGGACCCAACGCTATGTACGTGAAGCTGATCTCCTCAGATGGCCATGAGTTCGTCGTGAAGAGGGAGCATGCACTCACGTCGGGCACCATCAAGGCTATGCTGAGTGGGCCGGGGCAGTTCGCTGAGAATGAGGCCAATGAGGTCAACTTTAGGGAGATTCCGTAAGTATTTTATAGTAATTTAAAGTTGAATTTTGTTTTGTGAAATAAAATCTCAATCGATTTTGAGTTGCCGAGTGTTGCTTAACGAATTTTAGCCGCATGTTAAAGATTCTAAAGTTGAGTTTCAATTGTCATCGATTCAGTCAGTTCGCCGACAATCCGATGGCCGACTTTGGAATCCCGCAACAAAAAAAACTGGCTAAGGCGACGAAAGTGCAAGCTTATGCAAGATTATTTTCTTAACAGTTATTTATTTTTTACTGCCTAACTAACGGGAAATAAAGGCGTGAATACTAATGACGTAATTTTCTCTTTGCCAGTTCCCACGTACTTCAAAAAGTATGCATGTACTTCACATACAAGGTCCGCTACACAAACTCGTCGACGGAGATCCCCGAGTTCCCGATCGCACCGGAAATTGCGCTGGAGTTGCTAATGGCCGCTAACTTCCTTGACTGTTAAGAGTACAGCAATGTACCGGTAGATGGCGCTAGTGTGATGTGAGGTTACGAATGAGGTTGATTGAGAAAAAGTTTGTAACTTTAGACAACTTGTAAAGATTGCTCTCTAAGTGTAAATGGTTCACATTATATTCACGGAGTGGACAAGTTATTTCACTTTGTATTATCTTAATCTTTTGTCTCACTAGCGCCACAGTGATCTAACTAAATGATCACTCAAAGATCATTGATCACACATCTGCAATTCAGTGTTATGTAAACATTTTGTAATGATCGTAAATTATCACGAAAACGGTCATTGTCTGTGAGAGAAAATATCGGTAGAATTTAGATTTTTTCACGCAATAATACATCAAACATTCTTCTTGTAGTAATTCGGACTCTTTTCAACGTTACGTGTAATGCTAGGTGCACACGTAGCGACTGCTCTCTAAGGCCCCTTGTACACGGCACGGCTTCTTTACGGTACGACGTTACCCGGGCCGTAGAAAAATCGTGTGACCTAGTATATGACACTATGGTATACGGCGACAGCGCCGTGCAATAAAGTTCCATACAACACTGACGGCCGTGCCTACACACGGCGAACAAGCCGTAGTTTTTCATGGCAAGAAAATCGTGTGTGTTCAAAGAGCCTTAATATGTGTGGATCATTTGTGAGATATTGAAATCGCTTGCGAGTCGCCGGCAACTAAAGTCACTACGTGTGTAGCTCGCCTAAGATCCACGTTACTTTTTGGGGCCATAATTTTTGGCCAAGCAACGATTGTAGAAAGGCTGGGCATATAAGGGACTCGCCCTAGATTTCTTAAAAAACAATTTTTCCCAAATGACTGTAGTAAAATCTAGTTTAATCTTCACTGCTAATATGATTGGTTGATGTTAACGTAGTCAACCAATCACAATAGCTATATTATGATAGCAGATTTGCTGATGGGCAGTCGGAAATAGGGTTATAGGCATCCAAAAAGTTAGTTGATTGTTGACCATAGAGTACCTACGGACACGTCATGGTGGCCACTTCTAGATGCAGCATTGTCAACACTTTCCGTATAAACTAAGCGTGTCACTGTTTACTGTCCTTCCGCAATTATTTTATTTCTGCCAGCTGCAACCTAAGAGCAACCTTATTACAACATCAATAAATATCACTGTCGTTTTGACAGACTTGACATTTGCAGCAGCCCAACAGCCACCTTATTGTTACGATATTATAGATCACTTTGATATTGACTGTGATGCAAAATCAAGAGGTAAAATTACTGTGAATGGACTGTACTCGCAGACGCTGTGTAAAGTGTGTGTGACAAATGACGTATACAAACTGACAGCTGTCAATGGCGTCCGCGACAGAACGTTTACGGTCAACGCACTTTGGTGTCAGGAGTTTTATTAGTAATGTCACCTCTAGCGCTGATGACTCCGTACTCTGCGGTGGGCACGATTTCAAAAGAGTCCTTTCTATAAAGAGGGTATGAAAGTATTAAAGGGTAGAATACAAAAAATTGTAATTAATTTAAATAATTAACCTGTTTGTTTAGCTAAAAGTCTGATGTTAAATGTATAATTGGAGCCGCTTGTAATTAATATCAACTGTAAATATCTACAGTTAGGGATTATTTTGAAATAAATCGTCTCACTTTTAGTAATTAAATACTTTGAATAAAGAAAGGTAAGTATACTCGACATGCAAGTACTATAAAAAGATAATCTTTAGAAATACGAGAATAATATTTCAGAACCCAACCTGTTATCATTTCTCATGTAATTCCAGAAAACATGTCAAACATTTCTTAGAAAATGAAGTTATGAGTGATTTCATGATATTCTTTCCTTTATCAATTCAAAAGTCCTCGTGTAGTGATTACAAAATACCGTGATAAATGATAACTATACACATGTATTTAAAAACTTATCATAAAAAATGTTAATCTCATATTTACTCTGTAGTTTGGAGATATCGCATTTATAGTAAACCATTTTGTGAAATCTTACAAACTCTTTCAGTAGATCCAACCACCAATTTCTGTAACCATTATTCTTCTGAAAGTCCACTCCCGGACTCCCTAAGTCAAGCCACCATCCATTTTCATGTAAGGTATAAAGGCCTAAAACGATGAGTCAAAGAAAAAGTTTTTATGCAGTTTTGATGCCGACATACTGGCCATCATTTTGTGGTGTCATCATTGTTTCGAGTTCACTATCATTTAAAAAGTCGTAGACCTTTGTACAAAAAAAATCATGGGTGGTTCGCTTTAAGAGTCCGGGAGTGTATATTATTAGCTAGTAAATTTTATATTTTTTTTACCGAATTTTTCCTTTTAAATAAAACTTGTATAAACTCGAGATGCTAGTAGATTTCATTATTTATTTTGTCAAGTGTCACTTAACATTAACCAAATCGCAATGTTTTGCTTTTTATTTTGTTAATAAACCGTAAATTCTTATAGTGTTTTTTTTATAAGTCAATCAACTCGGCCAATCGCGGTCCACTGCTGGACATAGTGACATAGGCCTCCAGGCTGCGCCACAACACCCTGTCCTCCGATTTCCGCATCCAGTCTGTCCCAGCCGTACGTTTTACAAGTCATCATCTGCCTAGCCTTTTCCCAACTATGCTAGGGTCGGCTTCCAGTCTAACCGGATGCAGCTGAATACCAGTATTTTACATGGAGCGACTGCCTATATCACCCCCACAACCCAGTTACTGGGTAACACGATACCCCTTGGTAAGACTGGTTGTCAGACTTTCGGGCTTCTGACTACCCGTAACGACTATCAAAGATCCACGAATGACAGCCCCGGGACCAACGGCTTAACATGCTTTCCGAGGCACGGAGAGGTCTCGGTATGTAAAGATGGTCACCCATCCACAGACCAACCGTGGGAAGCGTAGCTTAACCTGATCGATCGACCTGTGCGGCTGTTATTTAGACACGGGCTCCTCGGACGTCCTAATATGTTTAAAATATTTAACTTTTAAAATTTATTAATACCTTTCCTATAAATAAATAACCTATTCAGATTTGAAATATCGTACGCCATAATTACCCGAATCCATTAAGAAACGCCAAAGACATGGTTACATTACAGTACATTATTATTATAAACTGCCCCGTTGGTCTCGTGACCGCAAGCGCGACTGCTGAGTTTGGTGTCCTAGGTTCGATTCCCAGGTCGGGCTAAATGTTAGGTACTGGGTTTTTACAAGGAATTTCTCAGTAACAGCCCGGAGTTTAGAAGTTGACGGTGTGATACCCCCGTGCTTTGGTGCGCACGTTCAGCCGTTGATCCTGCGCCTAAACTCTTCGGTCGGGTCAGATTGCGGTCCCATCGGACTATTCGAGTGAGTGCACTATAATATCTCCCGCGTTGATGGCTACACTCCGCTGAAATCGGCTGCCATGGCCGAAATTCGGTCTAGCGGACTTATGCATGACTTCATACACATACTAGCAGCGTCCCGCGGTTTCACCCACATAAGCTTCGATCCAGGCGCGGTCGCAGCCCAAGATTTGGCGGGGGGGGGGGGGGTCATCATGGGTGCCGAGGAATATTTTAAGGAAAGTACATCGCGTTGGTCTAATGGTCGCAAGCGTTGATTCCTAGGTCGGGTAAAGTGTTAAAACTGTTAAAGTGTCTTTCCATCAGAAATTTCCCAGAAGCAGCCTGGAGTCTGGATTTGTGCCCGGTTGGCGGCAGCAGGCTCGTCCTCTATGACATTTCACTTAATACCTAACTGGCGAAATGTGGGTGTAAGTACTATATGAAGGTACACCCCTGCCCAACCCTTTAGAGATTAAAGGCGTAATGATATGTTAAGGTTCATTTACACCTCCAGCTCCACATTACTTATGCTATTCAGGGACGCTTTTACATAGGGGGGTGTTACTTAAATGCTGCCAAATTGGTCGTATGTAGGTATCAGAACGGTAGATTATGCAGGGAGGGGAGAGCGAGCTCGAAAATTTTAACAACCCGCCTCTGTTTGATTAGGTTTTGTTTTATATTTTCAAGTAGAAATAGTAGTTACATTGTCGACTTATGCAGGCAAGCTGAAGCAGCTATTAGAATCTAAAATGCAAGAGCGAGCGAAGCGAGCTCGAAAATTTTCAACACTCTCCGAAAGGTTCGATTTTATTTCGATAATTCCAAAAGGACTAGGAATTACTTGCTTTGTCGACTTTTGAAGGAAAGCTCAAGAACCAATGTAAAATGCACGAACGAGCGTAGCGAGCCTGAAAATTTTAGCACCACGTTGAATTGGTTTTCTTTTACCCATCATACAAAAAGAGAACTGACTTTATCGAATTATGACGAAAAGCTTAAACTCGTTTTACAGTAGTTTAGGTTTTGGAATCTGGCCTTACCTAAGCCTTTCAACCTTACGTATGAGCGGGGTGCCCAATATACCGAGTTTGCTTCGCTCGCTCTTGAATCCTAGATTCTATATTTTTATAACAGGCTTTTTAAAGGAAAATATGTTTTATGCGCGTTAGAAAACCCACTGTCATTTCATAGTTTTAAGTTTTTACTTCAGTCGGCAGTCCCCATGTCTGCCGATGTTCTTAATGTTTTTGAATATGCCAATCGTGGTTTTCGTGGCTCAAGTACAGTTTTATTAGTAAGGCAAGTAAATCATTCAGACTCGACACTCGACAGCATGAATGATTTTGGGGGGGGTCATGACCCCCACGACGCCCCCCCCTCGGACCGCGCATGCTTCGATCCCGTAGGAGTATTGGGATAAAAAGTATCCTATGTGTTAATCCCGGTTATAAACTATATGTGTGCCAAATTTCATCGAAATCCGTTGCATCCATTGCGTGAAAGAGCAACAAACATCCATCCATCCTCACAAACTTTCGCGTTTATAATATTATATTATTAATTATTATAGTAAGATAGGAAATAGGATTTATACATAAGAATAATAAACTAATGTATAATATTCGTGTCGCTGGCACGACTTTATTGTATATCTATCTATCTTGTTGGCCAAATCCACGGCGTTGTCGGTGGCAGCGCAGAGGTCACTGCATATAAAAGCCGTGTATCCTGTAACTTCCATTATACAAACTTTCATCCCCTATTTTAACCCATTTAGGGGATGAATTTTCAAACTGCCTTCCTTATTGCTCACTTTCGTTTTACAGGATGATTGGTGATAGAGCTAATTTTCAAAACTTTTAACCCGATAACTTGGGGTTAAAAATGGGATGTTTTGGAGATATCGAACATTCTTAGTTTTTTTTAGAAATTTCCCACTCTCAACTATAAACTGCTTTAAACCGATGAAAAATTTGGCTGATTATGTATTTTTGGGAAACTAAAGTTATTTTCCAATTTGTAGTTCCTAAATCGGTTGTACAAATTGTACAATACTTACTTATTTTCCTTTTTTGTAGTTACCTACTTCAAGTTCATATCATCCAAATCCGTTAGAAAAAATATTTTATCTGTTATATACGGGTGTCACTGTATATAACAATAACAATTTAGTCTTAGATAATTTATTGATGCTATTAAATCAAATGCCCCAGCGACAGCGCTAGACATGTAGTGCAGCTCCAGAACTCTAACATCCTAGAAAATAGGTTTCTAAATCAAAACATGACAAAAATAAAACAAAAAAGAATGATTGACTTGTCCTTTATTCAATGCGTAAACAAAAACCGGTCCACCATTATCAGATATTTGGAAAATAATCTCAGGCAGCTCACTACAATAATATAGGGACTTACTATAACCATTATACTTTGGAATGATATCCTGCTTAATACTAACACATTAGGAAAATCAACTTTACAAATAAACCGAAGATTCGTCAATAAATAAATTCTGATTTCATAATTACAAAACTAATCGATTTAACGTACGCTACAAATTCCATCTGAGATCTAAGCTTATAATAAAAACTTTGGATAAAAATTATAATAATTATTGACAAATTGTTTTGTACATTTTTACAAAGAAAATAAATCAAATCCGGCTGAATACTGTGTGAGAATGTATAAGGAATTAAATGCACAATGTTACAATAAGTTGTGACTTGTAAACGCACCTTACCTAACGAAAAATATACACAAATATACTCCCAATAATACATTTTACATTAAAAATAATACTTTCTAATGAATTTCAAACGACATCAGTTAGACAATTATTGTTCTATGGAAGAATTCATTCTTACACGTAATGCACCAGTACTGGCTGAGTATAAAATCGGCAACACCGTTACACCAAAAATATAAAATTTGTATGAAAATAACTACAAAACTTACTCATTAGGTGCAAGTTTGAGGAATGTGCTCACTGTACTGCGTTACATAGCCGTCCTTATTATTTAAAGTATTCAAATTTTATTGGCAATAATATCACAAATCAATATTATCATGATTTCACAATCAACAGTTCTGAGTGACGCATGAGAGATGCACAACCCGCAAGAGACATCTTGAGACTCGGATGACGTAAGAGCGCGGTACTGAGGCGTCGATGGCGAGAGCGGTAACCGCGCGTGGGTCGGGAGGGGCCCGTACGCCTTAAATCAATCACAATCTGAATAATATTGATGAATACAGCTAATCCATTGCTTCATATGTTCGAAAAATTTGTCTACTCAACAACGTAGATAACGCAATGAATGTTGTTCAACTGTCAAAATGAAAGTCATTGCTACTACGAAACTACCCCGAGGGTCTCAAGTTAACTCTTGCGGGTTGCATGTATGATGTATAGAACGAACAGAGATATGTCGAACAATAATATTCACGAATAGGCAACACGACATATTTATTTGAAGCACAACAATGCTGATGATATGTTAATAGATATTACTAGATGACCAACATATACAGGCTGGCAGGGACATCGACTTGCAAACTGTAACCATGAATTCAGCACATGATTCTAGACACTCTAGCGTAGAAATTTTTCGCCGGTTATAAAAAAAGGTCTGCTGTTTACAAAACTGTAATATGTACAGATGCCAGCACAACAAGCTACTACAATCTGTCAAATTTCTTTAATAGATTTTCAACTTTATCGCTAAAGCGTCAGGTTCAAAGTTGATTGGAAAAATTTGACAGTTTTCGGTGCTGGCGTCTGTACCTACGCGGTCAAAATGTATGGAACAGCATTTTTTTTAATAACCAACGAAAAATTTCAACGCAGTGGGTTCCAGAATCATGTACAGAATTCATGGTAACAGGTCGTGAGTAGATGTCCTTGCCAACCTTTATTATAGAGTTATATTAAGTAAATAGCGCGTTCTTAATATGCCAATTAATTTATAGAAAAGCGTCTCAATTCAAATTCTATTAAAAAGCAGAAATTAATTATGAAACGCAGCTAAATACAGATTTAACCATCAACAGGGGAAAGACAGAACGCTTGTATAATTTAGGCCATTATTTACTTAGGCAAAACTTAAATACTTTATATTTGACGCTGAATCTGCTGAATTGACTTCTTGCAACTTCAATTAGGAGACAGTAAATTATTATTTAATCAGAATATTTTTACGAACCCGTTGAATGACGTAGTTACAGAAACAATTATATAAGCCATTGTGTCAAGCGTGGATCCACGTTCGAAGATTTAAAGGATGTAGGTATTCAATTTATCCTATTTGTTCATTCTGCCTTGCCACTGTCGAAAGCCTAAGAACAACACTATTTACAAGAATACAACATTAATAAACGGTTATGTATATGAACTCCGATTTAAAACGAATGCGAATGGATGGATACAACGACAATTATTTGGCTCACTTAATTCGCTACAGTTAATATTGAGCATTCCTTTGTCTTTTCCAAATAAGCGTCGCACTATAGAATTCAAGCGGCAAACGAAATATCTATGAGCATACCCGGGTAAGTACACTAGTCATTCTAATATTAAGGTCATAGCCTATGTAAAGCTGTTGACGTCGAAAGACGTAAAATAAAAAATGCCACTACAAGCGAAAAACGTCAAGAGGTCATTCATCCCTGGTCGGTGTGACCAATGTTCTGATCAAGAGGGATCATCTTTTTGCTGACCGAGTATATTGGTGGGGAGTCTAGTTTGCCAGCTAAGGCTTGGACTCGACTTTTGACGGATTCCATAGGAGCTGAATCTACTTTGACATCATCAGAGCTTGATGAGGAGTATTGGAAGGATGAGGCTTCAGTGTTGCCATATATGTGTTGTGGTTCTCTCACATTGCCATAGAGGTTGTAGTTATGAATGAGGGTGGATACTCTGTTCGGTGCGGCGGGTAGACTGCTGTGTTCTTTGGGCGGTTGCTCGGTGACGGTCAGCTGGCTGGTGGTCACTGGTTGGTTGATCTTGAAGTCAGGTTTTGGAGGGGGCGCCTCGTCCTCTTGCACCGATGACTGGTTGCTTAGCACCGGGTTCTGAGGGACGCATATTTGGTTTTGAGCCGCGAACACTTCGTTTTGAGAGGTCAGCGTCTGGTTTTGAGGCGTGGCGACCTGTAAGAATAGATTAGATCTTTTATATTTGCCTTTTTCTACGTGCTTAGTAAAATTAGAAAATGGATACTGACTACATACTACCGACTACAAAGGAATGCTGCATGCAAATGTAAGAAAAAAATATGTTAATAAAATCGTTAAAACATGCTTGACAACCTAAAATTAAGTAAAAGTATTGATAAAATCTAAATTAATCATTAAAATTTCTTTAATTTGTCATTTAATTAAAATTGATAAAGTATTTATTTAAAAACTACCATCAGACCTACCTATCGATATCGGTACTGCACTGATCAAAAAAGGATTGCCATTTTTTATAACAAGAAAACGTAATATTCCATATTTATTTTATTTATTTATTTTTCTTTTTAGATTTTTAGTGAAACGACTTGACCCGAGTCTTATGGATTCTTTCAAAAAAAGATAAATATCAGTTACCATGCAAATAATTACATACGCAGCTATTCTGTTTCATTTTTAACCAACTGAATTTCTGTATTCGGGCCATATGTTTTCGGTTCCGTACCTCAAAAGGAAAAACGGAACCCTTATAAGATCACTTCGTTGTCCGTCTGTCCAGACCCTTTTTCTCAGGAACGCGTGGAGTTATAGAGTAGAAATTAATATCAAATACTCAAGGCTGCAATCCCTTGGAGCAGTGAAAAAATCAAACTTCTAAGTCAGCTCAATCAAAAGATACGGGCGTTTATAGTTCCGTTTATGCCGCATATTTTGACACTCGCAAGGGAATCAAAACCTATATGGTACTTCCCGTTGACCTAGAATCATGAAATTTGACAAGAAGCAATGTCATGTAGCACAAGTAAAGGGAAAAATCCGAAAACAGTAAATTTGTAGTGACATACCTACAAATTTGTACGGAACCCTCGGTGCGCGAGTCCGATTCGCACTTTCGCGGTTTTTTATTTATCTAGTGCTAACAGGAGACTATGTAACAAGCCCGGTGTTCTATAAGATCAAATCGCAAACCTTTATATATTTTTAGGAAAACTCAAATCCAAGATATATGCAACCGTTTTTTGACCAGCACAGCATTACAAACAAATAAAAAACTTTTAAGTCCGACTTACCTCGACATCAGCATGCGACACTAACCTGCGCGTGAGGGCTGGCGGGTGGCGCGAGCGCGGCGCGCCAGTCCACGTGCGGGTGGCGCGACCTGATGCAGTCCACCACGTCCAGAAGGTTCTTAGCGTCCATGGCGAGGATGTGTGCTGCTGCTAGCATGTTCCTGTGAAGATTTCATTTAGTTAGGGCGTTGGAAGTACGCAAATTACAGGGCCCTTCGTTTATATAGGAAAACATAGTGGAGCAACGGTTGGTTATCATTTTTTCCGCATCATTGAATGTTGCTGGCTACAATGTTGGGGAAACTTTTGATTACCTTGAGTAATAAACTTTTTTATTATTGTTTCGAGCAACATTGCAATATACTACATTGCCAGCAACACAAAAATTTGTTGCTGAAACAATGTTGTATAGTCAAGTTTAGTCAACCGTATATTATCGGTAACACTTGTACTATAGTCCGCGCGGAACTAGTTGGCTGAGCCTTAGGTACGTGAGCGGTGGGACGGAGAGGCGGGGGCGCATTACTCAGTACGTGCGTTGCGAACCACCGCCTCAACCCTGTCCCCACCTCAGCGGTCAACTAGTTCCACACGAACTATACAGAAACCGTACTTACTGCTATTACTTAAGGCGCTGTCAAACTGTCAACACTGATGTGCATAACATGAGTTATGGTTCTGGATTTACAGGTCTTTGTTTGCTATTAATCTATCATTGCAATACTTATCTTCTTTTTATATAAAAGATAGTCGGGTTAGTTACATCATTTATCACTCAAAAACCACGGGACCGATTTTTATGATCTTTGGTTTGTTGGATTTGTCTCCGCCCCGAATAACTATTAAAACATGGGGAAAATTGACAAAGAAAAAAAAAACAAGGAATTTCTCATACATTTTGAATGGATCGGCTTTTTAATTCTGAGGCGGTACAAAGTTCGCCGGGTCAGCTAGTATTGAAGAAATGACTGAAAATAATTATCGTTCAGAAAACACGAGATGTTTTAGTCCTGGCATATTATGGCACTTACTTAGTGTACTCATGCTGCAGCGTCGTGTTGTGGTACTGTATGGCGAGCCGCATGGCCTCCACCAGCGCCGCCATGTCCTTGCTCAGCACCTGGTGAGCCATCTCCACCTCCCTGAGAATATGATGACGTCACGATTAAGATTCGGGCACAAAAACGTTTTTTAGGCATGCCACAGCAGCCGCGAGAACACCGCAGGGTGAACAATGAAAAATGTTAAGTTTAGAAAATTATACTTTTTCTGATTGTGATTAAAAATCGATGCCCTACATGTGTGTGAAGTTTTACAAAGTAATTTTCATTTAACCCTGTAAACATCTCCACAAAAAATAGAAGTATTGAAAAATACACAGTAAAGTACAAACGAACAAGCGATTTGCTATACAGGCAAAAATATTCATTTTTCCATTATACTGCTAATATTCCATTTTATTTGTATGCTTAATATAAGAAAGTGTAAAACGTTTAAGCCTATGGCATATTCAAAAGACGGACGTAAAAGAATTGACTATTCAGCATACTCATAACACTCATAAGATTGCTTAAAAGTAATTGCAATTTGCTGCCTGTATATCAAACAGTTTATTCAATTGTACAGTCAACAGCAAAAGTAGATGTTGATTGAGTTTATAACTTTTGGAGTCAAAACTGATCACGAATATATGGCAGCTGTACTAGAAGTAAATGTTTGGTATAATTTACAATCACATACTTTTGAATCACTTCGACGCCACACGGTTTTGACACGAACTCCGTTCATTAGTATTGAATTTCTGATTTTCATCATCTACTTTTGCTGTTGACTGTACCATGCCACAATATCTCGTGCGACCACTACATACCTCTGCGCATGCTGCGGGAAGGGCACGACCACCTTGTCCACCGTGGCACACAGTTCCCGGAGCTCGCTGCCGACTGCTCTGACAGCCGCGAGGACACCGTTAGCGCCCGCGCCGCCTGCCGCTGCACCTGCTAGTCGCATCACGCAGCGCACCACGCCCGTGGTCGCGCAGTACACTGGGTCCGTGTTGGTGGAGCCAGTCTGAGGTACAGCAAGGACAGGGTTATGTTTTTTCTATCGTGTATCTATGTATGTATGTGGGATTCTTTATACCCGTACGCAAAATACGCGCATTGACGTGGAGTTGCGGACACCAGCCCGTATAATCTATTACCTACCCTCGAAGCATCCTAATTTAATACACGAGGTGTCTATCGACTCGTCTAGGTCGCGCAGTGGGTATACAGGGTGGCAAGGATATCGATGCGCAAGCTAAAAACCATGAATTCAGCTCATGATTCTAGACACCCAACCGTTAAAAAAAAACTGAGTGTGCTTATGACCACACGACTGAAGTGAAACTTCAAACGTATTCGGCTATGAGAGGAAGAGAGAAAGAAAATGTGCGCGTGCACTGCTTTCTCTTGCTTATATCCCCCACTCAACTCCCGTTCGCCTCGCCCGATCAAACTTTTTGTAACGCTTACGTCACGCGTTCGCCAGCTTACTCCCTAAGTCAAGCGTGCGTAAAGAAGTTTCACTTCAAAAATTTCGTAGGTTATCAAAAAGAAAATCTGCTTTTTCATAAAAAAGTGCAACACCTACGTGGTCAAAATGTACAGACGCCAGCACATCAAGCTATTACAAACTGTCAAATTTCTTTAATAGATTGTCAAGTTTATCGCTATAGCATATGGTTCGAAGTTGATTGGGAAAATTTGACAGTTTCGGGTAGCTTGATGTGCTGGCGTCTGTACGTAACAGCTCATATTTTTTTTATTATCCGACAACAAATTTCGACGCAAGTGGGTTCAGAATCGTGTACCGAATCCATGGTCTTGCGTGTCGGTGCCACCATATACAGGGTGTTACGGAAAGGGTATATCAATACAAACGGGTTGAAGAGTGTATCTGGTCTAGAATCTCTGTACAAAATTTCAGCTCAAAAGCAGTAACTTTGAAAATGCTTAAGAATTTTTATTTCGATAGTTTATTAAATTGAAATGATAACAAACGTGTCACCACACTACGAGGGTCATTATCCATTATCTGTAGTATGTCTGTGCGCCTAGTACACGCACATCACGCCGCCGCGCGCCAGTGCAGCGCCGTGATGTCGAAATAAAAAAATATTAAGCATTTTCAAAGTTAATGCTTTTGAGCTGAAATTTTGTACAGATATTCTAGACCAGATACACTTTTCAACCCGTTTGTATTGATATACCCTTTCCGTAACACCCTGTATAGGCTAGGTTTTGTTTTCTAGGATATTAAATGCCACTAAGTAATCTTAGTGCAGTCTTCGGTAACTTTTAAATGTGCTTAGAACAGAACCCAGCATTGCACAAATATGTAAGCTGTCACGGCCGTTATACCTGGAGGCTTTTATTTAGGTAGTAAGTTTTTCTTTTTACATTTGAAATTATTAAATGATTAATTATTTTTTTGCTTGAGTACGTACATTTTTTATCGTATTTGTTGGTATATTATTGGCGTAGCTAGCTGACATATGGCAAATAATTTAATTTAATGTTCTGTGTCCTGTAATGTTAAATACTTTACTTTGCATACCTAGTATTGTATAAAATCAAGTATTATCTAACTGAACAGACAGCTGTGCTGCTGGAGAGTTTGTTGCGCCGCTTCTTCTCCCCATCGAAAACACTAGGAAGTGGCGAAGGGCGAGCGTTTTGGGGGACTGTCTTTTGTAATTTTGACGTTCAAAAAGTGCTGATTCCCAGCCTAGTTTGAATAAAAGAATTTTTATTTTGCTTACCTTTTCTTCACTGGGCGGTCGTTCTTTAGATACCGTATTCGCAGGACTCGTTTCAGCAGAGGTAGCCGCTGTAATACAAAGATCAGTGTTAGTACAACCTTTTATTAACTTGCTTCATCCTTATATGTTTTCGGTTACGAATCAGTAAACTATTTGTCAAGCACTTTTTTATTTATTAAAATACAGGTTCAAATTAAATTAGCTAGCAAAGCTCCGCAGATGTGATAGGCACGGATATCTTTTTTATTTTTATTGCTAAATGGGCCCGCTCTTGACTCCGATCACGCCTGATGGAAAGCGAGAGGTCTATGACGGAACGAGCGTGCCCAGAAGATGCCTGTTCACTCTTGATTTGAAGGCAGACGGGTTAAATGTGGGAGAGAACACTGAATTTTTAGTGTGTGTCGCACACAGTATAATTTGAAGTAATCTCAGGTTGTATATGACAGAAATTGTTGTTTTTAACCGACTGTAAAACAAAGAGGTTATGTCTAAAACAATATTTACCTGATTGTGGTTGACTAGACGCTCTCGGTTCACTGGTATTGTCTGATTTCTGTTCGGTTCCCGGGTCAGACTCGGTTGACAGTTGCACGTTGGATAGACGCTTTTTCTGAAAGAAAAACACTTTGTAGATTTTTATTTTATTTACAGGCACGAAATTCTCGAACTTGTAAGTACGATTAAGATTTTTTGTAGGTAAATATATATTTTTTTTAAATTATTTATAGCCATTTAGTATTTTTGGTGTTTTATAAATAATCAGCCTACAATGTTCCCACTGCTGGGACACAGGCCTCCTCTCAGTGAGAGGAAGTAGGCCGTAATCCACCATGCGTGCCCAGTGCGGATTGGTAGATGTCACATATCTTCGAATAATCACACATAAGTCTTTATAATATCTACCACAGTGTAATATTTACCAAGTTTTCTTCTTGCATCTGCAACCATCGTCTGTCTTCTTCACTCTGATGCTGTTGTCGCGCTAATTCGGCCAACAGTCGCCTTTCTACGGCTTGTTCGCTGTCGCATTCCGGACTCTGTGTGTACAGAATAAGAGCTATATAATCAACTACATTTGTCTACAGAAAAATATTCAATTATTGGGAAAAAGAGTTTGATCAATTAAATCTTTCAAAATTAAAAATCAAAATGCTTTGAATGGTGCAATGTAAAGCTTAAACGTGCATGAATGGGACTTAATTTCTATACATTTTCATAGAACTAACATTGCTGTTAGTGACATCGCCAATTGCCAGATTTTGTACAAATATTAACATGTTTTTTTTAGTAAATAAAAGTGAAGTGTTATTAACCAGACATGTACACCGAACAGTTTTTGAGAAATTTTGATAATTACAACCACAATGTTAGTTCATTTATTTTTTCTAAGTGTCAACGAAATCAATTGTGAAAAAAGGCATACAAACATTTTTTCACAACTGAATTCTAAAAAAAAAAAATAATTTAAAAGAATGATAAATAAAAATTAAATAAAAACCGACACTCTACCGGAGAAACCCAAATGACAAAAAATCTGAAAACAAAAAACAAACCAGACAAAAGAAAAATAATTGCAAAGTAAAAAAAAAAACTTATTTACACACATACACCCAGTAACAGGGAATTGGATTGGATATTTACAACGGAACGAATATTTGTATAAACTTGAGACCTCTCGTTCTCATTTTTTTAAGCATAGACTAGCTAGACATCGATCAGTAATTCTGTTTCTTCGATCAGTAAATCAACCCTTGTCATAATATTTAATCTATACAGGGTGTTACAGAAAGGGTATATCCATACAAACAGGTTGAAGAGTGTATCTGGTCTAGAATCTCTGTACAAAATTTCAGCTCAAAAGCAGTAACTTTGAAAATGCTTAATATTTTTTTATTTCGATAGTTTATTAAATTGAAATCATAAAAAACGTGTCACCGCACTACGAGGGCACATCCATTATCTGTAGTGTGTCTGTGCGCCTAGTACACGCACATCACGCCGCCGCGCGCCAGTGCAGCGCCGTGATGTCGAAATAAAAAAAATATTAAGCATTTTCAAAGTTAATGCTTTTGAGCTGAAATTTTGTACAGAGATTCTAGACCAGATACATTCTTCAACCCGTTTGTATTGATATACCCTTTCTGTAACACCCTGTATAAATAAAAATTAATCGCCAAAATGTGTGTACGCGCATAACTTCCGAACGACTGCACTAAATTGAATAATTATTTTTTTGTTGTGTTCGATATTGCCAGGACAAGCTTTGTATGGAAGAAAATTTCGGAAATTAAAAAAAAAAAAAATTGCATCCGTGCGATGCTGTGGCGGGCCGCTAGTAATATAATAATAATACCAGCCTATTATTATCCCACTGCTGGGCAAAGGCCTCTTCTCATAAAGAGAAGGCACGAGCATTGATCTCCACGCTTGCTCAAGATGGGTTGGCGATTTCAGACTTATATTAACTATGTATGAAGTCCAGGTTTCCTTACGATGTATTCCTTCACCGATGTCAGTAATGTCTAAGATAACCTCAGAAAGCACAGACGCCAGCACATCAAGCTACCCGAAACTGTCAAATTTTCCCAATCAACTTAGAACCTTATACATTAGCGATAAAGTTGAAAATCTATTAAAGAAATTTGACAGATTGTAGTAGCTTGATGTGCTGGCGTCTGTAAATATGAATTGAAAAAGTCACATTGCTTCAACGACATTCTCAGGGTTAAAAAATTTGGAAATGACCTTGCCCATGCCCCTATTCGAATTGATCCATACTTCCAGGGGCACCCTGTATAAACAATTTGAGAGACCTTGTTAAATAAATTGTATTATGTACTTATAATAAATACCTACGGCCACTTTTATGCATCACTCTTCACGTTCCTAGTCGTAACAAGCATGCATACTCTAATATCTACACACACATACTATTACTAAAACTTTCGCCTAAATGGTGTTCATGTTCAATGCAAAACTTGATAGATTAAACTAAAAAATATATTCAACCTTATTACGATGAAGTAATATTTAGTAACGCATTTGAAAGTACATATTATACAAGACATTCTACAAAATTAGTATCGTAAAATAAATCTATTATTATATTCTCAATAATTATGATTTAAATCTTGATTGAAAATTATGCTCCTTATTATCCTTAAAATAACTACAATTTTAGCATAATCCATCACAATTTGTATTGCATTTACCCATAACACCAATGACATGCCTCCCATAAGTAAAAAAAAACAAACTACGCAATCAATCCATTCACCTGCACAGGCTGTGCCACGCCATGAACGTGGGACACTCCGGTCGACACTCCTTGCACGGCGCCGTGAACCGGCATCACGCCGTGTCCGGCACCAGACGGCCCGGACACAACCGGAGCCGGCGCTACGGCCGATACCACGGCCGGCTGACACTCCATCCGTGAGGCGAAGATCACAGACGCGTCGGCCGGCTGTACCATCGCCGGACGGTACGCCGGACCGGCAAGTTGAGGTGCCTGAGAACTTGCCATCTGAGCCCTATACATCATCGGTTGTGCCCCCGATACACTGTGTGTATAAATCTGCTGACCTCCATATGACATTGGAGGGACAACGCCCATTGGTTGTGATGCAAAACCTTGGGCTGGTTGGAAGGGTTGTGGGCTTGCTGAGCGGAGAAATCCAGGTGGGACTTTCGATGGCCGTGCCTGTCCGGGGGAGTATGGAACTCCTTGGACGACTCCAACTGGGACACCATACGCTGATGAAGGATGAGAGGCCGCCATACTACTTTCGCGTCTGTACTGCGGTCGCGCCATAGCTCTCTGCGCCGCAATAGCCACGCAACTCTTCACATTATCCCCTCCAAAATCGTATATCTCTTCAACTAAAGCCGGTTCCGGTTGTGTGCGCATTTTATTCATCACACTGGCTGCAAGTTGGGCATTCAAAGCTCCTTGGACAGCGAACTGTCCTACATCTTGATCCCTACGAGTCCTAGGGGGAGGAGACGCGGGTACTGAATGCTGCCGAGTAAACGGCGCGATCGGGACTGGTGAACCGCGGTGGGACAGACTTCCCCTAGCATTACGTTCTAACGATCCCATACGAATGGGAGCTCTTTCGGCACTAGATAAAGTGCCTCTAGTGTTCCTCTCTAAAGACCGAACGCGGCTAGCATAAGGCTCGGGTACTTCCGGCTCAACGGCCGGGGAAGGCGATGACGTCTCACGCGGGGAGACAGGAATATTCTGACAAAGATTGTCACAACTTTCCCTCGCACCTACTACAACTGTCAAGGTCTCATCGGGGGGTTCAGAGGGGATGGGGGCAGGGACTATAGGATCCAGCTTCTGCAAGCTAGCAGCAGGAATGGGGGCGGTTTGGAGAGGAATGTCAATTTTCTCGTCAGGTCTAGGGTGTATGATCTTGTCAACGATGTCGTGGGTCTCCGGTAGGGTCTCGGCGAAGTCTACGGAGACTGTGTTGAATACCGAGGCGGGGGTGGTGTAGGCCTGCGGGTGAATGGCCCGCGCTTGGTTCTCTCGGAGTAGGTGTGCTAGGACGAGCGGATTCTGGGCTACGATGTAGGTTTGGGCAGCGTTGCCACCGGCTGGCTGGGTTGTTGTGTCGCTTACTGTTGACAAACAAGTTGATATTAGAAGTCTCTCCTGCTTTTTTGTTGAAACGAGATTATTGCTAAAAATAATAATTCTTTGTATTTAAACAATTCAACAATATTCGTGGAGTAACATTTCTCGTTGAGCAGACGAAGTTTAAATCGTTATGTTGCATTGGATTCTGTTGTATTATCAAAATGAAAGGAATTTGCTTTCCCGGTGAGTCACACAATTAGGGTGCAGCCGAAAATTAATAATACTCGTTCACACTAGGCGACACCGTATTGCTTAAAAAGCGCTCTATTTGATTTTCAACGCTCGATTTAGTGCGGAGAGTTGAATCTCCAACGTGCAATAATATTTAGGTATTCATTTAGATTTCACTTATTGTTAGTGTTAGTGAAAACGGGCGCATAAAACTTTTGCAAAAGACCAGTCTTTTTGCTCAAATTTGAACCATCAAATTATCTATTTAAAGTACATATTTACCTGCAATATTGTTGGAAGGTCGCTGCGGCTTGGGCGGCGGCTCGTCGCTGAAGGAGGCAGCCGCCACGCGTCTGTTCTCGCGCCGCATGGTCTCCCACGCAGAACTGCGCTCCTCTTGCAGGATCTCGCTGTAAGAGAACAATAATATAAAGCAATTGTTTCTATATTTTTATATGGTCTTGAGCCAACCATTATCATTATGATAGATATAAATACTACATGTCGGCAGTTCATTGTGAAAAAGAGTTAATAAGGTGTTTTAGAATAGCCTTTATGAACGACGATGTCCAAATACGGCGCACCTTGGGTAGTCAGTCACACTATTAGGCACCTCGCGCACTAGGCGGCCACGGTCACGACCAGTGGCCGCAACGACCAGATTAACTAGAGAAACCATGTTGCAGGCGTTGCGGCCAAGTGCGCGACGTTCATACTTCTTTAGTTAACCTGGTCGTTGCGGCCACTGGTCGTGGTCGTGGCCGCCTAGTGCGCGAGTATCCTTAATCTTGCCGATTGTCTATTGTTGATCGATCTTTTGACTGCAAAAATTGAAAACCGAATATAGCAATACCATGCCAGCTTTTATAGTGTAGTAATTTAATATTTGAGTAAGAAGTACTTGCAGATGGAATCAGTCAAGTACCCTTGAGGTAGATTTTCACATGTTTATTGGGAGATCCAATGGTGAAGACAGTTGCTCCGACATTATATTATAGGGTCCCTCTTTATTTAGTCCTCGGGCTGGGGATAAGTTCCAGCCGTGCTGAAGATATACTCACAAGAGCGTCTCCTTCAGCTGGTGCGCGGCGGGTCTCTGACTAGGCTCGTAGGCCCAGCAGCGCGACATCACCGAGTACAGGCGCGGAGGGCAGCGCGGAGGCAGCTGCAGACGTTCTCCGTTCTCTAGCTTGCCGATGACGTCATTGTTCTTCACGCCGCTGAACGGCTTTACTCCGAGCATAAGGATTTCCCACATGCATACGCCTGTGGAGAGAAAATGAGTTAAATAAAATACTACGTATTATACAGGAGGACTTTGTAGGAGGCCTTATATTATGAGGCCTCTTGGCAGGCATGCTTATAAAGCTTGAAAGCATGATTGCGTATTATTTTTAATGCTGGAAAAAGTCAATTTTGATTTACTCATTCCACTATTGCACAATTTCCTCATGTTTATTTTCTGTTTTATAAAAAAAGATAACATACAACCGCAGAAAAAGATGCCAACTGTTTTCAGACAAATTACTGTTATAACTATTGGCGAATTTTAAACTATAAAGATAATAATAATTATATCAATTATCTATACTAATAATACATCTGAAGAGTTTGTTTGTTTGTTTGAACGGGCTAATATCTGGAACTGCCTGGCGGATTTGGAAAATTATTTTTGTATTTTCTTTTTTTTTTTTGGCTTTAGACTCTGAGCAAAAAGAAAAAAAAAGTCACTAAGAAGCGATAACGAATAGCGCGGGCAGACGATGCGATACGAGTGATGCGATGGGGTAGTTCGGGGGAACAAGAAAACGGACGAAGACGCGAGCTAGATATAACTAATGGTCCCAGGAATACGTACCAAACATCCACACATCAGAAGCTGAAGTAAACCTCCTGAAGTTGATGGACTCTGGCGCCATCCACTTGATGGGAAGTTTGCCGCGCGACGCCTTGTAGTACGACTTGTCTTCTACCATCTTTGATAGGCCGAAGTCTGCCAACTAAGGTAAGAAGGAAATGATGTCATTGTTTTTACAGGACGGGCTATATCATAGATTAGACCTTATATTTTACCCAACGGCTGTTATCAAGAGGCTGAGATTATCACCTTTTACTGAGTTAAGGAAATATATGGCTTCTGTGCTTCTGATCTTACTTTCTCACTAGGGAGTTACGTAATGCTTTACATATTAGGGTTTTTTAAGAAATGAAACGAAATATTGAAATATCGTACTTAATTATTGACATCACCAAAACGATTGCACGCCGTAGTTAGTTATAGTAAAATAGTATTTTTTATCGACTGTAATTTATATCGGCACCCTAATTGCGTAACATAATATCGATCGCAATCTGAATCATTCTGAAGGATATTGCTAATCCATTGCTTCATATGTTTGAAAATTTGTCTGCTCAACAATGTAAATAACGCAATGAATGTTGTTGAATTGTCAAAATGACTGCTACTGTTAATGTGTTACGCAATTACCCCGCTGCTTGTTCGCTATAGTCTTATATGTGTTATCTTTTTAGCGTGTCGATGGCAAACATGTACTTAGTTTTTTCTTAAATTATGTATGCTGGTGACAAGATGGGAGGATGGGATGGGATGTATTAAATAAGACTATAACAAACAAGTAGATTTAAATATTACATGGCTTGCGCCAGGCCATGTAGCCCCCGAAGAGGTCCACAGGGGCGGGCCGGCATCAGCCAGGGGTTGCGGAAGGATCGTACGTTCCCGCGACCCCTGGCGTAGGTGTGAGATGGAACACCAGGTTGGTTTTTAGTCAGTAAAAGTCTGACAGACCACGCCGCCCGCCCCAGGGTGGCGGGCATCAATGAGAATTTTCCACCCCGGAAACAAAATAAAAACATAGGCTATGTAGCCCGACCTAAGCCAAGCAAAAAGTTGACGCGCAAGAATTATCTCAAGATTGATTTCCAAACTCAAAATATTTTTAAGCTGAACGTGTTTTCTGTTTGTGTAAATTAAATTATAAGAGATACTAACCTTAACACAAGTAGGCGTGGAGACCAGCACATTCCTGGCGGCGATATCTCTGTGCACGAACTTCTTGCTCTCGAGGTAACTGAGCGCCGTCGACAGCTGGTAAATGTACAGGACTAGCGTGCATGTTTCTAGTCTGGAACAATATAATTACATGGTTATAAAAACACGTAATAAAAACTACCAAGAAGAAAAGACGACTGTCTGGATTTTTATAAAACATCCTAACTATACCTGATGACTTTTTTTTACTGGTTCCAAATTTTCACAGGATGTTTTACCCATGAATATGGAACAACTTTCACTATGGGACCAACTCTGAAATCACGAAAAAAAAATTAGCTGTTTCATACAAAAGTTCAATACCTATTTGACTAAAATATATGAAACAGCTGATTTTTTTTTAGATTTGGAACCGGTAAAAAATATCATCCTATATAATATATAGGCAGTTTCTAAACTTTTTTCTAAAAAAGATGGCAAAAGATGGCAGTTGTTCTAGCCTCGAGGTAATAATTTACTGTTTCCAGAAATACACATAAAAAACAACTTCAGTTTGCGCACTTTTAGGGTGCATTCACACGAACGTCACGCGTCGACGCCGCGACGGTTGCCGACGGCTACAGAGTGTGTATGCAAACTTATTGAATCAATGAAAACACCTTGTTTGTCTGTGATTAACTGATAACTGACCTGTGTGCATTCTGCTGCAGATAGGCCCGCATCTCGCCGAGCGTGGCGAGCTCCATGACTATCCAGATAGGCGGGGAGCTGCACACGCCCACCAGCCCGATGATGTGCGGGTGCGAGAACTGCTGCATTATGTCTGGAACAATCGTATTTCTTAAGTAAACTAGCTTTTGCCCGCGGATTCACCCGCGTGGTGGTCGGAAATTATTCACAGAAAATTCAACCTCCCATTTCACCCTCTTAGGGGTGGAATTTCGAAAAACCCTTTCTTAGTGGGTACCCTATTCACAAAGAATACACCCTCCATGTCTCTAGCACTAGCGGTTTAGGCTGTGCGTTGATATATCAGTCAGTCAGGACGTTGAATTTTATTTAAATAGATACATATGACATTCAACAAGCAAACAGTTTCATAGATTTGTTTAAATCCGAAAATTGGAAGGCTAGAAAAGATATCTCCAGAAATAAGCAATACGTTATTTGAACTTTATTTTTTTGCCCTTCTCCTTATCTTATTTTCAATGTGTAAATAAATTGTAAAATAAATAACGAGCTCCTGTAATGATTCGTTTTTCAATTCTCTAAGTGTCCCTTTCACCATGAATATATCGCAAATCAGCGGCGGTGACCGCTAGATTTATTGGTGACGAAAGCTTATATCATTGTTTATCTAATATTTATAATCACCGCCCATTCGTCCGGATTTTTGAAGTGAAACTTCTTTACGCACGCTTGACTTGGGGAGTAAGCTGGCGAACGCGTGACGTAAGCGTTACGAAAAGTGTGATCGGGCGAGGCGAACGGGAGTTGAGTGGGGGATATAAGCAAGATAAAGCAGTGCGCGCGCACATTTTCTTTCTCTCTTCCTCTCATAGCCAAATACAGTTGAAGTTTCACTTCAGTCGTGTGGTCATAAGCACACTCAGTTTTTTTTTTGCAAAAACTCTTGCGTTGACAGACTATAAAGAGTTTGTAGCAAGACTATACTTTTACTATCACAGACAGGCCTGATGGTCTAGTGGTTAGTGACCCTGACTGCTATGCCGGAGGTCGTGGGTCCGATTCCCACCAAGGACAAATGTTTGTGTGATGAGCACGATCATTTGTTCTGTGTCTGGGTGTAATTTATCTATAATATGTATGTATTTAGAAATATATAAGTATGTTTATCAGTTGTCTAGTACCCATAACACAAGCTCTGCTTAGCTTGGGACTAGACGGCGTTGTGTGATAGTTGTGGAATATTATTATATTATTACTATCAGAAGTGCTTAGTAGCAGTACTCACAAGCCTCTTCTAGGAACTTCTCCGCGGTGTCGAGGTCGGCGTCCATCTTGCAGGTCTTCACCGCGACCGGCAGCACAGCCTCGCCGCGCGTCGCGCCTGTCGCCGTCTGGCGGCGCAGCGACGGGTGGTTCGCGGCTGTTACCTTACATGTACCTGGGGGAGAAATTAGATAGTATTTAAGTAGTTGTTAATGAAATCCTAGCATAGACAAATAAACACTATATGGAAAAGAAGATTAATTTTGATATTATTCGCTCCGGAGCTATAAAAGAAGAGAGTTTTTAATGTGTAGCGGTGTCTACAACGCCACATGCGAACAACGCGTCATACTAACGTCACGCAAAATCCTGCATCTCGCAAGCAGAGTTTACCGCGCAACTAGCATAGATACAACGGCCCCGACATGAATCATCGGGCAGTTGCCCGCCAGACACAACACCTGTCTGATCTGGGGATCCTCCCATTTCTATGGAGTATGAGAAAACTTTACACCCTGTTCCTCATACCTCTATATAAACGTATTCGGAGGGAGCGTGTGATACGTTCAACAAAGTCAGGAATGTGTTCCGTACAAATTCTGATTGGTTGAAAGTAACACACGCCATGAAATTCTTTGGCAACAGTAGAAACATTAAATAAGACGGAAATAATAATGAATTACCTTTATGTACATCTCCGAATTGTCCTTCGCCAATGATGCCAGTCAGTTCTATTTGATTTCGTACTAGCTCGTAATCTCGAACTGAAACAAGAAGTGCATTTTAATAAACAAAATAGTTAGACAACGTAATAATAAAGCTGAAGTATCTGTTTGTTTGAACGCGCTAATCTCTGGATCTACGAGTACCAGTGGCAAGAATCTTTTTCGAAGTCGTTTGCATTTGATAGGCCGATTCATGAGGAAGGCTATATCGTCGTTGTCAAACCAAAATCTGCTGTCCCGTTTTTTGAGATTTCAAAATTTTGACATAATCTTCATCTTCTTCTTTTTCTTCTTATCTGTGGTCAAAATCTTGAAATCTCAAAAAACGGCACATAGCAGATTTTGGTTTGACAACGACTATATGCTATTTAACACCACACTAGGAGCCTTAGGAGCCGAGTAAAAAGAAAAAATGTGGCACTCCAGAAGTGCCGACAGAAGTGAAAACTTGAACAATTACGAGTGTATTTTTTGAATCGTCATATAAACGAAACACAAACATAATAGGTACTTTGCCATCACTCACTGACACATCGGAAATACATTGAAACCGAGTACATCCCGAGGGAAGCCGAACACATCCGAAGCGGTGTCGGTTACGGTAACAGAGGCGCGAATTCAATGGTTTCTTCCCATCTCAAAAAATGCCCAACGCGCCTAAAAAAGTTTTCACTTAAAATAAAGAACGCTAAGCGAAAACGAAGTAATAGCGCGGACAGGCGATGCGATGCGACGGGGTGGTACGGGGGGACAAGAAATTTCACGCGGACGAAGTCGCGGGCAGAGTACATCTATAATGTCTTACCTGCGGGCGTAGAGTAATCAGCATCGTCATCAACGATCTCCGCATAGTCCTCAGACAGTAATGTCGCCGTGTTCGCCTCCCACGAACTCGTCTTGCCTTCAGACGAACTGCTGCTCATCTCCGCTGCCAAAGTTAATGCAGGTTAGAGAAATGGACACACAATGCATATTTATATTTCAATTGATATATAAGGTGTTAAAAAATTAACCCTAAGAACTTTAAGAGGTGCTTTAGACCATCGAACTGAACTAAAAAAATAACGAAAACAGAATCAGCTGTTTCATACAAAAGTTCAATACTTACCTACTCGAACAAAATGTATGAAACAGCTCACTTTTTTTTCGTGATTTCAGAGTGGGTCCCATAGTGAAATTTGTTCAGTTCGATGGTCTAAAGCACCTCTTAAAATTTTTAGGGTTAATTTTTTAACACTTTGTATAAATGGGTTGTTTAGTGACTAATGCTTGGTTCCTATAAAAAAAACGAGTTGTTTTGCTTACCAATGGTAGCATTTATTGCCAAACCAGACATAGAAATAGATTTATTAGCTAATTTTACCTGTGATAGCTAATTTCATATGTGAGGGTCTACTATGCAAAGCTACGAGGTTTTTGCTTCATTATTGGTAAAGATACAAGAGTCTTAATTTTTACCAATAACGGTCCGTAAATTATAGGAATCGGCAGTAAGGGGCAGTCTCCACGAGCGAGAGAATCGCGGCGATATTATCGTCGTGGCACGTATTTCTATACACTCTCTTAGAACGTGTCTCCCCACGGTGATATGCGATATCATCGCAGCGAAAATTTGATGACACGGCGAGACTATCGCCGCGATTCTCTCGCTCGTGGAGACGGCCTCTAAGTGTTTATTTGATATTCTGATCTCTAGAGTACAAAGACTTCTCTAGTTAATTGACCAGAAAAAAACAAAACTTTCGTATTTTGAGATTCGTAGATTACTTACTTTTACATTGGCAATTGAGTTGTTTCCATACGGTAGCTTGTAATAAATTTGAAATATTATGTTAAACAGACAACGATTAACGATGGTACAGCCCGATGCAAACTTTATGGCGGCTCTAAACGTAGAGTAAGTAATGTTCGTTATATGTAAGAAGAGACGGGAGTCCCATAGGAAAAGATGAAAACGTCGCTTATATGAAACCTGTAATAAAACTGAATACCAACCTAGCAAAAATGGCACAGACTATGCACAGACTGCAGATGTTAAAGCGAGACAGCGATAGTCGTCATTGTGTTTAGTACACGTTTCATAGTTTCTTTTTTTATTAGACAGTTGAGTCAGACTGGCTCTAAAGTGCGTTACTCGCTGCGCAGTATCTCCCACCTCCCCTTGCCCCCGCTGACACGTGAATTTGTTACTGCGCAGCGACTCGCTTCATGTTCCCAGCCGATATAAAGTTTGAATTAGACTGTAATTACTCGCATATCTGATATTATTAAATCTTTAAATATAAAAAGTACAAAATACAAATATAAAACTTGATTTTTAGGCATAGTTCACACCAAATGTATTGTCCGCCGCCGACTGTGAGTATAGTGTAGTGACAACGCACTACGTAATAGCATATAGTCGGTTCGGTGTGAACGAAAAGTTAAATATACAGGGTGAAATTTTAATCACCGTTATCCTCTTAAGGGGTAATTGTACTCATCATTATGAACAACTTTTACTATGGGACCAAACCTGAAATCGTAAAAAAAAATCACAACATTTATGTTCGCACAACTCGTCAAAATGTAGGGAACAGATGATTTTTTTTTACGGTTTCGGGTTTGGTCCCATAGTAAAAGTTCTTCATAATGATGAGTACAATGACCCCTTAAGTGGAAACCGGTGATAAAAATTTCACCCTGTATATGGAAAAGCGATAAACTGCGTAACGCGCGCTCACAGCCAGCGGCCGACAATACGTTTGGTCTGAACAATGCCTTATACTTGTAATTGAATAAAATTGGTGTACTTACTCGTTCTATTCCATAAAGACGTTTGTGACTCTGTGACCAGTCTACAGTATCCATCCACTAAATCTGCTAAACTTTCTGCAGCCTGCAATGGAAAAAATCGTTGGTTATTTAACATATTTGCTAACTGATCAAACAGATAAAACTAAAACAATATAATAAGAACCAAGTAAATAATGTCTAACTGTCTGTCACAAACTAGATCTCAGTAACATATAGCTAAATTACATTTTCACAAAGGCGCTGTTGTGATAAAGATATATTTAAATGGATGAAGCAATCGTTAATCTATCGCTCGTTTTTTTGAAGTGAAAACTTCTTTAGGCGAGTTGGGCATTTATTGAGATGGGAAAAAACAGTTGAATTCGCGCCACTGTTACCGTAACCGACAACGCTTCGGATGTGTTCGGTTGTCCTCGGGACGTACTCGGTTTTAATGTATTTCCGATATGACAGTGAGTGATGGCAAAGTATTCTGTTTGTGTTTTGTTTATTTGACGATAAAAAAAATTCACACTTGATTATTCAAGTTTTCACTTCTGTCGGCACTCCCGGAGTGCCAATTTTTTTTTTGTACTTTTAATGAATGGGACAGTTCTGCTCACCTCAACACTGCTGCACGTAATGGTAAGCGTTTCGGTCGTTCCTTTCACTCGTAACTGTAAGGCTGCCTTGCCGCAGGACCCGCTCTGAAATTAAATCATTATATTTTACTGTTAATATTTGTCCAATGAACTAAACAGCTCTTGACTACCAAAATCGTACGCAAATAAACAAATTCTAGTCTTAAATGCGGTAACCAAGAATGTGGAGCTGTTTTACTCAACTTTTTACTTTATCGAACTAATTACAAAGTGTACTTTTCACTAACATCAGAAACTCCTGTTTCTATACGAGGTCTGTATAGACATTTCGTACCTGTGTTTGTGACTGTTGCGTGCAGTTGGACTTGAGCGTCTGCACGGCGACGATGTCACAGAACGACGCGATCTTCGTGTAGGTAGGGGGCTCGCCCGCCTTGTGGGACACGTACGATATATCTGAAAGAAAACATTTAATAGATTTGTTACTATATTCAGTTCATCATCTGCCTAGCCTTTTCCTAACTACGTTGGGGTCGGCCTCCAGTCTAATCAGATGCAACTGAATACCGGTACTTTACATGTACCGACTGCCTATCTGACCTCCACAACCCAGTTACTGGGTAATACGATGCCCCTTGGTAACACTGGTTGTCAGACTTTCGGGCTTCTGACTACCCGTAACGACAGTCAAAGATCTGCGAATGACAGCTGGAACCAACGGCTTAACGTGCTTTCCGAGGAACGGACGGGTCCCGGTATGTAAAGATGGTCACCCATCCACAGACCAACCGCCGCAAGCGTAGCTTGACCTGATCGATCGATGATACTAATTTTGTTTGTCTATAACTTACCTATAAAAGGTCCAATAGCGAGCTCCACAGGAATGGCCCAGCCCGTACCGAGCGCACCCGTGAACGTCTCCCGGTCGTAACCATAGTGAGTATGCATCGTGTCCAGGTACTTTAACATACAATCTGTGTCGCTTATATTTGCCACCTGCAAATAAAATGAAAATACAATTAGTGATGCTTGCACATTTGTCAGCTTCAGACTGATAAAATGAATCAAAGCTTTTAAAATTTTCAGCTGCTTAGAAGTGGCTTGCAACACAGGCCACCATAGAGGAATTTTCTAATATTTGTCGACTGCCAATGAATGAGCACATTTGCTTTAATTTAAAATCTTATGTGCAAATTCTTTTTGGTGGTGTATGTTTGGTTGGATTGCAAGACACTATTTGGAAACAGGTAAAACTAACTGTTTCCGATATGGGGACCTCGTATTTCATCATCGACTGGTCAACGATTTAAAAACATGTTCGTTGACTTTGTATTTAGAGCCATTCTAAATAAGCTGCTGAGTTTAACCATAATCTTTTGGCAACTCTTGAGTTTGGGCTTCTCGAGATTCAGTCAGGGACCAAATTTGAACATCGTCCGTAAGCATCGATCGTAAGGCGATTTTTTGTGTCTTCTTTGACTAGTTTTTAACTTATGAAAGTTTGTGAATGGCAATTGTAAGCGCTAATTGTTCATTATTTACCTTTATACATATTAGACTGTTAGGATTCTGAAGAATAAATCTATATATTTAAATAAAAATGAAATACCTACTGTTTGTTGGTAAATACATCGCTGGAGAACGGCAGGACCGATATGGCTATTTTTTGTTTTAAAATGTTCGTATAGTCCGAATAACGTTTTTAGGGATTTTTTTAGGCATATTGGAAAATTCGGAAAAACTTAATTTTGCTATGAGAATTTAGATATGGACTTTGCCACGTCTGTCGGGTCAGCTAGTAAATAAATATAAAAACGATTCGGTTACCTTCTTGAACTGTTGCTGTATCGCCTTCTTGAGCACCTTGGGCTTGACGGCGTCCAGCACGGACTTGGGCAGGAACTTGTGCAGGCCGAACTCCTTCTCCAGGTACTCGATGTTGGACTTCTTGTCCAGAGATATTTGCATATCCTTACAGAAGTATCTAGAATTGTACAGAAAAAAAGTATTAGAATAGGGAATATTATTTATTGTTATATCATCATCTGCCTAGCCAAAAGGCTAGTATAGTAGACATAATTGGGAAAATCCAACTATGTTGGGGTCGGCTTCCAGTCTAACCGGATACAGCTGAATACCAGTATTTTACAGGGAGCGACTGCCTATCTGACCTCCACAATCCAGTTACTAAAACGATACCCCTTGGCAAGACTGGTTGTCAGATTTTCGGGCTTCTGACGACCCGTAACAAGTGTCAAAGATTCACGAATGACAGCCGGGGCCAACAGCTTAACGTGCTTTCCGAGGCACGGAGGGGTCTTAATTAGTATGTTAAGATGGTCACCCATCCACGGACCAACCGCGGCAAGCGTAGCTTAACCTGATCGATCGACCCGTGCGTCTGATATTACTTAGCCATAAGCTCCTTATTTATTGTTACTGTAGTTAACAAATAAAAATAACCGGCTATTATTCTGCCACTGCTGGGCAAAGATCTCTTCTCATACACAGAAGGAACGAGCATTAATCACCACGCTTGCTCAAGACTGGTTGGCGATTTTTGGTTAGCAAATAGTCAAAATTTAAAAGTATTCTAACATTAATTTTCCCTAGGGCCCAGAGCCCTAGGTATGTTGTGGAGTTGTTGTGTGTGGTGGTTGTATTATTAGGGTGTAAAACAGAAGCGAAGGGTGAATTTATGACAGAGGTAAACCGGAGCAAAAAAAAATTCCAAAAAAAATTTCAATGATAAAATTGACTATAGAGTAACTATGTTGTGAATTTTCGAAGGGAAGCCGGTGGAAATTGAGTTGTATGGTACATTCGCCACTGGTGTAAAATATAAAACATTTTTTTAAATATCAAACGTCATCAAATTCTATCAAACTCTCATTGACTTAAAGAAAATAGCTATCCTAATTTTTGCATAGGGATAATGTTATCTAGTAATAAAGCAAATACATATGGGCTAAGCAATCAATGTACTAATTGGTTTAAAAAAATAAAGTGGTAGTGCAGTACTTACTTAATTTCTAAACAACATATTTGTATCGCCAACTCCTGGTCTACCATAGGATGATTGGCGTTGAGGTAGTCGTGTCGCACCTGGAATATAAAGCCAAAAGTTAGCAATAGGTACAATAAAAAATCTCTTTTAAAATATACCTGTTTAGACTTAGTAAAATATCATCATCTGCCTAGCCTTTTCCCAACTATGTTGGGGTCGGCTTCCAGTCTAACCTGATGCAGCTGAATACCAGTATTTTACATGGAGCGACTGCCTATCTGACCTCCACAGCCCAGTTACTGGGTAATATGATATCCTTTAGACTTATATTTTTTATTTTAAACAGTCACAAGCCTGAAAATTCCTGACTTATGTTTGACCACAGCACCTACGTAGGTGTCCGCTCTTTGCAACATCACAACAACATATAGGTACACAACAACACAACATATGGATTTTTAATTTGAAATAAATGTGTTATTATTATTACTAAAATCTACGCAGACGCATCGAAGAGTACTTATCAGTCACGCACATGGTCACACAGCTCAATAGACTTCAAGCTTGTGGTATACACATTTAACCATTCACTTTAACTTGACTACATTTGTGTAAAGATTCTTTATCTAATCCTACTGATATACGATTTGAGAGAATAGTCAGTCTTTAACTTCGAGGGTTTTTGCAGACCATACTGAGCAAAAATCTAGGCTAAGACTGATGAAGAAAATCCTACCTGGTCGTAATAATAATGGAAGGTGACTCGGTCGCCGTCGCACAGGTCGCGCAGGTTGGCAGGCAGGTAGCGCACGCGCAGCTCGAGCCGCCACTCGCTCGCCGGCCATTTTGTGAGCAGCTCAGACACTGGAGTATCTTGGTGGATCCAGCGGATCTGAGGAGAATGGAATACTCTTTATTATATACACCTCAAAAATTACAGATATTAAATGTAGAAATTTTACATAGGGTGAAACAAGGGGTAGTCTTATAGCTGATAGCGATCTTTTAAAGACAACTTGTTCTATAATGCCAGATGCAAGATTCCCTGGCGTTAGTTTACGTCGCTCTGAAGCCGTAGTGAACACTTTGCTAATGTCGTATAGACGTAAGGGCCGGCCACGGCCTTGCCGTTATCAGCGGCAGCTTAGCGCGGGGCGGCGAGCGGTAAAAACAAATACACCAAAATGTACGAACCATGCCACGACGCACCGCTCGCAGCGTCAACGCTAGACAAAAGAAATCGCGCCGCTTGCCGCTAAGCCAAAAGTCGTGGCCGGGCGGTAAGTAAGGGTTTCGTAAAAAAAAACGCAGCGCTGACAGCGCTGAAAAACCCTAAGCCATGAATGTATCGACATACCTTGCCAGAAGTTACTGTCTCACCTTGCCAACAGTTAGTTTCTTGGCCCGCAGCGCGAAGAACGACGTGTACACTTAGTCGCCAGCCGCTAGCCAGGCCGCCAGCATCCGTAGCACGGCCCCCACGTCTTCACCACAAACACTAAGGTGTGTACACACCTTGTCAGAAGTTAGTCTCTTACCTTGCCAGTAGTTAGTCTCTTAGCCCGCAGCGCGAAGCAGGAAGTGTACACTCGGTCGCCGGCCGCTAGCCTGGCCGCAAGCAGCCGCAGCACAGACCTCACATCTTCGTCTGATGATGCTCGCACCACGTTGAAGCCACCGTTGGGGAGGTGGACTTTTAACGTGGACTGGTCACCTGCGCTGCCGCCTGGGAAAGATGGAAGGAAATTTAGAAGAAATCGGACGAGTTCATCATCTGCCTAGCTTTTTCCCAACTATGTTGAAGTTTGAAGTCGGCTTCCGGGTCTAACAGAATGCAGCTGAATACCATTATTTTACCGACGTCTATAGCATAATAAAACTAACAACATTTAAATAAAAAAAGAAGAATATTCTTATTAGAAACCCGCTGTTACACGAAGCAAAAATTAAATGAGCATTACCAGTTGTTTTTTTTTTGTGTAAACTTTTAATCGGGCACTGTGATTGACCTGTGAGTACCTTGTAGAAAACACTAATTACTTGCAACTAGAAATCTATAGACCTTCTTTAATTTAACGTGCATAATATAATATTTTTTTAAATATCTTTCCTGAGTAAGTGACTATCTCCAAATCAATATAACATTATTATCCGAAAAAAATATGGTGAAAGCCAGGGCAGTATTTGCTATACATACAAAAAAATGGAATGTCAAAATAACAGTTTTTTACAAAATGCATATGAAAGAAAAACTATTTTTTAAATTTTGTCTGTCTGCATGTTTGTTCTGGCTAATCTCTGAAACAGCTGGAACGATTTTCGTGAAATTTGGATAGGTATCCCCAATCCCCATACCTATTTGAATTCGTTACTCTAATATTCTAACTACCGTAACTATGATCGAAATAAAGTTCCTTCTACAAAACTGACAGCATAGTTCTGTACTAAAATGTCGGAATAAAGTTCGACATTCAAAAACTAGCTCCATAGTTTAAACCTGCATCCGAAGAAAAACCTTGTTTTGTAATGAGGCCGATTGTTAAGTTTCCACAGACTCGAAGGCATCATTACAGCCTATTGACGATTCTTTATTCCGAGCCTCTGATTGGTCGAGGCGACTCCTATGGGCCCAGACGTTTATGGCAGACACTTTCTCAGCTGTGAAGGTATTCTTGTCACGTACCTATGATTTATGTATGGAGAGAGATTTTACTGAGAATCGTTGATAAATCGAGTTTAAAATGAAAGTCGGAAATCTTTTATTTTATGCGACCTGAGCTTTGAGATAAAAGTATTGACATTGCTTGGAGATCGGATTGTAAAGATACCTAATACCTATTTCCTGTTTTATTAATACCTAGCTGAATTAATTTAAGTACCATGATATCAGCACATGATTCTAGACCTCCTAGCGTAGAAAATTTTCTTCGTTTATCAAACAGCTTGACTCCTACCTTAGGGACTGGCCCGGCACTCGCAAAATACAGAATTGTGTAGAAAAGGGAGAGGGAGGCCTTTGCCCTGCATTGGGACAGTAGGTACAGGCTACTTAGATTAGATTATCAAAACAGAAATCAGCTATTTCATAGAAAAGTGCGATACCTACGCGGTCATTGAACAGCATTTTTTTTTAAATAACCGAATAAAAATTTTAACCCTTTAGAATCCTGTACTCTTTGGTAAAAGAATGCGCGCCACCCTGTTTCCTTAATTAAAAAAAAATACGTCACTATTTCGGTCAGTTTTGATAGGAAAGTACCTACTTATAATTACGTTAAATGAAGAACTAATTTCTGGAATGACCCTGCCTGTTACCTGTCAGCTGATCCTTTCACAAACAGATCAATTTCATAAAAACTGCGCCTATACACAAACTAAATGGGTATCACCTAAGTAATGGGGTTAATAAAAGGCAGAGTAAATTAAAACCGCTGCGAGGCGTGTCGTTACGGGCGTGGTGACCAACCCCTGTGGTTAATGTGTATAAGTAGGTACTCTAAATATTGGTCTTAATGGTTATGGCTCGATATTACTTGTTTATGGGCAACTACAGCATTGAGCCGTTTGGGGTCGAAACGCTCGGGTCATGGGGCCCGAGTGCGCGTCTCCTTCTCGCCGGCTGGTCGACACTTCACGTGACCAGAGGGCTGGGTCGTTCTTTGGCCAAAGAATTAGCATTGCCATTCAACGTGACAATGTTGCCAGTCTTCTGGGCACGTTTCCGGATGAAAGCGATGCGGACGAGTACTTCGACGCCTAAGTGTCCTTTGTTTTTGTATGTAAGTTAGTTACTTAGTCATTTAATTTAGTATCTACTGTAAATAATTAGTTACATTTTTTCTATATAACTTCAGAATTTACTTCTATGAATGTTTTCATTAGATAATTGTTTTCCCAGTTCATAACGTTAGTGAACGCTGTTAAATGTCATGTTTCTACTGCATACATCTATACCAATCGTATAAAGAGATGAAATGTGGGTGTTTGCATAAAAGGGTAATCTTCAGAACTACTGATCCGATTCCGAAAATGATTTCACTAATGGTAAGCTACGTATCAGGGCACATTGCTCGCAGAACAGATGGCCGATGGGGCCGAAAGGTTCTGGAGTGGCGACCGCGTATCGGAAGACGTAGCGTTGGAAGGCCTCCCACAAGGTGGACTGACGACCTTGTGAAGGCCGCAGGAACCCGTTGGATGCGAGAAGCACATAACCGGTCGAAGTGGAGGTGCTTGGGGAAGGCCTATGTTAAGCAGTGGACGTCTTTCGGCTGAAAACGAAGCTACGTATTGCCGAGTGTCATATGATATGATATATACATATATTTTATGTTAAAACAAGAAATTTCACACGGTCAAGTATGCAGAAGCTAAGTCAAAGGAGTGTAAATTCTATACTTGCTAGTTATCTAGAATAACACAGTATTTACCGGATTTTTACTAAGAGAGTCTTCTATTCGGAATGCCATAAGAACTTAAGAACTCTTTTGCAATAAACGATACCCTAAAGTAAAATCTGCAATTCCTATTGTAGCACCTTTGAGATAAAAATTTTTGCATGCTTAAACCAAATTCGTTAGTCCTTTTACAAAAACGTTTTTAAACAACGTAAAACCACGTAACTTTAACCATCCTTCTTGGAAAATGTGGTAACTACTTACGTACTTACAACTTTTTCACACACGTTACACGTCCGTGTTTTAATTAAAAGTTTGCACACAGGTAATATAATGCTCGTCTCATTAAAACAGGACAAACACTTCCCGACGTTTAAGCTGTAATATATTGGTGGAGGAACTAGGAGGAAAGGGGGGAAAGAGGAGGAATGAGGAGACAAGGGAGTGCGTGTAATCGGATTTCTGGAAACAAAGGCTATCTTTTTTTTTGTAAAAGGCTTGTGACGGTGCAAGTTATGGATTGTACCTATTGTTTCCATTTATTTTGTCAGATGTCAGGGTGGAAATGGGAAGGTAATTAGAGTTTATATCATCGAGTTTTGAGGAGCACAAGCTACTTTAATGAATGGTGAATACTAGGAGCTTATACCGGTCAAGCTCCGCGCGTCGCTTATCGGCGACGAAACAATAGAAAATCAATTGTGTCTCATTAGCAGAGCTTGACAGATTAAAAATATTGAGATGGCGTAATTTTTTGTTTTCGAATAGTACATCTTTTATAGCGTAAATTCAAGTTATAGCCATGCTTTGACGGTCTAATAACCTGGAATCGCTTTTCAGATTTTATGTGCTAAAATGCGGATATTAACTGATAGGGATTGGGGATTTATTAATCTTTTATCGATGCACTATGGAGTTATACTTGCGACTTACGAGTTGTAGGTCATAAGTTCGAGCCCAGTCAGGCGATTTATTTTATGCAAATTATTGCATCACCACTGCTCTCAAAACGGTGAAGGAAACCGGCATGTCCTAGAACTAATAATTCGAAGACATGTGACATCTAGCAACCCGCACTGGGCCCACGTGGTGGATTATGGTCCACTCTCTCTCACTGAGAGGAGGCCTGTGTCCTGTGTGTTATAGGCTAATTATGTTATGTTTGTTTTGTATGGAGTTACTCTAAGAGTCCGCTTTCAACCTAAGGCTCCGTACACGGCCACGAACGATGCGACTTACGTCAAGCGACACGCGCGCTTCTGCTGTGTCCGCAAGCCGTATCGCGGTGGTCGCAGTGGCGTTCTATGAACAGCTTCTTTCATTTGTTTTCTCCGCAGTCGCTGTTGCTTATACAGGGTGAAATTTTAATAACCGCTTTCCTCTTAAGGCAAGCTGTGGTACCTAAGCTGTTCCTTACATTTATGTTCGCATAACTCGTCAAAATGTCGGGAATAGCTGATTTTTTTTCGCGATTTTATGGTTGGTCGCATAGTAAACGTTGTTCATAATGATGAGTACAATTACCCCTTAAGAGGAAAACGGTGATTAAAATTTCAAACTGTATAACGATCTGACTTATCAAAGTTGTTTCAATAAAAGCAGTAGTTTAACTTACCATGTGCTGGCGCCGATGACTGGTGCCTCTTGGGCGAGCCGCCCGGTGGAGCGGGCTGCATGGCGCGCGCTAGCGGACCGTCCCCGCACCGACCGCCACCTTCCGGCTCATGGCTGTAACAATAAGAAGATAATACGTTAGAAATATTCAGTCTAGACATAAGAAGATGAGGAGTCCTCAACAAATACATGTTTTTAAAATGTTTTAATTCTGCAAAAACTATATATGATTGCCTAACATTACACTGCCATGGATTTCCGCAAAGTAACCCCTGATTCTTTAACTTATTTTAAAGCCATAAATTATGGCAGTTCCATTCTATTCTCGATTGGACACGGAGGAACAAGACATACGTAGATCAGATCTAAATGTGCACTGGTTTTAGACCCGAAACCCTAAGGACATTCTAAAGATAGTTTTCGAAAAAGTTCGAAAATTAAAAGCTAGGACAATAGTAGAGTCTGTAAACAGTTAAAATGATCCGTAAAGTGCGTATCGAGTCTAGTCAGTCTAGTGTACTTTAGTCAGTAAGAGTCTGACACTCCCTTCCGCCCCACCCAGAGCGGGAGGAGTCATTTGATGAATTCCCACCCACAAAAAAAAAGTGCGTATCTAGGCGTAAGAAATAGTCATCAGATTAATGGAAACATGCGCGCGAAAATTCGCCACGTATATCCGCTCAGATTTGTCCGTAGACTTACGTATACACATACAGTGCATGCTTATACGAGTACGCCGTTAATCTCCACAAACATGTGAAATTAATTCTTCGCGTAGAAATCTCCTTTTCGCACTCCATTAACTTCGTAAACGTTACGGAGCGCTCGGCTAGGTACACACATTATTATTCATGAGGATGATAACACACATCTAAATCTACATACATGCATGCAGTTTATTTTCATAGCTTTTTTAGTGAGTTGCCTTCTTACGGCAATATTATATTACGAATGAAACTTTCGGTTCAGAAGTGCTGACCGCGTTCAAAGTCAATGGTGGAATCCTCACTAAACCTCGCCGCGTTCAAGAGCTGTCAGCGACATCATTGTTGTGGAATATTGAAACTGACAGCTCAAATTGAACGCGGTTTAGATTTGTGCTGATCGCGTTCAGTTTCATTGGTGAAATTCGACCTTATTTGTATGTCGCGGTAAAAAGATCGCATTTGAAGTTACGATAGTCTTCAGGGGTTATTATGCTGTGTGTTTATTTAAGTGCCGTAAAAGCCATTTTAACTTGGTTGCTTGGAAATTGAAGTACTATCAGTGACGAACATAATTAGATGCTATAAATAAATATTTAAAGAGATTTACAATGAAAAGGCATTTTTATTAATACGACGAATTGTCGGTCAGTGAAATACATATAATAAAGAGTCACTTCACATCACTTTTTCTCATAGTTTAGCTTTGAATTTCACGAAAAATTATATTTGTATTACTGATTGTACAAAATATACAATATTTATAAACACACTGACTCTTTCAAGTTATTTTTGAACCATAATAAAACAAGGGAAGGACTTTTTTACTCTCTGTGGGAGCTTCACTCAAAAACTACTAAACGAATTTTAATGACAGTTCTGTTCCTACTATTTTGGGAGTTTGTCGACCAAAAAGGGTGCAATGTTTTATGTTCGAAATATGTAAAGGAAGCACGACAAAATACTGTCGCCGAAGATAGAGAAAAAAGGTTTCTTTGTGTGGAGGACAGTGATGTGTCTTTTCCGGAAAAATATCCCATTATTCCCAGAAATAGCATCACATCACTATTCATTAGATAAAATACGAAAAATCTGAGTAAAGTAAAAAGAGCGTAAAAACAAGTTCTAAAAACGGAATTTATAATGGGAATTTATTAAATAAGTAGGATTCATTCAGGTCGCAAAAGTTGATAAATCAATAACACTGGCAAGATATACAAACAAAAAAAAACAATCTCGCTTTTTCCCAACTATGTTTTACTAGATACTAGCGAACAAAGGCTGGGTAACATGATTCCCTTTGGCGCTGGTTGTCAGACTTTTGAGCTTCTGATCCGTAACGACTGTCAAAGATCTGACAATGATAGCCGAGACCAACGGCTTAACGATCTCGGAGGGGTCTCGATATGTAATGGATGGTTACCCATCCACAAACCGACCGTGGTAAGCGTAGCTTAATCTTTGATCGACCCATGCGTAATTATTTAGCCACGAGCCGCTCTAAGATTACAAACAATCGCAAAAAAATAACAATTCAATTTAACAAAGGAGTTTAACACAAAAGCAGGCAGCATACGTCCAAACAATAAAAGGAAACGCTGACCTTTGTTTCTTAGCCCACAAAAAAGAAAATGGCCGACCTCAATCCGAAACTATTGCTAAGGAAAAATATCCATAGCAAAATATCAAATAGTTTCAGCTTTACAGAATTGGTCAAGCCTTGGTCAAGGGTTTAACAAAAGACGTCAATCAATATGGTGCCGACACGGTCGCCATTTTATCCAAGGGCACAAAGCGTGTACTTAGGAAACATTTGGTACCTTTGTACACAGTGGTGCGTTATTTATTATAGAGGTAATTTTTGTAAAGGGTAAAGAAAATCTGAAACTCAGTGGTGTAAGAAATGTGTTATTTACAGTCTTTTAGTTTTGGTGATAGAAGAATTAAATAGGTGTATTCTCAATAAAAACGCTACAAGAGTACCTTAGTGTTAAATAGTCTACCGTCTTATTTGGCCAAAGAGAACTAGCTTGTAGGTATAATACTTTGACAGGCCGTTGTCGAATTTTCAGCAACTTAATTACGTGTGTATTTTTTGAACCGTCAGCAAATATTTCGAAATATTTATTTGGTGTTGGTTACGGTAACGGTAACAGTGTCGTGAGGTCAATGATTTTTTCCCATCTAAAAAAAATACCAACTCGCCTAAAGATTTTTTCACTTAAAAAAAATGCCGAATAACAAAAAAAAAAATGAGCACAAATGGTACAACGAACCCAATGGTACAACGAACCCTCGATCGATCTATGATATCGACCCTCGACATAAACAAAAGAACTCCTTAAATAAAAACAAATGCCAACGTACACAATCGTAGCTCACATCCTCCACTGTAACTTTCTTAAGCAAGCTTTACCCTAATATAACGTTGTTTTATTTCGTTGCGAATAACAGCATAAGAGGATTACACACGTTGTGCGTATGTGATGTGGGGACCAACACGCTGAGTAAGCGAAAATTCGTACGTATCACGTACTTCGTGTTTTATTAAACGAAGGGTGGGGTAAAACAAAAGAGGAAAGAAAAGGATTAGCCGGAATTCATTTTAGTTATCCGTCGCTGTTCGCCACAAAGTAAAGAATTTTTTGTGTAGTACTTAGGTTTGTAATACTAGCAGATTTTGCACTACATGTAAAGCAGGTAGACGTGCATAACCTTGTGTGTAGCAAGACAAATGGTATAAATGCATTGCTTATCGTCTCAAAAACATCAGAACCAGCCAAAAAAACTCGGCCTCAAATTCATAAGATAAACCGCATTTTGATCATTGTTATATTACCAAAGGTGAGAAGGTCTGCTCACTAGTCTTACCAAGGGGCATCGTGTTACCCGGTAACTGGGTAGTGGAGGTCAGATAAGCAGTCGCTTCTTGTAAAATACAGGTATTCAGCTGCATCCGGTTAGACGGGACGTCGAACCCCACATATTTGGGAAAAGGCTAGCAGATAGATTGCCAAAGGTTGGAAGAAACGGTTCTTGCAACCCAAGATATATAAACCCAAGAAATTAACTAGCTATAATCAGTTTATCCCCTGGTTTATTAGTTGCTCAACTACAAAACGCACGCATTTAATTAAAAGGACCTGTTACTAATCAATGAAACCAATCAATTTCGCTCAAAGACCCCTTTCAATCAGTCGCCGCGTATCTAATTGTCCATTATTCTGGTTCTCTCATTATGTAGATGCCTAGTATTGGTTTTAATTTAGTCAAGTAATACTCGTAGGTGTATGTAAGCAATAATAGTGCGTATGACCTATTCATTTATTAAAATAAATTATTTATTGATTAAACTTCATTGTAGTTTTGTTTTCGTTTAGGTACGATTCACGTAAGTAAGATGAGATGTCATCATCATCCTGCAAATTGCGTAACACACGACAAATCACAATCTAAATGATTTTGAAGGATATTACCAATCCATTATTTCATAATGCTCAAAAACTGTGGTAGCACTTGCCTTTATTACTCAATCAGTTAATTAATCCTTTATCATTTACTGGAAATTAGTTTCTCGCAATTTCGTTTTCAATCGAATGCAGAAGTTCTGAAACCTCCCCTAAAGTTCTCAATGCCAAACAAATCAAACAGGATTTGATAAAACACAATACAAACATTCAAGCAATTTCATATCGTTTCGATTCCGATCAAAGGACCCTCGATTGGTTTGAATTAAATTGACCGCAAGGCATCCGGGCCCTTTAATAAACCAAGGGTGGTTTACCCACTTTGGTCACAAACCAAGAATATACAGAAGATCAACTATTTTGTTCTTAACTGAAGGCCAATTCCCGTAATATGAAACGTTCAAAATCTAGTCGCAGTTTCATCACGACGACAAACAAATGTCAAAAACTTGTCAAAAATGTAGGGAAAATAGAGGAATTTTTGACAGAATAAGACAGATCAGTCTGTGAACGTTCTTAAAATTACGAGAATTGCCCCTCTGAACACAGACAGCTGTGCTGCTGCGGAGTTTGTTGCGTCACTTCTTTTTCCCAGCTTAAGTAGGTACTAGGAAGTGGTGAAGGATGGGCGTTATGGGGGCCTGTCTTATGTAATTTTGAGGTTCAAAAAGAGCTGATTCTCAGCACCGTTAAAAAAAATACTTTGTTTTTTATCGGCCACGATAATTTTTTTTCGAGATGACTTAGCATGACGAAACACAATTAACAATGAACAAAGGTTTTCTAGGGGTAAAAATACAAAAACAATAACTCGAGAAACTTCCCAGAGAATAAACCAAATTTTCAGTGGTGTCACAAAAAGCAAGTCTCTTTTTTTTCTCACGATAATCACTAATGGGTATCTGAGATTTTTATAACCTATAGGCATTTTATTTATTAACCTTATGGCTCTTTACTTAACCTTTGGCTCTTTACTTAAACATTATCTACTAGCTCGTGTTCAAGCTAAGTTTACCCTCTTACATTACCAAGATATTGATATGAAGCTTCCGGCATTTAGTGTGCTAACCGCCAAACGTTATCCGGCTTGTATCAAACGACCTCATACCGAGGGGTGGTACAATCTTGAAGCGAGTTTGGCGAGTGTTTGAGTGTACAGGATAATGTGTTGGCTTTAGAGAGGTTGTAGTTAAAATATTGGAAATGTAAAGAAGAGATTTTGTGCCAATTACAAGTAAAAATGTGGGTGTGAGGAGAAAGATTATGTCTGGACTTTAAAAGAGACTGTGATCTCTGAGTTTGTTTTGGTCTTTCTTCTCAGAGTAGTCGGATAGGAAATACCGAACTCATCTAGTTTTAAAATATAAGTTAGTTTTGACCAGTAAAAGTGTTTTTTTTTTTAAACCATTTTACAGAAATAAATATAATTTAACATCATCATTTATCAGAAGGGGATGACCTAAGAGAATATTGAAGGATTATGTGAAAGATCATATACCTAGCCATAAAGACGGTGAATATTGAGATAAAGGCGTATAGAGACGTACCTACCAAAAAAGACGTAATATGCTGTATCGGTGAATCTCAAATAAACTGGAATAAGACCAGGAGGATAATGACGATGGACGAATGGATGTGTCCGCTTCATCTAATATTTATCAGCAATTATTTCCAAGCAGCATCAGTACTGACATCTTATTTACAAGATAAACACAAAAGAACTACTACAGATACGACTAACTGAATTTAAATTTAAAGTCTTTTTATACTAGTTCCAAGTATTAACAGAACAATCTGAGGGGCAATTCTCGTAATTTTGAGAACGTTCACAGTCTGATCTCAGTCTCAATCTGTCAAAAAATCCTCAAATTTCCCTAAATTTTTACAAGTTTTTGACATGCCGAGATGAGACTGCGACTAGATTTTGAACGTTTTAAATTACGAGAATTGGCCTTCTGGTCACCTTTGAGGAAGATCTATGGCTCACAAATTACGGTCAGGATGACCTTACCTGTCAATCTACCGCTGTGGTTTTTGTTAACTTTATTACTAAACAACAACGGAATTGATAAATTAGTTGGTTTTAGTTTGTTTATTTATGTCATGTGAATTTGTGAGATAATAAACTAAATTACATATGTAAGTCACTACAGGGGCTATCGCGTTTACCAAATCGCTAAGGGTTAAGATAATGGTGATATAGCTATTAGAAGGGACAAGAACAGGCTCATAAAAACTCACGATTATGACTTGATAAGAATCAGCAATCCTCAGAGGCGAAGGGTGGAAGTTTCACAAAATAAGCTTGTCCAAAAGTCTGTATGAACATTGATAGGCACAACGAAATTCTGTTTAAAAAGGTCGTATGGAACTGCACTTAGTTTGCGAAATGCATCTATCACTGGAAGTCAAACACACGCTTGCAATAGGTAGGTATACAAAATATGAAGAAATTAGGAAAATAGAGGGTGTGTGACACACGATAGAAATCAAAACTTACGACTACAGCTGAGCTGAGTATAAACGACTCGGCATCATCGATCCGAGCGTGACGGTTCAGTTTCGTTCCATGATCAGAAAGAGCGCATAAAACGCGCAAAGAAGAAAAAATACGTTAAGAGCCTATACTACCTCAAATGGCTTAGCGTGATCCCCCGTTATGTCGAAAATACTGCACCATTAATTTTGAAATAAATATATGGTAAAGTTGAGGATTAATGCTAACTCTTATGTTAGACGAAAACACGATTCCATAAAATTTTCTCGATAGAAAATAAATCCAAAGTTACCTCTAACCCGAACAATAAACCGCTGGTATTCAAAAAATACTTCAAATTAGATCATGAAACTTTGCATACTAACTGAACTTACTTTAAAGCAGGTCTTATGTTATTTACTTTTTTATAATTACCATTATTTTCACTGTAAAAAGCAAATACCTAAACTATTGGCGCTGCCTGCCGCCCAGCACCGCACTCTGTCTCGCTCTCACTCAGTCAGCGAGCAGTATCGTATGAGCGAGATAAAGAGTGAATTTTAGCTGAGGTAGTAGGTATAGGCTCTTAATGCAATAAAGAAATTAACTCAAAAAAAAAACAAGAATAATGGAAGAGCATGGAAAAACATGGCTTAAAATAATTCTCGTGTTCAATTTAAAATCCGGAGCTCAGCCCAGCTTTAAATCCAGACTACCTTCGCCACGAGAGAAAACAAGGGGTTCAAAGAAAATTATAATAAAAAGAAGATAAATGGAGACGAATTAAGCTCAGGGCTAAAAGCTAACAAAATAAAAACAGAATTATATTATTGTAAAGTAGATGCCGAAGTAAAAGCAAACACACTGCAGGAGGTGGCTTTCCTTGCGGAAGTTAGACGGGTGCACAAACTTAGTAGGGATATTCCCAAGGGCTAGTGCTTTACTGATATTTTTTTACAAACGGTCCCGAATTTAAAAATATACGGTTGATTGTCGCGTTTCTTCCACTAGAAGCTTCATTCATCTGATAGTCTAGACTACAGTCAAGGAGTAAAAAATATTTAAGACTTTATAATAAAGCGAGAAGTTTTCTAAAAACTTCTAAATGCTTAAAAGGGGACGCCACCAACTGTATGATGTAAAACGTGTAATAATGAAATAAAACATTTTTGTTTTTTTTTTTTTCTAAATTGCCATCTTATTGATCTTATCCTAATTGCGTAACACACTATCAATCACAATCTGAATCATTTTGAAGGATATGATATTGCTAATCCATTGCTTCATATGTTCGGAAAATTTGTTTGCTCAACCACGTAAATAACGCAATGAATGTTTTTGAACTGTCAAAATGAAAGCCATTGCTACTGTTAGTATGTTACGCAAATACCCCGTTGATACCTCGGTCCTCTTATCAGTGTAAACCATAATCCACTGTTCCAATCAACCACAGCCCGAATCTAGGCTACCCAATATCCAGTACATGGGCATGGGAAGGTGTAATTATCGCAACAAGGCTCTGTCCGGGCTGGGGGTGACCACCCCCTCCGCATCCCGCCTTCACCCCCGCACGCATCGATTGGCGGCTTTCGGCGCATGCAAATGCACAATGCCCCTTGCATTCAGAATAGGTGGTGCGGGTAGTTACACACGTTATGTTAGGGTTGGCGAGCTTTGGACTGTAGATTGTTTTATGTTGAAGAGATTCCCAAAATTAAAAGTGACAACTACAAACTGTGCACTGATCCTATCGTGTTTCATGTGAAAGACATTTCATGTAAATAAATGATTTTAAAATTGGATTTGAAATAATTCCTTGTTGAGCTTTTCCTCTGGGCTTTTATTTCTCTAATAGCATATGTCTCTAAAAAGCTTTTTGTTTTTTAAGAAACCATACGTATTTAGACAGTTTTGAAAATTTTTATAGCAGCATCAACTGTTATCTTACGTTCTAAATTCTATTACTTCTTCAGCCCTGTGATAATAAAGCCTGCATCACTTTCAGCCTTCTCTAGTTAGCCAACCCTAAGTTTGGGTGACTCACTTTTGTGTTCTATGTCTGGGTCTGCGGTTGATTTTCTTTTGTTTAGATTTTGCTTGTCTAATCAATGTTTAGCTACTAATCAGTATTCTCTTGTATTATTACTGGATCGTAGTGGTATTTTGAAATCAATTCTGTTAGGTTTGTCTGCAACTATTGTAAGCTTTCTCTCTACGTTTAGGAAAGTGTATGTTTGAATTGTATATTATATAACTTTTTTTTTATTTTAAAGTCTGATCGCCTAGATTAGTGGCAATCTCTTTCAAAGCGTTTCGTTTGTATTCACCAACTTTCAACAGGGTTGACATAAGCTTTTCGGTAGATTATGTCAGTTCCATAGATTTTTGACTTTTTCATCATCGTTATCGTTATCGTTGATAGTGTGTTACTTTGTCTATGTCCTCTGTGTAATATATCTGATAAGTTTGGCTCGTATATTAACTTATTTGAAGTACATGGGTTTTCTTAAGAATGTTTAGCACCTACCTTGAATTTAATTTTACAGGCTTGTTTAAGCTTCGTGTGCCAGAAACATCTTGTTTTACCGGAAAAACGAGTGATGTACAACCTTTCAAACCTCCTTGAGCTTCCTCAGTGTTCACAAAGTTATCTAAACTGCCTAAACGGTTACTCGACCTCGGATGCTGCTCAAAACTTTGCATTTGCCTTCCTGTTAAGATCAAATCATCGGGGTAATTGCGTAACACAGTAACAGTAGCAATGGCTTTCATTTTGACAGTACGATAACATTCATTACGTCATTTACGTTGTTAAGCTGACAAATTTTTCGAACATTATGAAGCAAAGAATTAGCAATTTCTTGTGATTAAAAGTGCGATACGTAATTAGGGTGCTGTTGTTCACTATCTGATGGCGTAAATACACCTTGGACATGCAAACCAGTGAACTTTAATACAGGTTTGTTAATGCTGATAAGAGTTAGAAGTTGATTTTTTGTGTTTTTTGTGTTCATTTTCTTGCCGTAACTTGATCATTCAACTGTTGAATTCCAATAACTTCAGCTTTTAACTAGGCTTTTTTCTTAACTTAACTAGGATTTTTTCTTTACGTCTTTACAGACAAGGACCGGTCACAGCATTGAAGGATCACCATTCCATGTAGGTACTGTAGAGGCCGGCTCTAAAGCGAGGCTGGCTGGAAAGCCACACCTCTACAAGACTGGCTGGTTGTATTTTAAAGTATGTTCCATTCGATATTTCAAGCGAGTGTCAAATATTCTGCTAGTGTTTTTTATATTGAGTTTAAAACTTGCTATTGTAAGAGGTGGTTCTTATGCAATAAATGCTGTAAAAAGCTTAGAGTGTCTTAATTATTGGTCGTCAGCGCCTCTGCAGCTACGACCCCAGTAGCACGGCTACTATAAATGGTGGAGGCGCCAGTTTCGGACGTTTTTTTCTTTGGATGGCGTGTGTAGAGCCGAATAATACTACACAAGTTTCACGTACCTCAAAATTTGCTGCCTAATAAACTTTATTTTCAGCCCAATACATACGCTCAGGCATTATTAAAATATGCGTGGTGAGGCCTCAAAGTATACTGTGAGTATTTATTAGATGCGAAGAAACGTCGCCAGGAGAATATAAAGCTAAGTGGATATATGTATTTTTTAATATAAAAAGAGAAAGATGGCTCAAGTTTTTGCGGGCATGGACGGTGTATGCCTGGAAGACTTTCTGAGGCGATTTGAAGTTGTTGCCGCCTATAATAAATGGCGTGAGAGCGACTGGGCGCTCATATTAAGCGCATATCTTGAGGGTGCTGCCCTAGCAGTTCATAAGTGGAAATACTATGACGACATGTCATTTGTTGAGATTTGTGAAGTGTTATGGGAAGAGCTTCCATGCAAATGTCACAGAGACAAAAGAATAAATAAGGTGCAAGTAGTCGAGATAGCACAAGATCTGTCTGAGGAAAGCAGACAAGAAAATGTTGTAGATATTGTAAATGTAGATAATGATGCTTCTATATCATTTAGTGGAAGACAAGATGACCCGCTACAGAACGAGCAGTGCTGCCTAGAAAGCAGCATGGAAGTTGGCAGTGATGGAGATGAGGACGAGCGCAGCAGTGAGGCGTGCATCGCCGCAGAGGAGGAGAAGCCGATGGAAGTGTTCGAGAGCGAACACGATGATGAAAACAACGAATCGGGTCAGTTCTGTCCAATTATTAACATAATTAGCAATGTTTCAGAGCCACAGAATGAGCACGATGATCACGATGTGGGAATTAATAAAATTAACATCGCTGCTGATCATTTTGATGAGGATTATGTTTCGATCGATTCTTCCGAATTAGGGGAGGATGACCACGTCGATATGTCCGACATAAAGGAGAATGAACATTTCGATTTTTCCGAAATATAGGACGATGATCACGTCGATTCTTCTGAGTTAGAGGAGAAAGATCACGTCGATGTTTCCGAAACTAAGGAGAACTCTTGTCTCACCATCGATATGAGTGATATTAACAAGGTGGATAGTAATGTTAAGTTAGTTGTGGATGATATGAACTTAGATGCGGTCAGAGATGAAGATACATCGTCGAACAACTCCGCACAGTTGATAAACTCATTTAGCTTTCCTACGGATGAGGTTGTAGTTCTTAGTTGTAGTGATTTTATATTACATTATGTAGATATCCCTAATTTAAATAAGTTTTTTTCGCAATGTGCTGCAAACAATAAAAGAAAAGCACAAAAGAAGAAAAGAATCCCATTTTTCAAAAAGACTAAAACTAAAATATTATTTCAAAAAAGTTTTTTAATCATTGATAATTTTATAAAAACATTTTTTGTAAACAAGCATCATTTTATAAAAAAGTTTTCGATTTTAAAATATAAATTCAGAAAAAGGAAGTTTAGAGATAGAAACCTTTTTAATTCAGATTATTTAATTAAAACTTTTTCATATTAGTGTGTTAATAGTTGTTGTTTTTTTTTAATTGTCATGTATCTTGTCATGTAATGTAAACATGTCACTTGAACGTAAACATCATATCTTAATGTATTATTTTTGTTTGGATAATATGTTACAATTTATTAATATGTGTCCATTTGTGTGTTACATATGCTGTGAGAAAAAACATCGGACGCGGCCGGGAGCGTGTGAGGTCTCGCACCTCCCAGAGGGCTGTGAGGTGCGCCCTCACACCTACAACGGGCCGAAGGGAGGCTTGAATAAATCGTCGGCTCCAATGTTTAGGGTTCGAATAGATTGCTCTTACCCCAGCATATTTTGACGCGAATTATGGGAGGAAAGTCACTCTTATAACTGTGGTCACTCCTATAGAAGGGGGGGTGACAGACACTCAGCATAAGTTGTCACCGACTTTGCTAACAGGGGTATAACCCTTGCAAAGTGTGTTTGGTTGACACTTTCGGTTCAACTTGTGTTTGAGGACCAACAGTTTTGATATTAAATAATTGACTTTCGAAATAGGTATTTGACATTCTTTGCTGGAGTAAAAGCATGTTAATTTTCTTCAATGAACCCTGGCCTCTTAAACTTTTCCCTCCCTCTGGCTCAATCCCGTCCGATGGAGTTAAAAGAATCTGATGCTAAGATCGTTTAATTCTCTTAAGCCTCTTCCAGGTCGATGTGAACTTTCACATCAGTTGTTCTTATTAGGAGGCCGCGTCGAGCCTTTTAGTCGGGTTTTGACCCGACGAGGCTTAAGCATGGCAGCGTTAGTTTGTTTGAGTGCACGTTGGCACATGTAAATGTTAACTTACCTGACACTTAGCGTGGTGTTGGATTCGCGTTTCGTTTGTCCTGACTTAAGCTTTCTCCTGTAAGAGACGGACCTCATCGTGTAAATTCTATCCCGACATAGGTAGACTTCCAATAGGATAGGTAGATAGGGCTTGGAAATTCGAATGGTGTGAATAAAAGTCATGACCTATGCCCAGACTGTTATTCAAGGGTGGGCGTAGCTCATGTAGAGGCCGGCTCTAAAGCGAGGCTGGCTGGAAAGCCACACCTCTACAAGACTGGCTGGTTGTATTTTAAAGTATGTTCCATTCGATATTTCAAGCGAGTGTCAAATATTCTGCTAGTGTTTTTTATATTGAGTTTAAAACTTGCTATTGTAAGAGGTGGTTCTTATGCAATAAATGCTGTAAAAAGCTTAGAGTGTCTTAATTATTGGTCGTCAGCGCCTCTGCAGCTACGACCCCAGTAGCACGGCTACTATAGTACTGTGACACGCGTTCGAGAAGTGTCGTAACCCAAAACGTTATTCGGATACCTACCTACATTTCGTTGCCAATTTTCGATAAGAGCAGTCTCAAAACAATAACAATGATTAATAATATCAGTAAAAAAACAATACACAATCGCTTCAGTTGCCAAGCAGTTCTGATAAAAAGTGTCCTGCATATTTTGGCAGGGGGCCGGCGCGTGCGCCTCTTGGCACCGATTCGGTCATACGGTACGATGCAAATGATGCATTGTGTGTGATTCCAGCGTATTTGTGTGACGTAAGTACCGTTACAGCTTTTGAAGAGATGTCTAGTGTATTTCGTATTGTCTGCCAAGAAAATATTTGGGTCTGTAACTTCTGGTTTGCGAGTTTTGAGCCTATATGCAAACATATTCAGCCTATAATGTTACCACTGCTGGAACACAGGCCTCGTCTCTTCGAGAGGGAGTGGGCTGTAATCTACCACGCGGGCCCAGTGCGGGTTGGTAATGTCACATGTCTTCGAATTTTTGGCTCCAAGACATGACGGTTTCCTCACTATGTTTTCACGGCCTATAATGATTAATGAGTCTATAGATATCCTGTTATATGTCATTCTCATTGCTAACAACAGTTATTTCATCAATTTCAAGAACAGTAAGTGCATCCGGCTGTTTATCTATTTCTTATCAATTATCTATTCGCAGTATTTTCATCAACCCTAATCATTGGTAGGCTTTTGTTCAGCCGTAGACAGTTAGGAGCCACGATGATAAATAAGTTAATGATTCATTTTATATGAGGACATTTACAGTGGCCTTCAAGACTTAGTTGACATTTTTCCACTTCAGCTGTTTATTTTTTATGTTTTTATTGCTGAATGGGCCCGCTCTTGACCTCGATCACGCCTGATGGAAAGTGATGGATGAGGTCTATGATGGAACGAGCGTGCCCAGAAGATGCCTAAGGCACTGGAACTCCCACGGAAACACACAAGGCTGCTTGACGCTGTACTCCGGTGGGAGGGTGGTCGCAAACCTGGCGAGCGTTAGCCCTACCACCGCAAGAAAGTAGCTGTGATGCTACATTAAGATTTAAAATAAAAATATAATCAATTATAATATTTTTTTTAAGATAATTCATAGTTCGTAGTTGAATTAGTCAACATTACACATAACATTGCACCACATCGCATTGCATAACATTTTTATGATAATTCCTGGGTAGTTGAATTAGTCAATAAAACGCCAAAGAGAATAGTTCAACATTTGAAACTAGAATTTCAAATCATAATGTGGCATCAGTTGAAGTGAAAAACGTCAACTAACTTTTGGAGGGTACTGTACCGTACCATAAACAACGAGCTGTGGAATTTAAGAGCACCATAAGCAGTTTCCCTTACTATAATAGTAGGCCATAAACGGTCTATAAAAGTAGTACAACTAAGTAGCACAAACTATCAAAGTATTAGCAAGCAAGTAGTCATAAAAAGCTTCGCATAAAACCGTAAGAACTGGAGCTGTTTACAAATAAACAACTCGTAAGTGTAGTGGGTGTGAACAGGTGCGCGATTATGTAGGCCATCGAACATGTCCGAACAGGCCAGTTGACTGACTCATCGGTATTGATAATGAAACGTACAGAAGGTTAAGTTGATACGCAGTGCGATAACAAGCTTCGTACGTTATCAATAAAATTGTCTAGCAAAGTTGTGGGGTTTTTGTAAGTAAACAGTTTGTTCATTGACTTGGTGGTTCATGGGGTGAGTTCCCGAAAATATTCCATACTAAATGTTCGTTGGAGAAAAAAAGAGAAGTAAAAGAAGAATAGTAGTAGAAGTTAGTAGACAAAGTTAAAGGGCAAAAAAAAATATGCAAAAAGAAAATAGACTAAAAGAATTTGTCAATAAAATGCAATGGCACACCGCAGCGCATTTGGTTTGTCTCGCTGCCAAAACCTGGTGATATTTTCGAAGGGCAACGGTGGTTTAAGATTACCTAGGGCCAGTAGTAAAGTTGTACATTACATACCAGAATTCATTTCCCATGGCAGGAATTACATAACACAGTGTGCACCTTATATACCTCTTTGCTTCAACACAGTTGATTCGTAAAACAATTTTAGTAACTTTATATTTCACAACTTTTCTTAAATATTAGTAACCACAAATGTAACTGAAGCGCGTCGACGCAAATCACGACTGTCAGTAGTCCGATTAGAATTGCGATTAAATAAAATGCCTTTCTATTTTTTATCGCTCTTCGAGCGGGAATGCTCCTTCTGATTGTTATCTGTTCCATGTCATCGTATTGCACATGCGTATGCTATTGAACCCTATGATGAAGGCAGTAGAGTCGATAACCCTACAGTCATTGACCACTGTCAATCATTGGTTTTATTGCGATTAATTGAAGGAAATGTTTTATTGACAATAAATCATATTCATTATATTCGTGTTTAACGTTTTATTGCATGAGGAAATTAGCTGGTACTGTTACGTTTATTGGGACGATATTGAGTCGATTTGAATCGGTTAATCAGCAATACAAAATAATATTAACCGGTATTTCAGTTATTCATTTACATAACTTTGTTTCATAATAGTTTTTTCCAATCAGTGAGAAATTAAGTAGGTAGCTATTGCACTGTAAGATCGAAATTTTGTATTTACAAAAATTACAGAGCCAAGGACCATTGGTTATACAGGATGAAATTGAATTCATGGGTATCCTTTTAAGGGGTCGTTGTAATCAACATTATGAACAACTTTTACTATGGGACCAATTCTGAAATCGCGAAAAAAAATCAACTCTTCCCTACATTTTGCCGAGTTATGTGAACACAAATGCAAGGAACAGCAGATTTTTTTTTGCGATTTTAGGTTTAGTCCCATAGTAAAAGTTGTTCATAATGATGAGGACAATGACCCCTTAAAAGGATGCCCATCATGAATTTAATTTCACCCTGTAGGTACGACGGGGCAGCAAGTGCCGCCGTCTAGTTTTTTTGTTACAAAGGTACTAAACCGCCGAAGAGGTTTGATAAGAGTGACACTGGCTGGTGACAGTCACTCTAGCAAAGCATCGCATCGATGGTTGGGTGGTGAATGTCTTTTGAAGACAGAGATGATGTCAGGGCAGCCGCTATCGTACCAATTCGACGACCAAATGCCATATTCCGGCACAATCCTGATGACATTGAAGCTACTGCACCACTACTACGATGATCACATCACGTTAGGCTATACTGTGCCGTTAGGTACAGTCAATAAAAGAGATAAGTATCCAGGATCGTCGGATATAGTTGAAGTTTAGTAAGAAACCGATGGATGTTAACGACTGGAATTTAATTTGATAAATGAGCTGTTTGTTTTCTGTTAATAAAATGAAATTTTATTGGAGAACATCCATCGGTTTCTTACTAAACTTCAACTATATCTGACGTTCCTGCATACTTATCTCTTTTGTTGACTGTACCTAGAAAGTCCCATATTACAGCCCGATTCAAACTTTATGACGGCTCTGAAGTGCGCTACTCGCTGCGCAGTACCTCATCCCTCACCCCCGCTGACAGGTGAATTTGTTACTGCGCAGCGACTCGCCTGGTGTTCCGAGCCGCAGTGTGAATCGGACTTGCAACGTCATTCGTATCTAAAATTAATGCTACAATCCATCATAATTAAAATAAAACTTTCATATCTTCACCAACAATGTGATAACAACAAAGATGAATACGGAATACACTCCGATACCGATATCTCCTGCCGATATATTCATTTGATTAACTAATTAGTATCGCTGTCATTAGTATGCTTAGCATAGCTGAATACTAGTGAAAGTTTTGAATACATGCGGGAAGAAAGTGAAAACTATTGAAGATATTTTTGTATTAAGAATTGATTCTTGCTCTTTAAGACTGATTGATGACACGGTGGCATTTAATTACCAATTAGGTGCAATAAGTTGAAGCAACATAAAAGTTGCACCGTCTAAGCTGTGTGAAAAATGATTTCTGTAAGTAGGTTTGTACAAACACTTACACGTCAATCATATTTTAAAAACTAGATGAGGTCGGCGTTTCCTAACTGACTACCCTGAGAAGGGCAGTCTTGGCCAGATCATGTTAATACCATCTAGATGGGTGTCTCAAATGGTCATTTGAGGAAAAAATACACAGATCGAGTGGACCTGTCCAGTCAGTGCACGCATTTGTCAATCATGCCGCTCAACTTAGAACACAAGGAGCTCAACTGTGCATGTCAACGTCTAAACTGTGTTTAGAAGACGGTGCGAGTAATTTGTTGCTTCAATTTTATTTCATGTTATAGGCAAGAAACTTGCTTCGTGTAAATAAGGCTTTATAGACCATGTCCATGTATCCATGGAGTTTCTTGCCCGTTCTTCTCCATAGGTACCTACGCTTTGGAATGGGCATCTAGCTTCATCTTTCTGACTGACCGACCCCTTGACAATTCAAAAGTGCCTGTAATTGGTTTAATTGAAATACATTTTTTTGAGTTTGAGTTTTGAGTTTGAGACCGGTGCTATTAGTGCAGAGGTTGCCCGAGGTTAATCAAAATAGTATTATAGATCAATTCTGAGTTTTGTAGAGCTATGGATCATAGTGCATATAAGCTACCCTAAGTTATGCTATGCAACACAAACCTGCTAATTCTAAGAAGAATCTAATACAGATTCTAAATTGTAAATAGTCAAAAAGACAATTAGGACTTTCTTTGTTAGTGTATCTAGACGGAAGCCAGAAAAAGCGTAACATTGAAACTGTATCAAAATTGTGACTCAGTGTCGAACTTGATATAATCACTAGATATAAATATTTCGTTACGTACATCTTTATCTTATGTTTTGATTGACATAATTCAACCAAAACATACGATAAGGGTTCGCGTAACACGCAATTCTGACAATCTAAAGGGTTTTTAAAAAAAAGATTACCTACTATAAATAACAGGAATTTTACATAGAAAAGAAAATACGCACTGAATGCATCACCCATACTACTTTGAAGTCCGTTAAAAATACGTCTGTTTACCGGAAACGTCGAATAATCGATCAAAGCTATCGAATATCAAGCAAATCAACCAAAGGCACATCTCTATACACAAAATCGGTAACAAGCGACAAAGCTATCCAATTTCCTAAACCGATTCTCGGGTACCGTACCGATACTAAATCGATTGCGGCACGTCTCGCACTAGAGACGAGCCGGAATATCGAATGATCCTTTTAATTAAACGTTGCATCAAAACGGAATGTACAATACCGATACTAATTGGGAATCGATTGCAATTATGTGGAACGAAATATCGGAGGCATTGAACGCGGAGAATTACCGAAATGTTATTGAACTTTTGTCAGATATTTTTAAACGTAGCTTTGAAACTATGCTGGGATTGCTGGGATACGTCGAAGGGAAGACGGCAATTGTTTTAGCGTTGGCCTTTTGTTTATTGTCTATGCTCAGCTGTTGTTTGTTTATGGCCCCAATGGTTCAATAGAATTTCTTTTGTTTATTCGTTTCAGCTGCTGGCTAACCGAAAAGGTGATTTCCAAAAGGTTTGTAGAAAAACTTTCAGTGGCTTTACGAGAAATTTCTGGTGGACTCGACCCATACGGAGAAGCACAGGGGTCCCTAGGACTAGTAAAATGCATCAGTAGATCAAAATCAAAAGTCATTTATTAAAACTAGGTATGAATCAGCACTTTTTGAACTTCAAAATCTCATAAGACAGTCCCCCAAAACGCCCGCCCTTCACCACGTCCAAGTGCTTTAGCTGGGAAGAAAAAGTGGCGCAAAAAACTTCCCAGGAGATACTTTACCTGATCTAGCAGGTAATCGAACAGGGGCCTAAGTCTACTAATTTACAAACGTTGTACCTAATGGATAATGGTCTCTCCATTACGAGTTTTTGACAGATTTACCATACAAAATTTGTACTAAATCACAATGGACAGATCATTGCAACGTTTGTTGTTTGTGCAAAGAAGACTTGGCTCCCTGAAGACCAAACAATAGCTAACCAAGTAGTAGCATAATCAACCTATAACGTTCCCTCTGCTCGGACACAGGCCTCCGCTCGGAGACAGGGAGTGAATGGAGTGATGGCACGCGCGCCCGCGCGCCGTTACATGTCTTCGATTTTCTGGTTCTAGGACATGCCGGTTTCCTCACGATGATTTCCTTCACCGTTTTAAGAGCAAAGTAGACAAACTAAACTATAAACTAAACGAGGCGTGAAAAGTCATCAAACTCCGGAAAATGCTATCAACGTCAGCTGTTGCTTTAAAATCTAGACAAAAGCCATTACTTGCCAGACAGAATCGTTGCTAAAACAGTTTCCACGCATCAATAAGCAATAAATCTTTTGTACTAAAATAGACGTAAACCGTCGATCGCCTTATTCATGCACTATGTTAGTCTGTTCGCCAAAACCATCGATATTTATAGCAGTATTCAAATTGTGTGGCGACAACACACGGGGTTATATTTTGAGCATGTAAGTTATGTGTGAAATGTATAAATTATGTAGTATGAGTATCGAACATCCATAAAAAGCTTTTTTTTTTGGTAAACAGTTGAATGGAAAAGTGGGACTATTTCATTAATAACCTAATAAATACTGTACTATTGAGATGACGACTAGTAGATAAGAAGTATGTAAGAAAACATACTACTCAGACCCCAAATACAATTGGAATACGGGCAGGAGAATGGTGAAATAACCAACATAAATACCAAATTAGTAACGAAATGCAATTAAAGCAGAGGATTCAATAAAAAAGGTCTCTTCCAATTTTATCCATTGCAAGCCTTAATTAAAAGCGAGTATAAAATGCGTCATACGACCGCTTGCAAACGACAACCAGTTTGAATCGTTACTATGCAATGCAACGCGACGCATCCTTTTAATGCCGCATATTTTTGCCACACGCGCGCTTTTAACAGGATCGTGAAATTGGATTATAGTGCCATTTACTTTTATATAACATACATACCGGTCAAAATCATAACGCTCCTTTTTGCTTCGCCGTAGTCGGGTAAAAAAAGAGGCACGAGCACATATTGGGATTTGGGATACAAACAGTTGGGCAATTCCCGTAATTTTAAAAATGGTACGACCATTCTTATCTCGTTATCAATATTTTAAAATACGTCTAATTTTTCTACAGTTTTGAAAATTTTTTGACATAATTTGGTGTCGCCGAGATGAGATCGCGACTAGACTTTGAACGTTTATTAAAGACGGGAATTGGGCTTCTGTCACGTTTAAGCAGAGAAAGTTGATTGCTCGGGGGTTTGACAAGCTCTTTAATCGTTGATAGACCAGCGGTTCTGAGAGAAACGTTAGCAAAACAGTGTTGCAGTGCAGCAAAGTAAAGCCGACTGCATTTATTGGATAGGAAACCTTACACAATAAAACGCATTCCACTTTAACCGGTCAAGCGGCGCGGTTCGCCGATCGGCGACGAAACAATAGAAAATCAATTGTGTCTCATTAACGGCGCTTGACAGATTTATATAGAAAATTTTCTGAAACGCATTCATTTTTGCCTTGCTTTTATGAACTACGTAGCATGCAGCGGGCGCGCGGGTTGAGGCACTGGGTTCGCCTATGCTCCGCCCAAACGCTCAAGTACATTCGAGGCAATAATCGCCTTAAGATTATCATATCTGGGTGTTTTTATGAATGAACACTAAATCCTACGCGATTTATTATACTTAAATGGTGCAACACCTTTTTTATCAGTGCAATAAGGACGCATGTTAAGATAATGCATTATGATTATAACAATAAACAATCGTGACAGTTATTTCAGCTATCGTTATCACCTATCAGCATTGCATTGTATCCTATTTATCATACGTTATCATGTATTGCATGCCAATGATTTCATATCGAACAGTGCAACAACCTCATAAGTCATGAAAACTTAGTGTGTGGGAGTTGTGAGTTTGTGACCTTGTTGCCAATGTCTAATTTACTAAGTAATGGTCTTAGATATTTATGTCAATGTCAGTTATGTTATGGTAATTAAGTTGTTTTTATATTATTATATTTTCTGTATTTTTCGGCCAGTTAATAAACAGAAATATCGTGCTATGAAAAACTAAATGTTCTGGTATTAAAAGGACGTGAATTTGAAGAAAAAAAAGAAAATACGTTTATTTGCGGCAAACATGACGTAGAGAAAGAACACAAACACAAAAAAATAACAAATTGGGGAAAATATGCGTCACATCCACGCAAAACGGCTGCTCAGCATAATGCTGAGACTTTATGCGAGAAAGAGCCCTAGCGCTGGTTTTTAGCGACAGTCGGCGTTGACGTGATGACACTAACCGGTGCAGCATACGATAAAATAAATAACAAAAAAATACAATACCTAGTTCTAAATTCTTTGACAAGCTCCATTTCAATCTAGTAATAAGAGTTATTTATGTCTTTTAACTCCCTACGAGTACAGTACCTAATACGCTAGTTGTAAAACCGCGCAGCAATTTGTGGAAGCGTTGAAAATGTTGAAATCTACCTAGTCAAAACTAAAACCGTAGCGCATCCACTCATAAAACCTCACTGTATATTTTCATCTCAATGAGCACGGCGGGTCTAGCGAATATCGAATGCCATAAGTGATATCTATGAATATTCAGAGCACGGCCGCCGGTCGCTGTTAATTTGACGCATTTTATTTTAGACGATCCCTTGCACCGTCAGTTCTATAAGGTCGTAAGTGCACTTATGTCCAAAATCAATTTTATTATTTTTACACTGAGAATTGTGTAGATAATCTGTCAAAGGTTCAAAAACCTTCTTTGTTATGATCTGTGGTATGTTATTATGGTACTAAGTGAAGTTACGACTTTATTGCTCTGAGGATAATTTCGTGCAGTGCAGGCCGTTAATTTATTCGGAGAACGCCATCGTTAAGGATTTGATGGGATCGGTTGTTATTGCGGTATCACAGTTACAAGTAATTGGGTCAAATAAATGTTGTTAAATGGAAACTATCAATCTTTGCATGAAATTTGGCAGTTATGACATTATTAATCTTGCAAGTGTATCGTTTATTTTATAACTTAAGTACGTACTGACTAAATTACTTAGCATTCGTATCGTTATGTTGGTACTTATAGCTTGCAAAACAGCAAAAGTCCGTCTTATAACTTAACTATAAATACTTTTCATCAATTTTGCATTTTAAATCGGCTATCCGTCCATAAATACGAGTAACAGATAACCGTTGGTGTCGTTAGCGTAGATCAAAATGTCAGATGACGTCATGAAACGCAATCATTGGCGGAATTTGTGTAATAATGAGAAATGGCGTGTGAATTACTTGAGCTTCGTGACCGGCATATGTTATTGGTGATTAATTCAACAGGCTTTGACATCGGTGTGAGAGATAGACTGTTTTGTCTTAAAGAATGGGCTGTAAATGTTTGGAGTCACATTCGTTTACGAAATGGATAGCACCATAAGAAGGATAGACGTAGGCTGGCTAAAAGTTAAACTAAAACGGATTTATTATTTCACGTTTTGTTATTTAAAATATGTAGTTCCCGTTTCAAGTTACGAAAAGACAACTGACACGTCCCATCCTATGTGAAAAATGCAAAACATCAAAGGAAAATACGAAAGTTCGTTTTTTATCCCAGATAGTAATCTGACATTTAAGTCTTTAGTGTATTCTTTTTTTAGTATTGGAGTTTACAATAATTACAATAAATTACTACTGTGAAATTACTATCTGGGTTTAAAAAACGAACATTAGAAGTCAGTTGCGTATTCCGTGCACTTCCTGCCAAAGAATTGATTAAAAAACATAAAAAAAGCATGTATCCGAGTCTGATTCATGAATATTCGGGTAAATTCCTGGATCTATATGGACACATGGACTTCGCGGAATAGGTACCCTAACTATATGACGTAAGCACTGAGATTTGACGTTATTTAGGGTTTTTGTCGAGTGACTAAAACATTCTTAAAACTTGCTTCGGTTGGTTGTTCTTATATTATTAATTTTATTGATATTTCTTTTGCATTATAATGCTTACGGCTTTCTACCTTCTATTAGCATGAAAAAGTATTTTAACACCTTTTTTTTTAAACGGTAAATTATAAATGGGAGCTACTGTAGTTTGGCTAGCCTGTTATAGAAACTAGATTATCTGCTATGCCACATGTATTATTAGTCTAAAATTACATTGATTAACAATTTAATATCCTCTAGAATAAACTATTCTATCATATTTCTGTTACAGACCTACATTATTAATTACATCGAAAAAAAAAATGAAAACACAAGTTCAAAATCCTCTATACAGGCTACATACATCAGACCATAGAAAAACACTCCGGCTCGGTACGGTTGACGCTCTCACAAACAATTGTGTTCAATGAACTTGAAAATTGTTTCTCCACGTAATGATATTCATTGGAAGCACGGCACTGCGTGTTTTCATCTACGGCATTTTGTAGCGTGTCGTGTAAAGTGTGATACAGAAGAATAAAGTCGTATGTGCTGTTACTGCTTTAGTGAGCATTATGAAAGGGTTGTGGAAAGTTGGATGAGCATTTTGAATTGACTATTTACAGCTTACCACAGATAATAATGGATTTAAATTGTATTTGAAACACACGTCATTTTCCGTAAGAATTAGAAGTTACCTGATGTGCACCGTATGCTTGTCATGGGTGTCATATATAATTTTGTTTTTTACAGACATTAAAACACGATTTATCTTTTTGTTTGGGCGTATTTTTTATAATATTCGGTACTTGTAAGCCTATATGTGAGTCATTTTTTTTTTCACAGCCTTTGCTGAGTATAATATAACATAATCAGCCTATAATGTTCCCACTGCTGGGACACAGGCCTCCTGTAAGTAAGACGAAGTGGGCCGTAATCCACCACGCGGGCCCAGTGCGGGTTGGTAGATGTCACAGTCTTCGAATTCTTGGTTCTAGGATATGCCTGTATCCTCACTATGTTTTCCTTCACAGTTTTGAGAACAGTGGTCATGAAATAATTTACACAAAGTAAAGCGCTTGTCTCTGGCTTTGAACATACGACCTACAGATATTGACGCTGAGTATAGATCAAGAATTTTCGTTTGAGCTTCATCGTGAACGACATCTTAAAAAACGCTGGATCGTCTTACCCGCTAAACATAAGTGAATGTAACCACGGCTTAACAGAGTAATTGTCTCTGATCCATGAGACGGGTGTAATGTTCCGCAGCGTCATTTAACATTGTAATATATTGAGAGCCAAGATGGAATAGGTGTCGTCGTGTTGCGAGCATTTTTCACTGGAGCAGCCATTTTGTATGCTCATGTGGGGATGTAGCTTATTTGCGTTTTAATAAAATTGTTGTGGTAATTATGTAATAGTTTGGTAAGAGGAAAGTGTTCTTAATCCCTATTGTTGGGTTACATAGAGATATACAGGGTGTCCCTGGAAGTATGGATCAAATCGAATAGGGACGTGGGCAAGGTCATTTCCAAACGTTTTAGCAAAAAAAAAAAAAAACTAAAAAAAAATACTAAAAAAAAAGAGAAGAAAGATCGAATTTGTGAAACTATCAGGGCTATCTAAAAAAAAAATGATAGCCCTGATAGTTTTCACAAATTCGATCTTTCTTCTCTTTTTTTTAGTATTTTTTTTTTAGTTTTTTAGTATTTTTTTATGATTATTTTCTTTGAACACACAGCGAAGTGATTGAAAAAAAAAAAAATTAAAATCGGTCATAATTTTTGAACCGTAAAAAAATTCACTGACATTCTCAGGGTTAAAAAGTTTGGAAATGACCTTGCCCACGCCCCTATTCGATTTGATCCATACTTCCAGGGACACCCTGTATAAAGTGTTCTTTACTTAGGTTTTTTTTTGTAGGTAACTGGTAGAGTATTGTGCATTATCTATTATTTATAATCGTTAAGTACTGGATAAATACGAATTAATATTTTTGTTTTTGCGGTGTTTCGGTCCTCTGCAGAACTTTTGATCGTTGTCGGATCTGAAAAACGTGAAGATAACTAACGACTTATTGTGACAAATTACAAATTATCAATAGAAATAGAATTAAAATGCAACCAACCTATTTATCCAATACTAAAAATTTTATTTCACTGTGAAAACTGAAAACGAATGAATGTCATGCCTCAAACATATGGCCCTAAAATCACTCGATAATCTTTATTCTCCGTAAAGCCCAAAAATATCGACATTTGCAACCTCCGACGCCGGCGCCAACCTACTTACCGACGTGTGAATCATGCGCATTCCTAAACTTTACCATGAGGCGTTGACACTAGGATATGTTTGGCAGTTTCTAGGACATTTGTAGGCAGCCTGAGTATTGTGGCTACCGATAATGTTGACAGTTAATTCTATGAAGTTGTTATTCAAAACTTTGTGTGGGTTTTGTTTAAGCACCACAGTTAAGTATGGGATTTAATGTTATTTGATGATGGATGACATAAACGGTTTGAGTGAAAAATAAATGTCCACCTTTATTCTTGTGGGTGTCTTAAAATATAACTAAACTGTAAAAAGGGTGGGTAGCTATGTCGTAATAAATAACAATAAACTGCTTAGTATGGCTGCGTTTCCACCAGAGATGAGCGAGGATGCGTAGCGAGGAATGTGTATAAAAGTAACCAATAACAACGCTAACTTAGTTCAAGCTATGAAAATGAAACGATATTATTGGTTTGTTTCACACACATCCCTCGCTACGCATCCTCTCAAATCTCTGGTGGGAACGTGGCCTAATAAGTAGGTATCAACAATCTGTCAGCCTAGCGTGGTCGCGGGCCTGCGGAAGGAGTAATGGGTAGCTCACCGTCCAATCAGGACCAGGCCCGTGCCGGACGGCGTGTACGTGTTCCACGTGCGCCTCAAAGCGATGTCAGCAAAAAGGAAGGGGCCTGCCAGGGCCGAAGCCTGCCAAGGGTGCGGGATTGTCCGAAAGGGTTACCTGCTCCGGAACATAAAGGGCTAAGGAAGGAACACGGATGGGTTTTAGTCAGTGAGAGTCTGACACTCCCTTCCGCTCCACCCAGAGCGGGAGGGGTCATTTGATGATTTCCCATCCATAAAAAAAAGCCAAGCGTGGTCAATATACATAATTATAACTATTTAATTAATTACTTAAAAGAACATGTTCAGCAGTGGAAATGTGAGTTAATTAATTATTAATGAACAAAGGCGTTCAGACTATAAATTAGTTTACTTTTACAAATAAAATTTTATTCAATAGGTCTAAATAACAATATTGCTAATCTAACTGAAAAATCTAGTGGTATCTATTTCTAATTAAATCTCCCCTATTCACATAAGGACCAAAATACTTGATTACGCATAAAACAATTAATCATTACTCCATGTATCATGAGCAGACATTAACATATTCATCCGAGCTGCCATTAAAAGCAGCGAGCAAAATTATGCAAAACAGCCGCCCAACGACGACGACTCACAATTAAATATAATAAAACATTTTAATCTCATTGGCCTTAAAACGTATAAAAACTGTCACGGCATTTTAACAATTAGTGTTGTACAACACTAGGGTTTTTATAGCCGAAGGCCGAAAGCGGCCAATTACTTCTGCCAAAGCTTTAGTTGATTTAATCATTGTTTGTTATGATTATACGAGTAAAACGTTCTTCATTTGTTTTTTCCTTTGGTAAAATATTCTGGCTTCTAGGAATCTAGGCGATATGTAGTGTTTGTGGCTGGTTTTTATTAGAACACTTAGGTACCTACCTATCTTATTTATCAACATAATATTTTCCGGTAATTTGCTGTGGAATGGTACCTATTTATTTTTATTGTATATTTATTACGGTTTATCATCGCAATAAGTATAACTAATTCATGGAGTATGTAAGGATCGTATCAGGTGGCTTTCTGTAGTTCCTGCCTACCCTAATGGGAAGAAGGCGTGAGCTTACGTACATATGTAAGTTATTCATTTAAAGGTATACTCCTATTTTTGCTGGTAGCTAAAGTTTCGGCTGTCGCCCGGCCGAAACCAACAGCCCAACACTATCAGCAATTCCTTATAACGCCCACACTTCAAAAACCTTAGTGTAATAAATATAAAAGTCAATTCATATTTACAACCGTAATGTCAGTGATTGTTACATTAAGGTTGTAATAACTGGAACTCATAATGGATTATGATTTAACTGTGCTCATATATTTGACGAAATGCTTTGTTTAAGTATCAATAAACTACAAGTAATTACGTTTGTTGACTTACATAAATATTGCGACATTGCGACTGTCTAAATCAATATTATTCTAGCAATGTTCGTCGTGAGGAAACCCGGACTTATGTCAATATAAGCCACCTCGCGCACTAGACGGCCACGACCACGGCCAGTGGCCGCAACGACCAGGTTAACTAAAGAAGTATGAACGTCGCGCACTTGGCCGCAACATGGTTTCTTTAGTTAATCTGGTCGTTGCGGCTACTGGTCGTGGCCGCAACGAGCAGAAAGGCAAAAAAAGGCATAAAAATCGCCAACCCAAAGTTCGCAAGAGCAACTTCGGTGATCAATCATCTGTATGAGAAGAGGCCTTTTCCCTGCAATGGGACAAATATAGACTGTTATTATTATTGATCTAATATATTTTGGTTTCGGCTTTCGGTCTAACCGGACGCACCACTAGATAGCCACTCATTTTTAATTCACTGTTAGACATAATTCTCAGTGCAATTTAATGGTTAATGCAAAAATAATTGCAAGGTAAGAAATTATAGGGTTGATATAAAAAGATTTGCAGAATAAATTACAGGCTTATTACAAAAAAGTGCAATGCAACGCCAATCAAAGTTCACTTCACATGACGCCGCACAATTTTCTTTTCTTTAACATTAATCTGAAATGTATAAAAGTTATTATCAATACCAACATAATGTACGCCTTTAAAAAGCGATATTACGCAAATATATACTTAAAGCTTACCTAACTGATAATGTTATTTATTAAAAGCTTTCCGGCTTTTAAGAAAACCAAGTTGTATATCAGAAAGTTGCGAGATAATCATGTCGAGACTTGCTTAACATTAAAGGGCCGGTATCAAGTCGACCGTCCACTGCTACGTAGGATATGCATGGAGAGGTTTGCCACGATAGCTGCGCGGTTCATTTGTTTGTTAGACATGCGTAACGGGGCCGTGGGTCGCAGTGGACGATCCCGCGTCATGTAGGCGTCATAATAGTCCTCCAGGCCGTAATTCTCTATCACTCAATGAACGAAACCGCGCGAAATCAACGCGAGATTAGCTAAGGAACTCACGTGGTTTCGGTAAGGAATCGTTAAGTGGTAATAATGAAATAAGGCTCGAACGTATTTCGGCATAGCGCCCAATCTCAATGAAGACATGACTTCGGCGCGGAAGATATTATAGTACACAAGTGTGTGCGCAGACACAGGGTCCCTCACTCACTCTCATAGTCCGATGGGACGGCAATCCGACATGACCGGAGAGAGCGCAGGACCAACGGCTTAACGTGCTTTCCGAAGCACGGCAGGATCACACCGCCAACTTTCAAACTCCGGGCTGTTACTAAGAAATTCCTAATGGAAAAACACAACAAACACTTTGCCCGACCTATAGGAATCGAAGCCGGGACCCTACGCTCAGCAGTCGCATCTGCAACCACGAGATCAACGGGGCAGTTCACTTCGCATACTAAGCGAATCGAACAAGTGCGTAGCTTAGCCGTGGGTTGCTGTGGAGCGTCGTCTTTAGAGATAAGCGACATATGCTGGGGTGTTGTCAACATCACAACACCCACTTGACACCTTCGGACCAAGATGGCGCAAGTTGGGACACCACATAACTGTCCCCGAAATGTCGGAAGCGGTAAACAAGTTATTGATAATTTAAAGCGAGTAAAAATTTTACGGATACAGTTTCCGCAAAGAAAAAGAGACAGCTCTTCATTGGAGGAACAGATAAGCTTCATGAAACTTTCTAAGCGATCGCATTAAGGAACGACGACTGTTATGTTAAAACCTTCTGAATTTTGCCAGATTCCAAAACTGTTAGATTCGAGCTAATGAGACACAATTGATTTTCTATTGTATCGTAAGTAACACATGTGGTACGCGCCGGGTCGGAGAGGTTAAGTTACTGTTTCCTAGAAGTGCGGCCGCCACATAACGGCCGCAGTAGCGACTGTCATGACAATGATGGCAGCGAGGTTTGACTTCACGGGAGTCAAAAAATGCTGTCTAGGAAAACACACCATCTTACTGTCATAAGGAACGTTTCAGTGACGTCATTCGCTGGTAAAGTTCAGACGCTATGTGGCGGTCACCGCTTTTCTAGGAATCCGTAGCTTAAAACTCTCGTATTTTTGACGTTTTAAACTTAAGAGTCAGTAAGAGTCTGACACTCCCTTCCGCTCCACCCAGAGCGGAAGAGGTCATTTGATGATTTCCCAACCAAAAAAAAAGTATACTGCGTAGCACACTAACGGTAAGAATGACTTTCATTTTGACAGTTCAACAAAATTCATTGCGTTATTTACGTTGTTGAGCAGACAAATTTTTCGAAAATATGACGCAATGGATTAGCAATATCTTTCAAAGTGATTCAGATTGCGATTTATAGTGCTTTACGCAATTCGGGTATAGGCATTAGAAACCTTTTATTGGCTACTGGTGATAGCTTTCATAAAACCAATACAGCAATGTAAAAAGAAACACGCGAGAAAGTTAATTATAATCTCCCCAATGCTAATTGGGCCAATTTGCTTCAAGTCTTCGATTAAGAGTTAATGCCATACAGTTAGCGCGAAAGTGAAAAATAATTGGCAGTCTCAGACTGTATAAATGTGAATCATTGGATAGTAATTATCGTACATGCTTTGAATCTAACGCGTAGATAGAGATATCGTAAGTTCGATAAACTGACAGAGAGAATGAATGTGAAGCTTATGAATATCATTCACTCTTTTGAAGGTTAAAAGGATAACAGCTTAGTAGTGGATAAGGATGCTGTAAATAACAATGAAAGTATAGTATTAGATCTGACTTAAACTGAGAACCTAGATGAAATGACATTCTATCAGCGATGATGATGAAAGTCTAAAATATATTCAAATTGACATAAACTACCGAACAGTTTATGTCAATCCTGTTGAAAGTCGTTGTAGAAATAAGAAACGCTTTGAAAGCGATTGCTTGTCTAGGCCCTCTGGTGACCCTAAGTCAAGCAAGTTGAGGCAAGAGTATTAATAGTGATATAAATATTAAATAACTACAATGATACACTGCCAGCATTCTTCACCAAAAAAGGCAAGATCAGCATTGCTAATAGAATTTTTACAACGTATCATTTAAAGCTTAACAGGTGTTTATGTTGCATCACAGATGCTTTAAGTTGGGCGCCTTGAATTGATTCGTGTGCCCACACCTCATGTCGTAGGTTTGTATCACCGGAGACACGCATTCTTAACACATCGATTTCGAACTAAAAAGGTTTTGGCAGTTGGTCAAAAAACTATAAATGTCAATCATAATAATGTTGTTAAAACTAACAAAAAATATCAAAACTCAAAATGATTTTTAACACTGGGTTTAAAAAAATCATCATAATATTAATTCAGAAAATCAGAACGAGGATAGCAGAAACTATGTTTTTAGGACTAAATGATAAATGAAAATCTTGTAAAAACGTTTACATAATAAACAATTATCATAGGACAGACAATTTTTAAAATATTTTTAAAGTGAGTAGTAACCCGTATATTTTTGGAAGATATTGCGAGAAAACTACGAACCTTTTAGACCGGACCCTCGTATATCTCCAAGTATTGCTGCTATAATGTCCTGAACTAGATGGACACAGTAGCAACTGAAGACTGTTCGGTCTCGGCTGCCTCTGCTTCTTCACTCTTAGCTTCACCACTTCATCTACTTCTAACTTCTCTAGTTTCTTCTCTTTCTTTCCTTCTTTGATTGGCGGCTTCTTGGAGTCCACACTCCATCTGCGCTCGTCCATTATCCTTTCTTCCAAATTCAAATGATCCAGCCTCTCTTTGATAAAACTCCTTGTACGAATCAAGTCAGGAGTCGAATCCAGTTTATCATGTCTCCTTATTTCTATAGGAGACAAGGGAGGTCTTCTAGGCTCAAAAACAACTTTGGAGTACTCGTTACTTCGACGCCACATACGGGGCGAGAGTGGCCAAAACCGCCCATTTTGTTGACCAGATTCCATCACCATTTTGGATTTTTGTCACTTCACAAATTCACAATTCATTCACTGACTTTCTCGATGCTAAAATTAGAATTGAAAATGTAAACTTTAAATCCTCAGACACTTATTTAATGTACGATGATAGCTTAACGTTGGTAATATAATTCAAGACTAACACTGAACACGTCCGTTACATCCGTAAGCTATTCATATACTAAACGTTGTTGAAATGAAAAGTGCATAACAAACGCGCCCACACAATCAATCATGCGAAACGTCTACAGGAACCATAGATAAAGATGGAGTGACTACTTCGATGAGTCAAACAGTAGTACAATTGACGCAAAATGTATTAGAAATTGTGTTTGGGTTGTTTTTATTTTCCTCAAAGGTAAATAACATTATTTTCCTCGTATCAAAAGATGGAAAGTTTTTCTTCAAATAAATGTTTGGCTTTCGATACTGACATTGTTTGAGGTAAAAACGATAATAATTTGAATAAATAAACTGTTTTCAAAAACATAGGAATATAAATTGTCGGCTCGTAAAAACAGAAAAATTATGCCAAAACAAATTACAAACGACCTAATAAACTTTAACCATTGAAACGAGTTTGACCCCAAATGAGACAATTTTTATCAATTTCTATCATTTGTGAATTTTACATCAATTAGTGGAATTGAGGGCAGCGACCGACAAACCTCGGGTCATTATGGCCAAGCGGCGCTAGCAATAAAAACTGTGTTTGTGTCTTTTATTACAATTTGTCCAACTATAACAAGGTCTGCGTACATTTGGCGTAGATTTAATGGCTTTTCTCCTATCTATACGTTATATCGTTAAACGGGTAATTTAAAAGATTGTTGCACTTTCCGTGCGGAAATGGCTAAAGTAAACAGATTAAAATCTTACGAGAGCATTTGCTTGCAATTTATAGGCAAGGGAAACAATAGTTTTATATTTTCCTGCTTTTGTTTTGGCAGTTCCAAAATCTCTACAATCCTAACCTTTGAAGCTTCTACTGCCATTTTAGAAAACGAAATCGTGAGAGACCCAAATAAAGCATAAAAGCGGGACTCTAAATACGTTTTATCTTTTTTACAGCACGAGGGGGATCGCAAACTGTTGACGACTCCTGACGACGCACTGATAGCCATATACTGCCGAGGAGTCGTAATGGCTGCGATATCGGATGTCGCCGAATAGCGCTGCATACTAAATGCTGGCTCAGGAAGCGGGTGACAGGACGCTAATATATGTGCGTATAGGCATGCTAATGTACTGATGTAGTACATAGATAGAGTGTAAGTGGATATAGAGCTTTGCATGGGAGTGAATTAGAGATGAGCTTTTGAAATATGTGCCTAAATATATAAGATTGTTGATTGTATTTCATATATATTTTGCCAAAACGGTGTGCAATTGTAACTTTATACTATAGCTACTTAAGCCAACCGCAGAATAAAGTCAGAAATTGGATATTCTCCCAAGCTACTGTTTGCACATAGCGCATCTTCTTCCTTCCGCATTGCTTTATCTGATTCACCGCTTGCATTCAAGGAAAAAAAACCTCAAAAAATCTCGAAATTCTTGAACACATTGTAAGGCACATCTTAACAATACTTACGTCACGCCATTTATCGATAAAAGGAAACGGAGATAGTACTTAAAGCCTTAAACAATAAAACGAAACAAAAACTCCTAAGTCTAAGAAAGGAGTCGCAGGATATAACGAAAGGACTCAATGGCTGAATCAACGGAAGCGTTCGATGCGTTCGACATTAATATTACAATAGAGTTGAGTCAGCAACCATTCTTGAAATTGAAACGAAATCAGTGCTTGTTGACATTGTGGAGTCAATGTGTGGGATGCGTCGGACATTCTTGCTTACAGCTTGGTCATGATTAAGTGATAAGTTATTTAATATCAATTATGGGTCACTTCTGGTTATATTGGGGTCTCCTGCTACTGTTTGAAGTTTTTTTGAATCGACATTCATAATAAGCTTATAATGTTACCATTGCTGGGATACAGAGCTTCTCCGTGAGAGGGAGTGGGCCGTCATCCACCACGCGGGCCCAGTGCGAGTTGGTAGATGTCACATGTCTTCGAATTTTTGGTCCTAGGACATGCCGGTTTCCTCACGATGTTTCCCTTCACCGTTTTTGAGAGCAGTGGTAATGAAATAATTTACACAACTTAAAGCGCCCGTCGGGATTCGAACCTACGTCCTATAGCTCTAAAGTCCCGGCCGGTACCAATAGGCCACCACTGCTCTCAATCGATATCAGTAAAGTTTTATTCATCATCAGCCTTACCAGTCCGCAGCTAAATATTGGCCTCTCCAATTTCACGGCAAAGTTTTATTCATGAACATTTATTTATATCTTTTTAATTGTGTGTGTACCTGTACGGCACACCTTTCAGGGAAATCCTTCACAATGTTTCGTAATATTATGTGAGGGGTTTACCGAACGGAACTTTCTAATTAATAATATCTAATCTTCATAATCAGCTCATGCTTGAAGTATTGCTAAGTGTGTGTAAGCGGGTTCACCCGGATATGTATCGCAAACATCCTATGTCCTAATCAAGGTCATGGTCTACCCATGTGCCAAATTTCATCCAAATCCATTCAGTCGTTTTAGCGTGAAAGGATAAAAAAAACAAATCTTTTCTCTTCAAAATATTAATTTAGAAAAGGTAAGTTAAGAAAGAAATGATACTAGAGTGGTTCAACCACGGATGCTTAAAGGCATCGCGGACGACCCAGTCGTAGATGACGGGACGAGCTTGTTTCATATAGGTGGGCCATATTAATTCATGACCAAGTTGAATGGAGAAAGGAAAAGGAGGCCTTTGCCCTGCAGTGAGTGCACAGGATCAATTATTTTTAATTTGCTGGTAGTTTAAGAAAGATGGTAGCAGACGATGATAGTAGAAACTATGGTCTTTTATTTATATGAAATACATCACACTGACTAGGTACGTAGTTGTGTGGTGAAATTCTTATAAATAAAAAGAACATAGTTTTGTAATACTACGAACGGTTATTAACTCTGCTAGGTCAACAGCATCGTGTCAACGTGTAGGATGCGCATACGCAACGGAATTGCGTGCCTCCATACACGTAGTATGGCGCGGTGATTAACGCACTATGAATCAATAAATCCTTCACAAATACTGTAATTTATTTATGAGTGCTTATATTGTTTTATTTGTATTGTTAACTGGTTGTTGTGCTCCATGATTGTTAAGGATATATGCATCAAGGGTAAAATGTGGTCGGTTAAAACATTTTGTCGGGTCGTTTATACATATTCCGCCAAATTGATATACAGATCGGAGATTTTTAGTTGGGGACTTACAGTGGCCTCAAAAATTTAGTTGATATTTGTCCACTTCAGCTGTGGCACACCACATTATGATTTAAAATTCCAGTGATCCAAATATTTGAACTGCTATAACGTTTTTATTGACTAATTCAACTACCTATGAGTTATCATAAAAAATAATCAAGTAATCCCTCATTATTTTAAATCATAATGTCAACAAACGACATCACTAGGTACTAGGCGCACAGACACACTACCCATAATGGATAATGACCCTCGTAGTGCGGTGACACGTTTGTTATGATTTCAATTTAATAAACTATCGAAATAAAAAAATATTAAGCATTTTCAAAGTTACTGCTTTTGAGCTGAAATTTTGTACAGTGATTCTAGACCAGATACACTCTTCAACCCGTTTGTATTGATATACCCTTTCCGTAACACCCTGTATATACATATTTTTTAAATTTATTTCAGACAACGCAGGCACATTTATAAATACCTTAACCTACATCAGTAACTATATCAGTAGCAATACAGAAGAAAGGGGAGGCGTGTAAGAGTATTCTATTCTATTCTTATAGAGCAGTGGGTGATTCCGGGCTGAAATGATGAGTTCGGAGTCGTCCGTAGCTATATTGGTGAAAGATGATGATAAATAAAAAAAAAACATAAATAAAATTAAAGATTTCTTCGCCGGAAAATAATCTATTTCATCAACAAAATATTTATCTGGAAATAAATTACGTCAAAGTGAGCATTATCATGAATAAGCATCGTTTTATAGATCTCACCGGGCCTGGAAAGTAATATTTTACCGTCTTTATCTTTTTGCTTCCTATCGCAAATTGTGACACAATTTATAATATCTCCGACTCATTTAAAATACTTTTGTGCGAAATCATATTTTTTTTCGGAAATCCTGGCTTATTTCCGAAAATGATGTTGGTATGAGCCGATCGACGTTATCTATTCTAACTTATGAATGACATATCCTTTAATATGCAACAATATCAAAAACACATTCAAAGTGCATTACTTGATTCGTATCTAATTTAAGAGATAATAATATAACCAAGTGATGACTGGTCCCATCACTGGCCATTCATTGTTCACAGTAGCTATAAGCGAAACAAGGATGCCACTTGCAGACTGATCGTATCTTTCCACGGCGCTTACTTGAGTAAGTTATGGGCTTACAACTGCTACTACAATAATCCTTTAGTTTGTGAATAACTTTGGGACTTATGGACTTGTGAACGGGGTGGCGGCAAACCAGACACTTCCTAACTTTACTGTGTGTTGAGTAAGTATACTTAATAATAATACACTTAACAAAAAGAAAAGTGAACAAAAGGGAGGAGTATGTGTGTGCGTATAGTCAACAGATATGGTTGATTAGATCGCTGTCGAGGAAATCGACCGTAAGGGACAACGATGCGAAAAAATCGAGTACCTAGTAGCTTTTGACCGTGTAGACATAGCGATGGAAAAATTCTCATTACATTTATTCATTACACATTGTCTTAATAAATGCGCGTAGTTCCATTTATTAAGAAAAGAAAGACGACAAAGACCATAAAATAGAATCAGACAAAGGACATAATTTCAGAAGCCGACTATATGACAAAGACTCATTACCCACAATCAATGAGTAATTCTTTCCAGAAATTTCGTCCCGCACTCAAGTGAGATCCTAAGAAAGCTTCAAATAACCCTGGTGCAAGCATTGTTGGTGACAATAGCCGGAAGCCGTCGGCACTATATGTGACTGATGCCGTACAAGGTGTGCTAATACCGTATGCAGTCGTGGTCGCTTACTGTTGGGAATTATGAGCTGATGTGACTTTGATGAAGTTGAAGAATGACGTTTTGGAATGCAGTGATGTGCAGTCTGAAGGTGGGTGTTGTGCACTTTACAGTTGACGTTGCCAGTTGCCATTAGTTAGAAGGTAGCTCAGAAAGGTTGACTAAGCGAATTCAAAGAGGTCAATATTCGGCGAGGTCAAACTTCAAACGTTCAGACTATCTGATAATGATGACTCGTTTCCTACATATTCCCAAGTAGCGCATTACTTACACTATAAGTTCTTGTAAACTTTTAAGGAACTGTTGCAAAGGCTCTGAGAAAAGCATCACTATATCTTTTAATAATAAAACAGTCAACTTCTTAAAACAAATCGTGACTACGTACCTACCTAATACATATACTAAAAGGAAATGAATTTATGCTTAACAAAAAAGGCGATTAAAAGAAACTATATAGTTAACAAATCCCTGAACAAAATGAACATTCATTTTAACAGGGCTTTCAAAAAGCAAATTCCGGTTACTATTATTTTCGATCAGCAGCTGTCTCCTGTCAAACAGCAGTGAAATCCAGTAGTCGGCCATTTTGGACTGCATAGCACAGTGTGCCAGATATTTGGAATAGCCGAAAATGCCATGATTTGATACAGGCCAGCATCAAATGAGTTTATTCGTCTTTTGTTTTAGATTAGTGCATGGCTTTCAGTTGTTTATTAGATGGAGGAGAATTATAATATTATTGGAATGCGTTTAGTGAAAGTGTGAGTTGCATTTACAGTTGTTTGATGCCTGATGCGATGGAAGAAGCTGAATTTCCTAAAGGCAAGCCGATATAGTGCAATCCTAAAAGAGGAGTCGGAAGACCAATTTTTAAATCATTATTTTAGGATCATTATTATCTGCACAAATGTGTCAAGTGTCCACGAATTACACCTTTCACAGCACCAGCTAGTGAATTTATATCAGACGACTTACACTTTTAGCCTAAGGGCTGTAGAAACGAAAACACCTATCATTCAAGAAGTGAAAGCCATACAGACCTGTCGCATACCAAACACGAATTACTTTTAGCCCCAGGACTTCATACGAGCTATAATTTCGCAAGCACTACACGCAAATGAGGTGTAATAATTCAAGCATATATACTGTGCCGTGGTCTTATCAGCCACAAACCCGCAAGCCCGGCTCCCATAACGCATGGTCAAGCCTGACATATGGCCGCCATCAATCACTGCGCTGATTTATCTGCTTGTTTCCGCATATCATCGGATTCCGATGTCATTTGTTCCGCTTTCATTGTGAGCTCCCGCGGGATTATGTGAGAAAGCAATTTTGTACAGTTTTTTGTTTTTATGTGTTTGGGGATTGATGGAAATCTTTCTGTTGACGAAAAGTTACAATGAAATAACTTTTCACTTTTTTGTCACAAGTGTTTGGTACAAATCTATACACTTTGTCCCAGACCTCTTTCTTATGTCTTAGAACTGAGAGTTAGTTTCTAAATTAGTTAGATCAAGTAAACTTTTGCATTAGTGTTTTCTTTCTATTCCGCTCCAACGTTATTACTACCAACTTTCTGAGTACCTTTACTTCCAATCACACAATTAGATTCTTCATTACACTATTTGCGCTGTAGCATGGTGCGGGTGACAGTTTCAGTAACATTTCGTTTCACTCTTGAAAGATGCCGCGATTTACAATTTATGACTTAGTATTTCAGTTGTACCACATTCGTAATATATTAAATAATTAATAACTGTAGTAAATTAAATTAAACCCAACCAGAATGTTCTAATCAAGAAATAAAATCAAATTGAATGAAAAATTAAGCAAAGTGTTATGCGTATAACGTAACGCCATAGACGTATTTAGTGATGGGATGTACTGCTACGATGGATAGTCGATATTTTTTATAATAAAAAACGTATATTGTGCGTAGGTCAATTTTTATTTTGCCATCTCGTCCAGAGCATAGGTAGGAGTTGGTGGCTTATGGCGTCGGACTAAGGCAATAAGCTCCGTCTTTAACATTTTTATATCTGCTGTAACTCCGTTTTCACTCAGCCACTTCACCAACTCGCTTTTGCGGTTGGATTGGTTTGGGGGTTTATTAACTTGCACCGAATGGTAGGGTGCGTTGTCCATTATTATGGTCATAGGCTCTTTTAAATTGTTTAATAGACCTATGAACCAATCTTTAAATTTTTCGTAATTCATCTCCTCATGATACTCCGTAGTTTTTTTTGACTTAAAAGCCAGCAAACAATCAGGGACGAATCCACTTGCTGTACCTGCGTGACAAATAATAAGGCGTTCGCCTTTGCCTTCCGGCACTTTGGTACACGATTGTGCCGTATCGTCGGTCCAACTTTTACCCACTGTGTGGTTGGCGTTTAGCCACGTTTCATCCAAAAAGACAACTTTGCTCCAATCACTTATGTTTTTGGCCTTCCTTAAAAATCTACATCTTGCTAGGGCAATGTCAGTCCTCTCCATAATAATCTTTCTTTTGTTAACTTTTTTGTAAACAAAGCCAATATCTTTTATAACTTGCCGTAGCGAAGTAATACCTCCTTTGAACAAGTCAGCTTCTTTTAATGATTTTAGAAGCTTGAGCAATGTGGGTAGCTCCATTCTTCTATAATAATCATAAATATGATTTCTAATAGCAACCTTAGCAAAATCATCCAAATCTGTGATTGGCTTCACCTTGGTCCGCTTTTTGTTGGGTGTCGATAATTTATTTTCAAACATCCCATCTTGGCCAATTTTCTCACGTGTTATACGCGAAACAGTATTGCGGCCAATATCAAGAGCTTCGGCTACTCGTTCTACAATATGATTCAATGGTAACAACGGTCCATTATTTTGTTGTTCTCTTTCAAAGTAGTCTCGGAGGCGAACAACAAGCTCCCTGGCCTGACTACCCAAAACAGTTTTTTTTGTATGCTTAGGCATGGTAATAACAACAAACTCAACAAACTTATAACAAATAACAATTTAACAAAAATGAAAACAAACAATGAAATCGTAATACGTGTCACATTAAGTCACAATATAACGCGCTTGCACTCGTACTCGCACTCACAGCATCGCACGGGTAAACAACATGGCCGCCGCGCCGATGCACCATAGAGCAAAAATGTTGTCACGAAAAAAAAACATAAACCCGATTTTGATTATTTTATATAAGTACAAAGATAATTATGTAGCCATAAAACATTTATATTGACAAGTTTATACACGTAGCACACACGTAGTTACACTGCACAACTGAATAATACACTAATTTTCATAACAATATTAAGAGAACTAGATTCACGCTGCGAGTATCGTTAGCGATAAAAATGAATTGCATAACCTCACATCCCTAGTCATGTGGTACTGACAAATGTCAACGTCATACGGGCAACTGTCACCCGCACCATGCTACAGCGCAAATAGTGTAACTACTACCTAATTTTACTTAACGACCACCAACTTCAGTAGCCAAGTTAATCGAACCAAAATCTGTTGCCATGACTTGGCCAAGTCTGAAGCCAAACTTGGTAATACCATCACTAGTCGATAGCTGAATGGAAACTGCTTCGTAACGCCACTTAATAGGCCAATGAGGGAGTATGTTTGCCAAGTTCTGTGTACGCGGCAAGTATTAGAACTTTGGGGTATTTGAACGATGGTTCCGAAAATTTTGTGTTCAGTTTTGGTTCATTGTGTGGTCATAGTACATTAAATTTTATTTGTAGGACAATGATAGAAATGATGTGTTCAGTTTATAAACTATATGGTATAGATTTATAATTCCTTATCTGCCCTCTGTGCCCTAATAAATGCAGCCATTGTGACATCTGCGCTACCACCGATGAAAATCCTGCATTGACATAATGCTTAATACTTATGCTTTGCTTGTCTTTCGCGCTACCACCGATGAAAATCCTGCATTGACATAATGCTTAATACTTATGCTTTGCTTGTCTTTCTTTTTCCTTAACCATCGTATACCACATGAAAATACTATGCTTTCTAATGTCCTCCTCCTCCTTATTCATCAAAGGTGTCTTAAGGATCCTTATAATGAAGTACATCTTCAAAAGCTTTAACCTCAACACTACACCAATAGACAAACTTTTCTCAACTACGCGAATCATTCACAAAAGTAGTATCTACGAAAACCTAAACCGTAGAATTGCATGTCCTCCACCCATTTCATGTTTGCCTAGTAACACAGAAACAAGTTAGATAACCGAATGTTCCACCGTTTTGTTAGTTTGTAACTACTGACCAACTTTGAAACACTAAATGGTAGTATTGGTTGTAAACATTATGAAAATGAGTCGAAAGCGTGCTGCTTGCTTCTTGTAACTAATGCGTATTGAGAAACGTGAACTAAGTAGGGCATGAAAAGTGCAAGTTACCTCAGAAGTCCTAAATGGAGACGAATTTAGAGGAAATTGTATCTTTTCAGTTTCCTCCAGTTAAGGACTTTCGTACTGGATATGGGACTTTTGATCTAGTGTAAATCCCTACTGATACGGTAGAAGACTTGAATAAAGGTTTATGATTGACAAGGGTGAAGAAGTGGATGAAGATGAATCGATAATAGTGATATCAGACAAATATTTGTACAACATAAGTTTGGCCAAATTTTTTAATTGATAACGAAAGTAAAATAAATGAAGTTCAAAAAACTAAATTTATTATTGATCTATCACTTTCTTCTGTTAGTAACGTTTAAGATGTGAAGTCGAATGTTGGTACGCGTTCACGTAAGTGGGTCGAGTCCAAAGGAATTAGAGGATTATGTTACGGTGTCTGAAAAAAACTGTACTCTTGTTGTGTTTGGCAAGATTTATTTATGTGTTGGATTAGTTGGGAGTAGTTTTGTAATAGAGGATGAGCGCCTTAGTGGCTGTAGGGGGTCCAGTATTTTAGGATGTGGGATACTTAAACACTTGTATATTTGTAGCAGCAATAGAATTAGGTACTTTCCTTGATCATAAAAGCTGCCACGTTCTTTTGAACAAGAACGTCGAAAAAGGATGACTGAATGAAATAGACGTACGATGTGGTGACGACAATACGACAATAAATGAAAACACTTACAATACTGGTGCATGGGAGTGTTTTCAAAACATCAAATACCTAGGTCCAAACATCGAAATTAAAAAAATATGTTTATTGCAAGCAATCTAAATATTAGTGAAATGCCCGTGACTATGGGTTTTGCCAATCAGCCCTCTAGCTACAGTGACTAATTGGATATGTAGGTAGGCCTTCTCATCCTGATACATGTAACTGGAAAAACCTCAACCCCTGTCATACAGGCTGACCTAGATCAGGGGTCGAGACCACATTGACGTAACGTGTACTGATGTTTTAGGAAATAAATTACTATTACTATTATTTTATTGAATTTTTGTTTGTAGACTGGGAACGTCATTAGTTATACATATATACAAAATTTCATTTATTGTCGTATTGACCATCCCTACCTTGAATAGACCAAAGAATTCAAAGAAAAAAATCTTTTTTTTCTTCAAAATACATACTGGGGCTTCTCCGGAGAAAAATGATGTAGGTTTTATACCTATATCTATAGAAATAGTCGTGACCTTTTCCTTAACAATATGAAGCACTACAATCGCAATTACATTAACCTACATTTACGATATTAAAACGTTTCTGAGAGGGATGTTGTTCATCATAATATTCTGAGTGATGTGAGTAATTTGATTGAAGAGGATTCAAATATGACTATAGAGGGTGGCAGGGACATTGACGCGCAAGCGCAAACTGTAACCATGAATACCGCACATGATTCTAGACTATACAGGGTTATTGGAAAAACACAAAAACCTCTTAAGAGGTCATTGTACTCATCATTATGAACAACTTTTACTATGGAACCAAACCTGAAATCGCGAAATAAAAAAATCTGCTGTTCCCTACATTTTTACGAGTTATATGAACGTAAATGTAAGGACCAGCTGATTTTTTTTTTTCGCGATTTCATGTTCGTAACGTTCTTTTTAACTGAACGTTTTCGCAAAAAGAATGACATAAAACATTTGTTGTTTTAAATTTTTATTTATTATTTTTATCTGGTTTGATTCTGTATGTTTGTCTGTATAAGTACTTAGATGTTATTTAATATTTTTATGTTTGTGTTAAATGTGTGTGCTTGTCATTTGATGGACAGTTTTTTTCTGAATAAATAAATAAAATAAAAATAAAAAAAAAAGCTACCTTCATGGAAGACGCTCATGTTAATGTTAAGTATTTGAAATCAGATGACAAAATTGTTGTTTATGGTTGTTATTAAGTTAAAGTTGACACGTAAAATTAAGCAAAACCTTTTGTAAATGAACATACAGAAAAATTTAAACATCTATGTAGCATAATCAGCCTATAACGTTCCCACTGCTGGGACACAGGCCTTCTCTCTATCAGGGGGAGTGAGCCGTAATCTACCACGCGGGCCCAGTGTGGGTTGGTAGATGTCACATGTCTTCCGAATTTTTGGTTCTAGAGCAGTAGTGATGAAATAATTGACACAAAGGATAGCGTCTGTCAGGGTTCGAATCTACGACCGATAACTCGTAGGTCTCAGCCGTTTCCACTGGGCCACCACTACTGGTTAGCCAAATCATCATCTTTACGCCACTGATTAAGCAATACAAGATTTTGAGATTACAATAGTTTTGTCTCCTCTCTTACTGAATTCTGCTGAACCAGTTCAAAGATCACAAGCCTTCCTTAATGTTTATCTAAAACAACTACAACTGACTGAACTAGAATTTCAACACTTCAAAGAGAAAACGTACACATATCAAAACAAACAGTTACTGCGAGATTCCTAAATTGATTCGGCTAGCGAACTGTTGGAGTGTTGCACAAACATGCGTGTAACGAAATCGCAGTGAGGGTAGTACGGAAATATATACAAGAGTATGAGGAAATGAATGACGAGAAGTTTAGTTAGGAGGTAGCAAAACGGCGAGTTGTGAATAGGTTCGAACGGACTGCAAAAAAGCATGAGGACGGGTGCTCTAGAAACGTGGGCAAGGAAGGCTTTACAGTGTGTCAGTCAAAAAAAGCAGCCAAAAGACCATGCATATATTCAAAGATTGGCTACACTAAGGGCGATTTTCACCAATAAAACTGAACGTGATCAGCATATGTGAACCGCATTCAAGAGATGTCATTGTCAATTTTGCAGTGGAATATTTGACATTGACAGCGCTTCAACGCAGTTTAAGTAGATGTGCTGATCGTGTTTAGTTTTATTGGTGAAATTCGCATTAAGCATCTGAGATATAAATAATATGGCAGATGTAGAGTTCAGTTTTTCGAATTTCTACATTTATATCTGTAATTTATGAGGTGTACATATTATAGAGTATTTTATTCTACTCGATGTTTGCGATGGGTGATAATGCCTTTGATAATATTGTGCCTACTTTACTACCAAACAAAACTGGAAAGAAACACAGGACATGAAAACAAAACACGCATCACTCAATTGACCACACATGTGACAATTAAGGACAATTACAACGATATGGCACGAACAGCTGAAATAAACAGCTAAATGATTTTCCTCGGTTCCCAGAATTACGGTAAAAATCCAGTTAGGTACACTTTATGGTGAGCAATAACGCAATAGGTGATACTACGGTTTAAAACTCAATAATTCTATCAGATCTTGAAAAGAAGATAAAAGAAAAGATACGGATACGATGCGCAACAAAAATAATAAAGAAAATTAGATAAATATCCAATGACGCAAATCTATACTACTTATAAATTCGAAAGTTTCTTTACTTTAAATATTAACTTTTCACGCCTAAACCACTGAACGGATTTCGATAAATAGATGGCATCCTGGGGAAGGACATAGGCTACTTTTTGTCCCGGTAGCACGTTCCCGTGAGATAATTTCCGACATCCAAGCGGGCGAAGCCGCAGGCAGAAGCTAGTGCACTATAAATAAACAAATAAAATAAAGTAATATGGGAGGCGAACAGCCTTGTTAGATCCTAATCGTGTCCCAGGGGAAACTGTTGCACAAAGCAGAAAGATATACAGAATGCCAAGTTTATACAACGAGCGAAAGCAGGCACACGCACACATAGACGTGTACGTACAGAGACCTCGAATGCACGTCGCGAGTGCACTTGAACTCGCTGTTCAGAAAGTGTGTTTAAGGAATGGCTAAAGCAGTGGCGAGATAGTGCTTCCCTACGGAACCCATTTGTTCCACAAGCTGAAAATCTCCTACCTGGACATGAGTTGCCTTGGCTTACTCTGCCTGGGTTCGGAGTCTATTTGAGGACTTCCAGTCTTTAAATAGACAAAGTGGCTGAAGCAAGGAATACCTGCGAAGGTTGAGATTAACAGATGACTCCGCCCTGGAGTATAGATGCGGTGCTGCCACAAACAATGGGCCACTTAATATCGTGTCCAGCGTGTCCTGTTCCCTGCACATCCGAGCTTGCCTTCTGTACCTACATATCTTGTGATTGTGTCTGTTGTTATTATTGAGCTAAGGATCGTTACCGAGGTCGTTCACTTCTATCGGAAAAGCGTTCCTTTTTGTTGTAACCTTTACTGGTGGAAATAATGGAATTTATTTAAGGATATCTATTTAAAGTGATATAGGATTTATTTTGTGTGAGTTCTGAGTACTTATTTACTTTTATTTTAGGATCGGCTCCACATTATTAATTAATTTAGGAACTCTATTTTTAAATAAGTTTTATGTTATTTTCGGCCACCCCTTACAAATCGGTGGTTTTAGAGTATCAGATACAATTGGGCATAAAAGGGCATAACAAAATGGAGACCGTGTAATTGCAAGCTGGTTTGCACTCTATTTGGCCTTTTATTGGTTTCGGCTTCCAGTCATACCGAATGCAGCTGAATACCAATATTTTACATGAAGCGACTGCCTATCGGACTTCCACAACTCAGTTACGGGGTAAAACGACACCCCATGGTAATACTGGTTGTCACTTGTCAGACTTTTAGGATTCTGACTACCTGTGACGACTGTCAAAGATCGCCGAATGACAGCCGGGACTACTTCCCGAGACATGGAGATCGCGATCGCGGCAAGATTAGCTAACCATTAAATATAAATTCCTGTTATCAAGCCGAGTAACTTCTATAATTTTGATTACGAGTTTCTTATCATAGCTTCACATCACAATCAGCCTTCAGCTCAGTTAATTACATGACAAATGACAATCCAACGGAAGCCTGACAAATTAAAATACAACAAAGGCCTGTTTTTTCCTCAATTCCCGAGTACTTACTTGGGTTCAGACAATAGAAATACCTATGCAAGTTGTTAGGTTTAACGACCTGGCTGGCGCAATGGGTGAATAGATTTGCTTTGGATTATGCTAAGGGATTTAATTTAAAGCCACTGCAAGCACAATTTGAAGAAGTACTCTACTTCGTCAAATTGTGCTTGTAGTGGCTTTAAATTAAGATAACTGACCCATCCAACACAGTACGAGTGTGGTGCTTCTGATCAGACCATATCCTAGTAGCCGAATTGTTCTAACTGCCCGATTCACTTGCAACTTTGATGACCTAAATAATGCCACTGATGCCTCAATCAACGTGGCCCACTACTAGGCTCAAAAAATATAAAAAAGTCAAAGTAATGTCGACACGAAAAGAAGGAGAAAATTTTTGAATGAAATTTTCGCATAGGACAACGTTGAACTATACACGTATATCATCACAAAACATCGTGAGGTAACCAAAGAGCCACCGGTCTAAATTCGACACTAAGCAGTGAGTAAACCTTGATCAAAGCTTGTTTCCAAGCCAAGAGAACTTAAATATCTTAGACAAATACTTAGTGTTGACAGAAAGACTACAATAATTATTAATAGTATTAACAAAAACTGTGTTATGACTGAGGCTCGCTAACGACCTGGCTTAGGTCCAAAGGACGATGACTCAGGAGTCGAGGGAATTCCTGAAGCGCCTGATGTCATTGAGCTGTGGTATTTTGAGTACTGATAATTAATAAATAGTTGGGTTATTGAAGTATTTCCATTAATAGCTTCCTCGGTAAATAACTATGAAAGAAATGAAGCAATCTTTTTGTATATGTATAGTCCAATTCAGAAAACAATAGAAGTCAAGTAAAAGTGACACTAAATGGTTATAATATTGTCGTACATATGATATTGAGGATACAAAAAGACATACAAGAAATGTTTGAAGCAAAGGGCTTCAACACAAAGCGAAAAATATGTTTATATCTCCGCCTCGTAACAAAATTTTCAGAATAATATTGGCACAATTTGAATGAATCATATTCGTATTAAGACATCAGTTTCCTGGTTTTATAAATAATAATGATGTAAGATGTGTAACTCGAGATTTTTCAGAGTATATTTCTGTTCGGGAATAAAATGAGAGACGAAAAGCGAGGAAACAAAGAAAATGTTATTAAATGGGATAAAGCATAATGACAGTAAGTAAAAATCAAAGATACGAATAGCATTTTACGGACAAGCAAAGTTGAATTAGAAAGAAAGAAGAATAGAAATAATAACGTTTATTCGGACACAGTTCGTGAAACACAAAATACAAAAATAAAAATAATGTTTTTAATGACTACAACAGAATAGAATAGATTTTATTTTACTTATCAAAAATTACAGCTAAAGTTAAATTAGCCTAGAGATACAATTTTGCACTTAATTTGTGGAAGACTGGTGCCTAAACTATGTTTTTTACAAAACCTGTAAGTCAGGTCACCAGGCCACAATAGTGTGTGCCTCACGGCTGCGCCAAAAAGGTTCATTTCAGCATTAATGCCAGACAGATGCTGTCTGACGCTGGTTTTCTAATGAACCTTTAGGGACAAGTGACGGGGAGTGCAAAAAGTTTCAAAATATAATTAAAGAAAGACATTTTCATCAAGGCAGCACGTTGACAATGAATTAAAAGAGGAAGAATATATGTATATTGAACACATTACTAAGACAGAATTTCTACCCAAAAAACGCTGAGCTTATTACTCCGGAGAAAAAACTAACAGACCACAGAGCTACTACTTAGATACAGTGCCAAATACAGTCTAAAAGCTTAGAGCAATTACAGTTAATAGCAAACAGAGCAGCCGCCGTCTAGGAGACCACCAACTGAACGGACCCAAAGCCGAGACCATTTAGCTAATGGGATACCCTGCAAATGGCGACCTACAAGAAATATTTACATCGAAGAACCAACGCTGAGACTGACGAAATTGAATTTCTGATTTGAAAATGAAATTGTGGGACTTCTTAATTTAGGAGAACAAATAAATTTATGAACGTGTTAACAGTTTTCTTAATGGAGGAAAGTTTATTTAATTAGACAATTATTGGCTATATTAACCAGCCAAAATGACCTCTGCGCTGCCACTGACAATGCCGTGGAAGTGGCGAAGTTTTGGGCCAAAAAAATTTGAATAACAGTCGTGCCAGCGACACGAAGAAGAAAATAGGCTATTTTGCTTATGGTGTATTAGTAGTACTTGTTATGCAAAAGAAGCCACGGTTGCTTCAATAAACTTTGCTGAATACCTAAAGGTTGTTTGATTCACGTAGAATCAATCAATCTTTAGAAGCAAACTCTACCTTACCTAATTACACTAGTTAACTGTTGTACGTAACAATGATCATAGAAAGAGACCAAGAATTTAAGGATAAAGTTAAGAGATTATCGACAAAACGAAATGCGAAACCAAAATCTAAAGATCCTAGACAAAATGAAAATAATTAAATTAATAATCACATAAACCTATCCCATACTCAAAAAATTTAATCAATAAGTAAAACGAATATAAAATAAGACAAATCCACCTAACATAAACCGCTCCAAAATTTCCAACAAAAGCTGCGACAATTTAGTTAGTGGACCATCACGTCCATCACCACGAAATTGGACTAACGCACGGAACACTGAAGTTAATCACGATACTAACTGACACACTGACTCATCGACGTGTACACACAACAATACAGTGCGAACATGTACAATTAATACGGTGAATGGTGAAATAACAAATACAGCTAATATATTGAATGGTAAAAGTTTCAATGGAAGCTATGGTGTGGTTGAAGTTTGACACTCCATTCACAGTGGGTCGACTTTGATAGCAATATTTGTAGCCATAATGAATGGTTTTGAATGTGAAGTACTGCTAGATTTTTCAGTTTTAACCCGACTTTCGTATGAATCAGCGATTTTTCATACGCAAAACACACTCGAAACGACAATACATACTCACACAATCGTGAAAACCGTTGAGTGCGTAAGCACTCAACGGTTTTCATCCTCTTAACAGAGACAATGATGATTCAGATGGCGAAAAGCATCAATTCTTCAATTAAATGGACTCTGATGATGAATTACAATGGAAATTATATGGATCGTATCATCATAGGTCTAAGTCGAATTTCTTTTAAATAAAGCTTAATGTATACGAAGTCAATTGCTTAGATTCTGAAAGTGATTAGGGTTTCTGTTTTCACTCTACATAAACAGCCTATAATCATCCCACTGCTGGGCACACAGGCTTCCATTCTTCGAGACGAAGTGGGCTGTAATGTATCACGCGGGCCCAGTGCGGGTTGGCAGATGTCACCTTTCTTCGAATTTTTAGATCTAAGACATGCCGGTTTCCTCGCGATGCGGTTTCCTCGCGATGCGGTTTCTTCGCGATGTTTTCCTTCACCGTTTTGAGAGCATTATTACTACTACTATTACACCTTAGTCTATTTGTTCTACTTTCTTGGCTTGACTAGACAATTGATCATTATGCATATTTGGATAATGTTCAAATTACCTATACCTAACCACGCACACTAGACCTCGGGCTAAAATGTGAATCTGTCACATTTTGATTTGCAAATATATTTGTTTATGGCTAGCTGTGCCCGCGACTTCGTTTGCGTGAAGGTTTTGACAAAATCGGTCCTGCTGTTTCGGAGATTAGCCGGAGAAGATAGAAAAAAATTAAAAAACATTACAATTTGTTTCAAAACCGTATACACTCTCATATGCATTCCGTAAAAAGCTGTTATTTTGACATTACAAACACACACTTCTTCTTCTTCTTGTCGCTGGCACGACTGTATTTTATATCTTGTTGGCCAAAAACTTTGCCACTTCCACGGTGTCTTCGGTGGCAGCGCAGAGGTCACTTTGACTGCACGTTTTGGGACACAGAGGGCAGGATAGGGGGTGGAGCATGGTTTGTGACATAGCTCCACAATCACACCTTACCGCCGTTTTAAATTTTAGTTATTTGTATAGATAGACTATCTGACTGAAATAGTCCAAGCTATTATTGTATTATACTGACAAAAGCGTGCACTGATTAGACAGGTCCACTCAATCAGTGTGGTTCTTTCCTCAAAAGACCATTTCAAACACCAATCTACATGGTCTTCACATGATCTGACCAAGATTTTGTCTGGACTTTAAAAGAGACTGTGACCTCTGAGTTTGTTTCGGCCTTTCTTCTCAGAAGAGTCAGATAGGAAACACCGGCCTCATTTAGTTTAAAAAATATGATTGACGTGTAAAAGTGTTTGTACAAACCTACTTACAGAAAATAAATCATTTATCATTATTGTTGATACAAGTGCACGACCACTAGCTCATTAATTTCAATAGGTATAAATACAACAAAAATATTTAATTACAGTATCATAATTAATAATGGCCGTTCCCACGAAGGATAATTTTACTTCAAAATTATGACGTTATTATCTTTTATCGTATCAAGGAGGCTTTATTAAAAAAGTCTTAATTGGGGCTCATTATCTTTCGTACGCGGAAGGTATACATAGAATATTATCTCAATAAAACATAAATTTTCAAGATGGTTTTCTTCTTTTAATATTATTAAATTTACGTCAATGGGAGTTTTAGCAACTTTGGGATAAGTAATTTTTAAGGGGTACCGTACTCAAGGGGTGTCAACGGGATCCTGTTACTAAGCCTTCGCTGTCCGTCCGTCTGTCTGTCTGTCAGCGGGCTGTATCTCATGAACCGTAATAGGTAGACAGTTGAAATGTTCATAGAATGCGTATTTCTATTGCCGCTTTAACAACAAACAATAAAAATTAAATAAAGTAAAAAATTAAAGGTTTCCATACAAGTAACGTCGTTATTTCGACGTTATTTGCCTTGTGGTACGGAACCCTTCGTGTATGAGTCCGACTCGCACTTCGCTGGTTTTTATTATTCTTATTAAAATTACTTCATTTGAAAGTATTTCAGCGAAAAAATTGTTTTAGGAATTTCGTCATTTATATCATCATCATCAACCATCTCACTTTAATCGTTGATTTAAGTATCAATAAGTACCTACCTATTGACTTTTACAATGATTTATTCCGTCTTTCACTTCCAAATTAGCTCTAAAGCTCTTCATATTAAATTCATCAAAAACAAATGTTCCTAAACGTTGGCAAAGCCTTTAGAATATGTTAATGCGAGACTGCGATCCTTTGTTTGATCAGGAGGGCGCAGGATCATCAATGAACGCGTATTATGTAAGTATTAACAGATTATTCTGGTTCTTATTAACACAGGATCAGCTGAACTACGTATCTACAGCGTTAATAGTGTTTGGTTGACTCTCCTTGTTTCCTTATCTATCTGTACTAACTAATAATAAAGCTAAAGAGATTGTTCGTTTGAATAAAACGCTAATCTTTGAAACTCCCTGTTGGATTTGAAAAAATCCTTTTGCATTTGATAGCCTAATCAATTCTTGAGCTATGTATAATACATAGTCGGAACTTTGCTACTTTTTTGCTAAAATCTAGCAAATAAAGATAACATTCATTCATTCATTCAATATTCAAATTGGGATGTCTAGTAGCGTGCGTTAATTTCGGGACATGATGTATAAGATTGTGCATTTTATTAACCAGCACCCTAATTGCGTAACACACTATCAATCTCAATCTGAATCATTTTGAAAGATATTGCTAATCAATTGCTTCATAAGTTGAATGCTGTTGAACTGTCAAAATGAAACCCATTGCTACTGACAGTGTGTTACGCAATTACCCCGCAGACTGCCTGCAATATGAAGTTGAGATTAATAAACATTTATGATAACAAATATGATTATAATTAATACCTAGCCCCTAGAATTCAACAAAGACTTTCATAAGTAGAATTACTGTCAAAATTTTGTGATTGGTTGTGCAAAAATAACCACAGCCAATCAAATCCGACGTAGAATTTGACAGAAGAATAAATAACATTGACTTCTATGAAATACCAAATGAGGTTAAGACTATAACTTACCATAGACAATAGTTATTCGATAGCAATAGACGGTTACGTAATATCAATAAACCAATACAAATACATTACCCGGCGAACGTAGAATGTAATACAATATCTGTATCTTAGATTTTAGAGACGTGAGGCACTTATCTTGTCAATTATAAAGTAAATACAGATTTGCAAAATCCTTGTGCTTTATTAACTTAAATGTCAAATGTTATACTTATCCGTTTTATTTGTAACCGGACTTGAGATAAATAAATACAGCTGCATCGATATTTTCAACATTGAATATAGAGATGTATCTAGACATTTTCGGACCAATAAATTACCAAGAAATAGCTCCAAAACAAGAGGATGTGTGCTTATGACCACACGATAGAAGTGAAAACATACAACTGGAGCCGAGTATACGCGATTCGGCGCCGAGTATATGCGATTCGGCGCCGGGTATATGCGATTCGGCGCCGAGTATATGCGATTCCCGACCGACTGGAGCCGAGTATACCTGATTCAGCGTCACCGACCCGAGCGTGACGGTTCAGCTTCGTTTACTGTTCACAAAGGGCCCAAAGTGCGCCTAATGAAGTTTTCACTCTAAAAGTTTTTACGTCAGAAAGAGGAGATATTAAACAACTTCTTCAACTTGAGTTGCGTATAAAAGGATACGCATATATCCATGATCATTTGCTTGTCAAACACGCAAGATCACTGATTACTTCATTAGAGTAAACTTGTATGCGAATACGTAAAGCAAGCAAAAAACACATAGATAACATAAAGCCTATATAATCCCCGAAGGGTAAGGCTGAGGTATACCTATCTAACTGGGGACCCTATGGCCATTCACCGGGCACAAATCTAGACTCAGAGCTTCTACTGAGAAATTCTAGCCGAAAAAACCCAATAACACTGCCCGACCTGGAAATCAAACCCAGGACCTCATGCTCAGCAGTAGCGCTTACAACCACAAAACCAACGAAGCAGATGGACTGCTTCGTTGGTCTTGTGGTTGTAAGCGCTTAGAAACAAATATCATACAAATGCAAAGTTTATGTTCAAAACAATAATTGTTAATACCAAGCATTACTTCGCGTCTATTTACTATCGAGGAATGTAGGAAAATCTTGTAACTCGTCATCCCACGCTTATAGTAAGAATCGATTGAGCAAAACAAGTTATTCTGGCACTCGACAGCGATGCACTGGAAACTTGCTGCAAATTATTTACGCCAACACAAGATGGTAAATAAAAAATGTCACTACTGTTTCTTAGCCCTTTGGTATACATTCTGAATACTTCATACTTGTGACCATCTTCATCATCACCCCATCGCATTGCATCGCCTGTCCGCTATTACTTCATTTTCGCTTAGCGTTCTTTCTTTTTTTTCGTTTTTACTTGTCCCCTAAGGGTCTCAGCGTGATTTTAAGTAGCCTATATCCTTCCTCAAAAATTATGCTATCAAATGCAAAAAAAATTTCAAATCCGACTGGCTGTTCAAGAGATTAGCGCGTTCAAACAAACAAACACTTCAGCTTTATTATTAGTATATCTGATAAGTATATAGATAGATATGTTTTCAATTAAAACAAAGAAAGATGGTGAAGAATAGTACAAGGGAGAGGAGATCATTATGAGAGAAGATCTACATCCAGTAGCAGATGGTTATAGGAACAAGGAAACTACGAAATAGATATTAAAGAGTATATTGACACTAATCGTTTCTTCTATAGCAGTAAGTGTTTTTCAGAAGAGAGAACATTTAATTAAGACGTGAGTGTCGAGTGATACATCACCTAAAGGCAAATTGACGCCAATTGTTCCAGGAACATGCAACCCGTCTTGAAGTTGACACTAAATGCTTCGCAACATGCAGCTAGTAATTACACTCATCCCGCAAAGGAAATAACAAGCAGACAGGTGTAATAACACCAGCTACGTTTACTCATATCATTATACCCTGTTCCAACTTGTTTGTCCGCAAACGTAAATATGCACTCTTTAAGTAAACAAGTCGTCGTCCTTATCATATGGGCTCGTTTTTATAATTACGCCTTTCGCTTTAATGCCCAGGAACTATGATAATAACGCGTTGATCAATTAATATAGCCACATATTTTCCGTAATGTTTTTATTTCGAAGACTGGAGGCCAAACCGTGGTAGGTCGGGGATAATTGAAAAATTGAATTCTTGTGGTCGTTATCTTTTGTTGTAAACAAATAAGTAGTAATCATAATTACGTGTTTACTTCGTGGAAGAGCTCGAGTCGGTTTTTTTGCGGCGAATACAGAAGAGAATATTGAAAAGCTTAATAATCCTATAGATAAAATCGCTCGAAAGCCTCACGAAATTGACAATTAAGGAAATGTTGCAGATTCTAGATAAAGAAGCGAAGAATTTATGCAAAATTAAATTACAAATTGAATTGTATGCGACACACAAAGTAGAAATGTTAAATATAGATTTAAGAATTTTATTGAATACACGACCAAGTAAAGTAAAATAATCTTTTTGAAACGTAGGATAGTGAACGTTTTAACTAACATAACTATTAAATGTCAAACAAACAAAACCTAATGATTAGCTCCACATTTCATGATTGTTTTTGCTGACAAACAAAGAAAAAAGTCCCATGTAACGCGACACTAACCGCGGTTTAGTCAGATATAATCTAAGTTTAACCCTAGCTCGCGTGACTCAACTGTCCGAAACGGAACGAGACGATTTGTTTAACAACAGCCGGGCTGCGTGTACGCATAAATATGAGTAAATAACGTCATCAAACAGACAACCAATAGTAAAGCAGTTTACGACGAAAATATAAATAAAGATGTTGAGAGGTTTGAAGAGAAAATCCAAAAACTTCGGATGAATTTTATTCATCTGTTTAGTTTCACGTAGTTCGTTCTAAATATTTACTTTTCTAGATTGTTGAACTCAGATCTAGGGCACCAAGATGGTCTGTAGGAAGGAGATAATACCGCATGGGCTTAAAGGAGATATATATCCTTTTGGGCCCCGCTGTTCAAAATACGTTTTTATTTGCAAAGCAAATTAAAGCATGGTCGTTTTACAAATTGAGGCTGTTATTGACACTTCCAAATATATTATAATTGATTATGAAATATTCAAACGGATTAGTCACAGTTTACTTTTAATGCCAGGAAATACCACCGAAATGGAATTTTATCGTCAGACCTCATAATTATTACGCCTCGTAGATCAAGACTTCAAAAGAAACTGATTTAATTGTAAACTAGCTGACCCGACAGACGTTGTCCTGTCAACATTAGTGCTAACAAAAATCCCGTAGAAAAAAGAAATTATTCTTTTCATAAAAACCTAATCAGGACTTCACCATTTTAAAACCAAAAATAATCAAATCGGGCTCTCCGTTCTCAAGTTTTACGTCTACCAACAAACAGCATCTATTTTTATTTACATAGATTATTGTTAAAGTTGAATTCTTGATCTAGTTCATATCCTTTAACAATTTTAAACTTATTTTTATTGGATGCAACTTCCTGTATTTCTTAATTTGTCACAACTTTCACGATAGTTACTTTGTTTTCGGAAGTTGTGTTGTTATTTATGATCTTTTTCTTCCTCTTCATTTACATTTGTCTTTTCATCATATAATCCACATTAGACCTAAAACATTATTGTGGTAAGTTTACAATTAATAGAGCCAAAGTACATCAAAGCTTCATTTAAATGACCAATCCCTTTTAACTGCCATGCCATTTCAAACTCATTACAATCGCCATTAATTTCATTTCAGTAAACGATTTAAATGATTACAATTGGAACGAAACCAATGGTTGCACATTTGTTGACGACAACTACGAATCGCCGAATATCAATATTTACAAAAAGATTCATTGCGAAGACAGAACTGCAATTATATCTGTCAGTGAGACTATTAAGCAATATGTTAAGAGGAATCTAGGAGGTCGAAGATTGACCCCATTTTGTTCGAGAATTTAGTTCACATGGACTAGAGTAAATATTGTGAACTACGTTCTATAAATCTTTGGGGAGAAACAATTGAGAATGCTTTTTATTGGGTCAGTATTGCGTTGTTTTTTTTACCGGATTTATATCTTCTGTCTGCTTTTGCATTGTAATTTATATCTAAACCTCTGTCTGTAAATCTTCAATTAGTTTCTTTTAGTTTTGCTACTTCAAAAACTTTGTGTATCTGGCATTTCATTACATAATCAATCGACTCAGCATTACGCAGTCCACTGCTCGACATAGGCCTCTCTCAGGCTGCGCCACAATACCCTGCCCTCCACCTTCCGCTTCCAGTCTGTCCCAGCTCTTTAGGAAAGAAGGTGGCTCTTTGTTTTCCTTACATAATGTTTATGCTTAAATATCTTGCAGTAAGAACCAACGTCTAAACCACGCAATCCACACACTTCAATTTTATGTGTGTCTAGGTTATCAGCCGAGACCCAAAGGCTGCATAACATATAATTTTTACGGCATGCCTTGTTTTACAGGTTTGAACAACGTTATCTGACCTCTAGTGCATTCCTCGATATCGGTTTGCATTACAATTTCAATATTCACAATACGATCGACAGAATCTATCTACAGATGGGTCGGTATGGGTGTTAAGAGCTGGGTGGTCTTTCCTACTAATAGATCAAGTCGTCATTTCCTGCGTGTCTGAAGTGGGGCTTTAAACAAGGGGACGAAATTGATGATTTCTTTTCACAATTTGGTGAAAGCAACATTAATTTGAATCGAATAAGCGAATGAATACTGCTTGTTTTCAATATGAAAATTGATTTAACTTTGAAATGTATTTCGTCGACACAGTTTTTTTTATCACCACAATATTATATGACGATGGTTTTCAGATTATGTACTTCATTCTTATTTCACGTATTTCTAATACTTCTTAAAAATAATATTAATATTTTATGGAATGTTTTATTTTAATATTAATATTTTCTTTTAATATTTTATTACTTAAATAATTTTTAATTAAATTTAATGAAATTATTTATTCTGTAAATAAATATGTATTATAGAAAACTCCGACCGGTTTTCTATCTGACTACTTTGAGAAGAAAGGCCGATACAAACTCACAGTCTATTAAAGTTCAGATATAAAAATAATCATCTAATATCTAATTCGTTTTAAACAGAACTCTAATGAATACTTTACAATGACACAAAACGATATTTACAGCGTAATCCTCCCACATTTCACCACAGTAAAGTAGGTATAGACGCAACAGATGTGTCCCAAACGTTGAAAAGTCCAATAAAACGGGGAGATCTAAATAAAAATGTTCGTGAAGGGTGACAGCGTCGTCTGCAGCAGTTAAACTGTCTCGTTCGTTCTTAACTGTCACGTAAACATTGACACAAAGGACGACTGTCTGAACGAACGAGAAAATTGTGGAAATTGTTTGCTTACGTCATTTTATTGAAGTTGGTTTCTGCATTGGATGGGCTTTCACTATTTAAGTAAGAGTGTCTTTTTAGTTTTATGATGGAAAGCTTTTGTAATGATTTTATAGTTAGAGATTTTCTTTTGAAGAGATAGTTGTGAAACTCAATGAATTAATTTGAGAAAGTCTTGGATATTGTCGTTTTTAGGGTTCCGTACCCAAAGGGTAAAAATGGAACCTTATTACTAAGACTCCACTGTCCGTCTGTCTGTCTGTCACCAGGCTGTATCTCATGAACCGTGATAGCTAGACAGTTGAAATTTTCACAGATTATGTATTTCTATTGCTGCTATAACAACAACTACTAAAAACAGAATAAAATAAATATTTCAGGGGGCTCCCATACAACAGACCTGATTTTTTTGCCGTTTTTTGCTCGATATTAATAACGGAAACCGGTAGACGCTTGAAATATTTACAGAATAGGTACTTAGTTGTATATTCACTATAAAAATAAATAATTACATCAAAATAAATTAAGGGGCCCCTCCAATACAACAAACGTGATTTTTTATATATGTAGTTGTAGTGTTAAATATTGTACGGCGGTACGGAACCCTTCGTGTGCGACTCCGACTCGCACTTGGCCGGTTTTTACATCTTGTAAAGTTAGATGCAAGATAAACGGACGGTTCAGGTTAAATAGGCACTTTATACCAATTATACATTTTATGTAAGCATACATGGCTATTTGACTAGCATTCTTAGTTATAAATCACATGGTTTAACAGGAAGGTAGTGCTCACAAAAAACAATGACTAATATGGCAACCTGGCCTGAAGATTTAAAGTTTAAAGCTCCGCAAAAAATAAATAAAATAAAAACCTCTCATAAATTCACAGTTTACAGAAAAACACAGAACAATGGCACATCGAAAAACTTCGTTATATTTCGAAAATCGAACTCGCGGCTATACGTTATTTCAAACTTCGAACGCGCGGTCCGCGCCGCATGCGCAGCGGCCTGAGACTGGCTGGAGTCGGAGCACACCGATCGCATCATTCACCTTTGGCACCCGTCTCTTTCACACATATGGAGCTTTTAAAAGTTAGAAGAGGATGTAGAAAGCTAGTGGTTTTTCTCGAGATGACGCGGAGGCGTAATTTCGCAAGGCTCTATCGTCAAGGACGATTTACAAAACATTATTGGAATTAATATAAATAAAATGTGAATTCTTTTTGTGAAATGTCAGCTGGCTATGTGACTGCTGGTCAGGTATGTAGGCGCGCTGTTACTTTTATTTTTAGGTCGTGTCGTACGTGCTGTTAACTCACGCTTTATGGACAAATTAACGTCTTATAAATAGACGTTTTATGTGACAACCATGGCGTATCCGATGAAAAGTGTGGACTAGTTAGCCACCGACATGTCACAAGAGTAAATAAAAACAACTGTTTATAAAAAAATAAAATAGAATTTCGAGATGATTTCGGTTTATGTGACCAGCATAGCTATTCACAACCATATGACGGGCAACCATTTGAAAATGACACATTTTCGATTACTTGATTAATTTGCCTAGTTCCCAACAGCAAACGCGGAACACGCGGAACGCAGTCGGAAGAATCGGTCGGTTATTTGGTTTAACCTGTCAAAATTTTCGGGCTTCGGATTTGTGAACAGCGTTTAGAGGACTCGTTCGATAACATTGATTGATGTTGGATACGGCACGGAAGTCAAAGTCAAAGCATTTATTTGAAATAGGCACATAAAAGGCACTTTTGAACGTCAAAAATTATCTTAAAATAGAAGCGTATCGAATGGTTGTGAATAGCTATGCTGACCTCTACTAGGTCTAAAAAATAGCTTAGAAAAATAACATGACACGCGTTATTCTCGAAAAAGTTATCAATATTCATTAAAAAACCGTTAAGTACGGATATTCATTTACAACAAACCGTTATTTTTTTTTAAACATTGATCTTTTTCTGCACAAATGAAGATAATATGCAAAATGAATTGAAAGAATATTAATAAAAGAACTTCGATAAAAAACGGGTTAATATGAAATAGGTGCAACATTTTAACTGCCTTTATATTAAGTCCATATAAAGTCAATAGACTCTGCGATATGACATTAAAAGTAATTGCTCCGTGCTCAAGTTTTTGCACATATTGAACAGAACCACTAAAAGATATAAACAGAAAATCCACACGGTAATCTGCGAAGTTTTTGAAAAACTGAATTAGCCTCATTCAATATAGAGTAATTCGATTGGGCGTGGCGAATGTACAAGTATCTCTCGGGCTCCCGACTCATGGTAGTAAAAGGAATAGTGGGGTTTTAATCGGTAGGACTCTGACATAACCCTCCGTGCTTCGGACGACGGAGACGGAGGATTCATGAGGATTTCGCCGCGGAAAAAAAAGGGTAGGTAATAATGGTTAACTTTTGGCTAATCCTTTAGTGGCAATGTGTCGCCAAAAAGTTATTAAACTGAATAAATACTCTTTTGGCAAAGTGACAATGGGCTTTGATACATGACGCCCCTAAAATATGAAGGCTCAGGCAACATTAGCCAAAAACAGAAAGACTATGCTTATTTAGCTTCTAGTTAGGTACCTTCCGTGAGACGGTCAGTAACATCAAGGCGTTGCTGGCCTTCCTTTAGGAGCTGGGGTAGATCAAATAATAGATTTTCTCACCCGTACGCAAAATACGCGCATTGACGTGGAGTTGCGGACACCAGCCCGAATTACCTTAGCTTCTGGTTTACCGTGAATTAAAAGTTGATCTACTCTTTTCCCTATCTGGCATAGGTATTAACGAGGGCGAGTGTTATATCAATACTCGTAAAATGCAATTAATCCATCGTTAACCGGAGGTATGCGAGGTCTTAGCCCGGTACAGTCAATATTTCAGCTCATATCCACGTCCGATATTTATTCATGAACTCGGTCTAACGTTTCTACGATATACGTGTCTTTCTTAAGGTTTTCTGTATTTGGTATCGATCAATAGAACGATTGGGTTGTTAATTCGATCTTAACTGAGTATTTTATTGACTTAACGGCAATTTGTTGTTTAGTGTTTTTGAATTGGAGTGATCAAACAATTTGTCCGTGCTTCAGAAGGTAATTATTTTGTCAGTTTTTCGACAATTTGCAGAAAGCCTGGCGAATACACCTATTAGAAAAAAGGTGGGACATATGGAAGCAACGAAGGGGCAAATATGTAGTTAGCTACTGCTGAGCTAAATACTAGAGCTGTAAATAATGATGATAAGACGATGGTAAATGACCTAAATGAAGCAGGAGATGATTTTGATGACCATAGCAAAAGCTATATTACCATTCGATGACGATGTCTTCAGAATCTAACAGACTGGTAATAATGACGATAAAGCAGAATGAAAAACAAATAATAAAAATATAGAACATAGTAATGCTATGCAAGTATATCACATTATCATTTAGATACATAAACAGTCGGACACGGAACCGATCGCGTCCGTCAACCTCACACCAGAGGCCGTTACTCAGCTACGTCAAATATATGAATTATTATTAATGCACTAGATTTTAGCTGCGGTTGCACTTGCTAGTATTTAGATACGACTCAAGATTAGATTAATAATGACTAAGAATGGCAAGGACGATGATACAGATACCTTCTTAAAAGTAAAAGAGTATCTTACAAATAAGATGTGTAGATAAATGGACCTTTGTATCCTAAACTAAAAGGTCAAATTGCTGACGCTATCCCTTTGGTATTTTAAAATAGGTAGGTATATGTATTCAAGACCAGCCAGCCAGAGCTGGGGCTTTGTTTCGCTTAGGGTCGTAGCATTATGTTGAGCGATGGCCGTTTTGCGTGTATGTGACGCATATTTTCCATCAACTTGTTTTTTTTTTTTGTGTTCTTTCCCTGCGTTATGTTTACCGCAAATATTTTCTTTCTTTTTTTTTGTTTTTTCTTACGAGGAAATCCAGATGATTGTATAAAAAGTTCTAAAACTTATTGAAATTATTAAAAGAGCCTAATAAAACGTCATTTGCCTCTGGGAGAAGGTATTATTTCTAAGCTATTTTTTGCAGAGATGGAAAACGAAAGCATAAAGCAAAGCATGTTACAAAAAAAAAAATAGACGAGGTATGTAGTTGTAACCCCATTAATGAGCATACAGCGGACAAGCTCGCTTTCATAGCTAATTAAAAGCAAAGAAAGACCCGACGGCACAAGGTAAAAGCAACTGGTATGACGAAGATATACTAACTCGGATCGAATGTCGATATTTCGAGTCATAATCTAACAAATCGAAATATACCATTATTGGTGCAGGTTACTCGGTTTAATATTAAGATATATTCAGGGTGGCAGGGACAACTACAACTTGTTACCATGGTTATTGATAAAAATTTGCTGTTGCATACATTTTGACCGCGTAGGTATTGCACTTTTCTTTGAAACAGCAATTTTTTTTGATAATCGACGAAAAACTTCTTCGCTAGACCCCTAGGTCGACAATCATGTGCTAAATTCATGCTTACAATTTGCGCAAATTCAAGATACAAAAGACAGAGGAACACACACAAACACAACGGTGAGCAGTTGGGAAAGCTTCCGACCATCAGTGATAAAATGCTGACTGATAATGATGATGATAAACATACAGACACACAAACAAACAAAAATCCGACGTTTAAGAATCCCCGAGTACAGCAATGTTTCATAAATATTATGTGTACGCTCGACCTAGACGGGTAACAGTAAATGGTATAAGTAGATGACGGTACCTAATGACTCATGTAAACATTGCTGTGGCGATCATGAGGAACGTTCACTTTTTACTTATGCGTGTGCGCATCGTGAGCTATGACAGGCGAAAGCGAAACAGTATGCTGTTGTAAATGGAACCCATGTTCGAAATTAATTCGAGATTGCCACTTGTCTCGGTCTTCAAAAGCCGTTTCCCGAAGGTAGAGATACTTCATGATTTCAGTCTCCTAGGATAGTTCTGTTTATTTAACACAGGATAAAAATGGAGTCTCGATCAGAAATGTTGAACACAGTAAAACACGTTAGCGGAAATGCATTTGTTTTCATGATAACGTTTCCGAGATTTTCAAGTTTCAAAGAGAAAGGGACTTTAGTCGGAGAATTAGCAGTGCTTTTAGTATTCACGTATGCAATTATTGTTTTAAATGTCAAACACATTAAGATTAAACATTTGACCTTTTGTACAGTTATCTTATACGGACAGTTTGACGAGAATGATACGATATTGTTTTTCTTTTCCTCATTTCAAGAAATGTTGACTTCCTGCCAAAATGTTTCCTTCTGGGTTTTTCATTGACTACTGAACCTCTCCTCTTAGCTGGTTCTGGAGGTAAGGTGTTTATTTTTTTTAATCAAATTGTTGTTATTGCCAGAATCTTTCCAATATTGTTTGTACACGTTTGGACTAAACTGCACGTTCAGTTGAAATCTAATGTGATTGAATTTAAAAGAGACTTTGACCTCTAAGTTTATTTCGCAGTTTCTTCTCAAAGGCTAAGAAACGCTGCCTTAGTCTAGTTTTAATTTTAAAAAAAAATACTTTGAATGCTACATAAATATCATTTATATGAGAACTTCAATGTTTTACATCTAGATGAGCACTATTTTAATTATTACGAAAAAGTACGCCATATACCAAGAATCCTGAAGAAGAAAACGTGTTGCGCCGACCCTAGTAACATGGAACAAGGGCAGGAAGACTATGATGAAGATACTAACAATCCCGAAGCCTATACACATCGCATTAGCTTCGCTCTCTCTGTGTGTACCGCTAATTCAAATCGTGAGCCCGGTTCGTGACTACCTTTAAACAGGCGATATATACAAATGTACATACATGTGTAAATTAATCGTTTTTTATTCCGCTTCGCAGGCCCGCGGCTAAGCTTTGACTTTCCATTTAATTATTTCCGACTTGTAGTCTGGTTTTATGAGCTTTGTTTTGATATGTTACCGGGTGTAGGTATATGTCGCAGACAACTGGTTAAATTAGCCGTTTAGGTAACAGCCTAGCCTTTTAACTAAACGGCGGCCGCTGTCCTATAATTTGAATTTGAAGCAGAATGCCGTCTTGAAAAAACTGCATTAGGTGTTCAATCCCGACAAATGCTGGGTGAACCAGCGAATGTTCATAAAAAAAACATACAAACAGCCGAACATAGTACCTCCTCCTTTTTGTGAAGTCGGTAAAAAATACACACCAAACGACAATAAATATAATCGTGAAAACCGTTGAGCGCTTACATGAAAACGGCTTCTAGTAGGCGATCGTTTGACGGGGTAAGAATTTAAGACAGAGGATTAAGTGCAAATAACTTCGCATTTTGACATACTTAATGTAATGTTCCTCAAAGAAGTAAACAAAATTAAAGGAAAAGTCACAAAAATCATCCTTTTAACTTCCCTAAGATTTTACCTCGCCCACGCCGCCAAATACCCATTCTTTAATCTTAATATTTGCGGTACAAGCCGGTAACAAATCTTCAGTTATATTGGCAAACTTTGGTGATCGTTCTTCGGCTGGCTCTAACTTTAGGGCCACTAAAATGTTCGGCTTATTTCGGACAGTGTCGGTGTCCTCAAGTGCCGAAGTTTGGCGCCCGCTTGTGTTTATGGAACAGTCCTGTTTTATTGCTCTATAAGAAACTTGAATAATATGAGGACCAAAATGTGCAGTTTGTGGACGATGGAGGAGACATAGTCTGTGGTTTTGTGTGTTTACTTGCAACGGTTCCGAAGTCCTCACTCGTGCTACAATTCTGTCGTCAAGTATTTGTGTAGAAGCTAAATACGCGTCCGTTGGTGACGAAATCTTCAGAATAGTTTTTCAAACTTGACATTTGGCAGCGAAGATCTATAAATAATGTTGTTATTTACAAAAAAAGACTTTAATTTAAAATTAATATACAGGCGGACATCGACGCGCAACCTATTACCATGGCTTCAGCACGTGATTCTGACCCCCTTTTTAATTTTATTGTTTTGGGTGGGAAATCATCAAATGACCCCTCCCGCTTTGGGTGGAACGGAAGGGAGTGTCAGACTCTTACTGACTAAAACCACCCGTGTTCCTTCCTTAGCCCTTTATGTTCCGGGGTAGCGGTAACCCTTTCGGACAATCCCGCACCCCCGGCAGGCTTCGGCCCTAACAGGCCCCTTCCTTTATGCTGACATATCTTTGAGGCGCGCGTGGAACACGTACGCGCCCTCCGCCACGGGAATTCTGACCACATGAGTTGATAATCTTGTGCTCTTCATGGTTACAGTTTGCCCGTGGATGTCCCTGCCACGCTGCATAATTAATAGGTCCACCAGGTCCAGTTGAAAACCAGCGACAGGCACTAGTTGCCTGGCATTTTTGCTGAACTGGGCCTTTTTGGCGTAGGCGTGAGGCACACTTTCCTGCTAATTTCTTACATCGAACTTTCACTGTTTTTTATTTGATTCTTATTTGTTTTTATCTACTGTACCTACCTATATTATACTGTGTGCCTTTTAGTCTGTGCTAAATAATATTGTTTTCTTTTCTTTCTTAATCGGTTAAAAGACACTCTACGAGACACAATAGAAGTTTTATTGTTATTACACCTATAGGCGTTTAGTCCCTCAAAGAGTTACCTAATCCACTCCCATGTATGTTAAAAATTATATGTGAGCGAAGCTATTGGAAAACCCTTGAAGCAAAATGAGGGCAATTCCCCACACGGCGGCAGCGGCGGCCATTTTATTAACAGAATAATATTCAAAGCATTATCTAATTAAAATGCACCCTCCACCATACTTTTCCAGTTTACTCGATAAAAGCTAGATTACAGATAAGCGTCCTAACGCAAATAACAAGAACATCGCCCGATGATGTCAAGTTCCACCTGATTGGCCACTCGTCATTTTAATTACTAAGTATATTGTACCTTATATGGGACACATGACTACTGTCTGCGGAGGCCTGTTAAATCATGTCGTTTGCATAGCTAAGGCGAACTGATTGGAATGTAAATAGCGAGTGTTGATAGAGCGGGATCAAAGTAGAACATTGTTGATGGATTGGGTACATTATCTAGCTGGGGAGTTTGTTGCACCATTTCTTCTTCCCAGTTAAAGCACTAGGAAGTGGTGAAGGGCGCGTTTTGGGGGACTGTGTTATGTAATTTTGGCGTTCGACAAGTACTGATTCTCTGCCTTAGGGCCTGTGCACACCACGTTTTTTAAACGCGCCGTTGTCGCGCGTTTTAAGGTCTACAGGCTGCGTCTGACTCGCGTCTGTATCGCTACAAACGCGCTGCAACGGCGCGTTTAAAAAACGTGGTGTGCACAGGCCCTAATTTCAATAAATGACGTTTGATTTTGATCTAATATGCATTCGCGATTCATTTGCCAAAACTGTAAACAAATATGAGTTTATGGGAAAGAAAATTTAATTCCGACACAATAATGTTCAGTTTACGCTACAATTCAAAAAAAATTATAACTTTTTCAATAGTGCTAGTCACTCTGAAATGAAATCAACTTAGTTACCATTTTCAACAACATCATCATCATCATCTGCCTAGTCTTTTCCCAACCATGCTTGGGTCAAAATTCACCATCTATAGATATTTAAAGCGGGGGGGGGGGGGGGAGTCGTTAGTTAATTATAAGTCCAGGTTTCCTCACGATGTTTTGTAATAAAAAGCTAACACGTCCCGAAATTGAATCAACTTTCAACAAAGCTAATTCTCCTTCATTCCCTGAAGGCTAAACGTGAAGTCTAGACTACACATGAGTAATCAAAGTCTAGCCGGGGAGCCAACACACCACGCCGCGACATTCCTAGGATCAGCAGTGAACAGTGACGATTAGTATTCGACTGACGTTTCGTCGTCTCCTGGCAAGGGCGTGTTCAGACGGATCTAGTTACTGGAGAATGGGATGCAATGAGGTTTTGTTATGATTTGGGGTTTGTCTGGGAGGTGCTTTTGAAGAGAAATTGTGGAAGAACAAATTTGAAGTTCAAAAAGTGCTGATTATCAGCCTAGTTTTAATAATAACTTTTGAATTTTGATTTTGTTGTTTTGTGAGTTTAATTAAAAGTTAATTAAAGGCTTAGCAGAGGGAGGAGTTTTCTAATTATGAATTTTCTGTTATCTTTTCCGTTACTTGCCGGTAAGTTTCCAATTTAATGTTTCTTCCTACTTAAAAACCATGTCCATTTTTATTTAACCTTTTAACCGCCGGACTTTATATTAGTTGTAGTGCCCCCAGCGCTCGACAAAAAAAAAAAAAGACGAAAAATAAATACCGATGAAACGAGCTGTGATGATGTAATACTCGTAATAATACAGATTAAACCAATGATGTATAAAACTAACGTCATTGGATTAAACGAGCTGTGTTATTTGGTCGTATATATACGACTCTGGCGGAATGGACACGAAAATATTTGTCGGATTAATCCGACGTAAGCGGTTAAAAGGTTAAGGGGGATGCACTAGGTAGCCCTCGAAATTCTAATTTTCTGAATTATTTTTTTTTTTGCAATTTAGAGGTCAGTGTCAGGTTGAATGTTAAACAAAATATGATTCGCGAACGTAACAAGTATATTTTACAGAATTATAATCATTCAAATCATCAATACAACCCTCCAAGTTCATATTATAATCCTACTAGCTGCGCCCCGCGGTTTCACCCGCGTTAATGACAATCCCGTGGGAATATCGGGATAAAAAGGAGCCTATATATGTTAATCCAGAGTGTCAGCTACCTCCATACAAAATTTTATCAAAATTGGTCCAGCCGTTTGAGCGTGAAGAAGTAACAAACATATAAACACACACACACACACTCACTCACTCACAAACTTTCGCCTTTATAATATTAGTGTGATTGATTGACATTGCATGAAACAGTCATTCAACAGGAATATATGAACTTAGAATGAGAACTTTTAAAGTGTTTTCAAAAGGTTCAATTATTAGCATTTAGCGGAAATCCATTTGCAATTCCATGCTACACGGAAAATTATACCAATTCAATTTAACATCTCGTTCACGGCGCTTCTGTAAACTCGCCGTCAACACACTAAGCAAAACGATTCCATTCAACCAAATCAGCTGTTGAATATGTATCGCTACATGATCAGTTTAATTACTAGATCCTTTGGAACTGTGACTGTCATGGTTTTCCTTAGATCAAGAGGAAAAGCGAGTACAATCATTCCACAATTAATCGGAACAATGACTTTGTGTCATGCATAATGATTACAGAGCATGATGTAGGTTTTGTTCGAAGATTGTGGTAATGTTTTCTATGAACTAGCAAGTATTGAGGTAGATTATGGTATGCAGGGACTGTTCTAATTCTGATCATGTAAAACTATATTTTTAGTGCGATTGCGACCGCGTGATCCATCTAAGTAATTTTTTTTATCCGGTTCCTAAAAAGTTTATAAACTTTTTAGGAACCGGATAAAAAAAATTAACAACATTATAAATAATGTTGTTTCCTTTTTTCGACCATGGTCTACTTTTGACGTCCAAGCTAAAAACAGCCTTATTAGTTTTTAGGGTTCCGTAGCCAAATGGCAAAAAACGGAACCCTTATGGATTCGTCATGTCTGTCTGTCCGTCCGTCCGTATGTCACAGCCACTTTTTTCCGAAACTATAAGAACTATACTGTTGAAACTTGTTAAGTAGATGTATTCTGTGAACCGCAGTAAGATTTTCACACAAAAATAGAAAAAAAAACAATAAATTTTGGGGTTCCCCATACTTACAACTGAAACTCCAAAAATTTTTTTTCATCAAACCTGTACGTGTGGGGTATCTATGGATAGGTCTTCAAAAATGATATTGAGGTTTCTAATATCATTTTTTTCTGAACTGAATAGTTTGCGCGAGAGACACTTCCAAAGTGGTAAAATGTGTGTCCCCCCCCTCTAACTTCTAAAATAAGAGAATGATAAAATTAAAAAAAATTATATAATGTACATTACCATGTAAACTTCCACCGAAAATTGGTTTGAACGAGATCTAGTAAGTAGTTTTTTTTTGAATACGTCATAAATCGAAAACCGCAATTTACCTTTCACAAAGTTACAACGAACTACAAGAACTTTTATATTATGTTACTTGCTGCTACGGAACCCTTCATGGGCGAGTCCGACTCGCACTTGGCCGGTTTTTTGTACCTACGAGAGTTATCAGAAAATGGAGTAGTGCGGAGCTTGAATGGAACTTGGTCTTGAATGAATTTGATGGCAATATTAATGGTAGATTTTCTATGCGATTTATGTTCAGCGTCCATAGACTTGTCGCCTCAGATTACCGTCGTCGAAAAACCGTTGGTAAAGAAAAACAAAAGCACACAACAGCCTTCTTCGGGAAATACAATCGTGACGTATATTATTTCATATACAGAAACTTGCCTGCTTATACGATTTCGCGGTTAATTAAGCTGTCAATGCATACGAGGAAATGTCAGTAGACTAATCCACGTGCGTTTGAGATAATAACAATGATGATACGTGATTACGTATGTATCTGTTTCCTCAACAATTTCCCTAATGAGTAATCATTATTATAATGTGATTTGGGGAAAACGCTTTGCATACGTTTAGATTATATTTACGTCATGATGAGGTTTCTGAGATTAGTTTGATATTTAATTATTTATCAACAGGGTTGTGGAGGTCAGATAGGCAGTCGCTTCATGTAAAATACTGGTATTCAGCTGCATCCGGTTAGACTGGAAGCTGACCCCAACGTAGTTGGAAAAGACTAGGCAGATTGATTGTACGAACGTTATCCACTGTTTCTGTCTTCAAAAAGCAGAAAAAGAGGCCAGAGGGCCTATATAAAGTGACATTCATCAGCGACAATGCTGAAAAAGTTAGAAATGTATTAGATTGACATAAGCACTGACATAAGCTACAGAAAAGATTTACCAGAGGGGCAATTCTCGTAATTTTAAAAACGTTCAAAGTCTGATCTCAGTCTCAATCTGTCAAAAAATACTTCTCCCTACATTTTGACAAGTTTTTGATATTTTTTTGTCGCCGAGATGAGACTGTGACTAGATTTTGAACGTTTTAAATTACGAGAATTGGCCTTCTGATACTGAGTTGTAAATTGCAAAAAACGTAAGAAAATTTGAGTTACGCGGGTTCCTTCACCTTAAGCTAAGTGCATTAAAACCTTCCAGAGGTAATGCTAAACCCTGTTAATAACTACGTCGCGCTATAAATAGCCCCATAGCTACATATAGCGAGCACGACTCAGTTTCCATATAGGGCTCGCTATCGGAAACTGGAAGGTGACGCTGTTCACACGCCGCCAAGGTCTGCCGTGACCAGTTGTTAGAGAAACGACGGATATTCCTTTATGAACATGATGTTTAAGTTAAAGAATAGGTTAGGAAGGAGGTTTAAAGTGAGATGACAGCTGATAGACATGTATGGAAGAATAAGCTTTTGCCCGCCGCCGCTTCACCCGCGTGGAGGTCGGAAAATTATCCCAAGGGATAAAAAGTATCCTTTGTCCACCAGTACTGGGTACTTTGTACCCAGGTCATGATCTACCCCAGTACCAAATTTTATACGAATCCGTTCAGCCGACAGTCAAACCGACAGACAAGCAGAGTTATTTTCGCATTTATCCTACTAATCCTACTAATATTATAAATGTAAAAGATTGTGAAGATGTTTGGATGTTTGTTACTCAATCACGCGTAAACCGTTAAACAGATTTGGATGAAATTTGGCACACAAATAGTAGGTATATAACCAGGATTAACACATAGGATAGTTTTAATCCCGATATTCCCACAGGATCGAGACTTAGGCGGGTGAAACCGCGGGGAGCAGCTAGTAATGTTAATATATAAGAGGTACCAAAAGAGTACATGGGTCTCAAATAAATTGTGATAACAGCAGGATTGATTTAACGATTGTAGTCAGTCGTTCAGTCAGTCAGTTTCTCCGTCTAATAATATGAAGATGAACTATTCGCAGATCACTTCAATATGTTTCCTCTCCAGATTTCATTTCTTAAAAACTTTAACGGACATTAAACACCAAAATATAGTCACCCTATACGTACTTTTCGTCATAACGCTTATTTTATGCTAATCCATTGACTTTGGTATTAAAATATGTTATTGGAACAAATTGTTACCTATTTTATTGGTTGAATGCCGTCAGAATCAAAACACATGGTCACAATGCATTACATAAGATTTTATAACAATCATTTCAGATAACTTTTGTAACAAAAGATAACACTTCCCTTTATTTTTTAAAACATAAATACTTCCTAGACTATGCTTGGGTTATTCATGATGAACTCGCCAAAACTGCTGGACATAGGCCACCCCCCAAGCACCACCACTGCGACCGATTCTGTGCTTCTCGGATCCAGCGGCTTCCTGCGGCCTTCAAAACGTCGCGGTCGCCACTCCAGACCCTTTCGGCCCCATCGGCCATCTGTTCTATAAGCGATGTGCCCCGTCCAACAATACACTCAAAATCAAAATACAAACAACACAAAACATTTTTCTAATTCCTAAGTAAAATTACACACTTTTGGCGCCAATCAGCCGTCAAACGTTTACGTTTACTTCCATCGGACATCGGTCTACCTCGTGGGACAACCAAACAAACCTTGTGGGAATATAAAGTCCCAGTCAGTCTGCCTAGCCTTGGGTCGGCTTCCAGTCTAACCGGATGTAGCTGAATACCAGATTTTACATGGAGCGACTGTCTATCTGACCCCCCCAACCCAGTTACTGGGTAACACGATAACCCTTGGTAAGATTGGTTGGCAGACTTTCGGGCTTCTGACGACTCGTGACGACTGTCAAAAATCCAAGAATGACAGTCGGACCAACGGGTCAACGTCCTTTTCGAGGCACGGAGCGGAAAATAAAGTCCCGAAGAAGTAAATAAAAGTTACTATAGACACGAGCCTTGTAAATCGGACTAATTAGTATTCGTTCCTAATTAAAGTTACTGCATATTCCAGTCATCAATATTTTCGTTAACAAAACCAGGGCTCTGAACCGGTTTAAAAAGAGCGGTTAATTTCGATTAAATACCGGTAAATATATCGTTCCTTCATTAACCGGTTAAACAAGTGAACTGTTCTTATGTAACCCAAAAGATAAAGGTTACCGGTTACAAAGCTCAAACGGTTTTGACACCCAAATTAACCGGTTAATTCCGTAATTCGTAATTTTTTTTCGTCTACTTTTTAACGCTTCCAACAAGTTCTAGTGACAATAAGTTGACATCGCAACGTCCAGACCGTGCCCGCGAGAGTGGCGGGGGCCGGGGGGAGGGTTCAAACTTGGTTTTAACCGGTTAATTTTCACTATCAAAACCAAAATTCATGAAAAACCGGTTTGTCGCATAAACCGGTAAAAACCGGTAAAGTGCAACCTTTAACCTAAATCGATTTCGGTTTGGGGTCAATGACCATAACCGGTTAAGAATTTCAACCGGTTTCCGAGCCTTGAACAAAACTATGAAGTGGTTGTCATAACAGAGATCAATATGGCATTGTTTAAATAATTCGATTATGTATTCAAATGCAATCTGGTTTCAATCAAATGGAACGCGAATTTGAAACCGACAGCAAATATTGATGAATTGTTACTACAATCAAAACAATTTTGTAGTATACCTAATGATTATGGTATAAATCGAATTATTTTGTAATGAATTATCTAGTTTGTCTCTTGTAGTGTACCTATTGCTTAAAATAGAAGATTAAACGTTCAAATATTGACTGATAAGTGTAGGGGAAGACCAAAGAAACGAAAGATGGACTGTGTGAATGATGATATGGTTAAAAAGGGGGTGACTACCGAGATGACGACAAATAGAGAAGAGCATGGAAGTAAAATACATGTTGCGACGAACTCAAAAAATAAATTGGGATGTGGGCAGGAGTATGACGATGACTGCTGATAATATAATAGTCCTAAACTAATTACAAATTAAGACCAAACAAACTATAAAAACCTTTAAATATATGACTCTTCTAAAGATGCACCGTTTATTTTTTTGTTGTAATAGCATTACCTTTAGCAATCAGTACCCTAATTGCGTAAAACACTATCAATCTCAATCTGAATCATTTTGAAGGATAAGAAGGAGAAGGGCTAATCCATTGTTTCATATGTTCGAAAAATTTGTCTACAATGTAAACACGGCAATGAATGTTGTTGAACTGTCAAAATAAAACCCATTACTACTGATGATAGTGTGTTACGCACACGTTACGCAATCACCACACCTCTTTCATACAGTAATATCGATATTTATAATCATAGTAATACCCAATTAGTATCAAACTGAAGATAACATCGCTAATCTAACATCCCAAGAAGCGATAAGGTATGCACGCCAATTAGCGATTATCGATTACTCGATTACGCGTCGAATGGACGCGTTCGATAGTATTCGATACATCATACGAACAATAACAATAGATTATCTAAAGAATCTACACATTATCGGTGCGTCGCCATCTGATATTCTAGGCGGGGGCATCGACCGGGGGACAAAGACTAAGTTTATAGATAAGAGACTTGATTGTAGTGGTCAGTTCAAGTTTTCCAATTTTCTATGAGGAACTGTTTCAATATAGCTGTAAGTGGTTTTGTTTGAGAGATATGAGTGAAGTTGGGTTGTTAGGTGGGAAGGTTGTAGGTTGTGTTTTATAAAGATTTTGATGTAATTGTTTAAATGGTAGCATTGTTTGTTTGTTTTGTTGTGTTCGTAATGTAATCTAGATAACGTATACACAATATTACAATATTAGATTAGATTCATTAGATAGATGAGGAATTTGTGGTAAATAAAAGAAAATTCAAAGGTCTTCTGAACATTTTCCATGACGGAATAGGCCGAATTAGAAATTATTTATTAAATTAGTAGAGATTTGATACTTACCAGTGATCGGCTTATTATTTTACGAAACCTGAGGAGTAATACAATCCTACAATATAAAGCCTTTTCTCAATTTCTTTTTAACATTATTTTCTCAACTCTACTTCTTTTGTTTTTTTTTTAAACCTAACCTTTGCCAACTATGTTGGGGTCAGCTTCCAATCTTACCTTCAAAAACAAGTATAACAATTTTTATGTTCCGATCTTAATGATAAATGTTTCAGCAATCAAGATTGCCATCTAGTCATAAAATTATAAAAAGTAATGCGAAAATCTACTACTTATGTAACTACTAAATAGAATAGAATACTCTTTAATATGTACACCTTATAAATTACAGACATAAATATAGAAACTACTAAATAGTTCTATATCAGACCTATGTACAGGGTCCCATTAAAATAGATGGACATAACACAGAGCTCAGTACGTCTAACCAAAGATATCCAAGCAAAAAAAAAAAACAAAACCCATTAAAGTGATTGTATTTTGACCTAAAATAATAAATTGTCGGCACATCGTGTATTTTCGTTAGCTGATTATTTTTCTTGTAAGTATCTAACGCGTTTTTCTTATATATTTTTTTACCATCGTCCATGATTTCTAAATGGCATTATATATGGCAGTAAGTACCTATTATGCTATAATTATTGGCATTAAGGGCGGCGCTAAGGTACTTCGATTTTAAATTCATATTTTCTTACGTTCTTTACAATTTCTAGGCCAGTGTCAGATTGTATGTTGATCAAAATATGATTTGCGACCGTAAAAAGATATGTATGAGAACTATAATCATTAGAAAGACTCATCAATACAATACTACTATCCATGTTGAAATTACCTACCGGGCTGCCCTGACGCTATGCCTCGCAAACTCGCAACAAATTGAAGTGTACTCTCTTCAAAAACTAGCCCCATCTACTCTATGACCGGGGCAATTGCACGGCTGGCGCTATGCCAGAGACGGGCAATTTTATTAAAAACTCTCTTAGTATTGTTAACATCTGTTGCATTTATAAACATGTGTTACTTTAGCATTACTTCATGTATTCCTCTTTTTTTTGGGACCAAAGTAACGAAGTTTGGGAAACTGTGTGGTCTTTTGTAGGCAATGTTCTTAGATATTGGTGGACTAGCTGACCCGGCTAATTTCGTACCGCATCAGAATCAATAAATGTTGTGTTAACTTATTAGCTGACTTAAATTCAGTTTTTTATTAACATAATTTTATAAAAATGTATCAGCGAGGAAACTTCTCGACAAAAGAAAAAAAAAATTTATTATCAGTCAATTCGTTCTCGAGATAACATCAAAAAGCCGTTCCATACAAAATGTATGGCAAAATTAATTTTTTTTCGTGAATTTTTCATATTTTTAGTAGCTTCCTTAATACTTAGTTATTCTGCTAATAAAATAAAATAAAGAGGCCTTTGTCATGCAGTTAGACAATAATTATTATTAGTTGGAATTATTTATTACTAGCTGCGCCCCGCGGTTCCACCCGCGTAAATGTCGATCCCGTGGGAATATCGGGATAAAAAGTAGCCTGTATGTTAATCCAGGGTGTCACCTACCTCCATACAAAGTTTTATCAAAATAGGTCCAGCCGTTTGAGCGTGAAGAAGTAACAAACATATAAACACAGACACACATGCACACACTCACAAACTTTCGCCTTTATAATATTAGTGTGATATATAGTGTGAAGCGTGATAGTTTTGAATGGTGCCTGGTAAAGATACAAACGTCTGCAGTTGTTTTAAAAGGCAACGTTAAGGCCAGGAGGATATGCCACCAAACGTGGTAGGTTTTAATTCTTTTCCTTTTGACCGTTTACGTAGCAATCATTAGGAACCCTATGTTTAGCAGTGGACGTTACGTTTACGGGATAATATATGAGCAATTCATGCTTTACGAAGTGAATTACCGACGAAGACATATGAGATGTCAAGGTTATTTGATTAAATATTGTATTGGGATATAAGTAGGTATAAAAATAAACGATCAAAATTTAAAAATTCATTGCAAAATCGATCTATAAAGGTAGGGCTAGGAACATCGACGCGCTAACTGTTATCATGAATTCAGCACATGATAAAAAAGTCAGCTGTTTCATAGAAAAGAGCTTTATACCTATGCGGTCAAAATGGAACAGCAATGTTTTTTTTTTTTTATAACCGGCGAAAAATGTACACGCTAGGAAGGGGTATAGAATCATTACGGTGAATGCGCAGTGGTAGACCGTGAAATTTAAATTTTCTTACGTTTTTTGCAATTTTCAGGTCAGTCGCAGGTTGTATCTTGATCAAAATATGATTCGCGACTATAATAGATATATGTATTTACAGAATTATAGTCATTAGAATCATTAATATATCTCTTTAAGTAAGATTTGTTCCATAAGCACTTTTTCATAAAAGATATTGTTCTTTTGGAACAAATGTAACTTAGAAAGATGTATCAATGATTCTAATGATTATAATTCTGTAAATACGTACCTGCTATAATCGCGAGTCATATTTTGATCGAGATAAAACCTGACACTGACCTGAAAATTGCAAAAAACGTAAGAAAATTTGAATTTCGCGGGCTAAAACTGCGCATTCACCTTAATAAGAAGATTTAAAGTTATTTCTGTTTACATTTTTTGGCTAATAAATCGCGAATGCAGATTATTGTAAACTGTTTGATACATGTACATAATATGTACGGTATAATATTCTGTTGAACTGCGCTGAACTCTTTAGAGGTAGAACTTCGTTTACTGTAGCGTGCAATGCGGCTTCCGGCTTAGACTATGCTTTGTCTTGTTTCTAGGTGAATACAGACTACAGACAACAATGTTTAAGTACATTGGGAAAATTTTAGAACTCAATTTAAATTATTGGAGTTAGATGGCAGTTGTCTTTCATGCTTCCAGAGGATTATAAGAACAGCAGATAACAACCGCACGGAACGATCGAAGGTTAAGCTACGCTCGCCGCGGTCGGTTCGTGGATGGGTGACTATTTCTTACATATCGAGACCCCTCCGTGGCTTGGTCATTCGCAGATCTTTGACAGTCGCTACTGGTAGTCAGAAGCCCAAGTCTTACCAGGGGGTATCGTGTATCAGTCTTACCAAGGGGTATCGTGTTATCCAGTAACTGGGTTGTGGAAGTCAGGTAGGCAGTTGCAATACTGGTATTTAGCAGCAACCGGTTAGACTGGAAGCCGACCCGAACATAGTTGGAAAAAGGCTTGGCAGATTGATTGTAAGAATGTTATCCGCTGTTTCTGTCTTCAATAAGGACTCTCTCGATCAAGTTACCTTTATAACAAAAAAAATAATAATCAAAATCGGTTCAGCCATTTGGGAGCTATGTACAATGGCGCAGGCAGACACACGGATACACAGACACACGTTAAACTTATAACATCCCTCTGTTTTTGTCGGGGGTTAAAAAGCAGAAAAAGAGGCCAAAGGGCCTAGATACAAAGTGACATTCATCAGCGATAATGCTGAAAAGAATAAGAAAAGATTAATATATAAATCCTGTTGAGTTATTCTAGAAATACAAAACGCTTTGAAAGCGATTGCCACTTGTGTTAAATCTTTGTCTCTGTCACCTCTGACCTAGACTAGAATCAAGAGCAAACCCGATTCAAATTAAAAAAAATCTCTTGAATCAGTCATTAGTCGAGCAGAGAGAACAGAGAGGCAATTCTCGTATTTTTAAGAACGTTCGCATTCTAACATGTCTCAATCTGTCAAAATGACAATCAATTTTCCTCGTCTTTGACATTGATTGTCGCTGAGATGAGATTGTGACTTGAATTTTAACATTTTTTAAGTACAAGAAGAAAAAGATGGCCTTCAGAACAGACTGCTTTCATCGTTATTGTTGAGGTTTTCATAAACAATTTTCAGCTTGTGTGATCGAACTTAAAAGACAAAAGAATAACGCAAGATGCAAAAGACGTAAACATTACGTAAGGAGGTTTTAACATTAGTATCACGTGACGTCAAAAAGTGTTATATTAACTTCGATAGTAAAAATCGCTCAACTTCAAGCCTGTTTGCATCACACGAACTGCAATGCAACAGACACTAAAATCTCTCTTAACACGAATCTGGCTCACATCTGTACCATTAACATCAATTCAAGTTTTACACAAAGATGTTCAGTGCAATGATTATGATTGCGAGTGGGATGCGATTACGTAACGTGTGTGTCCGTGAATCTTTAATAATTGGCGGGTTTGATTGGTACAATCGGGATTTATAATGATAAAGAGGTTATATGCTACGCTAGGCTACAGTTCTGTGTGAGGTTGTGAACTGTATCAGGCTGGTGCGCGTGGCCGAAATCGGAACTAACGCCACCATCTTGGTTTTTAAATAAGTTCCAATTGACATTTCACAAAACAATTGCACAAATACAGCGGTGGTGGCCTAGTGGTAACGGCCGCGACGTACGAGTTATAAGTCGTAGTATCGAACCCAATAATGACCAAACCCGATTATGCCTGTCATCGTCATTCGAGCGCCGAATGATCCATGAAGCAGTGCAAAGGAAATCTGTCCAACTTTAATTCTTAATGGAAGGAAAAAGCCTCGAAAATGATATAAGTCTTTTATTTGATTCGGGTTGGCATGTCACTGTGCTCATACCAGACCGTAAAGGAGGCATTATACGGTGAAAATCTGTTTTATTGCAAGACAAATTAGGCCCGTGTCAATAAATCGCTTCATTTGAGAACTCGCTTAAAGAGCTGAATATCATCCGGATTCTTACTTCAATCCAAATTCATTGCTCTAAAACAAGAGCATTTTGATTACACTGTTTGACAAAACTTCAGCCGGTTTATTCTGTAAAAATCTCAGAGTGAAAACTTAGGTGAAGTGAGCTGTCATTCCATTCGATACTAGGGATTGACACCTACATTATAGCTCTACTGAATGAAATGAATGAATGAATGAATTGCACCGATCCCAGCGGTTGTTTTCTCAATGTTTCACCTCGGAAATCAGTGGAATTGCAGGCTATTCCCACTAAATAACTGGATCACCTTTACCCACAGTTTATTTCATTTCAGTATAACACAGAGTCGTGTTCAGAGCAATGATTACATTATGATCGAGCGTGGGCGGACGCTGCGAAGTTATCGCGCGGCGTGACATTACGCAATCGACAGCGAAGTGATGGGACATGAGTATCGATGTTAGCGATAATTAATTGGTAGATCATTAATTGGTTAGTTGATGCGTTGATTTGGTGAAGCGGTGTTATTTGTTGCGTTAGTGATTGTAGGCTATCAATTGAGAATTTACAGATGGGTTCATGGCTAAATGATAACCGCCGCACGGATTGATCGAATGTTGTAAGCTAAGCATGCCGCGGTCGGTTCGTGGATAGGTGACCATTCCATTACATATTCACCTCTCCGTGCCTTGGAAAGCACGTTCAGCCGGTGGTCCCAGCTGTCATTCGTAGATCTTTGACAGTTGTTACGGGTAGTCAGAAGCCCAAAAGTCTGAAAACCGTCTTACCAAGAAGTATCGTGTCACCCAGTATCTGGGTTTTGGAGGTCAGATAGGCAGTCGCTCCATGTAAAATACTGGTATACAGCTGCATCCATGCATTGAATTACGAACTTACATTTTCAGACAAACGTTAATTTATGTAAACGGTAATAATGTATTTTTAGGAAGCCAAAATAGGATTTATTTAAGGTTAGATTAAGAAAATACTTCGTGTTTTTATTCTTTTGACTACACTGCTAGGTAGCTGGCAGTGTTATGCAAGCAACATTTATTTCAATAATAAAACCAAGTTAAAATTAATGTGATTCTAAATCACCCATGCGTTACCCTAACGGTGTAAATAATGGATTAAGTTGGCACGGATTCAAGTTACATAAATCGCATTGGGCTTAAAAATTGCAATAATGCATGAATAGTAACCCAGATTCTCGGAAGCAGTGACCCAATTTTGTAGGCGAAGTTTTAAAACGTGGGCTGAAAGATAAGCAGTCGGTTTAATATACAGGGTGTCCCTGGAAGTATGGATCAAATCGAATAGGGACGTGGGCAAGGTCATTTCCAAACATTTTAGCAAAAAAAAAATACTAAAAAAAAAAAGAGAAGAAAGATCGAATTCGTGAAAACTATCAGGGCTATCAATTTTTTTTTTTTAGATAGCCCTGATAGTATTTTTTATGATTAATTTCTTTAAACACTAAGCGGAGTGATTGAAAAAAAAATTAAAACCGGTCATAACTTTTGAACCGTAAAAAAAAACACTGACATTCTCAGGGTTAAAAAGTTTGGAAATGACCTTGCCCACGCCCCTATTCGATTTGAACCATACTTCCAGGGACACCCTGTATATTATGTAATATGTTGTATCTAGAGAACTATCTTCAGGTTTAATAAATCAGTAAGATCATAAACCATTTTAAAATTATCTAGCATTCACAATCATCCGACACGCTATCGTATCGAAAATAATACATTTCGACAACCTGATTTGCCTTGCCCCCGACAGCAGATAGCTGTCGGAAGAATAGCGGTCGTCTATTTAATTAAGGGCTGATTTTTCACTCGACAGATAATTTTTATTCGTGGAATAAAATTAACGTCTGACAGATTTTGTATGGAAGAACTGTCAAAAATTCAAAATTATCTGGCGTTGGAAAAATCAGCCCTAAAACTGGCAAGACTTTGGGGTCTTGGACTTGTGAACAGCGTTTAGAGGATTCCTACGATAACATTGATTGATGCTCGATACGGTACGGAAGCGTATCGAGTGGTGAATAGCTATGCAGGTGTTTTAAAACTATTGAAATTCAGTTATTTGTGCAATTCGATTAAGTTCAACGCTGTATTTGAGTCCGAAAGTAGTCGTGCTTTTACCCAAAAGCGCTTTAGTTGTAAATAAAAACATACAATATATTTTGTAGTAAATTGGCTTTAAAAGGCAAGCAGTTGTTTCGATAAAACAGTTCCACACTAATCACAGCATGGCCTCAGGCGGAATATCTCAATCCTCAATCGGTGTGTTTCATCGACACATCGACAAATAACACACACATTATCGACTTATCGCAACACTACGCTATGGTAATTGACAGTTCGTTGTTTACGACTGTTCAAAAAATGTTGGCTTGTGTAATATTCAGCTTTGTCACTTTATGGTTTTTGGTGATATTTGGTAATACAGAATGTTTTTTATGGCTTCATTGTGTTGTCTATGGTTATGTGGAATTCCGTGTTTTTAGTTTAAGTGGGCAAAAATTTATATCTGTCCGCAGTAGGTAGGTATATAATGAATCTTTTTGGTTATTGTAGAGGTTTTCCGGTGTATTCCAATATCGTAATAAACCTTCTCTGAGTCCATCCATCTGAAGATTGTCTTCTGATTAATTAAATCGTATCTGCCAAAATTAAAGTAGAATCAACTTGATAAGGGTATAATTAATTATGAAAACCTTCAAATGCTCCCCCAAAAACACTCATTATTTCAGCCGAAAGACGTCCAGTGCTGGACATAGGCCTCCTTCTCTATTTCTCTAATTCCTAACACCGACACTTCGACCGGTTCTGTGCCTCTCGCATCCAGTGGATTCCTGCGGCCTTCATCAGGTCCACCTTGTGGGAGGCCTTCCGGCACGCGGTCAAAATACAAACTACACAAAACATTCATCTAATGCCTAACTAAAATTACGCACACTTTTGGCGCCAATCAGCCGTCAAACTTTCACCCCCACAGAAACAAGTTAACTTTCCAAACAAACAAATTAATTAACTCTAAAACCAAACACAATAATAACCCGAGATGCAATATTAAAACAAATGAACGCAGTACCCAGTTAATTATTATAGGAATACGTGCTAAGGTCGGGGGTGGAAACTGGAAATGCAATATCCGTGGTTACCCCAACGGCTGTGATTGCAAGCGGGGGAATCAATACCGCTACGCATGCGGTAGGTAGCTAGGTGTAGTGCATTTATTAGTGCAGCTAGATCGCATTAATATTTCATGTGTTTGTGACTATGAGTAGGGATATATCATACGTGTTAGTAGGGATTGCGTAGAATATGGATGGCTGAAAATTAATTAACATAATCGATATCACTGTTGACATCCCTAAAACTATTTGGCGCAAAAACATATTTATACAGCATAATTTAATTTAAATTTTGATTTGATTTGATATGGAGGAATATTTTACATCGGTAATGTTGCGATACAACTTTTGGGAATCAAAAACGTATGAAAATAAGGTTCTGAGTACAATGAACAAGAGACACAAGCAAAAGGGGCTTTATGGAAAGGATCAAATATAAATCACAATGACGGCTCGTCAAAACAGAATTCATGAAATGTCAAGAGTTATTTGAGGAACAAATTAACAGGAGCTGTTAACGTCACCCCAAATTAATAATACTTAACAATACGAGAAATAATTTAACAGAAGCATTAGCAACAAAACAATAGCCGAAGCTTATAAGATTCTGTTAAGTAATGAAGGCATTCAAATCCTCGTTTAAGTCATAATAAACACAAACAAGAAACAAGATTAAGACATAAAAGCAAAGTTTTGATAAACAGCACATCATACTGTAGGTAGACAATTGATTCAACAACCCATTTGAAGGAAAACGAATCCTTAACTTTAGGTAATAGAGTTTGAATTTTATCAATTTAAATGTGATATGGGAAACAGTAACCTGTGTAAAGGAAAAAGCACCCTTAAGAGCCTATACTACCTCAAATGGCTTAGCGTGATCCTCCGTTATGTCGAAAATACTGCACCATTAATTTTGAAATAAATATATGGTAAAGTTGAGGATTAATGCTAAGTCTTATGTTAGACGAAAACACGATTCCATAAAATTTTCTCGATAGAAAATAAATCCAAAGTAACCTCTAACCCGAACAATAAACCGCTGGTATTCAAAAAATACTTCAAATTAGATCATGAAACTTTGCATACTAACTGAACTTACTTTAAAGCAGGTCTTATGTTATTTACTTTTTTATAATTACCATTATTTTCACTGTAAAAAGCAAATACCTAAACTATTGGCGCTGCCTGCCGCCCAGCACCGCGCTCTGTCTCGCTCTCACTCAGTCAGCGAGCAGTATCGTATGAGCGAGATAGAGAGTGAATTTTAGCTGAGGTAGTATAGGCTCTTAAACTTAGACAATAGTGGTGAAATTGCACCAATTCGAATGTTAATATGAAACACGTTAGGGTTGTCAAAACTTGGTGCGTAGTATGAAATGGTAATGCCTCTTTGAATTGTTATGGCAGATATGTTAGGGCAAAAATAGCAATTTATTTATGATAGCATTGTTTTGGAAATGGGATATTTAATGTGTCGCAAAACTGTATAAACACGCACCGTTTTAATTAAAATAGGTATACTGGAATAGTTGATTGTGATGGCTAATTTTCTTCAGAAAGTGCGTAGTAAGTACTCGCAACCGGTGTGAGAGATCTATGACCAGAGGGGCAATTCTCGTAATTTTAAGAACGTTCACAGTCTGATCTCAGTCTGAATCTGTCAAAAATACGTCTAATTTTCCTACATTTTTGACAAGTTGTTGACACTGAGAGCTGTCAATAGTGTCAATCCCTAGCATCAGGTGGAATGACAGCTAATTTTAAGCTCACTTCGCCTAAGTTATCACGGTGATCTTTTTACAGAATAGCACCGCTGATTTTTGTAGATTGTATAAGTACGTTCAAAACTATTTAGGTAGAACCAATACGCTTACAATTAACTTTTCCTGTATCCTGGAATGTGAATTTGCAACCAAGATTAATAGACAATGACCAAATTCCATCCAAATCTATTAATAAGCCAGTGTCATGTAACTTAATCTAATAAAATCGTGTAAAGTATACCTACAAGATTACTGAAATTAATTAATCGCGTTAGAAACCTATCGCGTTTTCTACAGTAACGAACAACAAGCCAACACGCAAAGCAATAGTAATTATTATCCATCAACCTTACAAGGGTGTAAACACCAATCTAAATGTGTTAAACGCCACTTCTAACAGACTCACAACTACACCTTATCATAGGAGCACAAAGTCTAAATTCCCTTGCACAGAGATCAGTTACTTCTGGATGTTAATCACTAGAAATTGTCTACGAAATAGCAAGGAGTAATGTTTACCAGAGGTTAATACGAAGCACATTCATTCTGCGTCCTAATACGGAATTTTGACGTAAATTTTGCATATAAAATGTCGAGATAGCGGTAAAATATAGTCATTAGCTATCGGTACAATCGGGCTGGTGGTAATGAGCGGTAAAATGTGGTAAATTATTTACCTAGTGGCTATCTAGTAAAGTGTGTTTTAACACCAAACTTGCCTAAAGGCGCACAAACAGGCGCGACGCGACAGCGTTCTACTAGAACAATTTATATGACACCTAAACCTTCATGGAAATTGTTCCACCAGAATCGCGTCGTACGACGCAATTCTAGTGGAAAAATTTCAAAAAAAATTCAATTCAATTTCAGAAAAATCTAGGTACGGACAGCATCAGAGAAAAGAAACCCCCTTTGGTAATGAGTTATTACCAAAGGGGGTTCCTTTTCTCTGCCGCTGTTTGTACCACGCGTCAGTATCAACTGACGCGTGGTACCTAGATTGAAATCATGGGTCATTTACTTTAATACAAGAAAACGTTATACTTACATACTTAAAGAACATCATTCAAGTGTCGAACATATTATACCCAAAAATAAAATTAAAGTGCCAACCAGAAAATAAAAATACGATTTTTGGCATTTTCAATCTCAAATAACAGCCGGGAGGTTAATTGTAGACTTTCGCTGTAATAGTAAAAAATGCTCAAGAGGTCATTTCCCATAAGAAAACTGTACTTGTTTTTTCTGGTCGGCGCTTTAATTTTTGGATACGAAATGAATGACATCCTTTGTTTCTATTACACTGTTCATCGAGACTATGTATCGAAAATCAGAAAAACGCAAGAGAAACATGCTTACTCTTAAGTATTTTAAGCGAACTTCGATAGATACATACTTATAAACTCACGCCATCTTCCCATGAAGGTAGGCAGAACTACAAAACGCCACCTGCTGCAATCCTTACATACCTACTTATTTTGCCCCGTTTAAGTTCATACATCCGTGGGGTAATAGCGTAACACACTATCAGTAGCAATGGCTTTAATTTTGACAGTTCAACAACATTCATTACATTGTTGAGCTGACAAATTTTTCGAACATATGAAGCAATTCATTAACAATATCCTTCAAAATCAAAGACATTCAATTATTTATCTTAAATCTCTTTGTTCAAAATTATTCAGTTTGAGATTGATAGTGTATTACGCAATTACGGCGAAAAATAATAAATTCAAACTTCGATAAATAATGATGAGAATAAAGTTTAAGACTGATTTTAAAATATAATCATGTTTTTCTGTAAAATACAATAGCCACTGTAGCCACTAGAAGTAGCGGTTCAAAATCAATTCAACGACATTCCTTTTCACACGATAAGGCTGTTAGGTAGGCACCGGGGCCTGGGCGACTCTACTAGGCAGTGTAAGGATTAGTATAAAAGCTTTCACACGTACCGGCAGATTTCTGCCGGTTCACCGAATCGCTGTTGGACTGAACATGTGAGAAGAGCCTTGGACATTCATCGTAAAAAAAAATAACACTGGTATTCATAGCCACATAAATGGTCATTTAAATAAAAAACAAAAGAACATAGAACCTTATGCAAGGTACACACGCAGCGGCTTTAGTCGTATATGTCAATAGACAAAATTGTCAACCTTTTATTACTTGAATACGAGGCTTTAGGCTGCTTTGTATGTGTGTATTTTATGTCCTTCTTTTATGTTCGTTTTGTTGGCGCAGAATAAACAACTTTTCTTTCTTTCTTTTCTTTATATCGCTAGCGACAAATTGGCTATCAAAATATACGTGAGATTTGAAAATCAAAGTTCCTACATGTGTACCTGGCATTATCCACCACCACAAGACGGCACATGTATAGTTCATGTTCATCTTACCGCGGCAGACAGAATGTCACTCGTTTATTTAGCATGCCAATATGCCATGCACCTAACTACGGAACAGGGTAGGTGCTTACCTGAAACAAAAGGAAATATTTTTATTAGAAACATATTAAAGAAAATTCTAGTTGCAATTTGAAACAAACAATGTTCACAGTAAATAAGAAAAAAATATAATGCGGAATTAGCTGCATTAATAGGCGAATTCGATAGGATACTACATTACAGGAAGTTATATTACTGTTGCATTATCTGCAGCATGTTTTTATCTATGGAAAATACATTAGATTTATAATCTTAACGTAAAACAATACTATAATCATATCCTTTTTTCTTATCTTAATTATTTTATTAATGAACCGGTTTACGCATCCAACATCTGGCTAGTCTTTCCTAACCATCTTAGGGTCGGCTTTTGAATACTGAATACCAGATTTTTACATGGAGCGACTGCCTATCTGAACTCCTTCGCCCAGTTAGTGGGTAATATTCCCTTATTAAGACTGGCAACATTGCTTATTGTTATACTTTGTTTATAAATCTTGAATTTCCTTTTTCCAATTTTCAATTTATCAAGAATTTCATTTGTCAGTGTTCATTACGGGCAGAGCTACGGAGCTGACGGCCTCCTCAGGGAAATGACCTGGTTTTGATGCGGCATAAATAAATTGCGGCTTCGAAATTAAACGTGAAAGCTTTTCTTTTAGCAATATTGGTAACAAAAGCATTTTGCAATAATCATAATCAGCCTATAATGTTCCCACTGGGACATAGGCCTCCCCTCTGTGAGAGGAATAACAACTCCGAACGAAAGCCCATGATGAGAATTTGAATTAAAATCGCATCTTGGTCAGTCATCCCCGTCACCACCATTATCATCATCATTTCAGCCCAGAATCACGCACTGCTGCGTATAGATAGGCCTCCACTTTCTTTTGTCATACTTCCCGGTTCCGTGTGTCCCTTATCCAGGTGTTTGCCGCGACTTTGACGATGCCATCAACCTAACTGCATCTTTCGACGACGTGCCGCTCGTGTATTTGAGTGTGGTGTGGTGCTCAAACACAGGAGCGACACGCGTCAGCGGCGGCAGATGCAACTGCAACCGTCGTCGACACGCGTCGGCGGCTGCTGTCGACAACGTGCCGCTTGTGTGTGTAAGTGTATTAACACAAAAGTCATGTTTAAATATTTAAAAACCAATCCAGATGGAGTCGACATTATCCTATCTGACGACCCTTAAGTAGAAATGATGAAACAAACTCATGGACGATATAAGAAAAAAAAAAAACATATGAAGCCGATGTTCAAGTCTCAAAAAAAAACTTTCCACGAGAGCTTTGAGCATACTTAAATTAACCTGTCATCTACCAAAGGCCTCCTGAAACGCCTGAAACCGAACAAGTATCGGAAAGTCAGTACCAACAAAATAAAACAACTGAAAACTTTTTCAAAGAACAAACAAGGTTGGCACACGTTAACTGAAACAAAAGAGGCTCGACTCAAAAGAGGTGCCTAGTAAATAATAAAAATACAACAATATTAAAAGGAATTTTCGCGTGCAAAAAGTAAGCAGTTTTCGTCCGAAAGTAGAGGGTTGAAACTGGATAAGTGGATAAAAGGTGAGCACTGCGTTTCGGCAGCATATTGAATATTCCATAATTGTATTGTTGACACAATTTCTCGTTCTATTTTTATTAGTTACTATCTGCGCTCGCGACTTCGTTCACGTAGATTTTGGAAAACAATAATGTCTCATTACTAATTCTTTTTCTTTTCTTTTCTAAAATAAAAGTAGCCAAGTTACTCCTTACGACATCAGCTATTTGCCAGTGAAAGTCTCGTCAAAATCTTTTTAGTTGGTATGTATATAATTAGCAGGTGCTTGTGGCTAAGTAATAACAGCCGCACGGGTCGATCGATCAGGTTAAGCTACGCTTGCCGCGGTTGGTCCGTGGATGGGTGACCACCTTTACATACCAAGACCCCTCCATGCCTCTGAAAGCACGTTAAGGATATTCGATACATGATCTCCCAGCCACTTTATCGCTAGATGGCGGCACATTCGCACTTCGAACATTTTCAATTTTTACGCCTAACTCAGAAAGCTTTGCGAAACAACTTTATTATATGCGTCAACTAACGCATTAACATAATCTTTTTAGATATTCACTTTGCTTGTTAACTCGTCTCATACAAAGATTTGTACCCCTAAACATTTAGCCGTTTCACTTTATATCTTTACTATGTCTTTACACACACATGTACAGTTACACACTACGTGTATAGTTTTACTTGCGATGGAACTAGATGGCGTTGTATTCATAAACATGGTTTGTGAACTTGTTTTCCAGAGGTGGCGTTAATTAAAATAAAATATTTTTACGAAAATATTTTTATGACTGTCCATCATTCTCTAAAGAAAAGCGTACTTCTTATAGTAAAAACCGAAGAAAAGAATACTTGATTGCTACAAGGGTTGTCAGTTGCTTATTCAATTATTCTAAGGGTGCTTTTGTAGTGTGTTAGGGTAGGTTTAGGTTTAAAAATAGGTAATAAAATAAAAATAAATCCCCTGACCGATTTCGGTCACGGTGGCCAATTTCAAAGAAGATTAGCCAGGTTTGCAGGAGATATTATAGTGCACAAGTGTGTGCGCAAATACAGGTGCACTCTCTGTTCCTTTACTCTCATAGTTCGATGGGACGGCAATCCGACACGACCGGAGAGAGAACAGGCGCAGGACCAACGGCTTTAGGTGCTTTCCGAGGCACGGGGGTATTACGCCACCAATTTCCAAACTCCGGGCAAAAAAAAAAAGAAAAAGAGTAAAGAAACTCCTAACGGGAAAAACCCAATTTAAATAACACTGTCCGACCTGAGAATCGAACCCAGGACCCCTTGCACGGCAGATGCACTTGTGACCACGAAACCAACGGGACAGTTAAGATTTGTTGTATAATTAAACGCTACTATAAAACAAAATATATAAAATGTTTATTTGAGTCGTGTGCGAGAGATGCAGCGGCGCAACGCGCGGCGCGGGCGACGCGAGGCGCGGCGGGGGTGCGGCAACGATCATCGTATCAATTCCGCGAATTTCGGTCGTAGCGTAGGTATAATAATGTATCATTCAACCGCAGCCCAGCCCAGCGTGCCCGCCGCCGCCACAGGCAGTGTACAGACGCGTGAAATTATTAGGCCGTGTACACACGGTTGTGGGTATTTAATTATTAGTGTAATTTTATTACTGTTGTGTGTATGTATATGTATATAAGTGTTATGTGTAATATGTATTATGTGTTTACTATTTACGTGTGTTTGTATGTTTAGCCTAAAAACCAACAACTTCACATACACCAGCGTCCACTCGAACCAACAATTCCAATTTCAAATGAGAAAATGAAAAAAAATCAGCTGTTCCCTACATTTTGACGAGTTACCTATACGAACATAAATGTAGGGAACAGCTGATTTTTTTCGCGATTTCAGGTTTGGTCCCATAGTAAAAAAAATTGTTCATAATGATGAGTACAATGACCATGTTAGTGTTGTTCCAATAACCCTGTATATACTTATACTATATTATATCCATACTAATATTATAAATTCGAAAGTAACTCTGCCTGTCTGTCTGTATGTTACCTATTCACGCCTAAACCACTGAACCAATTTAGAAGAAATTTGGTAGGTATAGAGATAGTTTGAGTCCCGGGGAAGGACATAGGATAGTTTTTACCCCGATATTCCCACGGGATCGAAACTTATGCGGGTGAAACCGCTGGGCGCAGCTAGTTGCAAATAAAGTTTATTGAACTCTTCTCTCTCTTCGATAATTGAGCTTTGTTGGTACCGACTTTGTTTTGAAGATTCTATACATCTTTTATTACTTATTTACACCCTAAGTTACATTAAAATTAGCAAGGAAAAACCGGCCAAGTCCATGTCGGACCACAATGAAGAGTTCCGTAGTTGAAATGAATTTATCCCAAGAACAAGCTTAACATTGTAGTTGAAAATCATGTTCTCCCATACATTGCAACTAAAAGTTGGTCGACTATTACTCGTAAAGTCTACTCAGCTGTGATTTTGATTTCGTGACATATACTACTGCCGTGAATTTTAGTATTTCTTCTAGTATTTCACAAACGGATCCCTGAATCGAAAAATGATTATCACAAACCCGCAATATTTTTGAAAGACCTATCCAGTGATACCCCACACCATGGGGTAGACGAGAGAAAAAAAAACATTCCCACTTTACGTGTACAGGAGGTACCCTAAAAATAATTGTTTTTCAAGATTGTATTTTACCACTTTGTCGGCGTGATTAATATGTAGGTATATCCTTGCCAAATTATAGCTTTCTAGTACTAAGAGTCTCTGAGCTAAGCTGCGGGCGGACGGACGGATTGTCTGACGGTCATGGCGAAACTATAAGGGTTCCATGTTGACTACGGAACCCTAAAAAAAACGAATCTTTCTTAGCTCATAACTTTTTAATGCTTTTCATTTTACTATTTTGCTTCCGCGCAAACAAAATGAATAAAACTAAATAAGAAAAAACGATATAATGTTTAACTTTGGATGTACAGACGCCAGCAAATCAAACTAGGTACTTACTACAATCTGTCAAATTTCATTAATGGATTTTCAACTTTATCGCTAAAGTATTAGGTTCAAGGTTGATTGGGAAAATTTTACAGTTTCGGGTAGCTTGATGTGCTGGCGTCTGTGCTATGTCAAACGGTGGAGTACCTAATAAATTCCTGAAATTTGTAAATAAGTATGGAAATATTTCGGCTAGTGTGCTCATAAACTTTATAGATGATAAGTACGTTCATTATTACAGTAATATCGAACCCAGGGTAGATCACAGATAATTCTATCACAAAGTAAAGCATTTTTTCTCACTTCATGATTAAATTGATAAAATCTAACTGCGCGGGCAGAGCCACCGCGCCAGCCTTGTAAGAAAAAAAATTAACAAAAAAAAACCGCCTTCCAAAAAAACAACTACTAAGTCGAAAAGAACTTCGATGTCTTTAGTACCTACTTTAGTTTTTGCCTCCGACTTCCGAAAATAAAGGTTTTTTCGCCTAGTACCTAGTGTTTTTTTCAGTCGGTATTTTTTTTTAATTAAATAAATCTCGCTTTTTAGTGGGTCTGTTTATAATTTATCTAAGTTTCAATAGCCTAATGTCAACTTGCTTATCGCCTTTTACAAAATATTGCTTTTCCCGATGCAGGGACGTTAACTGTTGAGGAGTTCTCCTGGTATTTCACCATCAGCTCCATTTCACCATACGCATTGTGACGAGCATAATAATTAATTGCTTAGCAAGCACATTAAAGTACTCGAATCGCAACCCGTGAAATACTTATTATTGAGTAGTTCCAGTGGCCATCAGTCATGTGGTCTTCATCATCAGTTCCACTTCACCAAATGGCGCTTTCCGAAAGCAAATGCACGAGTTAGGTACTATAAAAAATAGGTACCCAAATCGCTATAGGTGTGCTTATAATATTTTAAGAGTTCCTTCAATTTCTCCAGGATCCCATCATCAGATCCTGACTTGATGACAATGGGACCACCTGGAAAGTATACCCTTTCAAACAAAAAAATAATTTTTCAAATCGGTCTAGCCGTCTTCGAGTAATCGGGTCGGGTAACATGCATAAAAAAAAATAAAAAAGATTCCGACAAACTGAGAACCTCCTCCTTTTTTTGAAGTCGGTTAAAAATTGCATACCTACGCTTCGCAACCATCGATCAATAGTGATCGATGTTCGCAACTAAACTTGTCAACAAAATCACGCATAATAATGCCTGTGCGACGGTTGACTACAACGCCATCTAACGATCAAGATCAACTGTTGTTGATAACCATAGCAAAAATGTATGTTCTGCTCATGTTCTGCTTCTCGATGGTTCTTTGAAATATCCTGCAGAGGGCGTGTTCCGGCCGCGCACACATAGAAAAATTTATCGATTTTATCAGGCCTAGATATCCTGTAAATAGTGTTTTTTTTATAGGTTTTTGTCGATATGCGTCAATAATAAGTCATAACAACTTAATATACGTGCTTTTATTCTGCGAAAATCGTTTATATTTCGAGATTTGTACCCCGAAAGAATGTATGAAAAAGTGTCAGTATCCAATCACCTTAAGCCGTTGGTCTCGGCTGTCATTCGTGGATTTTTGACAGTAGTTACGGGTCGTCAGAAGCCCGAAAGTCTGATAACCAGTGTTACCAAGGGGTTTCGTATTACCCAGTAACTGGGTTGTGGAGATCAGATAGGCAGTCGCTCCACGTAAAAACTTGGTACTCAGCTGCATTCGGTTAGACTGAAAGCCGACTCCAACATGTTGGGAAAAGGCTAAGCAGATGATAATGATGATGTATAATAATAATTAGCAATATTTCCCAGCATTAAAACCATTTAAATTTACTAAACCGCCCTGAAATTGTTTTAAACGTCGTCGCTTGCACGGTGCACTCGAACTTCTCCGACGATATTCACAAACTTGCTTAATGAGTAGGAATGTGGGTGACAAAGAGACTCCAGACTTCCTGAAGTTATGAGAACATTTTGTAGATTTTCATAAGCTTCGCTTTAATAAACTCCGATTTTCATAAGTTAAGGATTTTAGAGTAGGTAAGTGTAGTTTAATACGGCAGCCAGAACCGAGAGTATGAATGGATGGGACTTTTAAAATGGGCGCGGGATCTTTTATACAGGGGTTTGGAAGATTGGTGTAAAGCTTTAAGGGAAGATAGTACAGACAATTTAGAACCATCATTTTTATTTAATTTAATTTAAGTAATGTGTAAGCATTCTAGCAAAACATGTTTAGGCCTCTGTACCATTAGACGTAAAAACATAAAAATTAGGTAAAAAAAATTGGTAAGACTTCGTCTAAGACAAACATCGCGGCCGTTCCCACTGGGCCATTACCACTGGGCAACCACTGCTCTGCACCAAATAAATAATAAAATAACACACCGCCTTTTATTTCAGGACCAAACAATAAAAGATTCGACTCCAAATAAAAAGGGAACGCCCAAACCTTTAAAACCAATTTGTCTTTACTACCCGTTAGGTACTGCTCCCAGCTTTTAGTTCGCCAAACTTCCACAATTTTTCCACGTAAAACGCACGATTAATGAGCTAGTGTACCATCTATCGTCATAAGTGCTGTCTTCCTAGAATGTTCCGCTAGTTGCTAGTTCCAGCCCAAGGGTGTTTGCTTTCCATTTTTTCTCGTCGCTTTTCACTGGCAGTGTAAAAGTATGAAATATTAGCTGAACAGTGTTCACACTCGCCTACGATGGAGAAGTTTTAAAGAACCTTTTATGAACACGGTTTTTTTTTCGCTTGCTGCTGTAAGGGGTAATTTTTCAGTGAGTGCCAAAAAAAATATGAGATGTTTTGCAGACGTTACATGCAACTTTGTAAAGGAATATAATTTGGCAATTGCGATAGAATTCGTACATTGTTTGAGTTTCGTAATGTTAATTACTTTGCATACTATTGTATGGAATCCAGTTCTTCTAACTGAACAGACAGTTGTGCTGCTGGGGAGTTTGTTGCGCCACTTTTTCATCTCGGCTAAAGCACTATGGAAGTGGTGAAGGGCGGGCGTTTTGGGGGACTTTCGTATGTGATTTTGACGTTAAAAAAGTACTGATATTCAGCCTAGTTTCAATAAATGAATTTTGATATTATATTGAAGTAATTTTGTATACCCTTTGTAGGTGTAAGATCTATTTTGGATAGTCATTGTGCAATAACCATGTAGGTATATGAAACAGTGTAAATAATCATCACTTTTATGATTATTGTACACTTTAAAGATTTCAATTTGGTGATTTAACGAAATACATAATCAACATAACTTAAGTTAATAAGCAAACAAGGAGATAGTTATTGACTGTTGAAGTTAACTTTATGATTATTGATTAAATTTTATTATCGTGAAATGTGTTATTTTTCACGTTATTATAAAAATAATGATCGAAACAATTTTTTTTTGTTGATACAATTTCACAAGATTTAACTTTAACAAAATTTCAGTGTAACTTTATTGATTTTTAAAGCTTATTAATGTTCATTTCTAAAAAACACTATGAATGAAGCAATGATACTAGCTGCGCCCCGCGGTTTTACCCGCATAAGTATCGATCCCGTGGGAATATCGGCATAAAAAGTAGCCTATGTGTTAATCCAGGGTGTCGGCTATCTCCATACAAAATTTTATCATAATTCGTCCGGGCGTTTGAGCGTGAAGAGGTAACAAACATATAAACACACACACACACACTCACAAACTTTCGCCTTTATAATATTAGTGTGAGTGTGATGTGATTTTTGTTCTACTGTAGATTCCCCCCATTAGTCTTCCACACCTCCCGTTGTGTAACTATCTTTAGAAATTCCTTACTCTTACCCCCTTTACTAATAAACGTATTAAATCAGATGAATAGTTACACACCGATTTCTTTCCTTCAGGTCGTCAGTAATTTGACTTTCGAAAGAAGAAGACAAAGCGTTGTGTAACTATACAGACGCTATACAACGTTTATTAGTAAGGGGGTAAGTTTGTGAAGACAACAGGCTAGCGTTTCTTAAGCCATCCTATTGTCTTTCTCATTATCGCACAGACTATCAAAAGAATGGCTCATTATATTCACAGGCAACAACACTATTCTTAGTTTTCTCTCGTACCTACTTATCGTCAAGAACTATTTGAGAATAACTCATCATCTGCCTAGACTTTTTCCAACTATGTTGAGGTCGGGTTCCTGTCTAACCGGATGCAGCTGAACACACAAAACAAATTTACATGGAGCGACTGCCTATCTGAGCTCCACAACCCAGTTACTTGTTGGTAATACGATACCCCTTGGTAAGACTGGTTGTCAGACTTTCGGGCTGCTAACTTCCTGTAACGACTGTCCAAGGACCAAGAATGAGAGCCGGGACCAACGGTTTAACGTGCTTTCCGAGGCACGAAGGGGTCTCGGCACGTAAAGATGGTCACCCATCCACAGACCAACCGCGGCAAGCGTAGCTTAACCTGATCGATCGACCCGTGCGACTGTTATTATTTAGCCACGGACCGCTCATAGAACAACTACAAATTTACGTAATTACAATATAAACGATGATAGCTACAAAAGTTAATAAGTAACTGTATCGCAGCTATCAACGCCCGTCTAAATACCGGTCAAGCGGCGCGCGTCGCCGATCGGCGACCAAACAATAGAAAATCAATTGTGTCTCATTAGCGGAGCTTGACAGATTAAGAACACATTTTTCCAGACTGACTAGACAAACCATGAAATGGGTACAGTTTAGCCAACATTGAATTGTTTAACCATTTAATTTTAAAATATTGACCAACAAAATATAGACGTGTAAAAGTGTCTTACTAAAATATTGACCAACAAAATATAGACGTGTAAAAGTGTCTATCTACTTAGGGACAGAAAAAACAACGCAAAAAAGGTAAGTATAGATTTTAACTAACTCTGAAAGATTATTTTATAAACCCTTTTTTTTTCTTCTCGCGGTGGAAATCCTCATGGACTTCCTCTAAAACCCTGAAAAAATCACGCCACTTTTGAAACAGCGATTATCTCTTAAAATAATTTTAAACATTAAAAATCCTTCTTGCTGCACATATTACACACAAAATAGCCTGAGTTTCACGTAAGTACACAAATTAAACACGACTACCCTTAAAATACAAGACAGCCAATTATACAAAAAGTACTTAAAGAAAACTGAGGCAATCCGCCAAATGAAGCAAGATTTTATGCGCAAAACCCGCGAGGCTAGTGTAGCGGAGTGGCTGGCAGGCGGGCAAATTGGCCACTTGAGGGGCTCAAGCGCAAGTGGCTACATCAGTGCAGTCTATCGTGGCTGTATCTCGTCTCTGCAGCTCTTGGAATCTGGAGTTATCGTCGAGTGCTCGATGTTGGCAATGGTGGAATTTTTCTTGAAAGATCTCGTTTTGAGAGGATAGGTATTGTTAAGGTTTTTATTTTTTGGTTTTGCTGCTTGAGAATTTTTTGTAGCAATTTTTATACGATGTCTCTCCGTCTTAAATTACTCGCGGTTTTGTTGTGAAGGAAAATAAAGAATGAAAAAAGTACTTATTAGGACTCGCACCGAAATATCACAAACTAAACTAAATACAAAAAAATTAAAACAAAAGAGAGGCAGCACATCATTTTCTAGTTAGGTATGATTAATCTGCTTTAGAATGTATGTATCTGGTATAAGTAGGACCCGTTTTATCCCATGCTACTGCTGAACGATTATCCAGTCTATTACATCAGTCAATTTAACGCAAACAAATAAAACAATATTTTCGGCATCAATCACAAATGTTATTACAAATATTCCAAATCTCATTATTTAAAACATTTATTGAATCCTAAAGCCGAAATCAATACCATCCCCATTGCGCTAATGGTTCATCCGATCCCCACATACACACATACATCAAAGCTTCGTGCTATACAACCGATGCCACGGGATTAACCAGCCCGTTTGTTTACACTTTTTACGCCAATACTCTGATTAAACGCGGCGATATCGAATCCTATTCATAAATACAGTTGGTTTAAACTGTCATGAATCATGATACAATCTATAGATACTAATAATAAAGCAGAAAAGTTTGTTTGTTTGATCGCGGTAATCTCTGGAACTACCAGTCGGATTTTGAATTTGATAGACTAATTCTCGAGGACGGCTATAGACTACTAAACATCACGCTAAGAGATTTAGAAGCCGAGCAAAAACAAAAAAGTCAGAAAGAAACAGTAATAGCGCGGGCAGCAGAAACAATGCGACAGGGTCGGAGGAACAAGTCACTCGGACGAAATCGCGGGCAGAAACTAGTAAAATAATAATAAAGAAGATTACAAAAATTTAAGCTACGGTTTCCTAGATGAAAGTTCCCGGCGTATTTATAACGGACGTAATAAAAATCTGTCATTTTCACCAGTATTTGACATTTAGGTGTCATAAAACGCATATTTGGACATTGACGGTCGCATGCGGTGGTCACCGCACTTCTACGAAGCCTAAAAGGTCCAAGTTTGAAAAAATCAGTTTTAAATAGTCAAAGTTTCAAAAGAAAATTACAATTGATGAGAAAATACTTTAGCCAAACACATTTTATACCAGAACAACAAAAATAACTTTACAAATAGAAGTTTCCAGACTTTTCTTTCTAAGCGACCATACTAATGCTTACTTCGAAAACAATCCAACTTCGCCAGACATTCGAAACTAGTTTAAAATTCAATAAACAAAGGAAAACTGACCTGCACAACGGTACAGTCCGGTAAAATAAGAAAACTTGCAATAAAACAGAAAGTATGGCGACAAATTGAGAAGCTATCAAGCCTGAGATTGGCCTGGGTAGCATTATAAAGTGGCAACATCGAGCTGTCAAGTATCAAGTCAATTAACTTCCGAAAGAGGGTACCTAACCCTTTGTTACGAGCTGCCAAAAACTTCTGGCAATTTCCATACAGACTCACTGCAGACATTCTAACGATATAACCTGTCCCTCACAATCAACAATAAAAAGGTATATGTGCGCATGATTTGATAAAGTGCTCCGAGTATGTGATGTCTCATAAGCATCAAGAAGATGCTTGAAATAAGGAATATTGTATTAAACTAATTTCATTGCATTAAAATGTAGAAGAGTTAAAATCTTTAAATTGGTCAACAGCAAGGAAAAGATTTTATTACTGTTACTGTTAGCCTGCATCATCCTACTGCTGGGCAAAGACGCCATGACTTCCAGCTCTTTTGAGGGCTAAAGTGAACCACTAGTCGTTTGTTTTCTCCAACTCGTTCCGCCATAAGCTGTGCGCCAAAATAACCACTACGTAGAGTCCTGACACAGCTAGAAAGCATCGCGGCAAACCCGTAGAAAAGTTTTTGAAAAGACCAAAAACATGAGCAACATCACCAACTCATTTCACAAAGTTCCTTACTCCCAGCTTAATCGCATACCAAATTAAAATAGCCGTACAAAAGGACCAGAAAATATACATTACATTCCAGTTATCAGATCATTAATCATGATACTTGACATTCAGCGATCACGTAAGTAATCACATTTTGTCACTACAAAGTAATTGGCTTACAGAAATAGCTGCAAAGTGATTAATGATGAATGAGTATATCTACAGTCAATATGTGCAGTTCGAAAAACCAGCCTGGTATGAATAAGAAGCAGTAGGACGACTTAAATATGAGGGATTCTTATATTTGACTGATGTATGTAGTCGTCCAGATCGAATTTCGGCCATGGTGACCTATCTCAGCGGAGACCAGCCATCGGCATGGGAGATACTATAGTGCACAAGTGTGTGCGAAGTGTGGACGGCAATCCGACACGACCGGAGAGAAACAAGGCGCAGGGCTTTCCGAGGCACGGGGCTATCACACCGCCAACTTCCAAACTCCGGGCTGTAACTAAGAAATTCCCAATGGAAAAACCCAATAACTCTTTTCCCGACCCAGGAATTAAACCCAGAACCTCACGCTCAGCAATCGCGCCTGCGACCGTGAGACCAACGGGGCAGGTAGGTTGAATGCTGTAGGTAGGTAGTGGATGAGACTCGCATAGACTAGGGAAGCATGGCACAAAAGGGAGGAGGGCCTATACTCCGCAGTGGATGTAACAAGGCGGCCAATAATGATAAGGTAGCACTCGTGTGTCCTTATCAAGAATATTTGTATCCACTTCTGTTAATTTTTTAGAGAACGGAAGATCCTCTTTTTCCTTCGTAATATCTACGAAGAAACAGACCAAATAACTACTGGATTTAGGCCTCTCCCATGCAGCGCACAACACTCTGTCGCCTGTCTTTCGCATCCAGTCTGTCCCTGCCATGTTTTTGAAGTTGTCAGTCCATCTAGCTGGGGGAGCGTCCCACAATACGCTTGCCGATACGCGGTCTCCACTCCAGGACTCGTCTGGTCCACCGGCCATCGGTTTTTCGACAAACATGGCCAGCCCACTGCCACTTTAGCTTGCTTACTCTGCTATGTCGGTAACTCCGGTTATTTTCCGGATAACTTCGTACCAATTAATAATATATAGAAATACGGTATCTTTTTGGATGCAGGAACTGCGAAAATACTTTGCTGATTAATGGTGTTCACCATTGATTATGAAAAGAACAAGTTTCCAGAATGAAGTAAAAAATTAAATAGTCAGCGGTGACGCATAACAAATGAGCGCTGATGAGTTTTATAATTTATCTGTCGCTGTTCCGGCCTTTGTTCGTGTCGCAATAATTGATACTATTGTTATTTACAACAATTTAAAGGGAATATCCCGATAAATAGCCGCAATTACACATTTAAATCCACATTTTGGTGGTAAAACCCCGAACAGCCTTAAATGTATGAGATCATGAAAACTTGTTCAATTTCAAAACAAAATAAACCTTGACACAACATAACATCACGCATTTGTTACCCAAAGAGTTAGGCAAAAGTGTACGGTTACACCCACATTTCGCCAGATATATGAATAAAATACAGGAATATTAATTACAAAATATTATGCAAAATAAGCACTAATTACAATATTTTTAAAACGGGGGTAAATAACCATATTCAAAAGTGTAAGACTAACTTACTTCAGTTAGTCTTACACTTTTGAATAGCTTAGAGCTTTGATCAAAACACGCAATATAACAAGATAAAAAACTTTAATAAAAACTCTTTAACTTTTTCAATCTGTTTTTATGACTTTAGTTCAATTTTAAAACAAAATACCTAAATAGTGACTATTTACAAACAAAAAATGCTATTGCAAGAAATCAGTTTATTTTGGATGTGATTCGTTAGTTGGAGGAATGTAAAGAAGAAGAGACACATGAAAATACTGACACAGTCAAAGGTGTCATACACATCGGTGACATGTCAGCATAAGTATATTAAGACTATAAAGTTCCCACTGCTGGGACACTGGTCTCCTCTCTGTGAGAGGGAGTGGACTATAATCCACCACACAAACCCAGTGCGAGTCGGCGGATGTCACGTGTCTTCGAATTTTTGGTTCTAATACATGCCGATGACATATCAGACAAAAACAAAACACACAACAAACATTAAACTTTGTAACCAAAAAGGTCACAATCCACTGCAACTTATTCACCAAAAAGCATTTCACCAGTTAACGGAATAGTTAAAAGGTCGTCCATATAAACAAACGTTGGTAACGGGCATAAATGCCGTAGTTTTAGGTGACAAAAAGCCTTGCATTGTGCACCAGTTAGAAGTGGCGTTCACAATGGAACTGGTAACTGCTCGGTTTGTACAGCTAAGGTTCAAATACAGGTCGATTGTGCTTTTGTGGAGATGTTTAATATTGCTTTTGATTTTTAATGATGTTAACATTTCAAAATATTTTCATGTTGTTAAGTTTTGTGATTGATGTTAGGGATAATATATGACATGGACATCTGACCTCTACCAACCCGCACTGGGTCCGCTTGGGAGATTACAGCCCATTTCCTCTCGAAGAGAGGTGGCCTGTGCCCTAGCAATGGGAACATTATAGACTTAATTATTTAAGAGCACAGAATAACTAATCGTATAAGGGACAATAACGAATGATAAGTATGTTTAAATGATGGTGGATCTGACAAAAAGCAAGGTGCGCCTCTCCTTACTTAAGATAAAGACACAGATTAGTCAGTTTCTATTAAAGTTAAATTCAGTTAGAAACTTTTCCCGAGATTTTAATTAATTTAATCAGACATGATAACACAGCCGGAGTTGCGACGCCAATTCTTGCTTAGAGGAGCAGTAATCAAAGTACAGTAAGGTTTCTAATAAGTTCGTCAATCGTCAACAGTCTCCAATGTCGATCTAAAGCCACTCTTTTTAGCAGGCCAATCTTTTCACAGCGACATTATCTAATCGCATACCATGTTCTGTCATTCACCTAATACAAAGTTAGCCAAGTTCAAAAATAAAGATGAAACGACGCATAATACAGTGGATATCAACGATAAGTTAGAAACTGGACATCACTTGTGACCAATAAACACAAGAGGTAATGGGGAATGTTTTGATACTAAGTACATGTTGTATTTTACACAAGTTAATGCGCATAAGGAATAGCACGCAGGAATGTTGCAATTTGTCGAGACTTCGGGAGATATATGAATAAAACACAGGAATATTAATAAAATATTTTGCAAAACAAGGACTAGGTATTGATCGGAAATTACTCCCTTAGTCACATGATTTCTGTAATAGTAGAATTATGTGTGTTATGTTCATGCCCTTCTTTCATTTGTACTACGTTGTATTTTATTTTATAGAAGTTACCTAACTTTTTTTAAATTGAAAATTTTACTTTTATAAGCAGCTTCAGCCTGTACTCTTATAATTTGTGTATACCTACATTACATTAGCAGTAATACTTTTCCTAATTCCTTTTGTAAACATATATTGACTGTTGATATTCTGTTAGTATTCAAGATATTTAACACATATTATTTAAAGGACAGTGGAGCATGATGGACTTTCACTTCGGACAGCTACATATAATTACCATGTCATCTAAAAAGATGGATTCTTCCGACAAGGAACTTTTGAAAGACAATACAAGGATTAAAACCCATATCATTACTTCGTAAACAGGAACTGGTGGAACAACATTAACGTTGTAAGTACAACTGCTAATGGAAAGAGAATTAACTTCAAAATAAATGAAAAATACTCAAAAACGAAGGAAATGAAACATTAATCTGTTAGCCAAGGGTAAGAAAGTAATTTATCATTATCGCTGGCCCCAAAAGTAATGGATTTGTAAAAACAAAGGAACTGAAATGAGTTTGTTTATTTCTTCGAATCTGGGTTGAAGGTTTGAGTCAAAAAGGTTTGATGCTAAGTGAAACAATTGTTTTGACAGTTTGATTTAATTTTGTTGGGGCATGAAATAGCCGAGATGATGGTGAAATAAAAGGTGCCAGAGACGGGCAGATAGCAAACGACCATCCACAAAATATATATGCAACATTAGAAAAAAAATTAGGTATTAGTGTCTAATCGTGTTTAAATTAAAAGAAACAAGGAAAATTATAAATAAAAGAAAGAAAGAAAACACGTTTATTTGCGGTAAGATATGACGAAAAGAAAAAAACACAACACTAAAAATAAAAAATTAAAAGGAAAACAACAATAGTCTTTCATTAAGAACATGAATATTGAAGGTCATTGCAAATACAAGTAATTAAACAGCATATAATGTTCCCAATGCTGGGACACAGGCCTCCTCTCTTCGAGAAGGAGCGGGCTAATCTACCACGCGAGCCCAGTACGCGGTCTCGTTAATAAATATCACATGTATTCGAATTTTTTGTGCTAGGGCATGCCGCATGCCGGTTTCCTCACGATCGATGTTTTCCTTCACCGTTTTAAAATACACAATTACTATAAAATCCTACAGTCCGTCTGCATGTTACCATTCAGTCTGGTCCTTTCCGTCTACAATTTTCCCATATATCCTTTGAGCCTTCTCAACATGCAGCCCTATTCCAGTCTAACCAGATTGCAGCTCAATATCAGTACTTCCCCAAGTATTTACTGTTGCTGTTAACATTCTATTTATTCGGTAGCTATGAAACGAGAACTCCAATCCCAGTTGGGTATGTATTTTTAATGCAACAAGGTGGACTGAGTATGTTTGATTTTCATCGCCTTTTATTTTGCTATTTTATTTGCGAATTTGTTGTTTGTATATCAGTTGTGACTTGTGATGCTTACCTATATGGTTCTGATTGAAGTAGGAATGTGTCTGTGTGCCCCAAGGGTAAGGAAAAAGGAGTGTAAGCCATAGTCCGACCGTTTAACGCGGATACGACGCAAATTTTCCCTAGTTTTTTGTTTGTTTATTTTTTCGTTATGTCTCGTTTAGTCTATATTCTTTCTAGTCTATAGATTTCTGTAAGAATAAGGTGGTTCGCTGCATATGGTGATTTTATCGGCGTTTATCGGGGCAGTTTTAATTCTGAAAATGCTGTCTAGAAACGAGAAAATACTGGTTTACAAATGGAAAACCCTAATAATGGTAAGCCTTCCGCAATAAGCTCCCATGAGAATCGAACAATCCACTTAATGCTTTTCGCTCTATGAGGGTTTGGCTTGGTTTGACTTATTACTAAATATTATAAAACAAAGTACCGGGCGTATTTCCATACGGTTTTCACCAATGGACGGAGCGATTCATGAGGAAGGTTTAGGTGTATAATATATTAAGATTTTTTTAAAGATTGTTGTTGTTGTTGGATGTTGGAAAAATCATGGTGACTGGGAGCTTTACTGGTGTGCGCCGGTTAGACATTGGCTGAAATTTGACACACATATACTTTATCTTGGATTATTCGTTTCCGTGGGATATTTTCCAACATCCAAGCGGGCGTAGCCTTTCAAGCCTGACATCGCAAATCCGCATAGAGAAAGCGCGGTAATCATTGCTCATACCTTCTTTGTATGCGAAGAAGCCTTTGTGGAGGCCCTGCTAGACTGGTATTTTTTTATTTCATGCTAAGGATTTACAAAGGTAGGTAAATTATGTTATAATATCACTTCGAGAACCTTTAAAGAAGCACCACTATAAAAAACGCTTTTCGAAAATTCAGTTACTGAAAAATGCAATAACATTTTTTTTAATTCTCCATCTCAATCATCGTTTCAAAGACCTAGAGTGGCCAGAGCAAAAAAACCGCCCTTTAAAAGTTGCCAGTGCTCAATATAAAAGTTGAGTGAATAGGCCGAAGAGTCAACGGACACAGCTTAGTGCTCAACTTTGTGCCCCGAGGCCTTTACAGTTTACTGATCAGCTTAAAGTTGCTCTGTAGCATGGAGGATTAATGTTGTAAATAAAATGGAGCGTTTTTAACAAGTAGTTTATAAATGGCTGTGGTTTTTAAAAGCGCCATTGCCCGGATTGGCAATTCTACCACATAAATTCAAACGTGGAATACAATCATTTGCCAGATTACGTAACGAAGTACATCAGGGGTCTGGTTATTCTATATTTTAAAAAAAGCTTTATTTATTTTGTTATCTACCAGCACGCTAATTGCGTAACACACTTTAAATCTCAATCAGAAACATTTTGAAGGATATTGCTAATCCATTGCGTCATATGTTCGAGAAATGTTTCTACTCTACAACGTAAATAACGCAATGAATATTTTTGAATTAAAAAAAAATCGGTAAAGCACGGAGAAGAATGTGTCAATACTGCTAATTACTATATTATTATAAATGTCATAGCAATAACATTACGTATTACTTTCCTTTAAAACACAATAAGTACACTTTCTTCTCATTAAAATTTTAATTAAAAAAAATCTTCAATATTACACGTTTCTCTAATTAAAAGCTTGTGTCAACAGACATATTAAATTAACAACATTACATTGAAAGTAAATCAGCGCTGGCTAAAAACAAGATGAAATTAGATAAGTTGGACGTGTCTTTACAAAGCATCTCATTCTGCCCAGAGCTGCCAAGTTTTTAATTACGTTCATTCGTTAAAGCAGATTGTTCAGAAGGACCAAACTATGATACAAGGGATTCTCAAGACCGTCGCTTGAAGAAGAAGAAAATTATATAGTCGCTTCAAGTATTGAAATCACTTAAGGCGAAAACGATTTTTTTCCTTCAACGATTTCAGTATTTCATGAAAAGGAAGGGAGTGAATGAGAGCGTGACGATCTACAGTGGAGAATGGAAGAAGGAAACGTGTTGCGCGGACCCCAGGTAACATGGGAAAAGGCAATAAGATGATTATCTCAAAAAATGTGCAAGCATATCGCAGAAAGTAAAAACACATGGCCGAGACGATAACGATCTCCGTAGACCTTGTGTTGTTTAAGTACGTGTTCTTGATTTCTGCCGTAGTGAAACTCTAGACAAGTGGCAATCGCTTTTAAAACGTTCCGTGTTTCTACGACTTCCAACGAGATTGACATAAGCTTGTTGGTAGCTTATGTGCATTGTTGTCGCTGATAGAATGAAGCGACATCTACAACGCCACATGCGAACTATACTGCGCATCAGACTGACGTCACTCAAAATCCTGCATCGCGCAAGCGAAGTTTACCGCGCAACTAGAATATGCACTACATCGCGACATCAATCGTCAGGCAGTAGCCCACCAGACAGAACACCCTTGCTTGTTTGATGTCTCCTTTTCTATGGAGGATAAGTGAACTTTATACCCTGTTCCTCATGCTCTATAATAATATCATTTTGTCTGGGTCCTCTAGTTCTTCTGTTTTACCTGCCTCTTCCGTGGTGGTCCGCGAGGGATACCGCAGATGTACATTATTACTACACAATTTGAGAACAAATTAAAACTAAGATAAAGTTATAGACGGAATAGCTGATCAAGACGGAGTTGGCGAGTCCGCCAGTTTGCAGCCAGCCTGGTGCCCGGCGCCCGGCTACAGATGATTTACAATGTTTCCTAACTTTCCTGTTATTACGAAATCTTTTAGTTTTATAAGTAAACGTTATATTTTGCAGGGTCTAAAATATTCTGATAAAAGTTTTCTGGTTTAATAATGTAACGGTGAAAAAGCTAAGTAAAAAACATAATCAGCCTATAATGTTTTCACTGCTGGGACACAAGCCTCCTCTCAGTGAGAGGGAGTGGGCTGTAATTCACCACGGGGCCCAGTGCGGTTTGGTAGATGTCACATGTCTTCGAATTTTTGGTTCTAGGACATGCCGGTTTCTTCACGATGTTTTGTTTTGAGAGCAGGGGTGATTAAATAATTTACACAAAGTAAAGCGCCTGTGTGGGGTTGAACCCACGACCTACAACCCATAAGTTGGCTTTCACAATGTTTTCAAATTAGTCTTAATAGGTATGGGAGGACAGTGTAGGCCTGTATGGCCAACAAATGGTAACATCTATGAGATACCAGACCTAAATTAAAGTCCGGCCGCGCTAAATTTGCCAAAGATGTAAACAACAATGGCCGCTCGAAATTGAATAAAATCGATATACAAGAACATTTATTTTAAGTAATGTTTGTTTTCGTCTAAATCTCCGAGCTAACTACACTTATTCAATTTCGAGCGGCTATTGTTATTTACATCCATGGAGTTTCTTGCCCGTTCTTCTGAGCGGCTATTGTTATTTACATCCATGGAGTTTCTTGCCCGTTCTTCTACATAGAGATCTACGTTTTGGAATTATGGGCAACTAGCTTCAACTTTCTGACTAACTGACCGACTATTTAATTTTGACAATTCGAAAGTGCCTGTACATGGTTTAATTGAAATACTTAAATGCTTTGAGTTTGAGTTCATCTTTGGCAAATTTAGCATGGCCGGACCTTAGAGTATGAAATGAAAAACCAAATTCCAAACCCAAAAGCGTCCATTTTCGGCTTCCGGAAAGGCTTGGAACCAATTCTTGGTATGTAGTGCCCATGACAGGAAACATACACCCACTGCATGAGTTTTCTTCGCCAACTTCCTTGATTTTTCCTCCATATTGTTACTTAGTAGTCGCAGTGGCGTCTCACCGGTCAATTACGGTGCAGGACAAAAAGATGACGAGGGAAAATCCTCGAATTTGCATAGAAGTCATTGTTTCTGATTAGTAATCTAGCGGTGTTTATATGATCTAATATGTACTCGTAATGTTACCCGTATGTAAAGGGAAAACTGATACGGGGAAATTATTCGAAATAAGTGTACAGTCACCAAAAGAGATAAGTAACCAGTGTCGTAGAATATAGTTAGTTGTCGTAGAATGTAGTTTAGTAAGAAACTGATGTTTTTGAATGAAATTTAATCTGTTAAGCTCCGCTAATGAGACACAATTGATTTTCTATTGTTTCGTCGCCGCTCGGCAAACCGCGCCGCTTGACCGGTTAATTTGAGAAAATAACTGTTTATTTTCTATTCATTAAACAAAATTATATCCTTCTTATTCAGTTTATGAAATATCTTTTTAATTGGTCCAATAGGTATTGGAGAAGGAAATAGGCGAGAGCCAAACTTCGAATTACGGCTTTTTACTTAGGATTTTTCAAAAGTCTCTCCGACCGCATTTCCTCTTAATAATATTTCATAGCCACTCAGAAGAAAAGCACTTTTATTTATGTTTATTATAAAAAGCTGTGGACAAAGTTTTTCCAGCCAGTGAATGTCTGCATACAAACTACTTGTTATGTTGTGACAAAATTTTCAAAATAGTCCGTTTGTTTCATAGTTTATCTCTCACATATAAACGTAAAGTTGAGTAGCGAGTTAAAAACAATGGCTGCCAGGGAACAGCGGACAGCGAGCATGTTATCCGGTTGCGTTTTAACGAGCTAACCGTTTGTATACATATGAAGTTAAAAAAAAAATAGGAAAAAATACTGACAATATTTATTTAAACCCACGACGACGGGGGGAGGTTCTCAAGTCGATGTGTACATTTTTACAAGTTTACTTTACTATACAGGGTGGTCAAAAAGTCGTAGATCAAACGAAATAGGGATATAAAGGAGGTCATTTCCAACGCTTTTAAAGTGAGAAATCATTTTTGACATCACTTCAAAATTTTTGAAAAAAAAAAATTGCTGTGAAAGGGGTTTGAAGGTTTTGGCCCTAAAATCAGCCGCCATTTTGATTTTTGAAGTGAAACTTCTTTAGGCGCGCTTGACTTGGGGAGTAAACTGGCGAATGCGTTACGAAAACGTGTGATCGGGCGAGTAGGGAAGGTACGTATTTATGCGACCGGGTTTTTACACAGGGTATTTGCTTCCAAGTTCGCACACCAGGTACCGACTCAAAATACTCGCAAGACTATAAAGTATCTTATACGGCTACTCGCTCAAATACGTAGGTACTCAACCAAAAATTTCTATTGTCAACTAAATCTGACTATTTTTAATCGTGATTAAAAAGGTGTGGAATAAAATTAGTTGTCATGAATAGAAATTCACACCAACACCTCGACTTCAGGTGCAAAAACAGTAGTGTCTGTATTTTTTTTTTTCTTTTGTTTATATCTCGAAAATGGTGCGTCCTATCGCAAAAATAATGAAAATTTCGACCCCCTTTATAAAACCCATAAACTCCTAAAACTCAACATGTAGGTAATCATTTTTCATATTTTCCATACAAAAAGTGAAAAATTCCTTAAAAAACACGCCAAGGCCGCCCCCTCCGTGCCTGCGGCTCTAAAAAACAATTCACGGGGTAGGGCAAATAAGTACCGCGTGTCGACGAGTCGCGATTGTCAAATTCGATTTTTGTTGTGTCAAAATTATTGAAGTGAAACCACAGAATACTTGGGTGCGCCAAAGTTCACCTAAATTTTCAACTCCGATAATTAGAAATCCGAAAATGTTCTTCCTAACATTTTTCATCCTAACAATCACAATTCCTAACTACTCTGTCTCTAATGTTAATAATTCCGAATCATTCAACTTCATAATGTCAGTAGCAATAAATAAACATCTAATATACTTTTATTTGTTTTCCTATATTTTCTCAACATAACCATCTTTTACACTATTATTCAAAGTCATATCTTTTTTGTTTAGATCGTCGACATAGGATGCAAAAACAAGCGAAGGGCACCCCGAGGTTCGGTTTGGTTAGGTTACTTTAAACCCTTTACACAGAAATAGGGGCCCCGCGAAGCGGGGCTCCGTCGACATAGGATGCAAGGGCGAGCGAAGGGCACCCCGAGGTTCGGTTTGGTTAGGTTACTTTAAACCCTTTACACAGAAATAGGGGGCCCCGCTCTCCGTCGACATAGGATGAAAAAAAAAAGTGTTTATCATATTAGACTAAATAGGTTTTATGTCTATTGAGTGGTATATCAAACGATTTTATATTAATTGTCTGTTATTCTTATAGAAATTAGTTACATTAAAATTATGTCAATCGTTTATTATATTAACTGATCATTATATCAAATAAAATTATAGGTTCAGTTGTTATATCTTGTAAATATTAGAGGTTTTGTAATTTTAACATATATTACTTACCCGTATAAATTCCCAGGCCACGAAAATATTATGGTAGTTATGTTTAGAGATAAAAGCGTTATGATAAAAACAGTAGGAGTTTAAAATATTTTATTGATTACAATTTTCGGAAACATGAGCGTTATGAACGTCGCCGGTAGCACTACAAATAGTATGAGAGTGATCATTCGGATTACAAATCGTTAGGAATGTTACCGGCCAAACCCGATTTCAGGACAAACTAGTTTAGCCTAGGCTAAACTAGTTCCGTCGACATAGGATGCAAGGGCGAGCGAAGGGCACCCCGAGGTTCGGTTTGGTTAGGTTACTTTAAACCCTTTACACAGAAATAGGGGCCCCGCGAAGCGGGGCTCCGTCGACATAAGATCCAAGGGCGAGCGAAGGGCACCCCCTATCGCGTATAGGAAGAACTAGTTTAGCCTAGGCTAAACTAGTTTGTCCTGAAATCGGGTTTGGCCGGTAACAGGAAGAACAATTTCGGGTAAAGAACTTTAGTTGAGCCAATATGGACCCAGAATACTTAAAGTACTACGTACAGAAAGGACACTCCCTTCCCCGCACTAACATCAGTTACCGCACCTCACCCCGCACTTCGGCGTATTCGTCGCAGTTCTTTAACAAGAGCGCTCGCAAACACAAGTACCTCACGCACACATTCATACGTATACAAACGTCATTTTTTAATGTAGTAGTAGTAGGTAATTATTTTGCGAGCGTTGGGAGTGTCCGGTGTGTGGTGAAACTTCATTACGCACACTTGACTTGGAGAGTAAGCTGACGAACGCGTGACGTAAACGTATCTTATACGGCTACTCGCTCAAATACGTAGGTACTCAACCGCGTTAGTTTTCCCAAATGCGATCATTCTCCTTATCAGTAAGAGTCTACGGAACAATTTCGTATGCAAGTATTTTTTACTTTAATGGTTTGCAAGTATTTATTTGTAAACGCGATTTTGCTCCTTATTTATAGGAAGTCATTGATCAATTTCCTATGCAAGTAGTTTTACTTCCAACGGGGCTTTTGAATACGCGATTGTACTTCTTATCTGTATGAAGTTATGGATCAATTTTCTATGCAGATAGAAAATACTTGAAAGTATCTCGTTCCGTCGTGCCTCAGCGCTCGAGTACGTAGGTACTCAAATAGTTCAACAACCGCGTTTGTTTTCGCAAATGCGATCATGTGCTCCTTATCAGTAAGAGCACAGAATACTTAATAGTACTACGTACAGAAAGGACACTCCCTTCCGCACCTCACCCCGCACTTCGAGGTATTCGTCGCCGACTCTTTAGCAAGGGCGCTCGCGAACCGCGGCGCTGTATTGCTGACACGAACACACAATTATGCGATTTAAAAGTTTTATTTGAGTTTTAATCACGATGGTTGGATATTGTGATGCTTTTCCGAATTCGTATTTACAGAAACTGTTTGTAATATTTCGCATTTTTAATAACATGCGATTTAATAACCGATCATTTACAGATAAGTCATTTAAACTAAACTATTTTACTATTTTTATTTCATTAAGAACCCGACTATATAAATAAACATTTGAACTACATGGTCACTTCATAATAATGCACACGTTCGGGCAGCGCCGTCGCCGACGTCGTTCGGTTCCCCGACACAAATTGCTTTCCGCGCCATTTTTTTACGCTACTAGATTTCACGCACACATTTGCACGTATACAAACGTCATTTGTTTATGTAAGTAGTAGTAACACAGTATATATTTACTGTGACGGAGTGTCCGAGTAAGAGTCTACGGAACAATTTCGTATGCAAGTATTTTTACTTTAATGGTTTGTAAAAGTATTTCTTTGTAAACGTGATTGTGCTCCTTATTTATAGGAATTCACGGATCAATTTCCTATGCAAGTACTTTTTACTTCCAACAGGGCTTTTGTTTGATTACGCGATTGTACTTCTTATTTGTATGAAGTTATGGATCAATTTTCGATGCAGATAGAAAATACTTGAAAGTATCTCGAGCCCTGGTTTTAGGCCCTGCTTTTAGGCCCTGGTTTCTTAAGGTGGACGTACTTGGAAGCCCTGGTACTCGATTTTGCAAGTATGACCCATGTCTACGGGCTACGGGCGAGGCGAACGGGAGTTGAGTGGGGGATATAAGCAAAAGAAAGCAGTGCGCGCGCACATTTTCTTTCTCTCTTCCTCTCATAGCCCAATACGTTTGAAGTTTCACTTCAGTCGTGTGGTCATAAGCACACTCGGTTTTTTTTTTCAGAATCGCGGTGCACAATAAAAGTTATATATTTAGATAGAGGACACTTATACAAACAAAAAATGTAATTAACATAATATGCTAAAGCGTCAGGTTTCGGAGTTATTCACCGAAATATAAGTCGAAAACAACTAAGATTTTTTTGTTTTTTTTTTCCTTCCAGGTGAGCATATTGAAATATTGAGGTAATAGAAACGTCATGAAACCTTTATGGAGAAGAAACAAATGAAGAATAGACATTTTTTAAATAAATAATTAAACACGGCAATTTATAGTTCGTTTTTTTTAATCCCAGAGACTAATCTGACAAGTGTAATGTCAAACTTCTATACTAAAAAAAACGAAAACACAAAAGACTTAAATGTCAGATTAGTCTCTGGGATTAAAAAAAGAATCAATAAATTGCCGTGTTTAATTATTTATTTTATTTAAAAAATATCTATTCTTCATTTGTTTCTTCTCCATAAAGGTTTTATAACGTTCCTATTACCTCAATAGTTCAATATGGTTACCTGTAGGGGAAACAAACAAAAAAATGCTTGTTGTTTTCGACTTATATTTCGGTGAATAACTCCGAAACCTGACGCTTTAGGATATTATGTTACATAACATTTTTTGTTTGTATAAGTGTCCTCTATCTAAATATATAACTTTTGTTGTGCACCGCGATTCTGAAAAAAAATCAAAATGGCGGCCGACCTTAGGGCCACCCTCCATACAAAAATCTTCAAACCCCTTTGGAACCCAGAGCCGCAATAGAACTTTTGTAAATAATACAACACCGTTTGTTTTACATCACATTTTTTTTTAAATTAGTCTAATTTAAAAGAACTCGGGTAAAACCTGTGAGTCCAACTGACGTTTAAAACATCTCGATCGTCAGACATCAAATTCGATTTCGAATCGGAACTTAAAAAACTCGGAGGAATGATGGATGCTCAATTCCATGTTTAAAATGACTTTACATTTATTTTTCTGTTGGCTACGATACCGTAGTTCCGAAATCACGTCTCGAGGAAGGAGACAAGGCCATTTATTATACATTAGCACCCTTTTTCACCCTCTACCGAGTTTTTGACTACAGGGTCGTGTCAAGTGTTTTTAAATAAATGTAAACAGCTGTTACATTTGCGTGTTTTTACTCTGCTTCTCAATGTTATGTATGCCGTACAATGTACATGATACTTTGAGAGCATTAGTAGATTAGAAAAATTTTAACCATTAGGGAAGTAAAATAAAAAAGGGATGATGGTATATTCAGGTACTTACCCCGTTTATAAAAGCATAATGTGTTGTAGCAGAAACGCTCTTGTGAAATTCGGACATTTATCAAATACCTTATTATTTACAAGCTTCCGCCCGCGTCTTCGCCCAGGTGGTATGTTAATAAAAAGTAGCCTATGTCCTTCCTCAGGGTTCAAAGTATCCCCATACCAAATTTCATCAAAATTTGTCCACCCGTTTCGGAGATTAGCAGGAACAAACAGACAGAAACAGAAAAACAAAAATTTTAATACCTAAATATTTTTTTATTATAAGTTCCGTAGGTAATACTTTCACTTGCATTTAGTAAAAGGCTGTTATTTCGACATTAAAACAGACACTTCAATTTTATTTATTTGTATAGATATAGATAGGGTGAGAAGAGTCTTCCTGAACTCTTAGAAAACTAAGTTCAGCAGAGGGAATACAGGATCAAAAATTCCTGTATTTTTGCTCGGGCAATGCAAAATGATACACAGGGGATATTTTATGATAAGAATTTCGACCCCATAACACCTCTAAATATCCTAAGATTCCACAAATCCTAGTATAACAAACGATCCTCCGAGACCAGCCAAGCGTAATGGACGTAGTACTTATATAAAGTTATGAGCACATCGGCGGCTCCCGTGCCCATCTCCCTAATTTAATCCCTAAGGGCGGTGATACACAGCCGGGCTAACAGTCCAACGATCGCGGGCTAAGATACGACGCTTTTGTTCTTATTACCTTATCTAGCGTCGGATGTAGACTACACGAGAACGTAATGGATGACCGGCGGCGACTGAGCGTAAAAGCGTCGCGATTTTTCCGCGTGTGGGTTTACGGCAGTAACTTGGCACTTATGTCAAGCATACTTAGATAAAGATAGGTCAACAATACTGTATTATCATCAGCCTATATGGACTTATTGCTGGGTGTAAGCACAGGAGGCGTTCTTGTCATCCCTTGAAGCTTTTCGCGATCGCTTCTGCTGGGGAGTTTGTTCCGCCACTTCTTCTCCCCAGCGAAAGCACTAGGAAGTGGCGAAGGGCGGGCGTTTTGGGGGACTGTCTTTTGTAATTTTGACGTTCGAAAAGTGCTGATTCTCAGCCTAGTTTGAATAAATGACTTTTGATTTTGATTTTGATTTTCAATACCACACATGAATTCTGAAATGCTATTCAATTTGATTGTGTTGTCACATCTTTTGACAGCTAAGTTACATTGGTTGATAGAAAAAGCAACTGTCAAATATTGGCAATTGTTTTTTCTATCAACCAATGAAATTTGAGCTTTTACAGCACATTTACGGATCAGCCTGACCCGAGACTTAGAGCGAATTCCACCAATAAAATTGAAATCGATCAGCTCATCTAAACCACGTTCAAGGGCTGTCAGCGTCAAAATTCCACAGCAATAATGACACTGACAGTTCTTAAACGCAGTTTAGATGGGCTGATCGCGTACAGTTTCATTGGTGAAATTGGCTCTTAATCATGCATTCAGAATCCGTGCACCTATCCATAAAATATGCAAATGCAATCAACCTTTATACATATAACTTACAGTTATAGTTATATATACATATAACTTTTTGCGCAAAAAAATAAAGCACAATATTCGATAAAGCTCATATCTGGCGGATGCAGGACGCAACATAAAGGGAATTTTACCATCACCCGGCTGGCGAGCCAAAAAAAACCGGGTAAAATGTCGCATAAATTCGCCCGGCACGGTTGTACGGTTCCATGGTATGTACATAACCGCGCAAAAGTCAACCAGACACAGTGGCTACAGTTCAACATTGGATTTTATTAAATACCTGTGCTTCTGGCTTTTGAAATTGTCACAAAAGTTTTTTTCTTGCATTAAAGAGTTTTCGTGGCGAATTTTCCTGTTGAAAGTTATTAGGAATTTCAAATTCAAAACCTCACGCTAGGCTTCTTTGAAAGACTGCTTCCCTCGAGACAGGCCCGAGGCGTAGCTCAGGAGACGCATCGTTGGGTTTCAGCAGAGATATACACAGAGAGCCTCAAAAATAATATGTAGGTATGCCTACATCTACAAGAATCCGATTTATTGTCTACAATATTTGTCTATTATTGTATCCATAATATGTGTAGACACAAAACCGACGAACTACCAAGATGAAGACTAATAGAGAAGTCTAGAAGAAAAAGACATATTATGCCGACCCCAAATAAATTAAGAAAAGAGCAAGACAGTGATGATTATGATGTAGACATAAAAATAGGTTTAAAAACTAAAACCCGACTACTGAAAACGATGAAACAAGAAAGTACCTTCCCGTGGTCGCATGCCGCTGTAGGTACTAACATTCTTATAAGCTATGGTAGCATGCGACCACGGGAAGGTACCTACTTTCTTATTTCATCCTTTTCATTAGTCGGATTTTAGTTTTTAAGCTTGTTTTTTGTTTCATTATTTTGGGGGTTATTTCAGAAATATTTGTATTTTTTTTTATTTGTGCTAATTAAGCCCTTTCATTTGATACCCAACAAGGCACCATCCCAAAATATTTATTTTTAAATTCATTACTTTATGTCCTCTAGACGGCGCCATATTGACTTTAGTGTGACGTCACATAGCCTATAACCTACGGACGGTCATGACGCTTCTAACGATACCTCATTTGTCAAATTATTAAGTACTTTTAATGTTATGAGCGAACAGGCGAACATAGGTACATACATATAACACACCGGTTAAAATCATAACCCTCCGTAGTCGGGTAAAAACAAATTACACATTCGGTACTTCATTTTAGCTACACATTATGAGCTCAACTGTCACTAATGAGCAGTGATCGGAATAGGCTGAGTATATTTGCCTAAGCTTCGGAGAACAGAGACAGAAAGTGGAGAATTCCTTACGACATTTTTTCCCGGAATTCGGGAACAACCTTAAATAAGTTGAAAATAAGCTTTATTTAAGATGGGTAAAGGTTATTTTAACTAAACTTGCAATTACCAAATTTTTGGGATTTTCACGTAAAATCCCGAAATAAATAGTCTAACTTTAATTCATGTACATTCGAATAATATTTACGATCCATAAACTTACCGTTTTATCATACATTACATATTCGAACACATGAATTAAAGTAAGACTATTTATTTCGGGATTTTACATGAAAGCCCGAAAATTTGGTAATTGCAAGTTTAGTTAAAAATAGCCTTTACCCATCTTAAATAAAGCTTATTTTCAACTTATTCAAGATTTTTCCCGAATTCCGGGAAAAAATAATGTCGTCGTAAGAAAATCTCCACTTTCTGTGTTTGTTCTCCGAAGTTTAGGTAAATATGCTCAGCCTATTCCGATCACTGCTAATGAGACACTTGTCACCGAACTTAATAGGCTTGCTTATTAGACGAGGGTTTAATACAGTATTATGGAACACAAATTGTAGACAATCAAATGAATTCTTGTCAGAGTATACATCTATTGAAGCTGATTCTGGAGTATCTTACCTGAATTGAGTGATGCGTTAATACCTATCTAAATTCTCCTCTATTACAGAGAAGTTAGTTTAAATACCAAAAGATTGTATTATGATGTTTTTGATGTACGAAAAGGTGACAAAAACAAATCGTCAATTGTTTTATTTATGTTGAAAATTCGTTATAACAGCTCAACGTCAGTTTTCAAGTTTTCAAGAATTTCTTCCTCCTCGATATAATTTTTTTTTTGTGCGAAACGACTGTCTTGGTACGTAAACATGGTATCTTATCTATAAAGACTCGATGTTAAGACCTTTTACCGGTAACACGTGATATTGGATTCGAGCAAATCTGATTTTTACGGCGAAAAATTGGCTCTAAAAGGCGGGACGGCTGTAGCTGTAGTAAATTTTTAACGACTCTTCTTAGCTCTTATCAGGTAAGTAGGTTTAGATAAAGGGGTATAAGAACATGAATTCTAAAAATGGAAGCAGGGTGATAAAGTTATTCACCCTTATTACGATTTAAGCATGACATTCATATGGAATTAGTAAGTACTAATTATCATCATCATTCTCCTATTCCGATTCAAGCATGGCATGCATATGGAATTAGTAAGTACTAAGTATTATCATCATTCTCCTATTACGATTTAAGCATGGCATTTATATGGAATTAGTAATTACTAAGTATCATCATCATTCTCCTGCCTTTATCCCAATTTATTTGGGGGCCGAACCTAACATGTCTTTTTCTTCCAAACTTCTCTACTAGTCGTCATCTCTAAGTACTAAGTATGAAGGGTTTAAAAGAAAATGTCAGAGAGTATGGATTGGCGTACTCCCGACGGCGACGTAACAAAGAAACGCCCGTATGCAGTGTCCAACTTTCCAAATGGCCCAAAAATTCAGGAGACTGTCTACAACAGGACACTAGCCCGCGGCTCGGACCGTTTTTCATTAATTCCAGAATAAACAAAACGAAAAAGAACCCGGTAATAGGAGCAACTGCCGGGGACGTTCCACCCCCACATCGATTTACATGACGGGGGTACCACCACCCCCTGTCGAGATACGACGGTGAAATATTTAAATGGTCTCGGCTTTAAACACTTTCGTCTCCTCCACATATGCCTGCGGGTTTATTCCAAAAGATTTTAATTAAATTGTTCATGCCAATCCGCGAAACATTGTCTCATTTATTTCGACTTCTGTTCTGTATAATCCACTGAGACATTAACTTTAAACATGATACAAATCCGTTAGCATCAGTCAAGGAAATATCGAGGGAGCTCATTCGGAAATTTGTGTAACCTAGTCGTAATCTCGAATTACCGCCCGAGACCGTCATAGGAAATAATTATTAGTCTCGGGTGGAAAGTCTCGAGCAAATTTTTGGTTGAATGCACTTAAGGTGAGTATACACCAGAGCATTTTCTCGAGCATTTCCATGTAATATATCGTTCTTACGAATGGTACAATACAGGCAAAAGCTCAGTTTCCAAATGCATTTCCATATAATGTAACGTTTCTGCGAATGCTCGACGCTACGTTCGACGTAATGCTCACGGCGAGTGAGCACCTGTGACATTTTTTTCTATCTTGCGTTCATTGCTGAAATTTCTGACCTGCAGGCACCGCTCGTGCCTTTGCTCGATAAAATGTTACACCAATACGCTCGTTGGTTTCTAAAATCAGATTTTAACAAAACATCGAGCGTCGTGTTCAAAGTGCGGTTCGATAAAATTTAAAAACGGCGAATGCTCGATGTTCTGAGGGGCAATTCTCGTAATTTTGAAAACATTCACAATCGGATCTGTTTTAATCTGTTAAAAATACCTCTAATTCCCTTACATTTTTGACATTAATTGTCGCTGAAATGAGGTTGCGACTAGATTTTGAACCTTTTTTGGTAATTATGGGAATTGGCCTTCTGTTACAAGTAATGCTCTAGTCTATACTCACCTTTACAGTTCGAAATACAATTCTAGCTCTCGATGAAGGTCGATTGGTGTTCGATTATGCGCTAATCGAGTTTGAAGTGTCCGTATCGATTACGATTCGGTAGCGCGGGAGACTTATTTTAAACTTGTTTGATTTACAAACCCGTTAATTCGATAGTGTTGACTGTCGGAGTGAATCTGGCTCGGTTCAACGGCTCCGAATCACTGGGCTTGTAAGTGAGAACATGGTTTTGTATATTTTGCTCTCGGGTGAATAACTTTGTTTGTTTTGAAACTTAAACAACCCATGCGTTTTGAAGCAATTTTGGCCAGTCCTTGCTTTTATCAGCAGTGGTCGCCCGGTGGTAACGGCCCCGATGTGCGAGTACAACTCGGTCGTGGGTTCGAACCCAGCCCGGCGCTTTACTTGGTGTAAATAATTTCATCACCAATGCTCTCAAAACGGTGAAGGAAAACATCGTGAGGAAACCGGCATGTCCTAGAACCAAAAATTCGAAGACATGTGACATCCAACAACCCGTACTGTGCCCGCGTGGTGGATTACGGCCCGCTCCCTCTCACTGAGAGGAGGCCTGTGTCCTAGCAGTGGGAACATTATACACTGATTGTGCTTACGAGTACGTTTTCCTTTCCATAGAAAGAGGATAGTGGTGTTTATAACATTTTGTTAAACATCTTGGCGGGGATACAGAGTAACAGACTCATGACCAGATGTATGAACGTAAGGGACACAAAAGAAGTAAGTACCTATGTAAGGATCGTCATAGATCCTGACAGGGTCGCGGGTTGTTCGAAAGAGTTACCGTGGCCCCTGGCACAGGCAACTGAAGGAACACGGGTGGGTTTTAGCCTTTAAGTCTGAGATGCCCTCCCGCTCCGCCCAGAGCGGGAGAAGTTATTTGATAAATTCACACCCAAAAAAAAAAAAAGGTTCGTCACAGGTAAAGTTCTGTAGTTTTTGCCCGCCCCTATGGGGAGAAGGTGTGAGAGTATGTTTGTCTATGTATACAGACTCATGTTATCATGGGAAAGCGTTAGCTTCCCACGTTCTTCGTATTTTGTATTCTCGACGAAATAGAACCTCAATGGCGGATGTTTGCAAACTATTACATATCATATAAAATTATACAGACGTGTTTCATTTCCGCGCATGCATGGTGCTACAAATATAGTATGAATGCAAACGACGACAAGCCGGAATTTGAATGGGACGTGGAAACATCTGATGTAAACGTACGCACGTAAGGACTGAACATATTTGAAAGCGTTGAATGGGTTCTATGCGAAAGTCGTTAGGAAAAGCGAAAAGAAAATTCTTGGGTTTGACGTTTCACACTGTACCAACTGTAGTATTGTAGGTACCGGGAGGAATAAAATCAAACTACGATTTATCTCGTATGTTCAAACATTATTCCTGTAAAATATACTTCGTATTTACATGTTAATTCTTTTGCTTGTGAGCCTAATCTGACGCCTAATCTCTTCTAATTTTAAATTATTTATTTATGACATGGAAAACCAACAGCTTTACATAAATACACTGGAATAAGAAACATGAAGCCAATTATAGGTTTTTACGGCTAGCTATACAATAATACAGTAAGAGATCTTATACACGACAAATTATAATATCATAAGCGCAACAATCATCAAAACGGTACCGCCAAACATGAGGAATAAACTACAATAAAATAAAATAAGTACCAGAACTAAATTAACACTAATAATTAATTTTAAAGAAATCAAGGTTCAGCCTATTGCGTACGCTTGAGCCTTTCGTTGAAAACAAGCCAAAAGAGAACTGCTTGCATAAGTCATTAAAGTCTTTACTCACTCACAATAAAAATGAGTTTGGCTGTAGTTGGAAGAAGATAACGGAATAGCGATAGGTGGATTAAATCTGAGTAATCGCTAAGGAATATTAAAATACAGTTTACGTAGAAGCTGCGGACAATCCACCTCATTGGATACAATTTTGAGCAAAAATGTACAGTCTGCTAATTGACGACGGTTAATAAGTGGTTGTAGGTGAAATTTCTTGTTATAATAATGTTTGTCTCTTATTTCATGCCAGTTACTTTTAACTGACTCGCGGAGGTTGCATGTAAGCACCAAATAGTCTGTAGTCTCTCCTGTACACACGACGACATATGAAGGTATACATTTCCAGTTTTCGCTGACCTCGCATTGTATAGGCTTTTCGTACACGGAAAGTTTGCGCAAGCAATACTTAGATGAATAGCAAGACTTTTCGAATTTCAGCAGACAGGAAGTCGATGGGCAAAGATCGTCACTCACTGGACGCCTGAGGCAGGACATCGCCGTCGAGGTAGACCAAGACGAAGGTGGCGTGACGATCTAATATCATTCGCAGGGCCAACATGGCCAGAGATCGCACAAGACAGGGAGGTTTGAAAGACAAAAGGGGAGGCCTTTGCCCAGCAGTGGGACACAAAATAGGCTAGCAAAAAAAAAGGAAGTAGATTTGAGTCGAGAGAAAATGTAAATGTTAATAGATGGAGGGAGAGGAGGCCATAGAAAAAATGGATGGATTGTGTGAGGAATGATATGAAAGAAAAGGGAGTGATTGATAGCATGACGGCTAACAGGAGAATCGAAGAAGAAAACGTTTTGCGCTGACCCTGAGTAATATGGGAGAGGGGCAGTTAGATAATATGAGAAAGAAGAATTTTCCAGTGTCTATTTAGGTTTGTAGCGGCATCTACAACGCCACAAGCGAACAACGCGTCATACTGATGTCACGCAAATCCTGTATCTCGCAAGCAGAGTTTACCGCGCAACTAGCATAGATACAATAGCTCGACATGAATCATCGGGCAGTTGCCCGCCAGACACAACACCCGTCTGGTCGAAGGATCCTCCCTTTTCTATGGAGGTTGAGTAAACTTTACACCTTGTTCCCCATACTTCTACAGGTTCGTTAAAAAACAGTTTTTGAAGTACAATCCAAAAAAATGTTACATTCGATGTTCGTGGATGTCCATTTCGAGTACAGACACATAGTAGCAATGTCCGCTTTTAATACAGTGTAGTTTTATTTGCTCTGCCCGCGTTTCGATGACACTCATAACTTTGACAGAATGGGACAGCGAAAACGCTAAAAGGGACGTCAGAAAGGACTTACTCTCGATATTTTTTTTTTGTCAACTCTGAAAATCCAAATAACTAGTACGTAAAATTCGGCACAAAAGTTGCCGTATTGTAGTTAGATAACACTGCATCATGTATGCATGTAGACAGGCTTTTGCAAATAAATACTAAAAACATAACCTTGTCTGCTGTCGCGCAGTCGCGTAGCATAATTAGCCTAAAATGTTCCCACTGGTGGGACACAGGCCTCCTCTCAGTGAGAGGAAGTGGGCCGTAATCTACCACGCGGGCACAGTGCGGCTTGGTATTATGTCAGATGTCATCGAATTTTTGGTTCTAGGACATGCCGGTTTCCTCACAATGTTTTCTTTCTGCCGAGTTCTAGGACATGCCGTTTTGAGAGCAATGTTCAGGCATTTTCTTTTAATGGATATCGGAAACAAGTTGTATTTCTAACATAGATAAACAGTGGCCCCAAAACTAGACGACACCTGTATCTTGGGGGCCGGAGTTGCTTTAACATTCAATTAAATTATATAGTACAGTACAGGATCGATTTATAATATCGATTTATAGCTAAAATCGAGAAAATCTTTAGACACTTCTCACCTATAAAATCTCCCGCTACGCTAAAACCCTGCTCATTCTAACAATAAGGAGTATGTCGCTGATTTAATAATTCCAAACTCCAGGAATCCCTCATTATATCGAGAGTATGAACACAGGGATCCACCACGATATTAATACCGCACGGGACAGCTAATCCTGCTGCCAAACATGTTGATTGGGCCTTTATCCGTTTAGGACCGACCGCAACAGTATAGATACTTGGTACACATCCAGCTACTACAATCTGTCAAATTTCTTTAATAGATTTTCAACTTTAGCGCTAAATCATAAGGTTCAAAGTTGATTGGCAAAATTTGTCAGTTTCGGGTGACTTGATGTGCTGGCGTCTGTACATAGGAAAAGAATATGTTTAGTAAATAACGAGGATGGAGATGGCGGGATGAGCTGGACTCTTTCAACAGAACTGGTCGTTTGCAACTTTGAACAGAGAGAGGTGGAAAAAGAGTAGGGAGGCCTTTGCCCTGCAGTGGGACGTTACAGGCTAATAATAATAAGTACTTAGGCTTATTGTAAGCTGATAACCACCCGGTTCATTTCAGTGTGTTATTTCGTGGCTGTGATTTTTAGGTTGCGGGATTTGGAAACCTCAGTTTCAACTGGTTTTCAATTGCCTGGTTTAAGTGCCGTTTATCCTATAACTAGCTTCTGCCCGCGACTTCGCCTGCTCGCGCTATTACTTCGTTTTAGCTTGAAGTGTTACGCGGGGTAGATTTAATAAAAGCGATTTTTACTAACGACTTGTACTTCTGCCTACCTCGGCACTTCCTTAATTATAACAAGTATCGAACAACAACAAAGACGTAGGACAAACTAAAACGAACAGAACAGTTTTTTTTTTCTCGCGGTGGAAATCCTCATGGACTTCCTCTATCGTGGGGGTGACAGAGGGGCATGCCGGACTCTTACTGGCTAAAACCATCGCGGTGTTCCACCTCTACCTATGGCCGGGGGTGCGGGATTCGCAACAGCATTCACCGCTCCCAATTATGAGGCGAACCTAGGACAATATGAATATTTTTTTTTAAAGATTTTTTTTTGCAAGTGAAAAAGTGAGTGTGTATTCGACCACTACACACTTAGCATTCTTTCTGACCTTTTCTCTTTTTGCTTCGCTCCTAAGTGTTCTAGCGTGATGTTAAATAACCCAAATCGTCGAACACTAAAAAGCCAATAAATCTAGCTAAACACAAGAAAGTTTTTAGCCCACATTATTACTAAGGGTCGACAGAGATCTCGGTCTCGGTTTCGGCATTCTCGGCTACAACTTCTACCGAGAACTCTATCTCGGTTCTCGGCTAAAATTCGCCGAGATTCTCGGCCATAACCGAGACCGTTCTAAGTAGGTGCTGTCGTAGAAATAGCGCTTGATAGCTTTCTTAGAGAGCCAAGACTGCAAAGAAATGCATATTTTTTGAGTATTGGTATTCGTCACCATATCAAGTACTTCGGCCTGCAGCAAAAAGTTTTTAGCAGCACCGCCTACTAGTGTAGCAAGTGAACAGCTTCAGCAGAGCTAGTCAATTACACGAGAGGCGACATTCTTTGATGGGTGAAAACGCAAAAAAATTGCTTTTTATGTGCTACAACATCATGTTGTTCAATTTTGATTATTAAAACTATTTAAAACAAATTATTATTACATTCTTCAATATACTATATTATGCAAAAATAGCGCATTTCCATTTTTTTTTCTCAATTTATCTATTCTCGGTATTGGTCTCGGTCTCGGCCGAGGACGAAAAACCTGTCTCGGTCGACTCTAAATTATTACCACCCTATATTTCGGCTACCTAACCCGTTGAGCACTGAACAAAACTGAACAGCCACTGAATAGCTAAACAACTAACAGGATAGCTGCATGGACGCTCACTGAACTGGAACCCTCTTGTTCATTGCACCCTTTAACATGAACTACTTCGTGAAATAACAGACATAGCCTGGATACGAGTTGGGAGTTAATATTGGCTAGGATTTTCATGTGGGCAACACTTTACTGGATACACTTATTAGCAATGGCAACATACAATTTATTCTATGGAAAGTCGGGGTTTAAAAAGCGTGTTGAAATGGAACGGCTCGTTTTAAACGAAACACATTCATTTGTTTTGCCTTATTTGGAAAAATAGAAGATTTTGAGGTTAGGTTTGTCCAAAAGGATTGTTTTGCAATAATTTTTTGTCGGTACTCATGAGTGCCTAATTAGATATATATAACGTGGCGACGAAAATACGACAGTAAATTAAACTACATATTATCTAATGTCGTTCCCAGTCTGCATACAAAAATTCAATCAAATATATCCAACAGTATAATTACTAAAGCTAGTCAACGATTGGCAAAATCCATAGTCGGCCCATCACTACTATTGAATTTGTTAGAAAAAATCACTTTTTAATTTCAATGTTAGGATTTATTTGATAGTTCCATAGGTACATTAGTGTTGCCAGTGTTTTTAATTTAGGTATTATCGCATTGTCATCTCCACATGGTATTTGAAGATTCCTTAAAAGTTGGCTCTATTTTCCTTCTAAATTGCTGTCCACATTCAAAACAACAAATTAATCTCAGACAGCTCATTTTGCGTACCTATGGATAAACTCCGACAAAGCGTTGTTATTCAAAGACTTGAAAAACATATTTCTTTCTCAAAACAAAAATTCTTGTCCCACGGTAAGTAAAAGGATAAAATCATAAATATGGCTCCGCGCCACAATAGCCGCCGCTTGAGGAAGTGAGCATTGGCACGGAAACGGAAGAGAGACACGCTTTACCGTTTGGAAACCCTCCAACAATACCCGAATACGGGTCAAGCGTAAGATTTAGACACCACTGTGGAACAGACTTCGGCATTGTTAAGTTCAAATTGCTGACTAAACGGTTACCCCGTGGCCACGAGGTACACGCTCAAGCGACATGCGTCTTGCGTCAGCGACTGACCCCGCGTCCTATTCAAATGCTATCTTCATGCGAATACGCGATCGACGCGTTTATTAACGCGAAAACTGGAAGGCGCCCTCTGTCGGCGCGACCACGCGTTCCGTTTTACCGAACAAAAAGTGACATAAACGCGACAATCGCATATTCGTGCGATTTTGGTTAGCACGTGTCTAGAGGAGAAAACAAATGAAACAAGTTTTAGTTTAGAGCATGACACGAGTCACCGCGACCCGAAATGCGGAGCGACGGACGGAAACAGATGACGTGCGCGTGTGTCGCTTGACGCAAGTCGCATCACTCGAGGGAGTGAACGGAGCCTAAGATTTAGACACTGCTGTGAAACAGACTTTGGCATTGTTAAGCTAAACTTGCTGACATAACGCTAGGGTAGACAGACACAGCCTGTATTTCAGTGATGAGCTAGGTAGACGTGTACAGCCAATTACAACCGTACTTACCTACAAGAAAAATTCGTCGCCTAGCAATAATCGTGTGGCGGCATCTACATCGCCGCATGTGTACTACACATCAAATTGACGTCACGCAAAAAACTTGCATCGCGCAAATAGAGCAACTAGCATATACAACGTCCCGACATCAATCGTCGGGCACCAGACACGACATCCGTCTGGTCGGAGGATCCTCCCTGTTCTATGGAGGGCGAGTGAACTTTACACCCTGTTCGTCATACCTCTATAATCGAAACTGGAAGTCCCATGAAATAGAGGTATTTAATAAAGAAGGGTTGGACATTTTAAGAGGTCGATGCGACATGACGAGCAGGAAAAGCAAGTCGTGATTTCAACAACCGCAAACTTTAATTTGAAGCAGATTTCAGTTATACCAACAAATACCTACATCATTATGAATTATTACTATCCTGTGTACTTAAACCAGTAGCATAAAACAAAACACAGTTTTATCCGCCGAACTTGATTTTTTCTCACGCAACCCTTCGCTGTCCACTTCAATAACTTGAACACCAACACGAGCGAGCAACAGGACCCGGGAGGCAAACTAGTTATTACAATAAATCTCCAAGCCACAATCTGTGCAAGTATTCCTGCAGCTATAATCTGGTATGCTGTTATTAAGGATAGTTGCACACGAACCGTTGCGTGAGACCCGCCAATCACTCGTCGGCAGAGAGCCCGTCTGACAGTTTCTAGTCTGTAGGACGCCTTTTTTTACTGGCTTAGACACGATTTGTGAGTTTAAAGAATACGTGGTTGGAGTTTTAGAGCTGTTTTGTATATTGGGGTTTAAGTTACTGTTTTGGGTGCAACATAGCTTATATCTAAGCATCGTTGTAGTGAAAAAAAATTAAAAGAGTATGCTTAGATTGTTTAGTAATGTTGAGAGGATGAATGAAAGGTGACTAACAAAATTTATTTACAAGGCAGATGTGAGTAGAAACGCCGCCGGGACGCCCTAGCCTCCTAGGGGATATATGTGACGAGGAGACGCCCTAGAAGGACATATGTGACCTCATTGGTGATGTTCTTCAGAAAGGTCAGATGCAATCGGCGTGCGAGTATGACCAGAAGTATGAAAGTAAACGGGGCAAAAGGAGTATGTAAGGATAGTAGCAGGTGGCGCTATGTAGTTTCTGCTTACCCACATGGGAAGAAGGTGTGAGTTTATTTTTGTATTTATAGTTAAAGCTTCACTTGAAAAACGATGAGACCAATTATAATGAAAACTTCAGTTTTTGTTTATCTTATAGACTTAGGCAAATATGTAGCGGTATCTACAACGCCACATGCGAACTGCGCGTCATACTGACGTCACACAACATCCTGCATCTCGCAAGCAGAGTTTACCGCGCAACTAGCATATACAACGGCCCGACATAATCATCGGGCAGTTGCCCGCCAGACACAACACCCGTCTGGTCGGACGATCTTCCCTTTTCTATGGGGGATGAGTGAACTTTACACCCTGTTCTTCATACTTCTATAAATAAATTAAGTCACCAATTATAATAATGCCTATGTGCATAATCAAAAAAGCTAACATTTTAATAAAAACTTTATAAGTGTGATGATGACTGGATGCGGAAGGCGGAGGACAGGGTGTTGTGGCGCAGCCTGGTCATGGCCTATATCCAGTGGACTGAGTTGATTGGTTGTACGATAGGCTGCAAAAGTGCATGGGTAGTACAGAAACAAAATCGTATGAAGCGAGAAATGACGCCATCTAGCGTAAAACCAGTTAACGACTAACAAAATTTAATTATGCTGTTATTAGATGGCGTTGCTTTGCTTTATATGATAAAATATTTTTGTAGTTTCTTTTTGTCTCTTCAAACATTCAAACAATTTATAATTAATAGTTTCTTTTAAAGAAAATTGTTCCTAATTATTAACCTACTATGTGAAAAATGAATATCAATTTATAAGTAGGTGCTAAGTAACTACTAATTCGAATATTAAATTAATTATTAAAATACCCACTCGTTAGCTTAATAAATATATTCCTATCGGTTTCTTTTATTATTTTTATCATTTAAGCTACGTATGCTGGTAAACGTAATGTAATAATTAGATAAATGTATTAGCCTTGTAACTCTTTGCTCAATCCTACTTAATACGTTTCTTCCTAACTCCTTACTTACGTTTCGTAAAATAGTCATAGTTGTGAAGAAACCAACGCCATCTAGTTTATTTTCGAAAACTTGAATTCAAACGTTCACGGGAAAATAGACACTAAGGTACCCATGCAATTTTGCTGGCGACTGTACATTATGATGGCAAAAACCGTAATTATGGTTTAAGAACTTTATTATTCCTCATTAAGAATTAACAATAATTCACGAAACTAAATTTACATATAAAATGCTTGTGAGCGTACAAAAACGGCGTATAAAGTAAAATAGAAAGGTAGTGATAAAAACAAATAGTAAATATGAACTAATCGCTAACCGACAAAACATTGATCTTTAGTAAAGTTTACCACAAAACCCAGTAGGTAGGAAATAAAACATTAAGGTGAATGGGTAGTAGTAGCCCGCGAAATTCAATTTTTCTTACGTTTTTTGCAATTTTCAGGTCAGTGTCAAGTTTTATCTTGATGAAAATTTGATTCGCGACTATAACAGGTACGTATTCACAGAATTATAATCATCAGAATCATTAATACATCTTTCTAAGTTAGATTTCTACCATCAACACTTTTCCATACGAGATTTGTTCTTAACGGTAGTTATTATAATTCTGTAAATACGTACCTGTTATTGTCGCGAATCATATTTTGATCAAGATACAACCTGACACTGACCTGAAAATTGCAAAAAACGTAAGAAAAATTGAATTTCGCGGGCTACAACTACCCATTCACCTTAAATACCCAGCCCAGAATTTAACATTCGCAAAAAATATAGGACGAGGTATAAATAAATTGGTTTCGCAATGCCGTCTAATATTTCAGGCATGCCAACTTGAATTCTAAAGCGGAACAATTTCTCTGAACATCTGTTAAGAATTTCCTTCAAATTGGATGAATTCCAATGGATATTAATTTTTAATTTCTAACGGTCTTATTAATAAAAAGTTATCGACCATCTAAACGCTTGCTAAAGTCTGGTTGTTAAAAATTGTCATTCATAAATGTATTTTTGCACTAAAACGTTCTCTAAACTTACTGTAAAGTTATGAAACCCCTACTATGCCAGTGATATAAGGAAAAAATGGCCGAATCTACATCAGCTGATTAATAAGAAAATGACATTCGACGTACAAATGTAACATGTGTGAAAAGTCAGTTTTGTAAACAATCGTACTTCGTGGAGCTGCAGTTGAATTAAATTTATTTTACACTTCTGTTTAACCAATTTAGTTTATTATTATATACCTACAATTCAAAATAGAAGCGAGGAAAAATATAACGAAGCACATATAGCAACAAGAAATACTGTAGAACGCTGCTGCTTTGGAGTGTGGAACCAACGCCTTCAATGGCTTTTTCATGGCATGACCTGGAAACTAGGAAATGTGACCACAACCATAGTGGCTCTAGTAGTACTTCACAACATTGCAGTTGACCATAGAGACATGCAGTTAGAGAGTAGCAATATCAATGAATATCATACAAAGTCACCCCAAGAAGTTGCAAGGGGAAATGCAAATGCTATTTTACAAACTTTACTTTAACTCTTTTGGCAGCATCTCTCTCAGGCTTAGGCGACTTTAGTTTTATGAAAGCTTTACGTATTAAAAATAAAAATACAAACTTCGGATTTCCATGGAACATTTATTTCTTAAATGTAGCAGCATCATGCTGAGATAGGAGCCCTTTGGCCTCGGTGACTTTCTGATTTCTTTCATTTTTTTTTTCATTTATGATTGTGTTCAGTTTGTGATCTTTCTTACGAACTATATCCTAGCAGTTTGTAATTTAGGCTGATTAATTGATTATGCTTTGCTATTATGCATATGCTCATGGCTCGTTATATTTTAAAACAAACAAAATACCAATATAATTTCCTCATCAGACCCACTATCTACTGCCAATTAACAACAACATACATGAATAAATGACAATAACACTGTTATCAACATGTTATAATTGGGCCTTTTATTGTAAAATTTTCTCCTGGTGTTCATTTTATTATCAGTGAAAAGTCGGTCATGAAATTTGATATAAAAAATACGAGTTGCTGCAAAAATAAGACTTGGTCGAAATTGCCATGGCAGCCACTAGGCTAGGTAATGGTAATCCTTGCAAGTACCCTAGTGGTTTTTTCTATGTCAAAACCCAGAAGTATCCTAACGTACGGTAAAAGGAAAGTTGTCCTGGCAATACAGAACACAACAAAAAAAAATCCAATTTAGTGCTTTCGTTCGGAAGTTATGCGCGTACATACATTTCGGCGATTCATTTTTATTTATATAGAAGACTAGCTACGCCCCGCGGTTTCACCCGCATAAGTTTCGATCCCGTGGGAATACCGGGATAAAAACCTCCTTTCCTGTCCTTTCCCGGGACTCAAACTATATCTATACCAAACATCTAAATCGGTTCAGTGTTTTAGGCGTGAAAGGTAACATACAGACAAACAGACAGAGTTACTTTCGAATTTATAATATTAATATGGATTACAAAGTTTCAGTTGATATTGTGATGTGTGTAGTGTGAAATGTTGTGTGGGGGCGATAAAGTAGAACGTTTGTATTTACTGCGTTTATTCCAAGCGACCGTGTTTACATGAACGTGCCTATACTATCACTGCTTTTTCCAAACAAAAACTTAGTACAAAAGCTCATTCAAAATTCGCAGACTTTTGCAGAAAACCGTTACAGTAGGTATCATAAACCGGATAAAATTTAACATAATCTGTTAAGCTCCGCTAATGAGACACAATTGATTTTCTATTGTTTCGTCGCCGATCAGCGAAGCGCGCCGCTTGACCGGTTAAATACACATTGCTGTGAAAAGACCCACGTCATATCCATAGTTTTAACAGTAATGAACCACACAACTACCAACAAATTCCGCTCCCAATCCTAGCTCTCCTCATTTCCACCGCAATTAATATTTATTGCTTAAAGTCCACATAAAACAGTTTAGACAAAGTTGGACAACGTTAGCCCAAAGCGCTCCTAACTGTTTAACATTTAAACAGTTTTGATGCAACTTCCAGCATGCAGGACAAGTTGGATTATTGTTTAATTATTAAGAGGAAATGCGGTCGAAGAGACTTTTGAAAAATTTGAAGTAAAAAGTCGTAATTCGAGGTTTGGCTCTCGCCTATTTCCTCCTACAATTTTGGACCAATTTAAAAGATATTTCATAAACTGAATAAGAAGGATACATACAGTGTGTCCCTATGTTTTTCTTTTTTCATGAATAGTTGTCAAAGTACAGCAGGCCTCTGTTGACAGCGGTTCAAATCGGCATTTTTTGAGGGTTCTAGTGCTTATTAAAATAATGTATCATCAAAAAGGAAAACATAGGGACATAGACGTAGTCATTATTTACTTTTCTGTAAAAAAACCATTGCTTTATGGTCATTAACCAGAAAGAAAACAGGCGAGAGCGTTTCTATGGAGAAACGACCACCCGCATTTCCTCTTAAAGGATTCGTTGAGGATATATTTAAAGTTGGAGGGATGGTTATTGGAGAGTCCATGGGAAGATTTTGTTTAGCCTGTTTAGATTTTGTTTTTTTGTCGAACCTAGTCACGATTAGGTACTTATTGTTAAGCGACTCTGGAGGCCTTAAAGCGTATCAATAAGATAAAGTTTGTTCTTCGGGGTAATTGAGTAACACACTAACAGTAGCAATGGCTTTCATTTGGACAGTTCAACAATATTCATTGCGTTATTTACGTTGTTGAGCAGACAAATTTTTCGAACATATGAAGCAATGGATTAGTAATATCCTGCAAAATTATTCACATTCTGGTTACGCAATTAGGGTGCTGGACATCACTCCTGTTATCCATGACTTTGCACCCAAGTACCTATGACCCCGTTGACTCTCCTAAAAAGGTTTTTTCTTAGTTACCTACTAAAACCAGCTCATGGGGGAGAAATAGAAGGGTAACGTAAGTGAAAATCTGTGTTCTCCCCATCAAAACTTGGTTTTTGAGAAATAAATAACATTTAGCTGTTTTTCATTAATAAATGAACGAGTAAGTACTGCAGAAAGTGCTAAAGAATAGAATTCTTAGGTGAAATCGATAAAGCAGTAAAGATAAAACCAGGCTACGGTACTAAAGTAGACTCTAAAAGCTATAATACTCTTAAAAGAAGAAACTTCATAAAAACATCTCACGTTAAGACGTCAAAATATTGTTAGTGCCCTTGTAAAGCACTCCCATTTGCTGTAACCACAAGACTGCTGGTTTGGCTGCCTCAGACTCCACTGGGGCACGGGCACTCTGCCAGCCGTATCGCAAATAATAAATACTAGTTACATTATGAAATTGAGAGATACTTTACTGATTAAAGTGTTCTAGAACATTGGTGATGCTCATTTGTTTTGAAACATAGACGATCCGTAAAAATATTCAGACGTGGTAAATTAGATCATCTGCATTCGCGATTTATACAAATATGAGTTTATGGAAAAATAACTTTGAATCCTACATAGTACATAATAAAGTTCGGTTCACGTTACAACTTCAAACATTTTTTCAATTCTGCTAGACACTCTGAAATCAACTTAATTACATTTAAAATAAAGTTGATATTTGTTTAACTTGAAATAATATTAATTTGACACATAAGTTTGAATAGACTTTACATATATAAACTCACGCCTTCTGCCCAAGAGGGTAGGCAGAAACTACAGAATGCCATCTGAAGACAGGATAACCTCATAGAAGTAATAGAACACTGGGATAAAGCTATGATAGGTTTTAACAAAAATACAAAACAGACTCAAAAAAATAGTACAAAAAAAATTTTAGAACAAAAAAAAACATAATAAATGGATAAGAATAGGGTACCATCTAATTGGAACCTCTATTATCAATGTAAAACAATCTAGATCAACCAATAACGCACGTAGAACATACAGATCTCTATTCGCTTAAACGTGGACCACTCCATTCCCATTGGTTTCCATTTCACCGAACCGGGAGCCTTCCAATATCGGTATATACCAAACCTGACAGTCTGGCAAACGGCTGATCGCCAATCAAAGACATTTCCTACTCTGTAATGGAAATACCGCAACGCTGGGAAGCCTTTGAAAGGGATACTAATGCGTATTTTCAAAAGCGCGCTGTTGTATTTTGAACACTAGGCTCAGGAGCTGAGCGTTGACAATCCAATAGCAAGCTGGAGGTGGAGGAGGTGTCGCCTAGTCTTAGTGAAAACGGGTATAACTACCTCAACGCAGCTACGCGTAAGCTTTTGGCAATCTTGAGCAATCTACCGTGTGACTCGAGGGTCGATTTCGGTACGGGATGAAGGTATTAAGTTCCATTCACACGTGGACTGAGGTCATGACTTTTGTGTTCGATTGTGAATTTGTAATAGTAAGGATGGCAGAACTATAAGCTAACATCTGGGTCAAATTGTTTATTTCGCGTTAAAGGCATAATCAGTTATCGGGTTTTCTATGACTGAATCCATACTAATATTATAAATGCGAAAGTGTGTCTGTTTGTTACCTCTTCACGCTTAAACCGCTCGCTGAACTGATTTAGATGAAATTTGGTATAGAGAAAGTTTCGAGTCCCGGGAAAGGACATAGGATAGTTTTATGCCGATATCCCACAGGATCGACACTTGTGTAGGTGAAACCGCGGGACGCTGCTAGTTACCAATAATGAAAGAATGAAAGGAAAATACGTTTATTTGCGGTAAATACACTCACCGGCACGGAAACTTGGCCACTCGTGATTTTGCCGATTATTTGAATAAAAAAATTTGCATTTGCATTTATGACAATAAATTAAGGGTAAGTGGCTTTAATACGTGTCTCTTATGCTTTAAGAACTTAGAAATTAAAAAATTACCTCACCAATAAATCAGTTTTTAAAATCACGCACTTTCACTGAAATTAGGAATTTTTCACTATAAATTTAAAAACACTATAAAATAAAAAATAAGGTCTTTTTCGTTGTTGTCTATACGTTTTAATATCGGGTGTTTCCTCCTCTAGCCCTGATAACTGCCTACATTCGATCTGGCATACTTTGGATGATGTTTTGGACATCAACTTGCAGTATACTGCGCCAAGCGGCCAGCGTTTAGAATTAAGATGTTTAGAGTTTCCGGCGGGTTGGAGCTGGACTTTATCTTTCTTTTGAGCATGTCCCAGATATGCTCAATCGGGTTTAAGTCTGGGCTACGAGCTGGCCATTGCAATTTTTGTATGCCAACCTCTTCCAGATATTCTTCAACGCAATGTGCAACGTGTGGGCGTGCATTATCGTGCATTAGGAGGAATTGGTCGTGTCCAATGAACCCCGAATATGGTATTACGTGTTCCTGAAGAACTTCCTCGATGTATCGAACAGCTGTTAGCCGATTATCGATGATAACCAACTCTGTACGTGCGTCGGAACTTATACCTCCCCATACCATTATTGAGCCTCCATGGAAACTCACTGTTTGAGTGGTAGTAATGGGTGAAAACCGCTCTCCTCTTCTTCGCCACACTCGTTCTCGACCATCTGGAGAACGTAAAGCTATTCGACACTCGTCTGTGAACAGTACTCTAGCCCATTGCTCGTGGGTCCAGTTAACGTGTTCTCGTGCGAAGTGAAGTCGAGCTACTCGGTGCTGTCTGAGAAGTTCTGGACCTCGTGCTGGTCTACAAGCTTTTAAATTGACTTCCTTCATTCGTCTTCTCACCGTACGCTCACTAACATTAACGCCTTTCACAATTTGAAGCCGCTGGCGTATCTCAACAGCTGTCAGGTAGCGGTTTTTCAAAATCTCCAGGACAATAAAGCGGTCGTCTCGGGCCGATGTGCACCTTATGTCTCCACTGCCTGGCCTGCGGGTGTACTGGCCTGTCTTTTGGTATCTTTTAAGGGCATACTGCATTGATTACCGTGGTACGTTAAGGGCAATAGCAACTTCACGCTGTGTCAGCCCTTGGTTAATTAACGCAACGGCTTGTGAAACCTGTGCTGGTGTTAGAGGCATTTTTATTGCTTTTAAAGCACCTTTACTTATTGAATTAAAAGCATAAAATCACAATAATTCAAAAACCGAACAGTAAACTTTTCAAAACACACAAATTTAAAACGTGAACTTAGTCGCTCAAATGACCCGATTCAACTTTAAATTAAAAGTTTCGTCGTGGTGTACCTAAACATAATGGATTACCCTCTTGAACTAAAAGTAAACATTTTTTGACATACCTGCACAACAAACATTCATCAGAAACACTTAAAACTTTTGCTATCGCGAGATAAGCACTTGGCCAAGATTCCGTGCCGCTGAGTGTATGACGCAAAGAAAGAACAAAAACACAAGAACAAGTTGAGGATGAGTTAACCGATTATCTACTGCACACATGATGACATCTACTACAAGACTATAATGTTCCCACTGCTGGAACACAAGTCTCCTCTCTTCAAGAGGAAGTGGGCTGTAATCCACCACGCGGGCCCAGTGCGGGTTGGTAGATGTCACACGTCTTCGAATAATTGCGTTTAGGACATGCCGGTTTCCTCACGATGTTTTGCTTTAACGTTTTGAGAGCAACAAGACTGCAACATTAAAACTATTTCGGATTACTTAGCTGCAATCTTTACATAACATCGTAATCCGATTTCCAGCCTGCAATATGTTATGAAACTAGCACCAGCCTTATAAAACTGTCTCCCAACTCCACAACTCCACACACAAATATTATAAGTAAGCTTAAACTTCGAAACATGCAGAATTTATTCGCGTTTGCAAACTACCGATTTCTAGGACAACTTTGTTCATCGAACATTCCCGAAGTTTGCCGAGAAAGAATTTTTAAAAGATTTCCCGCCAACTTATCGGCGGGTAGTTTGGCAAGTGTCATCTTGCTATGTGAACTTTTTAAGGGGCTCCCTTGTTGTGGTAAACAATGTGGTGGGGTTTAGTAGTTTAATTAATAGAATCGGCGAATTCGTACACATGAGAGCTTTGTGAAAGTAGAATTATAATGACTGAATATGCGGAATTGTAGGCCATTTATCTAGATGGATGAAATTAAAGCAAGCAGTCGATATTTGCATTAGAACTGCAATTGAGGACCTTGCAGCAAAAGGGAGGCAGATCCAAATTTTTGTCGTTACTGTTTTTTTCACCTACGATTTCAACAAAAATTAGGACAATCGTTTGATGCATATACGAGGCACATTTCTTAAACTGCAAGGTCCTCAATTGATATCAGTTGGAGGCAGCAGTTTTCATAAAGTTGTTCGACGAGTACTCGCAAGCTAGCAGCTCTAAGCTTTATTTTGGTAAAGTTACCATTATAAACGAATAGCTTGATTCAAGAGTTTGCCCGAGAAGCCAATGCTTCTTCAATTCTTGTTGTGTCAACAACATTCTTCTTCAAAGATGATGTTGAAATTAACCTGCGTCTGCTAGGCAAGCGTATCAAGCTCGGTAACAATAGAAAAAGTAATTGCGTCTTGTTGACAGGGACTTGTCATAAGTGACAGTTGAACTCTTAACTCAATATTGGATTATTGGTTGTTTATAATTATTGACCCAACCAATACATCAATATTGAGTTAATTTCAGCATATGAAGCTTATGACGACGTCATTGCCATAACAAACGCCAAGATAAATAGCAAATATTATCAACTTCATCACGAAGGATTTCGATTAGGAGCTAAGTAGGAGCTGCACTGCTTTCCAAATTAACTTCACCGAGTACCTTCTAAATGGAAAAAGGAATCGAGACATTGGAACTTTTAAGACATTCCCAAGTTTTTAAGTCGCTGGCGAAATGAGTTGGAAAGTAACGACTAGATAGCAAGCCGTTCTTGCAGCGATTAAGACTTAATCTAAATGTTGGAGGAAATTAGATCCAAAGCAGGAACAGCTTATTTTCAGGGCTTCCTTGTTGTTGTAACTAGCTTTATGTCGGTACTAGCTACTGCCCGCGACTTAGTTCGCGTGAAATTTCTTATTCCCTCGACCCATCTCGTCGTATTGCATCACCTGCCCGCGTCTCCTGCTCTATCACTTCGTTTCCCCATAGCGCTTTTGCTCGGCTCCTAAGGGTCATAGCGTGACGTTAAATAGCCTATAGCCTTCCTCAAGAATTGGGTTATCAAATGCAAGAGGAATTTTTCAAATCCGACTGGTAGTTCCAGAGATTACCCCCTACATACAAACTTACAAACAAATTTTACCTCTTTATAATATTTATATGTCGGTATTATGGTCATTTAAAACGATAAAGAAACTAAGAACTCCCCATTGGTCTATTTGTCGCAAGTGCTGATGCTGAGCATAACGTCTTGGGTTGGACTTCTAGGTCGGGCAAAGTATTTCCTATCTGGAAAATTTCTCAGTAGCAACCCGAAGCCTGGATTTGTGCCCGGTTGAGGGCAATAGGCTCGCTCTCTATTACTTGGGACTTAAGCACAAATACTTTTACACCAGTTTAATATCATCTTCTACGAAAATATCCCTAGAACTGAATGCCATAAAAGTCGATTGTTTCCGTCAAATCAAGCGTCCAAGGAGCCGTAAATTCCTATCGTGTTACGCAAACTGCATCATGAATTTGATGCGAAAGGGTTCAGATACGGTTTACATAAAATAAATTTGCTTTTTTGCATTGGTCATTGTTCCCGACCGCCCAATCTAGGCCCTCGATGTTCTTACCAAAAAGGGTCTAATATAAAGATACAGAAGGTAAATGATATTCTCTCTACTACTCATACATAAACTCACGCTTGTACAGACGCCAGCACATCAAGCTACCCCAATCTGTCAGATTTCTTTGATAGATTTTCAACTTTAATACAAAGTATTAAGGTTCATATTCAATTGGGAAAATTTGACAGATTGGGGTAGCTTGTTGTGCTGGCCTCTGTACCTAGGGGGGTAGGCAGAAACTACAGAACGCCACCTGGTACGATCCTTACATACTCTCAAAATGCTTGATATCCAAAATTCTAGATATTTAAGTCGACCCAAGAAAAGTGGTAGGTAAGGACGAACAAGCTTTTTGGTATACAGGCAGCTAACTTGCAACTACTTTTAAACAATGGTGTGCTGAGTTAGTCAATTCTTTTTTACCACTCTATTTATTAAGGATTCCATAAGCTGAAAAAGTTATACTTAACGCACAAAATAAAACTAAATATTGGCTGTCTAGTGGAAAGATGAATATTTTTGCCTGTATACCAAATAGCTTGTTCGACCGTACATTGTTTTTTCGTACTATGCAAGACCATTCTTAACTTTAATCTACTGACACAAACATTAACAATCACTCCCCATAACTCCCCCCTAAATTACATCCCCAGCCATTACCGTAAAATTAATTAAAAATATTTCAATATCGACACTAGATACGCTCTCCAATCCAATTCGACCCGTAACCGAACGCTTCGCAATATAATATGACTCTGTAGAATAAATATAAATCATGTGTGAAATCATACACGTGTGGGCCACCCCTGTTTACGTCAGTAGGGGTGTGCGCCCATTATTCGTTAGCCCAGAGTTCACCAACATTTTTAACCGCGTTTGCTCTATTTGTGACGCTGCAATTCTTTGTACGTTCTGCGCGTACCCGGCATTATTTTTTACAAGGACTGTATTTCCGTTTGCTGCATACAAACGATGGTGGTTATACGTACGGAAATACAAGCCAGACTCGAGAGTGAAAAAGATGCCGTGACCCCAGTGACGAAATTTGCGTGAATAAAATTTTGGAAGAATTATTTAAAATCTTGAATGTTAAAAAGGGCGGCATACCCTTTTGCCCTTTGGTTTTTCATGAAAAAAGATTGCTTGTTTAAAACTTAAATAGGTTTACGGAACGCGTATTGAAGTAGGAGGTAGGCAACAAGATATAAGAGCAAAATGGATGTTTGCGAAATGAAAAACTTCTTTAGCCGCATTTTGCCCTCTTTCTGAACAGTAAACGAAACTGAACCGTCACGTTCGGCTCGGTGACGCTGAATCGGGTATACTCGGCTCCAGTCGTAAGTTTTCATTTCTATCATGTGGTCATAAGGACACACCCTCTTTTTTGTGTTTATTATTACTTTTTTAACATGACAGAACTACAATGTTCGTTTTCAGTACACAACAATAAGCAAATGTAACAATCAATCTGCCAAATGTTGAGAGCCCCTGCTAAGCACTCAATGAGCTTGCATCGCATCATCCAAGTGAAATAATAAACTAAACTATACATCAAAATATGTGAAACATAATGGCACACAATGGTTTTAATTAATTAAATTAAGTTCGCGTGATGTCGCCCTTTGTCGTGCGAAACTAAAATAAATATGACTAACATGGTTCGTTGAATAAAAATATTATATTTCATTTAAAAAATAATAATGTCAGCCTGTAATTGTTTCAGTGCAGGTCAAGGATTTACTCATATTAGTGTTGCCTAACTATCGATAGTATCGATACTATCGACAGTGATTGCAGTTAAATACGCCATAATAGTGATAGTATCGATACTATCGATAGTATCTATACCCAATAGTATCGATACTATCGATAGTATTGCACTTTATCAATAGTATTGCTCAATTTCTTGGATAGATACTATCGATAGTATTGTAAAATTTCAATAGTATCGATAGGGCTATCGATATTGTGACTATTTTTCGAGGTCACGATAGTATTGACAACCTATCGATAGGTAATCGATAGTAAGGCAACACTAACTCATATAGCCTAGGAACACTAATAGAACGTACCTCGAGTGTGTTTGCGATATCGGACGATTCAATGCACATTCCGTGACGTTGTTTTCCTTCAACGAGAGTCAGTAAGGTCCAAAGGATTGAGTACCTAGTACCTACATACATTTAACACTGTCGATTTTTAACAGCATAGTTAAGGCACCTGTCGTTGTAACCTCAAGTAAACCTAGCAATAAAACTACTTGGTTATTTGACAAAGTTCTCGCCAGTGCGGTGGTGTGAACAGTCAGTGATTAACTATCAATATGTCACTAACTGTCAATCTCTTTTACTGACACGGGACCTACAATCATGAATACGGTTCATGAGCGTAAATATAGTTGATAGATCCTCGCTTCCTTGTCGACGGCGGCTACCTTATCTTACACATACACATAACCAGCCTATAACGTTCCCACTGCTGGGACACAGGCCTCCTCTCTGTGAGAGGGAGTGGGCCGTAATCCACCACGCGGGCCCAGTGCGGGTTGGTGGATGTCACATGTCTTCGAATTTTTGGTTCTAGGACATGCCGGTTTCCTCACGATGTTTTCCTTCACCGTTTTGAGAGCAGTGGTGATGAAATAATTTACACAAAGTAAAGCGCCTGTCGGGGTTTGAACCTACGACCTACAACTTAACTTACCTTATCTTAGCTGGCCTTTAAAGAAAAGCCACCGCAAAAGAAGCTGCCCCTTGGAGATACTTTGTATATAAGGTGTCAAAAAATTAACCCTTAAAACTTTAAGAGGTGCTTTAGACCATCGAATTGAACATCTTTCATTATGGGACCAACTCTGAAATCAAGAAAAAAAAAATGAGCTGTTTCATACATTTTGGTCGAGTAGGTAGTTCGATGGTCTAAAGCACCTCTTTAAAGTTTTTAAGGTTAATTTTTAACAATTTGTATATTGTAAGCACTTTGTATCAATAAAGAAAGAACTACCTACGTCATTACATAGCCATCTTGTATTTAATTAACATGACATAAATACTAAAACACGCGTATATCACAAATTACACAAGCCGGAGTATATACATTTAGATTACATTTCAAGTAGTCGTGTGATTTACAAGTTATTAAAGTCAAAGGATTTACGTTACATTTGAAATGTGGCTTCTGAGTAGGTAGATATTTAAATGTATGACGTATGTAGAGCAATATTACTACCAAGTAATAGGTACTGTAGAGATTATGGCCTATTTGGTTACCATGCAACCTCTGCGAGTTTGTTATAAGATAATGGCTTATGTTTATGAGAGAAACATTAATTTTTCTACATGTATAGAAGAAAAAAACAGTAGCGAGTTAGCTGAAGAGATGACAGAACATGTCATGATGAAAACATAATCAGCCGTTCAGGTTCAGTAGGTAATGAAGTTATGTATGGGACAGTTGATATTTTCTTAGCAATTACGATGTTGGTTCCATGGAGAAAGTTCTCAAGTTTCATGGTCTGTACCACACCCTTAAATTGGACCACACCTTTATGGTACAACTTGTATAGAAGACTAGCAGCGCCCCGCGGTTTCACCCGCATAAGTTTTGATCCCGTGAGAATATCGGGATAAAAAGTACCTTATGTGTTAATCCTAGTTATAAACTATCTGTGTGCCAAATTTTATCCAAATCTGGTCAGTAGTTTTTGCGTGAAAGAGTAACAAACCTCCATTCATCCTCACAAACTTTCGCGTTTATTATATTATTATAGTAAGATATCAACAGAAAAACCATTATATTGCCACGTTCAATTTTACTCGTACTTAAAAATTTATCAATACCGTCCAACTGTAATCCGAAGGTTTCCACCTAACACCATCAATATCAATTATAAAACCACTCTCTGTTCCGTGTAGGTACCCGCCAATAATAACAGTCGTATAGCGAGGGTAGTTTCCACTCGGCAGGGTGGCGATCGATTATGGGTCTAGCCATAAATTCGCGGGAAAAGACCTGAACTACTTAAGTACATGTCACTTTGCAAAGAATTGGTCTGAGTTGGTGAAGGCATCTGTGAACTTGGGTTTTTGGGAAACGTTGTTTTTCACAAATGTTTTTACGAAAAAAAAAAGGATTAGACTTTACAAGAAAGGTCTCTGTAACATCATAATCTATCTTCTATCCTAATAATAAAGCTGAAGAGTTTGTTTGTACGCGCTAATAGCTGAAACTACCAGTCAGATCTGAAAATATATTTTTGCATATGATAGCCCAATTTATGCGGAAGGTTATAGTTTATTTAACGTCAGGCTACGACCCTTTTAAGAGCTGAGCATACGAAAAAAATCAGAAAGAACTCTAAGCGAAAACCAAGTAAAAGCACGGGCGGGTGATGCGATGCGACGCGGTGGATCGGGGGCCGAAAGAGTTTTATTAAAATGTGGCTATTATTTTAGTATATTGTGTATCTTATTACTTCCTTGAGAACGAAGTCGCGGGCAGAAGTTTGTACAAATTTACAAAATAACCATGTGACTTCGCTCACTTTACTAAACGATGAAATTATGCCCAAACAACATTTGATAAAAATAAAGTTCCCGTTCGGTGGTTGACAAAATTAGAGATTCAGAAAATAGAAACTGACCATCTAATTATTAAAAAAAAAACAGTCAGGAAAGAACTCAAACCTAATCCTACATACACTCATTCAACCTTCACTGTAGATCATAAGCATTTTAACCGGTTGAATGCCGTAATTACAGACACAATTAAAAAGCCTTTGTGCCTCGCGTGGATCCACGTTTAAGCATACAAAGGGTTAAATAACTAGAAACAATATTAGGCATCCTAGTCCCCACTATCACCCATGCAACTTAGAGCTGATACAATCTGTCGTGCCTTTCGATCAATTCAGCATTATGAATAACTACATACCTACTACAGAGTTACGAGTGCCGCATGCCGTGACCCGGAAATCTGCAATAAACAAGCGATAGATTGGCGGATAATAGACCGAATCTATTGTCAGTTAATTAGCTATCAATAACACTAAACCGGTCAAGTGCTAGTTGAGCTCATATAAAGACTATTCCGTGTTTGATAGAATGTGCAATTGGCATTTAATTTAAATCCAATTGCCCGTGAACACCAGATACCAATATATTTTGCTAATTTGGTTGGTCAATAGGTATTAATTTTATTATTCTCATCATGAGGACTACGCTTGGAGTTTTCCTACGTGATCAAATCCGAAATGCAGAGATCCGCAGGAGGACCAAAGTGACCGAAGTAGCCCGAAGAACTGCCAAACTTAAGCAACAGTGGGCAGGACATATAGCTCGCAGAACATATGGCCGATGGGGCTGAAAGGTTCCGGAGTTTCGACCACATACCAAAACACGTAGAGTTAGAAAGCCTCCCACAAGGTGGACTTTTCGAATGCCGCAGGAATCCACTAGACGCGAGATGCACAGAACCGGTCGAAGTGGCAGTGCTTGGGGGAGACCTATGTGCAGCAGTGGAAGTCTTTCGACTAAAATGATGCTGATTGATGATCCTGATCATTATCTTCCTGCCCTTATACTAATTTATTTGAGGTCGGATAGTAATATCATCTCTATCAGCTATCATCTTAGGATCCAATCATTTTCTGGCCATAATATCATCTTTCGTACAATCTATTTATCATTTCTTGTTTTGTCCCATACTCTTTCAGTCATGAACAATCAAAACTTTCCTCATATGTCCCTTATAACTTCGCTAGTATTAGATTCAACTTTCATCATCATCTGCCTAGCCTTTTCCCAACTATGTTGGAGTCGGCTTCCAGTCTTAAGCAGATACAGCGGAATTTTACATGGAGCGACTACCTATCTGAACTCCACAACCCAGTTACTGGGTTGTTATGTTTGTGTAAAGTATTAAATAAATAAATGACAGCCCGAACCAACGGTTAAACGTGCTTTCTGAGGCGCAGAGGGGTCTCGACACGTAATGGATGGTGACCCATCCACGGACCGACCTCGGCCAGCGTAGCTTAACGTTCGATCGACTCGTGCGGCTGTTATTATTTAGCCACGAGCGAGATAAGATCCAAATTTAATAGCAGCTATTAGTAAGTGGCTACTTAGGCGGTAGGTACCTATTCCTCTTAATAAAACATGAAAAATTTTCGCTATGCGCCATTCCACTCATTTAACACTCATCAAAGAGAAAAATATTAAAAGGAAGCAATAAATAAAATCTTTTCGAGATAATTTTCATGAAAGCTAATTAGAGTCGGAGTTTCAACGTCCATTAACGGAATTACTGGCGTTCCCCTTCTTTGAATCCTTTAAAAATGTTTGCATTTACAGACGAAGCTTGCAGGGGCAAAGGGCGACCGTCCCCTTCCGTATTGAATTCTGCTTTTTATGGCGTTTTGTACGCTATAAGCGTGTGTGATTCTAACGGTAGCGCTAGGGGAGATGATGTGGCATGTGTCGTAGATAATTTTGGTTCCCTTTTTTGGGAGTATAGTTCAGAAAAAGTGAGTAATGACTCGCGAACACAGAAGTGATTTGACTTTTTGAAGGAATTGCAGTCATGCGAAACAATAACTGAAGACCTCTCGTTCTATATTATTATGTATGTGAAAGAGTTCTTATTGGTTGAACTTTGTTTAATTTAAAGGTCCCTAGAAGCTCTTCCATGAGCATTAATTAAGTCAATATAATTTAAATCCCACATAACTAAGAGACAGTGTAGCCTGAGTCTGCAGTTTGAGTGAATTGCTTTTAGATAAAGTCAACAACAACATCCCCATAGTTTTAGCAAAAGTTGATCTGCAGAGTTCAAATAGTGTTCCATTACTAAAATTGAACAAAAACATAACTGTTACTAGCGAAACGCGAGTTCTCCAACAGAATTCTTGTAACAAAGAGTGACCTCATTTTGGTATCCTGAAAATAACCTGACTAAGTGAAAGCCAGCACAAGCATCATAGTGTAGCGGTATCTACACCACTACATGCGAACTGCGCATCATATTGACAGCAGTGACATCACACAAAATCCTGCACCGTGCAAGCAGTTTCCTCCACCGTTTAATAACAGTGGTGTTGATATAAATTACACAAAGTTAAGCACCAGTATGGGTTCAAACCTACGATCAACTCGTAAGTTGGGGACGATACCACTGGACCACCACTACTCTATTGACTTGGCAGCCATATTTGATTTCATATTTTACTAAAGCGTCGAGTTCCTGAAATGATAACCTGAGATGCACTTAGTAGATGAAATAATATAACTCCTTTGAAAACCTTGGTTCCTTTTACTTAGCCGGTCTAGGATTAAAATGTTTGTCAATTGACTAGCTGTGAGCAGTTTGATTCAAAGATAAGTCGTTTCTAAGTATGGAAGGAAGCCAGTGAATGAAGATCGCTTTTGATTTCTCGACTTTTCATCGCATTAATGTTTGTAGTATTTGTTTTTATCATGGGCTTCGTTGCTTATAGGTACTTTTCTAGAAAATGATTTTGATATGCTAATAAAATACAGCAGTCGAGCCATACTTTGTGGCCATAGTTTTGGTAATGTCTGTACATATGGCACTTTTATATGATTTTGGCACCCGACCATCAGTTTCTCCATGCTTACAAGTTGATTTATGCCTATTATAAATTAAAGTTTTTTCATTGTTCACGGCTTTTGCGACTGGACAAGTCATCAAGATTTCTTAATTAAGTATATGTAAGTTTTATATTAAAGTATAAGTAGTTTGATTAATATAAAACTTACACTTACTAGCAAAAACCGTGCGAACTAGGGGCGCGTCGCAAATATATTAATCAAATGAGTATAAATTGCAGTTCACGGTTTAACATGACCTTCCTCAATTCAAATCAAAACAGCCGACAACAGCCCATCGTTTTTCTTTTGTTTATCGGCATTCATTTGTCTATTCTAAGTTAATTTATTCGAATTTATGCAGCCCTCAAACAGCCAAACAGTGACTCATTTCAATACAGCCTTGTAAACTAGTTAGGCACAAATCTAGGTACAAAAGTACAGTCGTAGCTAGAACCTATATTAATTTTCGCAATAGTAGCCGATCAGATATCTTTGGATACCGAATGCTGACAATCTATTTCTACGGTCTAGTTACCGTAACGCAGGCACATGAGAGCTGTGAGGCAGATATCAAATAAATATGAGTGGATGAATTATTAAACAGTAAGCTGGGAACTTGTTATTATGTAGTGCAATGTTATTTATTATAACAGACAGCTAATCATAAAACCTATTTATATAACCCGACTTCAAATTACGCGTTCTTAATCTGTATCTAAACTGATTTGTTTTCCGTGTCTAGTTTTATTTCGGTGTCAATGGTAGACACCAAAACAAAACTTAACATACCGATATCAATTCAGCTCGTGACAATACAAAAAACATCAAACATTTCATTCCATTTAATTTCGTGCAAAAGGTTCCGCATGGTAAAATTATAACTTCACCCTTGCTGACTACGCAGTGGAACGAATTTTCATACAACAAAGTGCGGCGCGGTCCGCGTGTAGTGTGCGTTGTTTCATAGAAAATATACGAAAGAATTGGAGAAGGAGAATTTGGGTTCATCTTGTTATTAAACAGAAAACAACATCTATTATAACCTATCCCAACATATTCATTATTATACAAACCCTAAGATTATACCGAAATTAAAAATCAATAACCAAGATCATTAACACACGCCTTCAAAAAAAACAATCCCGAGACAAATCATTAAGTTTTATAGCCCTATTACGAGCAACTACACAAACGTACGTTCTATAAAAAGTACCAAAACATACTATACTGCACTTAAAACACTTAGCTTCCCCTTTTAGGAGTGCTATATTTAAAATGCGTTAGGAAAACATCCCACCCTTTTGCTTTGGTGTTTAAAAAAGTGGTGTGTTCGTGAGGAACTGATTAAAAAAGGGTTCTGTAGACATCATGATTTGAATCTAAGATACCTAGATGTATGTATGAACGTAACGGAGTGAAAAATTAAATAAAACCAACGTAGCCATAGGTACGACTACATAATTTGAGTGTTTTTTTCATCGTTTTTGTTTTGGCCCAATAAATTGAAAATGTCCACTACTAATAACAGATTTATCAGATTCGTGGCACCTGCTAAATACATTTCTTTAAGATTTTGATAATTACCTACTTTCAAAAAGTTAGGATTAGAAAGAAAGAAAATACGTATTTGCAGTAAAACACGAAGCAAAGAAAAAACACAAAAAAGATAAAGTTGAGGGAAAATATGTGGCACATCTACGCAAAACGGCCATCACTCAGAACAATACTGCGACCAGCACCCTAATTACGTAACACACTATCAATCGGAATCTGAATAATTTTGAAGCAAATTGCTAATCCATTGCTTCGAAGTTCTAAGTTCGAAAAATGTGTCTGTTCAGCACGTAAATAACGCAATGAATGTTGTTGAACTGTCAAAATGAAACCGATTCCGATTGATAATGTGTTACGCAATTGCCCCGCTGACCCTTTGCAAAACAGAGCCACATCGCTGGTTTTCAGCGACAGCCGGTGATGACGTCAACCGGTGCACCAATAAATGAGATAAAAAACAACTAAGATAAGAGATTCTTCTTGTTCCAGAGTAACCCTAAAAAGCACAATCCTCGGAGCACTCATTAACGCTTCACTTTAACGTTAGAGCACACTCCACGTTTTTATTCGGTCACCACGCGGTCTGTAAACACATCTTTTTCATAGTAATTTGCAGGAACCGCTTTTAATTGCAGATTAAGATTATGAAATGAAATACATAACTACATCGCTGGATTTCAGAGACAGCCGGTGATGACGTCAACCGGTGCAC